>CM018077.1:162399032-163803502 GCA_008658365.1 Alca torda
CAGGGTTAGGGAGGTGTATATGGGATATGTGGGACAAGGCTATAAGTTTATGCATCCATATATAGGATATGTGGGATGGGGCTATATGATTATGTATCCTTTCACGGGGTGTATCTCACAAGGCTATAGGGTTATGCATCCACACAGGGGGCGTGTGGGACAGGCTTATAGGGTTAGGGATGTGTATATGCATGCATACATGGGATATGTGGGCTATAGGGTTAGGGATGCATATATCGGATACGTGGGAAAAGGCTACAGGGTTATGCATCCATACATAAGTTATGTGGGATGGGGCTATAGGATTATGTATCCTTTCATGGGGTGTATGTCACAGGGCTATAGGGTTATGCATTCATATAGCAGGTGTGTGGGACAGGGTTATAGGGTTAGGGATGCGTATATGGGATATGTGGGACAAGGCTATAGGGTTATGCATCCATATATAGGATATGCGGGATGGAGCTCTAGAATTATGCATCCTTATATGGGGTGTATGTCACAGGGTTATAGGATTATGCATTCACATAGTGAGTGAGGGGGACAGGGTTATAGGGTTAGGGATGTGTATATGGGAGAAGTGGGACAAGGCTATAGGGTTATGCGTCCATATATAGGATACGTGGGACAGGGCTATAGGATTATGCATCCTTACATGGGGTGTATGTCACAGGGCTCTAGGGTTATGCATCCATACAGTGGGTGTGTGGGCTATATGGTTATGCGTGCATACATGGGATACGCGGACTATAGCGTGAGGGTGCTGTATATGGGGGGAGTGAGGCAGGGCAGCCCGGGTGGGTGGTGGGGCACATTTACATGGGTGGGGTCGATGGAGGGGTCAGAGAGGTGAACCGGGGAGTGGGCGAGGACCAAAAGCAGGGCTAAAGAGATGCAGGTCCGGTGGGTGGTGGTGGGTGATGCTGGGGGTGGCCGGGAGGCGGCGGGGGGCGCGGTGCCCTCTCCCCGCCCGCCCTGACGGCCGCTCTCCCTCTCTCCCCGCTCCACCGCCCCGTCCCTCCCTCCCTCCCTTCCAGCAGAGCCTCCGCCTCCGCCTCTCCGCCCGGCGCCTGGTCCTGGCGCGGCTGCCGAACGGTCCCGCTCGACGCCTCCCGGACTAAGTGCCTGTGTGACCGGCTCTCCGCCTTCGCCATCTTAGCCCAGCTCAGTCCCGACATGGTGAGTCCCGCCGGCGGCGCCGCGGAGGGAGGAGCAGAGGGGAGAAGCCGGGGGGAGGACACGCAGAAGGGGGAAAATAAAGAAGGGAGGGAAAGGGACGCGACCGGGATGGAGCGGAGCATCCTCGGCGTGCGGCTTTGGGGTACCGCGTACCTGGGCGGAGGGGGCGGCAGGGACAGATCCCCCCCAGCCTCCGGCACCGTGGCGACACAGCGTGAGGCTTTGCATCACCCTTCCCCGCCGCCCTTCCTCTCCCCTTCCCCTCTTCCCCTTCCCGCAGCTTTGCGGGGACGCGCACACATTGGGGCTGCTGCTGCACTGCTTCCCCCCTTTCCTCCCATCCCTCCATCCCTGCGGTGTGTGTTTGAACATAAATACCGTTAAACGTGGGGGGCACGTTTAAAAACACCCCCCGGCAGGCGTGTTCTCTCCCGTGGGTTCCCCACGCAAGAAATCTTCGCACGTGTTTGGTTTTTTTTTTCTTTTTTTTTGGACGGGGGAATCGTCCTCCACCGCCTCCCTCCCTCCCCTCGGCACGTCACCCGTGTCCCCTCTCCCTGCCTTTGGGTGCTTCTCACCACCCCATGCTTTCTGGGGGTGAGGGGGTTGTCCCCACTCCGGAATAAAGGGCCGTGGAAGGGAAGAGTTGCGAAGTTTTGGCCGCTGTCGGTGACACGAAGCCGCGTCTCGGACGGAGCCTCTGGGAAAAAAAAAAAAAAAAAAAAAAAAAAAGTGCGAGATTCCTAGAAATTATCACCGGGCGGCTGCACCCTGAGTCAAAAAGCGGGGCACCAAAGGTGACACCAGTGTGGTCAAAAGGGGCTTCATAAGCTCCTGTCTTCCACCTTGTGCTTTTTAATATTTCTTTTTTTTTGTTTTTTTTTTTTTTTTGAAGTAGTTCCTCCCTTTTTGGACAGTTCCCAGGTTCCTAGAGCAAAGCTCCCCTCCCCTCCACCTAGTGCTTCTCCATCTGCCTGGGCACTGGGAGTTACTGGGCCCTTGCAATTATTTACTAATTATGCCTTGCTTGTTAAATGCAGGCTTAATTCAGCGAAAGGGGAGGGGAAAGGAAGAAAGGAAGGGTGATGGTGGTAAAGGGAGGGGGGGGATCACATTTTCCAAGATGAAGGTTTGGTTTATTATTAGAAACACTAATGTATTTGGTCCACTAGTTACCATGGAAACAACATCTGCACTGAAGTGGTTTTAAAGACACAGCGTTGGTTGTGTTTGCCCGGGCCCCGTGCAGGCCCAGCCACTACAGCATTGTGAAATGAGCTTTGGGGCGTCGGGTAGAGCCGCTCTCGGGGTCCTCTTGAGAGAGGCACCGAGCTTCTGCTCTTGGTAGAGATACGCTGGTTGAAGGATGCTCAGAAGTAGGACCAGGACTGGGTTCCTGCTTGGAAGGGGCCTGGAAGGAGCTGGTTGTATTGAAGGTGGCGTCTGTGTATCCGTCTTTTTCCATGAGTTGTTGTTTCCCTGTCTTCCCACCGAGCAGGCTGGGATCTGCGTGAATTTAAGCGGTTAGGGAGGTGTCCCGCTGGGCTAGTGTTCTCCAGGAGTGGTACCCAGCCTTCTCGAGGTCGCCAGGCTGAGCTCAGGTGAGCCAGCTGGGACCCATCCTCTGCAGGTCTCTATCCTGCTGCTCCGTACCTGTTCTGTGAGCCTGCAGGGCTGTGTCCTGCCAGCAGCAAGGCTTCACCCTTCAGCCCAAGCTACAGCAGCTTAAGTGCCTGGCTCCAGATGTTGTGATGACCACCAGGATGGTGGATGGGCGAGCCTTCTCCAGCAGAGGAAAGACTCCGTGATGTTGTTGCAAGGAACCCAGTCCTGACAAAGTTTAGGGAGGTTGCATGATCAGAGAAAATAAATCGTTGTTTCTGCTGCAGGAATACTTTTAAGGCAAAGCCTGAAATGAAACCAGCCCAGGTGTGCAGCTGAGCTGCTGGTGAAGGTCTCTGCTGACTGTTCTTCTGCAGGTGGGCAGAGGACCAGGCAGTGTGAGAAGAGAGAAAAGAGTCATTGGCTTGGCTAAAGCAGAAGTTTCTCTAACGGAGGGCTAAGTCTTTATGTTCATGCCGTGCTTGGTATTATTTAACTAAGCATCTAGGAAAAAAAAATGGTTAATTTGACATGGCCAGATACCGCTACTCCCTCAGCTCTCGGTGTTTGGAGTGTTATCTGGATAACACAGGGTTGGTGTAAGCCCTTTATCATCAGTGCAAGTATTTTCACATCTGAGAGTGGGCTTGGCTGCAGGAGGATGCAGCTTCCTTCCCCCAGGCATGTTTTATTATATCTGCAACTAACCTCTCAGCTGGTCCTTTGGGGTTTAGGCCTAAAATTGCTTCCTTTCATTCTCTTTCCAACTCCGCTGGCTGCTGGTTGGGTTACATTTTCACGACTCGTTTTATCCCAGCCTGGAATCAACTCATGAGCATCAGGATGAGTCCTTTAACCATGCTGGGAGGAAATCTGGGGCCTGGCTACTTTCTGAGTCCCCCTATTAAGCAAAGCCCAGGGTTTGTTGATGCTGTGGAGCGTTGTTCATCCAGATCCTTGTGGTACCACCCTCAGTTTCCCGACGGGGTGTCATTCTGAGCAAGCCCACGCTGCCTCCCTTCCCCAGAGATGGCATCTCATCATCGTTGGTGTCTGCGGTGGTGACATTTATAGTGCAGTTTTTCATGTGCCTTTGGAGCTCTCAGGACAAGAAGCTCCGTCCGCCTGTGTCATTAATATTATTTATTGCTATAAATCTCCCTTCTGGAGTCTTTGGCCCTGGCAGTTTGAAATATTTGTAACCCTGCTATGGGCATGGCTTTTTTGCAGTGAAAAAGGACCAGGAACGGCTTTTGGGGGATGACTGGTCCTGCCCAGGCAGCCTATTCAGACTTGCCAAGGACAGAGTTTCCCCTGTTGGGCCATGAGAGTTGCTCATGTGGTGGGGAAAGGAAGCAGTTTTTCCTGGATTTCAATGAAGGTAGGGGCTGAAAGTGCTGTGTTTTGAATCAGTTTTTCAGACAGACATCCTTAAACCATGACGGAGCTGTTAATCTCAAAAGCTGAAGTTCAAATTTGACTCTTTCTCTGGGTCCGGTTTCTCTATTTTGACTAGACGGAGGCAGCCTCTTGCACTGGTGTAGCACGATTGCTGTTTGAGCATCATGAAAGATTAAAACCTCTTAGACTAAGGAAATCAGACAAGCTTTTTTGGGGCTGTCTTTTCATTTTGGTTTTATACCGTGCCTAGCTTGGTCAGGCAACGGGACTGACATGCCACATCTGTATAATAGTAATGTTAATAGAGAATAAGGGCAAAAGGAAATTGCAGAGCCAAGTGTTCAAACTAAACCTTTGCAAACCATGGCCAGTCTGATTAAGAGTCTTGTGGTGGTGTTTTTTTCACTATTTCTTGGCATTCTTGGCAGTTTGTTGGAGATGGGAAGGAAAGAGAGAGGGAGCCTGAGGATGTGCAGGAGAGCCTTTCACTCTTTGGTTGTCTTGTTTGAATTTGGCTTGTGATGTCTCTCCTGAGACAACATCCAGCTCATGTTTGGCCTTTATAAGAATCAAGCTTTGGAGCTTGGTTCTTACAGCACTTAGGACCATAGTAAGACCATAAAAATGTGGGCTTTCTGCCCTCTCTCTAGCCTGGTCCGCAGAGATGAGGCTGATCAATTGGGCGTCTGAGCTTCGTTCTTATTTCTAGTATTAGCGAAGGTTGAAAGGCGCTGGTGGCAAGAACGTGGATGGATGTTGAGTTTGTTGTGTGCATGCTCAATTTTTGGAACATCTTGTCTCCATGATGGCATTTACTGACAGGCGAACGATTAGCTGGAAGGGTTGTACAGCACCTGTGTATTTTTGGGGGGTGTATTGTAGCAGACCAAACTACAGAGCTGACTTGGAAGGGTGCTAGTAGGGTAGGTGAGCGTATGCTGTGGGCAGCCGTGACCCTATGAAATCCCAGGGTGTTGCAGGAAGCTTTGTTCATTGTTGTCTCCAGTTTGCATGAATGCAAGGCACCTTTCGTGGTGTGCTTCCTACCCAAAGAGACAACGGCTTCTGAGCTTCTCTCTCAACCTTTTTCTTTCCCTGAAAACATCCTGATGTTGTGTGTAGAGCAGAGGAGAAGAAATCCTTTTTACTCTGGGGAAATAATAAAGCATGGAGAGTAGACTTGCGGTGTACGTCTTGGCTGAACAGGCTGTGGGAAGGGAATCAACATGCAGGTCCGGTGTGGTCTTGCTGTATCTTGAAGATCTTCCCTCTGAAAAGATTGCCCTGTGCTATGGGAGGTGTGTGCACTTCAGGGAGAGCGGGCAGACACAAGTTGGGTTATTTTAGGCTCCTAAAACTCTACAGGGACTCACTTGCACAGGGAGTAGATCCAGGTTTTCCAGCAGCACGCTTTTCCCCTGGAAAAATGTTGACGTTAATGAATTAAAATATTTTGTAAGGATGTAGCAGTTCTGACAACTTTTTGATGGAAAATTATAGCAGTGTTTCACTTAGATAAGACCGGAGCACTTTATTTGAACATTTTATGAACAGTTTAACATTTATATTCTACCATAGTTTATCACGTGAGATTTGGAGTCTGGATAAGAACAAAGCCTTTTGCATACCTTGAGGACAGCCAGTTCTCACATTTACAATAGTTTTCAGGTTTCATTAATAACGATGCTGCTTCTCCTGTAATATTAACTCTTTGATTCAAAAGTTGGACTCTTCTGCTGATGGGAAGTTCTCAGTTTTACCCAGCTCGAAGTCTTAAGGCATCAAACCACTGCCAGTATGCCCAGAGGAGGTCTAGGGAAGAGTTTATTAGACTGGTGTATCTGGGCGTATTGGCCGAGAGCTGTTTCTGTGCCTGTAATTGAAATTGTGACCTTGGGCTAATCACTTCATTGTGTTCTCCTTCCGTTTCCCCAGCTGCAGCACCCTTGCAGGTGACATCCCAGGCTGTGTGCATCCGTGTTTGCACAGTGCCCCAAGCCTGAAGGGTGCTACAGAAAGCACCGAGTGCCGTCATTTCTCTGAGAGAGCTGTAGGAGCCTCCGTTTGCTCGGTTAGCAAGAGCTGTGCCAGGGTGAACATTGCTGAGCTGCAAACATTTGGGCTTTTGAGGTCCAAATCCTCTCCCGCACTTGTGCTGTTGGCACCTCTTCCTGCAATCACCCTGTCCTCTCCGGGATGCTGCTACATGTAGAGTGTCTCTCAGGAGCTGATTGTGCCTCTTGCTGTGGTGCCCTTGAACGCTTCCTAAAATTTCCTGGGGATCTATGCTGTTACCGCTGGACTGTCCCTGGGTACGGAGAGGCCGAAGTGGGAGTGAGGAAGGGACACTCCAGTTGGACTTCTGCACATCTCAGGAGAGCTTTGTGCTGAGACTGGGGACAGTTACGGTGTAAGTGTTGCTGGGGACTTCTGGGGTTCGCCCATCTCCTGCTCCACAGCGGGAGCAGCTGCTGTGTTTTCTCAGTTGTACCTTTCCCTGAGGTCTGTGGCAGCCCGTAGGAGCAGGCTGTGATTCTGCAAATCACAAGCTTGTCTTTCCTTCACCCAGCAGGGATGCTCTTTTCACTAAACCTAGTATAGTCCCCCTGAGTTTCAGCAGGCGTTCATAGCATGGAGCAGCTGGGCAGACAGTTTTCCCCTTCTACTCTCTCTCGTTATACGATTAGGAAGTAGAGAGGACGTGCGGTGCCCTTTTAGATGGCCAAAATGGGCCAACCCGCAGCCTAGCTCGCTCTGAAAAGAATTGCATTATTTTTCAAATGTGGCCTTTCATCAGAGGGGGGTGAATTGGGATCCTGCATCATTGCTTGGCTGGAAATCACCTGCTCTTTAAAAGTTTGCTTTGTCATCACTGACCCAAAGTCAGTCGGTATGCATTGCAGAGTGAATTTGGGCTAAATCTCATTGGAGTTTGGAGAGGATCTGGAGTCAATGTGGCCATGATTTATGTTGGGTTTTTAGAGGAAGGGGATTACTGATAGAGCTTGTGCTGCACTCCAGGGAGCAGAGGAACCCTGGGTTTGTTATTTTGGTGGGAGATGTGAATGGAGATTGCCATTGCTATATGCTGTATGCATATGTCTAAGAAGGGATCCCATCAGCAAATAAGTGATTGGTGTTTGAACATATCTAGGAAAGGAATCGGAGACGAGGGTGATAGGAAACCCCTTTCAGTTCTGTGCTTCGAGGAGAGACAACGCTTGAATATATTAAAAGAAGACAGGTAGCACACAAGGTAATAATAGGAGGATTTGGCTCAGCATAATAAGCAGTCACCCAGCATCCCACCTGCTTCACGACTGTCTGCGGATTCAGCTGTCTGTCGATCCAGCGGGTAGTTCGGTAGATTTTCACAGCTGACAGCTTTCCACCGCTGAGCTTCTGCTCCGCGCTTGTGGAATCGCTCGGGTCTTTAACTCACGCTGAAACTCCAGGCAGTGGGATTGCAGCAGCGTGGGTCTGCAGCTCTTCCCCCGCGAGCTGGAGCCAGCAAGCTCTGCACAGCCCTGGCAGTGACTCTTCTGCAGGCAAATGCTGCATCACCCTGTATCTCTTCATCTGAAGGGGACGTGGGAGAGGAACATGATCAAGTGGCTGGGAGCTTAAAACCGTTGTGGGATTCAGTGCTTCAGCATGAGTAATACTGTGGCAAATTCACCCTTTGGTGTAAAGGCAAGAGTTAACCAAATGACCCCAGGAGCAGACCAGTGCGGAGGTTAGTCCCTTGTCTTCAGCTGAAATTAAAGACTTACCATCTGTGTCTGGCTTCCTGCGTGTCCAGGCATTCCTGAGGGGTTTGGTGCTTATTTTGAGCTGCAGTGCTTAATGGCTTGTTGCCATGAAGGCAGCTTAGCAAGTGTGACAGCAGTCCTATTACCCAGCCACAGCTTACTGCTCTGTTAAAGGAGGTGTGGATTTAAGCCAGGACACCAGGGTCTTCCCAGTTCCCACTTTCCCCTTTCCTAAGAGCTCAGAAAGCACCTCTTAGACACAGCGCGTGCAAATTTGAGCCATCAAGGGCCAGAAATGTGAACGAAGGGAGTGAGCAGGTACCTCTCTGGGATGTTCTGCACTGTGTTCAAGCAGGATGACTGGTATGGTCCATGAGGGTGGGAGTGTGTGAGTGTGTGCGTGGGAGAGGATGATGTGTCAGAATTGTGGTACCTCCATGCTGATGGTGAGCGGAGGTGAGCTCTGTGAGACGGTTTGACTCTTTCCTCAAGGAGAAAAGACTGAGGGGAAAGAGGATAATAGTCTTCAAATGGGTAGAAGGTAGCTGTGGAAAGGGAGTAATTTGCTTTCTGTGTCTGCTGGGGATTGGACTCAAATTGCAGTGGGAGAGATTTAATTTAGGCACAAGGGAAAACCTTCTGGCTGTGGGGATAGTCAAGCACCCAGAGCCTAGCCTCCGTCAGCAAAGGTTTTCTTGAACAGCTGGCGGTGGTTTAGATGGCTTTGAGGCAGGCAAAGGGGTGAGCTGAGCTTATCAGGTCTTTTCCCACCCTCTTGCCTGTAATAAAAGTTGTGGATGCCCTATCCCTGGAAATATTCATGGCCAGGTTGGATGGGGCTTTGAGCAACCTGGTCTAGTGGGAGGGGTCCCTGCCCATGGCAGGGGGCTGGAACTAGATGAACTTTAAGGTCCCTTCCAACTCTAACAATTCTATGATTCTATGATTTTATGATTCTAATTCTGTAACCTAGATCACCTTTGTGTCTGCTCCTTGCTGTGTCAAAGAGAGAAATGTGGCGGAGGTGCGGCATGTGG
This sequence comes from Alca torda, assembly GCA_008658365.1. Classification (NCBI taxonomy): domain Eukaryota; kingdom Metazoa; phylum Chordata; class Aves; order Charadriiformes; family Alcidae; genus Alca; species Alca torda. Next base: position 162,408,004 of record CM018077.1, read on the forward strand.
CTGGGAGGTGGAGGAATGGGATGGAGGCAGATGGAGAAACCGTGGAGGTTTAGGGCACATATTTGGAAAAATCACAAGGTTTTTCAACGATTGGAGACACCACCTTACCTGCTTTCTGTATGCAGCCGTAGCTGTTGATGCACTGTTAGTTTATATTTACCATGTGTTATTTGGACCACCACATCACCTGGGAGGGCTTAGCTGTGGAGCACAACTTCAAGCTGCTCAGTGCTGAAGGAGCCACAGAGCCACACCGACCCAAAATAGGTGAAATGAAGCTGAAATTTCCAATTGAAATACAAGGATGCTTGGATACAGGTGGGTGTGGGGGCACATGTAAACAGCACGAGGGCATTAGTCATTGCAATCCGCAGTAAGTCGTGGCACATCTGCTGTTGTCAGGATTGTTTTGTAGGCATTGCACCAAGCAGGGTTTTACAGAGGAGGTTTGAAGCAAGAGCACTGGGTAGCTTTCTAGGTGTTTTTTGGGGAGCTTCTCCCAAGGCAGAGTACGGCGTGGGAGACATCACAAAGGTGCTCATTTGAAAATGGTAACAAGTGGGTGATGAAGGCTGGGTTTCATGGGCTCATCAGGGGTGGGAGTCAGTGCATTAGTGCTAAATGAGATTATCTTCCTTTTCAAAGCACTTCAAGGACTAAGCACTTTGTGTTTAAAGAGTCAGTCGAATTGTTGAGCATTGCCTGTCTTTCTTATATCATTCTGCACCCATCTCCATAGTACTTTGGTCTAGAAAAGCCCTTTTTAGGTAATTTCAGCAAGCTGCTTCACCGCTGAGCCCTGTTGTACCCTGCCTAAAGGCTAAGGTTGCCCTTGAATTACCATGAAGAGAGACACGGAAATTAAGTCATTATTATTTTTTTTTTACAACAAATGTCTACTCATTTAAAGCAAAATTGAATCAGTTTCTGAAAGGTTTGTGTCCTTCATACTTTTGCTATCTATGAATAGCTGAGTGGACAAATCTAGTGGCAAGATTTTGGCAGTAATGGCACTTTTTAGGCAAAAATGGGAAGTATGTATGGAAAACAAATGTCAGACCTGTGAATATGAATATTTGAGCTTGAAAATTCCCTCTAAATGTTAGGACTGTCTAATCAGGAAACAGGGATTATGCTGTGTGTGATAAAATCAGTCAAAACTAAGTCTGCAGCTTGAGTGCTCACTAGCTACCTGCCCTACTAACCAAAAGGACATACAGAATATATTCAATAAATCTGTGAAAGCAAAATGACTCTTTTCCCACAAGCAAGTCAAAGCTTTCATTTTTCATGAAAAATTGTTCTTTTTGCTCTTTTAAATATGGCAATCATGTCAGCCATTCCCCAGATGGGGAATATCCTACTACCAGGGTGAGTTTTGATCTTGTTTGTATCAACTTGGCACAGTTGTAAATCCAGGGACTGTTACAGTTTTACTTCCCAGTCTCTCAACTGTGAATGAGATGGGCATCAGTGCTAGAAGCTCATTCCTTGAGTGCCGCTTTGAGATCACTGTTCCATGTAGAGGGGATTAACACCACTGACTCCCCAGTAACCAGCTGTATATTGCACTGAGTGGGTGGAAATGTGCTGGATCCCATGGGCTTTTCAGATCACAGTGGGAATAAACCTGTCATTATGATTCTATAGCAGCTTAGCGATCATCTGCTAAATGACTGAAATCCCATCATCTCCTTTTCAGAAGCGAGCTCTAGCCAGTGAGCCCCTGAAAGCCTCTGAGGACTGATAATGAGCTGGAGACATCTTTTACTTCAAGGCTGTTGGTTCAATCTGAGTTTGAGTCAGGAGCCATTGCCAGTGCAGGGATCTTCAGTGGTTGAAGAGTGAGAGGTGGGAGGCTCTGCCTGGGTCTTACAGAAGAGGAATCACATCAGCAAATGGACTTAATGAAGGCAGGGGTTAAGAGGTGTTTTAGGAATGGCTTGTGCAGTCTTTGCACATGTGTTCATGCTTTGTGGTTTGTATGAAGCTTTTTCTCAAGTACTGGTCTTCAGCAGGCAAGAATATTAGAAGGAGAAAGGGAAGACAGGTGTTTGTTCTCCATCGTAGAAGGGTGATATGAGCATCTTTGGCAGAAGCCTTCCTCCAGACACGGTGGTTACAGGTGTTCCCCCACTCCTCACTCGAGTCTCTCCAAAGGGCAGGTTGTGCGGGGACGGGGGATGCAAGCGTTGCCCATGCTGTGGGGAGAGCTGCCGGTCTGGCATCACTCATCAGCATGACATTGATAAAGTAAAACAAACAGCGGGCTGTTTTGGAATAATTTGGTGAAATGTTGTCGCCTGGCATGGAACCAAAACACTGCTTAAATCAGGATAAACACAGTCTGGATTCCACCCTCATTTTCCATTCCCAGTCTGCCATGGAGTTATTTTATTTTAACTGTGAGTAAATCTTACCACATTTCCCTGCAAGGTGCTCAGCACTGCTGCTGGGAAGTTACTAGAGATGAGGGCACAGTTGTGAAACCAGGGCAAGATGGGTAATGCAAGTACCAGCTTGCAAATCAATTATGGACTTTGAATTGATTGTCCTTTGCATAGTACAGGAAAGGGACAATCAGAAGCAGAAAGGAGCAGTAAAGAAGTATTATTTTTTAATGTAGTTAGAGCATATGTACATATCATAAAATAATGCTAGTAATAGTAATAATAATAATAATAGTAATAATAATAATAATAATAATAATAATAACGATTAATTCCACAGCAAAGGCTCTATCACTGTCCTGTAATTGTCCCTACTGTTTAATTGTTATAATGCTCCCTGGATGTGTCTTGGCTTGTGCCAATTAGCGATGTCCAGGTGTGGACATGGGGGTGGCATGGTGCATGACTGTTCCTCTAGGCAGTATGGACAAGACCCCTCCATTCCGAGTGGTGAGTTTGTATGAATATTATCTATACCATATCACTTCATCTCAGGGCAACGGAGTGGGTCCTGGGCCATTTTATTTTCTAGGACTGACAGAGATAGAGTTGTGCTGGTTACCGCAGCTGGCATTATACACTCTGACAGTGGCACTGCACAGTCTGATTAAAGTTCACTTCTGCCTCTATAGTCTCAGAGGGAAAGAGTGCGTACCCATAGAGGAATAAGCCCTCTTGATTATTACCAGCTTTATTGTGGAAAACGGTTCTATTTTCTCTTCAACATGCTTTAAAGGGAAAGGCTGGAAAAGAGCAAGTCTTACCATATGCACAAAAAAAATCAGACACTCCATCTGTCCAGCTCACAAACAGTTAAGCAAAAAGCTCTCTCCTCTCTCTCCTTCATACCTCCCCATGTTAATATTGCACAGCAGAGAATGAGATGCTGGCACTTGATTGTCCTGACATAGCCCTAGGAACCCCCTAAGGCATTTACACATATCAGAAATCTAAGCTGAATTAAGCTTTGGAAGAGAGATGGAGAGCAGTATTATTCTCTTCCATTTCCAGAGGGTCAAAATAGGCCCCTGAGAAGTTAAGGCCAGTGTTTGCAGTCTAAAGCAGATCAGTTGAGAAGACTCTGAAAAGATTGGCTTAAATGATGGAGCCACGCATACACAGTTGACCTGCTGGCAAGATGGGAATAGACCCTTGCGCTCCTCGCTTGTGGTCCCCTCGCTGGTTCCCAAACCGCAGGTGACAGAGGGATGCAAAGTGGCTCATGGCTACTCATCAGAGCCCCATTAAAGAGTGATTTCAGTAGTCTGGCCAAACTAAGTGAAACAGGAAAGGGGCTGGGAGGGAATAAAACATAGTGTATTTTAAATAATGGTAGTGAATAAGTTCGGGAACAGCTGGCTGAGCAGGAGGAGTGTGGTCCTTAGAGTTAATATGAGCCTGATCCAGCCCTCCTTGGTATCAGGACTGGAAATTGAGGCACTGTGAGTGCAGTTTGGAAGTTTGAAGAGTGGCAGCAAGCTGACCGTGGTGTTGACGACTGGCAGGTAGATAATGCGTACTGTTAACTTCTGTAATTCCCACCAGCCTGAAGGAAATTATCCTGACAGTTCCTATTAACAAGAGGCCGTGTGACCACTCCTCTGCCGTGAGAGCTTTATCAAGGCTGTTTACTAAACGCAGATTGCCACGTTGTATCTTGAGAGCAGACTCAATACGGAGTGAAGAGTTAGCAATCATTAATAAATAGTAGCATGTTAAGATGTCTCTCTGGGTGATTTTTGTGTACTGTAATTACACGAAATTGCCTGTTAGACTGGCCAAATTACATAAAAGGGGCCCTCAGCTCCACAAATGCGTTCCCGATAATGGTGGCTATTAGCTTTGACATGAGAAGGCTGTAGCTATGATATGAAGGAAGCAAAAAGAGGTAGTAATTCTCTGGATCTGTTTTGCAATGAGATGGGCTGAACTGGGGAGGATGTCAGGATGTTCCAGAAAGAAGTTGTGAAAACATTATTTATTAAAGATACCACTAAGTGATCTTCATGCAGGGATTTCAAAGCCTTCCTCAGAGATGAGAAGACGGAGAAGTCTCTGGGGAGACGTTATTGTGGCCTTTCAGTGTATAAAGTGCCATAAGAAACACAGAGTAAGACTTTTTGCCAGGTTTTGTTCAGGATAGGGTTAATTTTCTTCATAGTAGACAGTATGAGGCTATGTTTTTGATTTGGGATGAAAACAGTGTTGATAATACAGGGATATTTTCATTATTACTGGGCTGTGCTTATACAGAGTCAAGGCCTTTTACACTCCTCACACCGCCCTGACAGTGAGTGGGCTGGGAGTGCACAAAAAGTTGGGAGGGGACACAGCCGGGACAGCTGACCCCAACTGACCAAAGGGATATTACAGACCATATGATGTCATGATCAGCAATAAAACTGGGGAGTGAAGGTTGTCGGGGGCTGCTGTTGCTCAGGGACTGGGTGGGCATCGATTGGTTGGTGGTGAGCAATTGTTTTCTTTTGTATCACTTGTTTTTCTTCTGTTTTGTTTCTTTCCCCTCTCTCTTTATTAGTTTCTCCCCTTGTTTTCTTTTGTTTGTTTTGGGTTTGTTTTTTTTTTTTTTTTTTTTTTTTAATTATTAAACTGTCTTTATCTCAACCCATGAGTTTTTGCACTTCTGTTTCTCCACCCATCCCGCCAGCAGCTGTGTGGTGCTTAGCCGACCAGTGGGGTTAAACCATGACAGCAGGACCTGTAGTGACAGACACTGGAACAGATTGCCCAGAGAAGTTATGGATGGCCCATCCCTGGACGTGTTCCTATTCAGGTTGAACAGGGTTTTGAGCAACCTGATCTACTAGAAGGTGTCCCTGCCCATGGCATGAGGGGTTGGACTAGGTGATCTGTAAGGTCCCTTCCAACCCAAATCATTCTATGATTGTATGAAAAAATGGTTTGGTGCCTCCTCACTGTTACTCTGCTTTGAGTTCAGTGAACCCTGTAGCCCCTCTGATAATGCTGACCAACGAAAAAAGCTCCTTTCAGCTGTGGCCCAATCCTGCCTTCACGAAATCCCTGCTACTGCCCATATTTTGAGGTCCACCAAGAAAAGCCTGTGTCCTGCTCTTCCTCTCTCCCCTGTCTTGCAATGTGTGCAAGAAATATGTCTTCTGGGAGGTGAAAACTGAGCCTTCTCATGAGAAGCTCCATCATGAAAGCTACACATTTGTCAGCTGAGTTGTGTCAAGAGCCTGGTTCTCACCCCAGTGAAGGTATAGCATCACTCATGGTCAAAGTCCCTAAAAGATACCATATATTGCTGCCAATTGCTGCCCTCTGGGGTGGCTGCTCTCCTTTTGTCCGGTAGTTCTATTCGGGTAGAGTACATGGCTGGTGCTTTACCATACCACTGCGGTATACAGAGTCTAACCAAGAGGGAATTTAAAAAAAAAAAAAAATCAGGATTTTTTGGCAGATGACAAGAGCACGTTCACCTCTTCAACCCTTCTCAGTTGTTTTCTTACCGCACTGACATACACCCCTTTGTTTAGAAAGCTGATCACTTTTGTGAATACTGCTAAAAGCATTATTTTCCAGCAATTTTTACAACCAGCTCTATGCTGTGACAAGAGTTGTCCAACCAGCAACAAAATCAATACAATGTGGCTTAAAAAACTTCTCAAGGATCGTGAAAAACCTTTAGGCCAGTGGCACAGTAAAATGGTTCCTGAACAATTCTTGGAGTAAATCACACCCACCCAGTCCAGTTCTTTGTCAGAAAAGTGGAGTGAGTCTCATTGCTTTGAGCTCATGACCTGCAAGGACTTGCTTGATCTTGCGAAGACAAATGTAAGGGGCAATCTAATCACAACCTACAGGTATTAGAGGGGCAATTGGAAAAATTAGAAAACAAAAATCCTCTTGCTTGTGCCTGATGATTTAACAAGGGGAAAAGCCACAAACTGTAGCTTGGGAGGTTCATGTGTGACTTTAGGAAAAACCCTGTCACTAGAAGAGTGGTGTGGCCCTGGAATGGTCACCAGAAGGATGGTAGCTCTCCATCTTTAAGAATTTCCAAGACTCATCTAGACAAAACCATGGCCAACCTCCCCTGATGTTAGTGATAGTCCTACTCCAAGCAGTAAATTAGATTAGAAAGCTCTAAAGGTCCCTTGCAACCAGTACTTCTGTAATTCTCTGACTTCATGAGTCTTTAATTTCAAATGTGCAGGAAGTCAGGCTCAAGGCAACCATTCTGAACAGCAAACACATTTCTAAAACCAGACAAAGCCCAGAAACCCCAATTCCAAACTCATATCTTTGTGTTTAATTTGGGAACAAAATCAATGGTTTAATTTTTCGATGGCTTTCTTAGTATGATGTTGTACCTAGAAAGACTTTCTTCAGCCTTTCTTGATATCAAGGATGGAAAAAGCTGAAAGATCAGCTTGCTTGTAAGGTCTCAGGCAAACTTCATGGCATTAAGAAATACCATTTTTGACTGTGTTCTAATTGGAGCCTGTTTGACCCTGGAGCCAGAACAGGGTAGTGGAACACGCACAACTTGAATGAAGTTGCTTTTCACAATGTTGTGCAAAAAGCAAAAGAAGGAAAGAGAAATGCAGAAAATGTAAAGGGGGGAGAGCCATAGAGATGCATTAAGAGCAAGAAGAAAAGGCAGAATATGTCATGTAAAATTGCCAAAGGAAGAGAGGAAAGAAGACAAAAGAGAGAAAAATATGAGGGAGAAAGGAAAAGAAGGAAATAGAAGAGAAGAAGAAGGAAGCAAAGAGAAATTGTAAAGAAAAGGAGGAGTGTCCTGCCAGGCAGAGTGATGAGGTGGTAGAACAGCAAGCAGCCCCAGGCAGTGGCACTCGTTATTTCCATCCCAGCTGATGTCATTGATTGCTTCCCTCGTCCCTTGTCAAGCTTGGTGACAGAATTGCAGGACTTGCAACTTCTAAAAACCTGCTCTGTTCGTGCTTGGCCCAGGCAAAAAAATTCTGTCCAGCTCCAACTGGGCACGGATTCATCTGTGTTTCATGGTGCTTCTGGATGGCACGGGGAGATGGTGAGGGGCAGGGCAGAGTCTGGGCCACCTGGGACCATCTCTGATCCAAGCAGGTGGAGACCCTGTTCCTGGCCTGTTTTTTGCAGACAACCAGTTTGCTCCTCGGCTGTGGTGCTGGGAAACTCCCCTAGGACTGCTTTTTCTCTTACGTGGAGAATGCCTTGCTGTTTTTTTCTGTTGGTAGCATTATTGCTTTTTAAACCAACCTTGCTTTTCCCCCTCATCCTCCTCCAAGGAAATTTCCCTTGCAAGGCTCAGATCCTACAGCATCCGACCACCTTCTGTCAGGGGGTTTAATTAGTCAGAAGAAATAAAACAAATGATGCTTCATTTGCCAAAGGGAAAAAATGGGGAGGGGGAAAGGAAGATGGGGAGGATGAAGAAACCTTAATAATGAAGAAAGAAAGCAGAATCCTAAACTACATGGGCCTAAGCCTTTAGGATTTATTATTCTCAGGAGCGAGCTCCTGTTCCTATTGCAGCCAGTGTTTTTTATGGTTATCCAACCTCATGATGCCAACAGAAGTCCCATCAGGGCTGGACGAACCATCCCTTCTTTGCAGGGAGAAGGAATGAACTTCATCACAAGTCCTTCCTGTGGGCATGGGTTTTGTGAAAGTTTGGATGAAGCATAAAGAAGGAGGTGCAGATCAGGGTCTTTTCTGTGGGAAGGGCTGCAGAGAGACACCAGCTGTTACCCGCAAGCCTGGCTTCCACTTGGCCGGTCATCATCTGTGTAATGCCTTGCCAATGAGCAAACATCTGACATAGGAATGGTCCAGTACATGCAATCTCTTACTTAGCTGATGGAGGATCTAGGAGAGAGTTATGGGTGATGTGGAAAAGAGGATAGGGAAGGGGGTGAAAGAACCTGAGGCTGTTGGGGGTGGAGGGATGTCAGAAAGGATGTGGAAGGGACGTGACTTAGGGTGACTGTGTTGGAGATATAGGGATGTAATCTGCTCCTCTTAAGATCCAAACTCTGTTTCTTCACTTGCTCTTGGATGGTTTAGGAATGATTTATATGTCGGGCTTTTTTTGCTTTAATGGAGCTCCTCCCCCACTTTTATCCAGTTACCCATGAAAAGTCAGTGAAATGAGACCTACTTAAATCAAATGTCACAATCAATGCTCATCCCAGGCCACCATTTGTGCGATGTGAACTCATATTGCCGTAAGGGGGGAGCAGGGAGAGAAAAAGGGTTAGGAGTGAGCTTGGAGCAAGGGAGGAAAAAGCAATTAACGTCTGAGGAGCTTGTGCTTTGCGGTGCATTTATCACGACCATGCATCTCTGAGATGGGGAAAGGCTGTTGCCCACCTGGGTTCTGCAGGTTGGGAAACAAAGCACAGTTGGCAAAGGAAGAAGCTGTGCCTTCATACTGGAGATTGCATCTCTCTGTCCCATACCCTACCCCAGTGCCTGATTAAATCAGAGGCTTCTGTTGCCAGAAGAAAGTCCCTTCCACATTTCAATTTCTAAGAGGCAGGTTACGATATTTCAGTGCTCAGGGTGCCTGGAAGATGTCCAATTTCAATTTTGTTTGATGGAAGATGAATCAAAATGTTGATATTTTCATTGAAATTCCTTTCTGTTTACCAATCCCAAAAAAACTGCTTCTAACCTTCCACAAATATTTGGCAGGAGTAAATTCTCGGGATGGGAATACAGTCACATCAGTTGATGTTAAAAATCACAGTGATTCAAGTCTCCGTAGAAGTTTAGAGGAAGAATCCACATATGAAACATTTCCCGTGAGCATTTTGGGAAGCTCTAGGTGGTGGGAGATGCAGGACGTTGCTGGGTGGATTGGTGAGGCTGAGCACCATGTTATTCATGCAATTTCTTCACAATTGCTGCTGGTTCAAAGGACTAAGATGTTGCCAGAAATCCAGTTGCATAATTTCATCAAGGTGAATTAGGATTGGCATCCAAACCCTTTGTAGGTATCTGTGGTGTAGTTTTGGAGAGTCCTGAGCCTCCTGTTTCACAGAGCAAACTCAAGGAAGCTGTACAGGTGTGCTGAGGCGGTGACATGTCAGAGCTAATATGGTCTGTGGGGAGGGGACATTACAGAGAGGTAGCACCACACTGCAGTGCAGTTTGGCTTACAGTCTGTAGCTGGTCTGCATCCAATAAAGATCCCTCAATCAGCCTGTACTCCTTTGGGTATATATGCCAGTTGGGCATTCAAGCCTTTGAATGTGTCACTAAATTTTGTCTCAGATCCCTTAAGCTCTTGTGCCAGCCTTCCCAACAGCTCCTGTGGAGTTCACTGCAGCAGTATGGTGAAAGTTTTTTTCGTCATTAATTCACCCCAATGAGATTCAAAATGTGACAGGTGTCCTTGGTCAAAATATGCAAGTAAGGAAGATCTTCCCAGGCCCTTCAGACTGCAGGGACAATTCAGCTCAGATCCCTATATATTTGGGTTGTTTGTTTCTTCTTTGTGGAGGGCTCTGTGGAGTAAGCCTGCACTGACTGTTGGCTTTGAGCCAATGGACACATGCTTCCTCTTCCCATGTCTTAAGCTGGCCAGACTCCATATAAGCATAGCACCGAGCTTTGCCTAATATATTTAGCTTTGCAGAAGGCTCAGTAGCCTGGAACAGAGCCGCAGTAGCCTCAGCTTCGTGGTGTCCTGCTGATTGGAGTTTCAAATTGAGCAGCCTCATGTCTACCAACAAAATGGTGTAGACAAGTCCTTAGAGGACTGCCTGTTCCGTTCCCAAAATCATGCATAATTGCATTTTTTTTTCCTATGCTAAGCCCTTGCTATGTCAGAAACCATCTCATCTCCATGTCTGTAGAGATAGGTGTTGGTACTGTGCCCATTTAATGACAACCTTGACTGTGCTCCCACACCTCTGCATGCTGCCTAATCACTCTAAACACAGGGTTCTCGTGTGTCTGCTGCACAGTGGGTCTCTGCTTCTCTGCCGTCACGCCAGCAGAGATTGCTGATGTGGAAATGAGAAACATGCCGGAAAAAAAATCCTGCAGCAGAGAAAACCAAGTGGGATCCAGATCCTCACTCTGAGCTGAGAACAAGGGGAGTTTAGTGATATTAGGCTGGCAGACATTGGATAGTTACACAGTCCCAGTGATGCAGAGAACTAGATTAGGAGAAGTTATAGCATGTGTGTTTGTTCTTGGCATTGCAAGAGCTGATGATCAGCAGATTTTTGTGTTCAGACAGGAAAGGAGAACCATTCCACACCAGCATTTCCTGTAAGCAACCCCTGCTTAGGAAGAAATACCTTGTGTAGTAGTGTAAAAGTATTAAAGTGATGGATGGTAAGACTGGATGCTGGGTCCCTGAGGAGGATATGTATCTTCTTTTTTCTTTGCTTGCTTCATCCCCTACTTTTCCAGATGGATGTTTGTAGCTGGTGGAAGATTTTCACCTTCTTTTCATCCTCCTACCTTCATCACCGCCATTCCCAGAAGAGCTTGTTTGTAATTGTTCTAGTGTAGGCACTGACTCCTGCTATTGCCTTGTTAATTATCTTCAGAGTTTCACACTGGGTGTGAAGGGCCTGATCCTCCTCTTGCAACCCATGCCCTTTACACACCTGCCTCTCTATGGATATAAGAGTTGTTACTTAGACTTAACACTGGTGCGTGTGGGAGCAGAATCAGGTCCAAAAAAGGGTGGGTCAACCAGAAACAGATCCTGGTCTTTCCTCTTTATTTGCATGCGCAGTGTGATGTGAAGGTCAGGTGAATTGACACACAGGCAATTAGGAGGAAAGTTCTTGCCATGAAATTGAGCTCGTAGAGTTTGCTGAGCATCTTCTTTTTTTTTTATTATTTTTTTTTTTTTTTTAATGTTTTGCTTTCTCTCTTTCAGAACATGGAAAAGGTGCTGGTCCCTTCTGTCACGTTAATTGTAGGCTGTGGAGTATCTTCGCTGACACTTTTGCTGTTGATTATCATTTATGTCTCTGTTTGGAGGTATGGCTTTCATTCTCTTCTCTTCTTGTTGGGGAAAGTAACTGTCTTTTGATCTACATGGATCCTGGAGGTTTTGCTCTCCTGTTTTGGGTGTCTGGTGATTGAGGAAGAACTATTTTGTAATGAGTGGGTCCTGCAAAAAGTCATCACGGTGGCTTAGTTGGCATTATTCTTTCCTTTTAGTGCCAGAGAAATTAGTACAGTGAAATTAGTGCCATGACCCCATGTAGTCACATTGTTCCATTTTCAAAAGCCGCATGCTATTTTGGATGCCTTTGTATACCCCAGGAAACCTTGTTTGCGGAGAGGTGGACACGTACTGCCTCCTGGCAGGCACATTCCTCCTAGGTATTCCCGATTGGGTCTTTGATAACATCAAAACATCCACGACCCGTTATGAAAACATCTGGCCTGAAGAATTGGCAGCACTTTTCAGGAGCTTAAAGATTATAAACCGCATGGTCTAAATAACTCTCCAACCTCTTAGATATGTATTGCCTTTAGCTTTACACGCGTATGGGATTTCTCAGTACATCCCATTGCAGAGAGCTCCTGTACACCTATAAGCAGGTCAGGTGTAACCTTAAATTGTATCATTTACAGAGACTGAAGGGATTTCATAGCAAAGTTTTATTGAACTAAAGCTCACATTGGCCCATGCCCCTGTTAGATACATTTCGGTGGGTAGTATAAGCTGAAGGACCCAAGGTGTGCATGGGATTCTCCCCCTATATTGCATTGAACAAAGTCTGAGTTTATACTACAAGACCCATGCCTCTCCTAAACCCATGACAAACATGCTGAAGGCTTCATAACTCTAAGCTAAATAAAACAAAGAAAATCAAAACCAGGTGAATGACTGTGAAATTGAAATGGAGTGGCTACCGAGAATATACTGTATGGAAATTATTGGTGACCCTTTGGGGAGAAGGGATCAGTCTGAGGCTCTTATTTTGTCAAGCAATTCTTCTTAGTAGGAAGGAAAGTGTAAATTCAGTTCAGAGTTGTGAATTGAGATAACTTTCTCTATGCTTTGACAGAGGAAAGAAACAAGAGAGTAAAAATGAGCAAAAATGCATCTTTTTTTTTATTGATACTGTGACAGTGCATAGTGGCTAGTTAATTATGGCAAGTGCTCTGAGCTGAAGACTGATCATAATAACGTTTATCTAGAACTCAGGTTTTTCCGTGCCTGGGGTATCATTGGATCTGCTCAAGTCCTTGTCCTCTCCTGCTTTTCCTCAGGCTGGGCAGCACTGGGCAGCGCTGGTAGGTGACTTACTGGTGTCACTGGTGTCAGGATCAAGTGGAAAGTTAGGATAGAGGAGTAAAGAGCAAGTGTTCGAGCCTCACCCTCTCTTTCCTATCAGAAACAAGTTCAGGATCTGAAATCCAAGTTCAGACATGAGGTTGAATCAGTTTGGAGCATGCCAGAGTCATTTGGAATAACATGATGTATTTTCTTCCAGGAGTGTGCCCCTCAATATTTACTGTTATTGAGGACAGTAAAGTTAATTGCCTGCCCTGTTTAAAATACGCTCTTTTTAATTTCTCATTCCAGCCTTTGCTTTTATGCCTATGCCCAAAATGATCAGCATGAATGGGGGGACATGTTTATGGGAGGCTTGAATGGGCATTTCTGAGCTAGCCAAGGATGGACATCCATTTCCAAGTGATCCTGAGACCAGCTATATCTTGATTAAAGGGCTCTCTATCCTAAGTCTCTTTGTGTAAATATTTGTAAAGCATGATCAAGTGATCTCTAGAATTTCTCTTTGGTGCGCTGAGTTTGTTTCATTTCTTCTCTGTAGATCATGTTTTCATGTTTTCTAAACTTCACAGCATTCCCGTGGCTGAGCCCTGAGCACTCTGTGTGTCCTTTTTATTTTAGGCATAGCTGCTGGACATGAATGTGCTGTCCTATTAATGGTCTCAGGAACATCATATTCAAGTCAACATTCTCTCCTGGCTCCCACTTTGGTTTTTCCTAGATGTTATATAGTCTGATAGACAACAGCTGGAAGAATGCTCAGAAGTGGGATCAGCAGTATTATTCCAGCTGTTGTTGCTAAAATACAGCAGCCATATCAAAGTGGTTCTTTTTCACCATGCAAAAGAGAAAATCTTCGTGCCCCAGCTGCCTGGTCTTCACTGGAGAGCACCCACCAGAGCTTAGCTGTTTCAGAGAGCTTTGGCCGGGAAATTTCCCATTCAGACCTCTGGACAAAGGCATCTGGAGCACGGATACATAGGCTCAGCTTGAGTATGAAACACTTCTGATGAATAGGCTCACTGAGGCTGACAATCTGGAAACTTTCCCAGAATTTTGCCCAGCTAAGGTTTGTCTATACACGGGAAGCAGAAAGAAAGGGCGGGAGAGAAAGAGGGAAAGGAACACAGTAAAGAGAAGGGGGCAGAGTAAAAGGGAGGTTATCCCAGCTTTTGGGCTGCATATCGGAGAGGAAATGAGTTTACCCTCCACTTCCCATTCAAAACCCCCAAATAATGGTTGCTGCTTAGTGCCACCTACTCAGCCATCGGCACGAATGACATGAGCTTTCTGATGCAAGTGATCGCTTCAGATGCAGCCAACTTGGCACAGTCTCATTGAAAACTGGACGCTCTTTCTGTTTGACGGCTGTTGGTGGCCTGTTGGTGGACTCATGCCACTTCCCAGTAAGACAGATGGCTGCAAAAACTCTGCTGCAGATGGTGCATCTCTGGCCTTATTAGCAGCCTCAACAGAGAGGTCAGTGACACAGTGGGCAGTAGAAGTGGAGTGACCTTGTTACATCTTGGCAGTGGCTGTCCTGGGTCACAGCTGGAGACATGATCTGTGTGGGCCACGTGCTCCACCACCCATGTGGAAAAAGAGGAGGAATCGAAAGAAAAAGCTCTTCTCTCCTGAAAAATGACATGAAAATAAAAAACTGGGGAGAAAAGGAGCCATTCAAGGGTCAGAACAGGTGAAATGACTTAGTGCTCTGTTTCTCTCAGCTTTGGTTTGTATCACTCTTTTTAAGCAGCAATTTGACAAGGTGGCGTTTCAGGACTGCCCCAATGTGTTTTCCATCCCTGAACTCATTGCGGTTCAACAGCCTCTGGAGTCAGTGACCTTTCCATAGCATGGAGATCAATGTTTGCTATCGAACAGCTCTTCCACCAGCCCATCAGCATGTGGGGCACGGCAGACCTTTTTCACTGGCGGAGGCTGGGTGAATGCTGTATCGCTGAAAGATATCAGTGTGAGCTTTTCTCACTCCCTGCCCATCGAAGCCTGAAGATTGATTTAGTGGTTGTCAATGAGCTCTCAAGGGGCTTTTAACACTTGCTTTAAACCCAGGAGCTCTGCCTTTGCAGGAGATGCTGAGGCACTAGGTGGCCCTGGTGGGAGGTAGCAGGGATGAGTAAGTGATTGTGTGGAGAAGGATGTGTGTAAAAGCAGTGAGAAAGCAAGAGTGATTCAGCGTTTGCGGAGATGAGGGTAGCATAATGGGGACAGAGAGACAGACTGCAGGGTTTTCCCACCTTCTCCATCTGTCTCTGTTTGCACAGGGCTTCCCCACATCCTGCAGGACCCAGGCAAAAGCAGAAGTTCCCTAAATTTGCAGTGAGAGTTTTCCCCTGTTTTGGTGGCTGAGCAAAACATATTTTGATAAGTAGTCGGAGTCCATATATCAGCCAAGGGGTAGTGAGACAGCACCCTGGAGTAGCTCTGCCTTTGCTGGAGATCTCTCCTCTGGCAAAAACCATCAAGGCCTGTGTTTTTTCCCTGTCTGCTCTGAGTTCCTGACTTCTTTGGCTAGAGGGTCTGGATAGTAGTGGCTATTTCTTTCTGTGGTCCACCCTGTGCTGGAGAAGAGGAAAAGGAAGGAAAAAAAAAAAAAAAAAAACCAAACAATCAAGGCAGGAGGCCATCTTAGCGTAATAGGGAACTTCTGATTGAGCTGAAAAACAATGAGCAAATGTTTGGTAACCAGGTCAGGCTACCAAGGAAGACTATGGAAGCATTGCTCAGGAACACAGGACTAAATTAGGAAGGTCAGACCAGCTGGGTTTGAAACTGGTAAGGCATGAGAAAGGCATCAAGAAGGGTTTCTGTAGGTATGTCAGCACCAAAGGATTACCCAGGAAAATATTGGCCTGATGTTGAATGGTGCAAGTAGCCTGATGGAGAAGGAAATAGAAAAGGTGAAGGTACTCAGTGCCTTTGTTATCTCGTTCTACTGGCAAGGTTTGCTCCCAGGCACCCAAGTTCCTGTTCCTAGTGGCAGAGTCTGGGGAAGAAAATACTACCCACACCAAGGAAGAGAGAGATGAGGAACATTTAAATAAGCTGGACATTTGCATGTCCATGGGACCAAATGGGATACATTGAAGTTGTTGAGGGACCTGGCTGATGTTACAACAGAGTCACTTTCTATAATCTGGGAAGGTTCCTGATATCTGGAAGAAAGCAAATGTTACACTCATCTTTAAAAAGGGCAAGAAGGAGGATCCAGAGGACTACTGGCTGGTCAGCCTACTCTCAGCCCCTGGGAAGATTAAGGAGCAAGTAGTTATAAAGGTTATTTCTAGGCAAAATGATGGACAAGGAAGTGATTAGCAATAGACAGCACAGATTTATTGAGGGCAGATTGTGCCTGACTGACCTGTTTGCCTTTTGAGATGGGATGACTGGTTACATGGGCAATGGAGAGAAGTGGGTGGTGTATCTTTTCCCATTACCAAGTCCTATAATGCAGTCTCCCGTAGCATCTTTGTATCCAGACCAGGGAACCGTGAACTGGATTGGTGGCTTCTAAGGTGGGCTAATAGCTGGGTGGAGTTTGTGCACGCTTAAAGGGTAATGGTCAAAGGTTTGAAGCCTAGCCAGCAGCTGGTTAGTAGTTTCGTCTGTCAGGGCTTGATACTAGGGCCAATATCGTTTAACATCTTCTTTAACAACCTGGATGATGGAGCAGAATGTACCTTCAATAGGTTTGTAGATAACACCAAATTGGGAGGAGTGACTGATATGCTGGAGAGCAGCATTGCCATTCAGAAGGACCTCAGCAAACTGGAAATATGGGCTGGCGAATGGTACAAGAAAGAAAAATGCACAGTCCTGCACCTGGGACAGAACAACTATGTGGAGTAGGATGGGCTGGGGACTGACTAGCTTGGTAATGCCTCTACAGGGAAGGCCCTACAGGCAATGATTTGGACATGAATCAGCAGTGCACCCATGCAGCAGTGAAGGCCAACATTAGCACATGCCCCACAGCATTCTTCTGGAGAAGCTGGTGAATCATGGCATAGATAAGTGTACTCACTGAGTAAAAACGTGGCTGGATGGCCATACCCAGAGAGTTGTGATTAATGGGGTGAAATCTTCTTGGCGGCTGGTCACCAGCGGTGTCCCTCAGGGCTCAGTTTTGGGGCCAGTTTTGTTTAATATCTTTATCAATGATCTGGATGAGGGGATTGAGTGCACCCTCAGTAAGTTTGCAGACGACACCAAACTAGGTGGGAGTGTTGATCTGCTTGAGGGTAGGAAGGCTCTACAGAGGGACCTGGACAGGCTGGATCAATGGGCCAAGGCCAACTGAATGAGGTTTAATAAGGCCAAGTGCCGGGTCCTGCATTTTGGTCACAGCAACCCCAAGCAATGCTACAGGCTTGGGGCAGAGTGACTAGAAAGCTGCCCAGCAGAAAAGGACCTGAGGGTGATGGTGGATGGCCAGCTTAACATGAGCCAGCAGTGTGCCCAGGTGGCCAAGAAGGCCAACAACATTCTGGTTTGTATCAGGAATAACATGGCCAGCAGGAGTAGGGAAGTGATCGGGCCTCTGTACTTGGCACTGGTGAGGCCTCTCCTTGAGTCCTGTGTTCAGTTCTGGGCCCCTCTCTACAAGAGGGCATTGAGGTGCTGGAGTGTGTCCAGAGGAGAGCTACCAAGCTGGTGAGGGGTCTGGAGACCAAGTCATATGAGGAGAGGCTGAGGGAGCTGGGCATGTTTAGTTTGGAGAAGAGGAGGCTGAGGGGAGACCTCATTGCCCTCTACAACTACCTGAAAGGAGGTTGTGGAGAGGTGGGTGTTGGCCTCTTCTCCCAGGTGAATAATGACAGGACCAGAGGAAATGGCCTGAAGTTGCAGCAGGGGAGGTTTAGATTAGATATTAGGAAGAATTACTTTACTGAAAGAGTGGTCAGGCATTGGAACGGCCTGCCCAGGGAGGTGGTTGCGTCACCATCCCTAGAGGTATTTAAGAAACATGCAGATCTGGCACTTCAGGGCATGCTCTAGTGACAGAGATGGTAGGGGTTTTTTGTGTTTGTGTGGTTGGACTCGATGATCTCAAAGGTCCTTTACAACCATGAAGATTCTATGATTCTATGATTCTATGATTCTATTGGACTGTATAGACAAGAATATAGCCAACAAGTCAATTGATTAGTCCCCTCTTGAGGCCATATCTGGAAAACTGTGTCCAACATTGGACTCCACCAATACAAGAGATCTCAGCACATTGGAGCAAGTCCAATGGATGCTTGGGGAGCTGGAGAACATGATGTAAAAGGAGGCAAAGGGAACAAGCCTTGGTTAGCTTGGAGAAGAGGAAGCTATTAAGGAGGAGTCATGGAGAAGTCAAACAACTTGCAGAGTTATAGAGGGAAAGGTCTAGAGGCACCAACTGCAGCAGGAAAAAATCCAGCTGGATATAAAGAAAAATAATCCTTCAGCATGGGACCGGTTAATCACTGTAATAAGTCATCTAAGAGAGGTGGTGGCATTTCTGTTCTTGGTGATTTTCAAAACTTGATTGGACAAAACCCTGAGAAACCTGATCTGACTTTGAAATTAGCCCTTTTTTGGGTAGAGGATTGGACTTGGAACTCAAGAGGTTTTTCTCCAGCCTAAGTTATTCTGATTCAGTGATTCTACATGTTGCCAACCCACGTCTTGTTCTTTGGATGTTCAAGGATCTGGGGAACAGGATGGACTCTCGGTGCATGAAGGGAAGCGTGGAGAAAAGAGAGGCTTGTTTAAGAGGGGGAAAAGTCTGAGGACAGCTGAATTTTCTTCCCTTACATTCACATACAGACTATAGTTATGGTCAACTCATTGCTTACCTTTTTTAACCAGAGGAGACTTTTGAAGTGCATACTAATGCCAGTTGGATTATAGTGTTGTTACACAGACTTATCACATCCAGTTCCCACCAGGGCAGAGTCTAAATCTCCCTTTCTATTCCCCAGAAGTTGCTAACTAGAGACTTGATGTTTTACTTCATACAAACTTGGATAGATTGATGGCTCGGTACCTTCCAGCCACAAATGGAATAGGATCCAGATGATCCACAGCTTTGTACTGAGCCCAATGGAATGGGAAAATTTGGGATCAAATTGGCTATGAAAGGAAACAAATACTCATTTTGCTGCAATCAGTCTGGTTTCTAGCTGAGCTAGAAGCCTGAATTTTATAGCCTGTTGTGGGGCTGGGTGAATGTCAGAGAAAACAACCTATAAACCAGATTTCCAACAGACTCACTATAAGTTCAGACAACTTCACATCAGTGAGTTTTTTGTATCCAGGAAAGCATATCCTCAATGTTCATGTTTGTCTGAAGGTGAAACTCAGACGGAAGTTAAAATCAAAGTTTTTCAGGCTTCAGTAGGTTTAAAGCACAGATCGCACATGCAATAAACTCGACCTGCCCACCTAGTAAGAAACTCAAAAATCTGCAGCCAAAGCATGACCAACTCACTCTTGCTAAAATTAGTTAATGAAATTAAATTCCCAACATAAATAGTTGATGTGCTGGAATATAGGAAATAATCCTGCATTAGCCTCCAGGGATGAGCTGGTTGATTAATAGATCTGTTTCTAATTTCTGTAAGCATCAGAGTCTACTCTGTACTCATCTGGTATTCAGGCAGGGCACTTGCCGAATCACTGAGATTATTCATGTGTATGAGCATTGTATGGTCAGGTCTTGAGTCAATCCTTGAAGACTTGCGCTTTTGCAATTCCCTTTTAATTTTATTAGGTACATAAAAGTGCCTTCAAAGAAATTTTCCTCTGTAGCCAGTGGTTTGAATTAATTGGCGTGCACATACCTTAGCAGCAAGTTGGTGCTGTGCTGCACATTGCAAGTCGGAAATGACGAATGGCCTGCTCCTGCAAGGTGCTGAAGGCAACGGCTCCCTAGCTTGGATCCCTAATGTCCCAGACCCACAGGTGCAGTTACGTATTTGGCCTAGTTTTGAGAAGTGTTAGACCTCTCTGTCTGGGGAAAAGAAAAAGAAAAAAAAAAAAAAAAAGCCACAAATACTTTTCACTTCAGGATGGGTTGTGAGGTTAGACAAAGGGGAATGCTGAATCATAAACACTTTGTTGTGAAGGTGCATGCATTCGTAATCTGCTTTCATTGCCAGCATGCCTGTGGCTCTTCTTATTTGGGAATCTTTCCATGTGTTGCCTGTATGTTTTCTTTTAAGCTCCTTTTCAAGTCCCCTTTCAAGAAAGCAGGGCAGAAGATGACTTGCAGCACTCAGTATTGTTCTAGGAGTGGCTCAGACTAGGGACCAGGCTGGCCCCTAGTTCGTTGACTCATGCTCGTAACTCCAGCTTTGATGGGGAGGACGGAGAGATCTGTGGGCTAAGCACTACACCCAAGCTCTCCCCCTCCCTTTCCCCTTGCTCTTGTCTATTTAACGTCCAAAATCTGCAGGAAATGGTCAATCTGTGGCCTTCTGTAGAGCCTGGCCTGGTGCAACCTGCATCTCATTGATGCTTTTCAGAGGTAACTCAATGCAAGTTGTAACAGGGTGGATCTCCCTTC
The DNA here is from genome assembly GCA_008658365.1 of Alca torda. NCBI lineage: Eukaryota > Metazoa > Chordata > Aves > Charadriiformes > Alcidae > Alca > Alca torda. The sequence goes on from CM018077.1 coordinate 162,428,276, forward strand.
CCCTCTTTTCTTGATGCAGGTATATTCGCTCAGAGCGCTCTGTCATTCTTATCAACTTCTGCCTGTCCATCATCTCCTCCAACGCTCTCATCCTGATAGGACAGACCCAGACCCGGAATAAGGTAGGAGATCAGTTGGGCTTTGTTTGTTTGTTTGTTTTTCCCTTGATTTAGCACTGAAATGATCCATTCAGGCAGGACTTCCTCATTTTTCTTCCATCTGTTAATTAGCGACCTGTCAAAGACACGACTAAATGGCAGATTTCAATTTTCTCTCTCGGTCTCTCTTTGATAATTTGTCAGCATCCTCAGGGCTTTGATTAAAACCAGTGTGATATTTTTGAATACGCCTAGAGTAGCTGGCACATGGCACAGTGAAGAAACATGGTTATTTGCGAGGCTTTAACCATTTTATTTTCCAAAAATTATGAAGAAAGACAGATTGAGAGGAGGCTTTTCTTTTTTAAAAAAAAAAAAACAAACAAAAAACAATGTCTCAGCTTTACATTTATTTCTCCAGCAACTTTTATACTCTGAGCTTAAAGCACTTGGCAGATGTTAATGAACACAGATGCAAAAACCCAACTTTTTGGGGATACGAAGCATTGTCAGTGCTGTGCATGCTGCAGAGCCAGGGGCCGCAGGGGACTCGCTGCAGATCACAGTGCAACTCGAACGGTGAGGGCAAGTTGTGAACGTGGATTACACCCACATGCACTGTTTGCATGTACATGGTTTCCCACATTACAGACCTGGCTGAAGAGGCGCATGTTGCCTGTATGACTTTTTCTCCAGCTTAAGCACTTTCAGTTTCCTGTTGGCATCTGGCATAACAAATCACTGCTCATCATTAGTATTTTCCTGTTGTACATTTTCCTGTCTCTCCAAGTGCTCCAACCATCCTAACTCTGCTAAGCAGAAGAGTGAGGCAAGAAGCGTCCTCCACTACTGCTGCCAAAATCGCAATCAGAAGTCAAAATTTAGTTTTTAATTAACAGCAACCAGTGACCAGTCAGTTTTTTTGAGCCTCTACTTTGGCAGCCACAGCATGCTGTCACTTTTGGAAGCATTTCTGCAGAGAAGCCCCAGGGTTTAATGAATTATAAAGACTCATTTTTATGGAGGGTCCTTTGGGGTAGGGCTAGGTTATGTTTTAGGGACAGCTTTACAGCTGCTTGAGTCATATATGTGTAGAGAAGTGTAGAGAGATGAGGCAGCCGGCCCTGCTCCTATTAAACACGTGCCCTTCAGAAACTAACTTCTCAAAGCAGAGCTGTCTTTCATGGCCAACATGGTTTTCTCGAGGCGAGAGGTGGAGAAAGGGTGAACTAAGCTCTCGCTTGCCCTGGGTGCGTTGTCTGCAACCCCAAGTGTGTGCTAGGAGTTTCTTTCCATAGAAAGAAATACTGAGGGATGCTCAACATGGCAAACCATGGCTGGACCTCCTCTTTGGTTATTCTTCTTCACTCCAGGACAGGAGGTGGATGTCTTCACCCTCTCCCACCCCCTTCAGAGCATAGTTGTGAGCCCAGGTTCTCCCTCGTGCTTTTTTCTCACATCACTCTGGGTGTCAGAGCTGGTAGTGGGGATTCAAAGCTCCCGGCTGCAATTGCATGAGGCAGATTAGCTCTTTGCACATACATATGCATGAAACACCATAAATAGAAAGGTTATTCTTGGATTTCCGCTCAGCCATCTAGTAAACAGTCTCTGTCAGGGAACAGAGAAAGAAAACTATAGAAAGAAGAGACGAAGGAGTGTAAATTAGGAATTTATTCACATTCAATTATTGATAATGGAGCGTCTTAAAATGTTGCTGATTGATTTATAATTGCAGTTACTCAAGGAGATTTTCTATGGTATTAGTTTCCCTGGAAATGCCAAATTCTCCCTTGATTTCTATCCATGTAACCTCAAAGGCCTGGATCTGCTAAGCCTTTTGGAGATGAAAGGCCTGGGAAAAGGCTAACAAATCACAGTCAGCAATAACATGATACAAAAGAAATGAATGCTGCATGAACTGGCCATATCTCAAAGGCTTGGCTACGGGCTGCAAGGAAACAGATTTCTTCTCTTAAAGGAAAAAAAGGGCTAACAGCCTTGTCAGACCGATGAGCTTTGCTAGTTATTTCTGCAGCATCTGGGGACATCACATCCCTGTGCTTAGGCCTTCCTGGTTTTTTTTTTTTTTTTTTTTTTTTTTTTTTCCTTATGAAGAGGGAAAAACCTGCAGCAGAGGTAGCAGAAGCAAATATGTGCCTGCCCATCAGCTGGCCAAGTTCACAGCCTGATTTCAGTTGAGGCAGTGGGTTTATGGTGGTCCAGCTGAGATGTGCGTATATCTGTTGTGCTTCCCTCTTCTCTTCTCCTCCCCTTTCCATCAAAACTATCCAACTGAATAAAAAGACCCAGAAAATGTATCTCATGGGTGCAAAAATTGGAAAGAAAAGGGAGTTTTTTATCGCCTTTACAAACTTCTGGCAAAGGGGACAGAGCTGTGTTGGTGCAGAACAATATCAAAACAGTAAAATGAATAGTGACGTATCTGATGTTAGGCAAAAAAAAAAAAAAAAAAAAAAAAAAGTTCTGAAATATCAGTTTCTTAAAATACATTCCAGAAAGCATCCTGTGTTTCTAACTTTCTAACTGTTTTATGTAGGTCTGTAAGCTGATGAATAGCAACCACCTTTTTAGCATTCTTTTAAAATGTGAAAATTACTTAAAATTATCATATTGAGCTGTGTTATTTGTACTGAACTGTCATCCAGAATCCATTTATAGGCAGAATACCAAGGGGTTTCGTGTCCAATACAAATATGGAACAAAAAGACAGTTCCCGTCTCAAAGAACGCACAATCTTACTTTTATTCACAACCTCTGATAACATCGGTTTGTGCCAGTGTATGAATCGAGAGCAACCTGATAAAATCATGATAAAAGACACTCTGTGCATGAGAGCTCTGTGTTAAAAGATGCCGGTGGATGAAAAAAGAGGAAGGTTCATTGACCGTAAACCCAAAGTCCATGTTTCCTGATATAACTCAAAGCAAAGAAATTCTTCATTATAAACCTCCCCCTCCCCCTGCCCCGAATGCCTTAAGCCATTTTATTATCCAGAGTCACTTTTAAAGTCTATTTGTTCTCCCTTCTCCTTGGGAGGCACCGGAGTTTCTTTCCATCATTTTCTTCTTGAGTACCTTGATTCACCGTTTCCAGCTCGCAGATGGTGGAAATTAAGCACAGCTCTGGCAGAGTTAAACAGAGCGGCACCAATTTGCACCAGTGAAAGATTTGGCCTTGCTGAGTTAAAAACAAAGACGAGCTTGTCAGCTTTCCAGTCCATCTCCCTGGCACTACGGGATTGTTCTTCATAATGCATTTGCTAGTACTTTCCCCAGTTTAATTTTAAATGGCTTAAGCTCCCTGCATTTCCCTTGAGAGATTTCCCCACCAAGTAGTAGAGCTCACCGTTATGAAATTCCTTCTAATGTAGCTTCATTATTATTTTTTTTTCTTTCTTTCTTTTTTTTTCCCCCCGTCTGCCAGTAGTTATATGCTTTTGGACAACTACACACCACTCACGTTTGCAGTCCTTACCAGCCCCTGGCAGCCGTTCACCCGGCTCTCATGGCTTAACTCTTTCACTCAGCGATCCTTCCCTGGCAGCAATAAATTGCCACCTAAATTGCCTTCCTCTGATTTAATTTCTATGGCTCGGCTGCCAATGACATGGTGCTTTGCAAACCTTTTGAGCTGAGATTAGACCACGCCTTACTAACACTCTGTCCTTCCCGAAAGGATCGTGGATATGGCTTTAATCATTTGGAAAATAAATATACCTTGCTGAAGCCAAGAAAGCACCAGGATGGGGCGCGGGCTCAGACTTCAGCAACAGTGTTAAACATGGGCTTATCTCAGAGCTCGTGTTTAAGAGTAGCCAATTTCTGTGCAGTACTTAAATTTGAAGGAAATACTTTGGTTCTTTGCTATGTCAAAGCTTGTGGGGGAGACTGCCTCCTCCTAAAATGCCTTTTCATGTCCTGTTCTTTATGACCTTGCCTTCCAGAGCCTGGTTTGGAAACATCTCCCTGCACCTCCTGCTCTCCTGTGCACTGCTCTCTCCACCTGCTGCTCCTCTTACGTGTCCTCCTTTCCTCCTCTCTCCAGGTGATATGCACGCTGGTGGCGGCTTTCTTGCACTTCTTCTTCCTCTCCTCTTTCTGCTGGGTGCTGACCGAGGCTTGGCAGTCCTACATGGCCGTGACGGGCCGGTTACGGAACCGCATCATCCGCAAGCGCTTCTTGTGTCTCGGATGGGGTGAGGATGCTGGGTTTGCAGAGCATCTCCCCTCGGGTGGGGAGGAAGCTCTGTCCCCACGGTGGGATGACGAGCAGAGAGGGTCCGGGCTACAAGAGGGACTGATGCTCTGCAGAAGGCTTGGCAGAGGGTTCCTGCAGCTATTTCAGGGGTGTCACGAAGGGCTGAAATGGTTAAAACTAGCATGAGCAAGGGCCATAAGTCATAGAATGGTTTAGGTTGGAAGGGACCTTAAAGATCATCTAGTTCCAACCCTCCTACCATGAACAGGGACACCACCCACTAGACCAGGTTGCTCAAAGCCCCATCCAGCCTGGCTTTGAAAGTCCTTTTCAATCTCCTGCCTGCTGCCCAGTGCACCTGAGGGTCACAGAAAATAAATGGGCTGAGACGGGTTGAGTTTTTAAAGGGTGTGCTGGGGGTAGTTTCTCCTGGGTTTGTGTCTCTTTCTTCCTTTCTCCTGTTCTCTCTCGCTACCTCTTTCCATGTGCAAATGGAGTGAAGCAAGCTCTGAAAATCCTGTCTCCATGGCAGCAGGGCCTTTCATAGACAAATAAACTATGAGACCAGTGCAGATGCTTGTAACTAATTTTTCTCCCTCTGCCTCTTCCGTATGTTTAATTCATTAGCCTTAAATGATGCATTCTCTAGAAGAAAACAAACACAAACCCATAACCTGGGCTTTCAAAGCAATAACAAGCGTGTGTTTGAAAGGAGCAACGGAACAAAAAGTTGCTCAAAAGCGAGCAGGCAAGAAAGAGAAAGGGAGAGAGAAAGCGTTGTGCGTCTGAGCTGTATTAGTGTCTCGTTTTACTACTGAAGTCGAGCATTCCACCCCAGGCAAGATACTTCTGATGCTTACAAAGCACTCTGATGTGATTTATTCTGGCACATCACGAGCCGTCCATGTTCCAGCACCTGCATCCCTTTAAGCTTTCACTCTTAGCTCTTGCTCACGAAAGAAAATAAATTGTGGTATTGAGATACAGTGTTTGTGTGTACCGAGAAGATACCCACACACATGCAAAGCACAGACTGCATGAGCTTGTGTGTGTTCATGCATGTTTCTACGCAAACACTCTGGGACTCAAGGAACATCAGGGATATCGAATGCGAAAGACTAATAGCTTTTCTGGGTAATAAAAACAATTTTTTCCCGATTTGTAAAACAACAAAACACACTACATGTGTAGAAGCATAATTTGCACTGCTAGTAAAACGTAGTCACCTCTGAGCTAGGATGCACTGGCTGATAAATGATGCATAATAACCATTTGGAATAGGTTAGGACAAGAAATGAAGAACACTCTCGCCTATTAAGGCAGCAAGGGAATTTCTGCTATTTAGCATCCTGCTAGACTTCAGCTGTAAAGATGGGATTAATGGCACTTCTAAGAGGAAAGGGGCTGCAAATATGTTTTAAAGAGCATAATCTGAAATAATTAGCACATTTCACTTTGTCATGGGCTGATTCTCCCCTTTTCCCCCCTTTGCGTATCAGCATTTCTCTAAGCTCTCATTCTAGATGTCTTTGCCAAGTTCTCAGCTGCTGTTAGCTGTAGCTCATTGAAGCTATAGTGGTTTTCATCAGCAGTGAGGTTTATTCCCTGTTTTTTTGTTCTCCTCTTGGGTATGCGACTTTGCCTTTCCAGAAAAGAGCTTTTAGCAATTAGAATTTCTTTTTTTTTTTTTTTTTTTTAATTATTTAGAACAGACAGGCAAACTGTTCCCTAGAAACAATTCAGTCATCATATTTAGCCCCAGTAAAGAAGAAATAATTTTATCAGTCTTTTTACAGCCATATCATGGTTGGTACAACTGGATTTTTAATGCTGCCATAGCCCAGGCTCCGAGTGGGTCTTCAGCTGTTCATAACAGTTATGGCTTTTGGTCGTTATTAGCAAACGACCTTTTCTAAGGGGACATGGTGAACACATGACCTGATTCTCCTCTGGCCTGGCAGCACAAAACTCTTTGAAACAGGTTTAGGATGCATTTATTTGGAATTGTGAATGTAAAATTCACTTTCCACACAAAGCCCCCAAAACCTTGCCAGAGACTATGTAGCATGAGTGACTGTCTAGAAGGCTGATACAAACCACACACAGTATATGGAACACACCAGTTAGGAATAACTTTCTTTCAAACAATAATAAAAAAAACAGATTTTTTTTTTTTTTTTTTTTATAATTCAATCTAATCACATCAAACTGTGATTAAACCGTTAACAGCTCTCCCAAGGTGGAGTACAGCACCCCTGATTACTGTTCTCTTTAGCTGAGCTACCACGGCATTGCTACCACTTTCAGTAAATGATGCTTGTACAGCTCCATTTTCAGCACAAGCTGGGGCTCCTACCCAGGCTCGATACGAGCCAGTCCCTATAAGCTGACAAGTTCACAGCCTCAGTGTGTATTTCTGCATAATTATCGCGTCTGAGAGAAGCACTTTGCGAAGAACAAGTTGCTATTTTTGGCGGAGTCCTAGCCAACTTTCCTCTTTCACGGGGCCTCTTGCGTCAAGCTATACTCTTTAAAAAGTCCTTTCACATGTGGTTTCTCGGTGTGCTTGCCATGGGATGCCATATTGGTGGCATCGTAGTGAATACAGCACTGAGGATATATCCAGATGAGGTGTGAAGGAGGCTCAGCAAGAGGAGCAATAGTCAATTAAGAATTCAAAAAAAGAGGACAAAAAAGAAAAAGAAAAAAAAAAAAGGGGGAGACATCTTTTGAACGCACTGTCTGTTGGTTTTGGAGCGATCAAACGTGAGCTGTGCTTATATGGCAAGAGAAACACTTCGCTTTATGATAACTCTCAAATGCTGTATATTCCAGCCAACTTGGCCTTATACCTCCCTGCTGGCTGCAGACCCTCACTATTAATCAATCTTGCAATGATTTGTATTGCTGAGTGACCACCCCGCCAGCAGGGTTATTGTCTGGATGCTGTCTCTGCACATCCCTTCGATCCACAGCATCTTCCGTAGCTGCCTGCCATGACCTCTACAGCACACGAATTAGGGTCTTGTCAAGAAGCACTAATCCTAGCTGGCTACTGATCTTGCTAATTCCTAATGGGATTTGCCAATCTTTAGCACTGAGATAGCTTAATTCATCATGTCACAAGGAGGAGGGCTATAAAAAGCCACATGGAGACCTCCATAGCTGAAGAACTAGATGTTACTAGGCAATATCCCAGCATTTCTTTAGGGAAAGGGGAGAGCTGGGCTGGGGCTATTGAACCAGAGAAGCACCCAATCTCCTCCATAGATCCTTGAGCAGTTTATTGTGGCAGGAATAAGAAGGATTAGAAGCAAGATGTAGTATCTTATGCTAGTTCTGATTGTGCCTAGGTGTTCAATGATACAACAATTTCTGAACTTTTTATGACTTTTAGGCCAATAACCAGCAGGTTACACAATAAGCAGCAGGTTTTACTTATCCTCTTTGGTCTCATTTTATGGGATCTTCTAGTGATAAGATCAAAGACACACCTTCACCCCCTTATACACCTGAAATTACATCCCCGTGCTGGCACAGTTAATGCCCTAAAGATAAATTTTGCTTTGTACGCTGTGGCATCCCAGCCACAGACTAACTTGCTCATCCTTTGCAAGACTTGTAATTAAGTGTGTCTTCTTGAGGGCAGCTGGCTTCCCTTAGTTAATTCCCCTTTTGGACATAAAAAGGGAGCAGGTCTCTGGCAAAAAAAAAAAAAAAAAAAAAAAAAAAAAGTATCCTGTTTTGCAGGAAGATCTGATATTCTGATGCTCTCTTCCACTTTGTTCAGAAGGACCTGATCTATTACAGATTATGGCCTAGCGCTCGAGGAACCTGTTTGGGATAGGGTAAACTAATTTTCCATTTCCTTTTCTGTCTCATTTGGGATGAGACTGGAACCTGAGTTGTCATCCTGCGTTATGTTGAGAGCAAACGTAACCTTTAATCTCCTCCTAGCTAGTTCTTTTGGCTTGGGTTGTGGCTGACTATTCCATCTTCAGGAGACACCTTTATATATTCCTGACCAGACTATGCACCTAAGAATAAAATAAATATATTTTACACATCTGCATGTGCTGTCAGTCCCCACAGAACTGCTGAGACCACAGCAGGATATGAGCTGATTACAGCTGATAGCATTTACTTCATTAGCAGAGGTAACAAGGGTTCATGCTTTTGGCTCTGAAGGTCCTGAATTCAGTCTCTGCCAAAGACCCAGGCTGGGACAGATGGTGCTAGAATAACACCGTGAAGAATGGGGTATATTATGCGGTTCAGTGGGAGATGAGCTGCACATATGCTTAAATGACCAATTTTCTCTTGTTTCATTTCCGTAGGGCTCCCTGCCTTGGTGGTTGCCATTTCCGTGGGATTTACTAAAGCCAAGGGGTACGGCACCGTGAACTAGTGAGTAAAGGAGCTTTTCCTTTTTCATCTTGTCTCGCTCTCCATCCCTTTTTTCAAAATCCACTGACCTGCAGGAACCAAGGTAGGAGCTAAATTCTGGTGTGCTGCCCATGGCAGAGGGAAGCAGGGATGATGGGCAGGGAAGGAGCCATCCTCCCTCCCAGCCTCCTCAAGCCATCAGCTGGCCCAGGTGGATTGTATTTTCCTTTAAAAACAAATTCACAAGGACTAGTTAGATTTAACTGTTGCCTATATGATACCATTTTGATCTAAGTACCTCCTATTTAGAGAATTTTTTTAGGTTTATTTTTACGGAGAAATGTGGGACATTTAAAGTTGAGGGTGTTTAAAAGTGAAAAATAGCTTCTGTGTTTATCTATTTAATGACTCACTTGATTGGTCCCAGGTTTTCAGAATAGCTTGGCTCAGTTTTAGGCACCAGAATGAGCATGAGTTTTTCAAACAAAGTTTTTGAAAGCAAATATGAATTTGCCTGTTTTCCGAATTCCACAGGACTTGCCTTTAGGAAACTTTTATTAGCGTGTAATGGGGGAAGGAAGGCAAGGAAGAAATAATGGAATAAGACTGTGCAGATGTAAATACATTAAGGCAAGGCTGGAATCACTCAGAGCTGAGCATTAGTACAACTTAAAAAAAAGAAAAAAAAGAGTGTTATTTTTTCACTGTGTTGTGAAAAAGATAGCTTAGAAATTTTATGCATAGTGGCAACCAAAGAATAGTATTTTATGTAGCAATAAATCAGGCCCTTCCCTACTGCAACCCATCATTCTTCAGAGCCTTCCTGGCCAGTGATTTGCATCCCACATGAACAATGTTTAAGGCAAAAGCTGGCCAGCAACAGACGAGGGTTTGATAGGTCCACGGAGAAAATGTCATGTGGAATCCCTGCTCTTTCTCAATTCCCACCATATTCTGCACACCCACGATCAAATGGTCCAGGGCTTGCGTTTTGATTGCAGGAGACTATTAAAACAGCACAGCAGCATTCTCTGTTTGCTTTGCAGTTTAAATTACCGCGGTCTAAATTACCGTACAACACAGAGGACTCAGGAAGGTGGGTTTGTCAACTGCAAATTCATGGATACAATTCCTGAAGCCTGTGCCGGCATCAGGATGCGTTGGCTGTACCTGTCCTGACTTGCCTGCCCTAGCTCGGGTGACTTGGCCTCAGTGTGTCCTGGTGGAAGGGGATCCAGTGCTTGTTGTATGACTCGGAAGAGGACAACACAAGCCTGGTTTTCAGAAGTGCCACTGAGATCCCAAATGCCCTTTAGCTTTTCTGTGGGGCTGCTATTTCTGGGGCTTTCTTCCATGCAAGTCCATGAGAATAATTTGTAATGAACAAGCATCAGGAAAATGGAGAAAGGCCCTAAATATTTCTGCTTCCTTTCCTGTTTATAGACTTGTGGGAATTGGTGCAAAAAGCTCAGTCGCTCCCTCCCCATTAACGCTTAAGGGCCACCACAGAGTTTCGTGGTCAACGTTGACCACAGAAAAGAGCCAGGGGGATAAGGGAGGAACGTGCAAGAAAGCACACCCTATTTCACTGCCCTGGACCACTGCGTGCCAACACCTCCCTGCCCCAGAGCAAAACCCTCCCAGACTGCAGCCAAAAGGGTGTCAATGAGTGACAAAACCTGCCGGACTCCTGCTTTGCTCTCAGATTTTTGTCCACTGGTGAGGTGGCCAACAGGCTGCACTGACTTTCCATCGTTCCCAGGGATGCTTAAGCACACCAACTCTCATTCCTTTGCTGCTAATCCTCTGACTCCTTTAAGCCCTTAAGTTCCTGTTGCTTCTTGCATCCAAGGGCTGACTGGCTGCCTGGGGGTATGGCAAGAGATCCTGCATTCCTAACACGAACCACAGCCTGAGTGACACCGTTTCCTTGCTCTGCTATCAGGGTCCTTGTCACCAAAATAGCAGGGGACTTTCTCACTCCAGCAAATCTAGTTTGGTCCTCTTTTCATCTCCTTCCATGCTGCAGTCCAGTAAAGCTGGATCTAGTTAAAGATGTCCCTGCTTACTGCAGGGGGGTTGGACTAGATGACCTTTAAAGGTCCCTTCCAACCCAACCCATTCTATGATTCTATGAAAGCTGGTGAGTCCCAGCAAAGTCATGAAAGGAGCAACAGTTCCTCTGAAGCCCATAGAGCCCATCAGACGTTCGTAGTGCTGCTATCTTGTAATTCATGCTTTTGGCTTTACCAAGAGCCAGACCTAAAGAGACCTAACTCGTAGTCCTACACTCAAGCCACCATCTCTGTCCCAAGCAGTGTGGATGTCCCTGTGGGCACTGGTTAAGCAATCCCAGCCCTGCCTCCATGCAGCGAGGGGCAAGCGGGTACATGCTGCTGGATCAGGTGGATGGCGTGGTGGGATCTTGAGCCATGATGCTGAGTGTCAAACGGTGCTGAGCATCACTGTAAAGAGAGTTACATTTGCACATTAGTGAATTTTAAAATGTGAAGCAAATATTCATGTGGACCAAGCTAGGCAGGGTGCCCCAACAGACTGCAGTGCATTCACACTTAAATCTGTGTTCCTGCTCAAGAGTCTTAAAAGCTCTTACATTTATGTGTGGGGAGGCCCTTGGTTTCACCTCTCCTGTAAAGCAAAGTTTACATTACATAGCAGTAATTTCAGAGCTGAACTCCAAAACTTGAGGTGGTTCAGACTTAGATTTAACACTGTCTAATGCTAAAGGCATATAAACTGAATACAGCCTTGGATCAAAGCTTCTCCCAGGATGTTTGTTGGTTTCTGACCATTGCAGAAATGCATGAGGTAGTTGCAAAGCTTGGAACTAGAACTCAGGAGCTATTTTAGCTTTGTCTCTAATTAGAATAGGGCATGCACAAGGCATTTCAAATGGGCAGTGGCAGACTTTCAAAGCACAAGGTTCCCATCCTTCAGAAGGAAGGAAAGACATTAGCCACAACACGTCCCTCCCTGTGAAGAAGGGGACAAGATTTGACACAATAAACCACAAGGGGCTTCACAGTGTCTTTCAAAGTTTCTTCCAACCCTTCAATTTCTGGATTCTAAGAGCAGTGCATTAGCACCCATTGGTTTTCTTGTGCAGATGGGCATTAGGACAAAGCAGAGCTATGATGTTTAACTGAGCACAGGATTTCGCACTCAACATCAATTTTTTTCTCATCCCACTCACAGTGGTAAAAAAATCCTGACATCCATCTATGGGACACGGTCGTGAGAGCATTTTGGGGACAGATGCAACTATTGAAGGCATTGCAGCACTAATCTTGGTGTTACAGACTCCCAGGGCAAAGCTGGTGGAAGGGTCAGTGTGAAATGCATGATGTATCTCTGTGTCACTGTGACTGAAACTGTTCATCTGAAGGATACTCCAAGGTATCTACAACTGCAGTGGTGCAAGTTAAGGGAGGAACCTCAAACAGGGTGGTCTACCTGGGCCCTAAGCAAGATTTCACCCAGCTTTGTCCTGTCTTTTTTTTTTGTACATGGGATGAAGCTATACTGTAACGATAAATATACAACTGAGCAGCAGTATGGAGGCTTGTCCCATCAAGACGTGATAGCAGTCAAAGGGTTGGCCATGTCTCCAAGGTGTAACGTGGAGAGATCAGAGGCATTGCTAAGTGTGGGAAGGTTGTAGATAATATTTAGTATTTACCCTTTAGCTGGCCAGACTGGGCTACCAAGTGGTAAGATGAGAAGGGAGAGAGAGGTTCAAATTAAAAACTGAATATGTACTGCAGGGTTTGGACTGTGTCTCTGTTGTTTTCTGAATGGCAATTCACCAGCAGCCATTCACTCTGAGGCCTTTGTTGCTCAGGACATTTCTTCTGGAGTGCTATGAACTCTCCGTCTACAATTAGGAGAGGAGGACACAAGGGGATTTTTCCTTCTTATCTGAACAGCATTTGAAAGGACATTTTGCAGTTGTTTGGAGAGTTGCTGGAGTAGGGTACAGGCTGGACTTCCAGTCTCTAAGAATGTCTTAGACATAATGGAGGTCTAGAGGACCCACCACTGCTCACCTCCTTGCATTAGTCTGAATGCCTGAATAATAACTCTCCTTTTAGCCAGTACTCCAGGGACTGACTCTGGAGCTCTAAAGCTTGACAAACTGCTTCCTAAAGCTTGAACTGAGTAATTGAGGTTGTGCTGCTGGTAGCTGGGAGCTCATATCCTTCCCCAGAAGACAACCCACAAAAGATTTTCTGAGACAGTGCCAAAACACAGCGAATTTCCAGGGGTCCTTGTGTGTCATTGCATCAGGGCTTATGTCACCCACAGTTATCTCAGCAGCTTCTGTATTAATCTCTAAATCAATACTGGTGGGATAGCCCTGATTCCCAGCTGTAGTCTTAGTTATACAAATATGTTGGCTGTTGCATTGGGGCTGCTTAATTTTGCACACGATCGAGGTGAGACCTGTTGCTGGCAGAGCTGTACGGTGGAGTCAGGAAGGTCTCAGTGGAAGTCAGCTCTTTGCAGGACCAAGGCAAAAACCATCCATCTCACGTGTCTGCTGGTGGCAGATTCACAAAAGGATCAGATGTTTTGTAAAGAGGTCTTGCGTTGAACAGAAGAACTGCTGTCAATCAGGGAAGCACTGCTTAGAAATAGTATTCTGGAGCTGCTGAGCATTGTTAAACCATTCACTTACTCCCTTCCAGTGGTAATTTTATTTAAGAGATCTATGAAGAGATCTCTTGGCAAGTACTGGGGAACCTCTTAGAGAAATGCAAATATTTCTATGCCTTGTAGGCACAGGGCTAAAAGAATCTCCACTAGATTAATATATTGCTGGAGTTTGCTGTCAGTTCCTGTCTTGGATATCACTTCACCCTTTCCCTTCCCTTGTTGTCAGCCACCACCTCTGACAGCCTTGGAAATGCTTTGATTAAGCGCTGTGGCAGGGAGGTCAGGCAGTCAGAAGGGATAAGGAGCAGTGCTTGGTGATGTGTGAACTTGCCTTCAGAACGCCTGATGCTCAGAGGGGAAGAGGGGCTGCCAGGGACCTGACATCAACGAGAGCCCTCGTTGCAGCAGGTCCTCGTTGCTAATTGGAGTGCCGGGCTGTCAACCCTTTTGTTCGGCTGAGCATCAGTTGGAAGAGACCCTGGGAAAAACAATCTCAAAATCAGGATGGAGCACTGGAGAAAAAGCTCTGTGCAAGGACTAGGATTTGGGAGCCCTCCTAGTTCCCCCTGCCCTCTCCTTGCATTTAGGGACACCTCCAGTTATTGCACCCTCCAAAGCTTCATTCTTATTCCCTCCCTCCCCAGCTAATTATTCGCTTTATTATTACAGCTGCTCAGACTGCTTGTGACAGAGGAACTTGCTATTAGGAAGAAATCAGAATTGATTAAATTAACACATTACAGGTTTAATTTAGAAATAAACAAGATGCAGGCCTCGGAGAAAAACAGAATGTCCTGCTTTCAATTTTCAATTTGAAATACTTTTTTTTTCTTTTCCCAAATGTTCTGTCTTTTGAGGGCAAAAAATAACATTTTTTGCAAGTCAGAATTGATACAAAAACATAAGAGGCTGATCAACAAAGTTGAAATGTTTCCAGGAAGCCTTTGTTTCCTGGGAGACTCTGAAAGGCAGCATCAGTTTGCTTCTGGTGCGGAATGAAACCATATTGCTGTGAGTACAGGCATATAACTGAATTAATTACTGCAGGGTTAGCTGGGTTAAGAGCTTTGAGAAAGTCCTTGCTCCATTGTGGTTGCCTGCTCTTATCCTGTGGTAAAGGCACGGTAGTTTACTGCTGAAACGGGATTACTTCATTTCACATTTTCTCCAGGGTACTGCAATGTCAAAGCACGCAAACTTTCCGTGAGGTTGCTGACACAGTGTAAATTTGCATCCTCTCTTGCCCTGAAGTACCTGGTTTATGTGTCCATGCTTTGAATTGCTGGATTCCCCACAAAAGGAAAAATTCACCTCCAGTGCTGCTATGACTGTTCGTGACTGTGGCAGAGTCACAGGCTGGTTGAGGTGAGAAGGGATCTCTGGAGGCCATCTGGTCCAACTACCTCGATCAAGCAGGGTCATCTAGAGTTGGCTGCCCAGGACCATGCCCAGACTGCTTTTGAATGTCTCCAAGGATGGAGACTCTGCAACCCATTTGCTCCTCCTTTACCAGTGCTTGGTCACTCTCACAGTGAAAAAGTGTTTCCTTCCCAACTTTACGATCAAACCTGAAAATCCTTGTTGACTGTCCAGACACCCTGTGATGCTCAGTTCTGAGGATGGGAGAGGGGTGAGATTTCTCCTGCGTCTCTTTACTTGGTTTTTTTTTACACCAAGTTTGTCATTACGGGGATGTCAGTGTGTAGTGAGATCTGTATGTGAATGTATGGTGCTCTGTGGGGACACTGGGAGCATATTCCTACTGTTTACATGAGAGATGGGATTCATGTCCCTAGTGATGTCTCCATCTGGGTTAGGTGCACTGTTTACTTGGATGGTGAAGATCTGGTCAGGGAAGTCAATGGAGTTCAGGATGTAATTAATCTAATTGAATGTAGATGCCTCATCCTGGACTCCTTTGGTTGGATCTCTGCTGACTTGAAATGTCATCAAGAGTGACTGGCTCTGTGGTAGGCACCAACAGGGCAGACATCAGCACCTAGTCAGAAAAGCCCCCTCAGTTTGTGTAGGCATCACACAGTTTAGGAGCCTAAATTCCGCACATGGTCAGTGGAGAAAGGAGAAATCCTTCTCAGGTTACATGGTGCGAGGGAGAAGGAACGAGCCAGTTTCCAGAAGAGGCACCACACACTTCACATTCAGCTCGTTCCTTAAAAGTATCCACTTAAGGAGTGCTGTGAATTCCCACCTCGCTGCTGTGTGGTAAAATTTCCCCATGAGAGCAAGCTCAAAGGGAGAATCCAAGAGAATATACTGCACTCCTGGACCTGACCCCCTCGGTGGGCACAGTGGTTAGCAAATAGGTGAGAGACAATTTCCACTGTTTCTACTCTTTTGCGTGAGTGAGTAGAACAAGAGCATCATCTTGCCAAGAGACTGATGCAGCTGCTTCCAGGACCTGGTCTGAAACAGAGCACTAGCATTAATTTTGCATGCATTCCTCTGTCGACAATCAAATGCCATTCTGCAGGCAGAGCCCCAGGCGAATGAGCCTTTATGCAAGTTCAAGAGAAATGAGAAGCAAAACTTGCCTGCTGTAAAGTCTGAGACTTTTTTTTGCCATGGGGTATCACCTCTCAAGATGAACTCTGCAGGCAAAGAGAAGCAGCAAACATGCGCCTGTCGCTGATGCTAGCCACTGGGTAACTTTCTTTTCTCTCTTCATTTTCCAGCTGCTGGCTGTCGTTAGAGGGAGGTCTTCTCTACGCCTTCGTGGGACCGGCGGCTGCTGTCGTTTTGGTATTTAAGCTTAGCTGAAAGTTTTGGTTGTTTTTGGTTTTCTTTTTTTTTTTTTTTTTCCTCTCTGTATCTTATAGCATTTCCCTTGTTCTTTCAACCCAAGAATGCCCCTCTTTATTTCCACTCATGTTTCGGATAGCTTTCTCCTTCAGGAATAAAGATCAAAGGGTTAGAAGCCAGCAATCTGGGATGGGTTGGATTCTGAAATGTAATATGCCTCAGCTCTCAGCCTTCCACCTTTGTCCTCTCTGGAGTCCCTTAGACATCTGATTAATGCTTTACCTTGGTTTTACCTTACCTGGATGGAAGTGCAGGATGATGGTGGAAAACTCTGACATTAACTCCTCCAGAAACAGCTGTTACTGGTTGCTTTCAGACCAAGCAGGGCCTCCACAGCCAGCATTTATTCCTGGTCTGTCTCAGATGACCAGTGCATGTGAGCAGCTTCCTTGTTTGCAGGTGAAATGGAGGTCTTCAAATCAGTGCTGAGGGGATCCTTTGTGACCCTAAAAATGTCATGTTTGCTTCTAGTTCAAAGAGATGGAATGGTTAAAGTGAACATGCCTAAACTCTGTCCCACCAGGTCATGCATGGTGAGAGTTTTTTCTACTGTCCCCTCACCCTTGGCTCCAACACAGCACCAAAGCCAGTCTTGGCCAGTTGTTACTTGAGATGAAGGTGTCATTCAAGAGATGACATACCTTTCATCAAGCTTCCCTTCTGTCAAAGCCTCATTGGCCATGAGAAATCTTCACTGTCAGGGTTCAAAGAATTTAAGAACTTCTGGTCCTTTAGGAAATCCCTCCTGCAGCAATTTCAGATGGGTTTAATGCCACATTTGAGCTCCCACATGGAAGTGACAGTCTGCAGTTTCTCTCCACTCTAGTGTTTTATCCAGTGCCTCTAAGGCTCAAGTGCCCTGAAGGGTCCCACAGGAATGGGGTTGTTGACACTTGCAATTTCTTTTTCAGTTCAAGCTTTTGTTTTGTGCAGTGTCTGGGGGGTGAAGTGCCCTGCAGCAGGAGCAGGCTTACAGGAGAATAACTACACAAAAGCTCTTGCTGCTTCTATTCTCACTACTGTCATCGCACATCAAAACACCTTAGTGCCATCGTTTCATCACAATGACAAAGAGACAAGCCAGCAGTTGCCCCTCCTCTATAGTAAAGCAAAGCCTGTATCAGTTAGGGTCTTCCTTTAGCACAGAGCTGCGACACATAGTTGAGCCTTCAGCTAGCAGTCAGCAAAGAGTGGGGATAAGCAGATGTTCATGCCAGCCAGGCATTAGATCTCCTTAGGCACGTGATAGTGGGATTTGTCTCAGTAATGTAGCTGATGGGGGTCAGGGTCTTCTTTGTAGACAGGATAATTGACAGGAGCATTAAGTGTCTTAGTGCTTTCAGATGAACTAGATCTTTGCCCCAACAACATAACAGCCGATAGCTCTGGCTCAGTGGCTTGAAGGCTCAATGGACAGCAGTGATTAGTGGGGAGGGAGCTTTGGTAGTACCCAGAGAAGGGGGAGTCAATCTGCTGCCTCCACCTATCTTGCTTTTGTTGTGCTAACAACAAGGGAAGTAATCCTTGGCTTTCCTTAGCATTTTTAAAGCAGGAGATAACTGCATAAGCCTGCTTCCATTTGGCATCTCAGTTTTCACTCACCATCAAAGCTGGAAATGGAGATTTCCTTACAGAGAGGTCAACACCTGCAAATGGTGGTTCATAGAGCTGATCTTAGGAAGTGGTGAATCATTTCTGGGGGTCAGGCTCTTGCAGGGCTGTACAGGGGACGTGCAGCCGTGCTGCTCTCAGGATAGGTTTGCTCCAGAGACAATACAACTGCTCTTGCGCAGCGATGCACAGTTCAAGGTGAGACTTGACTGGGCCTAAGCTCTTTCTCACCCAAAACTCTGAAGAGCATGATATATAGATGCCCCAGTGACTTTGCACACAGCTGACTTGGCTACAGCTGGGCTTGTTACTCTGCCTTAGTCCTGGCCAGGGTAGGCTTGTGCTCACTCCTCCCAAGCCATTCAAGCATCTCTGCACTGCAGTTCTCCTATCAATCAACATGATTTTTCTATTACCTGTAGTAACCTTCTTCCTCCACACCCACCCTTATTATTTTCCACATTGGAAAAAGGCCTTTGGCTTATCTTTACTCAAAAAAATAATATTCTTAAGGTGGTTGGCCTGCAGCTTCAGCAATATTTGCAACTTGCAGTCAGTCCACTAACACTGAACGGCTGCAAAGGTTTGACCTTTAGTCTTAGAAATCCGAACAACCTGAAATGCAGAGCTGTCACAAGCAGTTTTGCTCACCTAGCTCAGGTGAAGCAGCATAACTGTGTACAGGTTGAAGGCAATGAGTTACTGCAGGGAAAGGCTCGTGACATGGTGAAGTCAGGACAGAGAGTCATCAGGTACTAGTTATCTCAAGGGCTGAATCTCAGACTTGCGTCTTTGCTTCTGGATAGCATCCCAGAGATAAAGAAATAAAGCTACACTGAATATTATTAAGGGTGGCTGTGTTTAGAAGCATGTCCATGTGATATCCCTGACTTTGTAAAGAAATGGAGCCAGATCAGAGCAAGATGTTGATCATGATGATCAATGTACTGGATAAAATAGCTTTTATTTATTAAAACAGTTGCAGAGCTGCAATTGCAGAGCTGCACTTTGTCATTTCCCCTTCTATATATGAACAAGGAGACACACTGTGTCGTGGCCAGCCCCAGGAGCGATCCAGCCTGCCACAGTTCAGCCCCATCTTTCCTACTGACTTGCTGCACCTAAAGCAAAGTCTCTTGTGTGCTCACCAGCCTCCAGCACAGTGAAGAAGGATCAGTGAATTGAAGGGGCTCTCTCTCTCTCTCCCAGCACATAACTAGGGTTTGTTTTCCTGCTGATCCTTGGCTGAGTTACTGCATCTGACTTGCCAGTGTTGTTTCTCTAAAACAATACCATGGTGAGTTCTAGAAATGGACTCGCAGCTGTGGAAAGTAGTCCACTGACCCAGCAGCTGATGCAAAAGAAAATAACTGCTATTTGTGAGATCTTCCATTTATCCCCAGCTGTGGACTCCACAGCAGTGAGCTGGGTTGTGTCCTGCTGAAACCAGCAATCCAAACTCAGAAAGATTGTTCATTCTTGAGGACGATTTAGGCAATTAGGTGGAGGCTCGGTGTGAGCAGACATCTCCCTTCCTTTGGGTTACGTGTTGTACTAGGTGTATCTTAGGACCACTTCCCAAGGGTCTATTAAACTCACCAGGGTTTTCAGCAAACGTGTAATGTTGCACATCTCTGAACTTGTCCTTAAACATTTCCTTGCAAACTCCACATGCAGAAGAGCATCCAGCACATCATTCTACCAACACCAGGTGTTTGACCATCAGCAAAACTTTCACTGTCACTTTTTTCCACCATCAGTGCTGTGCCTCCATGAAGAGGGTGGTGCTCATGTGTCCCTAATGGGTTTGCATTCAGAGGTTGCTGAGGTTTGGACGAAGTTTGTGAAATAGATGCAGCTGGCAGCAGTGGATGCAGTCAGAAAGGCTCAGGGAGGAGTTTAGCATCACTTTGCAAGACCCCATCCCTGCACAGCCTGTATTTCACTGTGAAGATTTATACCTGATTGGTACAGACATTCATGCTCTCACGTTAAAAAAGTAGGTTGAAGGATTGCATGCAGTTGCCCTGCCTCTGATTTTCTGGAAATGGCTAGATGGCTAATCTATGTGCTGTGCCATCTGCAGTATCTCTCAAGACATCCCACCATAGTAACTGATATTTCTCCTCCACCTCTTATTTTGAGAGCAGCGGTGCTGGTTCACCGAACAAGAGCTATGATAAGCCATCTGCATCGCACCACCCCGTTCTCTTAAGGCTGCTGCTTTGGTAGCACAGGCTCCAGAAAGCACTTTTTAAAGTGTCTAGTATCAGCACCCTGCTCTCCCCTGTATTGGTCATTTTCTATTTGTATTACCCTGAAAAATTGTTCTTGTGACTACAGTTTGCCTTGCCAGACCTCAAGCACGCATTGGGCTTCAAAAAGCCCTGCAGCAATCTGAGCACTTTACAGTCTTGTCCGGGTTCATGGAGACCTCTCTGATCTGCTGCCAGCTGCATTATGCTGTCCTGAACTCACTGATGCATGGCCAGGGGAGGTATAGAAGGGACAGAAAGGGCGGTGGTCTGCAGAAGTGTGACCATGTTACCAAGGTTTGGGAGAAATGGGAAGGACTTAGCTTGCCAAATGTTGGGTTTTTCCTTCTGTGCTGCCCACTTTGACCTAACCTACTTGAGAACAAAACTGTGTGTTGTTTCTCTTTCAACAGGTGAACATGGTTATTGGCATTCTGGTTTTTAACAAACTTGTATCCAAAGATGGAATAACAGATAAGAAACTGAAGGAACGGGCAGGGTATGCCTTATCAATACATCTAAGTAAAGAATGAAAAACAAAAATCAAACAAGGTTGTGATCAATAACCAGGCAAGGAATGCAAAGAGAGATTGGAGATGCAAACAAGATGCAGAACCAGATTTAAACAAAATGAAAGAAAAATACCCAGTTGGTTAAATCTCTCTGCCTTGTCACTCAGTGCAGCAGAGACAAAAGACCCAAGAAGCAGCATTGTGTTTCTGTGGAGGAAAGTTAGAAGTTCATCTCTTTGTTGAAATGGCTTCAGCCCAGGCTGGTGTATCCACCCAAAGATTAGGGAGGGAAAAGTGACTCTTCTCACTAACTCCTGGAGACAGCATCTGGATCAGGGAGGACTCATGGTTGCTGAGTGTAGCACGTGGCATGGGCTGTGTAACAGAGAAGCCATGTCTAATGGTTGGCAGGTGGCTGAGGGACAGCAAAGGTACATGATAGTTTTTAGGAAAGGGTCTTCGGAAGTCTAGCAGTGAACAGATAAGTAGATATGTGGATGTGTAAAGAGTAAGTAAAGATACCTCTTCTGCAAGAAAAAAAAAATTGATGTCATCTGAGGTTCTTTATTTTCTCCACAACCACCATGCCACCCTCCATCCCTGAAAACTGGGGCTTGTGTTACCTGGTTTTATTTGTAGTATAAATTGAGGAGCTGACTCCACAGTTCTCGTCAGCCTAGTCTCACTAAGAGTTGGCCAGGGTGGCAGCTAACCTCAGGGGTCTCTGTTGGGTTACTTCCAAACTCTGTTGACAACGGCAATTTCATGATTGACTCGAGCAAGATGAGACCCCCCTTCATCTTCATGTCTAGAAGTTAGTCTGTAGCCTGCTTCGACTTTCTTTTTTGGCCTATGCCACGCTCCAAGCAAAGGACGGAAATGGCTCGCTGACACTCTAAGTCAAATCAAATGCACAGGTCAGCCTGGCTGCTGATGTTAGTATGTTATTTTCCACTGCCTTACTTGGCTTGCTGTTGCAGTCAGAAAAACTGTCTCCTTACCTGCTGCTAGGAAAGACAGGGTTGTGTGGTCTCACTTGTCCATTGATGGCATTTGATTTATCACTGTGGATAATGATTGTATTCTTTTAGGAAGAAGTTCTTTACAAAGGTTCAAGGAGAGAAAGAGGTGTTCTGGTGCTTCTGCACCATGACTACAGGCAGAGCCTAAAACCTTAGGAAGCTGGTGGAGAAGTCACAGAAGTCTCCACCACAGACTATCTATCAAAGTAGGGGGAGCACGGATATCTCCCGTCTTGTTTGCTGCACTCCCAGGCTTCACAGAGAGGATAAACTGCTTTCTCCACTGTGGTGCTGCAAAAGTCTTGGGCCCTAAAACTGTGTCTCAGATGGCAGAAGCAGAAAGTACAAACAAGGTTCAATATTGGTGTCATTGCACGATTGAGTAGTTCTGGTGGAAGTGGTTTTTAATTGAGTGATGGAAGCAAAACTGAGGGCAGAAGCAAGTTCTTATCCAGCTAGGGGAGAAACACAGGAAGATGTTAAGGTTCATGTTTTATCAGCAGTGTTGGCATACCCTTGGTGCAGCAAACAGGGGAATCTCAATGCCTGAGCAGCACCATGGTCATGATAATAAGAGGAGACTTAAACAGATTTGGATGACCAGAGGTATCGGTTGCTGCTGGTTGAACAGGTACACAAAGAAGTCACCTTGGTGCATTGCTTAAAACAGCTGCTAACAAGCGAGTGCTTTGTTCTGGATGATGCCCTTTGCAAAGAGAGAACTCAAGAAAATACCCAAACTGCAGGTAGAGTCCGTAGCAAGATAATTAGACTCGAAAGTCAGCGCTGAAATAAATGGTTTATTGGATTAGCAGAGCAGCAAGTTACTGTCTATTTCTCTCTCTCTAATCTAAACTACATACAGAATGACCTTATTTAATACATAGCAGCTGGTTATTGATCACATTCATAGTTGTACTTTGAAACAAAACCTACAAAGAAAAAAAAAAGTCCTTTTTTTCTGATGTTCTTTGTTTTTTCTTTCTTTTCTCTTTTTTCCCCCCTTCTTTCATGTCCGTGTGTGTGTGTGCAGCACTTTTAAGCCTTCTCTGTGCTCAATGATTTTGTTCTCCTTTCGAAGTGCACCCGCTCAGAGTGCAGAAGCACTTTTGAGAGCTCTGGTGCCCCTTTCCTTTAGCTAGCCGCTTCTGGCCTGGGCTTGGGAACCGTGTTGGAAGGTAGATCTGAAGATAATCAGAATGAGTAACGGCCTTGGAGATGTTTGGATCTGAGGAGATGGTATAAAGAAACTTTGTGTTTCCTTTAGCAGAGGCAAGAAGTATGGTTCAGTGTTGAAAAAAAAACCAAAAACTAAAAACAAAAACAAGGGAAAAAAAATAGGAAGAAAAAAAAAAGACTTGTTGATCACTAAGAGGATCCCGGCACAGAGACCACCAATCGGCTGGCACAAATAAATCAGTGCTAACAGTTCCCGTGAAATAATAACCGAGACATGATAGGTTTTGCCCTATATTTAGCAAAGGAAATTGCTATGATTACTGTTGTCACATCTGTCAGAAAACGTTGGCTTTCTAATGGCAATGACTTTATAGATATATCACAAAACAAGGCTGTAGAGAGTTGGGTGTGATTTCCTGTAGAGCTGGAGAAATGCACATAACTGCCCCAACTCCTGTCCAGGCACAGGAGAAAACCATGGAAGAGACTCCCAGCAGAACAGTCTCCATTCACAGCCAGCTGCACCGACAGTGTTTGAGCTCTATTGACAGGAGTGCTACTAAAAATGAATGTTTTAATATCAGATGCAGGAGCTTTTAAAATGAATTTTAAATTTATTCAGCCAGCGTTTATTCCAGAAGCATTTGTATGCTCACGCAGCCAGGGAAGAAGAATGAAACTATAGGGTATATTCACAAAGGCTAATTTTAGCTTCTACGTTTAATCTCCCTAGGCTTCCTCTGTAACTACTGGAGAGAGACGGAAGCCTTGTTTAGTTGTTCCAACTTGCCCCTTAGAGGACCTTTACTTCTTTTATCTTTCCATTGATTATAGAGAGGGCTTGAGAAAGTTTGCCCCAATATCTTCTTTGAAATACTCTCTGCGCAACTGTCCTGGTGGGGTGTAACGGAGCTGGATTGTCCGTGCATAAAGAAGAAAGTAATTGGAAAGATAATAACTACATTAAAATAGGAACAGGTTTGGATTGCCCTTCACCTGGGAATGTTTCATGTTGGAAGAAGTGCTCCTGCTCTTTGCGCCGTGTTTGGTGTAAAGCACTGTTCAATAAAAGGTAGCAACGTCCAGGCTCCAGTGAACACACCAGATGAGTCCATGAGCTGTTTGTGGATATTTAGGAAGCAGAAAAAGCTAAATTAAATGAATGCATTATTCACTGTGATTATTTCATTAGCTACCCTTTCATACATACAGGCACCAATATAAACCTGCTACGGAAATTCAATATATTAACAACCTCATGCTCCCAACAAGAACAAATTAGAATATAAATGTATCCACATCTCTGCCTACTGCTTACAACTTTCTGCATAAATACATCCAACAGCAGTTACAGTTGTGTGTTATAGTGGTCTTTGGGCCAGTTCTTTGTGATTCAGTGTCATTCATGTTTTTTCTGGTATAGTTTTCCATCAAATTCCTCAAATCAATCTACTTTCTTTTTGCTGCCTGTCTCTGCCTCTCTCTGTCTCTCTGCTTATCTGTTCTTTGTGGCTTATAGCTCTGGGGATAAGCTGTCTTTTTTTAAGGGTCGTGCACTTACTGCCTCCCAAGACCCACTTTATCTTTTGTTCAGCCACTGTCCTCACTGAATTTAGACCATACTTCCTGGAAGATACATATCTATTGACACAGAAGATAATTTTCTCTGTGTCTGAAGGCTGAAAGCTTCTGAGGCGTACCTGAGCCATTATTCTGGAGGGGAGTAATGGCTTATGTCACTGTAACTAATTAAAAGTCCAATCAATAGCCACTTGAAAGTGAGCCACTAGGACCACTGATAATGCTGTGTTGGTGTTCACGGGGATGTCTTTTTTTGGAGTGAGACTGAACACAAAGCCATAAAAATTAAGAAATGATCTGTCAACTTTCCAAATCTCTCTCCCAGGCAGGGTAGGGCTGTAGAACCCCCATCGTTTGGTACCTGCAAACATCACACCTCACCAGATGCACTGCCATCAACAAAGAATGACAGACCTACTGTCTTTTGGCAGTGATGTTCATGCCTTCTTTGATATCAGGCACTGCATGTAGGTCTGTAGGATGTTTTGCAGACTCCTGCCCATTTTTAAAGCCAGTTCTGATGTGGATGTCTATCTGTGCAAACCAGAGAGTGCACATAAACTAGTAAATTCTGGGAAGAAACAGGGCCAATGCCAAGCTAATGTGGCTTCTGTACTCCTGAGTAAGAGCTGGCTTGTTAGCTAGGTGGGTTCACACACATAAGCTTCTAAAAATCATGAGGACATGTCCATTAGCAGATGCCTGCCGCCCCTTATGCCAGCAGCCCACAATGGCCAGGTTCTGTGGTTGATCCCACCCAGAAAAACATGGGAGAAACTGATGTGAATAAGTCTAAGGGTCCAGCTCCAAAACAAGATCTGAGAGAAGAAATGTTTCAAAAGTAGTCAGCCAGTCCAGCTCCCTTCAGGGCAGGTTGATGGTCTTACAAAACACCCAAGCTCAGGGTTAACTTCTAGGACATAAACAGTCCCATTTGCATGTCCTTCACCACAGATTAAGCAACCAAAGAGTGGCCTATCTCCTTGTATTATCAACTGCCACGTGGGCATCCCCACCAGAGCAAGGATTAGCATACAAGGGCCAGTGAAGAAAATATATGACACATCCCTTGTATTGCTTTAGGAAAGAGGCTAAGCAGACACAGTCCCCACAGCCCTACTTCTTGCCTTCTACTGTACAACCCTGCCACCTTTTTTGTTTTGGAGCAAAAAGGCCAGGATGGAAAGGAACAATTTCTCAAAAACAAACCAAAAGGAGACAGAGGCTGGGAGAGCAGTACTGGTTTCTCTTCCATGGGTGCCAGAGGGAGACACCCTGAATCTGGCAAAACATTCACCAACACAGTTCCACCCTCTCCAGCGGCACCAACACGTCTCTGAATTGTACATTTTTCCCATTTCCCACATTTGGAGTGGTACAGATGAGAGTTTTATTCCTGCCTGTCTTTCATTTCTCTTTTCAAACTGGGTATGGTTGGTTGGTTCCCTTTCTCCTTTCTTCCTTTTTTTTTTTGTTCTTTCTTTCTTTTGGCTTCTCTTTCCCTTTCCTTTCTACGTTTGTGTTCATAAGCAAAGTGTTTTGTTTTGTTTCAGTCTTTTGGTTTTAATTGCAGTCAGATGGCAGTGCCCCTTTACGGCATGACGCTCAAATGTTCCAAGTGTGGAGTAGTTTCTTCTGCTGAAGTTTCGGCCACAGCCACCAGTAACGCCATGTTAGTTCCTCTAATTTCAACTTCTTTTCTTTCTTTCTTTCCACTTTCTTTTTTTTTTTTTTTAATTTATTTTATTTCCCTCTTTCATTTCCCTGCACTCACCAGCCCTTGTTTGTTTTCTCTCCCTATGTCCCTGCCCACCTCCCCACATCCCCAGCTCTCCCTGACCTCATTCTGTGGGCCATGAATAATGTAGGGCTCCTGCAACATTCCGGGAGCAAAAGCTGATGGGCTGGATCATGAAAAGCACTTTATGACATGCCTAGGTTTAAGCATGTGAGCAGCCCATGGAAGACGAAGGGACTTTTCATTTCTTAGAAGCTGGGTATATGTTTAATGCCCCCATTTAATTTAATTCTTGGAATTACAGACATAAAGATGCGATTCCCATTAATTTTGATGGTAGATGAAGGCTTCAAACTCCAGCTTTGTCAAACACTTAAGCATGTGATTGAGTTTTTTACTCCAGAGGCTGCAGAGCATTGAGTATGATTTCAGTGAGTTGGTGAATCACTTCTCAGTGTTTTTTTTTTTCTCTTATAAAAGGCTAAAGTTAAGTTTAATACCTCGTAGGGCTGCAGTTCTGAGTTTATAAGATTTGACTGCCTCTTTTGGACCCCTAAAAGCACTTAGAATTATTTCTCAAAATCTTAAAGATGTTCATAGCTCTGAGTTACGAAAGTCAAATACTGTTAAATCTTTTTTTATATGCCGGAGTTAGTAAAAAAAAATAAAAATAAAAAATTAAAATGCCAGAGCTTTGTTCTACTGGAGAAATTGTTGCTATTTATATAGTTGGTTTTTTTCCCAAAGGTTAAGGTAGGGGGCAGAGCAATGAGGAAAGGTTTGTCTTTCTTCCTTCCTCCCCTTTTTTAAATGTTATTGTCTACATCATTTCCAAGTGATGCTGTATTTTTGGTTTTGATGAAATAAGAAATATATGTGAAATGTGTGAAAGAAACAATCTCAGATCTAGACATTTGCAATTTGAAAACTCCTACCTTTTATTAATCTAAAAAAAAAAAAAAAAAGTCATCTGAGTGCCAAATCTCAAAATGTAGAAATATAAAAGAAAATCAAAAGCCCAGGTTTTCTTTTTTTTTTTTCTGAAAAATGAGCCATTTATATAAAATCCAAAAGAGTTCAGGGAAAAAATAAACATTTCTGAGAAAACAACCAATTGTCATTAGAAAAAGAGAACATGCAATCACCTCTATTAAGAGCTAGCATTTTCTGAGATGCAAAAACTAAACAAAATCTCATTTATTTTTCACTGCTGAAATCGTTTACTTACCTTTTGCAGTAGTGCCCAGCTGAGATGGTGAGTTGGCTTTGGTCCAGACACACGTACCACAAGTCTGGAATTAGCAGGTCACCGCATTTCGGTTTCCTGCGACTGCAGAGGAATGCTAAACCAGCAGAAGCTTTGCTATTAATAAATTAGACCGTTAAATAGGAGAGGCTTTCAGTTCATAGCAAATTCATGTAAAAAGTAAAACAGTCTCAAATCCTTCTCCCATATTTTCTGAGGTTGGTCTGTCATAAATCACATATTCTGATTGATCTCCAAATCAGAAAAAAAAAAGGGATATGAAATCCAGATCTCCTACTTATCCTGTTTTTCTAATTTAAGTGGTTTGATAGAAATTGGAGGGCTCTTGTCCTTTTTTTCCCAGCAGATAGAATACCTTAGATGATAAATTCCAGTATGGGTTTTGTTGTTTGTCCCGAAGTGTCCTATGCTCTTGTCCTTGCAAAGGGACCACTGAGTAATACACAACTTAGTTTACTCAGCCCTCATCTACCCTTGTCATCCACTTCATTCTGCAGCTGAACTGTTTCTGGTTTTCTTCCTCCAAATCTATTGTAAATGAGGTTGTCAATAAGGCAAAGCCCTGATTATGCTTCATGCCACTGCCACCATTCTGCTGGCCTTCATCCCAGACCTTGGACCAGCTTTGCCATTCAGTTTTGAAGTCTTGTAATGTAAATCAGATGCCATGAGGGTTTTTGGCTCCTCTCTGACCTGGAATTAGCTGTAGTTCTTTGGTAGAGAGCACATCAAGGATGTTCCTGCCTTGTTCCTGCTGGGTTTGTTCATGTCCTCTCCACCTTATGTCCCATAGATTTCAGAGCCTCATTTTTGGGATAGCATGGCTTTTAGTCCTTTTTTCTTGGCTTTTGGAAATCATAGAAGTTTTGAGCAACTCTTGGTGGTAATACCCGTGTCTAGGAGAGAAGGAGTCAGAGAAGGGGAAGTATAACTGAGGGAAAACATGGTAAACCACCGATGGGAGAGCAGGTAGTAATCATGAAAAAAACATGCACTGGAAATTGTGCGATTTCTTAAATTAGGAAATGATAAAAAGGAAAGCTTTGGATGTCTATGACCTGTTAAGGGTTAGCCAGACGTTACAGATGTGGGTTAAAAAACCCTTTCCCTTTAGGTTGTTCTGGAGAAGATACTGGTCATATTTTGCCATTGGAAGATGTCTGATCCCACATTTCCTTCCTTTTATTGCTGCCTCTAGGATAGCCTCAGCCTGTGAAATACTGCCTTATAATTTGTCTTTGCTAGCTGTGAATTTTTTTTATCTGAGACAGGGAAAAAATATTGCAGGGGTATGCCATTTCTTTGTACTTGCTGTGAATGAGGGCATCCACTGCAGATACCAAGGACTGCTATTGGATGGATGGATGGATGGATGGATGGATGGATGGATGGATGGATGGATGGATGGATTCAATTCCTGCCGGGTAGTGCATTGCAGATATGGACCATAGGGAAGAGACTCTCCCAAGACTAAGGCCTTGGCACAGTGTATTCTTCTTGCAGGCAACCCACCCAAGAGTTAATGTTAGGGAGTCCTCATGACCCTTCTCATGCATCATCTCTCTTATGCCATCAGAAGCTCAGGTGACAAATCTCTCATCTAAGGAGTTTATTCTTTTTCTTGGCTCAAAGTCATTTCAGGAAGTCTTAGATGCCAAATTTTCTGTATTGTAGTTCCAGAACTGATGTGAATCAATATTTCCACGTGTGGCTGGTTTTATGAAGGAGACTGTTCCTCAGGAGAGGGTTGTTCTCATAGTTCAAGGAATTTGAAGTCATATCCTTACCTGGGGATAATACTTGGGCCCTACAGGTCCTTGCTTGGACTGTCAAAGAACAACTTCCCTTATTAGGATTGAATAACCAAGCAGTCTGCCCATAACTACTTCATTACCTGCTTGTCTCATTTAAAGGCACTTGATTTCCTGTTCCCCTAGTTGTGTGGTTCAAATTGCAGCATCTGAGAGAAGAATCATATTTTGCTGAAAATAGAAATAATATCTTGTGTTTCTGTGTTGCCTGTGCATGGGAAGACCATGGACAGTGCCCCGTTTTCTAGTTACAGATTTCCTATTTTGGTTATATGGGCATTGACTTAAAGGGATTTCCTCTAAAACTGGGGCAACACTCTTGCTTGTAGGAGGAATACAAGTTAGAGGAGGGATAATGGATGAGAGAATGAATAAAGTAAATCCTTGTACTGTGATTTTCCTGTAGCAGAACTGCTGTGATGCAGGACTAGCACACTCATCAGAATAGTGGAGCAGCATGTGCCACCTTGTGCACCATGTAAAGACACATCCATTGTCTCATGTGTTGAGTCCACCTACCATCTCCCTTTTCAGAGCTCCTTTCCAGGAGCTGCTTTCTGAATTATAAAGCTATTTTTCTTTCTGCTACTTCTTTAGCTTATGGTACTGGCTGCCCTGTCAGTGTTGAGTAATGAGAAGAATTGATCACTTCTTTACAATGACCCTTTCCATCTTTGTTGGCATGTACTCTATGTCCGCTTGCACTTGCCTTTTGTCAGGGTGCAGGCCTCTTAATCTGTCTTCATGTAGATCTTTGATTCCAAAAACATTTTTTTGCTCTTTCCATTGCTATCCTCTAAGTGCCATCAGTTTATCCTGCTTCTTTTGCCAAGGCGAAGGCTCTCAAAGCTGCCAGCTAGCTAAAGAACAAAACCACAGCTAGTTTTTGACGTTTTGACCAAAGGCCATCATCTGCTTATTGCCAGAGCTGGGTCTGCTCTGTGCTTTCATAAGGTAAAGTCTTTGAAATGCTGGATAAAGCTGTGGGCAATGTTATCGTGTGGCCATGTTGTCACACATCATTGTGATTCTATTTGGTTGCGCTGTGGCATTGCCATATCTCAAAGTAACGCCCTTCCTCTGCAATGCAGCAGTAGCGTGGAGTGGTGGGGAGGAATAACGTGGCACTACAACTGTACTGCTGAGTAACATTGTCATGTCATGGTCATCCCCATGCATCATCAGCATCATGCTTCCACAGTGCAGTGTAACAATCTTCCCTTGATGTTGCTGTCACTCATCATGAGTGCTGTCATGTATGTGACAAATCAGAGGATCTGCCAGATAATTCCTTTGTCTTCAGCAATAAAAGTCCTGGATTCATTGATCATAGATAATCCATAATGAAGAGTCATTAGGTAATCACAGTGTCATTATATAACTCATCATCATGATTTCATTTCACGTCACATGGCACCATAACATGAAGTTTCTTAGGTCTTATACATTATTCCGGAACCTTTTAAGGATGCACAGTACCTCCTAAAGAAGGGGAAAATGGAAAGGTGGAAGAAGTGTAAGTTCTGCTATGAATCCAGCTCACAGCAAGTAGAATTAAGGGCAATGTCACAGGAAACTCACTTATCTTCCCCTGAGTTTTCTTCTGAAATTTCAGTCTTGATATGATTTTTTTAATGGAACTTTTTTTTTTTTTTTTTTTTAATTTAAAATTTCAAAAGCTAAGCAGAGCTTGGAAAGTGAAATTAGAGTAAGTTACATTAATATGACCTGTTGCCGTCTGCTGCCTGAGAATAAAGATTATGCATTAAGTGCCAAGCAACATTTCCGTAACATTTGTAAGGGATTAATATTGTTGAGAAGGCATCTGCAAGGTGAATCACAAAGAGAGCAGAAAGGCCATATTCTTGGCTGGTGTAAGTCAGCACAACTCAGTTGGGAAAATCCTGATTTACTCCAGCTGAATATGTGGCATAATACTGTTTTCATCGTCTGAGTTGGAAGGGTAGATGATATTTTCATCATGTGGTTGGAAGGGCAGAGATTTTAAGTGGTGATTTAAGGTTGCTTATATTGGGAGAAATAGTGATGTCCACCAGGATGTCTCAACTTAGAAGAAAATTGAGTAGTTTGCCCACATGGAGACGCAGGCACACAGAGCAAGGGGCTGTGAAGGACTCATGGAGTCCAGTGTGAAGAGAGCAGGAGCTCTGAAGGGAGCCCACTGTAGTTATGGATCATTGCATCTGTGCTCTGGATAGCAAATAGACTCATGCAATGCCTTGCTAAGGCAGAGAGCCTGCATTATTTATTATTTTTTTAAGTACATTTTGAAGCCAGCGGATTGAAATCTAACCACTTGCTAAAGAGAAACATAATTTACCTCCTCAGCAGCATCCCTTGCAACCCCAAATCCACATCTAAATCTTGGATCCAGATCCGAATCGTTGTCAATCTGATGTTGCAGTTCTTTTCAAGAACAGAAAACCCCTCCAAATTTAGACAGCTGGTTCAGACCCATATTGGCAGGTCAGATCCATTCTCAAATGTGGTTGCCAGGTTTATTGTTTGCATGTTGGTGGTAGTAACATACACATATGTGTGAATTAAGACTGTGCTGGGAGACCAGATAATTCCAGGAAGCAGAGTTGTCTGGTACAGACCTTTTCTGGTGAGGGGTCTGGAGGCCAAGTCGTATGAGGAGAGGCTGAGGGAGCTGGGCATGTTTAGTTTGGAGAAGAGGAGGCTGAGGGGAGACCTCATTGCCCTCTACAGCTACCTGAAAGGAGGTTGTAGAGAGGAGGGTATTGGCCTCTTCTCCCAGGTGAATAATGACAGGACCAGAGGAAATGGTCTGAAGTTGCAGTGGGGGAGGTTTAGATTAGATATTAGCAAAAATTATTTTACTGAAAGAGTGGTCAGGCCGTGTAACAGCCTGCCCAGGGAGGTGGTTGAGTCACCATCCCTAGAGGTATTTAAAAGGCGTCTGGATTTGGCACCTCGGGGTATGCTCTAGGGGCAGAGATTCTAGGGTGTGTTTTGTTTCATGTTTTGGGGGGTTTTTTTGGGTTTTTTTTTGGGTTTTTTTTTTTTTTTTTTTTTTTTTTTTTTTTTTTTTTTGTGTGTGTGTGTGTATGGTTGGACTCGATGATCTCAAATGTCCCTTCCAACCATGAAGATTCTGTGATTCTGTGATCTCTAGCAGCCTCTATTGACCTTGCTGGATTCCAGCAATCACAATTGTGAGTTGCTACTGGAATCGCTTCATCTACCAAGCCAAGCATCAGGCATGTTGTGTTTGCTGATACTTGCCTGGAAGACACATCTAGAGTGGCTTGTTATGGAGCAAGCCTTATCTTTACATTCGGCTTTTCTGCCTCTGATTTTTTCGCTGCGCTTACTGCTCGGCCTGTTTTATTAATGCACCACTGCAAATGATAGCAAAGAGAGATTTCAGTATGATGAGGCAGATTCTATGATTCTATGATTTCAGAGGGCTAAGGGAGACATGGAATAAAAACTTCTCTTTGGGAACTGTTTGGTTGAGGGCTGTCTGGCTGCTTTTTTTTTTATTTATTATTTTTTAATAATACTTTGAAATTATAGTTTCTGTTGGACATTAAAGAACATTCAGTTTGTCATCCTGTATAAAATTACAAAGTATGAGATTATGTCATGGCCCTTGCCTTACATGGAAGTATCATAATGTTTGTTTTAATTGAAAAAAAAGTATATTCCATTTAGCTGTTCCCTTAGGTAAATTATATTGCTTAATAGTGCCACTAAGGAACACATCTGAGTCTGGCCAGGTTATGGAAATATTTGCAATCAGAATATCGTTAGGACTAAAAAAATAACCTGTCACTTCAGTATGTGGTCATTACAGCAGAACTGATGTAAAAATCCTTGAAAAACTTAACTGAAGCCAGGGCATTACATCCTGATGTCCATACCTGTGTCCAAGCTCCAGCTTTGTTCAGGTAAAACTCT
Organism: Alca torda; assembly: GCA_008658365.1. Classification (NCBI taxonomy): domain Eukaryota; kingdom Metazoa; phylum Chordata; class Aves; order Charadriiformes; family Alcidae; genus Alca; species Alca torda. The sequence continues at coordinate 162,461,402 of CM018077.1, forward strand.
CACTGAGCTCTGTGAGAGCGGTACCTGGATAACCAGCAAGTAAACATTATTAAAAACTTGACCATATAGCAGAAAATGGTAAGCAAGTCCCGTGTAAGTACTGTAAAACGTGTGTCATGATATCTGTCCTGTAATTTACTGTGTTGCCTGTATTTGTTTCTTAGTATATAGGCTGAGGTTTTCTACACAGAGAAATCTTGAAGCTCAACTTGTTATTCAGACTGTGCGTAGGTCTACTCTTATCTGTTAGATAAAAGCCTGCAGAGAAATTCTCCTGGTACTCTTGGTGCACCAGTGCTGCCAAATATATAGGATGACTGACAGCTTAAAATCTTCCTAGTAAGCTGTTAAAATTGCTTAGGATCCTTTTTGGTCAGAGAGCTGAATGACTAAATAGTCCATAGGAACAGAGCTGCTTTCCCATTTCTAGAGCCATCATTCATAGATAAAGTGGAGGTTCATGGGGCAGTACTTGCATTACAGAAAACGGTTTTGTACAGTTTTCTATCTTGTGAATTAAGAAGTGGCTTGAATCTTCAGTTATTTTAACCCAGAATGTCCAGCCAAGAATAAATTATTTACAATAATTGCTAAATATAGAAACAACTGTATTTTTTTTTTCAAAGCATTCAGCTGGGGAGATCACACAAGAAAGCAGAAAATTTTCTTTTCACAGAAAAATTGGATCAGGTGTCAGTTCTCCTGATGTTAATTGATGTAGTGTTGTAGAGACCATCAGCTGGAGAGTAAGGGAGCAACAACAAAATAACAGTGTCCACATCAGCTCTATGCTTGTCCGTTTTAGTCACTTGAAACCGTGGCACGTCCCCAGTGTTGGTGTCTTCCATGTGCTGTGGAAGTCCAAGTGTCTGTAACCCAAGTACCGACAGCCATCGTGACAAACCAGTCTCTGCTGCAACTGTTCCCCTTCCCTTTGGCAACGTATAGTGATTGTATTTTGTCTCCCCTCCTTGGAAAATGCCATCGTTGTGGTGTAGTGACACAGAGTGGGAAGGGTGTGAAAGGGGGAGTGAGGTATCTGCATCCTTCCTCCCCACCTCAAGTTTTATGCATGACTGCACCATTGAAAAGTAGTCCCTTCCCGTAGAAACGTGTGTCACCTGTTTTGGTAGCGTGAGTGTGCAAAGCATCTTCCTGCTTCCCTGTGATGGGGACTCAGAAGACATCTAGCACAAGTATACATTTGCTAAAGAAGTCTTCTGAAGCCCCATGGGATCAGGAGGCTGAATTAGCATCCCACGTGGAAGTGGGTGAGGCTGAAGTGGAGCTGAATTCTCTTTTCCTCTCCCTTAACAGGGCATCCCTTTGGAGCTCCTGTGTGGTCCTACCTCTCCTGGCTCTCACCTGGATGTCTGCAGTTCTGGCAATCACAGATCGGCGGTCGGCACTCTTCCAGATTCTTTTTGCTGTCTTTGACTCATTGGAGGGCTTTGTCATCGTGATGGTCCATTGCATCCTAAGGCGGGAGGTGAGACAAATGAGTCGTTTTCTTCTGTGTAACCAAGATATTTCCCACAGAAAACATCAGAAAAATGTCCAGTCAACCTAGTAGCTTCTCTAATCCTATGATCTTTCACCTTTGTATAGACAGTAACCGCAAAAATGACCATGACACCATCAGTGAGAAGGAAGGAGAGAAGGAGGGATGAATCAATGGTTGTCATGCTGAGTGGAATTTGGGGGACAGTCTTAGATTAGCTTGTTTTAGAGCTAACCTGTCAGGTTTTGCTTGTTTAACACCAAATTAAGTAACTCCAGAATGTTTACACCCCACCTCCAAAAATAGACTGTTAAGAAAAACAATTTGTTTGTTTGATTTCAAGAGGGGCAACTTCCACCGAGGTTTACAGAATAATCAGTGTTGGCGTTAGCACCTAGATATCCGAGCTAGAAAGTAAAGCTAGCGATAATCAAGCAAGGAAATTGAATAAATTCTCTCCAGCTTCCCTGTGGAGATTTAAAATGGTAAATTATATCAGGGAAGAAAAGGATGAATCTTTTATGTTTCTTTTATTCTTTTCGTCCTACTGAGTGGATAGGCTATTAATAACAGAGACAGGAAGGAGGTTTTTTCAATATTCATTTTATCTTCTTACAGCTCCTTTAAATTAAGTAAAACAGATTAATTTCTTATGTCAGGCCAATGAAATCAATGGAATTACACCACCGGCTTGGCTCAGACTCATTCAACTAATTGCATTATGAATATGGGTCTGCATTTAACTCCCATTGCAGTCACTGGCATTTTTTTTTTCCATTGATTTCAGTGAGCTTTGGCTCAGATATATATTCCAGCCGATCTAAGATCATAATCAGACAGTGTAGACCCCAATATAATGATTTGTGCAATAGCATCCATCGTAAACATATTGCAAGCTGCAAAATAAAAGGCATTTTTATTCTCGATTATATAAATCAAGCAACTAGAAGTGATCAACATGGTGACCCAGGATAGGTGTAAAACTGTTGAGTTACTCTGTTAGTATGTGAGATATGCAACATATAAACCATTTTAAATGAATACCTGAATGTTACTGAAGTAGGATCCATGTTCTTTTAAGCTACCAAGGACTGTTTTATGTTGGTTTGGGGTTTTTTTTTTGGTCCTCAGCAGAATTTAATATGGTTTGGTATTTCTGTCTGACTCCAACTTGTGCAAATCCATTTGTTCCTGCAGGTCCAGGATGCTGTGAAGTGCCGAGTAGTAGATCGTCAGGAAGAGGGCAATGGAGACTCAGGGGGATCTTTTCAGAATGGACACGCTCAGCTAATGGTAGGGAAAACTACCACTTAGTCTATTATTAAGGGACCTGTGAGCTTTTTTAACCCATAACTGATAAACAAAGGTCTCTGTCCACCATAGATTTTACAATCATCTTTCTTTTTTTTTCTTTAAACTTCTGCTTGAACAGACATAGCGCTCAGCATAACCTCTTTCACACAAATGCATTTTCTTTTCATTGTAATATTAAGAGGCTCAAACTTACACACCAGGCTTTTCAGACATCTTGGTGACATCCTTTTTTCCCAGAAAATACAAAGGCAAGATGTATCTCCCAGGTCTTCCAGACCGTTTCATCACCATCACGCTGCCCTGTCCTAGCTAGAGCTAAGAAGCAGTATTAATCATAGTGTGTTGGGTCATTATTATAAAGATACTGTCTCAAAGGGATTTGTTTCTTCCAAAAGCACATTTTTTTACCCTGCTTCTGTGGGAATACAGTTTAAGCACTGTAAACCCTGGTCCTGCTGTGTAAGTCCTTTACAAACAGTCTAGATAAGGCCATAGAAGAATAAGCTATGGGGAATCGTCTTGCATCTTCTTCAGTGTTATAATGTAGATGATATATGAGGCATTGGATTTCTGAGGTTGGAGTAAGGACATCAGGACAATCACGAGATCTGAACGAGTTCCAAAAATGTCTAATTAATATTAGACCAATATCATAACCCAATGGTGTGTTTTTCCAGTCAGTCTTGTGCTAAGCTAAGTAGCTTCTGCTTGGGTACAAGATCTCATTTCAGTTTTTAAACCAAGACATCAAGGGATATACAACAAGGATATACAACAAGGCATCAATTTTTAAATCAAGGCATCAAGGGATATACAATTCTACCACATCTCATAGGTGTTTTTTTTTTTTTTTTAAAAGGTGCCTCATTTCTAATTTAAATGCATAATCTTCTCATTTTCAGACTTAGGTTCTTGCTATGCCTATTTAGGTGTAATTAGAAAGCCCCTTGCGTGCCTAGTACGTTTGCTTGTTCACTAATAGACAACATAATCATATCCAGTCTCAATCTTCCTTTCAATAAGTTAACACGCTAAGCTTTTTTATTCTCCCTCTGTAAGACATTTCCCTTCAAATTATTTATACCACCCTTTTCCACATGCCCCTCAGCCTTTCACCATCCATTAAAAATGTGGCTGCTGTATTTGTTATCCTATTGTCACCACCCCAAGCGCTATATTCTGAAGTTTCAGGTTTTTGTTTCGCTGTATAACTCCCTGCTTTCATTCGTTATCAACCACCTTGCAAAATTTTGTGTCAGCTACAAGTTTTTCAGCAATGAGATTACATTTACTTCTGCCCTGTTGATGGATGTGTTGAGAAGCAGAGAGTTTACAATCAGTCTCTTCACATTCAAGCACAAAAAGCTCTGGAACCCAGACATGAATGATGACTCCTCACTGATATTTTTAGAGGGCTACAATGTTTTTATAGCGACTGAGTTGTGCTATAACCAAAGAAATCAAAAGCTTGGCAGGATGGCATTTTTGCCGTTACCTTTTCCAATAATCTCCAAATCTGCCCAAGTGAAAAGAAGCTTAGCTGAGTAGGACTGTTTTCCACAAAATCTTGTTGACAGGTATTAAATATAAAGCTATCTTTTATTTATTTATCTGTAGAACTAGTACAGGCTGTTCGGTTACATTTTTCTAGAACTCCAATCACAAAAATGAGATTATATTTTTCTGTGCCATCCTACTTGCCCATTTAAATGTTAGCTCAGTCTTATTTCTCTTCTCTTCTCTTCAGATTTATTTGGTATCCCAAATAATTTGCTAAGAAATCAGCATCAAGAAGGTTGAGATAATTCCTCAACCAACTCTTCAAAAACTCTTGGATCTCAACCTGCTAGTATCAAAATGTTTATCCCAGGGGGATGGGGATTTTTTTACACAGTGTTCTTAGTATTAAACTGGAATCATAGGATCATAGAATTGTCAGGGTTGGAAGGGACCTTAAAGAACATCTAGTTCCAACGCCCCTGCCATGGACAGGGATACCTCCCACTAGATCAGGTTGCTCAGACCCCCATCCAGCCTGGCCTTAAAAACTTCCAGGGATGGGGCTTCCACCACCTCTCTGGGCAACCTGTTCCAGTGTCTCACCACCCTCATGGTGAAGAACTTCTTCCTAACGTCCAGTGTGAATCAACCCATGTCTAGTTTCAATCCATTCCCTCTAGTCCTACCATCACCCGACATCCTAAAAAGTCCCTCACCATCTTTCTTGTAGGACCCCTTAAGATCCTGTGCATTTAATCGCATGAATACAATTATATTAAGTGTCTTCTTTCTGAAATGATACTAGAAATAATCAGTGAACTCTTCTACCTTTTGCTAGTCTCTGGCCTTTCCATTACTCCATGAAAACTCATGGCCCACTGTGACTCAATGTATCCAGTTCTTTGAAATGTTATCTGCTAAAAGCTTTAGAAAAGGGATTAACTCATACTGGCAGAAGAAAGGAGTTTCATTTGGCTGTACAGACCACTTGAAAAAATTTTTCAGCCTTTGTGCCTGCAGGGACCATTGATTTTTTACGCTAAGAGTTTCAGAAGCAGAGACTTGTTTCCACTTCATGTGACTTGGTGATAGATCACAAGAAAGCCCAGTAGGTATGGAGCGCTCTCAGTGGTATCCCCAGGTCTTTTTAATGAGTGGAGGTGAATCCACTTAGACTAAGTGTGGGGAGGTATATCCAAGGCTGATCAATCCGGAACCTGTCCCCTAATTTTTAGGGATGTGCATAAATGTGTTGCAGGGAGATATTTTAATTAGTGGAATTAGTATATAGAAGAGTAGATGAACCACAGCTTTACCACTGTGTGAGATTCAAAAGCCACAGCTGGAAAAAAGTGGTCTGTTTGCCTTGTTTCAAAGCCTCTCCTACACTCTTCCAGCAGTCATTATGTCTGACTCACTAATTAAAGTGGTTTTTGCATTTTCTAAATGGCTTTCTTTCCCCCACCACCTCCTTTTGACCACGTCGTCTGTGTTCTCTGTCTTTCAGACCGATTTTGAGAAGGACGTGGATATGGCTTGTAGATCAGGTGAGCACATCACAGGTGAGAATCAACAAGTGACCTGGTTTGGGGATTGAACTAGGCCATTTTTTTTTTTCCTTTTTGTTTTATTTGTGTGTCTTAGTGGCTTACATGTATTTGTGTGGACTCTCTTTACTCTCAACCCTGGCCAAAAGAAAACTACTGCCCTAATTCTCCCTTATGCTTTGCTTATTCTATTTCCCCACAACTCTCTTGGCCTTTTAGCTAAGTTAAGCCTTGCCTCTGAGATATTGTTTCTTACCTATGGCCTGTGTAACAGTGGCAAAGAGCATCAAGGAAGAAGAGATTGGATGCATCTCTTCCTAGTGTGATCCTTCTTTGCTTCAGCAACCCTTGCCTGAGGGGGTGACACCAACCTCACACAGTTCTGTGCTGTCTTTGAGAAGGTCTGGAGTCTGGAGAGCCTTCCCACCACTCCACCTCTGGTGCAGTTGTAAGCTGCTGTACGTATGGAGGTGGGTCAGGTCCCTCCTCCTTTGCCTGCACCTTTCTGATGCGTGTTCAGTCACACAGGTTATGATTGTGACAATCTGCATGAGTTGACAGCTCCTTTCCCCAGTAACTCCCTTTTCTCTCATTCCCCTTGGGGTGTCTGTGCTGTCCGGATTCTCCTTTGCTACCGGTCCATCTCTGCAGGTTTTGTCCTCTCCTGGTCCTGGCATGCCTGACCATTTGGCTGGGGGGCTTTTCTTACCCTTTGTAGATATTTAGGCTTTCATTTACCCTCCCAGACTTCTCCCTTCTCCCAAGCAAGAGGAATACCAGCTTGCTTGGCACTTGCATAGAATTCACATCTTCCAAACCAGGATCTCCCCTAGCCAAGGACAGTACTTACTATGTGTTCAGTTACCGTCATGGGAAACTTCTGCTTGCTTCTTTCTTTCTTTCTTTCTTTCTTTCTTTCTTTCTTTCTTTCTTTCTTTCTTTCTTTCTTTCTTGCTTTCTTGCTTTCTTGCTTTCTTGCTTGCTTTCTTTCTTGCTTGCTTTCTTGCTTTCTTTCTTGCTTTCTTGCTTTCTTGCTTTCTTGCTTGCTTTCTTTCTTGCTTTCTTGCTTTCTTGCTTTCTTTCTTGCTTTCTTGCTTTCTTGCTTTCTTGCTTTCTTGCTTGCTTGCTTGCTTTCTTGCTTTCTTGCTTTCTTGCTTTCTTTCTTCCTTTCTTCCTTCCTTTCTTCCTTTCTTCCTTCCTTTCTTCCTTCCTTTCTTCCTTCCTTCCTTCTTCCTTCCTTTCTTCCTTCCTTCCTTTCTTCCTTTCTTTCTTCCTTCCTTTCTTCCTTCCTTCCTTCCTTCCTTCCTTTCTTTCTTTCTTTCTTTCTTTCTTTCTTTCTTTCTTTCTTTCTTTTCTTTCTTTCTTTCTTTCTTTCTTTCTTTCTTTCTTTCTTTCTTTCTTTCTTTCTTTCTTTCTTTCTTTCTTTCTTTCTTTCTTTCTTTCTTTCTTTCTTTCTTTCTTTCTTTCTTTTTCTTTCTTTCTTCCTTTCTTCCTTCCTTTCTTCCTTCCTTTCTTCCTTCCTTTCTTTCTTTTTCTTTCTTTCTTCCTTTCTTTCTTCCTTTCTTCCTTCCTTTCTTCCTTCCTTTCTTCCTTCCTTTCTTCCTTCCTTCCTCTCTTCTCTCCTTTCTCTTCCTTCCTTTCCTTCCTTCCTTCCTTCCTTCCTTCCTTCCTTCCTCTCTTCCTTTCTCTCTTTCTCTCTTTCTCTCTTTTTTCTCTCTTTCTTTCTCTCTTCCTCTCTTCCTCTCTTTCTCTCTATTTCTTTCTTTCTTTCTCTCTCCTTCTCTCTCTCTTTCTATACACATCTATCTACCTGTCTCTTTCATTTGTCTTTTTATTTATCTAATCTATCATTTATTTATCTGCTTCTAATGTATTTATCTATAATTCATCTTTTTCTCTCTATCTTGCAATCACTTATTTATCTCTGTCTTCAGCTGTCTGTCTTGCTGTACCTGTTATTTATGTATTTATACCTCTGTCAACATTTGACTCTGTCACTGTGTTTCTGTGCGTTGTCTATCACTGTCACTACCATTTATCTATCTAATATCTATGTATATCTTATTTATCTTTTCCTGTCCTTCTCTCTGCCTCACTCCCTCTCCCTATGCTTATCACAGTCACAGTATATTTATCTCACTTATCCCTGTGATATCTTATTTCATGGTCTCTTTCTGTCCATTTATCCTTTTCAGGGTCTGTCCATTTTTTCCTTTCTGTTTCTCTGTCTCACACTCTCTAATCAAATTTCTAGCTGTCTCCCTCTTCTCATTTGTCTTCCTCCTTCCTTTTTGACACCGAAGACCTCAGTTCCAAAAAATCACGTGCAAAAAACATGCATGTGAGCCCAGGTCTGACTTGAACACGTGCTCAACGAACATGCAATCAGGCTGGGTGTTCAATCAGCTACACAGCCAGCATTCCATCCTGTGCTGGAAACCAAGGCAGACCCTGAACTCCTGCAATAAAGGAGCCTTTCTTGATCTGCTACTGACTTTCCTACTCACAAATTGAACTTCTGAGAGTAAAGGAAGGAGCTGATTGGTTTCACATGACCTCAGGGCAGAAGACCCTGGATAAACAGGTTGCTAACAGCCTAGGCTTCCCTTCCTTTGACAGCATACAGCTATACAATTTGTTTGTTGATGTCTACCTGAAGAGATATTCCTCCTCTGATAAAGTGCTGTTACTCTGCGCCAAGCTAAGTAGTTAATAATAGTGCTCATTTCAAGATATTTCTATATGGTGCGTCATCCTACACATTCTGCTTGTTGAATAATAAAAAACAGAAATATGCCCATTGGCTTCTGGCCATCGTTTATCCTGGAGGTACCAGATCTCATGTTATGACAGATTGGAGATATGCCAGATACCGCTCATAACCTACTCACTTAGAGGTAGGATTAGTTCCATGGCTCAGTCTTGAAAGCTCACTCTGCTCCATGCTTGGGGTTTGCCAAGTGCAAACCTCTCCAAACCTACCTTCTGCAGCTGACATAAGCATGGAGAAGACTCTGTCCCTCCTCAGTGAAGGGTTTGACTTCAGTAACATCTTCCCACAGTGTATGCTATGAATATGCTATCATGCTCTGATTTGTCCTAGCATGTCCTCTAGCAATGTCAAGATGACCGCAGCTGCCATAGTTACACTCAGTGTGTTTAGCTTTAACAGCTTTTTAAAAGCTCTTTTGTTCTATTTGGTGTCCTTGTCATCCTGCCTTACCTGCTCTGTAGTCTTTGAGGAGAGCTTTGCTCTTCCAGCACCCATCACTCCCAGCATGAGTTGGTAGGAAAATTAGTGGCTCTTCAGTCCCATGGGATGTCACTGTCATGTCCTGCCTCTGTCCCAGGTGGAGCAGCTGAATGCTATCAGGTTACCTCAAAGATCTTTATCTCTGGTCCATTGATAAAAAAAAAAACAACAGATGAAAGGACCTTTCCCCTCCCCCCTCTCTCCCCCTCCTCCCCCCCCCCCACACTTCTGAGATGAGTAGAAGGGGAACATGCATTTATTTCTCCTTTCCTGTGCTGAAATACTGGGTAGGTAGCCTTCAATCCCACACCACTTTGCCCCTTCTCCACAGTCTGGGATTTCCATCCCCTGGAGACATCAAGGCTGATGTCATTATCTTCTGAAGGTGTTTGTTGCAGCCTGAAATCAACTGAGCGATAGATTCTTATTCCCAGAACAGGAGCAGATGTCTTGTTGTGGACAGTGTTGTGTGGGAATGAGTGTCTGTGTGTCCTTTATGTACCTCCTAATTGGCATGTTCACCTCGTCCTCAGTTTAAGGTTTTCCTCTCCTATTAAGGAATATTCATGGCACTCCTTTCTTTCCTCAAGGGAAATTGTAAAACACTAAATAATTAGCTCTCACAAAGACTTGCCATAATTACTAGAACATAAGCTTTTTGGAGAACAGTTAGAAATTTATTAAAAATTGTGGTGTATTTTAAAATACTAAATTGACACTGAAACTGTTCAAAGGAAAAGAGCAACCTGAAGCAGTTCGACAAGTTGTTGGGTTTGTTTTATTTTTTTTTTTTTTTTTTTAAAGAAGAATTTACATTTGAAATCATTGATAATGCTGCATTTCAGCTATTTTCTGACTCAAAATAATTTTTGGTATGAAAGCAACATTTTATTTAAAAAAAATCTACTCCTCCATAGGCTAGTAATATACATATTTCATATATATACATATACTACATGTACTAAATATATATGCAAGATGTTATCAATATAATGATATGCATTGGCTTAGTTGGGATTTTTGGCCATAATTGTGCTGGAAAATTTGCATCACAGAGAGCTCTCTCAAAATGAGAAAGTTTTTTTCCTCCCTAGCTTTAGCTTTGCCTCCAGCATCCTGGATTAAAAAAAAAAAAAAAACAAAAAACCAAAAAAAAAACCCCAAAAAACAAAACAACAAAAAACAAACCAAAAAGCAAAAAACAATATAGAACACTATTCTGCCACCATAGCTTCTTTCTGAGAGGTCCAAGGGAACATGCTAGCGTGGTGTGACTGTGGTAGGTGTACTGATGTGTTCACAAAAACCTAGGTGAGGTGCTAAGGATACTTGTCTGTCTCCCTAGTGCTGAATAAAGACATCACCACCTGCAGGACCTCAACCATCACAGGAACACTGAAGCGTCCATCACTGCCAGATGAAGAGAAATTGAAACTCAACCACCAGAAGGGTTCATCAAACTTTAACAGTCTTCCAGCCAATGTCTCCAAGATGCACCTTCAGGGTTCACCACACTACCTGGGAGCCATCAACCTGAATGAGTTCAGCAATCACAGTCTCACTCTGAAGAAGGACAAGAATCAGCCACCTAAGTCCATCTACATCTGTGATGGGGACATCTTCAAGAAGTTGGACTCAGAACTCTCCCGGGCGCAAGAGCAAACGCTGGACACCAGCTACGTCATTCTGCCTACCAACACGTCTACCTTACGGGCCAAACCACCCAAAGACGAGAGCAAATACAGCATCAATATTGACCAGATGCCCCAGACACGGCTCATCCACCTCAGTATGGCTACTGATCCAGGCTTTGTTGTCAAGAGCCCTCCACGGGAGCCTGTAACCATGACGTGCACTGAGGTCCAAGGTTCCCCCATGATACAACAACAGCAGCAGCTAGCTCCACAAAATATCTCCAACGAGTCACAGATTCCCAACAGCCTGTGTGACACAGGTGACTCAGGGAACTCGGGTGTGGTATCCAAGAGTGAGACCGTCTCCACCCTCTCCATGAGCTCCTTAGAGGTGAGCATGTGAATTACTGTCTTGTTCTCGGCCCAGAATGATGCCCTGCCCTCAACGCTGGCCACACCAGCTGTTTCAGGAGAACCATCTTAGGCCAAATGCATCCCACCATGCAATGCCAGTATTATATTATCATGAGGGATCACTGGCAGGTGACACCATTTTCTAATGTAATGTTAAGGGCTCTCATGACTTTCACAGACATATCCCATTGCTGGACGAACTGTCTTTAGCCCTACAGACAATGCAAAGTCCAATAAAATTGGTAGTTTGTCGAAGACATGGCTTGCATTACCTTTTCTCCTTCTGCCCTCTGCCTCTGTTTCCCATTTCAATGACTTCAGCCATGAAACAGATGAGAAAATCCTAGAGACCACAGGTGTAAAATGTCCCTAAGGAATGCCCTACAATCCTCTTAGCATCAGAGAGATGCTAGAGGTTTTGTGTAAGTGCAGTGCTCTCCTTCTGACCTGTGATGACTCATTACGTATATTAGCAGTTCTCCCTAGACCTTAGGTCTTACGCTAAGGTCTATCCTAGGGCATCTGGCCCTTTTGGCCATTGCTGTCCAAACTTCAGTCTCGGCTGACTGGTGCTCAAAAGCTCCAATAGATCAGTTGGCTGATCTATTGCTTCCTCTTTGCTTCCCATTCTGTGAACAACCTGCAAGCTCATAGCTAGGATGTAGCTTGAACTGGCCAAACTCCCATGCTCAGCCCTTGCTCAGCTCTCCTCAAGTCTCAGTGTTTTTTGGTAGAGAACTCTCTAAATGTCTGGCACTTTCTACCATGAAAAGCCAGACAGACACGTTAAAGGTGTAGGAAAAAGGAAAAGGCGAAGGACTCTCCTTGTTTTATCTACTGTGTGGTTGAGTTTATACTGACTCACCAGCATCAACCCCTTATTAACCTTCACCCATCTCTTTTTTTTTTTTTTTTTAATACCCAGAGGAGGAAATCCCGGTATGCAGAGCTAGATTTTGAGGTGAGTACATCCCTTTCTGAATGGACTTTTCTAGGGGTAGGATGAGAAAAAGAAATTTTATTTATTTATCTATTTCTGGCACCTTTGCAGGAGTGCTGCCTTTGCCAAAGAGCTTCTTCAAGGGTTTAAAAACAGTGGGTTAAAAGGAGTTGTGCTGGATGCCTAGTAAGGCTTACCCTGTGCAGCTAAACAAAGGGGTGACTTATATTGGTACATACTTAATTTATGGAGCAGCAGCTTCTGTGTAAACATTTGTAAATCAAGATCCTATGTTGGCCCGCCCAAGGCTGTCACTTCGCTGTGAGCAAAATGCTTATGGAGAGATGATGGAGTGATAGGTGACTACACCACGTTCCTGTTTGGGAAGTACACATACATTTGGCTGTTGGCCTAAAATGCCTTGCCTTTTATATGCAAGATCTGTTGCTTAACAGAAAGGAAGCTGATATGTCCCCACCATCACAACCCATCATCAGCCCTGGTCTTTCACACCTATTAATGAACCTCACAGAATAAGCTGGGGTAGAAGAAGGCTATACTGTATGTAGGGAAATGTCAGTCCTCACACCTGAGACACAGAGTGGAAAGCTTTGAAAGATCAGGTCCTCCACAGAGGGTCCATGGGGCTACTGAAAGCTAGTGCAGGTATCCTGAGCCCAATTATGGCATCCTTCCCAGCAGAGCTATCCTTACCTTTCAAAGCTGATTGATAGTTTATTCCAAAACAGAGTCACGTTAAGGGCCCATGAGGAATCGCCTTAATGCTATCTCCTTTTCTGGAGATATTCAAAACACACCTGGATGTGTTCCAGTCCAACCTGCTCCAGGTGGACTTGCTTTGATGAGGGACTAGATGATCTCCAAAGGTCCCTTCCAAAAGTCCTACCATTCTGTGATTCTGTAATGCTAGAATCACTGCAGAGTTCCAGGTTGTAAGCTTGGTCTGAAATTGAGGCACGATGGGTACATCAAGTTGATACTTCAAGTTGGTCGCAAACTATTTGAGCCACCTTCTCCAATTATATAACACCTGACAGACCACAAGAAACCCATATTCAATATGCTCTTACATGCAAAGGGAAGTCTTTGTAGAAGTTGGTCCTGCCTCTCCTTCTGGGCAGTAGAAGATAGAATTGAAATGCAGAAGGGCCAAAATACAAAGAAAATGAAACTGTGGAATAGTTTCTTCTTGTACCTACATTTTTAGGTAAGCTCTGAACACATTTGCAAAGGAGGCATGCTGAGAACAGAGTGGGCATGGGGTCAGGTGTCAGTTAAAGAAGGTCAGCAAAGCTTCCTAGAAGCAAAGCCCCTACCAGCTTCAAGCTGGTAGAACATTGCCAGTCAAGCACAAATTCTGCAGTATAAACAGTCAGTAGTTGCAGGTTTAAGGTAGCCATAAGGTCAAAAATTAGTCTGTTCCACTTTCTCCCAGCATCTCATCCTGAAAATAAAGACAGTGCTACACTGGGTGCTCAGTGAACTTTGAGGGTAGTTTAGGCACAGCAGATTGCACCTGCAGGGAGACAAAGGCAAGTTTTAAGAATGTATGTAACTTGGGGGGGCTGCTTCTCTACAGCTGAATAGGGTTTGCTGACCTGTGGCTCTTGTGTTTGCTTCAGAAAATCATGCACACAAGAAAACGTCACCAAGACATGTTCCAAGACCTGAACAGAAAACTCCAGCACGCAGAGAAGGAAAAGGAGTCTCCAACAACGGACAGCAAGGTTAGTCAGACACTTGAAGAACTTTCATCTCTCAGAGCTCTCGAGTGACAGCAGGAGCACAGGAAGAAGCAGGAAAGTTTAGGACCCCTCATTGAATGCCTTACCTTGATTTTCTAACCATGCATGTTGCAACAAGAACACGTGCACCATACAGGACACGGAGAGTCACAGAGGTACCACTAGCTTATCTACAGAGTGGTCAGCAGCCCAGAAGGAGAATGTCCTCATGTCTGTTCGTGGTCAATGAAGTCTGTGTTGTCTTGTTTGTCTCTGTTCCCTGTGTCCGTGCCTGTTCTTTGCATCCCTGTTCAGGTCATCTCTAAGTGCCCCATCTATCCACTTGTAACTAGGAACTGGAAACCAGAACAGTTTTGAGGACATCTAGGTGGAAAGGAGAGAGGGCAGAAGGTGAGGACAGCAGAAGTGTTCTACCCCAGCTGCTGGGGCAGAGTTGGAAGCCAAGGAGGCACTAATGAGCATAGCTGTTTAAAGAAGCCCCAGCAATGGGATTTAGCTGTGATGGTGGCAGTATTTCTTGGGGACTTCATGCTAATTCAATGTAGCACGAGGGCATTTGTGGCAGCTGATCAGCATATACATGACTTTCCTTGACAGGAGCAAAATTAAAGGGCAAAAAGAGACTTTGAGGGAGGCAGGGAGAGGGAAAGACCTTGCAGCCTTTCAGTAGGGCAGAAATTTGGTACTAGAAACAGATATCAGGAGTCTGTGTAGTAAGTGTTGTGGATAATGCAAATATGAAAATAAGGGAGGGCAGGCTCATGGCACCTCCTCCATGTCTCAGCCCCTTAGGCCTGCTGGGCAAGAGCCTAAAGGTTGCAAGGAAGAGTATCTACTCCAGCAGAAGGGGAAAACAAGCAGCAAGGTCAGGTTGCCAGCAAGAAATGAGATTTGTTTTGTGCCTACGCTCAGGAGAGGAGCAAGGTGAGCTATTTATAACATTCTCGGCCATTTACAAGCAAAGTCAGATGCAGGATGCACAGTCACCTGCAGCATGGCCAAGGAGACACTAGAGGGGCTTATTTTGATGGGACTCCCTTAGGGGCAAGACCAGAGCTCAGAGGGTGATTGAACAAGGGGTTTAGTTTGGTTCTTCGTCGAAGCAGAGCACCGCAGAGCCTTTGGTCTGCTTTCACATCTCACAGCAGTGCTGTGCTGAGCTCCAGAGGTGTGGTCCCAGCGAATCCTACTTTTACTGTTTGTGGCAAGGTGTCATTATGGGCTGTCCGGTGTTGCAGAATGAGAGGGATAGTGAATCTACCAGGCAGGTTCAGATCAAAGAAGCCTGTGTTGGCCCAGAATCCCAATGCATTTCCCTGAATTTCCTCTCTCTGCTTTTGTCCTGTTATTTAGGTGTGACACAGCTGTAAAATCAGAAATGCCTAAATACCATGTAAAAGCTAATCTGTGATATGTTTGCAGGAGGGCTTTATAGATTGAGATCTTTTGAGTATTTCAGAGATGCATCTCTCTAGAATTAAAGTTGCCAGTGTCAGCATCAAAGAGCTTTGAACTGCTGGAAAGAAGCTGTGAAGGTGGCCTTTGCATATTGACTGAATCTTTTTCAAGTTGTGATTTTTTCCTTGGATGTAGCCTGAGAGAGTGAGCTTGAGAAGATCGCTATTGGCAACTCAGTAGTAGGTATTGGTTTAAAAACATCCAAAGCAGTATAAAGAAAAAATAAATAGCTTTCTTCACGCCTTTTGCTGCCATTTGCTGCTGGAGACCCCACTGTAAATCATGGCCCATCTTCATCTTGCCCTGAGAAAGCAAACTGCAGATACTAGGGATTAAAGTAACAACAAAAGATTTTTTTTCTCTTTTATGTGCGTTTAGGTTATAAAACGATGGAGTATTTCTTCTGGTGGAAGTGATAAAACTAACGTTAGCGTAAGTCTGGCTTTCATTTTGCATTGAAGAGCATTGTAGACCTGTCCTGGCAGCATGTTCCATTTTCCTTAGTCCTTTCCAAGATAAGACACTTTTCCTAATCTTCATGCACTTCCTCTCTCCTCCAACTCCAAGATCAGAAAGGTGCTGCTGAGACCTAATCTAAATGTCTGCATAGGACAGACCTCCTTTGGGAATTCCTAGGCATAGTGCTGGCCCTTTTTAGGGATTGGTTTGGGGTTTGGTTTTGATGTAAATGCTACTCCTCCCTGTACTTCAGTGCACTGGACAAAAGTGATTATCTCATCACACTGAATACGTAGTTCCTCTCAGATGAGCTACAACATTGTCGGATTTGAAGGAAGCCCCAGTAGAAGAATGTGAGGAAGAAACAGATCTCCTGTCGCTTTAGGAAGAGGGATTGAAAATTCGATCATCTCATGTGTTTACTGTTGAGAAATTATCCAGCTTCAGTGGTAAAACATGACTTTTAAGGGGTCTTCAGCAAAGACCTGAAGGTTTGAACCAGCACATATATTGCTCCTCTCTAAATAGCCTATTGCTCCTCTCTCAATATCCTGACGCATTTAAACTTTGGATAAGTATTACTGCAGTGTACACTTGAAAGATAAAGAAGACTGCTCTTTGCCCGCTGTCCCACAGTAGTTACTGGTAGAACTGGAAACATAATCTGGGACTCCTGCACATTTGAGCTGTTCAGCTTTCCTCCTTTACAAGGTGCGTTTCTGAAAGGCATTGCTGATGTGAGAAAAACCCAACCCCTATCAAAGGCAGCCTTGACAAACGCCTTTGGGCTTGTCTGTCATCCTGCAGACATGGAAACAGGTTTGGGGATGAATTCTGCTTTCCCCTCACCCAGAAGCCAAGGAGTCCTTCCCTGGGACCTCTCTTCTCCCTTGCGCTGGAGGGCGCAGGGCGGAAGCATGTATGTGATGCAAAGCACTGTGCAACACTGCTGCTGGGTGTCTCATGTCACCGTTCAAGTCAGCACTGCTACAGCAAAGGTCTGGAGACTAATCCACATCCCACTGTGGTTAAGGCATCCCCACTGCAATCATCAGCCAGCCTGTCATCAACTTACTAATGAGCAATGTTGCCAGGATGGTATGTCAGAAGTAGGCAATTAGGAGAACCAGAATACTGCCTGAAATGCCAACCATGTCTGAATCTTGACCGTATGTAATGCATTCCTAGGAACTACTGTGGCACCAGAGTTTGCTGCAGTTATTTTGCTACAAACCAAAGCACACTGCTAATGCCAGAGTAACTTGAGCCTCAGAGTCCAATAATACAGAATTTTCCTTCCTTAGGCAACAAAGTTAGATTTTTCCATCTTTTTTTTTTTTTTCAGTTTATTACATGAAATCTTTGCTATGTGTCATGTATCTTATATATCTCTCAACTATAAAAATGCTCCCATTGGAAGCACTCTCAGATATTCCTGATTAAAATCACATTCTCCAGCAGGATTTATGTCTAAAGCATCCAGGAGCACACATCCACCTGCATTCAAACCTAGGCCACCTCACTGCTGCAGCAGAGTAAAGGGGTCTCACTCATTTGTGGCTTTATGAACTAATCAGAGTTGTAGACACTATTATCCGAAACTATCTTTTCAGTGCTAGGGAATTAGGATATTAGCAGACTGACATACAGCAAGATCTGATGACTGCAAGCTGAAAAGTCAAATTTTTAATGCACACATAGATCTCTGTATGACCTTACCGTGGGTTACAGTAATTTTTCTCTCTCTTGCAGTCTTCAGGTTCAGATGAGGTAAGGAAGATGGAGATGATTTTTGAAAAATCAGCCCTTACTCAAAATGAAGTTACAGGGTTGTAGGCAAGACTCCTTTGTTCCTGTGGTGCTGCAATTTGGGACAGATTCTCTCTGTCGACCTGCAGGGACTCCGAATCTGAAAAGAGATCTCAGGAAGGGCTGGGTTTACTTTGCTCATCCTCCTCCCAAATGCCTTGCAGCCAGCCTATGTGTGGAGGTTGCACACTGTTGCCCTTCCATTTTATCCCAGACCAAACTGGAAGCTGGTGTAGACCCTGAGCATAAAACTGAATGAGCTGTGTTTGTTGAAGCATCAGAGAGGTCTGAATATTTATCCCCTAGACAGCTTATATGCAGCCAGGAAGCATGAAAAGAACCAAAGGCTTGGAGACAACCACAGCAGGATTTGTATCAAAAAACCCCAGCCACCCACACCACGCATCCTAAGCGATTAAAATTAAAAACTCTCTTGGTATCTGGGATCCACCAAGCCTTCATTTTTAAGGTTATAATGAGTAGTAAGTGGCTTCCACCGGGATTGTGGCTATCTCTTCATAGCAGCTTTAAGGCACACTTTGCTCCCCAGAGAGATGCATATTGAAACATTAGGTTGGTATGAACTCAGACAACAGAGTTCTTCCTTCCTAATCACTCCCATCACTTTGAGTTGTTCTTTAGCTTTTAAAAGACTGCCCTTTGCCTGGCAGACTGTAGGATCCAACATGCAATTTTTTTCCCTGCTTCCCCGTAAATACACACACTTCCCAAGGTCTAAATTCCTGCTGCTGAGAGCTCTCGACATTAAAGCAGGGCAGTGGCTACAAGCTACTGTACCACACGCGAAATATTTTCCTGTGCAGATCTCTACTGTCAGGGTAAAGCATCTCTAACACTGCTCCTCCCTGCGAGTTAATTGCTAAAGAAATTCCAGCGCTTGGGTTGGACGTCGGGAGGGGTTCACATGCTCTGCAACAGCATGGTATGAAAGTGGAGGCTTTGCAGCCTTTAAAGGAAGCGGAGGCTTTGTTTCTTCTCTGCTTAGCGCCAGCTTTGAAAGCAATAGAAGTGACACTCCTGCCTTCCCCCTCCGCAGGAGTCCTTTGATCCAGCTCTATTAGAGAAGTTTGAATCACATACATATACCTCTCTCCTTGCCAGCATCTGACTTTGCATTCATTTTAAACAGCAGCTCTTGTGCCGAGGTCAGCGAAAGCCATGCTGAACAGGGCTCTGCAGATTTCTCTGATTTGCTTATTCTTGCTTATTACTTACTTGTTATGTTCTGCTCTGCAGCTCGAATGGTTTTTGCTTTGGCTGGAGCCCTGTCCTGTAGCTCACATACAGGATCTGGACTCAGTCCGTAACTCAGTTTTCAAATCCAGTCCCATCTCTGTATTGGTCCTGGATGAGCACTTGCTCCAGAACCCATTGGGAAAAGATAGAATTTTTTTTCTGCCATTCTACGACTTTTTCCTATTTCCTGCTAGACAGCGTTTCAGGCTTGATTACTTGCTTTCCCTTCTCAGGTCAAGATTTTTCTTGGATTTCCTCTTCAGACACCTAGAAGATTGCCCAACCCACCATCACTTGCTTTGGCATCTAACAGAGTAGTGAGGAAAAAGGAATATCGATCAATATTGCAGCTCATTCCTAGTTGGGGCTGTATGACTCCCTGGCATGCTCTGCTGCATGAAAGAATTAATTCCCTTGCTTGCCTCACTTTCACTACCTGGATGGGGAGCTGGGCAGCCCTGCATCCAGGTGGGAAAATTTGACTCCTGTCCATGGGAACCTCTTTGCATTGGCTGAGGCTGGGGGTGGAGGAGCTCAGGTGCTGGTGGTTGTGTCAGGCTCATTCCTCACTGAGGAATCAGAAAATTGGGAGGCGGTATTCCTCCTTCTGTTGACTTTGTGTCCCTCTGCAAGGGAAGCTCTGCTTGCAGATAGGGTGTCTCCTCTGTGCCACACGTTTAATCTTCTCTGCACTTCTTAAAGGCTTTGGTAACTGGCAAACTTTAAAAAAACAATTAGGGTAAATTTTATAGGGAGGAATGCTACATAAAGTACAATAATAACTACAATAAATTCTGTTACGAAAATGACGACAAACCTTAATTTATTCATCTATAAACCATCTGTCAGCTACCGGCTGTCCAAATATACCATCAATCAGGAGTTCACCTCCTTCTGTAGATCATCTAATACTTTGTTTCCCAAGTACCCAGTCTGTATTTCTCAGAGAAACAGTGTACGACTGGTCTGCTACTGGTGTACAACCAGTCAGTTCCTTCCATGCCCTTTGAAGCTATCCAGCTATCAGCTACTCCAAAACCATGCAGTGGCCACCAGTAGATTGAAGCTCCCGGTTATTTAGACTGGTTGAAAAAAGGAGTTTATAAAGAATCGTGCTTTGCGTGATCTTGGTCCCCTCCTGGATTCCCTAGGTGTCCCTGTGAGGCATGAGGCAGCCTTGAATGATTTCAGCATTTTGGAGAACGCCCAGTCCTCCATGTCTACCAAGTGGAGTGCTTTTCAGTAGTCCATAAGCGTTGTCCAAAACCAAAAAAAGAGGTGTTATGTTAATTAGATGGATTAACAGGAAGAATAGCTTGGGAAATAGCCTGTTCTTCATGCTGGTGGACAATGGGTTTTCTCTACAACCTTCAGGCAAGGGACGGTTTATGAGTCTATGAAAAGAGCACTTGAGGGTCTGCGAAAGAACTCCTTGATTCAGTGCCTGTTCACCTTCAGCTGTGCATGGCCTCACCAGACTTTGGCTCACAGCAACCCCTACAGGTCAGACCATCTGAATTTAAGAGTACAGAAGCAGAAGACAGATTTTTATAGCCCAGAAAATGCTGCATATTTCAAGTATCCTGTATCATTGATTTTCATCAATGCAAGTTTAAACCACAAATTATTTCTTCTTTAAAAGAAAAAAAAAAAAAAAAAAAAAAAGAAATTCTGAACAAAGTCAGCCGCTTCCTTTTATTTTGCTTTTCTCCTAAATGAAAAAAAAAGAAAAACAAACCACATTTCTTTCAGATTCCCTGCTATACGCTCTGAATAACTTCATTCTAGTCCTAGAATCATCAGTGTCATGGGGAGAGACCATTTGGGTCATGAAATATCCTTCAAGATGACACTAGAGGCACTGAAAACAGCATGGGAGTAGCTGGTTCTAGGGGAGTTATCCCAGAATGGTCTATAGAAAGGACAGAATTCCTCTTCAGGTTATTCAGGGTAACTATAAAAATTGGGTATTAAAAACAAACAAACAAACAAAACAAAACAAAAAACAAACAAACAAAAAAGCCCCACAACCAAATGAAAAAGAAAAAAAAAAAAAAAAACAAAAACCACAACCAAACAACCAACACCCCCCCCCCCCACAACACACAAACACAAGGAGATGCAGCACACTTCATCGGTTTTGACTGAAGTGTGAAAAGAAAGCTGTCTTAGAGCAGCCAGTGCTGCTCTTAGAGCAGCAGTGTCCCATGTTGTATTTATGCAGGACACTGATGCTGCTCAGAAGTAATGGAGTTACTCCAGGATCCAGGTACTCTGAATGAAGACAGCCTGGACCCTTGAAGGCAGCACAAATCCAACTTGCAGAAGAACCCGTGGTAGGGAGGTGACCTTCACCACCATCACCTTTCCATAGCCACCGTGAGTCCAGCACAGGTGACTCGTTGCTAGCCTAACTTTTGGAGGAGAGGGCTGTGTGGATTATCTCAATGCACTTTGCCTCTGTCTTTATTGGGGTTTGGAGGGTTATGTTGGCACTACATCCTAAATGTCTTTTGTCCCAAATCCTTTCCCTGTGCCTTAAAGACGTGCACCCAAAATGAAGGCCACGGGTGAATGAAGGCGACTCACGATGCAACCAGAATGATGAAGACCTCTAATTTGTACTTTGCAGAAGGTTTTACTCCAGAATTGGGGGAGCTCCCTCCCTTCCCACCCCTTTGACAGGGGAGTCTGCTCTGCCATCCTGGCACCAGGCAGGAACCAATAAACATTTCTCCCCTCCTTGAAAGCCAGAAGCTCATGGGCTGTGTCAGGCCAGAGTAATAGCTCTGTCTCTGTGAGTTACTGGCAGAGCAGTCTCCTCTGCTTTCAGCTCCTGTCTCGGGCCATTCCTGGCTGTCTCCAAGGTGCCAGGCCCTGGGCCAGCACCAGCGCCTTTTACAGCCGGATTACACAACCTTCTCTTCATTTTTTTTCTTCTTTTCTGTGTGTAGCTAGGGTTTCCCTCCTGTCTGCAAGGATTGCTAAGACCCCACAGTAAGACTGGAAGAAAATGCCAGAGCTGAAGCATGAACCCAGTGGCTGTTTCTATATGCTGTTCAAGTGGCCAAGACCCGATAAAAACCTTTTCCATATGGAGGGAAAGAAAAAAGGTGCTGTTCCCAGGAGCCTGCTACCAATTCCCAGGGTGCCTCTTGCCAAGAGGAGAAGATTTTCTTTTGTCTCCCAGCATCCTTGCCAGAGCTCAGCCTGGCCGATTATGTTTAACCTTCTCAGAGATCCGATCGGACACCGAGTCTTTCTGCACCCATGCTAAGATCACAGCTGTGCACGCAGCTCTGTGAGCTGCTGGTGTGCCATTGTGGACCCCTGAGATAGCACCTCCCCTCCTCACTAGAAAAGTCTATTTCTTTTCTGAGAAGCAGAAAACTAAAAGCAAGCCCCCGGCCTACATTTGCTGGTCTCCTGAGGTTCCTTTTCATCTTCTAGCTGTAAATAGACATCTTTGGAGCCACTAATCCCTCCACAGTCATAGCTAGATAACACATCACTCTGATAAGCCAGATAGAAACAACCGTATGGGCATCAGACCCAAGGCCAGTCTGGCCCTGCCTCCTCTCCATGGAAGAGTAAAAAGCAGTTTGGAAAAATAAAAGAGCAGGGCAAGCATGTGGCAGTGCATCTTCAAAAAGATCCCCGAGACTTCAGTAATTTGTGCTCAGAGCCCCCCTGGGCAGAATGGTGTCACTTTACTTCATAGTACTGAATGGATGTTGCCATTGTGACTGTTTCCACATATATTTTATAACTTCGAAAGCTTCAGCGTCAACAGAGAGCTGTGGAAAAGTGGTGTCGTGGTTCAACCCCAACTGGCAGCTAATCCCCACGCAGCCGCTCACTCACTTTCCCTGGTTGGGATGGGGAAGAGAATCAGAAGAGCAAAAGTGAGAAAACTCATGGATTGAGATAAAAACAGTTTAATAGGTAAAGCAAAAGCTGTGAACAAAAGCAAAGCAAAACAAGGAATCCATTCACTGCTTCCCATGGGCAGGCAGGTGTTCAGCCATCTCCAGGAAAACAGGGCTCCATCACGCTTAATGGTTGCAATGGTTACTAGGGAAGACAAAGGTCATAACTCCGAACATCCTTCCTTTCCTTCTTCCCCCATTTTTATTGATGAGCAAGATGTCATATGGTATGGAATATCCCTTTGGTCGGTTGAGGTCAGCTGTCTCAGCTGTTTCCCCTCACAATTTCTTGTGTACCCCCACGCTAATCATTGGCGGGGTGGTGTGAGAAGCAGAAAAGGCCTTGATCCTGTGTAAGCACTGCTCAGCAATAACTAAAACATCCCTATATTATCAACACTGTTTTCAGAACAAATCCAAAATATTAGCTACTATGGAAAAAATTAACTCTGTCCCAGCCAAAACCAGCATCTTCAGTTTGGCCGGGAACTGTGTGCACGACCAGCTCCTGGGGTTCACCCTGGGCTAGGCCCTGCTTGGTGTCTCGTCATGCTCTGTAGTTCTTGCACTGGAAGAGATGATCCCTACCATCAGTAGTCCATTCCTATTGTCAATAAGCCACTAAGAGTTTCACAGACCTCTTTCACATCCATCCATGATCTCTTTTCAAGGCTGAAAGTCTTAGTCTGTATAATCCTTCTCCTGTAGAACTTGGTCCATAAATTTGTTCCTGGCTGTAAACTGGCCACCCTTATCACTTCCCCTGTATTCTTCTACCAGGAAGCCCACGAAATGCACGTAATATTCAAGATGCATGTGCAGAGTGGATTTATGCACTGGCATACTGACGTTTTCTGTTTCATTCTCTCTTCCTTTCTTAATTTATCCATTCTTGGACCTGTTGGAGGTCCAGAGGAGGGCCACAGGGATGATCAGAGGGCTGGATCACCTCTCCTATGAGGACAGGCTGAGAGAGTTGGGGTCATTCAGCCTGAAGAAGAGAAGGCTCCAGGGAGACATTATAGCCCCTTGCAGTACCTGAAGCGGGCCTCCAGGAAAGCTGGTGAGGGACTGTTTGTAAGGGCATGTAATGATAGGACGAGGGACAGTGGTTTTAAACTAGAGCAGGGTAGGTTTAGATGAGACATTAAGAAGAAGTTTTTTCCAGTGAGGGTGGTGAGACACTGGCCCAGGTCACCCAGAGAGGTGGTGGAGGCCTCATCCCTGAAGACATTCAAGGCCAGGCTTGATGAGGCTCTGAGCAATCTGATCTAGTTGAAGATGTCCCTGTTTACTGCAGGAGTTTGGACTAGATGACATTTAAAGGTCCCTTCCAACCCAGCACATTCTATGATTCTATGATTCTTAATAATTCACAGTGTTGAATGTCTGGTTTTATTGCCATTGAATAATTCTTGTAAACGTTAGGTTTTGTTCCCCGGTGACAGGTCTGACCAGGGTCCATTGCTGTAGATGTGAAGGTTCAAGAGGGACAGGGAACTGCTGGAAAGGGTGCAGCAGAGAGCTACAAAGATGATTAGGGGACTGGAACACCTCTCTTATGAGGAAAGGCTGAGGGATTTGGGTGTCTCCAGTCTGGAAAAAAGACGGCTGAGGGGGGATCTTATCAACACTTATAAATACTTGAAGGGTGGGTGTCAGGAGGATGGGGCCAGGCTCTTTTCAGTGGTGCCCAGGGACAGGACAAGAGGTAATGGGCACAAACTTGAGCACAGGAAGTTCCACCTAAACATGAGGAGGAACTTCTTTCCCTGAGGGTGGCAGAGCACTGGAACAGGCTGCCCAGAGAGGTGATGGAGTCTCCAACTCTGGAGACATTCCAAACCCGCCTGGACGTGTTCCTGTGTAACCTGCTCTAGGTGACCCTGCTGTGGCAGGGGGGTTGGACTAGATGATCTCCAGAGGTCCCTTCCAACCCTATGGTTCTATGATTCTATGATTCTATGAGTCTATGAACTCATAATTATTTGGTGGGGTTTTTTTCCCCCAATTTCTGTCCTCTACATGGATTTGCAGCTGCTCTCGCTCAGTTAGATCAAAAGCAGCCCATGACAAGAGCGGCTCTGAAGTTTGCTGATCACGTTCAGTGTACATGATCAGATCTGAGTGCATCCTCACAGCATGAAGGAGAGGCTGAAGGTCAGGAGTGTGGCAGCCAGAGGGACTGTTAAAACAGAGATTGGTTGGGAATAGAAGAACCTGTTGCTGAAAGTGGCCATAAATAATACCATCAAAGAAGGACTTTCACTTGAGGGAAAAGATGGAATTATTTATGAACTTCATGTGTATGATCATTTGTGCTGCTCTCTGTTAAATAATACAGCTGTGGACATTGGTAACAGAAAACCTGTGGCATTACAATTGTGGGAGAAAACAAAGTGTTTTTTATTGAAAAGAGCTGTTCTGGACAAGCCTTTTTTTTCTTCACCTTTTGGGAAACTTTAAGTTTCATTCCATTTTTGCTCTATATGTGCTTTTGTCTTTATGTGTGTCTTCTTGTTGCACCTTTCATGGCAGACTAATGGCCTGCAAAAACACCACAGGTAGAAGTTTCACTTCAGGAAGTCTCAAACTTGTCTTATTAAGACACACACTGAGATAAAAAGGTTTCAGTTTTTAGTTGTGGTGGCTCTTAAGTAAGTTCCAAAATAGATAATGGAGTAAGTCAACAATTTTATCACCTTTTCTGTCATATTAGTATTAATCACCATTGTGTTACATCATGGAATAAAAAAAGAAGACCAACAGCATAAGAAAAGCTCTGTGTCATAGAGTTTAATGAAAACCTCAGCTGCAGGTTTCCAGAACTGAAATATTTTACATTCTTCTGAACAGTATTTTTCCAAAACTTGATTTTTTTAAGAAACAATTCTCTTTCAAAGGACTTTAAAAAAAGTTATCTTTCTCCCTTTGAATTAAAATTAAGATAATTTCAGAATGTTTTCACTTCACATTGAGAAGACCTGGTTTGTACATTTGCCGCTCTCTAGCCACCAAATGACCTCACCCAGATCCTTCTCGCGGTTTGAAGGAGCAACTTCAAACCCATCTTATTTTTATATTAAGGGTGAAAGTTTGGAAAAGAAAAAAATCATGGCTTGGGTGATGTGATTAAAGCTGTCCCTATAGGGATAATTCTATAGCGCCTTTCCTGTCGGCGTTGCAGTATGGAGCTGGGATAAACAACAGATTTACAAAAGTCTCTTAGGAAAGGACAAAATCAGAAGCTGAGGCAGGTGGATTAGCATGTAGCAGATGGGTATTTAGGTTTCCTATGGGGCTACAGCAATCTCTGCAGCATCCTGGACTACAGTCATGACACCACAGCCTATGTGCGGCTTCATCTCCTCTCAATCAATACATTTTGGTGGCAACATCGAGCTGTGACACATCCTGGGCTGCATGTCACCTGCATGTCTGTCTCCTCACCTTCTCCCCAGACTTGTCTCCATGTCATCCATCCCTCCACGTAGCTGCCTTTTCTCCCACCCTTTCTGCCAGCCGCCACTTTGCCTTTGGCAGGTGGCTCAAAAGGACTCTGTGCTCCTGTCACGTGCAAGGAAGCCTTTTCTCCCCCAGTGCTGGAGTGTTTTGTGGGGATAATTAAATGTGAAAAGCATTGCTCTGGGTGAGGGGGACAACTCAGTTAAAGTCTTTGCGTAGACTCCCCTTCATATACGCACTGAAGAATACACCCATTTTACAAAGCCTTGTCTCTCCCCAGAGTCTTATCTTGGTGTGTATCGGCAGAAACATTGAAAGATATTCTCTGGATTGATATCCGTGGTGGGATGCTGGCAGGAGACTGGGCTAACGGCGGTCAATAAAGCCTCGAAGGCTTGGTGTGGAGTTGATGGAAATGCTTTCAGTTTCAGAGCTGATGATCCAGCCTATCAAACAGCATGGGTTCACTGGCAAAATAGTTAGCATGTTTTGCTGCAATTAAATAGCCTATAAATAGCTGTGCTACATAAGGAATGTATTCACATCGATATAAAATGCTGTTGATGTATGTTCAGAAAGACCTCATTGAAATCTGGATTTTTCTGCGGGGATTTTCTGCAGAAGGAGAAAAAGATCTTAAATTCTCAAATCATGTTCAGTTTTTCAGTGAAAACGCAAGTGGTAAAAACCTCTGCTGAAAGCTGAAATATCTAAGCGTTAGGTGATAGAGACAGCAGTGAGGAAAAAAAAAATAAAATTTGTGTTTTCTTCCTGAAAATAGACAGTTTACACATCAAATGCAATCTTCATTGAAACCCTGCTTTATTTTGGATCAGGAGTTTCACAGAAGAATTGGCTTTTGGTATAAAAGAAGGTGAAAAAATGGTGTTTGTTGCACGGGTACTAACCTCTCTTTCTTTTTCTCTTTCTTTCTCTCTCTCTCCTTTCTTATACTTTCCTCCTTTTGCAGCAAGAAAAACAGCAGACACCAAACAAGAGACCCTGGGAAGGAATCAGGAAAGTCCAGTCCCCACCATCATGGGTTAAAAAGGACATCGAACCTGTGGCACAGTCTCCCCTAGAACTAAAAACTGTGGAGTGGGAGAAAACAGGTGCCACTATTCCCCTGGTGGGACAAGACATTATTGACCTTCAGACAGAGGTCTGAGTGGAAAGGGAAGAAAGGGACTTTTTTTTTTTCCGGAAAACAAACGAAACAAACAAAACAAAACCACGTTTTAAAGAAATGATTAAATTAAATCAGAACCGAGTGAGAAAAGTGTTTGGTTTCTTTTGAAACCTTTGGTAAGACGGAGTAACTTTTGTATTGTTCTCAGCAGAGGGGGGAATATTACTTTATAGAGTATAGTAGCTGTAGGTTCAGGACAACATGAGCTTTCCCAGGTAGGACTGGAGAAGAAGTGAACCTGGAAGAGAGCAAGGAGGAGGAGGCAGAGGGTGGGGAGGGACTGCAGGGGACAAGCCCTGTTGAGATGCTTTCGGGCTGCTGCCACACGCCGGGAGCCTTCCTGCTCTGCCACAGGGAGGTGTGGAAGGTCACCCAAAAGCCACCACAAATGGCCAAGAAGATCAGGGTTGCTTGGGGACCACAAGAGGGGACACCTGCAGGAGCCTTTCTGGGATGTGGTCTGACCGTAGAACTCCAGGGGAGATCTAGCCTTGAGGGTCTGTGGCATCCCTTGCCGATCCTCGCCCCCCACGTCTCCCTCACCAGCTCATCCAAGAAGGAAGGAGACAGGATGCACCAAGCAGTGGCCAAGAAGACATTTCCACTCCTATATGCCACATTGTGACCTGGCATCATGGCATCCCTGCAGTGGGACCCCACAGGGCCCAGAAGGGGAAGTGGTCACATCATCCATGGCTTAGGTGGAGAGGTAAGGTGGGGCTTCCTCCTCTCATCCCTCCACAGCGGAGCTCCTGCGCGCCCTAAGGAGTGGGACAGGCACAGGAGGAAAGGACCACCTCCAAAAACCTGCTCGCCCCGTCTCCACGGAGAGGGTCGAAGGTGTTAGAAAAACAGACCAACAAGAAGAATGTAGGTCGTTTCATTGACTGTTAAATAGATAAACTCAGCACGGGCCTTGCAAAGGTCCTCTTGGCCTCATCCTTTTTTTTTTTTTTTTTCTGTTATTTTTCCTTGCTTTCGGACTCAAATTTATTCCAAGCTGCCCCTCCCTGGAAGGCAGAGAGAGAAAGAGGGAAAGACAGATCTGCCGATGTACCTGGAGATATTTGGTATACAGAGATGTTGCCTTAGGACATTGAGACAAACTGACAACATGAATAACGTCCACTTGGAAACAAACAAACAAAATAATCTATTTTTTTCCTTCTTCTTTTCTTTTCTTCAATAAAAAGAGAACTTGAAACCCGAGACCTTTCTTTTCTTTGGCTCTTGTCATTTCGAATGCCTTTCTGTGCTGTAGGACTGCACAGGCATGGGGTGACGATGCCACCTGCTGAAGGTGGAAGGCAAGTTACTCCGTGGAAAGTTTGGGATGGTGGGAACACACGGCCCCTTCGTCGCTTGCTTGCAATATTTTGCTTTGTTTTATTCAGTGTGGGCTTTGGTTATTTTCCCCTCGCTGGCTCTTCTCCTCCCTCCCCACTGCCCAGAGCCAGCAGGCAGGTTGGTGGTCCTACCAGAAGGAAGAGGTGGAGCTGGTCAGGAGAGCAGGACATTCCTCATCATAAGATATTGTCTTTTTATTTCACCATGAAAAAAATATATTTTTTTTTTCATTAAACATTTCTCAAGGCTATTTTAAAAAACTAAGATATCTCCATTTCACCCCAAAAAGTGTTGTGCAATATTTTTATCATTACAAAATATACCACTGACATTACACACATTTCTTTTTTTTTTTTTGTTCCTCGTTACCAGCACTGTCTGTCTGATGTTTGGAACGATTCTCCCAGCTTTGGAGATGTGTGGTGACAAACCTCCAGTTGTGAGGGCCAGATTGTGTCAGACGGCAGTAAAGCTTGATTAGACGTGTTTGGGTCTTTTTAAAAAAGAAAAAAAAAAAAAAAAGCAAAAACCAAACAACATTTTTAGGAAAAAAGCTAGTAACGGATACAAGATGCAAACCAATCACTGACCCCGGTTGTGTTTCCTCCACTGGGAGATGTTGCTTGACATACAAACATCTCTGCTTGAACTTTCCTTTGGGCCACCTGGGTAACTGCTCTTGAAGGACAGTGGCATTTACCTTGCCATTAACTGTGTAATATGAAGGATGGAAAGAAAAACTTTTAAAAAAAATCCAAATAGTTAAAAAATAAGGAAACCAATTACTTATAAAAACTGTGATATTATTGTTCAATTTTAGATTATTCTATGAAACAGGAAAGCACAAAGGCCTCCCTCAGATGCCGGGTTGTATGATATTGTAATTATTATAATTACACATTATGAATTTTAGCATACAGATATCTTTCTACTGTATTTTAATTCTTTTCTCTTTTTTTTTTTTTCCCCCTCCCCTGCCCAACCAAGCCTGCCCTCTTCTCTCCAACCTTCCCCATTCACCCATTCACTCCAGCTGACTTGCAGGACATTAACGGTGTTATGTAATTACAGAGATAAATGTTTGTTTAATAACTGTTGATATTCGACTTTCTCTGCTCAGCTCCTCCAGTTAATTCTGTTTTCCCACGCCCCGCCCTGTGCCCTGCCTTCCCCACCCTCCTCTCTGTGTTCATCAATTTTTATTTTTTTTTTCTGTACAGTTTTCAGAGCACAAAATGAATGTGTCTTATTTCTAATAAAAGAGGTGTAAACTCCAGCGATGTCTGCTTTTTAAAAGCGCCCCTTGCCCACGCCCCACCTGTGGTTTGCATTGCGCCTGAGTGCTGGGAAACACCTCTCCTGGATCTGCAAGCTGCCACCTTGGCTCTCTACTCTGGAAGAGCCGTAACCCAGGGCCAAACTTCCCCCACAAGTACATCTTTTGCTTTTAGCTTTGTAGCTTCTTGACACCCCCAAAAATACCGCCCCTCCAGGGCATGAGGAATTCCCTTTTCTGTGCTTTTCTGCAGGTATCTCTAACCCAAGCTTTGATGCCCTCTTCCCAATATATGATGTGAGGGGGCCCATATTTAATGCAGATCAAGCCGTTTTACTGGTACAGGGCAGGATATAGCTAGGATATAGTTTCCAACGGGACCAGGGGGATGCTGATGTCTGTGTGCCTGCAAAGCCAAATCTCAGCCTCACCTGTATTTCCCTGCCACCTCCTGCGTTACCAGGCAGGCTGCGAACAGAAGCACGGCTCATTGCACGAGGAGTTTAAGGATATCGCTCATGAAAGATGACGAGAAATAAATTGAGCTAGGGATTATTCACTTCCTTGGCGCTTACCCTTGAATGGCTGAAATCCTCCAGCGAGAAAATGTGTCCTGATCTCCCTGAATCTGCTCCATCCCCCGACTGACTGGTTTTAGGTTTATAGGCAGAACTCCAGGAGGCTTAGGGGTCTGGCAGATTGGATCCAGGGCTACTTTTCTCCAGAGCTTTGATCTGAAATCATCATGGCCCAGTAGGGCCCCAGATGGAATGATGTCTCTTGGCCTGGCTGAAATAAATTGGATATTGAGTTGCATATTCTGAAATATCTGAAATGGTTGTAGACGTGTGGGGCTGCCTGGAGGCTCTTAGCACAATCCCCCCCCACCCCTGAACCATGATCCAACGTATCTTCAATCAGCAGCGCTTCTCCATCCTTCCTGCAGGGTATTTCTTGCCCTACATCACCCACAGAATGATCCTGTAGCATTAGCAGGCAGAAGGGAAATACTAAGCACCAGGCACCACGTGAGGTGATGGGCTGGGAGGGCAGGAGAGCACAAATCTCAGATCATAGCCCTTGAGATGGTTGAAGAGGTCCTGGTGTTTCTTATTGAGGGGAGCTGGAAGGAGGGAGTACGTCCCCATTGTGTTCGTGGGACTGCAAATAACAGCACTGTCAGAGGTGGTGGATGCAGGTCAGTGTATGTAGAGGTGGTTTCGTTTTGCACTGTGGTTATAATGTGGTGTGGCTGCAAGGGAGGGTCACAGGACAGTTCAGCTTGAAAGGGGCCTCCTGAGGTTCCCTAAACTGTCCTAGGAGCCTGTGATCCTGTCTTGCAGCTACCCCAGGCTATAGTCGTGGGGCAAACAGAGAACACCTGTACATACACCATGATCTCACAAGGAAGAAGCACAGTCGTGCTGCAGCAGTGGATAAATGGTATGTTGCACAAGTAAGAAATCACGTTTCTTGGTTGCTACACTGGGAAAACATGGCTCTGCTGGAAAATTGAGATGAATCTGAAAATTGAAGTATTTGCAAAGTATTTTTCCTGGGGTACCCATACAGGGAAAGGCCCTTATGGAGCAAGACACTGTTCCTGGAAGATTTGGGATCAGAGCAGATTACCCTCTGCAGCTACTTCTCTCTACTCTGTGGCTGAAGAGAGTGTTTGGGCTCACTGTGCTACTAACTGAGGTGTCCAAAATGAGGTAGGATGAACCTGGGCCTGAGCTGAGTATATGCTCCTGAGCTCCTGTTGTGACAAGATGTAAACAGAAGAAAATAAAAGAAGACTGATTTATTTTTTTTCTTATTTTCCCCAGCCTACTCCTCCCAGGAAGAGATTAGTACCTCCTGAGGCAAGTGTTTGCCTTGAAGCTATCAAGCAAATAGAAAACGCCTTCAAAATAGTTTTCAACAGCCATCTGAGTAACATGTCCTTAGGGGATCCATGTGGAGGACCTCTCCAGGTGCTTGCTTGCTCAGACCTACTCATGATTTTCCAAAACAAGTTTTAGGTATCTGAGGCTCAAAGTTCCCTTTTGCTGGCAAGCCCCTTGGATAGGCCAGTTTTCTACCAAGGAAACTGGTGACAGTGTGGAACACAAGCATGGTTCCTAAGGTGAGGCCATGCAGGACTTCATATTGGATGGTCAAAATCATTCCTTCCTGCTCTTAAGAACCTAAGAATCCCTTTAGGACATGATTCCGAATAGTGCCAACAGAGAAACTCACTGATGGTTGTAGGCACATTATGTTTGAGTAATGAACATCACTCATTACACTGGCTCGTTAGCAAGTCGAGTAGCTGTTATGGCAGTAATGCTAAAAAAGAGGCCCAGGGGAATAAGGTAGTCAGGTTTCAGCCACTCTTCAGTCTCTTTGCTGATCATCGCAACAGAAGTCAGCCATGCAACTTGAACTGCCTTCCTTCACCCTAACAACTCCCTGTGGAGCCCCACCACGTGCAGGTGGACCTTGCTCATCTCCTGTGTCTCAGAGACACTGTGCTTTTGGCATACTAGTGAGGAGCAACGTGGCTTCTGAAGAGAGCATGCAGCCACCACAACAGACAGAAGAGCTTTGGCATCTTGAAAGACAAAGTCCCAAAATGACCTTCCTGAATCAGGTCCCCACCAGCCAGCTGCTTCACAGTTGTTTGTTTATTTGAAAAGCAATTTCTCTTGGCTCCTGTGGAGCTTGCAAAAGCCCATTGAACTTCTAAATCAGGAAAGAAAAGACAGATGTTGTGTTTTGGGGAGAAACAGAAGATAAGCAGGACTCTCAGCGTGTGGGGAGGAATCCTGTGTAAGGTTTGGGTGGTTTTCTTCTCTTTCTCCCCTTGCAGATTTCATTTAAGAAATAACCAAGCACTAGTGTGCTGCTCTCAGCTGCTGCACCCTGACTTGTGCTAGATGACTCCACGTCTACAGAGACACACCAGGGCTGAGTCTTCACCACCACCACTTACTATTGACTTTAAAGTCCTTTAGGCAAAAGGCTAAAATTGAAGAAAAGAGAAGTCAGTACCATGAAATTTTCTGCCATGTAAATGCCTGCAGCTCCGTTAGCAGCAGCAGCTGGGCAGGTGTTAAAGACTTGTTCATTAGAGGAGGTGAAAATTTAAAGGCTTAAAGCATCATGCAAAAAGCAGGACGTGACCAAGGTATCACTTCAGTTAATTAATCCAGATTTCTAAAGGAAAGCAAGTACCTGCCTGATCATCAAAATCAACATGTCCCAAGCAGAATCAGTGGTGGCAGGTGTTTTTCTGATGGGACAAGGAACGCTTTAGCATTTTCATATGTCCATGGTCAGCGTGTATGTACAACCCGGTTCTGAGAGCCACTGCCATGTCCTAAGCAGTGCTCGTGGGGCAAAATACCATATGTGATGCCATTACTCTGACCCTAAATCTTGACACATGCACATACATATAAACACGCACACACACACATATATATATTCTCACACCCCCTCATGCACAGTAGTACTTACCTACTACTTTATGAACACCCAGGTAAACAACTGTAAATGTATTTGATGTCAAACTGACTTGAAAAAGGCACTCAGACAACAACTAAGATTTGTGTGAGAAATGTGCTCAGTGGACTCCAGAAAGAGAATGTGAATTGAGCAAGATGCAAAAATTAATTAGGTGCAGTAGCATTTGTCTGATCTGAGCATCTGCAATGACTTTTTGTTAGGTTTTATTTGTTTGGTTTTTTGTTGGTGGTTGGTTTGGTGGGGGTTTTTGGTTTTCTGTTTATGACGTGGAAACTGAATTTTTCAACCAAGTAGACTAGTAATAAAGTCCAGCTTAAGCACAGCAAAAGCAAAGCAAAAGTACATTACTCACCTGATCCTATGGGACTGGCTCATTTTTGCCTCCTGCGGGTGACCAGCTGCGAATAAACTATTTAATTCTAAACTCGGGAAGTTACTGCCCTCCTGCAGAGATCAGGACAAGCATGAAAACCACAGACCTCAGGGCATGGGGGTGAAAAATGAGTTTGAGTTGCTGTTTGGGGGTAGCACCGCAGGAGACAACCTGAATTTTGCTATGGAGCAGACACTGAGCAGAGACTCCTGAGATGGAGGTTCAGTTTTTAGTTCTGTCACAGGTTTCCCTGCATCACTTTTTCATAAATGCCTTAATCTTCCCATGTTTTGGATTCCCCAATTTGTTGGGTACCCAGCATGTCTACATTTCCCCATATGTCTGGCAGTTTTTGCAAAGTAAGTGACCTGCTGCCTGCTGTGGCTAGCCCATAGCTGTGCTTTATGCAGCACACAGTAGGATAGAGGCACTTGGCACTTTTTTTTTTTTTTTTTTTTTTTTAATCTTTAATGGAAAATGTCAGCTTCAAAGTCACAGAAATTCAAAATGAAAATATGGCACTTCGTGGCAGCACTTTGACAAGTGACCTCTCCAGAGGTGGAGAAATGACCGAAGAAAGTTATGCAAATGTTGGGAGTGATTTGAAAGCAGGAAAGAAAGAACGAAACAAATTCTGCAGGCAGCGAGAGAAGTGCAGGGGAGTTTCTGTTCAGGTGAAAATAATTAAATGAAACTGCAAACTGTCATTTCCTGGTCTGTGTGGGCTGAGGGTTTTCAGGGAACAGACAATCAAAGGGTCGTTCAATGTATATCAGGAGCTTCTTGGCTTTGATCAATTGTTGCCTGAAATAATTGGCAGCTTCTTCGTGTTAGCTCATGTTGGACCTATTATTAATATTGTAACTCAAGCTTTGAGGCCTCGGCAAACGTAGGCTTCCATCACTCATGGGTATTTTGTATTTACATGGGAAATAAGGAGCCACGTCCTCTTCAAAGGGCTGGCAACCTGTTTGAAATACAGAAAAGGCAGAGAAGCTTGACTTGAGCATAGAAAATTCAGCAGCAGAGGGAAGGGTTAAACGTTGACCATCTTATTCCTCCATAGATGCCCTTTAGGCCAAGCCATGGTACCATGTGACGTACTACATCCTCTAACTCAGTTTTGCCAAATTTTCTGGAAGAGGTCAAAGGCCAAGAAGAAATTGCTGTGTCACAATTGCTGCCCATGAAATAAGCTTTCTTCCGACCTGAGATGGGGAAGGGTTGGCATTTCAGGGTTGACACTTACTTTTTGTTAATGAAAAACAGTGTTAAAATCTTGGCCTCGTTGATGCTCTTGGTCCAGCTATGCCAGGATGATGCAAATCAGCGTGGTTTGCAAAAGGTCACCCCCCCTCAGTGTCAGGCAGGGCTTTGAACCTGTTATAAGAATCAGTAAAGACAAAAGGAAATAGAAAATGGATTACACTGAATAGGAAGTTGACCAAAGAGTGTTTTTTCCATAGTAATTTTCTTCCTTAAATAAAATTTGTCCACTCGCAGCAAAGGGTCTCATAGACTATTGCACTGTGGTATTGGTAGAGGAAATGTGAGTAGGTGTTGAGGGATAAAAGACTACAATGGGAGTAGGGCAGAAGTCAATAATCATGTTCCTCAGTCAAGTTGAAGATTTTGTCTTATTTAATATATTTGAAGCCTTGGAACAAAAAAAAAATAATTAAGTATTTGTCAAGAAAAGGTTTGGAGGCAAAACTCAGGGACGCTGTCAATACAGATAAGGATTGAGACATCATCCAAGGAGAACTAGATGCCTGGTGAGAGCCGGGAGAGGAACAGAATAACATTTCATAGCACAAAGCTCATGGTCAAGCTCAGCACAGTGTTCACGCTGCAGTCTGGGAGGCTCAGCAGATGGGAGTGACAAAGGAGAGAGGCTTGGACACATTCAGGACAATCATCAATCAGAGAACAATCAAATGCCAAACTCAGGGGATACCAGGAAAAACCTTTCCAGTAGCAGGAAAGAAGAGATGACATTTTGCAAGAATCTGGTGAGATTTCTGTAGAGCATTCTGTGCCTTCAGGGGTCCTGCGGCTGCCTGGGCTCCTGGTGCCTCCTTGGTGGTGAGACCAGTGCAACCAGTCACACATGGTCAGAGAAGAGGTATTCAAACAGAGAAGCACTATTCAAAAGCTCAGAGGAACCGAGACCACGTGGTTCGGTCAGAGAGACTGGGTCTTTTAGTTTGTTTAAACCATGTCAAGATGTTTATGACTGTTGCCGAGGACCGTTGAAGGGAGGGAGGAAACAGCAGACGAGAACAAGAGTTCTATAAACTAAAGGATGGTGATGGTATATAAACAACTGATTATAAAGATAGAAATGGAAAAATTAAGAGTGGAAGTTAGGATGTGGTTTCCAACTGTCAGGGTGATAATTCCAACATGGGGGAGACCTGGGGAGATAATAACGTGAAGTTGTTTCAAGGGAGAGGTACAACAGAAGAAAAGGGTGTTACAGGCCGCTACATCCCATGCGCTATAGAATAGGGCATTCCTCCTGCCCCAGCACAAAAGCTGTGCAGCTCTGCATCCTCAGGTTCAGACATCAGTGGGGGTGAGCACGTGTTCCCAGCACACACACACACACACTGAGTACAGACACAGACAGAAACACAGCTCAGCATGGAGAGCAGTGCCTTTAGCAACACCCCATAAGCAGGCATAACACACCAAGAGGAACAGCATGGATGGTCCCATCCTATTCCTCCTCCCTAGCCAACCAGGTTTGAAGCTGTAGGGATATTTGTAGCACGCATGGATCTCTCCAGCAGCTGGGCTTAGTCTATTCAGCAGCTGGCCCTCAAGTCCCAGTCCTTCCCAGTGTCTGGCATCAGAATGCTTGATCTCCTGAGGCTGGTGGCCCCAGTCTAGCAGCTGGCCCCAGATCTCCTACCCTGCTAACAGCCAGCCTGGCTTGCAGCTCATTGCATTCACACACAGGCTCAAGATAGAGAGAACAGAGCAAACCAGCACAAAAAATAATTAGGAATAGCATCTAATAAGAAGACAGGACACTATGGTGATCAGGTGCGGGGCTGGACCACGATGTCTGACCTGCAGCCTGGAAGACATGAATGTCACTCTGCCACCTTAGCTATTCATTAAGTATTTTCCTCCATTGCTGTTAATGCAGTATTTCTTAAAGTTACTGTGTTCAAAAGAAGATCTCATCAATGCTTATAAATGTCTAAAGAGTAGGTGTCAAGAAAATGGGGCCAGGCTCTCTTCAGTGGTGCCCAGTGACAGGACAAGGGATGCCAGTCATGAACTGGAACACAGGAAATTCCATCTCAACATGAGGAAAAGCTTCTTTACTTGGAGGGTAACAGAGCACTGGAACAGGCTGCCCAGAGAGGGTGTGGAGTCTCCTTCTCTGGAGATATTCCAAACCCATCTGGAGGCATTCCTGCCCTACCTGCTCTAGGTAAACCTGCTCTGGCTGGGGGGTTGGACTAGATGATCTCCTAAGGTCCCTTCCAACCCCTACCATTCTGTGATTCTGTGATTCTGTAAAAGTGGTCAAAATTCACCCAAAGGACATCTTCAAAACCCATTGTCCAGTCTAGACACCCAGCAGTGAGTTTCTCCTGTCCATATAGGAGTAGGTTATACTGTGGATCCCTCTGGGTGCCATAAAACACAAAAGCTGACATCAAAAAAGCATCCTGGACAAAAATATATTGAAGGAAGGGCTTCCAAGAAGAGATGGGGCTGCCTTTGGAGGTAAAAGTGCATGATTGCTCTGTAACTTTCATCCTTTTTTTTTTGGTATTGATTGCTAGAAACTTGGCTAGGAGACTTGGAGTGTTAAGGTCTGGTATTAATTATTCCAAGTATCAATCTTTGCATAGCAAAGTACACTGTTTTCACTGGCCTGTGGAAAAGGAAAGATTGTTTGCCAAGAAGAGGACAGACTTTCTGTTCGAAGTGACTGAGCATGTGTATCCACTGCAGAATATCTACAGGTGCAGAAGGAATGACGGAATCACGGAATTTTTCAGAGTTGGAAGGGACCTCTAGAGATCATCTAGTCCAACTCCCCTGCTAAAGCAGGATTGCCTAGAGCACATTACTCAGGACTGCATCCAGGTGGGTCTTGAAGAGGACTCCACAACCTCCCAGGGCAGCTTGTTCCAGTGCTCTGTCACCCTCATCGTAAAGAAGTTTTTTCTCATATTTGATCAGAACTTCCTATGTTCCAGCTTGTGCCCGTTACCCCTCGTCCTGTCACTGGGAACCACTAAAAAGAGTCTGGCTCCATCCTCCTTAAACCCACCCTTTAGATACTTGTAAACATTAACAAGGTCCCCCCTCAGCCTTCTCTTCTCCGGGCTAAAGAGTCCCAGCTCTCTCAGCCTTTCCTCATAAGGGAGATGCTCCAATCCCTCAATCATCTTTGTTGCCCTATGCTGGACTCTCTCCAGCAGTTCCCTGTCTCTCTTGAACTGGGGAGTCCAGAACTGGACACAGTATTCCAGTTGTGGCCTCACTAGTGCAGATTAGAGATGGAGAATGATCTCCCTTGACCCACTGGCCTCACTCTTCCCTATGCAGCCCAGAACTCCGTTGGCAGGAGACTCAGACTCATGTCCCTTTCTGCTTAGCTTAATTCATAACCCCAGTGGGTGCTTGGAGCAGCACCATGTAGTGAGAGGGATTCTCTCAGAGGGAACAGAAGGGATCAAAAGGTTTCATTTTTACCTAGTGATGAATTAAGCACAATCCTAACCTCTGATAAGAAAGCATTCTTTTTTTCCCAAAGCTTTCCTAAGGCATCTTCCTTATTGGAGGTCAGGATATTTTTTTTTTTTTCCTTTGGCACCTTGGGAGTCCTCCAGGAGGAAACTGGACATATCCCAGGACCTTAATAACTCCATCTGATTTCCAGCCTGTCCTCTGGATATGAGCAGGCTCATCCCAGACTCCATAAACTCTTTCAAAAGTGGAAAAAGTATCTAAGAAACAAGCAGTACCCCTTCTTTGTCCCAGCTTGTCCTTCCAAGAAGAGCTATGAAGAAGAAAATCAGGGAACACTGGAGGACAGAGAGAAAAAACAGGGATTTTTCATTTTTTTTTTTTTTTTTTTTTTTTTTTTTTTAATTTTTTCTATTTCTTTCCCAGGCTTTACTAATTATAAAACTCTTTAGAAAGGCTCCTGCTGAGCAGGTGAGGGGCTGAGATGAAACAGCAACTTAATCCATAGGGATGAACTCCATCAATGATCCAATTATTTAGGATTTGATGTTTTTTGTGTCTCAGAGTCGGCAATTCCCAGCCCTGTGTACAGAGATGGACAGCATTTTGCACCAGTGAATTTAGGGTGGGGGGAAGCATTGCAGAAGGCTGCCTTGATTTACAAACGAAGGCGATTAGCATATAAATTGGTACTATAGGTTAGTGAGCAGTGTAGCCTTGCCGAGTTGAATGAATCAGAAGGGCTGAGTGTGGGAAGGAGGCAAATTAAAGTCTCTGCTCGTATGGCTCACTTTAGAGTGCCTGCAAGAGAAAATGAAAGTCGTTTTTTGTGTCGACTTTATTTATCTTTGATTATTTTTCATTTGCTGCTGCTTTAATTTCTCCCTTCTCTCTTCTGTCTCCCTTCTCCCCCCTTCTCAGTTGCTTGCTCTCTGATGGGATCCTACACATCTGTCCAGCATTGCATATCCTGGCTATTTCTCACGTAGCATTGTGTAGCAAAGCCAGTGCATGTCTTCTTTCTTCTTTTTCCTGGATGTTTTCTCTTTGTGCCCCATCCCCCTTTATCCTTTTTCTTGACCTCTCATCTTTTCTCATTATCTCTATTACTTGTTGCATCTCTCCTTCCTTGCTTTTACTGCTTCTCTGTTTTTACTGCTTCTACTGTATTTATAAGTATTTACTTAAAAATACTTAAAGGGTAGATGTCAGGAGGATGGGGCCAGGCTCTTTTCAGTGGTGCCCGGGGACAGGACAAGAGGTAATGGGAACAAACTTGAGCACAGGAAGTTCCACCTAAACATGAGGAGGAACTTCTTTTCCCTGAGGGTGGCAGAACACTGGAACAGGCTGCCCAGAGAGGTGATGGAGTCTCCAACTCTGGAGACATTCAAAACCCGCCTGGACGCATTCCTGTGTAACCTGCTCTAGGTGACCCTGCTCTGGCAGGGGGATTGGACTAGATGATCTCCAGAGGTCCCTTCCAACCCTATGATTCTATGATTCTCATGAGAAAACAAGCAAAACTCCAAGTGTAAAATGACAGTAACAGTTCAGCTGGATGGTTTCCCTGCACTGTTTCAGTCACATCCCTCTCTCTGTGCTTGGAAATGGCTCTGAGAACACATCTCTTTCTTTTTGAGCTCTGGAGGATAAATACAATAAAAGTCAAGTACTTAGCTACTCTGATGGTGGGGCAGTGTGTCCCTTGGACAGAAAGACAGAGATGGTGGCTATCCCAAATTGCAGGATGCAGTGGTGGTGAGACATTGCTTTTCCTATAGTCCACCTGCCTCCTCTTGCCTTTTGCACGCATGCTGTAAGCCAACCCACCAGAATACAAAACTGGTAAAGTCAGGGAATTGTTTCTCTCAGTCCCTTCCTGCTCTAGGTTTTCACCCTTTTCACCTTTTCCTTGATTTCTCATTCCCTGCTAACTTTGTCTTGAAACAATCTCTTGGAATGGTGTATTTCTTTGACTCATCAAAGGGGCACGAGAAAAATTCTCCCTAGCAGGTGGTCTGGGTGGGAAGGGAAAATCCTTCATCCTGGCCTTGGCTCTGGTCCATATTTCCAGCTGCTTTCTGCAGGAATCTATCCCTCTGCCCAAGTGACCATCAAGGAAGTAGGCACATTCCTACATTATCAAGCACATTTGCGAGGGGTACCAGCCCCATCACATTCAAAACCGGCTGTGCACACTGTCCTTTCTCCTCTTTCTAAATGTCAGCTCAAAACAGCTTATGTGTGTTCAGTGCATCAAGGGTGCAACCTTCCATAGATCACCTGCCTGGAATGATATTATTGTCTATCAGCGATTTTCTAAGTAGAACTTCAGATTCCTAAACAGCCAGGTCAGAGGGGACCTCTGAAGGTCTCTGGTCTAACCTACCTGCCTTCCCTGGGGAGACAGTAGTGTCCATTGCAGGACTCGGTTCTGCAAGCTATCCCACCATCTCTCTGTTTTTTGAGGGGTGCTGTTATTGCAGAGGGGACCACGCAGCAGAGCTGTCTCCTCTGCTTGTTTGCCAGGCATTTGTGCACAAGCGTGGGAAATAGATAATTTTCTGACCTGTTTTCATCTTTCCTGGGGCATTTCTGTTACCCTTACCCTAGGTATTTAATACTTTGACCTAGAGTTCCCTGAATTAACTGCTAGCTGTTGTCACCATCCCCAGAAATATCAAGTTTAAAGCCATCTTTTCCACATTGGCAAGATTATTGGCAGACATGATCTTACCTCTCTTTGTTAAATGGGTCCCATCTCCTATTTATGGTCCTGGTTCCCAAAAGAGGGACCACTACTCTTAAAACTGAGACGGTGCCTGCTTGGGACTTATGAGCAAAGGATCGGGCCCTTTTTTCAGGAACCAGCCTATTAGGGAAAACATGAGGAAGCTGTTGACTGCAGTGGCCCCAGGAAGCTACAGGAGCAACTACTTTTCTAGCTCACTAAAAGGTACAGACAATGCAAATGTCCCAGGGCTTGCTCACATCTTTGTGGTGGCTCAATCAAAATGATGAAATGTAGGTTTTTCCCTTAAAAAATAGAGATATAGTGGTTAATGCACTTAAGCCTCTGGCCATGCTTGCATTTTGCAAGAGGAGTTCAGCTGTTGGGGTCCATACACTGCCCTAAAAGATGTGCCTTGCTCCAAGAGTTTTATTTTTATACATGCTGACTGAAGATGAACTTAGGCAAAGAAGCAAGCAGCTCCCCTTACGCTCATGTACATTCATATTTTGCCACTGTGGGCAGTAGCATAGAGCAGGGAGCATGTCTCCAGGCTGGCTTATGGGCCATGAGAGTATCTTCCTTCTCTCCTAGCTCTCTTCTGAGGAAGGTGATTTAAAAAGAAAAATTGGTTTAATAAAGAGCATCTCACTGTGTGATATACCAGCCCTGGGGTAGCAGTACGTTTATCTGCACACATTATGGGTTTAATTTGGTCCATGCAAAACCTAGAGAAAACCAATTAAAAAAAATCTTATTAAATAACTCCTCATCAAAAAAATGGAGTCCAGTTGAGTAACCAGAGCCAAGGAAATGAACAGAGCTCCTGGGTTCTATCAGATGGGGGATAAAGCGAAGCTGTATGCCAACTCCTTGGGTGGTTTTTCTTTGCCATGTTGTTCACATACATAGGACGGAGAGGATGGCTGAATAGAAGGTGCTGCAGAGAAACACGGAACAAAACTGTCCATACAATGCTGAATTACAGCTGCCATTGACTAAGGCATTACCCTCACAACAAGAGTGCAGGCTTTAAACAGGACTTTTTTTTTCTTATCAGAGCGTGTAGGATTATTTTCTACCTCCATGCAAAGATCAAATAAATAAATTGGTTTCTCCTTTCATTAATTTTTCATGTACGAAGTCCCTGTTATAATTACTCACCCTGAAATAAACCACCTCAGCCCCAATCAGCTGAGTTGTAAATATTGATGTGAAAGAACAACTAGCAGAAATGTTTCCTCTGAGCATTCAAAGGCAAGTGAGCTGTAAATACCAATGCAATCAGCTGGCATTTTCCAGAGCAACAGAAAACCTCATGCTTGACTTTAGAGATCTGAGCCCAGGTGGTGGGACAGGATCCTTGGAGCAGGACTTCTGGACAACACAAAGGTCCTTGCAGCAGGACTTGCCCTTCTGCAGTGGTTCTGTAATCTCAGCCCCAAGGCTTTGGGCAAATCACTTGTTATGGGATTCAGCGTAGACACTAGCACCTAAGCTGATGAGTCCAAACTCCCGTGACAGTCCACAGAGAGCTAGTCAACCTTAGCAGTGGAGTTTGGATCATCCTAACATAGACACTCAAAATATATCACTTGAATCACTTACCAAATGCACCTTTTTGTCTTTGTGCACTCTAAAAAGGGTGACCAGGTTGTAGGGAGAAAAAATGCAATTCCTTAAACATAGATGAAGTTAGTTCAACCCTATCTCCTTGCTTCTCCACGATCGACTCTAGTTGTGCTTTTCAATAACTATGTATTTATCAGGTTGGTTCAGAAGAGTGCAGATGATTGAAGAAGAAACAGGGCGCTGGAGAAAAGAGAGTTTTGCCTTTGAATGTACAACTCTTCTGGAAAAAATGGTCTGATTAGATATTACCAAAAACTTCTCCCTCAAGGAGTCAATATTTTCTCTTTTATTAAGAAATGGATTTACAAGTTAATCAATAATGACAGCTTTTACCCATTCCCTTGTTTTACTGAATTAAAATTGTAAAAGCAGAAATATTCATCATAAATTTTTGAAGACTGTGGGAGAGGCACCAGTCAGTTGGCTGAAGCTGATGTCTCTCTCCGGGCTTCTTGACAAATACACTATTTCCAGAGATTCTTTCCAAAGGAATGAGGGCACTTCAGCTCTATCTGGTACTTACAGAGGGATCGGCCAGGACCATACTTTCATGCTTAAAAACTGGTGCCAGCAAGGAATTAACTGATGAGGTCATGGATTTCCACAGTGCAAAATACGATGTGTGCTTGGTTTGTTTCCTCTTTCATAAATCCAAGCTCGGGATCCTCAGCCGCATAGTTCATGTTTCTGTAGCAGACGTGTTGCTCCATCTTCCTGCACGACATCCTGGTCTCTAAATTGGAAAAACATGGATTTGATGGGTGGACCACTTTGTGGATAAGGAACTGGCTAAATGGTCGCACTCAAAGGGTTGCAATCAACGGCTCAATGTCCATATGGAAACTGGTGATGAGTGGCATTCCTCAGGGGTCAGTACTGGGACCGGTGCTGTTTAACATCTTTGTCGGCGACACGGACAGTGAGACTGAGTGCACCCTCAGCAAGTTTGCCAATGACACCAAGCTGTGTGGCACGGTTGACA
This sequence comes from Alca torda, assembly GCA_008658365.1. NCBI lineage: Eukaryota > Metazoa > Chordata > Aves > Charadriiformes > Alcidae > Alca > Alca torda. Next base: position 162,505,413 of record CM018077.1, read on the forward strand.
CTCTGGAGGGAAGGGATGCCATCCAGAGGGACCTTGACAGGCTGCAGAGGTGGGCCTGTGCGAAATTCATGAAGTTCAACCAGGACAAGTGCAAGGTCCTGCACCTGGGTCACGGCAATCCCAGGCACAAATACAGGCCAGGCAGAGAATGGCTTGAGAGCAGCCCTGAGGAGAAGGACTTGGGGGTGCTGGTGGACGAGAAGCTCAACATAAACAGGCAATGCACACTTGCAGCCCAGAAAGCCAACTGCATCCTGGGCTGCATCAAGAGAAGTGTGGCCAGCAGGTCGAGGGAGGTGATTCTGCCCCTCTGCTCTGGTGAGACCCCACCTGGAGTACTGCATCCAGCTCTGGAGTCCTCAACACAAGAAGGACATGGACCTGTTGGAACAGGTCCAGCAGAGGGCCACGAAGATGATCAGAGGGCTGGAGCACCTCTGCTATGAAGACAGGCTGAGAGAGTTGGGATTGTTCAGCCTGGAAAAGAGAAGGTTCCAGGGAGACCTTATAGCAGCCTTCCAGTACCTAAAGGGGGCCTACAGGAAGGATGGGGAGGGACCCTTTATCAGGGAGTGTAATGATAGGACACGATTTAATGGCCTCAAGTTGAGAGAGGGTAGATTTAGATTGGATATCAGGAAGAAATTCTTTACCGTAAGGGTGGTGAGGCACTGGAACAGGTTGCCCAGAGAAGTTGTCAATGCCCCATCCCTGGAAGTGTTCAAGGCCAGGCTGGATGAGGCTTTGAGCAGCCTGGTCTAGTGGGAAGTGTCCCTGCCCATAGCAGGTGTCGTTGTTTGGTCTCAGACGGCAACAAAAAACCACATGCCACTCACTCAGATCTTCCCAATACGGGACAAATCAGAAGAAAAAGGCAAAACTCTTGGGTTGAGACAAAGGCAGTTTAACAGACCAGCAGAGGGAACAAGAAAAACAGCAACAATAACACAAAAAGAGGAATATACAAACGCGATTACGGAACCACCGCTCCCTGCCACTCACCGACCGGACCCGGGACGCCCCAGCCTGCTTCAAGCGTCGAGCTGGGCATGGCTCACATGGCATGGAATACTGTCTCTTGGAGAGAATTAACCCTATCCACGCTGGAACCAGGACAGCAGGGGTGTTGGAACTAGATGATCTTTAAGGTCCCTCCCAACTCAAACTATTCTGCAATTCTGTGTAATTCTGTAATCTTTCCAAAGATGCATGTGGAAACCTAACCAGGAATCTGGTTGTTCAGGACACAAACACTGTGCTCCATCTACATGGAAGAGTTGCATTTTACACTGGATTGTGAGATAAATGGTCCCTTAAATCATAGAATCATAGAATGCGTTGCGTTGGAAGGGACCTTTAAAGGTCATCTAGTCCAAACCCCCTGTAGTAAACAGGGACATCTTTAACTAGATCAGGTTGCTCAGAGCCTCATCAAACCTGGCCTTGAATGTCTTCAGGGATGAGGCCTCCACCACCTCTCTGGGCAACCTGTTGCAGTGTCTCACCACCCTCATTGTAAAGAACTTCTTCCTAATGCCTAATCTAAACCTCCCTTGCTCTAGTTTAAAACCATTGACCCTCGTCCTATTGCTACAAGAAACATCCCCTCACCAGCTTTCTTGTAGGTCCCCTTCAGGTACTGGAAGGCTGCTATAAGTTTCCCCAGAGCCTTCTCTTCTCCAGGCTGAATAACCCCAACCGTCTCAGCCTGTCTTCACAGGAGAGGCTCTCCAGCCTCAGAAGAAATCAGAAATTAGAAGAAATTCCTTCTGCCAGAAATCAGAATAAATTCCTTCTGCCAGCTCTTGCCCATAGCTTGATCCCTATTTCAAGGTATAAAGATGTGTGTTTTCAGCACTGGAGGTTAATGTTATATCAGGCAAACAGAAGAAGTGGTTTATTCATCCTGCATGTCCCACTCCAGTGCATCAGGGTACAACTTCTTCCTAAGCTGCACTTTGAAATTTTGTTGAGCCCCATGCAGAATTATAGTGAATCTTCTGGATGAAGAAAGACCTAGGTAGGCTGCAGTTACCAATGCAAATGGTGGTCAAATATCAGGTCATATTGTTCCGTATCAATTGTCATTTTAGCAAAATGCTCCTATAGCTTCCCTGTAATTTAGCACTCCCTCTCCTGTCCCCTTTTCCCAGCTGCCTATCATCCCCCAAAAGAAATTATAGGAGCATATCAAGATTCAGAAAAAAACATCCTCATTTTCTGAATTCCAGTATAGGTATTCTTGATAAAGATTAAATCTGACTATTTTTTTCTTTTTTTCTTTTTTCCTTTTTTTTTTTTTTTTTAATTTTTAATTCTCCTTGCCCTACAAGGGCACCATTTCTTTCATAATGCATTAAGATTTACCATCCCATTCTCTAGCAGTTTATTGCTGGGTTACGCATGGGAGAAGATTGCTTTAACAAGTGCTTACTAGTAAAGAGCTCTGCAGATGATGTGGCAAGAAATACCATTAAAAGAAACTCCCCTAAATCCTAAGAAAAGTTTAATGTGCATGTAAATAAAAAAAAAAAGGTTGCATAAAAAACCTTACATAGAGTGAGGGGGGTGATATAGAATACAGCAAGCTCTAGTGGCTTTCATAAGTTGGAGAAACGGATTTTTATTATCTCTTTTTCTGTTGAAAACATCTTTCATACAAAAGATGGTAATTCCCTTCCTGGTAAGTGTAGAAAGAAAGTTCATATACCTAGGTAGGAGCTCAAAAGAGTTTCTGCTCTTTTATTTAATCTTCTGTCTCATTAAAGTAAGACGCAAATGGGTCTTAGGTAAGAGATCCATAAGATGTTGCAATGGATGAGCCTTTGTCTACAAGGGCGATGTTTTGAAGATGTTCTGGGGATCCTGGGCTATTTTTATTTAAGGGTTAGCGAGACAAGACGACTGGGCAAGGTCTTTACAACAGAGTTCCCATCTCATCTGGTTAAACTCTTCCTGGTTATATCTGAATGGAGGATATGGGCTTTTTTATTGTTGGGGTTTTTTTGTTGTTGTTGTTTGTGGGGTTTTTTTGGTTTGTGTTTTTTTTTTTTTAATTAAAAAAAAAAAAAAATCAAGAAAAAATGGACCTCCAAAGGGACCAAAGCTATTCTCTAAATTCGATTAAATTGGGTCATTCCTTTCAACTAATGAATAAATAAAGTTATGCACTGTGTGGCACAAATTTGAAATTGAAACATTCTGGAAATATCGACCTGATTCCTACAGAAGAATGCTTTGACTCCACCTTTCTAAAAGAAATGTTGTTTTCAGTTGGCCTCTAGATGAAAAGGCTTTTCTGAAAAACTTTAAACCCTGAAAGTGAAGCGAAATATTCAATTACAAGTGAAGAAAACATGAAAGTAAATCCCAGACTGAACCAACCTAACTTTCAGTTTTGTACCAATCCAGCTGAATCACACCTACTTCTTTTTTTTTTTATTTTTTGTGATTCAGACACTGAACTCTGACTCTAAATAATTCTTAGGTTTTATGCTTCCCAGAAAAGCTGGGAGACAGTGGATGCTTAGTAAACATCAGTATCAAGGCACATCTATTCATGGTCTATATTTAGGGACCTTGTACTGCAACAACCTTGAAGGAAGTGCCCTATGTCTCCCTAAGTGCTGCGCCATCCTCCTGCAGCAGAGATGAGTCTTACATGAAGAGCTTTGGCTTATGTTGATGAAAAACTTGGCCTGTGTGCTTCTAAGGACATTTCTCAGAAAAATGAAGTCCTGGTTTTTGACTGACTATCTAGACAGGACTTTGTCATAGGGGTGGGTGACGGAATCACCCAATCATAGCAAGCAGGAGCATTTCAGTTTTTAATGGCTGTCATTTCTTTTCATCTGTATTTCAGTAAACCCCAACAAAATTGAATGCTTGTTTCCTAAAAAAAGGACTACCCACTGTGAGGAAACAGCAGCAAAGACCTGGAGTGCTGAAAATTTGCTTTAGTGCGGTCTTTTGTATTAGGTTTCAAACCTATTATTTCTCAGGGAAAATACCATTTCCTGCACTATGAAATGTAGGTGGGAGATCATAGTGTCTATACATGATAATAGGATCACAGATTAATTCGGGCTGGAAGGGATCCCGGAGGTCTGTACCCAACCTCCTGCTCGAAGCAAGGTCAGCTACAAGGTCATACCAGGCTGGTATGAATATAGCTGAGACCCTCTTTCACTGATCTGCTCAGGGAAGCCTATTTTTCAATCATAAAGTCACAGAATTATAGAACACCAGGCTGGAAGGGACCCCAAGGATCATCTGGTTCAAACTTTCTTGGCAAAAACGCGGTCTAGACAAGATGGCCCAGTACCCTGTCCAGCTGAATCTTAAAAATGTCCAGTGATGGGGAATCCACCACTTCCCTGGGGAGATTATTCCAATGGCTGATCTCGTTGGGAAATCTTTCCTCTTGTGTCCAATTACAATCTCCCCAGGAGTAACTTGTACCCATCACTCCTCATCTTTTGCATGTGACTCCTTGCAAAAAGGGAGTCTCCATTTCCTTTGTAGCCCCCCTTTAAATACTGGAACGTAGTGATAAGGTGTCCCCTCAGCCTTCTTTTCTCAAGACTGAACAAACCCAGTTCTCTCAGCCTATCCTCATGGGGCAGGCTTCCCAGTCCTTTGATCATCTTAATGGTCCTTCTGTGGGCCCCCTCCAGCCTGTCAACAGCTGAGTAAGGTGGGATAATGACTTCTTTATCTCTGCTGGTGATGGCTTTGTTGATGCAGCCCAGCATCCTTTTGGCTCTCTTTGTCGCAGCAGCAAAGCGTTCACTCATATAGAGCTTGTTGTCCACCAGCCCACCCCGCCAAGAGCCAGGGGGATCTGCACAGAGCTGCACCCCAGCCTGTGCTGCATTCTCGGATTATGTTTTCCCAGGCTCAAGACCTTTACACTTGTCTCTGTTGAACTTCATAAGGTTCTTGTTAGCCCACTCTTCCAGCCTACCCAGATCTTCCTGTAAGGTGTCCCTCCTTTCTGAAATGTCTACTTCCCCACTCAGTTTGGTATCATCGAACTTTTCTGTAGACCTCATAACACAACTACCTCAGAAGGTCTAAAAAATGTTTCTGATGTATCTAAACAGATTCCAGTGAGATGGGACTAGCCTTTCCTCTTGTATTAATGCAACTCAGATGGGGCAGGTTGACGGAAGAAATTCTTTACTGTGGAAGAAATTCTTTACTCTGAGGGTGGTGAGGCACTGGAACATGTTACCCAGGGAAGTTGTCAATGCCCCATCCCTGGAGGTGTTCAAGGCCAGATTGGACAGGGCTCTGAGCAACCTGGTCTAGTGGGACCTGTCCCTGCCCATGGCAGGGGGGTTGGAACTAGGTGATCTTTAAGGTCCCTTCCAACCCGAACCATTCTATGATTCTATGATTGATAAAACAATAATCCATAACTACTAAAATATCTGCCCAGCTGAGCTCACTAGAGGCAACATGTGTTGCTACTTGTTTGTACCAAGAGAGGCAATTAAGATGCATCTCAGGTATTGGCTTGACTTGTCTATTCTTACCCTTCTTCTATTATTTACAACTATATAGCATTTGCAGAAAATTCTGCTGCATTAGGATTCACATCCCATCGCAAAGGCAGGTTTTCACCCCATCCTTTGTAAATCAGGCTTGCATTGGCTCTATGTGAAATGTATTATATATCATGCTCATTAACACAGCATATGAACACATGGCTGAGAAGATAAGACACTTCAAGAATAGGAGAAGAAATGCTGAGATGGCAGGCTGCCTTCCATAGAAAGAAATGTCAGTAAAACTTCAACACAATGGGCTTCTTCAATCATCTTCCCCAATAACCCATTCCACTTGCTAACTATCCCTCTGAGTCTCTCTCCCTCCCTCTTGCGTATGGCATTTTGAAAAGCAACAGCAAATTATAAATTCAGAAGTTTACTGAGCCATTCAGTGGAGTCCAGGAAGGCTTGAAAATATTCTTATATTCACCTTGCATTAAATATAGACTCTACAAACATTACCAGTAGGGTGATACTCTGAATTTACCAGTCACAAATCAGTGAATTATTGCATCTGCTTTAACACAGAATATCTCCATCTTCCATAAGTTTTCAGATGCAGAAGAGGGAACATGGAATTCCTTCACCCAAAAATGAATGCTGACATTTCTTCCATATGTTCAGAAATATGTTCTTAAAAAGTTGCACTTTTCATTTCAGCAAGCGATAAGATCTTTACCTCTGCCAGGACATTTCAGGCACAAAACCTGGCTTTTAGAGCTTGGGATAGTGCTGCATTCACATCATTTGAGGAGATTGATTTTTCTGTCTATAATTTCCTGGCACATGCCGTGCTGCATCTGTATAACTAATATTTGTTGGTGAATGCTTGTTATCACTGGGAGCTAAGGAACTGGAGCAGAGTTTAATGTGCCACTTATCGTTTTCAAAGTGCTATTATTGCATTCTCTATCAGTGCCTTCATACAAGGCTGCAGTGTCAAATCGACGGTATTTGCAGTAGACAGCACTGATTGCGAGAGAATGTGTGTTTCCATCCCACACCAGGCTGGATAGCTTCTAAATCATATTTACCAAATCTTCTCTCTTGGATTTGCGTTCCCCCAATGATATTGGTAAATGAGAATAGTCCCTTGGTAGATGAGAATGGACTGAGATATTTGGTTATCAAGTGTTCAAATGTTCCTCTTACATTTCCTTAGTAAGTTTGCTGCTTAAATTAGTGACATTTTCCTGAGTTTATGAATGAATAAAGAGCCTGAAGGATGTTTGAAGTTTCAACGGGAAGAAAGAGCAGAGGGAACTGAAAAAGCATGATAATCTTTTTCTAATTTTTCCCTGTATGAAACAGATATTTAGTGTTTGAAACAGACTCTAATTTCTACATTTTCTTCATTTTACAAAATGAAAAAAAGCTACACTGAAACATTTCCACAGTTCAAAGCACTGAGTGACTTGAAACATTTCCTTTGGATTTGATAATCTTTTGGGGGTTTGTTCCAAAAAGCAACAAAACTATTCTTTTTAAGAAAGTGCCAGTGAAGCCACAAACAATTTTTCATGCTGTGGTCTAACAGACACATGCACATGCTGCCTCCCCAGCTGCTTCCCTGCTGGGACAGTCCGTGCTCACTGGCATTTCAGACCTACAGACTTAAAATGCATCTCAATGCTAAATAGACACCTCTCAGGACTCTCCAAACAGTATTTGTTCCCTCCAGGAATTAACTCTTACTTAGGAGAAGATGTTGAACATGCCTGAGGTTGGACAGAGCACCAGATGTCTGAACTTGAGGTATCTTGCATACTGCAATGTGCATTCATGCGTTGGCAAAGGGGAAAAGAGCATTAAGTCAGTCCTTTTCTCAGAGCGCAGATGTTTCATGCCTAGGTTCCTGCCCCACTCCGTGAGCAGAGGTTATGGCTCAGAAAGTTTAGTGGTTATTAACCACCTACGAACCCAAGACATCAAACAGCACCTGCTGTAGCCCTCTGTGCCAGTCCTGCCCTGATCTTAGCAGGGAGCAGAGATGCACAGCTGAGCACAGGTTTTGGAAGTGCAAAGACAGGGGACTCATTTGAGTGGGAAGAGGAGTTGTTTTGCTCATAACCTGAAGTGGAGTCTGTGCAAACTCAGTCAGATGAAAACCAGTAGCACAATCCCTACTGATATCAAGGAGCCAGGTTTACCCCACTCGAGTCTGTCCTTGGCTCTGGAAAACCCCTCTGGAATGGTCTGGGGTGAAATATCAAATCTGTCTGCCATAAATTCTCCATGTGTTTCTTTTCCCGTTTCTTTTGCAACTGTAAATGGAAACTTTTCTCTCTTGCTATCCTAACATGCACTGTAGGGGTAACAAAGTGCACAAGTGACAACCTGTTCCTGAGTATCTTCATGTCTGCCATGAAAGGACGGGCAAAAAGAACTAACTAGGAGTGTAGATTAGCAAAGCGTCTTATTGTCTTTGGCTAGAAGGTGTTGCAGATTTGCAAATCATCATTAAAAATGTCTAGTCTTTAAATATCATACCCGCATACACAGCATTCCAGAAAACTAGACTGATTGTGGAACAAATCATCAGTTCAGACATCAACATGTGAAGAGTGGACTATTTCATAAATAATATCTCCTGGTTTTTAGTGCATGAGGAACATACTTAAATGAGTAATTTCATGAGGAATTCCTGTTAAAATATGGAATATGTGGAGTCACCTCATCCATCAGTGAGAGAAAAACCCGTATTTAGGTCACTTCAGCAAAGGTTAAACTCACCTTTGCTAATATGAGTTAAAGTATCTCAGCAGCTGCTCTTCAGGCATACTAAGAAAGATTCACATGGAAGATGGAAGGGCCTGAATGTCTCTTTGAATGTCCAGGTGTGCTCTGTAGGAGCAGATGGCATCACTATGTAACAGCAAAGAAGAAAACAAAGGAGGAAAGGTCGACTTGGTCCTCCAGAATGACCCAGGGAATGGTGTTTGCCCTGGCCAAAATCCCTCCTTTAGATCAGACAAAGACTTCAGGCTGCTTCTCCCACCTCTTCAGTGACTTCTCCACTCCTCAGGAATGCATGGATTACTCTTGAAAAGGACAGGAAGATTTGGAGATAGGCTATTAACATGCTTCATAGCATGGGAAAACCATTTTGCATTCAAATGTAATTGGGAGTTAGTCTTTGATAACTCTATGGTCTTCTTTGTCCGCGTGCTCTTACCCCTCTCAACAGCCCCCTCTGAGCTAAAATTAACACTGCTATCCATACCTGTCGGAAAGCAAAGGGAATTGTGAGATGTGTAACAAAAAAAAATGCAAACTATGGTTGCATACTAGGAATAGAGTAGTTTTATATTATCATGAAAACACTGTGTCCAGCAAAATGTTATTTCACTGTGACTTAGTAAGGGAAGAGTGTTACCTGCTAAATCATCTTTACTACAAAGCCCTTTGGGAAGAAATTCTATGTGAAAATACAAGTTGCTTCACTGATAAACACTGAACAGATTTTAGTACACCCAGTTATAGCTAAAATTTCAACAGATGAGCTATTCCATTTTTTTTTTCTTCTGCAGTACTCAAAACACTGGTCTTGGGTATATTCCTCAGCTCTGACTCTCACAGTCATAATGACACAGCACAGTGAGAAAGCTGGGACAGAGATTAAAAGGAAGATGTAGGGGCACAGTGGAAAGGGAAGGAATCTCCAAAGGGATATAAAAATGTAAATAATAAATGTAATCTAAAATGTCCTCTTGGGTTGAGTCATTTGCACAAAGAGAAGATGGGTCATACCAGAAGCAGCTGGAATAATCCTCTGGGAAGTGGTGAATTAAAAGCAATGGTCTTTGATGCGACAATACTTGGCTCTAGTTCCTGGTATTTATGGATTTCTGTTCCCATGTCCCTTCATTATTTTGCTAGTTGCTGAAACAAGGTGAGAAGAGAAAGCTTTCAGTTGCATTTTTCCCCGCAGGACTGTAGCATTTGAATGAGCAGCTGTTAAAAGCAGGGGGAATCTCAGAGATTCAGTTGGTCTCTAAATTAATGGCCCACATAGAGCTAAAAGAAGATACACCATTTCTGAGCAGTGGCACATCTTGTGGAAAAAGCCTGAAATAAGCTCTGAGGCAGTTACGAAAGCGGAGGACAATTTTGTTAGGAGGTCAAAACTGGGGTCCATTTGAGAAGTTCTGGTTTAGAAAGCATCCCACCGGACAAAACGCCCCTGTGGATTTGGTCTGTGCTAACCTGTAAAACAAGGTGCAGCAGGGTCATGCTCTCCAGTTGAGCTACTTCATTCAATTTAGGCTGGGAAGTGTGTTTTCATGAGTCCTCAGACCATATACTATCATCTCCTTCAGTGTACAACCAATAAGAGAGAGACATTTAGAGGAGGGGTTTTGATCAGAAACTCCATTCACCATTGAAATTATGACCATGACCGCTGGTAACTCTACCTGAGGGGTTCCCACACTGATGCAAAACCCCAAGGCAAGCTGGTAAACGCAGAATCTGACCATCTGCAGAAAGCTCTGAAAATTATTCTTCGAGAAAGAAAAGGGCCTCCATCTCTCAGTGTCTCCCTTGGAACTAAAAGGTCTGTACATTTTTAAAAACAAGTATGCAGGTACTTTATGGAGAGTGTTTATCCCTAACAGGTGGATCTATCAGCTGTTCCACAAGGTCCCTCATAGTCTTTGGTGGCCTTTTAGCTTTTACTTGGAATTTAAGATGAGAGATCTCTTAATATATTAAATCCCTTTACACAGGCGAGGATAATTCACATTTTCCCTACAGCTATGCAGCATGCAGCAACATTCTTGAGACATAGTTGCTACAGGTCTCACAGTTCATATGTCACAGATACCTAGTTCACAGCCTGGTTCAGTAAGCTGATGTTCATAAATAAAGTTAGTCAATCCAAATCCATCCTAACAGAAGATACTCTGCACCTGCAGATATTTTTGTCCATCTCCAAAAAGCCTTATAATACAAGGAAACATATTAAATCCTTCATTTTCCCCTCTTATTCTGAACATTGTCTGACAGACATTGTACGTTTTGTCCTTTAGTTTTAAGAAGTCTTCAGCAACAGTGCCCATTTTGCCCATGATGATAGTTCAAAGTTTACCAGAAGAAATTGGCGGGTCTGATGAAAGACCATAGACCAACCTTGCAAAGGTGTGCCCCAACTCTATAATTCTTTGTCACAAAAGTAAACAAAACCATAATACTTCTCTGCCTTCCCCCAGCATTTTACTGCCTCAACAAGTGTAGGATCCATAGGAAGATCAGGCAGAGGACAAGCAACATCATTGTGATGAATTTAGAAGACAAAGGTGCTTTCTGGAGAACTTCTTTCTTGAGACATAGAAACAGAATGGTTTGGACTGGAAGAAGCTTGAAAGATCACCAAAGTTCCCCCTCATCCTATCACTACACTCCCTGATAAAGAGTCCCTCCCCACCTTTCCTGTAGGCCCCCTTCAGTTACTGGAAGGGGTTATAAGGTCTCCCTGGAGCCTTCTCTTCTCCAGGCTGAACAACCCCAACTCTCTCAGCCTGTCTTCATAGGAGAGGTGCTCCACCCCTCTGATCATCTTCATGGCCTCCTCTGTACTCACTCCAACAGGTCTATGTCCTTTTTATGTTGGGGGCCCCAGAGCTGGTCCTCCTTTGGGCACTGATGTACCAGGGACGGTCATTGCATTACTACGAATGCTCACCTCTGTAGACATCAGTATATAAATTTGTTGAAGAAAGCCTTTGGAATCATGGGAAAATTTGTGATTCTGAATCTTCTACTCCCGGATCTGCTCAGTTATGCGTGAATTTGAGCTGCTGCAATGGGCTTCATACGCTCAGCAATTCCTAATTTAAAGAGCTGCAGGTTTTGTGCCTATGCCATCGACTTCAATGTTTATAATGTGATTGATGGATACAGCTTCAAGTATAGGCTTGATTTATGACTGTAACACTGAAATATCCAGGACAAGGGTTCTGCTCGCCCTCCCTGCACTTCCTCTCCACCCTTGCAGACAGGGCAACAATGGAGAAGAGGGCTACAGCCCTGTCAGTTGTGACTGCAACTATGGGCTCCAGCAGCTACATCCGGAGTTTAAGTCTTACAGCTCCTCCCATAAATAAAAGAACAATATTCTGGCAAGCTAATTTCACTAAACTTTTGACCCTCAGCTATAGAAGAGAAAAGATCTTTAATATGAGGTGGTGAAGGGATTACGTGATTGCTGTACTGAAGATCTGCAAGGGAAGTTAATCCTTACCTCTGCATGAAAATGCTGTCATTTAAACACACAAAGAGGTTGGATTCAGCTTGTTTTCTCAGCGTGAGAAGTGACACAATTCTTGTGCTATTCTTTGACCACTTTTCTGATAGTGTGTACTGTTGTTGTGACTTATTTCTCATTTTAACCAGTCATAACAAATAGCTTTATGCTGATGTGATTCCTGGTATCTGATTGCCTAGAAAACAAGTGTTTCCACATAGCCACATTTCCCCACAAATATTTCCATCAGGCTTTTCAGAAGACAGCAGACTGCAGCCAAAGGAATTTGTCCAACACCTCCATGGTTCTCTTAGAGTAGCTTTGTCTTTGGTGATAAGATATGTTTTAGACAGACTCCTTGGTCAGGGGAACAGCTGAGACCTGCAGGAACGTCATTTCAGTTTCCAGGCTTCTTGTAGTCAACAGCTTTAAATAGGCAATAGGGACATTTCTATGATGTGTTAGCTCTTCCTCTTGCCACTAGTAATGAGAAATGCCAAATTTCTGTTCATGGCGAGGGCTGAATTTGAAAGCTGACCTAAGCCCGCTGCAAGTCATGACCACACGCTTTTGGGCCAGGTTGTAGATGAGGCTAAATCAGCAATAACTGCTGATGGAACGGACTGTAATACATTCGTTGATCCTAAGCTTGATCCTAAATTACATACTGCATGAACAAAATCTTAAGTCCTGAACGGGATCATATTCAGTATATCCAATAGTTCCAATTTCAAGATCCCAATCCCTGGGTCTCATAGAAATCATTTAAATGGTTATGGTTTAGATGGTAAGATATGTCTGGATTTTGGAGTAGACTAAGAAAAAACTTTAATATGCAACTTCTCTGTAAAGCTCCTGCTGCTGTTTTGAGTGAAGCTTCTGTGGAGATTTGACACTCAGCCTTAGCAATGAATTATTCCCACATCTTCAAGACTTCCCATGTGCATAACGCTATTGTTCTCCATTATTACTTCTGTGCACCCTATGGTGCTGAGGTTCATCAATTATCACAGAGGTGTCATTGCTTTAGGTACCCTAGAAACTGAGAGACATCTCTTGCCCTGGAGACCTTCCAACAGCCAAAAGGCTGAGACAGAATATTCTCTCTAAGCATAAAGTCTTATTATTGCTTGTGTCTTTAAAGAATAAAAGGCTGAGGGATTCACAGGTATCAGCTAAGTGGGGACAAAAAGAGAGGTCAGTGTGAGCAGTCCATTTATTTGATTAGTTATATTAAATGTGATTATATGAAATACAATTCTGTCTTTTTCTTTTTTTTCTTTTTTTTTTTTTTTTTTTGCATGTTCAATGGTCAGGAGAAAGTGCAGATACTGCTGTAGCATGAGTTCCATAGCTGTATTGTGGGGCAGAGATTGTCAGAATGAGGGGGAGTACAGAGGAGTAGAAACTGCAAGTACAAATTCTGAACTTTTAAGATAAGAAATCTGCTGTTACTATCCTTATATCACCTCACCGGGCTCAAAACTCTGGAGTTGGTCTGGGGAAGTAGTCAGTGTGAAATGTTTTTCTGACACACTTCTCGTTTGTACTGGCATTCATTTAGCATCTGTATTTGGGCATGTACTTCAACTTCTTAAAGTCCACTTCCCTGTGAGTAAATCACTTGAAGTCCACTTCCCTGTGAGTAAATCACTAAACTAAGCCTACAGAAGAGACTAGAGAACGTCATAAGAGTCTCCAGAGAAAGCTGCAGGACAGTCACGCTGCTCCTTGCATTTTTTACTTTCTTTTGCTTAAATATTTAGTTTTGTGAATGCTCAATATTTTTTTCTTGAATCTCTGTGTACACCCACATATACACATGCGTGCACAGACTTCATCTCATTTAAATGCTTGTTCACTTGCTTATTTATTCCATATTGTCTTTATCTTTTTACTGAATATCAATCCTTACACATAAATCTAACTCTGCTTCTATCTTTGCATCTTGTAAGGTCCACCCTTGTGTGCTTGAGTTGCTACAAAAGGTCAGTGCTGTCAGTAAACAGCACCAGGAGAAGGGGTTGAGAAGGGTAAGATGACAGATAGGTATAGGAAGAATGTAAACAGAAAAAAGCTCTCTTAGCAGAACAGAGAATCAAATAGTCTTCCAGGTAAGTCTGTATTCATTATCATGTACATGCTTCTGTACAATGCATCTCCATTAATTATTTGCTGAGATCATCTTCATATGGCTTAGGAAAGTAGACTCTAACTCCATCCAGTGTGGGTTTATTCCTTCCTTTTAATTTGAAACACCTTCTATTTTTCAGGTTAACAGAATCATGGAATCATAGAATGGTTTGGGTTGGAAGGAACCTTAAAGATCATCTAGTTCCAACCCCCCTGCCATGGGCAGCAACACATCCCACTACACCAAGTTACTCAAAGCCCCGTCCATCCTGGCCTTGAACACCTCCAGGGATGGGGCAGCCACAGCTTCCTTGGGCATCTGTTCCACTGTCTCATCACCCTCACAGTAAAAAATTTCTTCCTGATATCTAATCTAAATCTACACTCTTTCAGTTTGAAGCCATTACCCCTCATCACTACATGCCCTTGTAAAAAGTCTCCCTCCAGCTTTCTTGTAGGCCCCCTTCAGATACTGGAATGCCACTATAAGGTCTCCCTGAAGCCTTTTCTTCTCCAGGCTGAACAACCCCAACTCCTTCATCCTGTCTTCATAGGAGAGGTGCTCCATCCCTCTGATCATCTTTGTGGCCCTCCTCTGGACCTGCTCCAAGAGATCCAAATCCTTCGTATGTTGGGGGCCCCAGAGCTGGATGCAATACTCCAGGTGGGGTCTCACAAGAGCAGAGCAGAGCAGAGGGACAGAATCACCTCCCTCAAACTGCTGGCCACATTTCCTTAATTCAGCCCAGGATACAGCTGGTTTTCTGGGCTGCAAGCGCACATTGCAGCTCATGTTGAACTTCTCAGTCACCAATACCCCCAAACCTCTTGTCTTTGCAGTGCTCTACCAAAGACATTTCCCTGGATATTTCATCCCTGCTTGTGCCATGTAAACCCATGGTACTTTGTCTGTTTGGATAATATAACACATAGTTGTAATATTTCAACCTGAATCTTTGGCAGAAAAAGAACTAGTGCATTAACTGAAAGTTTTCATTCTACCTAAAGAATCTTTCTAGGCAATCCATAGCAGAATGAAAACAGCAAAGTTATATACCTTTGAAAAAATGACCCTTTGTATTAAAACAGCTAACTCTCTCTCCAACCAATGCAGCTAACTGCAGTGCTAGAATTCTGTGATTGCAGCTTGGACAGTCCCCAGCCACAAGCAGGTGTTTTATAACTGAACTGACCAAACTAGTCCGTGCCACGACTCCTCCTCATCTGATGTGGATTTATGAATCACAACTGAACAGCTGCCTGCTGATAACAAAACAGCACATTCAGTGCACGTTCCCAAGTTATTATACTATTGTTTCAAAGGAGCTGCCAGAGGGTTAGTCAGCCTAGATCCAATTAAGATTGGGGTCAGTTTGCTTACCCATGGCGTGATAAATGTCCTGCTGAGCTTATAGCACCATCTTCCTGAAGACTGTTTGGATATACATTCCTGAGTCGACTTTGTTTGCACTTGATGCTTATTTGGTTCTCACTAGGCTTTGCCCTCACATGGCTCTCTTTTGGGGCCTGCCTTCATTAGAAGAATCTGGGAAGTTATGAATTGCAATGGAGAGTGGGTGCTTTAGAAGACTGGACTGACAGGAAGAAATTCTTTACCGTAAGGGTAGTGAGGCACCGGAACAGGTTGTCCAGGGAAGTTGTCAATGCCCCATCCCTGGAGGTGTTCAAGGCCAGGCTGGATGAGGCTTTGAGCAGCCTGGTCTAGTGGGAGGTGTCCCTGCCCATGGCAGGGGGGTTGGAACTAGATGATCTTTAAGGTCACTTCCAACCCAAACCATTCTGGGATTCTGTGGGTGATTCTGTGACAAACTCATTTGATCTCTGTCTCTACCAGTCACTCACCTGATGGTTCTCCAAGTCAGAAGGTGGCAAGGGTTTCTGAGGAAGACCAGCCTCTTAGGGTTCCATCTGAAGCTTTTTCCTTGTAGCAACACCTCCACCTTTCTAAAGTGTTCTGCAATGGTAGGTTTTTGCATCCCTGTTTGTGATCAAATAACAGTCAAGGAACTGAAAAGATGATTTTATTATTCTAAGGGTGTACCTACAAGGTACATTGAGGGCAGATGCAAGGTCTCCTTGCCTGTGATCTGCAACCAAGATCTAATCTGAAAAATGTGTGAATACATTAAAAGAGACAGAAAATGTGAACCTTACTCCTTAGCAGGTTTATTACCTTGGCCTCAGCACATGGCTTTGATCAGCCTGGCTGGACCGCACGTCCCTCAACAATGAAGAAAGTCCCTAAGTCATTCTTTAAGAGGGAATATCTAGGGAAATGCAACTCTATAACCTTAAGTGTCTGCTCTGACTATCATCAGCGACAGATTATATTGCTAGACATACCTTTAGTCTGACCCAGGATAGACATTGCATTTCTGCTGAAGGTATTTATAAGCACAGAAGCTTTCTTGTCCCCAGAGGCTGCCTGGGAGCTGTGTTGTCCCATTATTGCCCAATTCCCCTACAAGTGTGGAACAAATTCAATGTGATCTCAAACACGCCAGCCACCCCACATCTGCATGGTGGAGTCTAGCCTGAATCAATATGTGATAGCCCAACTATTAAGACTCCTCCAGCTGTACACTGGCAGTGTTCCTCACATGCAAATACATTTGTTTGACTTAAATGACAGTTTGGAACAGAGATCATCAGAGTCTCATTTTTAGCCAATTACCCAGCATTTGCTTTGCCCAATTTGCATGGAAAACAACCTATTATTGCTCTCAATCTGGGGGGAATTGTTTGCCTTTCGCAGCCTCACAAGCTGCAGATGGAGCCTAATTTTTTTTGTAAATATGTAAAACAATAAAGCGCAGAGGAAATAGTCTATCTGCGGATGTCAAGTAGCGAGAGAGCAGAGAGCACCTCACCACTGAAAATGGTGGCATTGATTATCACTCCTTAACTACAAAAAAGACTGAGCCAGTGTCATCAAATCTCCTGCAATATTCATTATAAAACAGTGTTTTTAATGTTTTATATCCTGTCTCCAGATCCTAAGAGACCTCAAAATCATTGAGTTCTCAGTGGCATTCAAGGGCTCCATACACTGCTGTTAATTTTTTACATCGACATGATGCACACTTTTAAATAACTTTTCCACCTCAAAATATTTCAAACACTTATCCTCACCCTAATTAGATATATTAGATTTTGACTTCTTTCTCACACCAGGATACCCAGTGAGAAATGTCAGCATGGCCATCCTAAAGAGGACTAATATTAAAAACAAAGCTAATGATTTGGAGTATCTTTCTTGTGGCAAGTCTCAGTTTGATAGACTTTCAAAAGAGCTTACAAAAATGTGAATAAATGTCTTTTAAAATAAACTCTCAACGCGTAGAAATCAAGATCCAAAATCACAAAGTCATTTAGATGCCTAACTCCTATTTATTTCTGTAGAAATTAAAATACCTCTGTGGGTCTGTTTCCTCTCTGATTTCTAAAACTTTGGTCTGTTTTCTATATCTGGCTGTGCTTTTACATGTATCAGTCGAGGAGGAATGTGTATTTGATTAGATGGTTAAAAACTAGAGACAAACCAATTTTGACTGTTGGTTTTATGTACTTCTAAGTGTTGTTG
Organism: Alca torda; assembly: GCA_008658365.1. Lineage (NCBI taxonomy): Eukaryota > Metazoa > Chordata > Aves > Charadriiformes > Alcidae > Alca > Alca torda. The sequence goes on from CM018077.1 coordinate 162,522,949, forward strand.
CCAGAAAGATCCTAGTCCAGCCTGATCAGCTGCATTTTTATAGACAAAGCATATAGTGACAACAATTCAAACTGCATGCAGTATGCCAATTACAGTGGCCCAGTGAGGATGAGGATGTATTAGGAGGGGTTTATTTAGGGGAAATTATTCTCAGAGCTCTGGTATGTGGTCCTGTTCCTAATGAATCCATACAAGAAATGGTACGTATATGCCTTATCACTCAAGTCCAAGAAAAAAAATAACATAAACTTGAGGACAAGCAAAATGAGAGTCAAGATCTTCCAGGGGATGGAAAGCTCACCTCTTGAAGAATTAAAAAAAAAAGAAAAAAAAGATCTGACTTTGCTTGGATCACTAACATGAGGTCTATGGTGATCACATATAAGAACACCAGGAGCACTGAACATAGAGGGAGAAGAGCCACTTGATAGAAAGGTCAAAACAGGCAGAAGAAAAAGGTTATGTAGGTGAGAAATAAATGTTGGCTGGAAATTGAAGGATGATTCCTGACTATCAGAGGAGAGAAATGCTGCACTAGGCTCCCAGCAGAACCGAAATCTTGAATGCTTGGAAAACAAAGCATTATCAGTTTAAAAAAATGAGTTTGTATAACATAGTACCTGGTGTCCCAAGAAACTGGGGATCGCGATCCAGGTGGTCACTTCCAACCTAAGACTCCCAAGATGCAGTTCAGATGGCAGTAGGAGAAGGAACAGGCCATCAGAGAAACATATCTTCACACAAGACTTTGGGAAATACAGAATCAGACCTCTAGGTCCTGCATGCACCTGCTTTTCTGTGCTTCTCCATACATTTGCTCTGTACCAAGGTGTCAGACCAAAACGAGAACATGAGCATTCGATTTATGGCTTTTCTTTCTGTTTCTCTTGTTGATGAGAGTGAACTTTGTGGCCACATGAGAGAAGCAGAACATAAAAGCTGTGGACAGAGGTTATAAAACTGTTTTGTTTTTTTCTGCTGACTCCAACACAGGTGCCACCTAATTTGATGGTTAATAGTTATGGGCAACCTGTGTTTAAACAGCACAAAAAACCCTCTCTCCCTGCAGGTCTCATTACTGAAGAAAGTTCTTGTCACAGCTTCCACACTTGGAAGGAATCCTGGTTTTAAAGAATCAGCAGAAATCTGCTACTGGGAAGTTGGAAAGGGAAATAGGGTATTGGGGTTCCAGTCGTATTGATGAAATCCCCATCAGGAACCCAGGGTATTTTGTGTTTGTACACAAATTTGATGAACAAAGTCATTTTGCTGCATAACCACAATTCCCAGTACAGTTTTCTTCCTAGTAATTTAAATATATATTACAGCACAGTGCAAGGAGCCTCAGGATCCTTTAATACAGTGTCGGAAGTAAGTGAGGTTAATTAAAACTCACTATTTAGAAAGGGAGTAAGTCTACAGGCTTCAAGCTATAAACTAAGTGATAACCATGAAGTTACAGGAAAAAAATACATATTCTTTACAGGTGAAGTAATTTACCATTTCCCACAAGGGCAATACTTCATGGCTTTTTTCTCCATGGGAGAGGAGTAAAGGCTGGTGTCACGCAGATAATTTGTAGAAAGAAGGACATTCCTGCATGACCATCAACCACTTCAGTAACGACTCGACACAGAATATTTAGAGGTACCCAACTGGCTGTGAGCACTTTGCCTGGAGTCAGGAGCTATAGCAGACAACTCTTTATGGATCAGTTGAGTCTTATAAATTGGGAATCTGACTAATGGGTCTTTTCTGCAAAAAGCACCTCCCCAGAAGAGTCCCATATCTACTGAGAGCTGGACCTGTCCGCATCTCAGACCGATGTCTTCTGTAAGAAGATAAGAGCGTAACAACACCTTCACCTCCAAGAGGTGTTTTACAGAGGTAAAATAGGTAGATATCCAATTGTTTTAACCTTCTTCTATTAATATATAGATAGAGAAGCAGGCTGGATTCATTATACAACATTATGCATCAAAGAATTCCAGGAGGTGTTTTATGCTTTATGAAAAAAAATTGTCCAGATTCCAGTAGAGATCTCAGTATGTCATCCTCCCTTTTTCTCGTGATACGTCTGCTGCATCGTGTAATGCACCCAACATCCATCTCAGCCAAGCATTAAAGATGGGGAAGAGTCACTCTGCGTTATTACAGGATCACAGAATTGTAGGGACTGGAAGGCACCTTCAGAGACCATCTAGTCCAACTCCCCTGCCAAAGCAGGGTGACCTAGAGCAGGCTGGACAGGAACACATCCAGACAGGTTTAGAATAACTCCATAGATATTCTATGGAGATCTATAGATCTCCAGAGAAGGAGATTCCACAACCTCCCTGGGCAGCCTGTTCCAGTGCTCTGGGACCCTCCAAGTAAATAAGTTTTTCCTTGTGTTGAGATGGAATTTCCTGTCTTCTAAGCATGTGTGTGTTGTCCCATGTCCTGTCACTGGGCACCACTGAGAAGAGTTTGAGCCCATCCTCTTGACACCTGCCTTTAGATATTGATCAGCATTGGTGAGATCCCCTCTCAATCTTCTCTTCTCCAGGCTAAACAGATCCAGGTCTCTCAGTGTTTCTTCATCAGAGACATGCTGCAGTCACCTCGATCATCTTTGTAGCCCGCCACTGGACTCTCTCCAGTAGTTCCCTGTCCTTCTTGAACTAGGAACTGGACTCGGTACTCCAGATGTGGCCTCACCAGGGCAGAGCAGAGGGAGAGGATGACCTCCCTCGACCTACTGGCCATGCTCTTATTAATGCACCCCAGCAGACCATTGGTCTTCTTGACCACAAGGGCACATTGCTGCCTCATGTTCAACTTGTTGTCCACCAGGACTCCCAGGTCTCTCTCTACAGAGCTGTTTTCCAGCAAGTCAACCCCTAACCTGTACCCGTGTGTCAGGTTATTCTTCCCGAGGTGCAGAACCCTACATTTGCCCTTGCTGAATTTCATAAGGTTTCTCTCTGCCCTACTCTCCAGCCTGCCCAGGTCTTGCTGAATGGCAATGCAGCCTTCTGGTGTGTCAGCTTCTCCAGTTTTGTATCACCAGCAAACTTGCTGAGGGTCACTCTGCCCCTCATCCAGGTCATTGATGAATATATTGAACAAGGGTTCTTCCTGCTTTTTGGCCAAAATTACCCAAATAATAGATTATGGAGGGGTTTCAACCACTACATATTATGTAACATCTTAAGATCTTTAACTGATGTGGTCTTTCAGACCTGGGGTTTGACTTCTACAGTATAAACATCTTCCTTAAGAGAAGCTGCTCAGTTCTAATGAAATGAAAAAAGAAAATAATGCATTAACTGTAACCTGACATTGATGACTTATATAGCTGTTTAATAAACCGTCTATAATACACTCTGTGAGAATACAAATGACACAAACAACTCTTTAATAAGTCATTGATAATAGGAAGCAAAATGTATTAGCAGGGAAGAAAGGGTTGTGATTCAGGGTTATTTGAAGGCAGTAGTATATCTTGCAGGTCTTTGGAGTGCATCCCTATAAATATATTAATTTCTGAGAGCTGTCAGGTGTGGTTCAGTGTAATTTAAAAAAACAAAACAAAACAAAACAGAATTACAGTGTTACAATACACATTTTTGTTTTTAAAAATAATAAGAACCCTTATTTATATGCTCATTTTTAAAATACTGTACAGACTGCCACTCTTTAGCAGTGAGAGGCAGCTTATAAGCTAAAAGCTTAGTAGATAGATCATAATTGTTGGTTGACAAGACAAAGAGATGTGATTATAATCAGAGGGGGTGAGGTTTTGTGATTTTTAAGCTTTTATTCAAAAGGTTTTATACTTTGATTCACTTGTGTTTATGGGAATATACCTTTATTTTATAAATGTGTTTATTTTATTTTATTATTTATTTTATTCTCCCTTTCACTTCTTTATCTCTTTCATTTACTTATGGGCTATTTTTTATGGTTTTTTTTTTTTTTTTTTTTTTCTGATAGATTGGGAGATAAACATTTTTTATAATGTCTTATTGTTTAGGCATAAAGCAGCTCATGTACCTTTGTCTGGGGAGATTCTCTCCCCTTTTTTTGACATGTTTGATGACTCATGGATTGCTAGGTATTGCTGTGGTAAGTGTCACCATGGAGGCCATGCATCTTTTACAACTATTTGCAGATAGAATTGCATTAGCAAAGCTGGGTTATGCTAATTTTTTGATGACCTGTGTTCACATTGATACATAATGACACCATTGTCTTGGGTAAGAAGCAGCTAAACATGTAGGTTTCGTGTGCTCAGCAACCTCCAAATTAATTTTTTTGGCAGTGACTTGGAACATAAAAGCACTTTCATTTGATAAAACCAGAAACACCTCTAAGTTAGTATCTGAAGCCCTGCAGTGACCTCAAGTATACCCGCATTGCTGTCATTAGCCATGAAGCACAGGCGGTGTGATTTTGCATTGCCTGAGGAATGTGGTGTGGATGTATTGAAAATAATGTTCAATAGCAGATGCCAAGGGGAGAGTTTAAGGACAGAGAGAGGTACACTGAAACATGCTACTCTACCCTATAGAGATCTCTGGAGTTGGAGATGATGTTATTATATTTAGCAGTCATCAGCTGATTGACTTTTTTTTCCATTAATTTATCTAATCAATTTTTGAAGATGTGTAAATATTTAGCAACTGTTTATGTCCTATGCTGAGAAGTCCTGTAGCTTAGTTTTTTGCCGTGTGAAGTATTTTCTTTTGCTCATTTTGAGCTTGCCACCTACTATTTCCATTTCAGAATTCCCAATAACTTTTGCTTTATTTTGTTTTGTTTTTTATTGTATTGTTTCAGTTTGTTTTGTTTTAAAAAGAAGATGACGACTAAACAATTGCTCCCTTTTTGAGACCACTCAAAACTTTGCAGACCTCTCTCAGTTTCCAAGATCGTCATTTTCTGGGATGGTGGAGCCTAGTTTATTTAGTCATTCTTTGCAAAGAGATTGTTCTACTTCTGTGATAATCCCCGTCACCTTTTTCTTTTCCAATTTTATTCTGTTCTGTTAGAGACAGGGGAATTGGAAAGGCACGCAGTAATTAGTGAGTGCATAATAGATATGTACCACGGCTAACCGTAAAAACAGATTGCTGTAATTGCCAAGATACAGGCCATCACAATGCACACTTTTTGTTTTTTTCATTGTGCTTTTCCAGTGGGTTCCTCCTTATCTTATAACTGGATGGTAAATGTCCTGAAGACAAAAGCCATCACACCTCTTATGAGGAGCGTCTGAGGGAACTGGGGTTGTTTAGCCTGGAGAAAAGGAGGCTGAGGGGAGACCTTATCATTCCCTACAACTACCTGAAAGGAGGTTGTAGCAATGGGGAAGTCTGTCTCCCAAGTAATAGGCAGTAGGACAAGAGGAAATGGCCTCAAGTTGTGCCAGTGGAGGTTTAAGAATCCTATTAGGAAAGATTTCTTCATGGAAAGGGTTATCAAGCATTGGAACAGGCTGCCCAGGGAAGTGGTTGAGTCACTATCCCTGGAGGTATTTAAAAGACGGGTAGACGTGGTGCTGAGGGACATGGTTCAGTGGTGGACCTGGCAGTGTTAGGTTAATGGTTGGACTTGATGATCTTATAAAGTCCCTTCCAACCAGAATGACTCTATGAGTTAGTTGCCTCCTCAGTGGCCGGCGCTATTGAGTATGGCATTGGATATGCCATACCAGAGACCAAGCAGTCCGTGTTGTGCAAATAACAGTGTCCACCCATCTAGATCAATTCTAGATCAATTCTAGGTTAATTCAAAGATTCAGCTCCTGCGCTTCACTGTCAGATTCAGCAGTAATCTCCCTGCCCCCATTCAGTTAAAGGCCTCTACTTAATTTCTGATTAGAGCCTGTCTGAATTTAGATTCAAGCAATCAGTTCTGGTTCTGCCTTTCTCTGCCAGATTAAACAGCCTTTTATTACCCAGTATTTTCTCCCTATGAAGGTATTTGCGCACTCTAATGAATGTCCTTTTTACTAAGCTAAACAGATTGAGTTCTTCACCTTTTTTTTTTTTTTCCATAAAAGAGCATTTTGCCAGTGCCCAAATCATTTTTGTAACTCTCCAGTGCACACTCCATGAGTTTTTCAGTATTTTGTTTAAAGGCGTTGACAGCAGAACTGGACTCCATAGTGACGTATCAGGCTGTGATTGTTAATTCTGGATTGATGTCTTCTTGGATCACATTCCAGGACACATCTGATTTAGATCAACACATGATAGCATGAAGATTATGATGGCTTTAGGCTGGCTTTGGGAAGACATACAGTATTTGACCCAGCGTAAAGCTAGAGTGACACGGAGACATGACCCATTCTGTTCTCCAAAATACAACCCTAATATAGCCCATCATTGTGAGCTGCAAAAGCGGTGGCCAGTAAATCAATTATTTGCTCTGTATGGAAATGTTTGATTTGGTCTAATACCACAAAATTTCAAGCATGGTGCATCTCATATTTCATCTCCTTTTTACTCAAGCTACATTAGGAGATTAAATCATCCCTCAGGCGCTGCTTAGCTGGGATCTTCCATACACATCCAGGAGTTATGGACTAGTTAGCGGTTGTTATTATTTCTGTCAGTGAGTATGCGTTTTAACTTTACTCAAAATATCCCTTTCATGTCAGGCTAAGGACATTCTACTACTTGTTCTGACAAGCACCTCTGGGATGGGATCCAGTGCCTTCCTGCTGCACAAACCACTTGGATCTCCTGGGTGCTTTGGGAATCCCTGAGATGGGGAAATACCAACAATTTCTACTTAGGTCTACAAAGAAATCAGTCCTTGCTCAGCAAATGAATGAGATTACTACCTCTCCCCAGCTAATCAGAACAATGTTATAAAGCAAATTTTGCAAGCTGAGGTTCCAAATGCCCAGGAAAGCAGCAAACACATGTGCCCTTCCAAATAATCCTTTATCTGGAAAGGGCAGCTATTGAGCTGATATTTAGATATAATTGGCTGACTCTGTTTGGTCCCTGGCTCAATATGTTTAGGGTGTTGATTTTTGTTCTTGGACAATTTCAGCTAAGCTTATTCCATTTGTCCCTACAAGATTCCCTGTGTAGCAAAGACATCTGCTGGTGGGGTTTGGATACACTCATGTCAGTGGATATGCATTTGACAGGTCCTGTATTGCCCAGTCTTTGAGTGCTCAGCTTGTTGTGATGTCCTAAGTTGCATAGCTGAAAAAATTGAGGTCCAAACAGTGGTGTCAGGACACTTACATTCAATATTGTGAGCTTACAGAAGTATACTGGCACTGGATTCATTTTAATGAATCTTAGATGAATCAGTTGTAGCTGTAATTATTAAATACCTTATTTAACTTTACTAGGAGGCTTTGGGAAATGCAGAGAGGTTTGCCATAGAATCATAGAATAGTTTGGGTTGGAAGCAACTTTAAAGGCCATCTAGTCCAACCCTCCTGCAATGTACAGGGAGATCTTCCACTAGATCAGGTTGCTCAGAACCCCATTTAACCTGACCTTGAATGTTTCCATGGATGGAGCATAACCACCTCTCTGGGCAACCTAGGCCAGTGTCTCACCACCTTCAGTGTAAAAAAAATATCTTGCTTCTATCTAGTCTGAATCTTCCTTCTTTTAATTTAAGACCATTACCCCTTGTCCTATTGCAACAGGCCCTGCTAAAAAGTTTCTCCCCATCTTTTCTGTAGGCCCCCTTTAAGTACTGGAAGGGGTTTAAGGTCTCCCCAGAGCCTTCCCTTCTCCAGGCTGAACAACCCCAACTCTCTCAGGCTGTCTTTATAGGAGAAGTGTTCCATCCCTCTGTTCATCTTTGTGGCCTCCTTTGGACTTGCTCCAACAGGTCCATGTCCTTCTTATGTTGGGGTCTCCAGCGCTAAATGCAGTACTGCACAGGGAGTCTCACTAGAGCAGAGTAGAGGGGCAGAATCACCTCTTTTGACCTGCTGGCCACACTTCTTTCAATGCAGCCCAGGATACAGTTGGCTTGTTGGCTTTCTGGGCTGCAAGCACACATTGCCAGCTTTTCATCCACCAGTACTCCCAAAGCCTCCCCATCAGGGCTGCTCTCAATCCCTTCATCCCCCAGTATGTATTGAATCTGGGGGCTTGCACTGACCCAGGCACAGGACTTCGCACTTGGCCTTGTTGTACCTCATGAGGTTCACACAGACCCACTTCTCGAGTTTGTCCAGGTCATCTATGCCTGTATGTTTCTTGAGGCAGGAGAGTTTGGAAGAAGCAATACAGAGGAAACAAGGCTGTTACGACAGGAAGAAAAAATAAAATATATATATAATCAGGAAATCTGCTTTCCAAACAGTTCAGTGACCATCTTTCAGTGATGATCATCTCCATGGTTAGGGAAATGACTAACCAAGTTAGGTTTCTTTGTCCCTCCAGAGAAGGGAAAGTTGCTTTCAGTGAGATTTACCTTTTTTAGAGGATTGTGGATACTGGTAGGGACAGGGGAGGTAGAATTTCATGTCATATGTCCCCTTTAACAATTCCTCATTCTATATGGTGACTCCATCAAAAATCTCTGGAGTGAAAAAATAATGTAAAAGTACGATGTCTCTTGGTTCTCTGTGGTCTTCTTTCCCCTCTTCCTCTCTTCTACTTTCATACATCAAATGGTTTAATGTGGAGTGAAGCTAATGATCACACACACATCTCTTGCTTGTGCTCCAAGTGTCTAAATGGGAAGTGGCTTTGTACTCATGCTTGAGGCAAAGGCCTTTTGAAGCACTCACTCATGTGAACAGCTGGATTCAACACCTGCGTGGCAGAGGCTAAGTGCTCTTCCTTATTTTGCCATCAAAAGGCTGAAAGGCAAGTTGCAAATATCACTCATTATCATTTATTATTCCAAATTATGCTGAAGGGGAAGTAGATCTCTCTGGCTTCAGTCCTACTCCTTTAAGTTAACCCTGTCAGGATGGAGAACAAGAAGAAGTGTCTTTTCCTTGAAGTTGTATTTGAGCAATATTAAAATATATTTTGGGAGAATGAAACTGCAGTGAGAATAAGCAAACATTTTAGCCCTCATGAGTGGAGTTCAAGCAGCTGCCAACATTTCTAAGTGGCATAAAAACCAGCATTAAAAAAAGAACACATAAAAATGAATCCGTTCTGCTCTCCTGAACAGATATTTTTAAAACCCTCTTTTTCCAAAATTTCCAAGTACCCACCTCATATTCAGACTTCTCCACAGAAAAATGAAGCTCTGTCATCTTCAGTGACAGCTGGCCAGTTCCCCCAGACAAGGGAAGATGAGAATACAGAGAGCAGCAGCTGAGAAGTGCTGTGGAAAGATTTATGTGGCCAGACTGCGCAAGTGCTCATGTGTCAGTCAATGTCTTGACTAACAGATAATTGGTTATCAGGTTACCACTGAAATTTCATCAAAAAAAAGATAACTTTGGGCAATTATTTTGATTCCATTCCACAGAATCATGAGTTAGGGGAGGCAAGAACTGGTCAGAAGTTATGCCTACCATTTTCTAATCAACTTGGAAGCGTGAAGGACAAGAGATATACAATTCATCTGCCTTGATGACAATGGGCTTTTGGGCTGTTTGCTGTAGCTTGTGCAAGTATTTTCTTTCCTCACAACAAAGAGGAAAGAGCAGTTCCATGAAGCACTTTGCCAACACATTTCTGACCTATATTTTGCTAGGGGACATAATGGAAATCTTTGAGAAGAGGGAAATGAGATCACTTACTTGAGAGCTTAGTAGGAAGCAGTCCTCACAGGTTAGCCACAGATGTAATGTTTCACTTAGTGTCCATCAAGCCTGGGACTCTGTCCTGGGCAGGTTGTGGTGGCCCTTTACACAATAATTAAAAGCATCTGGTTGTAAATGGAGACATCTGTCAGATAGAACCTGGAAGGAAGATCAGGCTCTCTTCAAAGAAGAGGAGCCTTAATCATGTACTGCCTGAAAACCTGCTCAATCATAGTAGAATAAATGCCTCAAAGCAAGCAGGTAGCCCCAATGTGCCTGAAAGGATGCACTCATCACACAGGAATTTATTTCAGTTGATAGTTCTTAGAATTCCATAAACTGAAATCAGGTGTATCGAAAAAAAAAGTGGTGCTCAGGTCAAGGCAGAAATACTTTCTGCAGAAATAGCTTTCTATATGTGCATTGGTATCCGAGCTTCCAGTAGAGTGAAGAGTGAATCAATACAGTCATCAGGCTTGATTTGATCATCAGAGACATCCAAGCATGTCACAAATGTTGCTAGATATCTATGATTAGGCAACTGAATCTTATCTATGATGAGTCTTTCAGAGTGAACTCAACTACTGTCTGGGATCTTCTAACTATGTTGATCAGGTCTGTATTGACTGGAGCTATGATACCTGACACACATATTGATAACAACATACAGAAACCTAAATAGCCATGACTTGTCCTAGAGCTGAATCCCACTGAATAGGTCTTCAAAATGCCATTAGTGTTTCCTGTCTTGTACCCTTAAAGAGGTTATAAAAAAATATTCAAACAACACCTTTGTTCCTGTCCCTCAACACTTCTTGGAAACTAAAACATAGGCAGTCTCCCAGGGACAAGCACTTCCAGTCTGGTCTTCTTCGTACCCAAGTTATCTCTTAGAAAGAACAACACCACACCATCTTGATATTTCCTGATTACATTTTTTTATATGTTAATGACTGAAAGTGAACAGGGTTTTGTCACACACTTGAAGCATTAACCTGAGAATTGGGATTTCTGGGCTCCCAGCTACAGCACAAATGCTCTGGGTGGCTTTTGACAGGTCCTTTAACTTCCTTATACCTTAAATATTAATAGATAAAATGGAAGCTATTTTTCCTAAGGCAGTTGAGCTGAACACACTAATGACTGTGAGATGTTACAGTAATGGAGGCATTTGACAAATGTAAAGAATGATGCTGCTGTTATTAGTGTGATGGATCAAAACTTCACTTCAGGTTCATTAACTTCATCTTTTCGCTTGTCAGTGTACAAACACATTATTTTTGGCAGCTCGGATTCCAAAGAACTCATTACTAGTATTTAAAGTCTGCCTGAAATTAAAAAGTAGGGTGGTGCAGGGAAGCAAGTTATTTTTTCCTGCTTTCTGTAAAATACGGTATTGTGAAAATGATGTCTCTTGGCACCACTGTATAAAGTAAACACAGAAGTTTCCCTCAGTGACAGGAAAGGGGAAAAATTATTATGGGGTGCAACAGAGTTTGACAAGAATAAATGCAAACTACTTTTGCAAAACATCCTTGACAGAATTGGGCTTTGGATGAGACGTGGCTGGAGCTGAGCAGAAACTAATAGTCATGGCCAACCCAAGCTAATTCTGCTGAGCCATTTGGGATGTCTCTGCACTGAGGTGTGCCCCGCAGTAGCTCAGAGTGCTTATACAATTGTTGCTGAGATAGTATAAGACCTTCCACTACCGTAATTACTCACTGTGGCTTTGCTAAGAGCTGGACACAGGAAAAAACATGGCCTCACTGATCCTGTGCTGAACCTCCTTTAAAAAGTATAATGAACGAGAGTTGGTTTTGCACTGTGTCTATGACCTAAATTGTCCCTTACCTGCTTATATTGGCATGGGTAGCTTGGATTTTGTTCTATTTTGTTGAAGCATGGAAGTGTCATTTCATTTTACAAGGACTCAGAGAATTTGAGACATCTGGAGGATGAAGTACCTCCTAGGCAGCTTTTTAGTATAGATTGTACTGAGTAAACTAAATGCAACCTGCAGGCGTTGTTGACAGAGGTGATGGATTGAGGTGCTTCAGGTGAGCCACCCTGATGACCTCAGCAGCCCTGACTTCTTCCTTGGCTGTTCTGAAAAAAATGTCCTGGCCTGTGCTTTAGGAGACACGTAACAATGCATAATGTTTGTAGGATGTTTAAGGATAACTACACCTTGGAAATCCAGCCTAGAGGAATTAGGGGATTGTAACACCTCTCTTATGAAAAAAGGCTGAGGGACTTGGGTCTTTTCAATCTGGAAAAAAGAAGATTTAGTGTCAGGAGGATGGGGCCAGTGGTGCCCAGTGACAGGACAAGAGGTAATGGGCACAAACTTGAACGTAGGAAGTTCCATCTAAACATGAGGAGAAACTTCTTTACTTTGAGGCTGCCCAGAGAAGTGGTGGAGTCCCCATCTCTGGAGACATTCAAAACACACCTGGACGCATTCCTGTGCAACCTGGTCTAGGTGACCCTGCCCTGGCAGGGGGGTTGGACTAGATGATCTCCAGAGGTCCCTTCCAACCCCTACCATTCTGTGTTTCTATGAATCTGTGTTTCTGTGAATATACACCAAGGTAGGGTGTTATATACTGCTGTTCACCATCCAGCTTCTCCTCTGAAGATAGGTAAGGTAGAAAGTCAGCTTGAAGGCTGAAGTAACAGTTTCCTGCTTTTACCTGTCCATCTGCATTCCTCTTTAATGTCTTGTTTTATATTTAGTCTCCCATTCCTACACACGTGGCAACATTTTTTTTTTTTTTGACCTGTTTTTATGATCAGTGTACCAAAAAAGTCTGCTCCATTACTGTCTTGCAGAGGGGTTACAATTAGGAACAAAGATCCCATGGAGTTTGTTTTCTAGCAACAAGGAAGGGTATTTGTTCCTGAGCTTCATCCCAATGGAGGAGAACAGAGAGGTACAAGACCCATGCCAGCTTCTCTCACAGAGAGGAAAATTTGCTGCTAGCTTATATGACATCTATCATCAGCCTGTCAGAGTTAGGGGAGTTTTAGATGGAACTGGTTGGCTTTGCCCTACATTGGGTGGGGATGTTCTTTCATTGCAGGGCAGCAGGGAGGCTGGAAACAACTGTGGGGTAGCAGCTCCTCAGACTGATGTAGTTAGATCTGCCAGTTCCTTTTTTCCCCATCACTTTTGCCTTCTGGCCGAGGTAAAAGTGCTGTTAACATCCACCAAAGACATGCCATGTTACTGTGCTGACAAACATAAATCCTAAATGTGATGAATGTTCTCCTGCCTGGTGACAGTTATCTTGCAGTGATTTGGGAAAGACCTGGATGGTCATAATTCAGTGTCACCAGAGTTTTTTACTCAACCTGTCTGGGCTTCAGTGAGCTGGTTTTCTCACCAGCAGCCCGCTAGGGTGAATTTCCCACTGGACTAATTACTGTGAATTGTGGTGCTGACATTGTCTCACCATAAATCGTCCTGATAATGAGGCAGGTGAGTGCAAATTCCAAACCTTGGGCTCATGCAGGTTCAATGAGGATAAACCCATCAAAGGGCTGTGAAACCCTGTGAAACTTGCTGTTACAAAGCTGCCATGGAAGAAGCACATAATTAAAAACACTCCCCTGGAGAGAATATCATTTAATCTTCTTCACATAACCCAACACTAGAACAGAAAACAAAACAAAAGAAGGGATCTGCATTACAGATAGAACAATGTCATTTTTTGTTGTGTGATTTGCTGGAATTCCATGTAATAATTTTACACTTGATATTGAATATAAGGTCAATTATTGAGACTTGTAAGTAGAAATTGTCAACTTGTATTTTAGCAAACATGACATTTCTGTTGTGTATGTGAACCTCTTGGACTTTTGGTTTCCAATATGCTCTCCAATCTCGAAAGCATGGCATGGTTTCAGAGACACAACGGGGGACTAAAAGCATGATATTTTATTGAGGAACACAGGATTTATTAGACTTAATTAGACCACAGTCCATTTGTTCCTGTATCTTGCCCCAAGCAATGACTGAATTCCAGTATTTCAGAGGCAAGTGAAATTACATTGAAAGAGGAGAACATGGGAAATTTTCTTAATGAAATTTGAAAAGTTTTCTTACCGATCTAGAACTCAGCTCTTGCTAAATGGAAAGTCCAGAGAGAAACATGAGACTTACAATGAAGTTTGGGTCAAGTTTTTGACTACCCTCAGGATGAAAATTTAAGCTATATTTGGGATAAAATGTAGGGACAACTCTCTATGGCTTTTAACGATGTGATATTAGTAACATTTATTAAACACATGGTAGCAGTGACTTGAGGCATTCTCCTTGTCCCATACTTCTTAAAAAAAAATAATAAAATAATAAAAAAGATAAATTTAAAGTATTGACTCTATTAAACTTAGATTTTTAGTGTACATCTTTGTGATACAGACTGGACAGCACTGTGTTTCAAGCCGTAAATGCCACAAGAGGGGTGGGATGGTTATAAATGCCATCCTCAGTGTAGGTAAACACTGGGTAAGCTTGGTTTTTCATTGCTTATCATGCTTGGACTGATGGCAAACATCAGTTTAATGAGTTAATTCCCACCAGTCCCACAGAAGGTAAACAAGATGCCACGTGACTGGCAGTCTGTGGGAATAGGAATCTCCCATGTCAGTGGTTCAATCCTGCAAGCCCAGAACATGACTTGGGACTGAGCCTGATTAACCCAGAATTTAGGATGACTGAAAGAAAGACTTATTTCCTACCAGATGTTAAGCTCCCAGCAGCTAGATTTGTGACAAATGCTTGATGGACTGTATTCATGAGTGATGACTTCATGACAGAAACCTTCAGCTTCTGGGATTTCATTCATGACATGATTCTGATCCCATCTGAAAATCCTGGTTTGGTTTAAAACAGCACAAGTGTCTCCAAGTGCCAGAACCAGCAGTGAGGACTGGGGCAAGTACAAGAGATCGCACTGCTATAGAGGGTACGCAAGAGATCTCAATGCTGAATCTTTCCTCATAAACTGTTTATACATTGCTCTAAACAGTTCAAGGTAACAGTAGAGACCTCTTTCCACATTCTTGTCGATCCATGGGAGAGTTTTGTATGACGCCTGAACCACAGTACTACAAGATGTGGCTGAAGTTGCATATAATTAGGACAGTAATGATGACTAAGGAACAGCTAGGTTTTCCCTCAGGTTTGATCTGTTTATGCACAATCATCAAGGAACAGTAAGAAAAATACTTGTTTGTTTGTTTGTTTGTTTTTTAAAAAGCTTTGAAGATATTCTGTACAGACATGGAAAGCAGCACAGTAATTCTGAATCTCCATTCAGACTTCTGCAGCATTTCAACATATTATGAATTTGGACTGTGTACTTTATATGACCTGAGGGGTTTCTTTGAATACATTCAGTTTGACATACCTGATCTTTTATTCTTTCAAACATTTTTGAAATAAATTTTGGGGGAAAAAAAAAAGCAAAAACTCAAAAAAATCCCTGCTGAATACTTCTATAGACAGACAACTAAGAGCGAGGAAGTCTGAATCTCTCTTCTGCACCTGGTCTGGTCACCGTCACTTTTGCTATAGACAGAAGAGTCTGTATTCTGAAAGTGTCTCTTCTATCTTTCTTACTTTAGATATTTACCTGGAGACAGGAGAGCCTCTAGCTCTCCTCCATATATTCACAATGAAAGCCTGGGGCAACTAGGTCTTGTGGCGGTGATGGAGACAAAAGCCTATGGACTTCTCCAGGTGGCAGATGATTCCTTCTCTAGATTTGTCTTTCATAGAATGGTTTGGGTTGGAAGGGACTTTAAAGATCATCTAGTTCCAACCCACCTGCCCTGAGCAGGGAAACCTTCCACTAAGGTTGCTTAATGCCTCGTCCAACCTGGCCTTGAACACTTTGTCTCAGAGGAGTCTGTGGCAGTTCTGAAAAGACCCTGCAGCCCTTGAGACCCCGTGTGAGAAGTTCATGTTGAACAAGGGCTGCTAATTTATAATTTTGCAGCCCTGCCAGCTCTGATGCCAGGAATGAAAAGGGGGACAAATCTGAAAAATCGTCTTAGCCTGCATTAGGCTTATTAGGACTCTTAATTCAGAAGAAAGCTGTACAAAGCAAGAGTAAAGGATCCCCACAGAAACTCATGTCAGAGGAGATCTGCCCTTGGCAGTGCAACTCTCCTGTTGCACTTCAGGGTAATGCTACTGATTTCTGCCTGTCTTACCTTTAAGGCAACTGGTGTCAGAGACATCTGGAGGGAATACCTGAGTTTAGGGGACTAGTGGTCATACACAGATGGTGCCCGGAACACATGGGGACACTTGGTCAAGATGAAACACCAGCATAAATGATGTAAACTGCATTTCAGATTATTTAATTGGGAGAGAGAGCTGTGATTACCTACCTCTGATTACCTCTGGCTTCTTGCCTGCCGAGACAGGAAATAGGATTTTTCAGTACTAATTTCTGCTTCAAGTCTAATAGTCATGATAATACTAAAGCTTAATCTTTAAATAAGAAAAAACTACTATAACAAGGGGAAAAAAAAAAAAAAAAGTTCTTCTTGATTTAAGAGTTCCAAGGGTGGAGAATCCATCACAGCATTAGTTAAGAAGATTAAATAGTTAATAGCACACTGTTACAAATGTATTCCTTAATTTTTTTTCTTAATTAGAACTCTGCAAATAATTGATATTTTGGTTCACTGGGCAAATTACAAATAAAAAAGAAAGAAATTGATAACGAAAGAAAACATTTGGGCATGAATGAACTCTTCAATTTGTAAACTAAAACACTGCTATGAAGGTCTGAAAAATGCGAAGTCTAATTATAGTAGCACCACAACTGTAGTAATGAGGGACTAGAGAGTGTGACTGATAAGCAGAAGATAATGGTCTAATAGGCATGATGTGCACAGCCCTTTGAAGACTAACAAAAGCCTACGTGAGACATCTGTGGGATTGTGCAGAGGGCAGGCACACCAAGAAATGTTTGAAAATGCTATTTAAAGGTGAAGAATATCCAGTGAACATGTGGCTCGCCTGGTGATTGAATTTTTCATGCATGCTTTGAGCATGGACAAGGTAATTGGATGGCTGAAATGCACACATCAGGAGATTGCAGCAGTAGGAGAAAGTGTGATACTAAAAGAGGAACCTAATCCTCTGAATGTGGACTGCTGGGCAGCTGGACCCTGCTGTGTGATGGCTTGTTATTAGCACATGGTATTTGGCTTGCTGTCTCCCGTACTGCACTGAATGAGAAAAGTCCAGGACAAATCTGACCTTGAGTCCAGGTGTGTACTTAAAAGACATCTAGGCTTAGGCTGGGAGAGATTATTGGAGGCAGACTCTGAAACAGGCAACCATTTTCCATTTCCAAGCAGATCCTGAACAGAGCACTTAGCTTTATTTATTTATTTATCTCATTTTTTTTACTTAAAAAAAAAAAAAGAAAACAAAAGAAAAAGAAAACAAAGGAAGTTTACATTTTACAATGTTTATTCTATGATCCTATTATTTTCCCAAGATCAGTGAGGGTAGATTTACCAGAGGGACTAGTGGAGGCTGCTAATCCTTCATCCTTCCACCTTTGATGATATTCAACCTAGGTATGTCGTCACTTGTATGGTAGAGAACACAAGCACTGATGGTTCTTTCCTCCACCTGATTCCTCCAAAACAGGCATTTTGCTTGCATCACACTCTGTACATTTAGGTAATATCAAACAGAATTATCACATTTCCAGTCATAGTTCCAAAAAGTTTCAAAAATATCATCCTTTGAAGATGGGTCCTTCCGGTTTCTGTTTCTGAAGTTGTTTCTGAAGTTGTTATTCCTCTCCTACCCTCATGGGAAGGATCCTCAAGATTGCTTTCAGGTCAATGATGGTTACACTATTTTCCCCCTTCTTTTATTCCTTCCTTTTAAAATACAGCCCTTTAGACTCATTTATCTCTTTGGAAGCAGGTAGGAAGCAGGTCAAGAGAAACTATAAATGCAATGAATGGGAAAATCTCCAACAAACACACACAATAACTCTTCAACGTGGTCAAACAATGCCATGACCAGGAACTTTGTTATACTCAGAAGTGACAACTTTAAAACCAAGCTCAGAAACCGAAACATTTCATTCCTCCCCCAGTCATTTCTCTACCTATGTTGTGGGTGTGTAATGGATGCCTTTTGGGCCAACAGGCCATGATTGAATGAAATATACCTCCAAAACAGATAGACTGAAAAGTCATACCTTGAGCTGAAGGGCTAGAGATCCCCAGAAAAGACGATTAATATCCTGTGTGATAGAAAAAGGTAAGCAACACAAGTTCACCAAAACCTGGTTATGTTTTCCACGTGTGCCAGATTGTGTAAGGGTTTGTGCTGCAACAAAAATTAAGACTTGCATTATAATTAGCAGATAAGGAACCTAACAGTCACCAGCAATCTTCTTGACACCACCCCAGCTCTTTCAGACACAGCAATATATTCATGGATTACAAAAATAATTTAAATTACATTACCATGTAGTGGATGTAGGATTTGTGAGATGACATTGCATTGCTTTGTCTGATTTTGGGCATACCTGGTTCTGAACAAGGGAGGATGAGGAAGGAAGGACAGAACTAATTAGACATAACAAAAAATTATGATGAAATCTGAGATCACAGCATTGTTGGAAGATATCTGATGGGATGAGGAATGAAGAAAACTGGATATTGCGAGGTCAATCCATGCTTGTTTTGCAAGGCCAACTGATCTATCAAGAGCTCCTCATACACAAATGCAGTGCCGTCCATGTAGGCAAGCAAGTGTAAAGCCAGTGGATGAATCAAGGGATGGAACACATGGAGATAACAATTCTCCCCTTCAGCACAGAGCAAATAAGGCATCTTCAAGGGACTGGGCCGAGAAGGCTAGGTAGCAGGGGCTCCATATGCGATTAATACAGACAAAGGCCAAATCCCAGAAGGAGCAAAATAGTCAAATTTGCAGCATTTTTGCCTAGGGCAAAGCTATGGAGAACAACTTGGCCAGCTATTGTGAGAGAAGCACAGATCTCTGAAGCTCTGTCTATTACTGGAAAGTACAATTACCCAGTAGCATCCCCTCCTCCAGCTCCTTCCTGGAGATCACATGGCAGCTTGCTATTCCAGATGACCTTTCTGAATCTCCTTTTCCCATGATGTGTGAACAAACCTGGTCTGATCTTAACTCTGTTCTTGAGAATACGAAATGTTAAGTGTTATTTGTGATTCTAAGAAACCTTTAGCTGGTTCCAAGGGACCACTTTTCTGGCTATTCCTTGGTATAGTTTAGGAGCTGGAATGTTTTCTTTAGACTTTGTGTAGTTTGATGTGTGACCCTGAGGCACCTTCTCCAGCAGTTAACTGAACCAAAAATTGGCAAAGGGCTACAGTGAAATTCCCAGATTATTCTTTCTTTTCTTTTTTTTTTTTTTTCTTTCTTCCTGGCACCTCCAGGAAAATTGTTTTTGATGAATCCCAAATTCAGAGACTGAACGTTTAACTTTCGGTTGCTGGCAATACCTGCAAGAAAAGGTGACAATTTTGACTTCATCACAAGCAGAAGGAAGTACTTCTGAAATAATTGCATTTCAACATGAAAACACCAGGGAAGACCAAAAGCTCAGTCTACTCCAGTGTGTTGTCCCCTGAAGTGAGCAGTAGCAGATGCTTGGAGAAAAGTAAAAAAACTGATGCCTCACCACTATACTCTCCCAGCCTCCAGCAGTCTGCCCTCTATCTACTTGCCAAGCCAGAGACGATGTTTCTTTGTTTGAAAGCCTTTGATGAAGCTTTTATTTCATGGCATTGTGGACTTGCTGGAGGAATGACTGAACCTACATGATGCAGGTTGTCAGATGAAAACAGTCATTCCAATTCCCAAGTCATGACTCTTGGGTAAAACCTTGTCCATAAAACCTGTGAGTACTAGACAACCTGTGAATAGAAAAAATACAGATGTTCAGACACATAACGAAAAGGGATGTGAGTTTGTCACCAACGTTTGGGAGTCTGTCACTAGCCATGGGTGGAGGAAGGATGGGTCCAACCAAATAGGTGATTCCAGTGGCTCTGTTGACTCTCAAAATCTATTAAAATGGCAAATATTTATTTGGGAGGAAAAAGGTCTCTGAGAATCCCCATCACCACCCTGAATTTGAAGAATATGCAAGAGACACAGGTTACTTGTTTTTCTAGGGTGAGACCAAGGCTATTTGAAACTTGCTGTTTAGCTGAATAACCTAAGTGATTTCAAATTTCTGGTTTTGAGCAAACCTATCCTACTTGTTTTAACAAGTTTACTTGAGCACATAACTTCTTTAATCGACTGAGCAGTGGCATACTGTGTTCTGTTTCTACCCAGTTATTTATTCTTCTAATGGGGGAAAAAAAAAAAAAAAAGCCAAAAGAGGAAAAGAGATCGAGAGCCTGAGCAGTCCAGTAACCTGTTGAAACATGCCAGATGATTTGGATTTTTCACACTCCTGATGTTTGCCTTGACATAGATGAGGCCCAGTATTGTTAATTCACAACAAGAACATTTTGTTTATTAAGAACGTGCAGTGAATTATAATAAGAAATCAACTGTCAGTGGCTGAGAAATTGCACAGCCTTGTGGATGATGTACTTTCACAGCTCAAAAACCTCTGGAGCTGGGTTCAGTATGGACA
Organism: Alca torda; assembly: GCA_008658365.1. Lineage (NCBI taxonomy): Eukaryota > Metazoa > Chordata > Aves > Charadriiformes > Alcidae > Alca > Alca torda. Next base: position 162,543,382 of record CM018077.1, read on the forward strand.
TCCTCCAAGCAATTCCTTGGTCAAGTCTGAGATATCCCTGAATAAAAATTTGATGCCTACTGATTTCCAGGACTCCATTTCTTTGTGGCTTTCAAACAAGGTCTAAAAGGATGGGTTTGTGACTCCATCTAGCCTTAAAACCTGTGGGCTTATGAACTAAATGTCTGGGAAATCAGGTAGTGTGGCAATATTTCCTGACTGTTGCTAGTTACTTACACAATAAAATGTCCATGACCTGTAATGAGGTCCTGGGAAAACCGCGGAGATGCTCTGGCTCTGTTTGTCTCAGGGCATATCTCTGATTGTGTGGATCAGTCACCCAAATACATCTGTAATTCATACCGATAAGGCTAAGAGACAGGTCTATAGAAAACGTTATGAACGTACGCAACAGTATTTAAAGGTTGTACATAACCATACACCTTCTCTGGGCCTTTACAATGATATTGTCAGAACCTTCTGGACAGTAGAAAATTGGTTCTAGGGCAATTTCTTCATGTTGTCATATATAGTTATAAAGGCCAAATTTGTGGATGTAAATTCAGTCACAGCTTGAGAAAATCATGGTAGGCAGAAGGGATACAGGGCACAGCTTAGAAGTCATAGGTTTTGGTCAGTGTGTATTTCTGCCCTTATCTTCCACATGAGGGCAAGTAAAGATTAGGATTAAGTCAGAAGAACAAGAAGAAAAAAAATACCCTACTACAGTCCCCCCCAGACCCCACTCCAAATCTACTGGTTGCAGGATGAGGAGTAAAGACTCAGTCTGTCTCCTCCAGGCATTTTTTGCAGGACATTCTGCACTGGACAAAGTAGCCAAGTGCCACGCCTTCCCCTGCTTGATGACATCAGTAATTATAAGCAGGTTGCGTGTCCCACTTTCAAAGTCTGGATGCACTCAAATGTCATTTAGAGATAACTTGATAGCCCTTCTATGGGGCTGGGACATTAGTATGGCTGGGACACAAAGGGGAGTTTATGCACCCTGTGATCCCAGGATGGGGTTCGCAGCTATTTGATGCATTCAAAAGATATGTTTGACTGGTCACATGAACTTCCAAACCTGTTCTTAAAATTCATCTTCTCCTTTGAAGATGATGGTCTGTTTGTAACCACATCCAAGAGCAAGGAAAAAATAGAGTGTGAATTGGAGCAATTTGCTATGCATCTTCCATGGACATATCTTGGATTATTGAGGACCTTAAAAAAAACCAAGATGTATATTGAGCCTGGAATCAGAACAGAAGGAAAAATATGACTGAAGAATAAGCCAATTAATGCTGACCTCCCTCAGCTGAGATTTGCAGAGAGAGATGTCCCAAGAGGCTGTGGAAACAGTCAGTAGAGTATGGGAATAAACCAGTGCAAGATACTACATTTTAGGGAAAAAAAGGCAAATTACACCTTGAGCTAATCAGTTAGCAAAATGGATATGGAGGTTGTCCAGTTTTGCTGTTGCCTCCTTTCACCACACAGAATGCAATACCAGGAGCCTAGATCACTGAAATCACAGCACGGATGCTTGTCCCTAGGACAACCTGCAAGGAGGTGATGCCTTATTTGAGACATGGCCAGGAAAAAACAGAGGTCAGTATGCTCACTTGGTGTCTGGTTTTACTCAGGGAATACACAAAAGCATCAAAAGACTCCACTTATCTCATCCAGGCCACTAAATGGGCAACACTAGAGGAGTTTTAACCATTTTGAGAAGAGCTCAGCAGTCTACCGAGAAATATTGATTACAGTAAACTATGTCTCCTGACAAGCACGCTCAGTGCCAACTCAATCATGAATGAGTTTATGATAGCTGTCTGCTCCACTTAGGCTGCCCAAAATAGTCCTGCAGGTTTTCTCTGAAAGAAATGAAAGACCAGGCCTGCTGTAATACTTAATGCATCTTTCTGACAAAGAAGAAATAAAATGTAGCTCTGGATTTACCATGTGAATTTTGCTGAAACCAAGGACTGAATGTGGAGCTGCCTAGAACCCAGACAGGAAGGGTAACCTAACACAATCCGTTCGTGGACTGAGGAAAAAAATCTGTCCTCCTTATGAAAAGGACATACACAACCCTCCTCTCTCAGTTGGATGGGATATTGGTAGCTCATAAGACTAAAATCAGATGTTTGTGGGAGTATGTGAGAGCTTTGGATGCCACCAAGACTGGTGGTTCCCTCCACCAGAAGACTTCATGTCCCAGTGCCCTGTGGCCAAACAATATCAGAATGGCACAGCAACTGAAATCACCTCCACTAGGGAAAGATTTAAGAAATGCATGAGGAAATTAGATGTCAAACTGTCCTTGATTGATATGCTGATTTGCAGTCTCTTTGAGATGAAGACATTATTTTATGATCAGGATTGGTCCATTCTAGCTAAATGCAATCTCAATAGCTATAGTCTCTCTCGCGCCAAAAACCAAACAACTCAAAAAAAAACCCAAAACACACTTGGGTTTTATTATGAGGGGAGTTCTTTGCTTTCTTTCCTATGACTGAGGTCTTTTATTTCTTCTCCTGTCATTCATCAACTGCCTTCACTTTTTTCTTTTTCTTTTCATATTCCAGAGCAGGAACAGGTAAATGGTCGCACTGTAATGGAATAATTCCTTGGCAGCTGTCATTCTGACTCAGTTAAGAGAAAGGTCCAAAAGACCTTGTAGGTATTTCAGTTGGCCATAAAATTGGAATTAAACTCTCAAAGGCCAAAAGGAATTGGCTGTGAAGAGTGGAGATATGTAACTCTTACCATTTGATCTAAATATATGGAAGTCATAGTCCCATTCATACTCTCTAATGGTGAAAAGCACCTGGAAGCAGCAGACTCAGCACCAACCCCTAAGAGACTTGCATGGTGGCCAGGTTTTGTGGCTTCCCCCCTGCAAAGTGGTGCACTTTGCCTAAATGGTTTCCCTACCGCAAGAAAATGTGGCAGCAATGAAATTCAGAGATTAATTCCCAATTTAAATTTGGTTAATAATCCTTTTGCCTGCCTTACCGTCCTAGAACAGCCTCTTGAGATCCTTTCCCTTTTGCATAAGAAAGTGGCCTTTCAGATAGATACCTTCAAAGTCCCATCATTCCTACAGTGGGTATGTTCATGTCTGAAAGCAAATATACACATGACAAATAAGTTTTGACATACCTTTTGTGAGAAATTGAATCCTTGACCGTTATAACTGTGGGGTGTCCCTCAGGCATGTTCAACATCATATGTCAAGAAAAAGAGTTGCTATATCCCTTCCTTTCTATAGCAATAAGACTGACACTACCTCCCCGTCCCTTCTTCAACTTCCTCCCCTCTCCCTATCAGAATATCTCTCTTCCTCACATGGCAGTTGAGTTAATATAAAAATCACAGCCCCTGTTTTAAACTAGTTGTGTGCGATGTGCTCATCTGTGTAAACACTTCTCCTGTCAACTCTGGCAACTCTTTGACTGTTTTGTTCTCCCTTCAGATCAGAGTGAGTCGTTTGCATTTTCGTGATGAGCAGCTTCCTATGCTATGTGAATCTGTACAGGTCATAATAATTGGACTCCAAATTATGCCTGAACATGAGGAAAAACCTCTTCACTTTGAGGGTGCCAGAGCACTGGAACAGGCAAAACCTGCTTAGATACATTCCTGTCCAACCTGCTCTGGGTGACCCTGCTTTGTCAGGGGGTTGGACTACACGACCTCCAAAGGTCCCTTCCAACCTCAACCATTGTGTGATTCTGTGATCCTAAGGGTATTTTCCAATCTAAATTATTCTATCATTAATCATGTCCTACCTGGCTTTCTATGTCTTCCTTTCTCTCACTTCTCTTCTTCCCAGCAAAAGCATTCTAGTCTGCCTACCCTTCAAGGCAGAAAAAAAACGTAATAAGGTTTGTAGTGTTTCTACCCAGGCTGATAAGGTTTGCTTTATGGCTCCTTGTCTTACAAAATGGTCTCCAAGCTGCAATCAAATCCTTTAAATTCACATGATTGCTTGAAGAAACCGAGGGAAGTGAGAGATGTCGGAAATATTTCAACTGACAAAGGAAACAATTGACAAATGGGCTTTTGCTCTTGGTTTATTGCAGAGCAATTATAAGAAGTGGAACCTACAGTTGGGACCTAAAGTACTGTCTTCAAACATGATAACAGTGTGACAATTCATATACATGATTTAACTTGCAAGTGCAATTGAAGGGAGTCTCACCTCAGGGATTTTGTCTGTTCTATCACCAAGGTTTTGCTCTGCCAACCAAGCAGCAAGAGCTCATCTTGTTTTTATTTGGTAAATATTAAACTGAACCACTCAGATTTTTCATTTTCCCTATCAAAGATCTGCAAACCCACAAGACAGGACTGGGAAGCCTCAGCCTGCCTGTAATGTCTTCGAATTCTCTTTCTGTATTAGACATGTATCCCTCACTGTGAACAGTAATATGCTTCCCCCAGCTAACTGGCATTCAAATGTTCCTGGTGTGTACAGCATGTGCAAAGCAGCGTGGTCTGACATGGGGGTCAACAACCTTCCCTGAGTGACATGCCAGACTATTTTTCTTTCATAAATTAGAGATGAGATGAGATGAGATGAGATGAGATGAGATGAGATGAGATGAGATGAGATGAGATGAGATGAGATGAGATGAGATGAGATGGAAAAATTGCAGCAGAGGCCAATGAATGCAAAATGATAAAGGCATGGCTGGTCTACTGGTGGCTAGAACTTGCTTTTCTGCAAAGCAGTGGTTTCTGTTGAGTTTGGAGGTCCACAGGAGCTGCTGCAGATTTCTGTTCAGATGCTGTGGCTGCCAGCCCAACATCATTTCTGCTGTAGGTGGCAGCTATGCTTTTTGAAGCTCTCCAGGGAGTGGTCACTGTTCCCCAGACAAATGTGGCCTTATTCATATACCTACTGCCTCTAGGCTATGGATTCTAGAGGTAGATATGCTCTTTTCCATGTCTGGAAAAGGCCAAAGGTATGGTCTAGTGCCTAGATCACCACCATGGGATGTACGTTTTCCCTCTAGATCCCTGGCATGTATGACCTTCGGCAAGTCACACCATCTTCCTGGTGCAGCAAAAATGAAGGTAAGATGTTACCTGGAAAAGAGATTGCTTTCTGTGTTTCTCTACAAGAATACACGCTGTAACCTTCTCTTATGGAATTGTTCTAATCCAGGGACATGAAGACCACAGGTCTGATTCAGTATTGAAATCTTACCTTGGTTTGAGAGTGGTTATATTTTCTGGTTTAGTTTTCCCCATGAAGGAGAGCTGGGGGAACTCACTAAGTTCCTGAATGATGAAATTTTACAGAAATTCTCTCCAATGGTCATGGTGTGTTCAATGGATATGAAAGTGATGGAAGATCCACCACATGAATAAAGTCCTTGTAAACACACTGAGATGCAAAAAATACAAGCTTCCTGCATCCAGGTCATTTCTGCTCTTTGAAATTTGGAAATGAAAAGACTAGCTTTTAATTTCTGAATGCCAGTCACACAAAGGCAGGGCCATCTAGTAAAATGCTAGAAGGCAATCCCATTGAGCGTAAACTGTCAAAGAAGGAGATGACAAAATAGTTGAAACCACACACCAAGAACAAATTGACAAACAAAAAAAAAACAAACCAGAAAGAGAAGCTCAGGCGTTTTTTTCTGTTGAGAATGGTCATAAGCAGTGCATTTTCCACATTTCTGTGGCTAGATTTGAGCAGCAGAGACTGAAAGAAAAATGTAGGTTGATTTTTGGAGAAGCGTTAGCATAGTGAATCAATTATTGAGGATTCTTTTATAATAGGAGTGAGTGCTTTTTCCATCCTTAGATTTCAAAAGTGATCAGTGCATGTAATAAAAACCAGCATTTTAAGAAGCTCACAATGGAATTTTAAACTGTGGTGCCCTGGATCTATCACTTAATCTTGCAGTTCACATCCCCGTTGCGTATCTCCATCAAATCCTTGAATAACTTCTGCTAATAAGAGAATATTCTTCTGTTATACTCTGTGATTCTTTTACTTCAGGTACTTTTTACCCCTGCAATGAGCACCAGGGAACCATGTTTCTTCTTGTCCTTAACTGTTTTTAACCACACTTCAAAGTCAGGTCAGGTACAGCCATTATCTTTCCCTGGTTCCAGAGTAATTGCATCTTATACTTCAATCTGTGTTTAACAGCATATCACAGATGAACTTGCAAATGTAAAACAGAATGCCCTTCTACTGTAACAATTATTCTTTTAGCATTGATGGGTAGGAGCATTCAAGTTGCTAAACTGGCAAACAGATCCAATATAGATCTTGATCACAAACCACAGAAATCTAAAGCTATTCATTTCTCATAACATTCAGTATCTACACCACACAGACTCACAAACTAGACTGATGATGTCACAATCGACAGAAGATCCATTTAAGCTCCAGGAGCTGGTGGTGTGCTATGTAATATGGTGATGGACCCGCCAAACATCCTAAGATTTTACTAGTCTGGTTGTGTGCAACCAGCAACCAGCAAAAGAGTGTCAATTAATCACTTTACAGAGAAATAATCAAATTAAAGACATTTACAAAATGGTGCTAATGTACTCTGTTGGAGAGACAGGAACATTTACTTCCCACATTCCAGATCCAGGAAGACCATAAAGCCATTTGTCTTACTTTTTCCTTTTTTTTTAGCCCTATTTTATGACAGATTTTATTGTCCTGCATATGTTCCTTGATATTTACCTGATCTGCTTCTGTTTAAGCCAGTGTTCTCCATGGCAATTTTCTTGGGAAAGTCTTTCACTCTTCATTACATTCTTTTTCTCTTCCCATACTTACCTTTAAAGAAGGAGATTGCATGGCAATCCTGTGTTCATCCATTCTCCAAAAAAGCACATATCTTGAGAAAAAGCATACTGCACAGATGTTGACAAGCAGATTTTTTGGAGTGTATCCTGCACATGATTGAACACAATTGGCGTTCATCACACAATGATATTTATCTGTTCTTACCCATATTGAATTATCTCTATCTAGTACTAACCACATCTCTTCATGGATTCCAACATCTTATCATAGAATCATAGAATCACAGAATGGCTTGGGTTGGAAAGGACCTTAAAGATCATCTAGTTCCAACCCCCCTGCCATGGGCAGGGACACCTCCCACTAGACCAGGTTGCTCAAAGCCCCATCCAGCCTGGCCTTGAACACTACCATGGATGGGAAATCTTCTCTGATCTTTTTTAAACTCATTGAGATTAAGCAAGACTCAAATGGAGTTTGAAGGCGCATGCTGAACACGTACTAGAAGTGCTTTGATATATTGAGTTGTCAGTGTTACCTGCATCACAGTTTGCTACTGGTTAGGTAATATTGTTTCTGCTTTCCATTTAGATCACAGAATGTTTTCCTTTAAAGAAAAATCAGAAAAAAAGCAGTAGCATTTTGAGACTAAGAAAGTAGGAACTGAGAAGGCTGAACCATCTCAATGTCTGGACTTCAAAGTCTGTAAAGTTTGGTCTTTGTCACTCTTCTAGACATCACTGTTTTCACATCATTACAGATAATCTTTTCAGGAATAGAAATATGCACAGGTAAACAGGAAATACTTCTACAGAGATATCAACCAAGCCACTGCAAATGTCTATTGGCACAAACATAGAATCATAGAATCATAGAATCGCTCAGGTTGGAAGGGACCTTTAAGATCATCAAGTCAAACCATTAACCTACCCTGACAAAAACCACTTCTAAACCATGTCCCTAAGTACCACATCTACCCTTTTTTTAAACACCTCCAGGGATGGTGAATCCACCACCAAATTCACCAAACATCCCAAATTCACTTAAGTAAAGACTTTCACTAATATTTGGAAATATTTATTGCTTGCTACAGTTTCAGACCTGAAGCAAACGAAAGCAAAGATTGAATATGATATTGCTTTGGCCCTGATAGGTCACTTCAGAAATGGCCCCCTCCTTCACATTGAGAGTCCTGATGGAGGTCCTGCTGAAATCGATGGAGACCTTTCCATCCAATTAACTGCATTTTATGGCAGACTCAAAGGTCTTTGTTACAGACAGGTCAGCACTTGGCAATAGTGTTAATATACCTGGGCTGGCGGCCAACGATTCCTGCTTTTGCTAATGTTATATTGAAACCTTTTCGCTGCTGTAGTCAATGTATTACTTACCTCAGTGATTTTCTAAGTGCCGGTGCATGGACCCACCATCTATAATAATGTACAGATGTTCCTCTATGTCATCATCTAAATTTAGATTTCACCAGTGTGCTATGGTCCTCACTGAATACATGAATAGCATGAAAGTCCTTCTGCTTTTTAATGTGGTAGAAATTATGCCAATAGGTCGGGAAGGCTTGCTCTTGACAGTATCATCTTCCATGATGCCTGGGTAGGTTCAGATAGAGATTAATGCACAAACAGCTTTTGCCTGCCTATTTTCTTTTGTCTAGAAAACTGAGGCTGGAGTCCTCAGAGATTGCAGTTCATTTCAAAAATCTGTTTATGCCTTAGGTACACCTGATGCCCTCATCTTGCTTGTTTCTCTTGACCAGGTGCTGTCTTCAGGTGGTAGATCACATCCAAAATACAAAGCTCATTAGCCTTGCTCAGATCTGATGTCAAGGTAGTCTCTGGTGGGGATAGTATCAGATACCATACGAGAAGCTCTTGGGAAATATAACACAACTTTACTCCCATAGCATTTTATGATGGTTTTTAGAATCATAGAATTGTCTAGGTTGGAAGGGACCTTTCAAATCATCTAGCCCAACCTTCAACCTAACACTGACAAAAAACATCACTAAACTATATCTCTAAACACTATGTCTACCTGTCTTTTAAATACCTCCAGGGATGACGATTCCACCACTTCCCTGGGCAGCCTGTTCCAGTGTTTGATAACCCTTTCCATGAAGAAATTTTTCCCTAATATCCAGTCTAAGCCTCCCCATGGCACAACTTCAGGCCATTTCCTCTTGTCCTATGACCTGTCACTTGGGAGAAGAGACCGACCCCCACCTCTATACACCCTCCTTTCAGGTAGTTGTAGAGAGCAATAAAGTCTCACTTCAGCCTCCTTTTCTCCAGGCTGAACAACCCCAGCTGCCTCAGCTGCTCCTCATAATACTTGTGCTCTAGACCCCTCACCAGCATCATTGTCCTTCTCTGGACCCTCTCCAGCACCTAAAAATCTTTTTTTGTTGTGAGGGGCCCAAAATTGTACACAGTACTCAATTTACATTGATTCCAAAACTTATTTCCTGTTCTTAAAACCCAGGATAAATTTCATTTCTGGGAAAATAGTCAGTGCTCTTGGGGCCTTGCTACACTGCTGAGATTTCTTGAACTCAGTGCAATTTCACCCTTCTCTGCATATGGCCAGGGCACCTATAAAGAGAAGATATAGATAAAACAGTCAACTGAAAAAAGAATCTTTGTTTGGTGTTGGCAGCAATGACTTGGCTGAGTTCAGTTGGTTGCTGGCGTGTCCTCCTATCTACCTGAACAGTCATTTCCTTTGATTCACCTTGGACTTTGGCAATTGAAGCACTCCTATATATTAAGTAGAAAGACTCTACGCCGCTATTGCTTTTTAAGTATGAGTTCGACTGAGTGACCTTAATAGAAAACTGCCAACAAAAGCAGAAAAAAGTTTAATTGAATTAAATCTAAATAATATGATCTTGAAGGTTTAACACACACTTATCTATTGACATTGTCTTGCAGTTAGAATGAAAGAACAAAGTCCTTGTTCTGCTCTTCTGCAGAGCCGGCAAATTTATAATATACAGCAAAAGGAATCAGCAAGGCAAAGTCTTCATATAATCTTTTATCCAATATTAGAAAGTGAACATCAAAGGTGCTGCTACTGAAGTGTGGAAACACTCATATTACAGGGAGTTTGGAGTCCAGCAAGGTAGGGCACGGGGCACACGTTCTTTATTTCTTCCTTTACATAGGAGGGAGAAATAGTTTGGATTTGTTGAAGGCTATGGGAAGCAGGGAATAAGAACAGAAGTCTTACTCTGCTAAGTACCCCCTTGAATATTGTAGCAACTCCAAATGCCCTCCTTGTTCAGACAAGGTATTGTATGATGTATGTATGGTACCACCTGCTTGAACCATTCTAAGTATTACATACGACAACCCTTAATCGTGCTCTTCAGTTGCATACATCTCATCTTTCTAGTCTTTTCCATTAAAGTTGTGTATGTCCCTCTTTTTACTGATACAGGGTCATAAGACTTTAGGGAATTTGGATGAGGGTAAACTGTTCACTGTCTCCCCTGCTAGAACTAGGTGAATAAACAAAATGACAGGAAGCTAGATTCAAAATAAACAAAAGGACATGATTCTTAACAAAAGAAACTCTTGTTGTGGTTTGACTTTAGCTAGCAGCTAACTAACACACAGCTCTCTCGCTCACTCCCCCTCCATGGGATGGGGGAGAGGATTGGAAGGGAAAAAATGTGAAAGCTCGTGAGTTGAGATGAAGGCAGTTTAATAGGTAAAACAAAAGCTGCACACAAAACTAAAGCAAGATAAGAAATTTATTCGCTATTTCCCATCAACAGGCAGATGTTTAGTTCTTTCTAGGTAAGAAGGGCTTCATCATGCGTTACCTGGGAAGACAAATGGCATCACTCTGAACATCTCTCCTTCCTCCTTCTTCTCCCAGCTTTTATTGCTGAGCATGACATCATATGGTATTGAATAACACTTTGGCCAATTGGGGTCAGCTATCCCAGCTAGATCTCCTTCCAACCTCTTGTGCATGCCATCTACTCACTGGTGGGGCCCTGTGAGAAACAGAAAAGGCTTTGATACCATGTACGCACTGTTCAACAATAATTAAAACATTGGCAAGGTATCAACACTGTTTTCATCACAGAAACAAAACATAGCACAATGCAAGCTACTATGGAGAAAATTAACTCTGTCCCTGGTAAAACCAGTACAGCTGTAGATCTGAAGAGCTTCTTCAAGGGATTTTTTGTTTGCAAGATGGCAGTTTGTGTTCAAGCCATCCTTTGAGGCTGCATGAAGACTGAGAAAAGATTTCTGTTGCAGATAAATACATAGACAAGCTCAGGTGTGGAACTGAAAATGGCTGGAGGATAGAAGAAAACTGAGTATATATCATCTCTGCCTGCTCTGTTCTTACTCTTTCCCAGGCATCCAGGTTTGACTGATGTTGGAGACAGATTACTGTGCTTGGTCTGAACCAGTTTCTGTCTCCTTATGTTCTCATGACTCCAACCCAGGCTGATATAGAAACATACCTATGTGAATATTGTTGCCCTGATGAGATAGTTGAAATGTATCCTTTTGTGATGATTATTTTCAGTAGCAATTGCTGGGAGCTGCTATTTGTTAATACGCATATTCCCCCATGCAGTTACTTTGGAGATGAGGAAGCTGGAAATCAAATAATAAAAGTTAACATGAAGGGATGATTACAGCCCTTATAAGGACTTGGGGGAAATTATTATGCAAAGAGATGGTACTCTGAAAAAGTGTTAGAAATACTTCAGATTAGTTTGTCTGGATGATGAAAAGAACTAATATTAAAGGAATAGAGAGATGTAATGACGTTAGAGAAACATGAACCAATTTTTTAAAAATTCCTCATGGAGCTGCAACATTCCCAACTTCTTTCTGCTTTTTGCTCTGCTTTCTTTTTCATTTAAGATCTCAGACGCCACTAATAATGAAAAAATTGCTGAAGTTTTATTAAACAATGGGGAGCTCAGCTATCAGAACAGGGTCTGCTTACTGCCCTGCTGACATTTTAGCCATTAGGTTTTGCATGTTTTTTTTTCCCCCTCTGTGCTTTTCTACAATCATCTTTCCTTACTTGCCTGTTTTCTCGTACTCAGCTTGAGCAGTCATCTGTAACAGCCTCTGATAATACTTGGCTATCAATCAGGCTAAAACCATTTGCAACAGCTCATGGGTGTGATGTCAAATTGCAAAGGGTAATCCCTGGTTTCAGCTGCAATCCTGGATTTCCCCCATCTCCTACTTTCATTTTTCACCTCTTCAACAGGGAAAACTGAATGTAGGAGGATAGAGCTCTCTTTCCCCCATAGAGCGTTTACCAAAGACGGGACACCCAACAGGGAAATCATCTGGCCAGAGAGGTTCCCCTCATGCTGATCTTCTAGAGGTATAAAATCAGGATGAAAAATAAAGTTAAAATCTATTCCCACTCAGGTTATAACAGGATAAAACTCAAGTAGATGTGTTTGACCTATTCCCTGGTCAGTACTGTCTTACCTGCACAAATTGGAGGACGAATGAAGGACAAGTTCAAGACTCCTATTAATGACAAGAAACATCAATGTTTCTTACTGTTAAACCTGCAACCCAGTAGGAGTGGCTTTTACTGAGTTGGCTCAGTCAGGCGTAATCCTTTAGCCTTATTGAGTTCTGTCTTACTAGATGCTTCTGATGAACTCACTTTCCTCCCATGTAACCTTCTTTTTATTTCTTTTCTTTTCCATGTTTTCTGGCTGAGCACACCTCCTTGATCTACCTCCTAACACTTCCAGCTTGAGAGGAGATTTACGTCCACCCTTCTGCGTCTTTATGTGCACATCCTTCCCGTCACCAGGTATCATAGACAATTACTTTCATGGGCAAACAATGTCCACCTTTAATCAATTTCCACCGAATTAATTTCTACAAGTGTTGTGTTATTACCAGGGAGGGAGATGAACAAAGGGAATGAAGACAGACAGAAAATCCCAGGACACTAATGTCTTGCTCTGAGAGGCAAACATAATTAATTGTAGTGGTTTAATTTCTGCACTTTCTGCTTGCTCCCATGTCAAAGCCCAGGTGCCTTAACTGGCATGTTAATTAGTTCTGTGTTAGCAAATGGCTACGCCATGATTGTTAAAGTCATAAAACTGCAAATGCAAAATGCTGCTGCCCTGGGCCAGCTGACAATTACCTGCCATATTTAAGATCTATCAGTAATACAGAGATCTGATGAGAATAAATGTCACGGGGTCCAGGACTCACTTGTTCCTTTGGGTTAGTGTCATAACTCATTAGTCATGACCTGATGTTAACTCAGAACAACACGAGGGGGACTTTCCCATCACTGACCTGTCATTGATTTAACTTATGGCTGCCTCCTAAGTCCATGTAGACTGGGTGGGAGTGGAAGGAGCGTGACCAATGTGTGTATTTAAGATTTACTTGGTTTTTAATTAGACTCCATGGTCTGTCCTCTTTGATGGATTCACCTAATTTCCCATTGAATCCTCTTCAGTATGTAGCAGATATGAAAAAGGGAAAGGCATTTCCATAATTCTCTTTATCCTCATCATAACTTCACAAGTTGGAGAAATATCACTTTGCTAGTAGCTGGGCAACTGGGGCAGCAAGCTTCTCAGGGTTTTTTGACACTGTTCCAACAGAGATTTGCTGGCAAGGCAATGAACTGAATTTATACCCTGTTTACTCTTGATACCCTCTGAAATACAAATCCATTGATCCTCCCTCACCTCACACTGGAGGAGCCATTCACAATAGCATACTTTCCAAGCCGAGGCAAATAAAACAAACAAACAAAAAAATCGTTTAGGATGACATTGGCCAGCTGAAATTTATTTTAATTCAATGGGACTGTACACTGGCAAAAAACAAGAGCACCTACTACAATGTTAAAATACATTTTCCTAAAGTATGGGTTTAATTAGAACAGTTGAATTGGCATCTGGTATGAAAAAGGAATATTAACCAGTTCCCAAGTTTATGGGTAGAGTAAAATAAACCGAGAATCTTATTCGCATTTTTTAATGTCTCTGCTTTTCATGCAACCCACTGACCGTTCTTCAAATAAAAATATAATTGAAAAGGAGCAATTTCTTTCTATTTCCACACTGATGATGGAATAAAAGCCATAGAAGTTTTAAGGCATCCTATACTGAGACTCTACAGGCTTTTTCATGGTGAACTCTCCCATCAGTATGGAAATGAAAAATTTTAAATTCATTTTGTTTTCACAATGGGAAAAATTCAGTCTCGTCGCACTGAGGCTTTATGAAGTATGCAGAAATTTACTAGCTGAAAGCAAAACTGGAGTGATATTATATATGTTCCAAGGATAAAACTTCCCCTCGGAAATGAGCAGTTCAACCCTTTGGAAATGCAAGCAAGGGCAAGAGGTATCATATAGAAATCTAGCATTGTAGTAAAAAATGGAGAAAATGCTAGTGCCATCTATTGGCACGAAAATATAAAGGTGAAAAAAAAAGCTGGGCTCATCTGTATATATCCAAACAAGGAGAGAGGAGGCTGTTTGTTTTAATCACATCAAGTTAAGATATTTGTAAATACGCAGTTTTATGTTTAGTCTTTTTAATGATGTTGTATTTTGGGTAAATATGTTGACTTAAAAATTAATCACTCTTGTAATCAAGCTGCAGCGAAAGACGGGGATTTGAAAGTAATGGGAATTAAGAGTCATTGCTGAGTGGATAAATGCTGGCATACGGTCTAATGCTCTTAAGCAGGTTTGCAATGTCATCACAGACTGTGTCCAGGCTAGTAAGTGGGTTTAAATTTCCCAGGAATAAAAGGTGGAGGAATCTTTTATTCTTAGATCTTTCCTGGCTTCCCTGATCAGCTGCAACTGGAAAGTATTTTCATGCCTGCAGCTGGACTGAAGCAAAGGGGGATTTCCATTCACAGAGAGTCAGTAAGAGGCAACCAGCCAAGACATTCAAATTCAAAGTGAATCTCTTAGTTTAGTATCAGGCAGGCTAGATTAGCATCAAATGATCCCCAAATTTTCAAATTCAAATTAATGTCTCTCCCTGCATTTCCTTTTTGTCAATGGTGCAAACCAGACTCCAGGTATTTGGCAACCCAGGGCTTTCCCAAGCCAGCATGAAGGGCTTTATTTAGGGATGGGACTGTTGAACTCCTCTCCCTTTGGAACACCAAAACAGGGACCCGCACTGATAACCCACCTCGAGATGGTAACAGGATGAGAGGCAATAAGTGAATGATGCACATTACACTGAGGTCAGGCTTGCTAAAGGCAGGAGTCCTTTCCCCACAGGTGGAAAGTGTGTCTCGAGAGAGCAGGGGAATGGGGACAGAGAGGCCTTCCTCAAGTTCACCTTCTTCTTTATACTACTAAAAGCAACACAGAGAAGCACAGCCAGACCCTCTGAAGAAACAAAAAAAAAAAAGAGAAATCTTTTTGAAGGAACACTAACAGCCGTAATGTGTGTCCATGGTGGGATATCCTGGCAACTACTAAGTTATTTCAGGAATTATTGTGTCTGCAAACAATGCCTTTCTGCAAAAAAATAGTGTTTGATATCAAAATCCTTTTTTTGGAGAAGGAACTTCATCTCAATCATTGTGTCCCCTTCCAACGAAAAGCTAATTAACTACTACGTCTTAAAGCTTGAAAGGAGTTTAGGGTATAGCGTGGAGCACTGAAGTCATCCTGGAGTTTTCATATGGAGCCACTACCTTCTGACAGAGATAACACTTATTTTTTAAGAGTGGCTTAGACTGAAAGATTCTGAGCAATGCTGAACATCTTTTCCCTACATAGGTTTTTCCAATTAATAGCTGGTCTTTATGGTTAGAAATATGAAACTGATCTCTAACCCACACATATCCAACTTCAATATCCATCTATTTAACCCTTTTCTATTCTACACTAGATGCAGAGTTTCTGATCTCTGTTAGTTTGCATACACCTTCCATTTTTTTCCCCAGTGGGCATTCAGAACTCCCTATTATACACTTAATGTTATACGAAGTTGATCTTCTTGGTCATGTGGCACGAATCCCTTAGAAATGAAACCCTCTGAGTCAAAAGTGCATTTTCTCTAAGTCTTTTGAAATGTTCACCTTAAAGGCATTCTTACAGACAATGACCAGGTAACTTCTTGGCTTTCTACTTATTAAGGCAAAAAGCTGCCATATCTCCCACTCTGAGATGGACTTTACAGACTTTCAAATGCCCCAGATGCTCAAAGGTTTGTGTTCTCTGTTATGTCAGTATTTTGCTTCATTTTGAGACAGGACCCTTATAGCTGTTTTTGCTGTCCCAGTGCCTGGGATGGAGAGAGATCAGCTTGCAATCCTTTGAAAAATCCTTTTAAAAATCATTCTTTACAGTTTCACAGCCTGGCTTGCCAAGACAAAGAAGAATTCAAAGGACTTTTGCCTTGAATATTGCTGAAACTTAGACATATTGGACATGAAATATTGGACAACAGCCAATACCCTGGGAAAAGTTTAGTTCTGAATTATCCCAAGATGAGAAGGATGCTTCACAACAGTGATGTGACATGGAAATGCAGCCTGGAACTTCTGGAAAACACCTTTCACATTTATAGACTGAGAGTTATATCTCCTGCCACCTCAGAAAATATTCACAAACGTTATAGGTCTTCCTCTGGGTGTTAGCATGGGGGTAATAATGGCATCTAGGAAAACCCAGAACTGTGTTGTGCTGCATGACGTGGATTTCTAAACCTTCATAATTCCAGTGCCTCTGATTCTGTTTGCAGAAATCTCCAAAGGGTTTCCACATAGAAATAGTAAACCAGCTTTCCAATATGGATTTATTTTTGACCCATGCTTTGCTGGTATCCTCCGTCTCCTCTCCTCATTTTTTATTGTTATTTTCTTCCACTTCAGTATGAACAGTACCACATTTCAGGGCATGATAGAAAGTGAAATGTCTTAACTTGACACCACACTTCTCCCAAACTGAGGCAAGATGGCAAAAGTTGCCTTTCTGTGTGTCTGTACTCACAAAAAGAAGAGTTACTTTAGAAGATAGAGCAAATCAAAATATTCCTCAATTCTGATGTTGGAAAAGCTGAAGGAATTGCTTCTTGTCATTATTCTGAGAGGGTGGAAATTTTTTTTCTCTAGGTTAAAAGAAGACCATGGTTTCATTAAAGTTGGACTGACTCTAAGCCAGATAAAATTCAAAATTTCAGTGTTCTTAACCAGATAGAAAACAACACCTTCCCCCCCTCAGCCCTTCATGGTCATTAAAAATCTATGAAAGTGTTCCTTAGCATTAAGATGCAAACAAAACCCCCAAGCAAAGTAAAAAAAAAAAAAAAAAAAAAAAAAAAAAAATATCAACCAGAAAGAAAATAAAAGGAGGGCATCACAGTTTTCAAGGGAGGAATCTCTATTCCAATTCCTTCCTTTCTGTTCCCCAACACACCAACCTGTTACCCAAAAAAACCCTCACAGGAGCTGAAAGACAAGAGTTCTAACCCCTGCAAGTAAGAAACTAGTGGGGATGTTTTTCTTTCACTTATGCAAAAACTGGGTAGTCACAGAAGGACACCATGTCATCTTGGAAATTGTTGTGACCTCTAACTCCATAGAGTTAAGACATTTTCCATAGGGTTAGTTTCTGGTGGCACTTTACTGATGTACTCCATAGGTCTATCTGAAAAACAGTGCATTTTACACTAATGAAGAAAGGCCAAGTTGCACAAGTGGTAGAACTTTGATGTTCTGGCCTGATACTGGCCAGCTGTCTGCAGACAGTCATTTATCTTGGTGGGCTCTTCTTTCCCTTCATTCCCATTATCTACGGTATGTAAGGGCTAGTTGCACAACTCTCTTTCTTTCAGGCTGCATTTTGTGTTGTATCCTTAGATTCTGCACCTTTCTGTTACACATCCCAGCCTCTTCACACAGCCTCACTTCTTGGTTTACTGCTGTTGTGGTTTGGGCCAGACTGGCCACTGAAAAAAAAAACCCCAGAGATGCTGCCCCAACCTCTCCCTTCAGGGAGAGAAGGATGAGAGAGAAGGAGACTTATGAGATGACAATAAACTAATGAAATATTAATAAAATAATAATAATAGATAATATTAATAAGGAAATAATAATAAAAATATATACAATATATACAAATCCCATATCAGGCTCCTAGGATGATGATCATGTCACCAGCAGGCACTGGGAAAGTCCCAGATTGGACTCAGCGACAGATAGGAACTGGATTCCAGATCTGCATTCAGGAACACATGGATGGGCGTTGTTGAGTATTGTTTGTAAGTGCCCTCAGCATGCAAGTGGCAGGAGAAAGACTGTGTGTGCTAAGAGAGAGGGAAGAGAGAGAGAGAGAGAGAGAGAGAAAATTAACACTGTTATCATGAATCTGGACCATGGCATGAAGATCACCCCATAAAGCATTTCCTGTGCATGGTAACCTGCTCCTTTGGAAGGTGGGTGGTGTAAAGCGAGAGCTATAGAGGTGATGGAACCATCCCTTGAACTGGGGAAAAGTGCCTTGAGCCTGGCTGACCCTGTGTTGCCTCTTTATTAAACCAGGCAGCTTCCCAGTGGGACTGTGCATGAGTGGAGTTTCTTGAAGGTTTGTAATCCCTTTTCTGCACATATTCCCCCAGAGCAAGTTGTGTATCTGGTGTACTAAGAAAGTAGGCAGAAAATATTTAGATAAAAGATGGAAAATGCCCTGGAGCAAAACAACTGTGACATATGCAGATGAGCATTTTAGGAAGTGCCTTTAGCATAACTTCAGAGCACCAAAATCTGTGTCTGAAGAACCATGCTTGTTGCAGCTCAGCTCTTTCTTACCTCTGCTGTTTGGTGTCTTGGTCTCTCACACTCTCCATCTCAGTCTGCCTCCATCTCTTTGTCATCCACATTTGCACATCTCACTTACTGTGGTCTCCATGCCTGGCGAGCACCTAAACAGGAATTATCGCTGAAGGCAGCTGGGATGCAGATTGCTGGTGTTTACGCACTGAAGCTTAAGTGACCTTTTGAAATCTGTGAACATGAATTTTCTACCTCATTTCCCGTGGGAAAATATTTACATATTGTTGAATGGGCTGAGCTTGCTGTTACCGTGTTGCTACTGTGATTTAAAAAGCATTACCGGGAAATAAAAGAATGATAATAACAAACCCCAGTGTTTGTCTGAATTGGAGCCTGAGAGATGAGCCGTGGGTGCCTAGGGCACTAACATCAGAGCACAAAATGAGAGCGTGCATGTGGCATTCACCTCCCACTCACGGGTACCTGTCTGCTGCCTGCTCCATTGGAAAATAAGATTAAACCTCCTAATAGTTTGTGAATATCCAGTTTTAAACAAGGCTGAGGAAAGGACACTACTGGTAAACAGTCCTTAATTTATGGATGAGGGAGAGATTTATAATGTATTTCTTGGTACAGAAGTGGAGGTGGGAGAGAGGAATGGAGGGTGACCTTTGCGCTATCTTTGCAGCACCATAAAATTTCATATCTTCACAACACCATCGTGTTTTTCTGTCCTCTTCTTCACCCTGGTTTCTGTCAAATGTTAGAAAGAGGAGAGATAACACTGAAAGAGGGAAAAAGAAATTACAAACATAGCACATTTGGTGACCCTCCGTCTGCTGCTCTTGACAAGATCTCTCAGATCGGCGTGTGTTTGCTTGGTTGTACCAAGTGGTGGAAAAGGAAGAGTGGGAGGAGTTGTTTTGGATATACTGAGAAGGGATATCTCTTGCATTATTAGCTGGAATTTGAGATTAACATGTGAAACAAAGGGCTTGAAGGTACAGGGATCTTCTGATGAGGTGGCTATAAAAAACACCAGTGGATGCTGACCCATTTTGCTAGTATTGTTTTGTTGTTTCTTTCCTTAGCACCCACCTGATAACACATTTGTGGTCATTTCTTTAAGGCAGGAGTATCTTTGTGTTCTGCATCATAAATACAGAGCATTGTGAAATCCTGGAGCTGCTGCTATATTATAGGTATCAAATACCCATTTGTTACCTAATTTCTACATTTTTAGTATTTAGCACTTAGTAGTGCCATGAAACCTGAGCGATCAGAGATTTTGAGACCATGGCACCATTTACAAGAAGGAAGCCCTGAAGTAGTTATTGGAGCTAGGATGTATTACTTGATACTGCTGTTTAGTTAATTTGCTTTTTCTGCTCCATGCAAAATGCATATTTTAATATAACCTAAAATAAAGCAAAAAGAAAGCAAAATAGGCACTGAACGCAATGTTTTGGGAAAACAAGTTAATAATCTACAAAGTCATTGAGACGATTCAGTTTCCAAAAAGTGGGGTCCTGCTTGAGCAGGTCACATCTGCAGTAGATGAATCATAAACTGCACAGATTTCCCCATATGTCAAGGCATAAATTACTGTCATACAGGATTGAGCCTCCTGCTTCATCCAGCTGCTGCACTGCTTTGAGTATGAAACATGACATGGGCTGCAGTTGTCAGAGGCTGGTTCATGGGGTCTCCCTGCTATGGTCAGTCTGGTCTAGTCCCTGTGTCTCATAGCTTTTCATATCTCCTGGTTGTGGGATACTGCTTGAATCTGATGAAAGTAGATATTCTCCAGTTCCTGGGAACATTCACCTTCCTCTGCTTACACAGTTCACCAAAAGGAGGGTACCCCCACCAGCTATCTCATCAGCTTCAGCATTCAGTCAGTGTGGTAACAGGGACCTCAAATAACTGTGATTAGTCCCTGAGGGCTGTTTGGTGGGATCCCTCTAGCTGGTTGAGTTTGTTACCACCAGGCTCATTCCTTACATTTTCTGCCTGCTGGTTCACAACCCAAGGATCAATCTGTCCTGGAGAGTTATGTATGAAAAATTGGGCTATGAATAGTCCAGAAAAGACCTTGCTGATGTCCTCTCCTAGAGATCCTGGGATTCCTGTGGTCCTCCCTGGTGGTAAAGAATTACCTCTCTCCTCTCCACCTAGGTAATCCAAATCTGACTGATATCTATAGAAGAAATAGTAACGTACCTTCTTGAATTGGGCCCCATCATGCTCAAATGGAAAGAGCAGGAACTACAAGAACCATCACAATTCTTGAAAGAATGTGAAAAGCCCCTTTTGCCCGGCTTTTCACAGGCAAGGTTTCTTAAAAGGCAACATCCACATCTCTCACATAAATGAAACAGGGAAGGAAGTCAAGGGCTTCTAGCATGTCATGAGTAGAGAACAGGAGAAAAGTTTTTTTCCCTTTCCATGTCACTGGCCTCAAGAAGGGAAAGCTTTCAGCTTCCAGTTCAGCTCTGAAATAACTGAAGGGCCCGATCCTTATTCCTGACCAACATTGAGATCAGAAGGTGAAACTGTGAGTGCATGAAGGCACAATGGGTGGGAAGGGAAACCTCCAAGGACTGTGGTGGAAGCCAGCAATTCAAATCCTGTGTCAGGTTTAGCCCTGGTCAACCCATCTGCAGCCAACAGGATTCCTGCAGGGACAAGAGAAGCCTAGTTTGTCCAGAAGTCCTTTCTGGGCCTTGAACATGGGGAAGATAACCTTTCTTCAGCTGAAGATAATTCTGAAAGTAACTGCCAAAGGAAGGACACAGTGAATTGCTCTGACTTTATTGACTCCATCTCCATTGCCCATACGGGGAACCTGAACAGCTGGTTCAGATGAAGATACCTCTGTTGTAGACACCTGAAGTTAAGAGTCTACTTGGGATTCCTACCCTGAAAGGTCTCTGGACTTACACAGTTGGTGGCATCTGCCCGAAGAAGAATCTATCCCAGAAGGGAGAAGGCAGGCTGAAGGTGTACGGTGGCATCCAAGATGCACAGTGTTTCTAAATTCAGGGCAAAGCTTGAGGGCAGGAAGGCTCTACAGAGGGACCTGGAAAGACTGAATCAATGGGCCAAGGC
Source organism: Alca torda (assembly GCA_008658365.1). Taxonomy (NCBI): domain Eukaryota; kingdom Metazoa; phylum Chordata; class Aves; order Charadriiformes; family Alcidae; genus Alca; species Alca torda. The sequence continues at coordinate 162,565,060 of CM018077.1, forward strand.
CAATTGTATGAGGTTTAATAAGGCCAAGTGCCGGGTCCTGCATTTTGGTCACAACAACCCCAAGCAATGCTACAGGCTTGAGTAAGAGTAGCTAGAAAGCTGCCCAGCAGAAAAGGTCCTGGGGGTTCTGGTGGACAGCCAGCTTAACATGAGCCAGCAGTGTGCCCAGGTGGCCAAGAAGGCCAACAACATTCTGGCTTGTATCAGGAATAGCGTGGCCAGCAGGAGTAGGGAAGTGATCAGGCCTCTGTACTTGGCACTGGTGAGGCCTCACCTCGAGTGCTGTGTTCAGTTCTGGGCCCCTCTCTACAAGAGGGCATTGAGGTGCTGGAGTGTGTCCAGAGGAGAGCTACCAAGCTGGTGAGGGGTCTGGAGGCCAAGTCATATGAGGAGAGGCTGAGGGAGCTGGGCATGTTTAGTTTGGAGAAGAGGAGGCTGAGGGGAGACCTCATTGCCCTCTGAAAGGAGGTTGTAGAGAGGTGGGTGTTGGCCTCTTCTCCCAGGTGAATAATGACAGGACCAGAGGAAATGGTCTGAAGTTGCAGCAAGGGAAGTTTAGATTAGATGTTAGGAAGAATTACTTTACTGAAAGAGTGGTCGGGCACTGGAACAGCCTGCCCAGGGAGCTGGTTGAGTCGCCATCCCTAGGGGCATTTAAGAAATGTGTAGATTTGGCACTTCAGGTCATGCTCTAGTGACAGAGATTTTAGGGTGGGTTTTTTGTGTGTGTATGGTTGGACTCGATGATCTCCAAGGTCCTTTCCAACCATGAAGATTCTATGATTCTATGATTCTAATACGCTCAGTGGCTCTCCTCCACAAAGAAGCTGGAGTGGTGGAGACTGAATGAGGTTAAACTGCACTAAATCTGGCTTTGTACCAGATATTCTGCCTAAATTATACAGACTCCTCATGCACTCCAACAGAATAAAGCAGAAACAGCAGCACTGAAGAACAACCTTTGGAGACCCTTCACATTTAAGACCTTAAATGAGATGAAGACTTATCCCATGTACCATACCCAGTGAGTGACAACAGAGACACAACCAGAGCAATCAAAAGAGAAAATGATAAATCCCATTCTTTATTTGTCAGTGCTCACAAGTATTTCAAATTAAGCTAAATCCCCAGATTTGGGGTTTGATTTCTTCCTGTTCATAAAGAATGCTCAAACACTTGCGCATTTCTCATTGAAGGCAATGGAATGTAGGTACCTACTTAAAGTTAAAAATGAGATTAAATGAATATGTGGCACTTTGTACCTCTCCAGAGGAAATAAGTGGGGCAATCACCATTTGTGTTAGGAAAGTCAACCATGCATCTTGCATGAGCTGAATGTCTCTGTCTATTTCTTTCCACCTTTGCAAGCTATCATGGAAGCAACTAAATAGGGCACAGAAGAATCTAAATAGGGCACAGGAGAAGTTTCACCTGGGGAAGGTTTGAATTAAATTCTCCTGTGTAGTTTTCTTGCACTAAATGTGGTGATATAGCCAAAAAAGCCTGGAAGCTGAAGGGCATCTGCAGCTTTCTGACTAAGAAAGCCCAGAGTAGGGAGGCAATCCTGCCTCCAGGTTGATACCTTTCACCTTGCTCCAGGGTCCAGAAAGTGTACAGCACTTCAAAGTCCTCTCTTTGCTTTGGAGCCTTACCTGGGAGGGACTACAATGAGTATCTTTTGCTTTCTGAAGCTTAAACAGTTCTGTTACCCTTGGCTATAGCTGAACCCAGCAATAAACTGAAAGGCCATTTCTCCATAAGCACTGCTTTGAAGATTTGTGGAAAGAGGGTTTTTTGTTTTGCTTTGAGGAAAATGGGCCCATGGTGAGTAATATGGTGAACAATAAATTAATTCTCAAAAAATCATCCATTTTGAGAACATTTGTGCTAAAGAATAATGATTTCTAATAGGAAAAAGTCTCAAAAATTGAACTTAATACCCTTTTCAAATTTAATGACAGTAGCACAGGCAGGTTTCCTGGATCTGGTGAGACGGGTATTAACCAGTATTTGTAATCTGCTCCAACCCAATCTTTTCTTAAAGTGACTTTCCTGAAGGACTTGTAGGATGAAGGAAAAACGGAGGCAAAGCACTTAGAGAAATGTGAACCTTTATGTTCACATGTGTCCCCCGGCAGCTCAGAGAGGGCGTGGCTCACATGGCATGGAATACTATTTATTGCGGAGAATTAACCCTATCCCTGCCGGAACCAGGACAACGTTACACATGTCATTCCATGAAATGTAAATTCTTTTTTTCTTGCAGTGACCATTCACATTTATTTCCCCCCAAAAAAGTCTGCCCGTAGACTGTTAGAAGAATTTTTTCCCCAAGAAACCACACTGGTCATAGAATCATAGAATCACTTAGGTTGGAAAAGACCCTTGGGATCGTCGAGTCCAACCATCAATTCCACTCTACAAAGTTCTGCCTTACACCATATCCCTTAACACCACATCTAAACGAGTCTTAAACACATTCAAGGATGGTGACTCCACCACCTCCCTGGGCAGCCTATTCCAGTGTTTGACCACTCTTTCTGGGAAGAATTTTTTCCTAATGTCCAGCCTACACCCCCCCTCCCCCCCCCCCCCCCCCCCCGCAGCTTTAACCCATTCCCTCTCTTCTATTGCTAATTACCTGTGAGAAGAGACCAGCACCAACCTCTCTACAATGTCCTTTCAAGCACCTGTAGAGAGGGATGAGGTCTCCCCTCAGCCTCCTCTTCCTCAAACTAAACAGTCCCAGCTCCTTCAATCTCTCCTCATCAGATTTATTCTCCAGGCCCTTCCCCAGCTTCGTTGCCCTCCTCTGCACTCGCTCCAGCACCTCGATATCTCTCTCGTATTGAGGTGCCCAGAACTGGACACAATACTCAAGGTGTGGCCTGAGGTGGTCTCAGAGAATTCCCCAAGATTAAACCAACAACCCAGTGCCTTGTAAAGCTGTGCCAATTCTAAAAATCTCTCAAGAAAAAAGAAAAAAGAAATCTAATAGTTATTTTGGGGAAACCATTTGACTTCTTGCCTTTCATGTTGGACGTCTGGAATGCTCAGCTCTCCATACCAGGAAGCCTTTTTCTTTGAGGGCTTTGCAGTTCAGACATGTTATCTGAGCTTAAGAAAGACTTACCTACAGCTTAGACCAACCTCGTGAGCTAATGAAGCCAGCAGTGCTGATGGAGCTACCTGTGACAACTTACATGAACTCCTGTTTCTGCCGATGGTTGGTCATGAGCAGATCTGCTTTGTGACTCACTTTCTCTCTCTTTTAAATAGAATAATTCAGTCCAGGCTCTCCTGATCAAAGACTGACATAAACTTGCAAGAGTCCAGTCCAAACTGTCAGTATAATTATTTTAAGGGAGTTAAGTATTCCCTGCCACTCATTCTGTTGCCACTTTCCTCATCCCTTCCTAGTGTATGTTGCTGGAAAGACAAATTGATTTTACCTCCCCTGTTCAAGACTCAGGCGGAGCCAGTAGTTGACAAGGAGCTAATTAGCCTTTCCAAGGTGAACACAACGAAGTCAGTGGAGGAGAAGAGAGATGATGGGCTATTTTGAATGACAGCTTGAAGTGACGAGACAGCTGAATAGGGAAAGGCTGCAGCACTTTCTTATGGTCCACAAATTATTCTCCCACCTAATTTTTCGATATTCCAGTGCTGAGTTCAGAAAGTTACTGTCAATTAAACCGCATTTTGGCGATGCGTTAAATTGCAAATACTGCTGATGGCTGCTTACATCAAACTTTATAGCAGATAGAAACATAGATATCTGGGATCAGCAATCATTAAGTATCTCAGGAAACAAACAAAACATGCCCTCTCAAGGCTGAATTTCAAAGAGGGCAACATCTGTAAAGCAGCCAAAGTAAGAGTTATGGGGGATTGTGGGATCCTAACTTGAAGGAAACCAATAAACATTTTCCTGCACCAGTTTTAACACAATGCATTGAGATTTTGGAGAGATACATTTGTTTACCAGTAATTTTCCTCATCTCTTCTGAACATTGAGGCAACTGGGGAAGGAAAGTCGGGCAAAAAACTGATAAGGTAAAATCTCCACTTTCTCCCAAGATGATTTGTGGAGAAACACAGAAGTGCTTCCAGTGTCAGAACAAAAACTAGTTTGAAAGATTTTCACCATATCTGTCATCAGCGTCATTTCCACTAACGCAGAGATGAAGTCTGTAGCAGTGGCCAGCACACATGGGCAGGAATAAGGAGACCCAGGGTCATTTCCCAGTTCAGACCATTGCACCTCTGTGGCTGAATGTCGTCTTTTCCTCCCTACTTTGAGATGGAGGAAACAGTTCCTATCCCATAGGCACAAAGTGAAAAGTTGTTGTAGGATAAAGTCATTGACTTCTCAGGTCTGAATAATGGTGTAGCAGGTGTCACTTTGTGATTGTACTGTCTTCTAAGATCTTTTAATTAGAAAGTGTTTTTTGATCTTTAAAGAGATTCCTCTGTGACTAATAGGTTAGGCATGGTTCTGCAGAAAGGGAATGTGTGAGCAATAGGAAACATTTCTTTGCATTGGGAACTTTTAATTTCATAAATCCAAATCATGCTGTGGAAAGGCTTTATTAATGTTGGATTGCAGTCCTTGAAAAAGAGGAGTATCTGCATCTCTGTTCCAGGCCCCTACATTCATATACAAAGAACAATTACAACTAAAAATACACTCAGGTTCATGGCATCAGCTTGTCTTCCACTACAACCTGAGCTCTAAGGCACTAAAATGAAGTTTTACTAATGGGTAATGCAAGAAAAGACACAAAAACTAAAATGACAATCCAAGGATTGATTCCACACATATTTAGTTCATTTAGCTTCATAAGGAGACGGCTGAAGAGGCACATGTATGTAATGTCCCTGGGAACATCAGCCTGGGAACATAAAAATCTTAGCCAGGTTTTTTGACCCTGTTAGAAATCTGATCCAGATTTGTGATTTGACCTAGTGGAGGAAGAATGATACCAACAGGAAACTCAGTTCTGATCCCTCAAAATATAGATCTGTTTGCTTCTGGGGTTCTATACTGCATTCGTTTCAATTCTTCACTTTAGCGTTGATTTTCTACAGGATAAACCAATTTGAATTGTATAAAAATGATGGTCAAAATTTTTTTTAGGTCAAAACAATGCAGTCGATGACTCAGGAGATATTTAGTGCTAGATCTCAGTGAAGAGTGGTCATTTTGATCTTCAAGATATGCATATACGATATGTCTTATGCCTCCCTTCAGCTCTTGAATTTGTTTTCAGCCTTGGAAATGCCTCAGAGATATTTAGACAAATGTACAAAGTTTTGAAGTTACATCAGTCTTGCTCATGTTAGTTTTGGAGGTGCTAAGATAAGACAATACTGCATCAAAGTTGAAAGGTTTTTTTTTGCTAGGAGACAGATTCACCAAGGAGATCCTGAGGCAACCAGGATCCATGTGTACCCAGATGTGGGTTATCCCCCTCAAATACTCCCTTCCTACACCCCATGTTGAATTTACCTCTTTCCTCTCCTAACTCAGCAATTCAAGGCCAATGGTTCAAATTCTCCTGTTTCTATTCCCTTCCCCTGCCCTTGGCTTGGCTCTTATCTTCCTGAAACCCACACAGCTCCCTGCCCGCCACACTGTGTGTCAGGCATGAAATGAGATGACTGTGGTATGCTCCTGGCGTTCCTCCCATCTCCTGACATCCAGTTCATGACTCCCATTTGGTTCACATTTCCTCCTGGGCAAACCAGCTGTGCACTCAGTACCCTTTCCTAGCTGATCCCTGCTGGTTGAAATAACTCCAGTCCTTCTTTTTTACATGCCTTACTTCTGTTTTTACATCCTCTCATTTTTGCATTTGCTTTTGTTCTCAGCAGTTTCCCATTTAAGTTTTATTATTTTGCAATTCCTCACGTTGTTATGTCTGTTTCAGTACCTTGCTCACATAATAATATTTTATGTTTAGATACTCCCATGCAACCCTGCAGTTTACAGAGTGTTGCTTTTTTTACCACAAAGAAATGCGATGGTCTCTGGGATAGGATGGGATCATCACCTTGCAGGAATACTTGCAGGGAAAAAAAAAAAAAAAAAGGAAAAACTGTTTTGCTGGTTTTGGAGGAAGTTGTAAACTGTTTTTTTTTGTTTGTTTTTGTTTTGTTGTGTGGTTGTTTTTTTTTTTTTGTTTTTGTTTTTTTTTTTTAATTAAGTACATGGTGCATCTTCATGATGTGGAATATTTTAGCCGGCCCTATGTAAAATATCATATTAGCTGTTTGTCTCCCGGCCTGAATCCAGAAATAGTTTGTTGCACAAATAATTTAGGATAAATTGTCTGTGCAACAGACCTTTAGCAGGGATAACTTGGCATGACTGCACCAGCCAGCCAGAGATCAGGGTCTTTCAACTCCAGCAGGACTTCATTTTGAGCCCTTCCTGCTGGAGAACATCTCGCAGTGCTGGTCTGGCCTGACATAGCCAAATGAACAAAACAGCCAGCTTAAGGGAGAATTTAATGGAAAACTGTGCTGTGACACTTTTGATGTCTCTATGTGCCCAGTTTGTCTGTTGGTCTTCACACTAGTTGTCCCTGTGGCATTGAAGCACAGGTTATAAATAGCTCTGAATCAAAATTTGACCCCCAAAGTGTCACTTTCCCACAGGAAAGTCCATTTGATACTTTTAAATCCCTCTCAGACAGTTTTATCCCTTGTGCACACTTCTGCCGCTTCATCAGCCAGATTGGATTTGCTCATTTGTTTGCAAATAACCAGTTTATTCTTTAAAACACCTGGGAAAATATGCCTGAGCTTTTCTCTGTCTCCTGGCAAAGAAGGGTAAGAGTGTTCAACAACTGGCACAGAACCTGTGTCCACAGGTTGTGTCCACTCGTTCATTCCCATTTGGGCCAAATAAAGAGAAGGCGGCTTCCAAAATCCTCATCTTTGTCCACAGCAGCACATCATCCTTATCCTTGAATTGGCTGTTACACTACTTTTGTACAGTATTGTCATCCCTTGACTACTTCAATGATACAAGGGAGTTTGCCTCTCAGCTATCAAAAAGTAGTGTGACACCATCATCTGAGGGCCCACAAAGCAATAAACATGGTAAATCAAGCCCAGAGTGGGTACGCATTCATGCCGCCTGGTCCTCAGGAGGCAGGAGTCCTCATCTCATCACCAGTCTCACAGGTGACCCAGCCCTTGGGAGCCAGCAGCCCCAGCAGAGAGCTGTTTAATCTTATTCCTGCGGTATGTGCCAGGGAAACACAAACACAGAGGACGTCTGGCCGGCCGCCAGCCCACTTCAGATGACAGGACGCATATGGAACTGAGGGTGACCATACTGAACGCCTCAGCATAGCTGCTCTCCCTAATTGCACCATCTGTGCAAGTGCCTTGCAAGCCTGAGTACTCTCGTTCGTCGGTCACTGCGCAGGGTCAGTTTTTGAGCTCTGCTTGGACAACTTGAGGAGCTGTTCTGGTCCAGAGACACCTGTAGGACTGACAAAACTGGAAACACATGGCTTGGATGGGTGCACAGCCTGGGGTTAACAACTTGGATACAGAGGACTGCATAGCTGAACTGGCTGCTCCCTGGATTTCTATCACACACCCATGGAGGAAGAGCTTGAGGATGTGATTTCAGGTACCTATCACGGCACTGCCAATCCAAAGGGTAGGAAGGTGAGTGAAGAGGTCAAGTGGCCATTTATTGTGTCTTGATGCTCTCCACAGGCTTAACAGAGTGTATGTGCATTTGTTTGACTCAGGGAGTTTTTGTTTTCCCCTCACAACCCTATAAATTAATTTCATAGAGAACAGCAAAAGATGTCATCTAACCAGAGGCCTTTTCAAGGGGGAGAGAACACTTTTGCTGGAGTCCTGCTTCTACATCTTTCCTCGTTTACCTGAAGAAACGTTCAGGACAACAGCCCTATAGCTTGTGTAGGCCTGGAACTTCATAGAGCTTCTGAGAGCCCACCCCATCCTCAACAGCCCTGACACCCAGCAAAGTTGATGTCCTCTGTAAAAGAGTCTTCTGTCCATAATCCCTAGAGAGGATGTAAGGGGACAGGATTTGACTTACTCTATTAAATGACAAGACAAACTACTACTTCCAGGTGTACATAAATCAAGCTTTATCTTTCCTCACTCATATTAGATACCAACAATCACCAATTAGTGTCCTTGTATTTTTACTCAGACTCCTGTTCTTTACCCTGCAGAATTCATTCCCCAGTCTTCTATGGCCTCTTAGTCATTGTGAGAGGACAGAACAACTCCTTGTTTTAATGGAGAAAACTGGTTGGAGAAGAGATGCAACTTCCCCACGTTGTAATTAAAATGATCTGGAACCACACAACACCTGTACCCAGACCTCAGAGTACATGGAAGCTACAGTCACTCATACATGTAAAAATAAGCACGGCAATATCATGCCCGAGATGCTCCCAAACTTGCTGTATATCTGGTTTTGCCCCTTAAGGTCTGAGGCACACCTGGACTTTCTCCATGTTTCAGACCTGATTATCATTCCTCAGTCCTACACAGTCTGCTTTCTCCTTAAGTGTGACACTCCACATGGTGGACATTTGCAGTTTCATGTCTAACTGCACTCACCGGCTTTAGATGTCTGTCCTTCATCTGCTATAAAAATGCCTTTGTGGTCTTTCTAGCTCCTTCAGATGTATCTTTTTTTCTTTTTTCTCTTCACTACCAGGAATAGATTTCCCTTTCTTGTCTTCTATTTCTTAACATCTTTCACCAGTCTCTTATTCTGAGTTCAAGCTCCTACTGACTTTTGCATTTCCCATGGCTGCTCATGCTGTAAGTAACATCCTTGTACCAATCTCCACAGGCACCTACAACTGCTTGGGTTATACCCTCTGGTATGCAAACCTTTGTTTTCCTTAAAATCCCTGAAGACCTAAGAGATTGCAAGGCTTACAGTATCTCCCCATCTTGGAAATGACTTTTCCTAATAATAAACTCTTCTAATCACAGGGCTGAACACAGGATTATTGGTCGCACACCGTGGCTACAGCAGGGGATATTGTAATCTCTGTTGAATGCACGCAGAATGAACCAAAAGCCTCTACCAAACCAGGTCCACAACAGAAAAGATGACAGATGCTGGTAGCTAGCTAGAGAGCACAATAAAAGAGCAAGCATATTGGTCAGCCATGAGCCACTCTTCCAAGCCCATCATCTGCTAGCACTGCTGGCAAATTCCCTTCCCTGTGGGGAAGAACGAACCCTCCTCTTCCAATTCCATACACTTGAAAAAGCTCAAACAGAGGCTGAATTTAGATGTATAATTCTCCTTGTTTCTAAATCACTTTTTATTCAAGGTCCTGTCAAGGACAGGTAATTTGGGGGGAAATGTATTGTAAAAGGCATTTTAATATCTTTCACTAGTAGGCTGCCTAAGGCACACTGTGAACAGAGCAACTGTAACGCTCGTTTTAACATACAAACTAGGGAATATTTACGAGCTGTTACAAACTCTCAGTGCCAAGGTGACACTAGTCTGTTTTGTTCCAACATGATACTCCTTGACTTTCCTTGGTTACACCTTTACATCACAGCTACTCCCTGAAAATGTCAGGTATCTTCCTTTGTTGAAGTGGTGTTATTAAAAATTTAATTAAAGTATTCATATTGTTTACACAGAGTGCTTTGCCAGATTTTATTCCCATATAGCAAATGATCGGTCTGCCTTGGTACAGACCTGAAGGAGTCAACCTAAGATTTTAGACATCTACATAGCTCCTAGACAGCTGGTCCTGCTAAATAACAGATTCATAAACATTTAGATGGAAGGCCGATAGACCCTGCTGTCCATTTTGTAAGGCAGCTCAGCCTGTTACACTCACCAATTAATCCTAAGAGATTTTTGTTACAGTTCAGTGTAAGTATCTTGAGAAACCCTAATGACTTGCATGGAGCTCAGAAAGAGAAGAGGTTGCAGTCTGAATGAGTCTGTTCACTACCAAAGAGAAACTCTTGAAGTACCTCCATAAATAGTTGCTTTCATGAAGAAGTTTGGTTTCACAAGAGCAGAAATCCAGCATGGACTACACAAACCACTTGTGTACCTAACCAGTGGGAGAATATCCCACAGTCTAAGAGATCTCCATTTTTACTGTAATATTAGAGATATGTTTCATCTTAGAATCATAGAATCATCTAGGTTGGAAGGGACCTTTAAGACCATCGAGTCCAACCATCAACCTAACACTGCCAAAACCATCACTAAACTATGTCCCTCAACACCACATCTACCCGTCTTTTAAATACCTCCAGGGATGGTGATTCCACCACTTCCCTGGGCAGCCTGTTCCAATGTTTGATCACCCTCTTGGTGAAGAACTTTTTTTCCTAATATCAATCCTAAACCTCCCCTAGCACAACTTGAGGCTGTTTCCTCTTGTGCTACTGCCTATTACTTGGGAGAAGAGACCGACACCCAACTCGCTACAACCTCCTTTCAGACCTTAAGGCCAGTTTTACAGCACTGTGACCTGCACATGTGTATTGTCACACTATAAGGCAGTTAATATTTCCTTACACAAAGCACGTGCTTCCATCATAAGAGCATTTGGCGGAGAAAAAAAATGATCCCTCCACCCCACCCTGTTACCCTGATATAGGTTTGAATCTGAATTATCAACACAGAGAGTGCAAAGTGGCAGCCACACCATCATTTCCAACCACAGAGATCACAGAATCACAGAATGGTAGGGTTGGAAGGGACCTCTGGAGATCATTTAGTCCAACTACATCCTAACTAGCACAGATGTTTCCCCTGATAAGGTCTTCCCTCAGCCTCCTTTTCTCCAGATTGAACGACCCCAGTTCCCTCAGCTGCTCCTCATCTATCAGTAGGGTATCTACTTATCTCCATTCCTCTTATTAGACTGTCTCCTCCCTATCTTGGAAGGGTAACATCTGCAAAAACACGTAAATCCAATTGGATTTTAGGGGAAGGTTAAAAGGATTTAGAGTACCTCAAGTCAGTAGGAGCAAGACAACAAATGCTGACAAAGATTAGTGTAGACAACAGTAATTGAAGGTTTTCAAGTCATGCTACTAGTGCATCTTTCTTATTTCCAGTAGACAAGTGATACATGCAAAGAAACCCATGTTTTTAAACAGATTTTTCTTCCTTTAGTCACCTTTGGAATATTTTACTTTGGCTAGGACTACCAGAGTAGCTTTTGTAACTCCATTTTCAAATGCTTTTTTTACCCACATAATGAATTTGGCCAAATGAACCAAAACTTTCTCCATTTAAGCAAAGACTGCTGGTGTCTCCATCTCTCTATGCAATATTGCAGATGTGGAGGTAGAGGGAGGAGGAACCTGACCACCCATCAGCCACTAGAGTTCTGGAGGACAATGCAGTTTAGGCAGTGCTAGGAGCACAGTATCACTGACTTCAACAGGCATTGACAACCCAACACCGCATTCTCATTTTAAAGCAATTAAAGAAAATTTGATTACCTGTCCCTTTCACAAGCATTTGTCTCAGTGGTTTGTTCAGTGCAGCCCAAGCACATGTCATATTTCTGTCAAAGCAGCCCAAGATGCTCCTCCCTCCTCATGTCTTCTCTGGTGCAAGACACAGCAGCTATATGACTGCATTACTTGTAAAAAGGCTTTGGAGCCAGATAAGCACTAAATCAACAGGGTTTTAACACACCTGCAGATGGAAGAGCTCCAGCTATTGGCAACTGCAATTATTTAATGAAGCAAGGAGTTTCTATTGATTTTGTGACTCCAGATGGAAATTAGAAGGCCTGTTATAATTAGCCCTAAACTCTCCTATTTATTATGGAAAACAGCCGCACTAGTTAGAATCTGCGTGGTTGGAAATGATGGTGTGGCTTCCACCTTGCACTCTGTGTGTTGATAATTCAGATTCAAACCTACATCAGGGTAACAGGGTGGGGTAGAGGGATCATTTTTTTTCTCTGCCAAATGCTCTTATGACAGAAGCACATTGCCTTGTGTGAAGAAATATTAACTGCTTATAGCATGGCAACATACACAGGTAGGACGCAGTGCTGTAAAACTGGTGCAAGCGATGATTCCAAGGGATCATAGCTAGATCCCCAGGAGGATTTAAAAGATACTCAAAAAGGGATACAGGCCTTTCCGTGGCCTCTGCTGCATGACCTGCCCTGGAAGACCAAAATGCTTTATAACTGTCTGGGATGGATGTTAGAGAGCAGCCACAACAGGGTTGGCTGTTTTTAAACCAGCTTTAGTCTGTATCTGGTGCTCAAATAATGAGAACGTTTGCAAAACTATAAGTGCAGTTAATATTTCTATGATATTAAGGTTAAGCTTTACCAATCTGTTGTCAGAGAGCTGTAACAGTAGAAGACAACTAAGTGGAGAGAATGTGTAAATTTAACTACGTGGTAGAAATGTTAATTCAAAAGGAGAAAAGGGAAGGGAAAAGAGCTCCTCCCCCATGTGTTAGTGTGTGGTGTCCCAGTGTCCACCACATAGGAAGAAGGATCAGGTGAACAGAAGAGTGAGGTGCGAGGGAGTCATGCCACCTTGACCTAAGAAAGGAGCACAGTTTGGTGTCAGAATCATTTTTTGTATGGGGAAGAGGAAGATGTAGATCTAAGAAATCTTCAGGGCATACTTATAGGTCATGCAGGCTAATTATGCACCCTCAAGAAATAGCTAAGATATTGGAGGTATCAAATAATCAATAAAATGTTGAATTACTGATAAACACATTTTCCTAAAGATGTTTTACTGCTTTAGTTTTCTTTACATCTTCCATTATTCCAAAAGACTTTCATTAAATCTTGTCCGGTGATAAAGCTTACTCTGAGCAGTGTGGTTGCACCAGCCGTGGTACCCCTTGGTGGTGACAAATCCATTCTCATGGCTCAACTGACATGTTTTTGGAGTCTCTAGGGGGATGTGTGCTCCCATGAATATCCCCCACTGAGCAGCCAGAACCTGGTGCAGCAAATGGCTAAATCTCTTTGGCAAACAGCGAGATGCTGATGACAGAGGAAGATCCTGATCCTAGCATGAAACTCAAGCTCCTATTGCGTGGAGACACCAAACTCTGCTGCCACCTTGACATCTTCAACCAACCTCAATTCAGGCCTAGGAAGAACCTTGCACACTTGACGCAAGTTGTTCTCAGGAGCCTGAGTTTGTCCTCAGCTCATCCCGTGATAACCACAGCTTCACAGGCACTGTGACAATATCTTCTTGGGCAAGAAAATTGAAAATTGTACAGTGCATTATGTAACTAGACAGAAAGAAGAAAAGAGCAATTATGCAGATGCAATTTAATACTGAACTCTATTTAATCACTTGGGTTTTGTGCATGCATAAATGTTGAACGATTCTGACATTATGGCATAAAATTAGGATATGATTACTGTGGGGTAAAAACTGATTTAGTTGAATTCCTGTGATTTATACATTTATAGATCCACATGAGAGATTTCACAGGACTTGCACAGTGGGACTTTTCTGGACATCACAGGAAATATCTCAGATGTTTGGGAGGTGAATCGGGTGAGACAATAAAGGGGCTATTTGTCAGATCAGCAAGAAAGATGAGGATAAACTCTTCACAGAAAAAAAAGATGAAAAATGGGAAAAATATGTCTTCACAGTAAAAGGACATCTCCTAGCTCCTCTCATTCCTCAGTACATTGTACTCAAGCATTTTTTCTCTAGGTCAAAGGCTGTCATTAATTAGCACCATCCCATCCTTCTCCTTCTCCCTTTTCGTTACCAAAGTTGTGTGATTTTTTCCTGCTTTAAAAGAAAAAAAAAATCAGGACGGCTTGTGGAATAGAAAACATGGTCAGAGAAAAGGTATAAATAGCTGTCTTTTTCCTCTTTTCTTCAAAAAGTAATAAAAATAATAGTGAAGCTGTTGGCATTTGTTTCATTTTTAGACCATTTTAACCGTCTGGTTTTCTTTCAGTGCGCTTATGTCCAATTTTGCAATGACATGGTTTTGAACTGGAAACTGAGCATTTTTATTTAAACGTTTTAAAATGAAGTGCTACGGCTTCCAGAATTTTCTCCTCCTTCTTTAAAAAAAAAATAAATTGTGCAGTAAAATCTGTCCAAGTGGATGGGGGAATAAGGGCAGAGGACAGAGCCCAACTGACATAGCCAGTCCCTGCTTTATGTGTGGCTCATGGAACCAGCTCGTACAGAACACTTTGGAGGATGTGCCTTTGGCTGGAGTAAAAAGACATCATTTAGGGGTTCAGGAGAAGCAAGAGTTCCCTAGGGACTCCCTTTCCACACCAGCCTGTGATCACTGCCAAACCTTAGGAATTAGTTTTGCTCCAAGCTACTTTGTCTTCTGTAACACCCTGCCTTGAGCATCCCTTTTCTCTCTGTGGTTCTCCTTTTCCAGTCCTTTCCTCATCCCTCACATCCATGGTGAAACCTCTGCCATTCTTTGTGTTTTGGTGCCAGCACTCATGACACGCAGCCTCCGAAAAGCCCATCTATAACATCTGTGACACACTGGGAGAAGAGTGGAGGAGCCAAGAACATAAATTAGTGGATGCAGCACTTTGAATGAACACACTAGGAAGCCCAAAGCCCTCTAAGAGCAATAAATTGTCAATTACAGCATTAGCAGTCTCAGCTACTTTAATTCTTTTTGTTTTGGTTATTTCCCAGTAAATGCTCACAAAAATCAAGCTGCCAGTAGTGGTCAGCACCAGAGTTAGGTGAACATTTCGTTGGCTTAGCCCTCACTCAGCCTTCAGTCTGTCCCCTGCCAAGAGACACACTCCCCAATGACACCAAGAAGTCTCCTGCTGAAATCTTTTTTTAGAGAAATTGTGTAATTTCTGTCTTCTCTTAGAGATCATTTTAGACCGGCGGTGTGTTGTAACAGGAAGATCAGCTGGAGAAGTGATCTAGTCCATATGTCAGCACAAGGGCAGGATCAGAGCCCCTCATCTCAGTAGATATCTGTCTAACCTGCTTTTGAATATGCTGGTGTAGGAGATATTCTTCCCAGGAAATTCATCAGAGGGTTTCACTTCCCTGAGAACAGAAAGCTTTTCCTAACTCATATCTTCCAGGTTGAAATTTAAGTCCAAAGCTTCCCATGTTATCCACCACAGATATAGAAAAAAAACATTTTTTTCCTTTCCATTATACAAAAACATAAAGGCTTGAATCTTTTTTATTTCATCCCCTTCAGTCTTGATTTTAAGCCAAAAGCAGAATGTTTGACCATTTAAACTAGTGAATGTGGCACAAATACAGATAAATTTGTCTTTTGGAGAACTCCATTCAGTTTTGGTCTCTTCCCTTCAATGTGTTGTTGGAAAAAGCTCAGAGATACAATGGGAGAAATATACGAAGTTGAAAGATAAGGTCTTCAGTAACAGATAATCAGGAGCATGATTTCTTCAGTGAAGAGAAACGGAGTTTAACAGATGACTAGATTACAGGTTCTAATTACTTATCAGACACTTGCTCATGAGTGAAGCAAAAAAAGGGCATATCATGTTCCAGTGGTTGGAAATTTAAATCAGCAAAATTAGAATTGAAGGCAAGGTGCACATCTTTAATCATGAAGTTAAATCAACCTTTGGAACAGACAACTAGTGGACGTGATAAATTTTCCTATCATTTAGCCTCTTTAGGGGAAGATTATCCATCTCCCTAAAAATAAAACAAGAAAAAAAGAAGAAGAAAAAATAAAGAAAAAAAGAAGAGCTTTGGACGTAGTTTCAGCAGAAATAACTAGGATAGCTTCTGGATAGTACTGAGGCAAAATTTCATGCTCTAAACTATGTAGGTCAGACAAGATTCTCAGAAAGTTGGGGTTTTTTTTAGGTTTGAAACCAAATCTGGGTTGGTTTGCTCTCTTGCCATATGTTTGAAAGGAAGCTCCTATTTAACAGCGTTCGGCGTTCAGCAGTAGCCCTTAATTTGTTACAAACAGAGAAATCTGTGACTCTCCTCTCCTCTTGAGGACGCACACTGCAGCACCCTCTGCTCTGCCTACAACTACCCAAGGCTGCAAGCTGCCTGATGAGACACGAAGGCTCTACCAGAGCCTTCTCTGCATTAAAGGTGGTGAGGGCTGAAAGAGAACTTTCTCTGTGCAGCTGTCCTCTAAACTAGCACCCCTTTTGCATCCCAGTCCCCCTAAAATCTCACTACCTCATCACAAGCAGTTTGAATTAATTAGCTAACCAATTCCAACAGTCTTCTACGAGCAGTATTCAATGGATAAGCCACCAGCTTACGGATCTACACCTGGAGTTTGTCATTAGAGCACTGATTCAAGGGAGTCTCCAGGTACACATCCAGTGGAAATGAGGACTGAAAGAGAAATGTTCTGGGATCTGCCAACCACCAGATCTCAGAGCAAGGATGGGGGATGTGTTCCATGCACGATGTGCACCTGGAGCATGGTTGCAGAAGGGTCTCCTCAAAGTTTAATCTCCTAGAACTCTCTGTGACTTTCAGTCCCGAAAAAAATAGTTAATGCTGGCTGGTTTAGCATAGAAGATCATGTGAAATAAACTGGGCAGCCTGCAAGAATTAATGGTGGTGCAACACTATGCAAGAAATATATGAATTCGTTATTGTCCTCTGGTATTCATGTTTCATTGACGTTAGTGGATGTTACCAAAAAGAACTCTGGAAGTACCCATGCTGTAGTCAGACCATTAAGGATGTTCAGTGTTAGTTCAAAAAATTATATTTCAAAACTGGAGTGGTGAGCAAAGAACAAGCAGTGAAAATGATCTGCAAAACGAAGCTGTGTCCGTCTGAAATCCCTGTGTTAAGTTTAGCATGTAGATTTTTGACAGAAGCAATAGCTGGGGTGCTGGGAAGATCATAAAAAGACTAGGAAAAAAAAAGATTAGGGCAGGAGAGGGAATGAATGGAAGTCAATGAATCTCTACCAGGAAGTCACATAAAAAAACAAAGGACTAGTTGTCTCCTCATTTAACCAGCCTCTGTTGTCTTCATAAACCACTTTGTGCTGTGGTATGTTAGTCTCAGAAATCCAGAAAAGTATTTGCACACCTAATTCGTATTTAAGGAGATATATCCCCTTTGAAATCCTTTATCTAGTAAGTACTTCTGTGGATCTGAGCATTCTGCCTCTACTGTAAGAGAGAAAAAAAAACAAGAAGTACGTGTCACTTGCTACTGTGTAAGAGTACAGGATGAAGGATAAGTTAAAAGGGAAATACTGAACTATCCCAATGGTTTTGTAGGTGATTTTGGACAAGTTACCTGGAAGAGTCACCATGGGGCTGCATTGCACCTAAGCAAAGGAAGAACCTCGTAAAATCAGGAATCTGAAGTCCTACATTTTGGCCCATAGCTTACCCTTTCCATACACATTAAGCACATGCTGACAGGAGTTAGGACTGCCTACTGTGATGGAAGTGAACACAGCTGTGAAAGGGGGATTAGATTGTTCAAAGCCATTTTTTTTTCTCTCCCTAATGCAGAATGGGCTCTAATCCACCTACCTCCCGTAAAACCAGCTCCTTTCTCAACTGATGTCTGTGCTGTGGACAGAAATGTGCTGCTCTGAAGCCTGAGGCTGATGCCTACTGCCTACATCAGAGGGACTGAAATCACACACAAGGTGAGGGCTAGATTTTCTCCTGTGGAATGGTCTTGCTGATCTGCACCACCACAGCCCTGCAGAAGCCCTCCTCTATAATAGGCCATCTTCTCTGAGCTCCTCTGTGGGTTTACCCTCACTCTACAATGGGGAGAGGTGTCCATCCTGGGCTCTCCAAGGACAGGAACTGGATCTGGATCAGTAGGGAAAACCACAAAACCCTGGCTCAATGGTTATCTCTTGTCCAGTCAGGCTGGCTGCAATTCATGGGACTGTGTTCAATGCTGTTTTGGGAAACCATTTCTCTTTCAGCTCATGCCTGTGTTGAATCTCACTTTTGGTCCCATGTTTGTACAGAACTTTGCCCAACAGGAATCTTGTCCAAGGTGGCCCCGAGGCCAACTAGTAAGAAATAATTACCACAAATCTGCCTCCTTACCATATTAATCATTTCTGCACCTACCACATCTCTCTTAGCACAGCACAGCTCATTATAAGTAGTCAAATGCTAATAGCTTTCTAACGGAAAATGAGTTACATTGATAATGAGTGTTAGACCAAAAGAAATATGAGATTCTGGCATGAGGGGGAATGAATGTGATTTACAATCTTAATCTGATCCTATAAAGTGTGTGAGTCTTCATCAGTAGAGAACATTTCACCCCAACTTAACATACATACACAGCTAAAAGATTTTAGGGGAACCTTCAGAACCCTGTTAATTTGTCCAATTTGGTTGGAGGAAATCTGTGTCTATCTAATTGTCATTAATATTTTGATCTTTTCCATGAAAAATGTTTTTTCGAGGACACGAGAATCTAATTAAACCAGTACATTTTAACAGTATTTCATTTTGGATGGTGTAATGCTGAGCTCACTAATTTGCAAAACTAATGAGAACAGTCTGACCCAGAGTTGCTTTATACATTGTCAATTTACCCAGTAACTCTAGGAAGCTGGAGCTCTTTTTTTTTTCTTTTTTTTTTTTTTTTTTTCCAGTATTTGATTTGGATGTGGTGAGCAAAATCCCCAATTAAAAACCTGCAAAGCAAAAGGATTCTACAATTCTGCAAAAGCATAACTAAGTTTTCAAAGCTCTTATAAAAAATGTTTAGGGAAATCCTTTTTTTCTCCTACCCCTCTTTTTTCTGAAAGACACACTACAGAGTTTAATCCAAGTCTGAGCTTTGTAAATTTTCATTGAAGAGTGGGAAGAAAGAGGAAGAAAGCAAACAAAGCATGTATATAACTGCATGAAGGAAGTAAAACTAAAGGAAACAAACTACAGATAAAATTTGCAATTTTCCTTTCAACCTCAGTCATCACAAAACACATCTCCTAACCGAAAACAGAGTTGAATTCACTTTCTGCTACAGCTTTCCCCGGCTAACAGTTTTCTTTTTCAAATTTTACAGAAACCAGAAGTGAAAGCTCCGAGGAGACCTTATAGCAGCCTTCCAGTATCTAAAGGCTGCTTACAGGAAAGATGGGCACAAACTCTTTAGCAGGGCCTGTTGCAATAGGAGAAGGGGTTATGGCTTTAAATTAAAAGAGGGCAGATTTAGATTAGATATTAGGAAGAAATTCTTTACTGTAAGGGTAGTGAGACTCTGGAACAGGCTGCCCAGAGAAGCTGTGGCTGCCCCATCCCTGGAGGTGTTCAAGGCCAGGTTGGATGGGGCTTTGAGCAACCTGGTCTAGTGGGAGGTGTCCCTGCCCAGGGCAGGGGGGTTGGAACTAGGTGATCTTTAAGGTCCCTTCCAACTCTAACCAGTCTATGATTCTATGAATCTCTTGAGCTAGTGAAAGGGTATTAAACCGACTTGTAGGAATCACAGAGACCAGAAAGAAGGGAAACCTCATCAATTCCACTCCTAATTTTGCTCCTTTATTTTATTCCATCTGAGCCTGAAAAAAATTCAAGTCAAGCAGTGTAGATTTCTCTGCGTTTTGACTCCTTCAAAGTCAGGAAAATTGAGAAGTTGTTTGTACAGTACTATCAGCTCTCGCTTGATTCTTTTCTCCCCTGTTGCCATAAAGTGAGGCAGATCTTTTCCCTAAAAAAACAATCTTTCTTGAAATGCTCAGAAAAAGATGTTTTTTTTTCTGTTTTGCTCCAACAGAGCACTGTAAGTGGAGCTACTTGAAGAAAATTTGATTTGAGTGATTTCCATCCAAAATTGTTGTTTCATCAATATTGAAGCATTCTGCAGGGCTACTTTATTTTCAATGATTTGTAGTGATTTTTTTAAAGAAACATTTTCAGGTGGAATTATTTTTCCTTTGGTGCATTCAGATGTTCCCATTTTGTTTTAGCTGTACATTACATTGTATTAATCATATAATGATATATATATTATAGAACCGTAGTGTTTCTTTCAGGATCTTATTTTGTTTCTGAATTAAGTTTTCAAAGTCTGGTCCAGTTGGAGAAGAAAATTATGTATTTTTATATATATATATATATATAAAATAATTTTGGAGAATATAGAAACTTCACCCTTCAACCAACAGTAAATGGGATCATAAAGAAAAATAGGAGTCCAGAACGCAATTCATTTTGTGCAACTTTAATCTAACATCTCAACTAGTCCTCTGAGTCAGTGGAGAGAAATAAGCTTTCCTAGACAGTTCACATTGTATTATTTTCTGTATCTAATTTAAGATAAGACAAATCATTCACAAGGAAACTTCCATATAAGTCATATGAGATGAGTCCCTTTCTTAAATCTGCTTATGAACAGACTCCAGGCTAAAATCTCTGAAGCTGCACCAACTGGGACCTCAAATGGTTATTTTCTCTAGCAAGCAGGGGAGTGAGTGTTGCTTTTATAAATTAATTCACATGCACAAGTAGCGTGAGAGACATTTCTCTGCCTTAGCAGTGATCGTGCTGAAAATCTTCGAGGCAGGATGCTCTACTGACAGGGGACTAATATCAACCCAGATTCATTTTCAAGATGCTCAAATAACTTTCCTTTTATCTTCACCTCTGGTCTTCAAGAGGAGGGAGCAGAGAGAGGTGGTGGAGTCCAGCCCTGAATATTTGGCCAACCAAAGAGGCAGTGTCTGTGCTCTTCACGGACCTGAACGTTCAGGTTGGATTTGGCAAGCCTTAAGCACAATTGAATGTGCTTTCGCCCTGCACTGTTCACAGTGGCTCAGGAAAACAATTTCAGGCAATAGGCTGTCAAGGCAGAAAGCCTCATAAAACATAAGAACGTGGGGCTGGAAGTAACCTCGTGGGTCAACATGTGTAAAATGACTCTTTCAACAGTAATATGTGGGAGGAAAATGATTCATCAATGGCAGCATTATACAGAAGTATATCGACGGCTACTAATTTGTCCTGGACAGAAATACATTTGAGAAAGCTAAATAAAACCTCTCTGGCAATAATTAAACTTTGACCTGATTTTCAGGGATGAATTTTAATTGCAATATACTGCATAGCTTTGATTTAATTTCCTTCTGTTGAATGCAATTGCATTTAACCAAATCACATTGCATCGATTGTTGTTTGTTTTGAGTGAATACTATTTATTTCCTCTGCAGCAAATTATTTTTAATGAAATTCTTGGAATTGCATTTAACTGTGTTGCAGTTAGTTGAAATAGATTGAATTAGGGCAACTTGAATGAAAAACTACCGAAAACAGATCGGAATTAACTTGCATTGAATTTTGTTAAATTTAACGGGACAGTGAATTGCATTTCCACTGAAGCAAGGACAGGGAGGCAAGAAGAGCAAAATAAAGTCTGGACAGAAGACATCACAGAAGGCAGCAAGCTGGAAGAAGCTGGGTAACAAGGAATAAGGAGCTGAAGGCAACAGTACTACAGAAGTGCTGGAATATAGAGATACATATTACACATTACTACACTAAACCCATCTAAATACTTCCCTGGCTTTCTTGAGTTGACCCAACCGACCTCCATCCACTGTCTGAGGCCACCTCGCTTTCCTCAGTGGACCCTTCAGGATGAAGTCATGCAGGGCTGCTGAATGTCTCATGGTAGATGGAGGCTTTAACAGTATCCTCACAAAAGCACTATTCTTGACTTACTCCAGGCAACTGGATGAAAGATGAGAAGGACTTCTCACAGATATCTCCCCATCCAGAATCTGCTCTTTCAAGGCTTGGACTTCCCATGGAAATTCATTGGGAATCAATGAGAATGAATCACAATTTTCATCTGCAACATGTCAAGGAGGGAAGTGTCAAGGAAGGGATGGAAATAATATTAAGATTTCTTTTTACATAAGAGGAAACTCTGGAAAAGGAAAGTGAGCAGTCTAAGGTCACTGAGAGAATTCAGGGCTATCCAAAACCAAGGTTAAAATTTGTATTTTGCTATAATTGCTTCACATACCTGCTCTTTCCAGTACTTTCTGGAATTGGTTTTAAATGCAAATTTCATAGGGTAGGATTTGATGACCAAGTCAGTCTCTGCTGATCTTTCTTTCTCTTATCTGGTGTTATACAGGTAGAAAAAAAATGAGTCGATACACCTTCTCAAAACAGAGTTTATCACATTAAGGCCACATCGTCCTGAACACATAGTCACTGGAAAGCTCATTTTCTTGAAGCAAATTAAAATCCATGTTTAATGAATGGAGCACAGTGGTGACACTAGGCTATATGCGGACATGACGTGTTCCTGTCTGGGACACTGTGGGAACATGGATTATGGTCTTTGAAGCAGAAACCAGACATGAGCTTCTCGTGACATCTCAGCTGGGAGAAGCAGGCAGATGAAAGCAGAAAGACTGCTGCTGGAAACCAAAGATGAAGATGTCAGCAAATATCCATGTCAGCCTGATGCTTCACAGCCTAGGGGATGTTGAGGCAAGGCAGAGAGGCTTGCAAGGAAGCATGGATTTATTTATTTTTTTTTTAATTTATTTTATTTTTCTTTCTTTCTGTCTGTCTGAGCACAGAAGGGCAGAACCAAGAGGGAAAGCAGAGGCAAGAAAGGTAGGGGAGATGCAGAGGTACAGATTTACCTTTCAATCCCCAAGACTATGTGTATTGTTTTCTTCACCCATTTCCCTGTCTTAGAAACAGGGATAATGGCACATGGGGAACATCTGTACCATCAAGTCTCCAACTGACCTGTCTGCATTCTGGGGCTGGGTCTCCCTGCACTGGCAGTGGGAAGGGCTTTGAATCCTCTGGAAAAACCCACCTCCAGCAGCTGTGGAGAAGCCTCCAACCCTAATTCAGAGAGCAGTTAGGCGATCTGTCTTATGTTGATGGGGCTTCTTTTGTATACCAGCTAATTAACTGCTTTGTTAATGATTTAGTTGATATATAAATTAATTGGGCTTAGCTAGTCTTCCAGAACCACTTACTTCAACAAAGATATCCATCTTCCTTCTGGTAAGGTGATGTAAAACCCCACATGTACACTTTCTTGCAGTGGTAGTATTTTTTACCCACCTGATGCAAGACTGATCACTTTTTCTGTTATATCCTCACCTTTGCTAAGTCAAATTTTGCATGGCTCAGGAAACAGGAGCTTTGAACTCTTCTTTTGGAAAAGTAATTTGTTTTTGTGAATCTCTCTCTGGAAAGACATTCTCCTGTGACATCTCAAACGCAAGACCATGCATTGAAGCACAGGACCTTTCAAGGTATGGTAGAAACCTCTGCTTACCAGCTGGAGAAATGGCTCTACTCCCTGACAGCCAGGAGAAAATTGCCTGTTACTGCAGAAGGTATCAGTTGCAGGGCAACCATGAGCTGTCTGCCGTGCAAATTATGGATGTTGGTTTTGGAGCTGCTTCCATCATCTGAACAGTACCCACTTTCCCCAACAGACCATGCCTCATAGCTAGTAAAGAAGAGGAGTGATTATGCTACTTTGACATCCAAAATTGGTAGACCGTGTTCCTCTGCCATCTGCCAGTATCAGGTGAGAACCAGGCACCTCTGCCAGAATTTGAAGACACATGTCACCAGCAGAGAGTTTGCAAGCGAGCAGCTAAATTGAAATCTATGTCCTAACATTTCAAAAGCTTCAGGAGGCTTTTTATTATTATTTGCTGTGGTTAAACTTATTCTCTGCCACTTTGTTCTCGTTCCTGAAATTAATTGCTTTGAAAGGAAAAAAAAGAAAAAAATAAAATTACAGTCTGAATTTCTTACAGATCAATTTGA
The DNA here is from genome assembly GCA_008658365.1 of Alca torda. Lineage (NCBI taxonomy): Eukaryota > Metazoa > Chordata > Aves > Charadriiformes > Alcidae > Alca > Alca torda. The sequence continues at coordinate 162,588,855 of CM018077.1, forward strand.
CCTGTGTAATTCCTAAACAGGAATATTTAGTGCTTGCTCATAGATTTATTCAGTTAGATTTTTTTATTATTATTTTATTTTAAATGTAAATGGCATTTGCTCGTTCTCCACCCTTTTCTTCCACTATGGTAGCATTTCTGCTGAAAACCTGCCTGTTCTGACAAGCTGTACATCACAGGCAAGTAGAGAAAAAGTTCAGCCAGTCTCTCTTGTCAGCAAAGGGTGATCCTCCCTCCTCGCCCAAGCATCACTCGTTAGCTTTTCTGTGTTTAATTCTCTCATTTTGCACATTGTGCCAATTTTGGAGTACTCTAAATGTCAGCATAATATAACAGTAACAGTTAATATCATAATTAACTGCAAGGCTTAAGGGAATAGGAATCATAGAGCAGCAATTCATTAGCAACGCTTCTTTATTTCTTGCTGGTAAACAGGGTTTCTCTCTGTAAAGCTCAGTTTAATGGGGAAGAGAGTGGTCCTCATAAAGATACTCCTTTAACCCTAAAAATGAGGAATTATGGTACGAGAGCATTCGTTACTCTTGTTTCCCTTTGGCCTCTCAGAAATAAAGCCTCTGAATAGCTCCCAGGTATATATTCACCAAAGCCCCTAGGAGATAAACAGCCTTCCTTGTCCTCAAATTTACCATTAGACACAGCACCTGCCTGAAGCCAAAGCATCACTTCAAATCCATTTACATTCAAAGAGATGGTCAAGGCCAGTCAGAAAGAAGACTTGTTTATCTGCAACATTCCTTAAAAAAAAAAAAGCTTCAAATGGACCTGAAAGCTGTTCTTTATGCAGAACGCTCAGTAGGAGAACAGCAACACCAGCTTTAGAGTCAAATCCCAGTGGAACGAGCAGACAGGCAAACAGATGGTAGGAAGTAATTTTATTTAAATAATTAGGAATATTAATAGGTAAGTTGATAGAATAAGAGCATTGGAGGACATGGATAGATGCATGGATGGCCGCATGGATGGACAAGAATAAGAGATGTGTCTAAAATAAGAAAGATGTTCCCTTGTTTCTGGCCCAGGAGACAGTGCCTCACACAAATGCTTTTTTTTTCAACGTGCCACAGACTCTGCTTGTTGTCACACAAACTGCAATGCCATCTTGGACACACGTAGCAAAGGTTTCTGGCTGACATTTGAAGAAATGAAGTAAGGAAATACATAAAACAATACCTTTTCTTAAAATTAAAAAAAAAGAATTTGTTTGCACAAGGAATAAATGAGTTTTCTATGTGTAGATCATTGCACAAGCTTTGCTTTTCCAGCCCTCTAGTGGAAATACAGCTAGTAGAAGGAAAGGTTTCTCGTCCTGGTACAAACAGTATTTGATGGGATCTGCCTGAATAGCCTTTTCAGCTCATGTTGCCGCTCCTTCCCAATTCTCACCTCCAAAGCTACACCAGAAAACTTCACAAAGAGGTCCTGGCCTTTTGTGCCAGTGAGTTGCACGCTCACGTTCTGTCCTGGTTTGAGGAAAAACAGAACGTATTTTCTGTTCGGTAATTTTATTTTTAAGTTAAGCCTCTTCTAACTAACTAAACTCTCTGAAATTAATGGCATATTGTGGTGACACTGTTCGTTCTCAGAGTGATAAGACCTGATTATTTGTAATTTATACCAAGGAATGGTATGCAGAGAGGCTCTTGCTTCTATTTATTGCTTATAACAACCAAGGTCAGCTAATTTTGTTATTTATCCTGTTGGAGGGTGGGAAATGGAAAAGCGTAGGGGGGGGTCACACCTGAAGGGAGGAGTGGGCAGGACCGGTAACCCAAAACTGACCAACAGGATATTCCATCCCATCTGCATCATGCTCAGTATAAAAGCTGAAGGATCAAAGAAAGGGTCAGCCCTCGTTCTTCAATGGCCAGCATCTGAGGAGGACCCTGGCAGTTCATCTGCCTTTGATCCCGATCCATGCATTGCTGAATCCAGATCCGGAATCCAGTTCCCATCCATCACTAAGTCCAGTCTGGGACTTCCCCCAGTGATATGATCATCATCCTGGGAGCTTAATATGGTTTTGTATATATTGTATATATTTTTTCAGTGCAACAGGACAAGAGGTAACAGGCACAAACTTGAACACAGGAAGTTCCATCTAAACATGAGGAGGAACTTCTTTACTTTGAGGGTAACAGAGCACCTGAACAGGCTGCCCAGAGAGGTGGTGGAGGCTCCTTCTCTGGAGACATTCAAAACCAGCCTGGACGTGTTCCTGTGCTCTAGGTGACACTGCTCTGGCAGGGGGGTTGGACTACCTGATCTCCAGAGGTCCCTTCCAACCCCTATCATTCTGTGATTCTGTGATTTATAATTTTATTAATATTTTCATTAGTTTAGTTTCTTCTAAACTCATAAGTCTCTTTCTCTTTTTCCCTTTTCTCCTTGGAAACAGAGGTGGGGCAGAGCATCTTTCATTCGTTTCGGTGGTCAGTCTGGCCCAAACCATGACCTGTTCCCTTCTGCACGCGTGCATCACTGTGATTGCACGTGTCTTGTGGATCCACGTGCATGACATCATGTGGATGCGTTGGCAGGTGTGTCCATGCATGTGAAAGGCTGTATGATTTGGGATTAAGCAAAGCTCCTAATGAAGTTTCCTATAAACCTTTTCTAGCAGCTGTTCACAGGAGCAGCACTATGTAAAGTAGTTTTGATGTTTAATCTTCTTAGAAGTTCTGCTAGGGCCCCAGTAATAATTAGAATGTAAATATCTTTTATAGAGGCTGCAAAATATTGGTGGGAGGGGGGCCAAAATGTAAAAAATGAGCTAGTGATGTAGGGAAAATAAAAGAATTAGTTACACGATGAGGAGGAAACATGGAAAGAATGAAAATCAAAGGACTCTGCTTCCAAGTTAATAGTGCTGATGGATGAAATACCACTGGCCTAACACATCCCATCTTGTTATGCCTCTGCTGTAAGGCAAACGGAGCTTGAACAGCCTCCCTCCCCTAGAGAGCAAATAAAAGAGATTTAATTCAAACAAAAGCTGCTGAGGACAAACAAGGGGAAGAGATACAGTGGAAAGTGGGGAAGGAGAAACAAAAGGTGATAGACAAGCAGCGTCTAAATGAACAAATAACACACTGGCAGTGGGATACTTAGGCAGGGGGTAACTACTAGGAGAACAGGGTAGGAGGGGTCTCTGAACAAGAATGGCAGCCAAGAATCGACTTTGCTGGCAGACACTATTGTCCCCAGGCCGTCCTGCTTCCATTTCACTATTGTGAGATCAGAAGTATCACCTGAACGTCCCAACACCTCCCTCCTTCCACCTTGCTCTCTGGCCAGCTCTCTTTTTCTTAACCTTGGGCTGTGGTTGATTACATGAGGGCAGAAGATATGGAATTCTGCACAGGGAATGTAGGCAGGAATCTCTTTTTGGTCTCAAACAGTCCCTGATCAGCCCTGAAGCCTACGGAAAATTATCGTGTTTATGTCCAATCCACCTCATTGTGTTTCCTCCCTTTATTGTTCGCTGGCAGCATACAAATAGTTCAACACAGCCTGGGTATCAGAAAATTGAGTTTGCATTTTATTTTCTCTTATAAACCATAAAAACCCCCAACTGTTATGAATTTGCTTTGCCTTGCTTCTACCTTAGCTCTCCCTTTCTTCAAGAAGCACAATTCACTTTGCATGCAACCTCCAGATTTTTGTCTTTGAGCAGTTTCACTAGACAGTTTTACAGATAAGCGAGTAGAAGTGAGTGAAAAACAAACCAGTCCCAAATTATTCAAGCCTGAGAGAAGCAGAGAGAGAGCAGGGGAATGACAGAGGTTCATCAGCAAACCGCAGACCCACAGCTCAGTGGGTGCTGACTGTCTATGTGTGACAGGGGTGGCACAGTACTTTTCCACAACAGCCAGCAAATGGCCTAGGTGATGCTGGCTGTCGCCCTTCCTTTTGGGAGATGACAATCTTTTCCGAGGTTTGGCTGTGTACCCAGGAGCGCAAGCAGGCATGGATCCATGCATTCAAAACCTGAAGGGAATGCAGCATATCTCCACAAAACATGGGAAAATTACAAAAGCAGAGGGAGGTCACTCATGCTGCCTGAAAGAAACTGCTAAAAAATGACTTCGGAGGTGAGGACCAGGTCTTTGCTCTCACTCTTGGTGAGAAATGTGGATAACTCTAGTAAAGGTAAAGAATTTAGTGATAAGGTCATAAAGCCTGTGACAGACTAGAATGAGATTTTTCCTCCCAGACTATTCCTTTGCCTGCTGGGTAGCTGATCAATATGAAGTCTCTTCAAGACCTCCACAACAGGCCTGCACTGTGCATGGGTATGATTTCCTGAAATGGTGTGCACAGAGGACCCCAGTTCTCTTCTGGGGAAAGAGGAGGAGAAAGAGGGAGTCCTGACCCATTCATAGAGTTCCTGAGGAATCCTCAGTTGCTGGAATGGAGGCAGGGGATGTAATTTGGTGACCTTCCATGCTTTGATGATGATGGTGATGGAATCACTTGGTGAAGTATGGTTTTGAGGGACTTGTGAGAGACCCAAGACGCTGGTGGAAAAGAGAAAAGGATTGAGGTACCTGGCAGGGAAGGTTCTGGGAAAGGTTTGGGGGTCCTAATATATTGAACTGAGGGCTCTCGCTTCAACTTTCCCTTTGTGTGTCACTTCAGACATGGTAGAGACTGGGTTCCACCATACAGGCAACTCAGGGAACTGCGGTAACAACCGTCTCATCCTAGTTTTTTACAGCATGCCCCATGGAGAGTTGAGAGGCTACAGGGGATCCAAGGCATCACCCCAACACAAGAAATAAACAGGATTTGTATTTGAAATACACGTTTTATCCAAATGGAAACACACGGGTAAGACTCTAGGCATTCCAGATAAGTAAAAATACCAAGAATTATGTCTGAAGAAATAATATTGTTGATAACATTGCTGATAATGACATATTATCATAGCACCGCTGCTGCAGGTGCTCTGTGTTTCAGAGAGCAAAGAGTCCTGTTTTGTTCCACCAAACATCTGGCACACGCCATGGTCTTTCTGCAACACAACGTGAAGCTGGGAATTAGGGGGAGGAGGATGTTAGCTGTTTCTATGCGCACTCAGACACACTAAAAAGCACCTACAAATTTTCCCATTGTCTAAGGCAAAATAACAATATCCATAGTTCAGATTCCTTTGCTGACCTGCCTGTGCCTCTTCCAGAGCCTAGAATTAATGCAAGCTCAATGAAATCCTTCTTTTTAATTGTAAATTGACAGCATTCTTGGCAGAAATGAGCATAATTAAGATAGCTTCCCTCTGTGTGACCGTCAGGGACTTAAAAACCCAGACACTTTGTGTCACTAACACCCACCAGGACTGTTTTCCTCCCAGACAGATCTGTGTCCAGACAGGCTGTAAACAGTAGCTAATTGGCATCGTTAACTCAAACACTGATCTATCCCAGCAAGTCAGCACGGACTCTGTCAACAGCATAGTAAGGATGCAAGATGTTTTGATACCAGCTTACAGCAACAGTGCAGATGCCATAGGTGTTATTTTTTGTATTGTTTTGTGTTTTTTTAAATTTCTTTCCTCTTTTTTCCCCCCCTGTTATCAGACTCTCTGTCTGTTTCCCATTGTTCTTTTGTTGTTTTATGCACTTTCTTTGGTTTTAATTTGAACCACCTGCCTATGGAGCTTCTGTCCCTTTCCACCACAGCTTGCCTTTAAATAAGATGATGATGTTCTGTGCTTCTGTGCCAGGGCTCCTGGAACAAGAGTTTAATTCAAACATCAGACCTTGGTTTAAAGGTGAAGGTTTTCCCAATGCAAAGGCAGCAGCTAGTTCACGGTCTGTGTTTCCACTAAAGGGACTGGGGGAAATGGCTCTCTGCAGGGTAAACAACTCAGGCTGTGGTACAGCAGGGAAACATTAGGTCAAGGAGTATTCTCCAAGAGGTAATTTAAAAAAAAAAAAAAAAAAAAAAAAAAACACACCAGCTAACAAGCTGTGCATTTCCTTCTTTTTCTCTCTGGCAGTCCAGCCCAGGCCAAGACTGGGTACAGCACTCTAATGTTGGAGATATTCAACAGCTGCCTGCACATTGTCCTGGGCAACCTGCCCTAGATGGCCCTGTCTGGAAAGGGAGCTTGGACAAGATAACCTCCAGAGGTTTCTGCCAACCTCAGTCATTCTCTGAGTCTGTGACCACTGCTGATGCCACAACATTGTCTCTTCTTCAGCAGCACAGTGATGTGAGATACTGGGCTGCTACCCCTTTGTGTCTCCTACCCATCTTCAAACAATGTTTGGGAAGGCTTGATTTAGTAGTGGATGGGGTTAATAGGGTGCTACACACCTTTCAGCAATGCAGAACTCATTCTTAACCCAGGAGGAAGAAGTTAGTTTGAGAAAGGAGAAGGTGCAGCTTCAGTCCTAGAGAAGCTGGAGTTTTCCTGTCACTTTTTGTGGATGTCTCACCTCAGAAAGGGCCTAAAAGAATTTACAAAGAGAAATCACATGCCTCTTTCTTCCTCCCCTTCTGTAGCTCTGATAGGACAAACTGGACTTTAGAAAAAAGAAATAAGTTGCTGACTTGTCATAGCCAACTGTAATAGAAACGGTCTGAATAAAGAATGGTTGGGAATGTCAATTGGGGAGGTAACAGAAGCAGCAAAGGACAGGAGAAGAGCTGTGAGGATGGCAAGTGTTGGTGACATCTGGATTTCCAGCTCATTTAGATCCTAGCCTTAAACATGTAGCTTCTCTGGAAACCCATATCAAGAGATAAAAGAGTGAGTAAATCCTGATGGCTTGGATTCTGATGCCACTCACATCCTGCAGAGGACAAAAAAGCATATCTAAACCCTATAAACCTTCTTAGATCATCTACCTAAGAAGGATCCAGGAGGTGAGAGTTGTGTTCTAAGACTGATGTCCGTTGTCCTCTAAGTACAAGATACTTATGTATATGTGTGTATAAGAGTGTAAATAAGTGAAATTGGCTGCTTGGTTTTTTGTTCACCTCTCCTCTCCCATGAAGTCTCACCTTGAGCTTTTTTATAAGTTGCAATCTAATGACCCGCAGCTGGGAGCACCATTCATGACCTCTAATTCCCATCTGGTCACTGAAGGGGCAGAAGATGAGTACAGCAGTGTGTCACTATACTTGCAGAGTCTATACATATTTCAGAAACATTTGGGCATTGCTGAAAGCTTAGGAAAACTCAAAGGAACACCAAGCAAATACCCATTTTGTGAACTGAGCATCAACTCTGAGCACAACAGCAGTTCTCCATTATGTCTTGGTTGATCTATGTCTCTGATTCAGTTATGAAACCAGTTACTTTCCTCTTTATTTTGAGGCGTTATCTGCTCTTTACTGAGTACCCAAGAACACTTCCGATATATAGTTTATTCTCACAGTCCTGTATTGGAAGAAGTGAGAGTATACCCATTTATAGAGGAAAAATCAAAACACAGAGAGGCGCTTGGTTACACAGGGTGTCTTTCAGAGGGCTAAAAAGTGGAACCAGGTCTACAAATCCCAGAGCTTTTGAGATGTATTCAAGTTTATTTTAAATTCATTAACTCAAGCGTCAGAGTATTAACTGAGCCAGGATGGAACGAACCAGGAGCTAATTTATCCTTCTTGTGGGATTTTGCAGATACTGTTAGCTTCGTGCTGCATGGCTGGTTTAAGCTAGCTCTGATATCTTTGTGCACCGTGACAGTCCTGCAGCTTTTATCTATTGCTCCATCCAGTGCTCATCTGTCTCTTCTTTAAGGCAGGGCTGTGACCTTGGAGACCTACGCAGCAAGAAATTAATTCTGATTAGGACCTTTCCTGACATTTCTCAAGAGCAGCTATGCCTGTTTTAGCTGAATATCCTCACAGTTCTGAGGAATCTGATTTTTATTTAAAAAATAAATATAAAAAACCCCAAAACAGTAAGATCATAGAATCATAGAATGATTTGGGTTGGAAGGGATCTTGAAGCTCATATAATTCCAGCCCCCCTGCCCTGGACAGGGGCACCTCTCACTAGATCAGGTTGCTCAAAGCCCCATCCAACCTGGCCTTGAACACCTCCAGGAATGGGGCATCCACAACTTCTTTGGACAAGGATAGAATAACACTAAAAAAAGGGTAGAAATAGTAAAAAGGGTAGAATAATAGTTAAACATAATGAGATATATTACACTATACAGGCTAAGAATATTATTCATGCACAGAAGGAAGTGGGTATGTAAGTGGCTGTTTAGCCAGCTGCAAATTCTGGCAGTGCAACTTTCCTAAAAATAAATAAATAAATAAATAAATAAACAAATAAATAAATAACAAAGTGGGGAGTTTGAAATTAATTTAACGCAGATAAAGAATGAAGATGATGGAATTATGTTGCCATCCCTCCCCAAAATAAGGAAAAAGATAAGCAATTTTGAAATTTAAAACTTGGTGGAGATGTCTGTTTTATCAGTTCAACTAATAATTACAATAGTTCAGCAATATAAAACAATTATTAAGAGTTAGCCAATTATGAAATCATTAAAAATAAAGGTTTTTGGATAAGGGCTGATGAATTTGGGGTCATATGCATTCTAATTAACACCCAACAGTATGTCTTTAACCTCAGATCTTGTCAAATACATAAGAGAAAAAGATTTGTACCAAGTTAACACATAAAGATGAAGAATGTTGCATAGCTAATGACACTGTATGTACCTCAGAGGAAACATTAATTCATAACTGTAGAGTAATCTGAGATCCAGAAGTAGAAAACATCGTATGATGTATAGTTGTAGTGCATGTTCAAAATACATAGATAAACACAGGATTTTGAAAAGATCAGTAGTAAATCAAAGTGAACCTATTCTGAATTCTCACTTAGTGACACTGAACTGAATCTAAAACCTGCCGATATCAGTGGGAATCTCTCCAGAGGGCTTTGGACTCCACCTGTTCAAAAGCTGGCAGAAGAACTGACCTAAGAAAGTGTTAGGTTCCTTGTGCAGCCCAGGGTCAAAGATTTCAGGGTTAGCAAGAATCATTAGTTTAATCTCATTTGACCCTCTGAGAATTGTCTCTCTGTCTTTCTTTCTATATATACACAAATATATATAGCATTTCTTTTCCCTTCATTTTTCTGGAGGAGTTTAGGTCATTACATCTTGATGAAATCAAATGGTAGGGAAACTATCGTCTCTCTGTGTTGCTGTTCAAACATCAAATTATTTTGTCTGTAAAATAAAAATAAATACAAATTTTGAGTTTGCGTGCATCTATTTTGCCTGTATTAAGCACCGTCCTGATATCAAAGCCAACTCATTGCAATTCTAGCGAGGTCAGGAGAAATGTGCCAGCTGTACATCACTGAAAGTGAGAGGAGGATATTACCTCAACCAGTGAAACGCATTTCCCCCCAGAAGGTTGTTTTGACGTTATTCATACTAGCCCTAGGATATAAAGCGGATGTGTAAACATTTACATTTAATAAATCAGTCAGGGAAAGCTAGTTTAAGCACTATCTTTACTCAAAGTGCATCTTCTTGTTAAATCAAAACATATTATGCAATGACTATAATATGCCTCAGGTGCACTTTAAAATGTATATGTATGTTTTCATCCCATGCTCTGTTATTTATTACATGTAGCACTTGCTGGTATTTCACAACCACGGGTGCCTGATGCATTTTGATGTAATTTATAAACAGCTAATAAAACCAAAAGGTTTGCAGAGGCTGCCTGGGAGGAATCTGAGGTATAACAACTGCTCTCAGTCAGCTGGTCAGCGGGAGAAGACAAACAGTGCGGTTTGATGAGTCATTAAGAAGCAATTTTGCATAGATGTGGCTTGATTATATAAGCACAAGTAATTTCAGCCTATATTTCCAGCCTTTCTGCTTGGTGGCCAATGCAGATAGCATCAAGAAAGAAAAGCTATTTCTACTTCATTGGAGCAAAATGACCAATTCCTCAGTGCACAGCACCTTTCATCTTCTCAGTCAGTGTTTCTCACTCTGAGTGTTTCCTAAAAACACTTCTTAAACTGCTGGCAGAAGATACTTTGGTCTTCCCAGGAAGGGGAACCAAGAAGTGGCAACACAGTGTTTTGTTGTATATAGGATATCCACAGCACCAATACATTGCTGAGCAGACATCTCCATCACAGAATCACAGAATGATAAGGGTTGGAAGGGACCTCTGGCAATCATCTAGTCCAACCCCCCTGCCCCCCAGAGCAGGGTCATCTAGAGCACGTTGCACAGGAAGGTGTCCAGGAGGGTTTTGAACATCTCCAGAGACAGAGACTCCACCACCTCTCTGGGCAGCTTGTTCTGATGCTCTGTTACCCTCAAAGTAAAGAAGTTCCTCCTCATGTTTAGATGGAACTTCCTATGTTCAAGTTGGTTCCCGTTACCTCTTGTCCTACCAGTCTGATGCTGGCCTGGCACTGGAAGTTGCTCAACCCCATCAGACTGGAGCTGTATTCAAAGTGACCAGACTTCCCTTGACACATCTATATTGTGGGTGTAGACCTGATGTCACCAACACCCTTGATGATATACATTTCACAGAGCCCTAGGTGATTTTATCAGCTTGTTTAAGCTTAGCTGGATGATATGTGAACTGTTTCATACTGATTTTAAACTACATTCTTCCTAAAACAGAATCAGGAGCAGGTATGGGCAGGCACGGACATTGGCCATGCAGATACTGCCCTAGCAAAGGGTAGTTGTTGAAGTGCTCTGGTCTCATGGACACTGTGGCTTTGAGTTGGGAAAGTAGTCTTTCCTCCTCCCCAGCGTCACTGCGAGAGCAAATAGAAGACAAGGTGCTCTGATATCAGTATCAAGGTGGGACAAGCCCAGGGACTGATTCGACTATTTCCCCCCCCTCAAGAGAGAACCACAGAATGGTTCGGGTTGGAAGGGACCTTAAAGATCATCTAGTTCCAACCCCCCTGCCATGGGCAGGGACACCTCCCACTAGACCAGGCTCCTCAAAGCCTCATCCAGCCTGGCCTTGAACACCTCCAGGGATGGGGCAGCCACAACTTCTCTGGGTAATCTATTCCAGTGCCTCACCACCCTTACAGAAAAGAATTTCTTCCTGATATCCAATCTAAATCTACCCTCTCTCAACTTGAGGCCGTTACCCCGTGTCCTATCATAACACTCCCTGATAAAGAGTCCCTCCCCATCCTCCCTGTAGGCCCCCTTTAGGTACTGGAAGGCCGCTATAAGGTCTCCCTGGAACCTTCTCTTTTCCAGGCTGAACAATCCCAACTCTCTCAGTCTGTCTTCATAGCAGAGGTGCTCCAGCCCTCTGATTGTCTTCGTGGCCCTCTGCTGGACCTGTTCCAACAGGTCCATGTCCTTCTTGTGTTGAGGACTCCAGAGCTGGACGCAGTACTCCAGGTGGAGTCTCACGAGAGCAGAGTAGAGGGGCAGAATCATCTCCCTTGACCTGCTGGCCACGCTTCTTTTGATGCAACCCAGGATGCTGTTGGCTTTCTGGGCTGCAAGTGCGCATAAAGTATACAAATAGTTAACAATAGAGACATTTCAGCAGCAGGAATTTCTTCCATCATCTTGAGCTTTCATCTTGTCACTTTTTTTTTCTTCATGCCTCTCTTTGTTTTTTTTAATCACCCAGAGAAGAAGACATTCACCCTTCACTGGTCAGAAAAGGAGAGTCTGGCAGAGAGGCTGTGTGAAATACGCCATGAATTGTCCCGGACCAGTTGTCACGGATGGGAGTTAGCCGAGCTCAGGATAAACAAGCAGCCTGGGTACTTCAGAGTGGTTGAAAGAGCAATATGAATGTGCTGCCTTCTGTCCCACCGGGGAATAGACAAGCGTTTTTTCTTCCCTGAGTGCACACTAGAGCAGATGCCTGCTTCTTTGAAGCCACTGCAAAAGCATTGATTGACGTCAGTGGAGTCGCGCTATCACCTCCTGGATATGGTAGTTCGGGAACAGGGCACGGACAAAGCTTTGAAAACTTCAATCATTAGATTCACTTAAAGCTGTATATACATCCACACATTTACATATATATATCCATGAAAGTAAAGGAAAAACAGCAAACATACCTTGATTACTGAATAACTCAATGAACTATACCTTCAAATATGAAATCAAATTATTTTGTTCTGCATTCAAGTTTCAAGCTGAGAAAGAAACTACCTATTTCTTTCTTTCTAATCTGCCTTTTAAGTATATTGAATGGGAAGTTTAAAGTGTGAAGTTTTTCTTCCCTCTCTTTCATGGTGTGAAGGAAACTGCTTCTGACACATCCTGTGGCTTCTGCTGATTGGTGATGAATGGTACTTAGACCATCCATTAATTTCAATTCATTCAAGTTTTAACCTATATCAGAGGGGCCGAGTAATAATGAATGTGTATTAAAGTGACTGGCAATGCCACCATCAAACTAGTTATCATAAACACTTACATTTAAGAAGGTATTTGGCCTTTCTGATGACACTATCGACAGAAACTGCCCTTCATTGCCAAGCATTAGAGAAGGGACAGAAGGGCAGGGAAGAAACTAAGAGTTGGCCATACTTCTACTGTTGCAGTCCTTACTCAGTGAATATGAATGACTCTGCGGAGTCTCAGGCACGTTACTGACCTGCTATTGCTAATGGATCGAATAAGGAACAGTAGTCATCTGTGTGAAGCCTTGCAGGTAATAGCAGTTATGCAGTAGGTCATCATAGTTTATGTGTTAGAAAAAAAAGACCATACTTTTCATCAGTGCTCATAACAAGTTCTGCTATATCCTCAACGTCTTCATGGTTGCTGTCAGGGATATTTTTGCGTAGCACAAGGCATGGATCAACTTATCAGCATATCCCCTCTGTTTAGGCACTTGGCCTAAACAACTTGGCATTGGGTTAGTGTGTCCTATTTAGGACTTCAAAAAAGACACGGGCATACTGGAGTGGGTCCACCAGGATGGTTAGGGGAGCTGGACAACAGGATATACAAGGGAAAGCTGTGAGAGAAAGGCTTGTTCAGACAAAAGGTGAAGGGAGATCTTATTCCTGTCTGAAAGTACCTAAGGGGATGATGAAGAGAAGATGGATCTGAACTCTCATCTGCACAACAAGAAACGAACAAGAGGCAGCAAACTGAAGCTGTGGCAAGGGAGATTTGGATCAGTTAACTGAGGGAAAAAAAAAAAAACAAAACAAAACAAAACAAAACCACTTCACATTGTGGGAGATCAAACACTGGAACGGGTCATCCAGAGAGACTGTATAGTCTCCGTCCTTGGAGATATTAAAAATGTGACTGGAAAGATCATTGGGTAAACTGAACTGTTTTGCCCTGCTTGGAACAAGATACCTCAAAAAGTGAGGTTTTGGACTAGGTACCTCAAAAAGTGATATCCAACGTAAATTATTCTGAAGTTTTATGTAGAGGTCTCCATCTGAACTAGTCACCAAAAGCTTCCTTTAGAGACAGTGAATGTTGAATTTTGGACATAAAATCTACTGGGACTCTAAATTTTTAGTTCAAACAGAGGCAGAGAGGTTACACAGTAGATACCAAATCTTAAAGAATAAAACCCCCATCCTCTATTTTTCTGTTTCTCCATTCTCTCTACTCTGTCTTTGCCATCCTTCATTTTTCCAGGGATTCCTCAGCAATATGTCTCTCCTTCTCCTGTCCTGCCCACTTTCCTCTCTCCACAGATGCTTTAAACTCTTTCTGTCCCAGTGCTAACGTGTTTTGGTTTTGGGATCCAGGACATGCATTCATGAAGATTATAAAATTAGTTTGTGCTTGCTACTGCTGTCTCCGGGAATGATTTCCCTACAGCAACAGCTGGAAGAGTTTATGCAAAAACATTTATTATCCATTTGCTATTGTAACTCTGCTCCTGACACAATGATTCTTTCTTTTACCCAAAATGGATGAAGAAACAGTGTCCTCTCTGAATGGACAGAAGGGAAGAAATTCTCTGCTCTGACACTCCATCCGAGGTGAGTATGTGAGGAGGAAGAAATGCCTGAAATACTTTCCTATCTGCTGAATCTTAGCCAGAGCCGAGGTGTTCTCCCAACTAATCATTTCAGTCCATGAAGCCGTGACACAGGAAAGCTATCAGATGTTGATCTCATTCTCCTAGTCTTTGAATACCTTGGCATTTTTATTTAGCTTTACAAGATAAGAAAGTGTTATTAATCTCCTCTTACTGGTAAGAAACTGGGGCACTCTGTGTAACTTTAGGTGTCTGTAGCTTATTTGTCTCCATTTGGCTAATTATCTTCACTCCCATTATAGTTAATGACAATCCAATCAACAAAGTGAATGGAGTTTAGGGTGTGAATCACCTGACAAAGTGCATGTCTAATTTAGGGTGAGATAAATCCCTACAGTCTACTGAGTGTGATTCCGTTGCCCAGGCACCAGCATTTACTGAAGCTTTAGGCAACCAACATGTCTAATACATCTACATATTGCTGGTCAACAGGATAGAGAACCAAGAGGACACCCAATGGATTTTAAGACACCTAAAATAATTCCAGGGACCTATGATCAGGCCAAATAACTGACTCAATAGATGACTTCCACCAACAACAAACAATAAAGACAGTCCTAGGAGGTTAACTCAAAACTCTCAGATTTTCCTACCTGAAATAACTTTCCCAAGGTTAACTCCAGTACCAAAAGAGACTGAAAACATGTCTTCTAGCACTGAGAATAATGTGTTATTCACTAGTCCCTGTGATACTTGAAGAGTCTCTGAAAAGAGAGGTACGCATCCGAAAAAGGAATCACCCATCCCTTAGTCACTCATTACCGAAGCGGCTTGAGGAACGTCTCAAGAACAAAACCGCTCGAAAGCCTCAGGCTTTCTGGCAGGCTGTCACTCAGTGTGTGGCTGTCTAGACTGCCAGCACAAGGCACTTGGATGTCTGTTTATTTGTATTATTTATTAAGCAAATGATTTCTATGCATGGCATCTGGAAACATGCCATAAATGAAACACAGTGGAGCTTTAAATTTAACTGCTGTCCACAGCCAGCCATACAAATGTCCCTCAGCCTTCCCTGAACTGCCACAACTAACCTCCATAAATAACATCCAGAACTTACTCTCAGCACCAAAAGACAGATGTATTGTAGAGCAAGTCCTGCCTCCTGCCATCTTCTGGAGGAGACTTGTTAGAAGTCATTGACACCAAAAACCCAGCTCTGCACCTCTGGGAAAAACTTTCAAATAATGAGGAACATGGAGCACAGGAAGAATAGATCCTATCTTACTTAGGGATTGATCAGATTACCTCTTAAGACACCTTCCATTTATCTTGGTCTATCTTCCAAATAGCATTGAGCAAGACTCTGAAAATGAACTTTTCAGATAGCAGTTGTTTCCTAAGGAACCAAAATCTCTCATGACCTACAGCACAAAATTTATATCTACACATCAGGTCAGATTGTGTCCAGGTCCAGGCTGAGGTCCAGATTCATCCACTCTGCACCCACATTGACTGGAGCATTTAATAATCAGATCCGGGGAGCTCTCCAGAAAGGGAAGAACTTGATTATTTTTCATTACCACAAAACGAGGCAAGCATTGATTCATATGGTCTGGATGAACCAAAGGGAGCCAAGCAGAGTGCAGGCTAGGTCATCCGAAGCTACTCTTCTTAAGAAGGCTTCAGGTGATGTTCCTCAAAGTGTAGAAGTCAATCTTCTGCCTTTTTATATTGTTGGAGTGGCCCATTTCATGGTTGGTTGTTGTTGTTTGTTGTTTGTTTTGGGTTTTTTTTTTTTTTTACAGTGATGATGCCTTCTAGAGAATTCCAAGATGTGATATGGGTAAAGGAAATTTGTAAACAATCATCCTGTTTTTCAGGAAAAAAAAGATTTAACATAAGGCCATTCTGTGCCAGTGGTCCTCAGAGATGGAGAACAGAGCTGGCAATTTTGAATGGACCAGCCCAGATGTAATTTCTAAGCCTGAGCAACTGCAGGGTGGACACCCAGATACGTGAGTAAAAAACAGAAATATTATGATGAGGCTTAAACCTGCGGTCAATACCCTTGATCACTTTACAAAGGAGCCCAGAAAATACAAACCTAAGGAGGGTGACCTGCTCCACAAGAAAAAAAACTAAGACAGTTTGCTCCTCACTGGGCAAAATCTTCAGCAGTTTTAGGCAGATATCACAGAATCACAGAATGGTTTGGTTTGGAAGGGACCTTAAAGATCATCTAGTTCCAACCCCCCTGCCCTGGGTAGGGACACGTCTCACTAGACCAGGCTGCTCAAAGCCTCATCCAGCCTGGCCTTGAACACCTCCAGGGATGGGGCATTGACAGCTTCCCTGGGCAACCTGTTCCACTACCCTTACAGTAAAGAATTTTCTCCTGATATCCAATCTAAATCTACCCTCTCTTGACTTGAGGCCATTACCCCGTGTCCTATCATAACACTCCCTGATAAAAAGTCCCTCCCCATCCTTCCTGTAGGCCCCCTTTAGGTACTGGAAGGCCGCTATAAGGTCTCCCTGAAGCCTTCTCTTCTCCAGGCTGAACAACCCCAATTCTCTCAGCCTCTATAACAGGACAGAAGAGGTAACTAGTGGTATAATGTAATACAACAGGTCAGCTAATAAATGGTCACCAGCACTGGAATGTGGGATACCACATCTGAAATAGTGCACAATGTCACTGATGTCAGAGATGAAGAACACTTTTTGCCTGCACTACGAAGTCTCAAAATATTTACTTTGGGCCAATATATGGGACAAATAGTGTTCAGCAATTCACCTGTCAGAGCAGCAGAAGGCTTGGGTGAGAAAAGAGATGCTCAAGGCACTTTACACTAAGGTCTTTTCAACCCTTTGCCATGGCAAAGATGCACACAGCCCAAGAGAGACATGGGCTGGAGTTCTGAATTTAGTGACTCCGGGCTTTATGGGACAGACAGTCTGGGACAGGATTAGGACACTTCAATAAGACCTAATAATAATCCACTAGGACACTTATTCTGTCCCTCTCACAGTCCCACCTTCCCCTCAACCTGGGATTGCTGCTGTGTTGCTCATCCCCTTACCAGTAGCCCTTCTCTCCCCCCACCTGTGCCCCCCGTGAGGCATTGTTCATTCCTGAGCTCATTATGTTCAGGTATAGTTCAATAGACTCAATAATTAATGACCCTCTGAGGAACAAGGACTGCAGTCAGACTGAGACTCCTAGTCAGTGCAGGAGTATCAGGGCTTGAAGTGAAAGGACTTGTAATTAATGTCCTCTAAAATATGCGAATGAGATTTCCTTGCCCTTAGACCAAAGGCAACTGAATTAGTCAAACAAAAAGGGAAGAAGAACACGAGACAATGTTTAAATTAGAGAACAGAGTGGGGGTGATGCTTTTATTCCACAGTAATTTAGATTACAAATCCACCCTCCCCTGGACACGTGAGCATTTCTGTCTGTTCAGTTGCCTAATTTGTGCTTGGCTCAAAGGAGAAAGTTATTTTGTTTAATTTTTTTTTCTATTCCTTTACAACTCATAAGCCTGGAAGAGAAGCAGCTCTGGGAAGGAACAGCCAGGTTCAGAAAGTAAAGCAAGAAAACGCAGCAGCAATCAGTGAGGTGATCTCTGAAAGCAAACACAAGCTCCTGGGATTCTTTCAATTAGGTTGTTTGGGGAAAATCTTTGGGTAGAGGTAAAAACTTGTCTTTTGCAACCTGAATAAATTTTCTTTGCTCCTAAATCCTTACAGGAGGATGAAGACTGAGGTAAGTAATTCTCTGGGAAGAAAAGGAAAGAGGGTGGATATAAATTAAAGCCACTGAAAAAGGAGAGAAGGTATATAGAGATACTCACAGAGATAAAAGAAGACAGAAAAAAGAAAGAGCAGGATGTGATGTCCACTCAGTGGTGTCCTTGAAGAATGAAACTGGACCTCTTTTGCTTCATTGCATTACTTTGTCACTGGTTTCATCCTTCATGTCTTCTGCTGCAAAACTGCTGATTGCTAAGAATAAGTCTCAGCTGGCAGCATCAGGGTTAGCCTCTCCCCCTCCACTCCACTGCAAGACACTGGAGGACCACAGACCTGCAAATCCATCCTGCATTCAGCCATTTTCTTCTGAGTTCATTTTCTGTTGAGTTCATTTTCTCTTGAGTTCAGTAAACAGCTCAGTAAAAGATAGCATGGTCCTATGCCAAAGCTTGCAGAGATCTTAAGCAGGTAGGTCTGGATGCTCAGGTCCATTGAGATGAGTTTCATCTCAGTGGACAAATGTTGACATATTCATCCAAATAAATGGCTAGAGGTGCATTATTTTAAGGAAATGCAAATAATTACACACTTTTAGGAAATGAGGCACCTCATCCTAAGGAAATTGTCTCAACTAGGGCAGATGAATCCGAAATGGTTTACAAACCTGTGAGTGGGCAAGTGATTTTAGTTCTTTCCAGTCTATCGCTAATGCCTGGTGCAGGAATATTGCACATTTTGGTGATGTCTTCCTGTGTCACAGTTTGCCTGTAAGGTAACACTCCTGGTTTCTCTGTCTGATTAGGTAAAATAGGTCCATAAGTCTCTCTCAGGAATTTTTCTCCTTTCTTTGACATTTATGGGTGATGTCCCAGTTCAGAGGGCTCAGTTTTCCTTCCAATCAGGAGACAGGACAGAGTGCTTGAAGAAGACTGAGGCTGAATATAGTTGGGTCTATCAAGCTAACCTGATTTATGGTCTTTCTCAAATCACCTGCCCTCTCCATAATATTTGCGTTTCCTCCCTGTGTCCACCTGGAGTGATTACTGAGGTTGTAACTCCTTCAAGAGAGCAAAATCTTGTGTTGTTTTTTTGGGTTTTTTTTTTCCTTTTTTCTGGGGATTCGTATGGCAATGCCCATTTAAACCCGTGTCTGCCTTTCTCTTGGCCCAGTTTATTTCTTGTGTTTCGAAGGATTTCTTTCCACACAAGTCACTGTGCCTGGCTTGCCCACTAGGTGTCATGAAATCATGAGCTCTCAGAGCAGTGGGCGAAGGGGACTTTTAGCTGTTTTGTAACGAATTGCTGGAGTTCCTCCCTGGCCATCTGCTTTCTGTAGGTAGCCCACTCAGTTGGGAACTGTGAGCAAAAGCATCAGCTGCTGCCAGCACCAGCCTATTTTCAGCTCCAAGGAATCACGATTGTTGGCTGCGCTGCCAGGAACAGAAGCACTTGGCATTTTCTGTGTGTTGGTGGGTAAAGGAGCAAACCCAACGAGAGATGGGTTTGGCTTCAGCTGACCCAGCATTAGACACGGACAGTTCTGCATCCCTTCCAAATCTTCATATATGCAGAAGGAAGAAATTGGCTCCCATTATTTACAAAATGCTTGAAGAAGCAACTGTGCTGGAAGAAAAGAAGTTGCACTTGGGACCAGTGAAGAAACCTTCCTGGAAAGGCACACTTAACTCAGAGAGAAAAAATATTAAGTTTTCACGCTAGGGACATGACTCATATTTAGATCAAGAGTTGCAGGTTCTCTACAGCTTCATATACAAAGGTCTTCAGAATCTAAGTGTTGCTTAATAGGTTTTCGATGCCTTCTTTTCAGAACTGCCCTTTCATTTTTCTTTCATTCTTCTTGTGATTAGCTGTCATTTATCCACTTGTCTCGCTTCTTTTTCAAAGAGCTGTATTCTCTTTTGACTGGCCTTCATTCAGGGGGGTTCAGGTACTTTTCATTACTTGCTTGACTTGAAATAAAACAATTGTTAGTCTAGCTGATTGTTTATTTCCAAATGTTAGTTTTATTTCTTTTCCTTGCAAATGAAAGGAGAGGGAGAGGATTTCAGCCCTTGTGTTTTCATCTGAGGGGTTTGCAAGATGGAGTTATTCAAGTTGCCTTCCACAGAGGTAAGCTTTGTTAAGGTGAAAGCTGACTTTGTGAAGATTTGGACATCCCTGTACTAATGTCGGGGAGAGACTGCTGAGTGACAAGATATCACCACAGCAGGACACTTTCTCCCCCCTCCTTCATGCTGCATTGATGCACAACGGTGCACCAGGTAACCTTGCTCCCTTGAGCAAGGTCATTTGGTTGGGAAGATCTTCCTCCAGAGATGATGCCACGTGAGTTTGAGAGCAAGCACATCTTCCCAGAGACTCATGTTAACAGTTCAGTAAATGTATGATTTTTCTGAGCCAACAGCTTGTCAGACCCAAATAAGACTTCCACATTTCCTCTTACATCGTTAGAAGCAAATCCCTCAGGATGCTTTGAAAAGGTTGTTCGCTGTCAGCCTCTCTCCGTTGATGTTCTGGCCTAGTTTGTAAGTTAGCTCAGGCCAGACACAAGTCCAAGGAGGCGCTAGGGATGCGACCTCCTGATTTGAGGGTGAAAAGAAGGGTGAGAGTTTGTCCATATGGAGCAAATCTCTGTTAAGACACTTTGATTCACAGATCAAGAATAGATGCCAGCTTATTCTAGATATTGGCCTGCAGTTGTAGAGATTCAACAACAGAGGAAGAGAAACCCAGAGAGGAGAAGAGAAATGTTCTAGGGCAGAGAGTGGTTGCTGGCAGAAGAAAGCCTCTAAATCCCTTGCTGTATGCTTGTGAAATCATTATGAAGCCCCACTGCTTGACAGCTGTGCAAAACCTCATGCAAACCTGTGCAAGGCAAAGTCTCACCTTCACAAGAAACCACCTGCAGCCCCTGTTTCTGCTTCTCAGAGGAGCCTGGGAGACCTCTGCAGATATATCTTGCCACCAAGCAACAGAAACAGTAGGAAGCAAGAGCTGGTCTGCAGTGGCTGTGATGATTTTAGCTGAGCATCTGCAGGCAGTGTGGATGAGCCCATTTCCCCAAAAAGCAGCAGCAGGTTGTGCATCACCCATCTATCCTGCATCCCCTGCTGCTATCCTCATCCTTCCTGAGCCGATTTCCTCTGGTTTTATATGCTTTGAGCCAGGAGAGGGCAGCAACGCTCATAGACAGACAAGCGAGTCCCGGTGCTGTCCCTCACTCCTTCTCTGGGTGTCTGACAGGGGCACCCCAGCACCCTGGCCATGTTCAGATGGGCAGCAGTGTAGACAGGTGCCTCT
Organism: Alca torda; assembly: GCA_008658365.1. Lineage (NCBI taxonomy): Eukaryota > Metazoa > Chordata > Aves > Charadriiformes > Alcidae > Alca > Alca torda. The sequence goes on from CM018077.1 coordinate 162,609,911, forward strand.
GGCACTTCTATCTCAGGTGGAACCTCTTAGTGAAAAACCTTCTTGTTGTAAAGGGATACTTCTCCTCTGCAGCATGGTTTGCACAGAGCTGTGATTTAAAGACCCCATCTAACATTACAGGCTGTGGCCAAGCAACCTCATGGACCTCTGGAGATCATCTAGTCCAACCCCCCTGCCAGAGCAGGGTCACCTACAGCAGGTTGCACAGGAACATGTCCAGGCAGGTTTTGAATGTCTCCAGAGAAGGAGACTCCACCGCCTCTCTGGGCAGCCTGTGCCATTGACACCCTCAAAGTAAAGTTCCTCCTCATATTTAGATGGAACTTCCTATGTTCAAGTTTGTGCCCGTAACCTCTTGTCCTGTTGCTGGGCAGCACTGAAAAGAGCCTGTCCCCATCCTCCTGACACCCACCCTTGAAGTATTTATAAGCATCGATAAGATCCCCCCTCCGTCTTCTTTTTTCCAGACTGAAAAGACCCAAGTCCCTCATCGTTTCTTCATCACAGAATCACAGAATCACAGAATGGTTCGGGTTGGAAGGGACCTTAAAGATCATCTAGTTCCAACCCCCCTGCCATGGCCAGGGACACCTCCCACTAGACCAGGCTCCTCAAAGCCTCATCCAGCCTGGCCCATCCCCTGGCCAGGGATGGGGCATTCACAACTTCTCTGGGCAATCTATTCCAGTGCCTCACCACCCTTACAGAAAAGAATTTCTTCCTGATATCCAATCTAAATCTACCCTCTCTCAACTTGAGACCATTACCCCATGTCCTGTCACAACAGCCCCCAATAAAGAGTCCCTCCCCATCCTTCCTGTAGGCCCCCTTCAGGTACTGGAAGGCTGCTATAAGGTCTCCCTGAAGCCTTCTCTTTTCCAGGCTGAACAATCCCAACTCTCTCAGCCTGTCCTCATAGCAGAGGTGCTCCAGCCCTCTGATCATCTTTGTGGTCCTCCGCTGGACCCATCCCAACAGGTCCATGTCCTTCTTGTGTTGAGGACTCCAGAGCTGGACGCAGTACTCCAGGTGGAGTCTCACCAGAGCAGAATAGACGGGCAGAATCACCTCCCTCGACCTGCTGGCCACGCTTCTTTTGATGCAGCCCAGGATGCAGTTGGCTTTCTGGGCTGCAAGTGTGCATTGCCAGCTCATGTTGAGCTTCTCGTCCACCAGCACCCCCAAGTCCTTCTCCTCAGGGCTGCTCCCAAGCCATTCTCTGCCCAGCCTGTATTTGTGCCTGGGATTGCCATGACCCAGGTGCAGGACCTTGCACTTGTCCTGGTTGAACTTCATGAAGTTCGCACAGGCCCACCTCTGCAGCCTGTCAAGGTCCCTCTGGATGGCATCCCTTCCCTCCAGAGTGTCAACCGTGCCACACAGCTTGGTGTCATTGGCAAACTTGCTGAGGGTGCACTCAGTCTCACTGTCCATGTCACTGACAAAGATGTTAAACAGCACCGGTCCCAGTACTGACCCCTGAGGAACGCCACTCGTCACCGGTTTCCATGTGGACATTGAGCCCTTTGAGTGCGGCCATCTTGCCAGTTCCTTATCCACCAAGTGGTCCATCTATCAAATCCATGTTTTTCCAATTTAGAGACCAGGATGTCATGCAGGACAGTGTCAAGCGCTTTGTATAAGTCCAGGTAGATAACGTCAGTTGCTCTCCCTTTATCTACCAATCCTGTGGCAACATCATAGAAGGCCACCAAATTTGTCAGGCACAATTTGCCTTTGGTGAAGCCACATTGACGGTCACCAATCAGCTCCTTATTTTTCATGTGTCTTAGCAGAGTTTCCAGGAGGATCTGCTCCATGATCTTGCCAGGCACAGAGGTGAGACTGGCCGGTCTGTAGTTCCCTGGGTCATCCTTTTTTCCCTTTTTGAAAATGGGGGTTATGTTTCCCCTTTTCCAATCAGCGGGAACTTGACCAGACTGCCACGATTTTTCAAATACAATGGAAAGCGGCTTGGTGACTTCATCTCCCAGCTCCCTCAGGACTCGTGGATGGATTTCATCCAGGCCTATGGACTTATGCAACTTCAGGTTCCTCAGATGGTCCCAAACCTGATCTTCTCCTACAGTGGGTGGTTCTTCATTCTCACAGACCCTGCCTTTGCATCCTGCAACTTGGGTGGTGAGGTTGGAGCCCTTGCTGGTGAAGACCGAGGCAAAAATGTAATTCAGCACCTCAGCATCCTCCATATCCTGGGTGACCAGGTCTCCTGTCTCCTTCCTGAGAAGGCCCACATCTTCCCTAGTCTTGCCTTTAACCCTGACATACTTATAGAAGTTTTTCTTGTTATCCTTGATGCCCCTAGCCAGATTTAATTCTATCTATCTGGGCTTTATTTTGCCTAATCTGGTTCCTGGTCGCTCGGACAGTTTCTCTGTATTCCACCCAATCAACCCGTCCTTGTTTCCACCCTCTGTAGGCCTCCTTTTTGCTCTTGAGCTTGTCCAGGAGCTCTTTGTTAATACACGCAGGCCTCCTGGCACTTTTGCCTGACTTCTTCATTCTTGGGATGCACTGCTCCTGAGCTTGGAGGAGGTGATCCTTGAATACTAACCATCTCTCTTGGGCCCCTCTTCCCTCCAGTACTTTTTCCCATGTTACCCTGCCAAGCAGGTCCCTCAAGAGGCCAAAGTCTGCTCTCTTGAAGGCCAGGGTAGTGAGCTTGCTGCGTGCTCTCCTCACTGCTCAAAGGATCTTGAATTCAACCATTTCATGATCACTGCAGCAGAGGCTACCCTTGAGCTTGACACTCGCCACCAGGCCCTACTTGTTGGTAAGGACAAGGTCCAGCATAGTTCCTCTCCTTGTTGGCTCCTCTACCATTTGGAGAAGAAAGTTGTCGTCGACACATTCCAAGAACTTCCTGGATTTCTTGTGCCCCGCTGTGTTGTCCTTCCAACAGGTATCAGGGTGGTTGAAATCCCCCATGATGACCAGGGTTTGTGAATGTGATGCCGCTCCTATCTGTCTATGGAGGGCCTCATCCGCTCTGCCGTCCTGGTCAGGTGGCCTATAGCAGACCCCTACCATAATGTCCCCTGCCCCTGCGTTCCCTTTAATTTTGACCCATAAGGTCTCTGTTGGGTCTTCATCCATGCCCAGGTGGAGCTCCATGCACTCCAGCTGTTCATTGACATAGAGGGCAACACCCCCTCCTCGTCTTCCCAGCCTGTCCTTCCTGAAGAGACGGTATCTGTCCATTCCAATGCTCCAATCATAAGAGCCATCCCACCATGTCTCTGTGATGCCAATAAGATTGTAACACTGGAGGCGCGTGCACATCTTCTTGCTTATTTCCCATGCTGCATGCATTTGCATAAAGGTATTTCAGCTGGGCGCCCAATGAAGCTCTCTCACTGGCTGAAGTGTTTGCTTTTCCTTCATGCTGCTCTTTAGGTGGTCTTCCTCTGGGGTGTTTTATCTGTGACTCCCCTGTTCCTATCTCCTCAGGGGCCCCTGGCTCGTCCCCATAAGACTTCGAGTGTGCTGCAGCATACCCGGCACGTCTCGGAGCAACAGGTTGAAGACCTTCACTAGAGACCCACCCCTCTAACCTTGGAGCATCGTCCCTTGGTTGTCACGAGCAAGTCGTGTAGCATCCCCCTCCCTCAACAAGCCTAGTTTAAAGCCTGGTCAATGAGCCCCGCTAGCTCTTGAGCAAACACCCTCTTCCCCCTTTCAGAAAGATGAAAGAGAGATGTTCGAGTCCCCTAATCATCTTGGTAACCCTTTGCTGTACCCTCTCCAGCAGTTCCCTGTCTTGAACTGGGGAGCCCAGAACTGGACACAGTGCTCCATATATCACATACCTCTGCCTAGCAGTGGGAGCACGAGTTGAATGTGGACATGTCAGAAGGGAGAGCCATCTTAGAAAGACCAGGACAAGCTGGAAGAGTGGGCAAGCTAAAGCTGTACGAAGTTTAAAAGACAAGTGCAAGGTCCTATATCTGAGGTGACATACCCAAAGAACCCAGTACAGACTAGGATGTGTGTGGCTGGGAGCAGCCTTACTGAAAGGGACTTGCTAGTCCTGGTGGACAGCAAGCTCAACATGAGTGAGTAGTGCACTGCTGAAGCACGAAAGGCAGACTGGATCCTGGGCTGCATCCACAGGAAAACTGCTAGCAGAGATGGAGATGTGATCATCCCACTCTATTCAGCACTTGTCAGGTTGCACTTGGTGTACTGTGTCCAGTTGTGGTCCCCATAATTCAAGAAAGATGAGGACAGTCTGGAGAGGGTCCAGAGGAGGGTCAAGAAGATGATCAAAGGCTGGAGAACCTGCCCTATGAGGAAAGACTGAAGGACTTATATCTATCCTCCCTGGAAAAGGCTTTAAGGGACCTCAACACAGTATTCTGGTACTTAAAGGGCAGCTACAAAGAAGACAGAGGCTCTCTCTTCACAAGGAGTCACATGGAGAAAACAAGGGCAGCAAGTACAAGTTGCACCAGGACAGGTTTCATCTTGATATAAGAAAGATTGTTTTTTACAGTGAGAACAAACAATCACTGGAACAACCTCTCCAAGGATGTGGTGGAATCCGCAGCACTGGAGGTTTTCACTATGTAATTGGACAGGGTGTTAGACAGTGTCATCTAGGCTCCCTTTCCCACAAAATGTTGGACCAGATGATCTTTCAAAGTCCCTTCCAAACTGGGCTGTTCTATTATTCTATGATTCAATGAATATGGCTAAAATCTTCCCTAGGAGCCACAGTTCATGAAGGGCCTGTCATCATCAAATTAGCTTTCTTTGGCTCATTCTTCATTGGCTTCCCACTTGCAGCTGAGCAGCTTGGTTGAAGATATTTCCCCGGTAGAAACAGGACATTTTTGAATAGCAAGATCAGTTTGAGGACCAGCACACATCTGTGTTACCTTAGTTTAACTTTTGGGATTCCTACAAAAGTACAATTCAATAGACCCTACACCTTAAATGGTGTAGGATCTTTCTTGGACCTTCCCAGGTTGATAGAAGGTAACAGTCTGACATGCTCACACTTGCAAAATGCCAGTCATCGAAAGAGAACCCCAGGCAGCTGCTGCCTCCTGCTTAGCCCCAGACAGCATGGATCTCACACGGGAGATGAGACCTATGGCCTTTCTCCTGCTTTAAGATCCCACTTTCTGGACATGGGATGAGTACTTAGCATATATTCTAATTTTTGTGCTGATTGGTGTGGTTCATGGGACCCTGGAGATGTCCCTCTGGAGCTCTCCTCCAAGGTGCCTGACCTTGGACTTTAGCTCTGCCCTTGCTCTTTCTTAGTAAGTGGTGGCTACCCCTGTCCTCTAAAATCTCCCTCTGAGTTCATGACTCACCTGCCAGGATGGGCATCAAAGAGTTCCCTGCCCCCTCTCCTTTCTCCAGCCAGGACGAGCCAAAGCGTCATTTGCTTTCGTGATCGAGCAAGAAAGATCCATAGTCATAAAACCTGAGCTGTGGAGCTGTGCCAATCCAAAGGCAGGCAAGGTGAGAGGGAAATGGCAAATGCCTCATTGATTTCAAAACTGCTACACGATCCTGCCTGGGAGCATGTGAAGCTGTTAAAACAAAAAAGTAATGCTTTAAAAGGACACAGTGTTGATGGGAAGTTGGCAGGTGGTTTTGTGCCGGCTGTTTACTCTCATACAAAGCAATCCAAATGTAGACCGGTTACCCAATGGAAACTCCTTGACATTATATCTGCTTCTCTCAGCCTCACGCAGCTCATTCCTCACCAGCTGGAGCTCTGCAAAACACCTTTCTTAGTCACCAGTGCCCACCCACATCCAGATGCCACCAGTCCGCCAAGAGCTCAGGGAGCAGGGGTTGCCCAGTTTACCTTTCAAGTCAACATCTAGGACTTGCACTCCTGCTCTTTTTCTCCATATATGTCTTTAAGCTAATAAAAGGCAGGAGGAAATTTGGTTTGGTGGCAGGTTGGTACCCAGTTCCTTGTTGTTTAATTCCCTCCTCTGTCACTCTTGTCTCCCATGACAACGGGGATGTCGTTAGGCCATAACCCTGTGATGGACAGTGACAAAACATTGCTTTGCATCCATCAAAAGCACGAGGCTGTGCACGTGCAGTGCCAAGCTTGAGCGAATCTCCTCTGTCTCTCAACATGGCCCATTACCCAGGGCTTAGGACCATATGAACCAGAGCCATGTAATGTTTTTTTCATCAGCCAGGAACGTGGGCAGAAACAGCTGATAATTATAGACATCCTGAACATATTTCCTTATCACTTTAGGAAATTCTTTAGCAGGATAAAGTTATTAAGGATGCTGAAATGTTCCTCTGTAATGATATATTTATGATAGTATAACTATAAATCCTCTATAATGATGTGCATATATATAAAATATGTACGTATTTGTATATGTATAGTGATGTGTATATACATATATATAAAACTAATCAGGTAAAGGATGAAAGGGGACCCTGGCTAGATCAGACCACCAAGTCTACCTCTAAACCTTCAGCCCCGCCCCTACAATTCCTTAATACATCAAGTTTTCTTTCTTTGTCTCTCAGCTCCTCTGTTTTGGACTCTGCTTTTGGACTGAGATCCTCAGAGTGGCTGTACTTACCTATCAGCCCTTTTACCCTCTGCTTTGGGTACCCTTCTTTAAATATTACCTCTCCTTGCAACAGCCTGTGAAGACCCTCACCAGTGCCAAGGATCATGCAATAGTTTGTTACCACTGAAATTCCTTAAAATATGATGCATAAAGGGGAAAAATTATTTTTGCATGGCTTTTTCTTTCTCAGATATATTTTGCTAGCCACTCTTGCTACTCTCAAAAATTTATCACTTACCTCAATTTCACTTTCTCTAGGAATAAAATCTCCTCTCATTTCATTTGAAACTGAATTTCCTCAGCCCCTTTTCTGATCCCAGCTAAGCCCCACTGTTCCCCTGCTGCCTCTCCCAAAGCCAACAGACGACCTTCCTCAGAGCATCTCTGGGAGTTGCTCCCTCCTGCACTGAGCTTTAGATGAGAGGAAAGCCACCTTGCTTCACACAGACATCAGCTCCTGCATATGTCATGTCGATTCACCCAAGACTGTTGGACAAATTCCAGTAGTTTATGCAGGGAAAAAAAAGAAAAAGAAAAAGAAAAAGAAAAAGAAAAAGAAAAAGAAAAAGAAAAAGAAAAAGAAAAAGAAAAAGAAAAAGAAAAAGAAAAAGAAAAAGAAAAAGAAAAAAGAAAAAAGAAAAAGAAAAAGAAAAAGAAAAGAAAAAGAAAAAGAAAAAGAAAGGAGGTGGCAGAGGTAGGGGGAAATGCAGAAATTGTGTCTCTCTTTTTGTTTCTGACTCTAATGCTTCTTTCCCCTCTCCGCCTTCATTCTGTTGGTTTGTGGTGTTACACTGGTTAAGCCCATGTTAACCTAACTGGTGAGGACTCGCCTCGAGTACTGTGTCCAGTTTTGGGCCCCTCACTACAAGAAAGACATTGAGGTGCTGGAGCGGGTCCGGAGAAGGGCAATGAAACTGGTGAGGGGTCTGGAGAGCAAGTCTTATGAGGAGCAGCTGGGGGAGATGGGGGTGTTCAGCCTGGAGAAAAGGAGGCTGAGGTGAGACCTTCTCGCTCTCTACAACTACCTGAAAGGAGGTTGTAGTGAGGTGGGGATAGGTCTTTTCTCCCAAGTAACAGGTGATAGGACAAGAGGAAATGTCCTCAAGTTGTGCCAAGGGAGGCTTAGATTAGCACTAGGAAAAATTTTTACACAGAAAGGGTTATCAAGCATTGGAACAGGCTGCCCAGGGAAGTGGTGGAATTGCCATCCCTGGAGGTATTGAAAAGACACGTAGGTGTACTGCTTAGCGATATGGTTTAGTGATGGTTTTTGTCAGTGTTAGGTTGATGGTTGGACTAGATGATCTGAAAGGTCCCCTCCAACCTATACAATTCTATGATTCTATGATTCTACAATAATTGTTAATCTATTGTGCCACTTACTGATGGGTAAGCAAGCAGAGAAGTGCCAACCTTATGCCTGCTTTGCGAAGCTCTCACCACTGGCTTCATCACTGAGTTCATGCAATCAACTCAGAACTGTTCAGGCTGTTCTTTGCTAACCAGATAGATAGACAGCAGAGGAGAGTCCTGGATGCCCAAGAAGTGGTCCACACACTTCAAGGATACACTCGATGAAAGACAACTTGCTAGCCTCATTCTGTGTCCAGTGACATGTAGAGGAATGAAGCACAGAAGTCCTCTTCAAACCTAAACAAAGCAACAAGGCAAAACCACAACAGCTGCAGCAATTAAACTCAGAACAATCTTTTCTAATTATTTTTTTTCTAATGCATCTGTGACTTCATAACTTTTATGCTGCAAATTCTTTGAGATTATGACTTTTATTGATCGTCTTTTATACAGCACTGCAGTGTTAGTGTGTTGCTGGTAGTGGAAATGTTATCCTCATATCTGAGAGCAGGAACTATCGGTGGAAACTGCTTAATTTCCCTTTGGGTACAGATGGATGAGATGACCTGAGACAACTTATCAGCTCTTGGTCTCCAAAAAAGGTCCTGCAACTTCCCACATCCCCCTGTTTCCTCCCACTGCTCTTACAGACCCCTTTGAATCAGCAATGGTGGTCTCCAGTCCCCTTGGTGATCTCATTTAGCTCATTCAACTGCCAGAAAAAAAGGGGTTATTAAAACAACTGTATTGTTTTTTGGTTTTTTCCTGCCAAGTGAGTGAGCTGTGCCATTTCACTTTGTCTAGGTACAATCAGAGCAATGTAACAGTGATTGGGAACACTATACATGTTTGCCTGCCTAAGTTGAGATGTGAAAGGTGGCCACACGTACACTCAGTCTGTTGGAAAGGGAAATACAAATAGGTAATTTAAGTCATATTGAAGGTTTTCTTTCCTATTTAAAAGACAATCAGTGTCCACCCGGTCAGCTGCTGTGTCTCAGGTGAAAAGTCGTAGCCAGCTGAGAAGTGACCACATTTAAATAATTCTTAGAGTCAGAAACTCCTTTTTGGCCAAAGCTCATCACCAATGCAATCAAATCCCTAGATTTCTTTCACCATTTATTTTTAAAACCAGTAGCAAGTTCTTGAGCCCCCTGCGCCTCCCAGACAAAGAGGGGAGTCCAGCAAACAAAGGTGTTCACTGTAAAAGGAGCAGGAAAGCCAGTTTGTCTTGAAAGGCAAGGAAACTGGACCAGATGAATCATCCTATTTTTGCTTTCTTAATAAATACAATGCAGCAGCTCTTTCTCCAATCTCAGACGTGCATTTCCCATTAGATAGCACTACCAAAGGACCTTTCCTGCTGAGGGGAAAGGGAAAAAAAATAAGGAGTCCAGACCTAATGTCCAAAGAGTGGTGAATTTCAACCTCTGAGTTAAAAAAAAAAAAAAAAAAAAAAAAAAAAAAAAGTCTTCCTTTGAGCCAAAGACATTACTTTGTGGAAGGAAAGACTGTTGGCTGCTTGCAAGAGCCCAAGTCCAAATGCAAATACAAAACCGTGAATGTTCTCTCGATGCCATGGTCAGACTACAGCAGGAATACTGTTGTTGTCCCTGCCTTCTTATCTGATGACACATCCAGACACACTGCACCTACCTAGTTTCAAAGAAAAAGGCCAGATCAATCCATTGATTCCCCCCTTGCAGACCTCTTCATTCAAACACCAGCCCTTTGCTGGGAATGCCCCAAGCCTTGTCTCTAATTTAAGATCTACTTGCAATAACTTTCTCAAAATCATATGCTCTGGTACAACCAGCAATGAGATACTTCTCCCAAAACTGCTGCTGAAGAGAAAGGACTGAGTGTACTGGTGTCATCTGACTCCCACTGTGGAATCGTGCACATCAAAATATCAAGCAAGTATCAGTAAACTGCAGAGGATGGTGTAGAACAACTAGAAGTATTTAAAAAGTCAGGAGGGAGACGAGATTAAAAGGAAACAATATGCACAATTTGTCTAATCTATGACTAAGGGGACCAGAACTGTCTACAAGCATTTGCAGAATGTAAAAACAACAAAGAATGAGAAAGATTGGTTTAGAGTGGAACAAAAAGTATTATTAGGAGCAGTGGGAAGTGAAAGAAAGTATAGCCTGAATTGCTTAAGAGTTTAATGTATTCCACTGTAGACATTTGTATTATATAATGGCCTTTTTAAACATTTTATCTTTTTGTGGAGAACTCTGGCCTTTTCCAGAAATATCTATTTTTATTTTTTTCAGAATATCTGATCATAATTCATCATCCCCCCCTTTTTTTTTTTTTTTTTTTTTTTTTTTTTTTTTTAAATACAAATGATGAAAAAAAATAGTTCTGGCTTTCAGTGGCTGACTTGGAAAGCAACACCATCTGTAGTCTTATGTTTAATAAAAAGGATTATATGGTAAAAGCCTTACAGCTGGAGCCTACTCTGATGCCTGGGAAAGGCAGGAGAGCTCCAAGAGCTCCTCTGGACACACTGAATCCCTTTTAGAGACACCTCAGAAACGGGATCATGAAGGTGAAATGCCAGAGAGTTAATGGCAGAGGATGAATTGGTCAAACTCCTCAGAGCAACATTCACTGCAAGAGAAAGCCATCCTCCCAGAAATTTTATTCAGTTTCTTAATGACTTTATATATATATTTATATATGTACAGATGTGTTTTTATATATATACAGACACACAAAAATATATATTTTTATATACACACATATATATATACACACACAGTTACATAGGGAACTGGTGCTTTTCACAGGGAGTTTTATAGGAAATTAATATCATACTTGACAAATCTGGGTGACAGGAGGCTGTATCCCAGAGGGGAAATTTCTTTTCTGGTGCTATGGCGTGTGAGGTTCTCCCCCCTCAAGCTGATGCAAAGTGTTCCAGAAGGCTTTCTGAAGGTCTTGAGGAAGAATAGCTGCATAAATAGGTAGGTAGGTAGACAAACAAGCAGACACATGGACTATGCTTGTTCCAACACCTTTCAAATGGACACCACCTTGAAATGCTCCACAGAAAAAGTTGTTCCTTTTATGACTAGCTTTAATATTTGGATACACAGGAATTTTGTGGTTTTCCTGAAGTCAAAATGAAGTCAGGAGCTGATTCATGCAGCATAGCCAGCACTTTGAATGAAGTTAAAATACACTGAAAGAGGTATCCCCTTTTGACCAAAAGACTTCAGGACAGCCTTGTGTCCAAGTGAAGTTCAATTAATGGTCTAGTTTTCTCACTTAAAATGATGTAATTAGCATATTGCATGAACAGGTTCATTTAAAACTTAAGACTTTGAGCATTGAGATAATACTGGAGACCGTATTTTCCAGATAGTCAGATCCCCATAGCAGCCAACAAGCCTGGTCCTCCTTCCCTGAAGACAGTAGAAACCTCTTTAAACCACAGAGGAGTTAACAGTACTCTTCCTATGTAATGGTCATCCAGTAGGCAGTTAAGTACGGTAATGCTGAAGGGAAATAATCACTCCTATCCACAAATTCAGCTCCTGTGAAAACATTGCAAGGTCAACCTTGCTCCTAAACAGTGTTTTCTCCAGCTCTTCAGTTCTGTTCCTGTTGACTCTACAGAAAATCCCAGGACAGCAGAGACCTCTGTTTTCTCTGTCATCTGCTCAGAGACAGGCTTTGCCAACCTCTTCCCCGTGAGCCCAGTCCAATTTTAGGAAAAAATAATCTCTGCCATAGCATGCTCCCTGCTACTTCCCAATGGTCTCCCCCAGCCATGTGTTGGGACCTAGATTTAGGCCAGATTTGGATTACATCACCCTTTGCAGCAGCCTGGGGTAGGAGCAACCCAAGGTACCCTGCCATTCCACAGACACAAAAATATACATATGACACATCGTAACAAAAGGCAGCTCTTTTCTTCATGTTGTGTATGTATATATCCAGTCACAGGACAGGCTACATATGTGCAATCCCATCATACGGTCTGATGTACACATGTAATCTCACAGTATGTTCAGAAGCGATCCTTTTTTTTCACCCGGAAGATGTTTGTTTTTCAAATGTGTGGCAACGCTTCCACTCGTGTGAGCAGGAAGGATCGGGGGGAAGAAGATACCACAAATTTTAGGTGTTTACAGTGCAGGCATTGCTGTTTGAACCAGCTGTCCAGCCAATTAAGAGGAGTTCATACGGTCTGCTTGAGCCTCTCTGCTTTATGCGACCTTTTCCCTTAGCTCTCCATGGTGGTATCCAGACAAATCACCTCCCACACATACTGACTAATTACTGTTCTTTGCCCAATTATCACATACCAATCTTTCAAGCAAAAGCAAAACATCTGCACCCACTGAAATGATGGCCATGAGCTGAATCCAGAATGTGTCTCCTATTTCCTGTTCTCCTGGTAGTAAATCTGTGCTAGTCAGAGCTGTGCTTTCCTATTCGAGTGCATAATCAAACAAGAGCTGACAATAAACACACCCAACTGTGTTTCAGCTAATGCAGCCCCCTGAAACACAGTGTGGAGCAGAGGAGCTGACACAAGAAAGCTGAAGTGATTTCAGTCCCAAGGTTTATTATATGCCCTGCTTAATTGCTTATAATTCACATGAGGAAAATAATAATTTCTCTTTTCTTTCTTAATTGCACTCAAGTATTAAGAATCCAACTGCATTTTCCCCCTTTCGATCATTGGACCCAACTGTTATTATGACAGGGTTTTTTTCAGTATTATTCTGCTGTTGATTTGTATGGTGGATGGTTTATATTGATAATTAGCATCTATTAAAGCTGGTATCTCATTCAAGCTTTGATGAATGGAGATGAAAAGGAACAAGGCATCAGAATAAATCAGAACATGAGAAACTCAGTTCTCTTTTACTGCCCACTGGGAAACATTTCAGAGTTGAACTTGAATGTGCCTGTATGTGTGCATGTGAGTATCACGTATGCACCTAGTATCATTGTTATTATGGTGGTTAACATGTCTCTCAAGCATGTCATCCAAGGTCGGGGTACTATAGAACATAAAAGTCATCATAATGGGTTCATCTGGGTACAGTATCCTGTCTCCAGGATCCAATAAGCAATGTCAGATTTCCAGGGAGAAGCATAAGCACTGGACAAAAATAGGAGTAATATATGACCAGTATCCAGCAATCTTAAATTCAGGGACTTTCCAAGCCAGAGAAGTTAACAGTCATAGAATCATAGAATGGTTTAGGTGGAAGGGACCCTAAAGATCATCTAGTTCCAACCCCCTGCCATAAGCAGAGACACCTCCCACTAGACCAGGTTGCTCAAAACCCATCCAACCTGGCCTTGAAACATCTGTTGCTTGCTCGATGTCTTGTAAGCATAGTTACTGAGCAAAGACGTTTCTCTTTAACAAGACATTTAAAAAGAAAACCAAGGGAAATATCCTGCCCCTTCAATTTCCCAACCTGTCCTCTGTCTAAGACCCTCATTTCTTTGTGTGCAGGGAGGCACAGGTATCTTTCTTGTTATATATGAGTTTAAAACCCAGCAGGTCTTTTATATAAACACACAGAACAAAACACTCTTATTCCATCGCATGGTGAAAAATTGACTCCAGCCCTTATCCCATCTCTTTCCTTTTTTCTTTAAGTCTGTGACCTCTTGGTGGGATACCGCAAAGATGAGTCTGCCTTCCAGCTCCATGCAGTGAGGTTTCCTGCCTTTATCTGAGCAAAACATTTCCATGTTTTCACATGGAAGAAGACTCCATATGTGATGTAAGCTGGCGTAACTGCAAAAAAAGCCTGGCGAGCTGGGCCATCAAATATGAGCTCTGGTGCTGGAGTGGCGTTCCCCTATGTTAGAGATCTCCATGTAGCTCTGTCTGTAGAAAAAAAAATCAATAAAAAAGAGATGATGAATGCAGTGAAAGTAATAAGACCGGAGGGGAAATACAGAGACACTAGTTGAACATGCAGGGATGGGCTTAGGAAAATCAAAGCCCATCTGGAGTTAAATCTGGTGAGGGACACGAAGAGAAACACTGAGATGCCTGAAGGGCCAGAGAAAATGCCCTAGGAATAGAGTCTGAGAGAACAGGCTTTGTTCATCCCGGAAAAGTAAAGGTTAAGGGAAGATCTTACTGTCTGTAATTACCTTCCAGGTTTCTATAGAAAAGAAGGACCCAAACCCTTCCTGCAAGTGAACATCAAAAGGTCAAGAGGCAACACATGTTACATCAAGGAACATTTCAGCTGGATATAAGGAAAAAAATGTACGGTCAAACACTGAAATAGATCACCCAGAGATGTTGTGGAAGCACCTTCGTTGGAGATATTAAGAACTTGGGCAACTTTGAGATACCTGATTCAATGTCAAAGTATGTTGGGGTTAGGGGGTGGGAGGGGGTTGGGCCTGGTAGCTTCCAGAGGCTCCTTTCAACCTGAATTATTCAGCGATCCCATAGAGAGTAGGACTACTGGGCAACTTCAAGAGGTCCTCTAGTCCCTGCTCTGCTCCAAGGTAGGGTCAGTTCTCCCTACTCCTTTCCTGACAGACTTTCTACTAACATGTTTCTAAACATCCCTTATGGTGGAGGCTGTGCCTAGTGTTCAAGCAACAATTCTAGCATTTCACCGTCCTCTGTGTTAGTACTGTTTTCTTAATATTGAACCATAATTCCACTGGTTGGAATTTAAATTTAGAATGTCCTCCACTATCCCTGATAGATATGGATAGCAGACATCAGCTTCCCCTTTATGGAAGCATTTTGCATTTTAGAAGATCACAACATGCAGCCTTTGAGTGTCTTTCCCCTCCCCACCTAAATAAACATAAGAACAGTAAAAGCCATTAAAAGATTCAAATGCAAAGTGGATACAAAAGGGAAGGGTTAGATGATCTTGCCAACCACCTGTTTTTTCAGAGTGTTATAATGAAAAAATTGCTCTTTCACATGCTCGGTAACTCAGCTGTGAAACTCCCTGCCACAGGATGTCCATCTTGCTAAAGATTTGACCAGCAACCAGCGTTTCAAAAGCTAATATTAGGAACTCTAACATGGCTTTAGGAAATGCTATTAAACGTCTTCCTTTGTCACAAATCTATTTCAGACTCCTATCAACATTTTAGTGTTGAAGTGATACCCCACATTTACCATTCACAAGAATATTCGCGTCCTCTTGCTAAAGACCTGGCATCATTTGAATTGCAGTGAGGGGACTTAATGGTCATCATGGCCAATGCTTGTAGAAAACCATACCAGAGAGGCTCAGCGCTCGTGGGCCAGTGTGCCAGTATTTCTGAAAGCCAGAAGGCACACCACATCTCAAGGGTCAAAACTACACACACAACTCCCTCTCTGAAATGCTTATACACCAATGCACGCAGCATGGGGAATAAGCAGGAAGAGCTGGAGGTCTGTGTGCGGTTGCGGGGCCACGATCTCATTGCAATTACTGAAACGTGGTGGGACAACTCGCATGATTGGAATGCTGTCATGGATGGCTATGTCCTTTTCAGGAAAGACAGACCAGCAAGGCGTGGTGGTGGAATTGCACTCTATGTGAGAGAGCATTTGGAATGCATTGAGCTCTCACTAGAGGCGGATGAAGAGCGGGGCGAGAGCTTATGGGTGAGGATTAAGGGACAGGCAAATATGAGGGACAGTGTTGTGGGTGTTTATTACAGGCCACCTGATCAGGATGGGGAAACTGATGAGGCTTTCTACAGACAACTGAAGGTAGCCTCGCAATCGCAGGCCCTGGTTCTCATGGGGGACTTCAATCACCCCGATATCTGCTGGGAAGACCACACAGCCAGGCATGCACAGTCCAGGAGGCTCCTCCAGTGCCCGGGGACAGGACAAGAGGCAGTGGGCACAAACTTGAGCATAAGAAGTTCCACCTAAACATGAGGAGGAACTTCTTTACCCTGAGGGTGGCAGAGTACTGGAACAGGCTGCCCAGAGAGGTGGTGGAGTCTCCAACTCTGGAGACATTCAAAACCCACCTGGACGTGTTCCTGTGTAACCTGCTCTAGGTGACCCTGCTGTGGCAGGGGGGTTGGACTAGATGATCTCCAGAGGTCCCTTCCAACCCTATGATTCTGTGATTCTATGATTCTATGATTCTATGAACTGATGGTGAGCTGAGATCACTGCTTTTCATGCTAACATGGCTGTCTGCTTGTCTGTGACTTTTAACACTGTTTGCAAACTGCTTTCTGCAGGAACAATCTGTTCGTTCAGTACTTACTGCAGTGGGGCTTTGCTCCAAGTCTGGATGATTTTGTAACTAAAATGACATACAATCCAAATCAGAATAATTTGGATAGATTACAGTCTCCAAGGGCTTGAGGAGCTGAATTCAAGAGGGGCCTAATGACCCACTGGAGAGGCTCTTTTTATGATGAATATAGAGGGATCTTGGGCAGATCTAAAGCTCAAGGCATTGTTGTCTGTACTGACAAAATCACCAGTAACTGTGGTTGGCGTGTATATTAGGACATCAGATTATAGGTGTTTTGATCTGGACACAAATCCCTCTAGTCTTACCACATTCCTGGACACTCCAGCACGGACTGCGAACCACAGCTCAGATATCCTGGTGGAAGATAGACAGGTAGAGCAGGACATCAGCTCTGCTCATAACCTGCTTCAAGGATGTTTTTAAGCCTATTCCTGAGGGTCTGATCTATCCTAAAGTTGCTTTGAGCTTCATTTCCTATAGGTTGATGTGGTCATCCTGTATCTGTGTCTCTTATCCTTTCTGTGTGTCCTCCCAGTCACTTTTGAACTCATTGGCTGAATTAAAACCCATCCTGCAAAAGAGCAGACATCTCAAAGGTTTTCAGGGTTGCATTTCCACATGCTTCAAAATCAACAAGACTTAAGTCTATAGGGAAATAAGCTTCATTAACTCAGATACTCAAAGTAACACTGTTTTTCTCTCTTTGCTAACTCAAAAAGATGAGTAAGATCATTTATCTCTTCAAATAAGGATAACAAATCCTATTTTACAGTCTGCCAGTCAAAGGATAGGAGAGAAAAGCTATGAACAGTAATCTTGGCTGTATTCAATGGAGGACTAAGAACCATATTTTCTTCGACAGACATGTCCCTAAAATGAAAAAAAGAAATTTTTTTGGAAAAAAATCCTAGTAGAAACATAACTGCATAGTGAGGGTAAAGCACATTTTTATGAGTATAGCAGTAGATAGCTTTTAGGTCTGGATGATTGGTAGATAAGTTGTCCAACCTGTGGTGTGTCAACCACTGGTATTCTGCAAAAAGATGAAATGGTACTTGTGAAACAAAAAACCCCAAACATCAGTGAGAAGAAAGGATGACACACGAGTCTGCATGAGAGTGAATACACCAAAACTGTGGGGATATAAACCAGTACATGGATAGTTAAAACTGAGGCTCCTTTTTAGGTGTCTAACAAACAAAAGCCACTACAGCAGCACTATACAAAATTTCTGTTCTGAAAATCTCACATAAAGAAGGTTATGAGTCCCTGGTGTGAAAGAGCAATTCCTGTGTTCTTTTGTTCATAGGCTTATGGTTCTTAGAAAGTTTTGGACAGAGAAGCTGGAAGCAAACCAGTTCATTTGACTAATCATGTGCTGCACACTCTGTGAAAGGAATCTTCGACTTCCATCTGTGGAATGAAAAGAGAGATAAGACAGAGGACACCTGGCCAGGTGGGAAAGAATGAGCAGAAACTAGGAAACTCACAGCAAACGTGTGACCAAGCATCATGAAATATGAAAGAAAAGAGGCTTCTCCCTAGAGACCCCAAAATGCATGTTTGTTGCAATCTGGAAAGTATTGGAAACCACTGGACTAATGATAGGAGAAAAAGATCTGTTTTCTAAGAAAATGGTGAAAGGACATCTTCGTTTCCCAACCTATTTTTTTCCCTTTTCCCCAGCAGATCCAAAGATCTTTATTTAAACAACCCATTTATCTAACTTGAATTCAGGAAAGCATACCTTTAGAGATGCAAAGACAGATTATTTATATATATATATATAAATATATATATATATATATTTTTTTTTTTAATGCTCTCTTTAATTCCAGTTTAGGTAAGATCCACTTCAAAACTGTGTCTGACTCTCATCTGGACAAGTCTCATGCTCTGAGATGTTATCAGGATGTATGACATCTGTCTATTGCTATTTAAGTCAACTGTGCCAAGGCTGCTCTTTATAACTTTGAGTCAAGGGGCAAAACAAGAGGTGTACAGGTGTTTTTAAGTAAGTGTCAAGATAAGAATCCAGTTATGGTAGTTCAAGGATAACTCTCAGCACTGTGGAGTAGGGAAAATTGAGGGACAACTGGAAAAGTCTGCAGGGATAGTGTTGGTACAGGTTTGTGAGTTTATTTATATAAATATCTCCATGGGTCCCCAATCACTTGAATAGCTTGATATATTTGTGTTGACTGTTAATTGGTAGATTTTGTGAGCTTTGCTTTTTTTTTTTTTATTATTTTCTTTTGTGTTGTAGTAGAGACTCATCTGTTACATGCTCCAGTCCCTGTGAGACACCAGGAGGTGAAATCTGCCCTTTGGTCTAAAACAAAAATAATGATTCATTGGAGTAAGTGCTTCGGTTCCTGCAGTATTATAGATAAAACCTTTCATTTTATCCATAAATCTCTTTTTTCTTTCTTTCTTTTCTTTCTTTCTTTCTTTCTTTCTTTCTTTCTTTCTTTCTTTCTTTCTTTCTTTCTTTCTTTCTTTCTTTCTTTCTTTCTTTCTTTCTTTCTTTCTTTCTTTCTTTCTTTCTTTCTTTCTTTCTTTTTCTTTCTCTCTTTCTTTCTCTCTTTCTCTTTCTTTCTCTCTCTTTCTCTCTCTCTTTCTCTCTTTCTTTCTTTCTTTCTCTCTTTCCTTCTTTCTCTCTTTCTTTCTTTCTCTCTTTCTTTCTTTCTCTCTTTCTTTCTCTCCCTTCCTTCCTTCCTTCCTTCCTTCCTTCCTTCCTTCCTTCCTTCCTTCCTTCCTCCCTCCCTCCCTCCCTCCCTCCCTCTCTTCCCTCCCTCCCTCTCTTCCCTCCCTCTCTTCAACTCTCTCTAAGATTTTTGAGAGCTCAGGCAAGTTTCTGTAAAACCCATCTTCACTGACTCATAGGGATTGACTCTGCTTCTCAGCCTTCAGTTCAGTTTTCATTCCTTTTTAATCAAAATCTTTAAAAAGTAGCATTTAGCTGAGCAGGGGACTTCAAGCCAAATCCTCCTGTAGTGTAACTGGGCATAACAGAATTGAGATCCATGAGCTGTATCTCTTCACCCTCAGAATCCACCTCTTGGTTGATGGCTTGGGAAAGATCCTTAGCATCCTCTCTTCAGAAAACCCAAGCAAACAAACAGTGATAGCTTGTGTCAGGGTTATGGGAACTGAAAAAGACTGCACAGTCTGAGGAAGTGCTAATAACAGAGATAATCCACCACCTGCATTCCTTTGAAGGTGATGTCTCCTTATAAACTCGCATATTGTTCTTCAATGGTGACAGTATCCCTGCAACAGGCCAGCAAGAATGGCTGAAACCTAATTTTTTAATTGGTGGCATAAAGGCCGTATCCAGCCCATGTTAAACAACAAAATCACCTGTTGGAGAATTGTGTACAGCGAGGACAAATATATGGAAAGGGGGAGACTACCTGTACTTCTAAACACTAGGTTGTATCTACCAGGACTCTTTCTCATTCCCTAAGTTCACTGCTCAGCAGAGCTCATATGTGTATTCCCAAACACTGTTCCTCCCAGAAGAAGGGAACTATATCCAAAACATCTAGTGGACATAGTCCTTAGCCTGTGCTGTTCCCTAAACCAGGAATTCTTGGATTTGTCTTGAGAGAACTCTAGTTGACACAAGCCAAGGCATCACAGAATGAAACAGGATGGACCACCACAGGCCAGTATTCGTACTCATGTGCACCTCCCTATATTGAGCTTACACAAAATGTTCTGAGGACCTGTTCATAGGCTAGATTGGTCTCTGTGAGTACAAATAGTGTTCAAATAAATGCATTCTCTAACCTCATTGTTGTAGCATCTTCTAAATACAAGGAAGAAAGGTCATGCTTTTGAAGTCTAACAATACTCTATTTTAATAATCAAAGACTATATCCAAGAGTAATTCACACAATACGTAAGAGGATATATCCTGCTCAAAGAAGTATCTATTTCTTATGCTCTCATATTGCTCCAACTATGCACTCTGTCAAAACAAGCAGCAGGGTTCCTACTCCAACTTCTTTTTATTCCTTCACTGGTCTATCAAAACAAACAAGAATATCCAACTGGTTGTTTTGCACAAAAGGCTAAGAAGGATGATAACTTCAGAGACTTGCTGTGTCCTTCTTACAAAGAAAATAAATCTGGTATTTAAAGGAGGCTGCTATTTTTAGTGATCCCAATTCTGTTTCCTCTTCTTTGTGTGTCATTGACACTGCTGGGGTGCTATTGCTGAGTGGCAATTCTGTCTGTCTGCACAGTAGCATAAAACATGTGATGATGGCAACCGCTGTACCTCAAGATGTCTTGGTTTACCAATTGGACATGTATTTGGTTGCTTTCACAGTGCTCAGTGCACTGAAAAGCGCACGTATAAGACTGCTTACACATAATGAACTTATATATTTCTCTTAGTGGGTTGATGCTTTATGGTCTTCTCTGTTTTATGCCAGTGAATTGAAGTAGAACAGCCTGAATTAAATATAAACAGTCTAGGAAATGTGCCAGATAATAAATGCTACAGTAAACAGGGAATCCCACCTGCTTGCAGGTGTCTCTCTTGTTTTGTGGGACAGGAACAGTGTGTTTAGTACTTTTATACCATTATAAGTCATTTCAATGAATTCCCAAAGTAGAAAATTGCGATGGTGCAATCAATATTGCCACAGATTTCTCCCAGTAGAGTTCAAAGGGAAACAGAGGGATATGAATAGATGTGCATATCAGCTGAGAATCTCAGGTTAAATTGCTTTTTGGAGTAAACTCAGCGTACAAGAAATGACATTCCCTGGACTATATTTTTTCCACTGTTAATAAAAAAAGAACCCCCAAATATAAAAAAAGCTTATTCTTAACATCTTTGAGGGCGATAAGGAGGGAGGGTTTCTTACCCACTGCCAGATTTTAAGAAAATGAGAAATGCAAAATGATTGTTATTTGGAAACTTCACAATTTTTGTAGTTACCACCAAAGGAGAATTTCAGGCTGAGCTGAAGGCAATTAACCCTGACTGCCAAAAATTGTAAGTACAGATACTAGGAGTTATTAACACTCTTGAGAGTGAGAGAGAGCAGGCAATAGAAATCTTCCTGATGATGGACGAGCCAACCTAAAATATTGTACCTGCAACAAGCACCCACCATTTTTTAATGGAAGGAAGCCATCTTAACATTCTCCAGATACGCATTATTTATTTCTTAGGCTGGGACAGCTAAAAATACAACACATTTTAGCTCTATTATACCCCTGTGATTGGTCTGCTTTCACATGTACTGTGCACACTTACAGCAATTTTGGACTGGATTCTTCTGTCTGAACAAGAATAACAGCCTGAGGGGAAAATCCATAATCCAGAGCCTCAACTGCCAAAAACCACAAAGTAACATCACTAGTTTTGGTGAGGAAAATGTGCCTTGTTGAGTGTCAGTGTGAACTTCTGCACTTATCAGTTCTTCATTGGGAAGAAGGGAATTGTATCTCTCCACTTTCATAGGGGCACAGTATGGAAAAGCCTTTTGGAAGAATGATAGTGGTCAAAACCCCAGGGAAATCAAAGCTAGAATTTGATAATAAAATTCACAGAGATGGAAGGACTTCCTCAGGTCATTTATTCCAGACTTTTGTGTGAGGCATGGTCAGTTCCACCTAGGTCCACCCTGCTCCACTTGTGTAGGATGTGCTGTTATTCTTCCCACGCTAAGCACTTCCCACCCTTCCCAACAATCAATTGCTGTGCTTCATTGGCTGCCCTGATGAAAGGATTTTAATAATTTCCAAGCTTACCTCCCGTGCTTGATTGTTAATTCTGCCTTTTCCTTGGTGATCCCCCATGGACCTGAACTCTGGACTGTTCCCTTTGTCCCAGCAAAAGGATTTTACATACCAGAAGACTATTTTAATCAACTCTTTCTTTTAGTAAACCTCACCACTAATGACACATCTGAGTACTTTCCTTTACATATATATTGGTTAGGATTTTTGTGACGTTTTGAACTGCAAGTGGTGGTCAGTGAGCAGTTAACATAGCCTGTAGCACATTTGTTACAGGCCTGGAAATTTGTTCTTGTATCTCACCTCCAGATAAATTTTTGATAGCATGGGCTGGAATTCAGGAATCAAAGGAATTCAGATTTTTTTGGTAGCCCTTTGGTGACCTAAAAGGAAAAGTCTGGGCCATCAGTCCCCAAATCTCTGGCAGGCTCTTGCCAGACTTTTGTCACCTATCTCAAGAGCAGATAAAATGACCCTGGTTAAACTGAAGATACGGTCCAAAGCACTGATTCTGATTAGCCCAGAGCACTTCAGAACGACCCCTTCCCATTAAAAACCCACTAAACCTGGTATACACGTCCTGCTTTAAATGCAGCTCCTGAAAGGAAATCCTTGCAGACAGCAAAGCTACATTTTCAGGACATGGAAGGAGGAAATTAAAGTGTCAAAGCCAGTCACACTAGGGTTTAAATTCAATCAGTTGATCCTTTTCCACATTAAAGTAAAAGGGGCAGATGTTGGAGAGCAAAGCATTAGAGAAAAGGACAATGTTGCTAGTGAACCAGGTGCTCTGATGGTTCCTGGGATGAGGGCTCATACTACTTGTTAATATTCCACTTACTTCCAATTAATTCTTTTTTTTTTTTTTTAATTTCTCTTTGTTGAAAACACTGTTGCTTGTTCAGGTATTCAACACACTTTTAATACTTTCACCATTCAGAAAACTCCTTCTTGCCCTCCAGTTTCAATGAGAGGATTTCTCTTCCATTGTGATTTTCAGACACTTCACATTAATATCCCATAATAATCCTGACCAGAAAGTCTGTTAAATGACAATGTGCACAAGCGACATTTCAACATGACTGCTCCTCATTAACACACTGAGATTTTTCAAATCCTAATTAACAGCCAGAAAAGGAATCCGTTCCAGTCCTTGCAAGACTTCCCTTCCCCCACAACTTCTGCTATAATTTTTAAATACCTTTCCCTCCGCCGTTCAATCCTGTGCAAGTGGACCATGTCAGCTTTTCCGCATATCCTTTGGATTTTCAGAGCTTATGGGGCATGGTCCATAAGATACATATGATCAAGAAGTGAAAGGTGTTGACAGCAGGTCAAGGAATCGGTGTGATGCACAGTGATGTCCACAGCTGCACACTGGACCTCATTTTGCAATGTATCATCATGTGCACACTCCCCATGAGCTATTTTCCATAGCCTTGAAGCACTTTTCATCCTGGCTATTTCTTCTTATGCAAGAAGGGGAAATTCCAGCAACAAAGGGTAGAAAGTGAAATTGAAAACCTGCCGTTTTCCTCAAGCTTAAACAGGAATGTATATTATATTGTGTATTGTATCTTGTGCATTGTAACAAACTGCTTTGCATCCAATTGTGTTGCAGTGTACTGAATTACACTGTTGTGGACTGACTGGAACGTAGTCTATTTTGTGGCAATATTTTATATTGTAGTGTACCCTCGTTTCACCTTGCATACCAGACTGCATTCTGCCCTGGCTGCAATGATTAAGCAGACAGTCCTGATAACTTCACGCTAGAAAGGTTCATTTGTTTGCACAATCTGGACTCAGCTGTCTCACTGCCAGGTTCAAGGAAGGGAGGAAAGACAAAACTTCATGCTCTGACTTCTCTCTGTTGCTCAGGTGGGATCACAATCACAATTTCTGTGATGGTTACTGGCAGGTCACAGGTTCAGAGATAATCAGGATGGATACTGCAACCATCTGGAAAATGGGCCTTTTCTGTGATGAAAAGAGAAAACGGGATAATGTCCATTTTTGGTGTTCCAGGCCAGCAAAACTGGGTGAACTCCACACCAGGAGGGACAGGCTGGATTGATGGGCTGAGGCCAACGGTATGAGGTTCAACAAGGCCAAGTGCCGGGTCCTGCACTTGGGTCACAACAACCCCATGCAGTGTTACAAACTTGGGGAAGAGTGGCTGGAGAGCTGCCTGGCGGAAAAGGACCTGGGGGTGTTGGTCAGCTGCTGGCTGAATATGAGCCAGTAGTGTGCCCAGGTGGCCAAGAAGGCCAACAGCATCCTGGCTTGTATTAGGAACAGTGTGGTGAGTAGGACTAGGGAAATGATGGTCCCCCTGTACTTGGCACTGGTGAGGCCCCACCCCAAGTAATCTGGCCAGTTTTGGGCCCCTCACCACAAAGAAGACATTGAAGTGCTGGAGTGGGTTCAGAGAAGGGCAACAAAGCTGGTGAGGGGTCTGGAGAACAAGTCTTATGAGGAGCAGCTGAGGCAGCTGGGGTTGTTTAGCCTGGAGAAAAGGAGGCTGAGGGGAGAACTTATCGCTCTGTACAACTACCTGAAAGGAGGTTGTAGTGGGGTGGGGATTGGTCTCTTCTCTCAGGTAACAGGTGATAGGACAAGAGAAAACAGCCTCAAGTTGTACCAGGAGAGGTTTAGATTGGATATTAGGAAAAATTTTTTACACCGAAAGGGTTATCAAACACTGGAACAGGCTGCCCAGGGAAGTGGTTGAGTCACCATCCCTGGAGGAATTTAAAAGACAGGTAGACATAGTGCTTAGAGATATAATTCAGATTAGTGATGTTTTTTTTGTCAGAATTAGGTTGATGGTTGGACTAGATGATCTGAAAGGTCCCTTCCAACCTAGACAATTCTATGATTTTATGATTGGTCATGTTAGAATTAAGTAAAATGCACTTGCTCTTAACCCCAACCTCATGCGTTACAAATAAAGATCTCAAGGCAGTTCAGGCTGCTTTCTGTTCTGAGGACAAGGTTGAGAACTGACTTGATAGGTGTGTGCAGAGTAGGGTCTCTACAGAGCAGGGTTTGAATAGCAAGTGGCTGTCTAACAACAAAGACTGTGCGATATCTAGTAACTGGAAGTGGAAACCAGACATTATCAGGTCAATGCTAAGCACGTACTTTTGTTCTCCCATCCTCTGTAAGGATCTAAACATGGAGGTATAGAGACATAGAAGATAAGGAGACAGGGACAATCCCCAGGAAGGACACATCCTTTCCCCATTTCCAGGAACAGGGTGAAGCTTCATGTGTGAAACCATAATACCTATTTTTAAAATCATAAGAGCATCCTGTGTGCTGCAGCCATAGATAAGGGAGGCTGTGCATGGGATTGGCATGATATGGCAAGGGGATAGGTGACACATCCAGGAACCGGTCATTCCTGATGTCTTTTACCTCCAGTGGACAGTTGCATGAAGTGTATGGAGGCTGCAGCAAGAGAGGGGTTGCACAACTGGACTGCAGGGATGTGGAAGGTCCAGGCACGGCTGCAGAGAAGCTGGTGCATGAGTCAGGGTGAGCTGAGCAAAAGCCAACAGCTCAAGCTCAAGCAAAGTGTAATTTCAGCCTAACGGGTAAATGATAGGTGGGTAAGTAAACCTCTTGTGGATCAAGTAGATCTTGCACCTGCTTTCAAATTCAGTTTCAGGCTAATCTCAACATTCATCTTAGAAAAAGATGAGTTCTTTGGCTGGTTTTGAAGAAGTGATATTTCTGTGACAAATGTCTTCTTTCAAGGGATTTGTCTTTTTTAATAAACAAAACAAACAGCCCTTCTTCCCCTTCACTCCAATCCCAAACCATCACTTGACATTTTTCAGTCTTCTACCAAAGCCCTCAATTTTTTACATTTCAGGTGAAAAACATGCCAGTCTGAAGAAATCCTGAAACGTTCAATGAGAAAAATAAAGTGTTGTGACCATTTTCCATGCAGTGTTGTTCTTTCCTGTAGACTCTGTCACAATAAAATACATGAGTTTTTCTTGGTGATGGCTCTCGGGAATTTTAATGATGTGGCCATCAAAGGGCTACAAAGATGATTAGGGGAGTAGAACTCCTCTCTTATGAAGAAAGGCTGAGGGACTTGGGTCTTTTCAGCCCAGAAAAAAAGAAGACGGAGGGGGGGATCTTATCAATGCTTATAAATACTTCAAGGGTGGGTGTCAGGAGGATGGGGCCAGGCTCTTTTCAATGGTGCCCAGCGACAGGACAAGAGGTAACGGGCACAAACTTGAACATAGGAAGTTCCATCTAAACATGAGGAAGAACTTCTTTACTTGGAAGGCGTCAGAGCACTGGCACAGGCTGCCCAGAGAGGTGGTGGAGTCTCCTTCTCTGGAGACATTCCAAACCCACCTGGACGCATTTCTGTGCAACCTGCTCTGGGTGGCCCTGCTTTGTCAGTGGTGTTGGACTAGATGGTCTCCAGAGGTCCTTTCCAAGCCCTATCATTCTGTGATTCTGTGTGAATTCTGTGATCAGGATCCCAATTCCCCTCTCCAGTTTGCTAAACAGTTCTTTCTGTAGCAGCATCAGCTGTTCCAGTGTTGCTCCTCACTTGTACCGCTGAGAGAAGAGTCAGCCCTTGGTTTTGGAGGTCTTGCAGTGGCATGGACTGGTGTCCGTCTGTGGGGTCCCGATGGCTGTTAGCATGTGTGTATGTGTGTGGACGCACATATGTATTCTCCTGCCTGTGATTTCGTGTAGGTGTGTTGTCTTGCTTGTGCACGTCAGTGATCATGGTGCTTTCACACAGCTCCAGGTATGCCTGTGTCTGTGTGTGGGGACGGGTGTCTGAATCTGTGTGAATCTGGGAATCTCCCCAAATGGAGTTTTAGAAGGTTAGAAATCTTGCGCTATGTGCACGTGCACTGGCTGTGTGTTTGTGTGTGTGTTCACATGTTGGCACAATAAATGTTTAAAACCTCCATGTGGTAAGGCTCACCTTCCGTATGATTTATACACTCCAACCTTGTCAGAGACAGACATCTTTTTAAAAACTGATGGGACCTCTGAATTCAACTTCCTTCCATAAATTCTGTTGAATTAGCAATTGCTGCACTGGAGAAACACAGCGCAGGTCCTGATTTGGCATGTCAGAGCAGTGCTCGTGTCTTTATAAAAACATGATTAATTGCTACTGTGCTCCTCATTACAGAATTAATGCATTAATCTGCTAAGAGAAGAGGATATTGCAAAATCTGGTGTTGCGGCGATTCAGTATGTGTCTGTATTTATGCTGCATTGTATTACAGAGCATTTTAACATATGTCAGGGTGTCATTGTGTTTATGGTGAGTTAGAGTTAAGGCTGATTTTGCTTAGCATGAATGGCTTGCCAGGGAGACCTGCCGTTGTACACATGCTGGATTATATCTAAATCTTCCTTTATATTCACTGCCCTGTAGTTATATTTACAGAGAATGTTACCACAGATTTCCATTTCATATCTTAGGGATTTATTTATATAGAGAGTGGAAAGAATGTTGGTTTAGTTTCTTTACTAATTTTTTGCTTTTAATGCTTGTCAGCTAGATTTGGGTTTTTGTAATACACAGAAGAAGGGATATGCAAATCCAGCTTATATTTCTGGAGGTTTCCCCTTTTTGAAAGGATTCAGATCTGAGAAAAAAAAAAAAAAAAGACAAAAAAAAAAAAAGAGAAAAGCTGAATGATTTTTATTTGGAAGGAACTCAGCTATACTTCAGTATTTCTTTACATAGACTTCCTGGTTTTCCATCAAAAAGAATCTTCTTCCATAACTGCTTACATTTTTCACATGGAATGTCTTCATGTGTTGGAAAAACAAAGTAGGTTTTTGGATACAGCCGCCAAACATAAAAACTGCTCACTTTTTAAACTTGAAAATTTTCTCTTTCCAAACTTTTTAAAATCCAGTTCTCAGCCTCTCCTGGTTTTAATTACAACTTGAAGATTTCTGACAGATATGAAGTGTTTGCATGAAAACTTTGATTTGATGAAAAAAGGTGTTTTCCATCCCTGAATGTTTATTATTTCTTGCTGCAGTGCTTTGGAGTGTGGGAGTGAGGCAGGATCCCTTTTACACAGTATTGTGCAAAAGCAAAGACATTCTCTAGAGAGTTTGGTCAAGTTGTTATTTCTTTTTTTTGCAATGAGGGAATGTAAAATGGTTTCCTGCAGCATGTATGATGGCAAAGGATCTCATTGCACTTGATATTTTATACCACACTGCAAGAGCTATTCATGCACCTCAGAAGCGTACACCCTAAATAGAAAGAACAGTCTCTGCTTTTTTCCTTCCTCTATTTCATGATGATGAATGCGAAGCTTTGGGCGATGAAAGACTCTATCCATAATATTTCTTTTTTTTCCCCTCTGTAAACAGCAAGTAGGTTTACGAATACAAATTTTCTTCCCCTTCCTGCAAACGTATTTTTGAATAACAGTGGTTGATTCAGTTTTTGCACAGAAGACAATGACAACCAAATTACTCAGGTTTTTCACACAGTGACTGACTCTTGCTCCTTCCACCCTATCTTTTAACTGTCCAAGTTTTGCTTTTGCAGAGGCTTAACAAACTGATCTGATAAATTGCAGAAGACTTCTTGCCCTTCTGTAAGGACTGTGATTGAAAAGCCAATTTACCTACAGAAACGGGCCGGTATATTAACCATCTACACCTTCCCCAGATTGGACTCTTGTTCTTTGGGGTGATGCAGGTCCAGCATGCAGATTAGTCACCTTAAATGAAAGTCACTTTTACTGTTATCTTCCTTGGAGGAACTTTAAAACTGTTCAGTTTGCAGAATTTTTTTAAGTTTGCTAGTTAGATGAGAGGGTGTGCTGAGACTTTTTTCGATATTCCCCAAAGAGAGATACCTGCTGTGCTTCTGAGCAGCAGGAAAAGGTTTACCCAGACCTTACACAAATAAGAGAGTTTTATGGATGTCATTGCTAAGAGCATTCTTAAAATTTATAAACAGAATTTAGATTACATTAAAAAAAAGTATGAAAAAGCAACATTATAAAAATCCTAATAAGAAATGGTGAAAACACTGTTGCAATATCTGTTCCCGGTAAACACAAGTAAGCTTGTGAATGGGGAAACTGTGGACTCCAAATGTTTGTATGCTGAAAAAAAACCCAAAACCCTATTTGTATTTTCACATCTCCAGGAAATTCTTAACCGTCACATATACCCACCTAGCACTGAAATGGAACCAGCTCTGGGGAAGGATTCATTGTGGAACAGGACCTACAAAGAAAGAGAGCAGGAACGATACAAAAGAGAATTCCCAAATCCTTGAGGATTCATCCTCTGCATTTCCAGACAGATTTGGCTTAGATGTCTTTCTCGGACTGTTATGTGACTAGACAGAGTCTTCTGCTCCTTGAACTCCATTACGTTTTCATAATCCTGCTCACAAGTGGATCACATACCACTCCAAACCTGCTGGGTGCTTTGGGAGGCTGTTCCAAAACCTCCTTTGGCTTTGATGCTTAGAAATGTCTGCATTTCCAGCCAACATTCATTTGAGATGAGTTTTTAGGTCCTTGGCGTGGTGCCAGCTTTATCCTGCAGCTAAAATAACTCTTCCTCCTCCCTGCTGCTTGTCTAGAGGAAGAGTCTGTAGACCAGGAACACTCCTACTCAGCTTTCAGTTCAAGCCAGGCTCTTCTAGTCTTTTCTATTAAAAGAATCTCTTCTTAGATCTAAAAGTTCTTGCAGGCTTTTCCCGCATGCATTTCATGTTACGCTCATCTTGCATGAGTGAAGGTGAATGTGACGCTCGTGTAAGCTCTCAGTTTACGCAAAAAAGAAAGCTTTTCTCTCTCCATAACAATTGTCTCTCCTGATACATTAGCATCACATGCACCTTTTTCATGCCTTCAACATGGTTATGATTATAACTGTCCCATGATTAATTTGTAAATCCAGGTTATTTTTCTTCTGCTTCTTTTCAACTTTTGAGTTACAGAAATAAGGCAAAGAAGAACCAAGAGGAGTGACTTAACCTACTGTTTCTTGAACAGATTCATAAGATTCAAAAGGAGATCTGCAAAATGACTGCAGGAGAGAAACCCTCAGACTTCTTCCTGCCACCCTGCCCCACACACTCACACTAATAAGCAAATATGTAGGTGGAATGAAATAAAAACAAGTGACCACCATGATTAAGCCTAATTTGCTTGATAGTAAATTAAGTCAGTGCCTTACAGGCCAATTCCTGATTTCACTGCAAAGCTTGCCTTCTGTTTTAAAACCAACCCAAAACTTTAAGCGTCATCCTTGCAGTTCAGAGAAGGTCATGCCCCATCCCTGGAAGTGTTTAAGACCAGGCTAGATGGAGCTCTGAGCAACCTGGTCTAGTGTCCATGGCAGGGGGGTTGGAACTAAATGATCTTTAAGGTCCCTTCTAACCCAAAACATCTATGATTATATAATCTCTTCCCACTCTAGCACGAAAGTTTTTTGCCCAAACTTTTCCTGAAATTCTCTGCCCATGGAAGCTCATCTCCTTCCCCACCTGTGCAGCAACGGACTGTCTTGCAGGGTGTTTCCATTCATGCCTACATCTCCCTTGCTGCAGTTGTGGCTCCTGACTTCTCCAGGGGACTTGCCCATTTAGGATATCGCAGAGATACCAGTTAGATGGCAGCCATGGTGATGGCAATATAATTTACTGAGAGCTTTGTTTTGTGAAGCCATCTCAAGACAATGATAAAACTATCATCTGAAAATGGATAGAGAAACAATAGAAAGGATTAATCATTGTTATTCCCCCAAGAGATGTTCTTTCCTTCATTCTCACCTTAACTCCTACCTATACATTATAGAAATATTTCCTTTTATGTGTGTATGCATATGTCTCCATGTTTTGGACTAGCAAACTAACCCTTTGTTAAATCTATACTTAAAAGAAGACTAAGAAATGCTGGTGGGAGTTGCAGAATCTTTTCAAGATGTTGTTTGTTGATGCAACTAGTTTGTCAGCCATTAGTGACTCCTCTTTTCTCTTTTAACACATCTGCAAGTAGCCAGCACACAATATTTCAGTGAGAAGAGAGGATCTCAGGACATGGAGTCACACAATCATGTCACCTGAAGGCCAAGATTCCATGCTGCCCACCTACACTAGATGTATGAGCCAGTTCCCAAGTCCTCCTGGTTCCTTGCTTACAGCATAGTAAAAACTAATTCCTGCGGTTAACGATCACCTATCTGTCAATCTCTTTTGAATGAAGATCCTTATGCAGTGGCCATTGAGAATACGTGGGAAAAGAAGAATTTCCAACAGACTGGTGTGTGTCAGACACACCAACAGATCCCAGGGCAGAGAACCCTCCCCAGGCCTTGTTACTTGGCAGCAGGGCACTGGGACTGTCTGTCCCTAAACAGATGAACCCATAACTGGCTCATTTGA
The DNA here is from genome assembly GCA_008658365.1 of Alca torda. Lineage (NCBI taxonomy): Eukaryota > Metazoa > Chordata > Aves > Charadriiformes > Alcidae > Alca > Alca torda. Next base: position 162,641,290 of record CM018077.1, read on the forward strand.
AACCTCCCTTTTTAATTAGGCAAACATTTTCACAGAGCTGGTTTGGTCACTGTGTCTATAAGGCTGAGTTAGGTTGTGATTTTTTAATGCCACAAGAGGAAAAAGAGGCCTTTTGCTCAGAAGTGACATTTTCTTTTCATTTTGTCCTTTGCAACTAAGATAAATAAAACAAGCATTCCAATTTGAGACTAAAGTTTGTTGATTTGAACTCCCTTACTCTAGAAATGATCCTAGAGGAGATTTTTTTTTTTCCCACCAGACAGTTCAATTTCTGTGAAAACAAAGGTCTTGGAAAAAGAAAAAAAAGGAAAGTCATTTAATTTTTGTCTTGTATCAGCTGGTCACATGAGATATGACTGTGCAGTCACTGCTGTTCCTCAGTGCAATCCCTCTGAAGGCTCAAATGCCTCATGAAACTCAAACTTATTGGCACTAGAAGAACATTTCGTCTGGGTCCCATCTAATATGGTTGGTGCTTTCAGTTCTCATTAGCTCAAGATTAGGTGAATAATGAACTGTAGACACCAGAGCCTAAGACATTTCAAGCTCATAGACAAGTCAAACAAGCCTTTTTTAAAAAAAGATTCTTGAATACAGATGTATAAATTCTGCTTACTTGGCTCTTTAGACAGATATCTGTTATTTTTTATCTTGTTCTTTAATGAATAAGTGCCTCAGTTTCCTCTCAAGTTAAATGAGGATAAATAAGGTCATCACTTCAGAGGAAGAGGGAGGGAGGGATGGAAAAGGATACTTTGATCTTTCCGAAATGCTCTGAGGTCCACTGAGGTGAAAATTCTAATTTTATCCACTCTCCAAGAGCTTTCATGATCAAGAAAGCTTGTTCCAAGCTCAAGTCTTTGTTCTATGTGATTCTTCCGCCACAGAGAATAAACCTCCTGCTGTTGAGGACAGTCTAGAGACTACAGCCCTCCATCAGGGTAAAGCTGTAGAACCAGGAAAGAAAGGTAAGTCTGGACATCAGTGCTGAGCTTATAGTTTCATACTCTTTCCTGGAAAAGCTGAGGAAAAAACATGTAGCTCATTCCTGCTTTCCATCAGTGCCACCATGGTGAGCAGAGGAAGTTCAAGTGCAATCCCAATCAAAGGAGGGAGGAGCTGGGAGGGCAAAGGAGGATGCAGCAAGGGCAGACCTAGTGTGGGGAAAGACATGCCTGGACTCAGTCCTCCAAGGCACTCATTGTTCCCAGCTGAATATCTTTCTGACAGTAAGAAAGAGGCATGGCCAGCTCATAAATAAAATTGTGATGGGGAAAATATTATCCCCATCCCCTCTTCCCAGTTCTCATTCACCCCCATTGAAGAGGTGTGAGAAATTCCCCGGGCTTTTTAATGGAGAGAAGGGGAGAAGTGAGATCTGACTGCTTTTCCCAGCAGGGAGAGACCTGAGATGGGTCTGAATTTGCATTTTGAAATGCTTTTTTGACAGCAATGTTTTCTGCTGGGTGCCAAGAGACCCCCTCTGGTCTTGGATGGTTTTTCAGGGGAAAAGAGACAATACCAGCTATTTCATAACCAAAAAGGAGAGATACTCTGAGGGTGTGCTGTAAATGCTTGAAGAGGCTGTAAATACCAGGGGACACAAGCTGGGAGATGCTTCACAAGCTGTATCCTCTGCTAGTGCAGGGGAAGGAAGAGTGGAACTTTTGCATGGGTGTAAGGCAAGAAGAGCCTGTCACCATGTGCTGTGGGAGGCAGCACACACCCTCAGCACTCAGTAAATGGCAGCAATGGCCAAGGACTTGTGTTATTCCTCCTAGATAAGTCAGAAATATAGGTTCCAAAAGAGTTGTCATGGTAGGCTGGAACTGTGATCTGCCTTCTTCAGAGGCTGCGACAGGAATGCTGGAAGATGAAATGCTGTCCTTATCCATCAAGGGAAACATCCTGTTGGAGGAAGTTTTCTTAGGTGCTACAGATTCCTCTAGAGTGTGAAAGCCTAGAAAATACACTTGTTCTCTATGATGGTATTGCCTATTTATAAATGCACTGTTACCAACAGGAATATCTGTGCTGTCTCATGTTTTTGATTTTAATGACGCTAGAGTGTCCATATTTGTGGGATCAAGCTAATCTGATTTCCTACCAGCTACAATAAGTAGGTATTATTACAATAAGTATTTCCTTAACCTACAAATTCCGTGTCTGGTCTGCAGAAATTATCCATGGTCTTTCTATCATCTTTGGTGAGAGGGATGTACTCTGAGAGAGCAGTTCAACCCTCTGTCATGGGGACCCAGCTTAGGACAAGAGAGCTGCTGGTCTCTTGGTGTCTCTGTATGGATGACAGAGGGAGCCTACAGTATTCATTCTAACATTAACACTCCTCGGACTAAAGGCACTGCACACAAATGCCCTTTCCCACTGTATTTCATATATCTATTGCTGCATTTCTGTTCAATAAAAAAAAAAAGAAAAAGGAAAAAAAGAAAATAATGAAAAAAAAACAAATCAGAGGGACTCAAAGTTAAAAATTAACCTACTCTTCATTAGGTACCTCATTAAGCAGGGTAGATCACCATAGAAAGATTTGTTTTTAGCTCTAGAAGTACTTTCATTGTTCAACCCCAGAAACATACAGACTTGTAAGTCATAGAATCACAGAATCACAGAATTATCTATGTTGGGAGGGACCCTTAAGATCATTGAATCCAACCATCAAGGAGACTGCCAAAACCACCACTAAACCATGTTGCTAAGCACCATGTCTACCCGTCTTTTAAATACCTCCAGGGATGGCAATTCCACCACTTCCCTGGGCAGCCTGTTCCAATGTTTGATAAAAGTCCCCACCATCAACACTGCTCAAGTCTATGTACAGTACCAAAATGGTGCTATACTGCATATTGATCTCTAGCTTCCTCCTACAAAAGGACAGGAGGAAATTTGTTCAAATTCTCCTGCACCTCCACTGCCATCCACAAAGTGGAATACCACCGTGCAGAGGGCAATAGTACACTTTGGTCAGCACCTAGATGAAGATCTGACTGGCAAAACTCAGCTGCTAACATGTAAGTAAGATAAAACAAATAGTAAGCAACCTGAAATCTCTGGAAAATTGAAAAGGCCAATGGATCACCCAGACAGGCTCTAAGGTGAAGGGATGAAATATACTCACTGACCTCAGATATGGCACTGTAGCGCTGAATGTAAAGCAAGCTGTCAGGGCAGTCAGGGATAGAGGAAAAGCACAGCAAAGCACAGTGAGGCAAAGCTGGAACCAACCCTATGGTTCTATGATTCTATGAATGCTTGGTGGGAACAAGCAGACTTTCATCTGACAGTGGGTAGCACGAAGCTGGGTGAATCTTTGTTAAATATTAAATGAAACATAGATCAGATCTTTAGGAGCAAAAGACAAGGAGAACAAGGGTGGTTCTGAAACACTGAAATGATGGCAGACAGCACTGTCTGAAATTCTTGTCTCTACTTGTTTACTAGCAAATGCGAAACTAAATAGCTCTGTAGCAGACTGATGTTATGATATTAGAAATGCATCCTTAAAGGTGAATTTCAGTGAAAAACAGTCCATAAAAGAACAGGACACCAAGAGAAGTGCCTTGGAATAACACATAGCACCCTTTGCCTCTTGGTCATTAAAATCAATAGTAGGGGCGTGCCATACAATGCATTGCTCGGTTGCCATCTCTCAGCTGGGCTGGCATGGATGGTTTTGCAAGGTTCACCTCAACTGAAACACCTTGAAGACGGGGTAAACTATTATATTTTACTTCATACCTTGGGTCTGACTCAGTGCACAAATACAGTTGGGTACCTGGGCTCAGGTCAAATTTGGGCTGTTAAACTATGGTGAAGTGATCACCATGGAACACCTGATGACCTGCTGTCCAACTAGGCATGAAATTACATCAGTCATTTCACTCATTACTGTGAGTCATTTCCAGCTCTTGCCTCTTGCCAAGGTTTTGGCTCAGTCATTTGTAAATGGCTGTAAATCACTCATAGATGAATGGTACCATATCATTTTCCATAGTCGGAACTGAAATGGATACTCAGCTAAAGCAGTCCAACCAGAAGAGGTCTGACCGTGGCTCTTCTATCCATGTTGTGAATTCTGCTTGTAGATACACAGTTTTACTATCCATATAAGCTGATCTCATGTGCCCTGCCAGGATTTAATGCCCTTTAATTTTAAGACCATACTCAGACCACTTACTGCAAATGGCTTATAGATGTGCAAGAGTCTACTACTGTGTGTAAAGTTTGAGACTGACGAATGAGTCTTCTAAAGAGAGAGGCCAGATCTCTGTTCTCTACTTAGTCAGTACAGACAGACACCCCATGGTAAACAATTTGAATGCAGTCCTTACTGTTCCCCATGGTTGTGTAGTGCAGAGAAGAGAATTCAAGAGAAGAGCCAGCGCTCTCCTGGACAGCTTTTGCAGCTGTTAAAACCATGTTTCACTGAAAGACATTGGTTTATTGAAACCAAAATGATTCTTATGCATCCTTTTTGATAGGAAGGTGCTTAAGTAGATTGTCTGATTAGGTTCACAGAGAAACACCTGAATCAAGAGTCAGCTGTTCATCACTCCATTTTCTGAAAATAGAGGAAGTTTTTTGGAATTCCAAAATTCCCCTGATTATGATTCCAGAGGTAATAACCAATCATCTGTGCAGGAGAAAGAGAACTGGCAGGACAGAGCAGTGTCATATGCCAAAGACAGCCACAAGTTTGGTCTTGCTGGCTTTTTGTATTTAATCTTGTCTTGTAAAATTTCCATTTCTTTTTAAAGCCTGACTTACAGCTTGGGAATTCAGAAAAAAGAAAAAAAAAAAATAGAAGGGGAAGCTTCTGCTCCTTTTCTCACCAAAAGCAAATAAACAAAACAAGCTGGAGTACAAGCAAGTGATTTGGTTGAAAATATGAGAGAGCAGAAGTGAAGCTTTTCAGGTCTCAGTGCAGAAATGCAAGGTCTACCATCTTTCACTTGGTTCCAAAGCTGATTTCCAGTTGGATAGGTGTTCGGATAGCTGGTCTTTATGCTGTGTCATCCAGGGCAGGTGATGCAGCACTGCCTGAGTCTCTGAGTCCTCTCCTAGCACGCTATTGCCCATAGTCAGTGACTGATAGCATTTCGAGAAGGCTCTCTAGACTTGGGGTACAGGCTTTGTTTTGAATCCTCCGGTCTTAACAAATGAAAGGTAGAGTCAATACTTCAGATCTTATCATTTGTGGGTGTAGGGGGATAGCAGACTTACTGATGACTGATTGAGCCCAGCCGTTGCAGCCCAATGCTTATAACTTCATTTCATTGCAGACTGGTTCCATGTCCCTTGCTGCACTGTTTATATTTAGGCTATTACTGCTGTGATGTATAGGATGCACCAGGCACCTTATTATTCATCGCTTTTGTAAGGAGAGTAATATTAAGCCTGAAATATTGTTGCTGGCAATGATAAGTGAAATCCCTCTTTAAGACTGAAAAATCAGAAACGTCCTAACTTGTGAGTGAGGGCTGTTCTGACACAACCCTGATTACAATTACAGACGAAGGCTGGAATCCGGCTCGGCAGCAGCTGCTGACTGGCACTGTAGTCTTGCTTTAGTTTGTGAGCAGTTACTGAGCATATCCATATTCATAAGCAGTGCGTTGGGAGCAGCGATAAGAGGTTCAGAGAGACTCATTCAATAAAATCCAGGACACAGAGCCACCAGCCAAAGTGCATGGGTCTGATCTTGAGCGAAAAGATCACGATGGGGGAGGGAGCGGTGAAGTGAGATAACTTGGCATGGAGAACAACGGAGTAAAAGAGTGTTTTACTTCATGCCACAAAGCAAATCACAGGGCACAGAAGAGGTGCAGTGCTGCAGTTCACCACCACAGTTGCTTGTAAACAAATGGTAGTTTAAGGAGGAGTGTCAAAGGCTTGAGCAAGCAAAAGAGAGGGCCTCTGGATCAGTTCATGGAGCAAGCTCACAGGGGAAGGAGGAAGCAACAATCTGTGTCTTCACCTCCCATGGAAGAGTAGTTGTGCTCACACATTGAAAGCTGGCAATACCTGTTTCTGGTACAACCTAAGCACAAGTGCTTGCTCAGGGCTGCTCTCTGCACTGTTGTCCTGCAGGTGGGACCCTACAGACAGATGCACCCGACCAAGTCAATGCAAAGACTTAGGGCAGAGCCATCAAGAACTCCTTTAATCATTTAAAATTGAGGGGAAAAGAATCACCCACTTATAACTTGGCTCCTCGTCAGCAGTGAGTAGTGAATCCTCTTTGTTACCCATGGGTAAGATCCTTGTATCCAGAAATACGTTTTCTGCTGATATCTGCTACGGACAAAAGCCTTTGGAGAGAGAGTGTGGTGGTGCCCACCTGCCCTGGAGAAGTCCTGCAAAGCCCTAATAAATTTTGTTTTAAATGCAGGCTTTAAACCATACCCGTATTTTGTGTGCAGTTCACGTTGCACGCTCTCCCAGGCTTTCTATGAAGACTATTTCGTTGGTAAATAAGGGGAGTGCAAACAGGAACAACCCCAGCATTGAGATTCCAGTCTACCACACAGGAAAGCCAAATACACAGCTTGCACCCAGCAGCAGCTTCTCTTTATTATTATAGATATTACAGTAACATTTAGCTCTGACTGGGGGCCTGTTGTGCTGGGCTCTGCGTACACATGTAATGAGGCAGTTTAGGAGAGATTCATCAGATAAACGGAGCCATCTGTGACAGTCACCCTGAACTCCCTTTGCAATCAACAGGCGCTTCCAGAGGGTAATTCCTCTTGTCCTAATGTAGCCAGCTAAACAAGGAGAGATTAATCATATTTTAAAACGCCTGGTTTTCTCCCTCTATTAAGGGGTGGTAGAGTGGTAGAGGTCTAAAATGCTTTTCTTTACATGTATTAGAGATGAATCACATATTCTCCTTTCCCAAGTGCTGAAGTAAGTGGCAGATGACTGTTTTGCTGCCTATTCCCAAGGTTTTAAATTCATCCAAGCCTGTCTTTCTTCTTCCCAGGAAACATTTTCCATTCAGGAAACTCAAAGCAGTCTGCAAACACACACACACACACAAAAATATTCTCTGTTCCTCTGGGGTAGGCACTTGGCACAGACCCACAAGGACATTTTGACTCTGTCCACGCTTGGAGACACCAGGCAGAAATGGTCATTTCTTAGAGTCCATCTCTCTGTGTTAGCACTAGAAAAAGTAAACATTGCAAGTGTGGGTCTCTCTGCACCCTCAGGTGTCTAAAAAGCTACAAGACCCTGACTTGCTGGTACATCAACAATGCAGTTAGATGTCGTTCTGACAGGAGACAAGACAGTGTATCGGAGGACAAGAATTTAAGCATAGTGTCCTTGAAGGCAAAGACAGAGAAACAGCTCTGAGCATTGGCTTCCCAATGGGCAAATTGGGAATAACAAACAAACACTGGACTTGGACAGGATGGCTGTGAGACAGAATTGCAAAATGCCTGCTGGAGCTTTGAGCAAGAGCTTGGCATGAGCAGTTAGTACTATTAACACCTGGGCAATCCCCTTGGTTTGCTGGCAGGGTTGAGGATCCTTTTTATTGCATTCAAGTGGCACATTTTAATGAGAAGTAGCTATGTTAATTACTTGGGTTGTTCCTTCCTGATAAGTCCCTTTCAGAGATGGTTGGTAAATGGGTCCCTTTTCAGGCCACACAGGCACTTTAAAATATCCCCAGACATTTACTTGCTACCTAAGAAGAAATCCGCTACCCCAGCTGCATGCTAAAGAAAAGCTGCACACTCTCCACATCTAACATTGCATCCCAGAGCCCTGTTATACAGCAAAACAATCACAAAAATATCTACAGTAGTCCAAGGGAATCTCACCTGGGGATAAGTGTCCAAGGACCCTGTGATGTGATGTGAGCCTACTGAAGTAGAGAAGAAGCTGTTTAATATTATTGGGTTGACCTGATTAGCCTGGCTAGTTTTGGATCCTTGTCTCTCCAGAGCAGGAAAGGTTTCCTTGACACTGCTGAATGCATAAGTTTAAAGAATATATCATTATCGACAGAATCTCTTAGATCATATACATGTATAATTTTCTCTTTCCTTATTGCTTCTTAATAGCATCTCAGCCTATTTGCACTCAGACTTGGCTATAACCGGAAAGATACGCACCTCCTCCAGAAACAGCTATGGCTGACTGTCTCTTCCTGCCCTTTTAAAAAAAAAATGCTTTCAGTTTGGAAAATCCAGAGGAATGTCAAAGCATGGTGCTGTCTCAGCTGCCGAGTTCCTACCTCTTTGCAAACCAGCAAGTAAGTTACAACTTCTGTCTTCATTTCAGAGGCTATGGAAGGTTCTGTGCTATGTTTAGAGTCTGAGACTTACTGTAACGAGGAAAAAAAAAAAAAAGGCATCAAAGCTGTCATTCTTTTGGCAAGCAATTGTATTATAGGTGCATGCGGTGTGCTCTAAAGTCTCTCCCCATTTACTTCTCTATCTTCTGCCTGCTGTGGGTTTCTCCAGCCCTCATTCATAATGAATTCTGCTGTGTCATGGAAACGGCCCATATTGGGCTGCATCAGGATGGTGGTGTCTGCTTGGATTACCTTTGGGAAGGTGCTAATGAGAGGTGGCAGGGCTATTACAGAGTAGAGCAGCTCTGGGGAAGAGCTACGTTTCAGCTGAGCACACCTGGGATGCCCAGAGCTGACAGTGATTACATTATGCAATTAAAAAGCAAAGTTCAGGATGTGTCAAGATGTGCAGCGCTTGGTCTGCGAAGCATCCAAGAAAGCCTCCTTCACATCCCATTTATTGTGGAAGGGATACAGCTCAGAAGTGACATCCCTTTTTACTAATCTGCATTCCCCCATTAGAAACAGGATGCACAAACTGAAGCTGCTCTGACTAAATACAACTCCTGCTAAATACTTTCAACAAGATATACAGTCATAGAAAGTTTAGAGTTGGAAGGGACCTTAAAGATCACCTGGTTCTAATGCCCCTGCCATGGGCAGGGACACCTCCCACTAGACCAGGTTGCTCAAAGCCCCATCCAACCTGGCCTTGAACACCTGCAGGGATGGGGCATTCACAACTCCTCTGGGCAACCTGTTCCAGTGTCTCATCACCCTCACAGTAAAGAATTTCTTCCTGATATCTAATCTAAATCTCCCCTCTTTCAGTTTAAAAACTTTACCCCTCATCCTATCGCTACGCTCCCTGATAAAGAGTCCCTCTCCATCTTTACGGTAGACCACCTTTATGTACTGGAAGAGGCTCTAAGGTCTCCCAGGAGCCGCCTTTTCTCCAGGCTGAACAATCCCATCTCTCAGCCTGTCTTCAGAGGAGAGGTGCTCCAGCCTTCTGATCATCTTTGTGACCTCCTCTGGACTTGCTCCAACAGGTCTATGTCTTTCTTATGTTGGAGGCCCCAGAACTGGTAGTAGTACCCCAGGTGGGGTCTCACAAGAGTGGAATAGAGGGACAGAATTACCTTGTGCACCTGAGCCCAGAAAGCCAACCACATCCTGGGCTGCATCAAAACAAGTGCAGCCAGCAGGTTCCCCTCAACCCAACTCTCTGTTGGGTAGATGTAGGAATCGTTGGGAGAATTTAATAACGTGTATCACGAAGTAGATCAGGCCAAAATTTGCAAAAGTTAGGAGAGGCTGTTATGAAGTCAGCAAGTCTTTTCTAGCTTTGCACTTTCCTTGGGTTGGATAAAAACAGTTCATATATGAAGTCCATGATCTGTAATGGTCTTTTGAATGAATCACTTCTTCAAAATGACCTCGCGCTTTGCCAAGATGTCTGCTAATACAGATGAGTCAAATCTAGCTCTTTGTTCAAAAAATGAAAGCCCACCTTTCCTTTTGTTTTTTCTTGTTTGTTCTCTTTTTGTTGCTGTTTGTTGTTGTAGTTTTACACCAACACCCTGATTCAGCCTTACAGCAAATGGATTTGCCTTTATTGATTTTTACAGCTGAGGTGAGCTTTGCCTGTATATTTTCATAAATGTTCTGTTACAGTCAGGGGAGAGCAAACAGTTGATTCAGTTGTCAAATACCATATAAAATACCAAGGTTATTGTGCTGTCTTGAATTTAGCAGTCAAGAAGGTTGTGGATGGAAATTTGATTCCCTAGAGTCAGTACAGAATATTTTTTGCAAGGAAAGCCAGGGATCAGGGAACCCTTCTGTGTAATTGCGAACTGAGCTCACATTCATTATTCCATTTGGAGTTAAAAATATTGTGTGAAGAGCTAGTAACAGTGACATACCGTCACCTAATATAAAAACAAATGCAGTTTTATTGCTGACTTTCTAGAAAGCTCAGTAGTTAAAATAGGCATAAAATGATGGAGTATTATGTGGCAGAGAAAAATAATCAAACAATATTTTAAAGAGGAAAATCTAAAGTTCAGGTTGGAAATAGAGTGAACATTGTTTTATTAATTTTTCTTCTGAGACCTGACAAATTTATCAAGGCTTTAATAAAAATGATTTGCTTTACCAACTTTCCTTCTACCAAACGGTCCCTATCTCTCCATATGCATAAGATGCCAGCTGGAAGTGTGTGTTGGGTACTGACATACAAATTATTAGCACAACATGTATTTTTCTTTCCTTGAGAATGTCTATATCCAGCCTGGAACAGAGTGTATTATTCCTGTTCGTATTTATCTCATTAATTCACTTACATGTTGACTCCACTTTCTCCTCAAGAAAACCACACAGCAGAGAATTCCAGGGCCAGACTCTCATTCTTTCACTCCTTGAATACAAATCTTACCCTTAGGCATATTTTTTCTACAATTTACAAAAACTGAAAATAGATTTCATAGGTATGAATATCAATTGTCTTCAAAACATTTTGGTTCAATGTTAAGTGCCTTTTCACTATGTGCTGTGAATGACTTTCCTGAAAGGAGCTGAAAGAGAGTATATATATGTATATATAAAATTGTGGAAAATTCAGAAAAAAAAAAACCTCAGAAAGAAACAACAGCTAGACTTAATTTTGATTTTGGATGCATTTAAAAATAGCATTCTGGCTAACAACAGATGAGTTTGCACCTCCTGGCCACTGCTTCTCTTCAGAGCTCCAATGTCCCTCCTTTTTCCCATCCATTAGATTGAAATGCCTTTTCCAAAACAGGCTCCCTTTGATGTTATATTAACCATGCCTGTATCCAGATAAGCCTGGCTACCTTCGCTGAACAAGGCAAAAAAAATATATATATATAAAATTACCTTCTGATTTAATCCAGATCTGCATTCAGAATCAGGTACATGTAGGCTGTGGCATGCATTTGTGTTGCAATTTTGTTTTTCTTCAGAGGGGTTGAGTAGGAAAGGGAGATAAGATAGGAGCTTTTTCTTAATTTTCTTCTCCTCTCCACCAAAATCACCTTAAAATCAATGAGAGCTCTTTAAGTATTGCAAACTGAGCTCTGCTTGGTTTCTGCTAGCTCACAGGCTGGCTACTCACTGGAAAGTCACTTTGCTGCTTCTAGGTAACCTCTGTACACGTCTCTAATAAAGTCTAAGTCTATTTTTTTTGGTGGTTGTTTGGGGTGTTTTTGTATTTTGGCCTTTTCATACCAACATGTTCTGTTGGTGAGAAGCACTGGAATTAATACATGTTCAGTCAAGGACTTAACATTTTCTCTTATGAGCCCCAGATGGCAATTATTGCTTTGAACAAGGCACTGGTGGATAAGGCTGCACTAAAAAAAGCCAGCGCTGGGCGTGAAGTTGAATGGTTCTGGGTCATACTCAAGAATGCCAAACCTATTTCTTTTTGTCGCTTTTTACCACCAGGGATTTTCTTTAGTTTTCCTAATCATAAAATTCAACCATCTCTGCTGTTTGTGACTGTCCTTCCACTTACGGACAGGGATAGCATTGCTGCTATTGTTATTGCAGGAACACCCATCATCCAGTACAAAATCAAGGATCTGCTGGATTGGGTTTTGTGCAATAAAAAGATCCTTTCTGCCCTACAGAGCCATGGAATAGACAAGATGAAGGGAGGAAATGAGGACCTGAGGAAGAAAGCACTTTCCCCAAGGTCTCAGAGCAGCATGGCAGCAGAGATAGCAAAGGAGACAACCCCTTCAGGCACTCCGTTCAACTCCTGCTGTGGTGGCCAATATGTAGCCTCATGCTCAGGGAAGATCTGCCTGTTCCCTCTGCAGTTCCATCTGCTCCTACACTGCTCTTTCTCCTGCCCAGTTGAGGGCAAGACAAAACTGGGAGAAAAACAAGTAATGCTGGGTTTGGATCTTGGCCCACTGATGTCAAAAGCTGTCAGATAACGTTGTTTATCACCTGTTATTGCTGCTCTGAGTCTTTTTGCTAGGGGATGCCCAACTTGAGGGCATCCATGGAGCTGTCCCTGCCTGTTTTTGGCCTCTACTCTTTTTGGTGGACAGCAGTTACAGTTTCCAGGACTGGAGTAAGATCCTCTTTCTCCCCCTGTAAAGAGCATCCTGGTCTCTTTTTCCATTTTCTCTCCTGCTGGCCCTGTTCCACATGCACATACCCAATTAAGTCCAGAGAAGCTTTTTCATTAACAGAGCTGAACTAATGTCGCCTGTTTTCCCCTTTATCATTTTGATAAGCTCCATCTGTCCCAGGGGGAGGGAGGGAAGAGTTTCAGGATATAAAGATGGACTGCTGGAGCCATCTGAGAAAGAAAACCAGAAAAAAGGCAATGCACAGGCAGAAAAAAGGAAAACAGAACTGTATGTTGGTTCAGCCATGGTGTTGGTACAGACAAGCTGGGTAATAGATTACTGACTGGTGCTCTGTTTTTGCATGAGACCATTAATCGTGACTATTGCCTGGCTTGATTTATTTTTAAAGACTGCAGTAAGCAGGCAGTATCTGTGAGGGAAAGTACTCAAGCTTCCCATATGTCAGGCAGAGAGAGCAGAGCACGATGGGAACAGGCAGCAGACGGTGAGCTTCAAAGGAACAGACAAATAAAAACCCCCTGCAGCAAAGAATGCCTCAGAGACAAAACGGGAAGCCTACAGCCTGCGATGATATTCAGGAAGATTTTATTAGTAGGCTGTAAAACCCCAAGCAGGAGAGTTGGGCTGGTGTGTTTTAAAGGGACATGGAGGAGAGTTTTAGACTATCCCAGGTAATTTGTAATCCCTGCCAAAACTAAATATTTGTCATGTTGCAACCTCAACAGTATTGGTTTTTGTCTGACAGGGAACACATCCATTCACACTGGAGAAGCAATTTTACACTGTGAGTGAGGTGCTTGCAGTCGCTTTCCATTTCAACCCACAGAGCCAGGCCTGGATATTAGGTATTTGTGATGCAAACATAGAATCATAGAATGGTTCGGGTTGGAAGGGACCTTAAAGATCATCTAGTTCCAACCCCCCTGCCATGGGCAGGGACACCTCCCACTAGACCAGGTTGCTCAAAGACCCATCCAGCCTGGCCTTGAACACCTCCAGGGATGGGGCATCCACAACTTCTCTGGGCAACCTGTTCCAGTGTCTCACCATCCTCACAATAAAGAATTTCTTCCTGATACCTAATCTAAATCTCCGCTCTTTCAGTTTAAAACCATTACCCCTCATCCTATTGCTACACTCCCTGATAAAGAGTCCCTCTCAATCTTTCCTGTAGGCCCCTTTTAAGTACCGGAAGGCTGCTGTAAGGTCTCCCTGAAGCCTTCTCTTCTCCAGACTGAACAACCCCAACTGTCTCAGCCTATCCTCGTAGCAGAGGTTCTCCAGCCCTCTGATCATCTTCATGGCCTCATCTGGACTTGCTCCAACAGGTCCATGTCCTTCTTACACTGGGGGCCCCACAGCTGGACACAGTACTCCATTATGAACTCTCTTCTTGTTTTGGGTCCCCATGTGCCACCAGTTGACCTAAACTGGGACCTCTTCACCAACAGAGCCAAAGGCTGATGGGTCAGTCCTGTAATTAGGCCCTTTACCCATTGAAAGCACATAAAGTAGAGTGTCTTTTGTTACAGGAAAGCTATAAAATGCAAGACATCTTTATGTGTATTACAACTGTGCTTAGAGGCCTGGCAGACACAGAAGCCTCCTACCAGCTGGTGTTGTGTGTATATGTGTGTGTATATATATATATATATATATATATATATAAAATCATCATCATAGAATCATCATAGGTTGTAAGGGACCTTGTGTGTGTGTGTATAAGTACCCCAGGAACTCACGCTCTGAATAGATGAAGGTATGAGAAAATGAGAGAGAGGTTTGTTTCAGTAGGAAACAGCTCTAGGAATGGGATTTCTCTCATCCAGGTTTAGCTCCTGAAAAGCTGCAAACTTGATGCCTTTCAAAATTCACTGCGTCCTTAAGCAAAATCATGAAAAGGGACAAAAACTCTTTGGGAGATGCCTTTCTCTCTCTGTTGTCCAGAGAGAAAACCAAGATATCTAATTTGAATCAGGTGGTTAACTTCTAGACAAATTTTAGCCTTTTTTATGAGTTTTTGAGCTACTATCTTGTCTTTCCCCCCATGTAGGGTGAGGGGGGAGAAACCAATGGTCACCTGGCTACATGCAGTTCCTCATGAGTTGTTCAAGTGTGGGTGCAATGCAAGACCAATGATATTAGCTTTATGTTTCCACACTAACAATAGAACTGAGTTGGTGAGTGACTAACAGGTCAACAAAGCAGCACCTCACATGAGATCAAAAGGCAGCTAAGTGATCCAGGGACTGGTGGGGAACCTGGGGTTCTTAGACAAAAATCCTCATCTAGAATTGAGTCATCATGACAGCATTAATGATAGGGGATGAAGTCAGGGAAATAATGAGAAAATGCTTTTACTATGTCATTACAGAAAAAGGGCAAAATGCAAATTAGGCCACTGTTGCTGAAAATGAGAAAGAACGGATGAGTCTGATTAAAACTGGGAATCCAGACAGGCTGAAGCTGCAGAATAATGCATTGTTTTCCCTTGAAAAATCCAAACCCAAAGAAATGATAAAAGCATATGTTAGAGAGTCCAAAATGCTTTCTTCCAAGAATGCCTTTGAACTCACTTGTCAGAGACATTTTAAAATGCTCAGCATGTCACTTCAAAGAAGTGGAAAAAATCTCGGGAATAAACCAGTAACCAGGATAGGTCCTCTTCTAGAAGACTCCTGAGCTTTCCTAAAGGTTAGTAACAGCAGTAGAGTGGGAAAAGACAACAAAATGGACTCCAGAGCCAGGACCCTTTTGGGGAAATCTCTTACAGAAATACGTTCTCCAAGGTCTTAAAGCCCCTTGATGTTCTATTTAAGGTCTGAATTCCTAAGTAACTTCTCTGCAGTCATGTTGCTTCATCTCCCCTAGCAGGCACAACCATACCTGTCCTACACCTCTACTGAGTCCTGAGCTAGTTATAGTCAGTCCAACATCTATAGCACATGTGTAATCACCTCTTCATTAGAGGTTTGAAGGAGCAGAGCCTTGACCAAAAGCCTGTTTCACACGGTGTGAATCTTTCTATTGATGTGTGTAAGGCTCTGGAGCGGAGGGCAAATGCGTGTGGAGACCGTTATTCCTCCTTACCCCCCCTGAGTAGATCAGGGCTGAGATGCCTTGCTGGGAAAGGTAGAAAAGGCATGAACTTAACCTGGATGCAGAAGGGCTCGGCTACTGTGCTTAATAGTTGTTGCACACAGAAAAAAGTGGTTTAGCATTTCTCTTCACCATCCTCACTCCACATCTTGACTCAGAGACTCCATCACATGACAACAGCACCGGTGTGGAAAACCCTGCTTCATCAAGAGCATGTGAAAAGAGCTTTGGGGTTTTTTTGCTTGTTGGAGTCTATAAGGGTATTTTCCCTTTTAAAATCCTGCTCTGTCTTTCTTTCTCCTCATCACTTAGTACCTGGGAGCCTAATTTCTAAAGTTAATGGTAGGGGAGTACTCATCATGCAGATGCCAAGGAAGCAGTCTCCTTAGCAACAGCAGCCATGAAAGCACTCAGATCTGATTAGCTCTTCAACCTATTCATGTCCCTTGCACTCCCAGCATTGTCCTGCCTGAGGGATAAGTTGGCCTCTGTATTATTTTGCATGTCCTGGGTTATAGATAATTTCCTAGTGAACATTTGAGCTTACCTCTATCAGAAATCTTTCACCTTCGCCATTCGAAACTGCACCCATTGAAAACTCAGCTTCAGCATGCAGAAAAACAAGTCCCAGCAAAACTATGGAAAGAAGAATATTCTTGAATTATGCAGAGAATAGATACAGGTGGAAGCTGGGGAATTTTCTTCAGTGGTGGTCCATTGCAGTGATACAATTCCCTCAGTGAAATTCAGCCATAGAAAGCGAGAAGCTTACTCTCTGAGGTCCATCTTTTCTCAAGCGGGGTGTTAGCTATTGTAACAGAGGGATTTGCTTGTAGGGTACAGACAAGTACTCTCCAAAACCATAACTGCAAGATATTCAGGGAGCAAGTTACAGTTCCATGGCAGCTGCCGTCTCTGGCTAATGACCTACTGAGGAGACCTAGGGCAGGTCTCAGTAGAGTTGAGAGATTTATATATTTCAAAGGAGGACATTATTGGGTGTAAAATAAGCCTGATGAGTGGGAGGACAGACTAGACAAGAAAGGGGTGTGCAATGAGAGAGTTTTGGTGCAGAAAGTATGTTTAATGAATTAATAAAATCCATATGAAGAAAACAGATTGGATTACAACAGCAACCCTCTTTAAAGCATGGTCCCATGGACAGTTTTATGAGCGAACAGGGAAGGAGTCAAACTGAGCCTCCTGGATCTGAAAGAGAGAGTGTAAGTTGTAGGAAGGAACGTGGGAAATTTTTACACCAATTTTTGCCACCCAATTTCCTATATTCTGAAACTACGCCCTGGGGAGTGACATAGAATCGTAGAATCAATCATAGAATCATAGAACAGTTTGGGTTGGAAGGTACCTTTAAAGGTCATCTAGTCCAACCTCCCTGCCATGAGCAGGAACATCTTCTACTAGGTCAGGTTACTCAGAGCCCTGTCCAAGCTGACCTTGAATGTTTCCGGGGATGGAGCATCTACAGCCTCTCTGGGCAACCTGGGCCAGTGTTTCACCACTCTCATTGTAAAATATTTCTTCCTTATATTTAGTCTACATCTATCCTCTTTTAGTTTAAAACTATCACCCCTTGTCCTATTGCAACATGCCCTGCTAAAAACTTTGTCTTCATCTTTCCTGTAGGTGGCCTTTAAGTACTGGAAGGCCACTATAAGGTCTCCCTGGAGCCTTCTCTTCTCCAGGCTGAACAACCCCAACTCTCAACACCATGAGCCTTTCAGTACGGAAAAGGCTTCTCCAGGCAGGAAGGGGCTGTCTTGTTCTCTCTAGCCATTGGTAAAGAAGCCCTGAGATAAACTGGTTGGAGAAAGTGTGAGGTCTCCATCACTAGAAAAGCTTTAAAAATGGTGAAGAACATGTTCTGTCAGTTGCAGCATGGCAACAAATAACATTCTCCTGAAGCAGGTGGGCAATATGACCCTACAACTCTTTGTGGTTGTGTGATCTGCCAGCAAGTGAAGCAGTATTTCCCAGACTCCCATCTGCAATGCTACTGAATACGCTAGCACAAAACATCTGGCACTCTTGCAGCAGACGACACAGGAAATGGGTAGGTGGCCAAGTCCCTTCTCATAGCATGGGATGAGCTACAGGAAAGTCTTCGCCAAGTTTTAGCGGGAGTCAGGTTATGACTCATTGTGTTGCAGGACCAAAGAGCAGCAGGATTCATAGCCGACACCATCATCAACATTTCCAGCGGGTACACTTATTAAACCACTACCCCAGGAGTGGCAGCTCCTGCTTGACTTGCAATCAGCTTTGTCAGGGATTCACTGAGTCTGTGAGAAGCAGCGCCAAGGTCCTAGTGGACAGTCATCTCCACCGTCACTGCACGGTAGTCATAACCACGTCACACTGCTTTTTATACCTAGCAAGTTTGTTAAGTCTGACACTTGGTCCAGCACTATCTCCCCTTCATGCTCTCTTGGCACTCCACAGTCCTGCCCTCAACATATTTACTGTGCGGGAGGTTTTTAATTTGAAGGTTTGTCTCTAATCTTTCAACTTTGTACATGGCCAAACTCCATCCTAGACCCCACAATGGCAGACATAGAACAAGTCATGAACTTTTTGCAGTGGCGAATTCAACCCTTCAGCTCCTCAGATCCAGTCAGGATGTTGAATAACCCACCTATTTCCTTCTTCTCTAGCCCAAGAACAAGCAACTGAGCAACAAAAGGGAAAGGGAAACCATCCACCCGCGGATCAGCTCTGATGGCTTTGTTTCCTGGCTGGCTTAGGGAAAGAAAAGCAAAGCAGCAGCAAAGGAACCATGACAGAGATGTTCTTCTGTGGGATGCTCAAGATGAGATACTGCAGGGTCCCGAGATCACATGCCTAACAGGCAAGTCTGGGGCTTTGTTTCAGAGAAGTCAGAGCTGGATGCAGTCATGATATGATATTCTTTGTACTGGCAAGACTTCTCTATCATGTTCCCCCACAAATACGCATGCTGCACTGGAGGACCCTGTCTAGTCTCAAAGCATCCCCACTGCTTGTATCTCTCTGTTTAAATCCATCCCGGAAGGCTGCAAATCCTCATTATATCCTGGCATCCTCTATGGAGGGAAACACATTAGATAGATTGTTTTTTTCACCTGCATCAATAGGAACGACTGAGGGAACTGGGGTTGTTTAGCCTGGAGAAGAGGAGGCTGAGGGGAGACCTTATCACCCCCTACAACTACCTGAAAGGAAGTTGTAGAGAGATGGAGCCTGACCTCTTCTCCCTGGTGACAAGTGGAAACGGGTTCAAGTTATGTCAGGGGAGGTTTAGATTGGATATTAGGAAACATTTTTTCACTGAAAGGGTTATTAAACATTGGAATAAGCTGCCCAGGGAGGTGGTGGATTCACCATCCCTGGAGGTGTTTAAAAAAAGGGTAGATGTGGTACTTAGGGACATGGTTTAGAAGTGTTTTTTGTCAGGTTAGGTTAATGGTTGGACTTGATGATCTTGAAGGTCCTTTCCAACCTCAGCAATTCTATGATTCTGTGATTTTATGAATAATTAAATCATTTATAATATGGTGGTAAATAAGTAAAACCAGACAAAAGGTGCAGTTCTTTGACTGAGGCTAGGGGGGAGAGGGGACAACACCCTCAGGGTCTGCAGTCCAGGGAAGTTAAAACATTTTTTATCTTTTCGAGAACTACAGTGTTATTAATATCTTCAGCACATGTAAACTGTCAGGACGAGAATCTATGCAGAAAGCCTCTCCATAGGCACTGTCACCTCCGTCTCGTTTCCATGGAGACATGGGTCCCTTCTTCCAGCAGCGAAAATCCTGATTGACACTTTCTACCTTCTGAGAGGTAGAGCCTCAGCGTCATAGAAACAAGCTCTGAATGTTTATTAAAGTCCCTCTTGGCAGGGGGCTGAGCTTTTCAGGGTTTCCTTATTTTATTTATTTTTAAAATGATTCTTTTTTTTTTTTTTTTTTTTTTTTTTTAAGTTTCTTTCATGCCATGTCAAAGGTGCTGGCTTGACAGCTTTGGAGTCTGTGATGACATCTTGATTTCAGGTAAAACTGCAGACAACTGGCTAGTTTGCACTCTGATTGTTAGAGAAAAGGCTGAGTAGGAGGGAAAAGCAAAAGTGTTTGATTGCTTCTGATAATTAGAATTGTGAGGGAATGAGCTGTGGGTAGTTTTGGAAGGCTCTTTCATAAAAGTAGAAAAAGGTGGTCACCTAAAGCCATGATAGTGTGGAAAGGGCCAGACAATTTGATTTTTTTACTGTACCCTGAATACATTGCATGGTTTAGGATGAACTGGGTGCATTGAGTGGATCCATTTATTTCTGGGATGGTGAATGGGCCTGATGTCTGGTCTGGGTGATCACACCCCTGTATGATGCTGGTTTTGGACATTAGGCACTAGAGTAAGTCCAATCCCTGAAGAGATATCTCTGGGTGAGCTGTGGGGGTTAAAAGGAAAAAAAAAAAAAAATATTACCAAGCAGAATCTTCCTGTTTGTTTTTGTTGCTTCTAGGCCCTATTTCACACTGCATGTTTTTAGCCAGCACAGCTCCAGTCTCTTGCTAGAAGGGTTGCCAGACAGTGATTTCTGGTGATACAGGTGACAAACATCCTAGTTTTCTTGTGGGTGGTTCCAGGAGAAATCAGCTGTACCGTTGTACATGATTCTATGGTTCTGTGATTGTCTTCCTCTTTTGTATTGACTCTTTGTGCTTTCCTCTGGGGTCACCCAGTTTGGTCCCAGGAGGTAATATTTCATCATCCCAGGAATGCTAAAAAGGCCCAGTCTCTTTATCTAGCCTAATTTAAGGTAAAAGCAACAAAAAATAGTGAAAATTGTCAGAAAAAAAAAGTGGATTTTGCATGATCTTGAGAGATTAGATGTGGCATACTCTAAAAAATTACATTAACCAGCTGTTCAAATCTCATGTATGAAAAGCCTCCAGGAAATAAAATTTCCTGTATTTTCATGACATTTGGCTGCAATTTCAAATGCTTGGGTTGTACCTACAACACGTAGTGTTGCATCAGTCTCTGTGTGCTTGCTTGTCTAAGGTTGAATCTGTATTTCATTTGTAATGACCGTGATGCAGTAGATGCCCTGTGCAGAGCCGAACCTGGGAAGATTTGAGTGATCTTGTCATGGAGAGGCACCCATGGGTCTGACCTTCAGTGGAAAAGAGGAAGAGAAGGTGCCTACTCTCTCAGCATCATAGTGTCGTTCCCAGGAGAGTGTCCATCATGTCAGCAAGCAGAATTTGCTGGTGGTAGGTTTTAGCAAAAATATTGGCTGGGCTTGGATGCCTTTTTTTCCAGCAGTTTCTCCACAAATGGAGAAGAATCAAGGGGAAGGCCAACAGGGCAGACATTGTGATGGGAGTTTGTTATAGACCCCCTAATCAGGATGTAGAAACTGATGAAGTATTCTATAAGCAGCTGGCAGAGGTCTCACGATCATTTGCCCTTGTTCTCGTGGGGGATTTCAACTTCCCAGATGTCTGCTGGAAATACTATGCAGCAGAGAGGGAACAGTCCCGGAGGTTCCTGGAGTGTGTGGAAGACAACTTCCTAACACAGCTGGTGAAGGAACCAACTAGGGGAAGTGCCCTACTGGACCTAATGTTTGTTAACAGAGAAGGTCTTGTGGGGGATGTAAAGGTTGGAGGTCGTCTTGGGCACAGTGATCATGAAATGGTAGAATATTCAATTCCTGGTGAAGCAAGGCGGGGAGCCAGCAGAACTGCCACCTTGGACTTCCGAAGGGCAGACTTTAGCCTGTTTAGGAGCATGGTTGATAGTGTCCCTTGGGAGGCAGTTTTGAAGGGCAAAGGTGCCCATGAAGGCTGGTCTTGCCTCAAGAAGGTACTCTTAGAAGCACAGGAGAAGGCCATCCCCATGGCTCGAAAAACGAGCCGATGGGGAAGAAGACCAGCCTGGCTAAATAGACAGCTTTGGCTGGACCTCAGGAAAAAGAGGAAAGCTTACATTCTTTGGAAAAGGGGGTTGGCAACTTATGAGGATTATCAAGATATAATGAAG
The DNA here is from genome assembly GCA_008658365.1 of Alca torda. Lineage (NCBI taxonomy): Eukaryota > Metazoa > Chordata > Aves > Charadriiformes > Alcidae > Alca > Alca torda. The sequence goes on from CM018077.1 coordinate 162,662,890, forward strand.
CTATGTAGGGGGAAAATTAGAAGGGCCAAAGCTCAGTCAGAACTCAGCTTGGCCACTGCAGTTAAAGACAATAAGAAGAGATTCTTTCAGTATATCAATAGAAAAAGGAAGACGGGAAAATGTAGGCCCACTGATGAATGAGATGAGTGCCCTAGTGGTGGAAGACACAGAGAAGGCAGAGTTACTGAATGCTTTCTTTTCTTCGGTCTTCACTGCTAAAGCTGTCCCTCATGAATCCTATACCCTGGAGGCAAGGGGGAAGGTCTGGAGAGAGGAAGGTTTTCCCTCAGTTGAGGAGGACTGGGTCAGAGACCGCTTGGCCAAGCTGGACATTCATAAGTCCATGGGCCCTGACAGGATGCACCCGCGAGTGCTGAGAGAGCTGGCAGATGTTATTGCTAGACCACTCTCCATCATCTTTGAAAGGTCATGGGGAACAGGAGAGGTGCCTGAGGACTGGAGGAAGGCTGACATCACTCCAATCTTCAAAAAAGGCAAGAAGGAGGACCCAGGGAACTACAGACCGGTTAGTCTCACCTCTGTCCCTGGGAAGGTAATGGAGAGACTCATTCTGGATGTCATCTCCAAACACGTTGAGGAACAGGAAGTTATTGGAAGTAGTCAACATGGATTTACCAAGGGTAAATCATGCTTGACCAATTTGATGGCCTTCTATGATGTTGTAACTGGTTGGCTGGATGAGGGGAGAGCCATAGATGTCATCTACCCTGACTTTAGCAAGGCTTTTGACACTGTCTCCCATAACATCCTCATTAGGAAGCTGAGGAAGTGTGGGCTAGGTGAGGTGACAGTGAGGTGGATTGAGAGCTGGCTGTGTGACAGAACTCAGAGGGTTGTGATCAGTGGCACAGTCTAGTTGTAGGCCTGTAACCAGTGGTGCCCCCCAGGAGTCAATACTCGGTCCACTTTTGTTCAATACATTCAATAATGACCTGGATGAGGGACAGAGCGTATCCTCAGCAAGTTCGCTGATGATACCAAACTGGGAGGGGTGGCTGACACTCCAGAGGGCCGCGCTGCCATCCAGCGTGATCTGGACAGGCTGGAGAGCTGGGCAGAGAAGAACCTCATGAGGTTCAACAAAAGCAAGTGCAAGGTCCTGCACCTGGGGAGGAAGAATGTCAGGCACTGGTATAGGTTAGGGGTGGACCTGCTGGGAAGTAGTTCTGAGGAGAAGGATCTGGGGGTCTTGGTAGACAGTAAATTATCCATGAGCCAGCAATGTGCCCTTGTTGCCAAAAAGGCCAATGGAATCCTGGGCTGCATAGGAAAGAGTGTGGCCAGCAGGTCGAGGGAGGTCATTCTCCGCCTCTACTCAGCGCTGGTGAGGCCACAACTGGAATACTGTGTCCAGTTTTGGGCTCCCCAGTTCAAGAGGGACAGGGAACTGCTGGAGCAAGTCCAGCGAAGGACAGCTAAGATGACTGAAGGATTGGACCATCTCCCTTATGAGGAAAGGCTGAGAGAGCCGGGACTCTTTAGCCTGGAGAAGAGAAGGCTGAGGGAAGACCTGATTATGCCATACAAGTATCTAAAGGGTGGGTTGAAGGACGATGGAGCCAGACTCTTCTCAATGGTTCCCAATGACAGGATGAGGGGCAATGGGCACAAGTTGGAACATAGGAAGTTCCATTCAAATACATGGAAAAACTTCTTTATGGTTAGGTTGACAGAGCACTGGAACAGGCTGCCCAGGGAGGTTGTGGAGTCTCCTTCTCTGGGGACTTTCAAGACCTGCCTGGATGAAGTCCTGAGTAATGTGCTCTAGGCTATCCTGCTTTAGCAGGGGAGTTGGACTAGATGATCTCTAGAGGTCCCTTCCAACTCTGAAGATTCTGTGATTCTGTGATTCTGTGAAATGCATAGCCTTCCTGTTCCCTCAGCCCTTTCTGTGACAGAGAAGGAAGAAGCCGCCATCTATGTAGGAAGGAGACTTCTATAGTGTCTCCTGTCCCACAGAAAGAGGTTTCGATGCTTCCATTTTATAGCTTGTTAGGATAGTGTAGGGATGTCTGCACCTCCCCATGGGACCATCGCTTCTGAATGGACTGTCATTGATGGCCTGAATGCTGCTGCCTGTGACTGAGACCTGTGGCCCATTTCATGATGCTGGAGGCAGCTTCCTGCAATTGCCACAGTGCCTGTCAGCCTGAGCGAGGACTATGGGATGTGACCAGCCTCAGAAACCATGCCCTCCTGCTGGGGCTGAGAGGCAGAAAAGTGCCAGACCCATTGTAGCATTTGCCTGTACTGAGGTGTGCAGGAAAGCTCATGGCATTGACTTTTATGGTGGATGGCATAGGCTGGCCTGAACACTTGGTGTGTACAAACCTAATGAGGATCAAAGGAGGCATTAATTCAGCCAAGCTAAACTGATTTCCAGACACGTCTGTCTGATCAAGCCAAAGGGAAGTGAGCCACATTGCATTAAGGTCACCTTAATTCTGAAGTAGATTGAAGATAGAGGTCTTAAAGTCTGCTGAGTAGTTTCCTATACAGCCATGTTTTGACTGAGTTTGGATTTGCTTTTCCAAAAGTCTGTGTAGAGGAGGTCTCCAAGATGAGGGTCTTTGGAACAGGTTAAATGAGGGTCTGGTTTCTACTTGATTGCAAGATTTAGGAACCTTAAAAGGCCATGAGAAACAAGTGACAGTGATTGCAGAGGAAGCTGAAGCTGAGCAAGTGAAAGCACAGAGCACTGATGGAGGTGCTGTCCCGCGAAATCCCACACTGTCCTCTGCTTCTAACACTTGCAAATGGTTCAGCTGTGTGCCTCATTTTCCACACCTATGAAGTGAGAATGATCTGTGCTAGGTGGATGTGTGCTATGGAAGCAGTATGTCAGTAGGGGTCCTACATGGGACAGAGGTGTCTGCAGCCAGTTTTCCTTCCTGCCTTGACCCTCAGACATTTAGGACATCCTTCTCTCCAACCTCTGCCTGCTCTGGGACAACCAGGACACCCACATCCCAGATGTTCCCAGTGACACTAGGACTGCAAGCCACGCAGGTTGTAACAAAGAGCTGTTGGCCTTTCAGTGGCTGAAGAAGTCACTCAATGTCTAAGCTCAGCCTGATTATGCACAGCTACTCAGTAGTTGTTCATGTCACTATAAGAAGAAGACCAGTTGCAGGGATTATGGTGGTTAGGTCTTGATCCAGGTTTGTGTCAAAGTAAAACCTTATTCTGTAACCAGGAAGAGGATTATTTACTTGGAAAATTTAGCCAGCTACCATGTCAGATGGATGTGTTAGTGTCCATGACGTCCTTCGGGTGCCTTTGGCCACTGCTACAGAGGTACTCTAACTATGCTAGCCCCAAATGTTGACTAGTCACAGGGCAGTCCTTGGGGTAAACTTGTCTCTGGTTTCCTAGTAGAGCATCGTAGGTCAGGACTGGGTGTGGAAAGTGTGTTTTTGGATGGGACACTGACTGCAAGTGAGCCAGTTTTTCTTCAGTTTTGGGTACTGTCAGGTTGCTGAGAGGTCTGCTAAGCTGTGGGGACCAGGGCAGAAGGGTGACCACTGCAGGTTGTAACAAGCCCAGCTAACTACATGAATGGTGACAGAATGACCCCAGGATTTCCTCTCCTGCCCTGGGAATGGTTAGTACTTAAAGTCCTTCCCAGGCCTTTCTCCACCAGGAGAATGCTAAAGGTACCCCTGTACGATCTAGAAATTCTGCTTTGGTATTGTCATCTCATCACCAGGTTTCCAGGATCAATTACTCCACATAGCATGAAAAAATCCGCATAGTGCTTGTGAGTCTCTAAAGAGAATTTTTGGGCAAGGCAAGGGTAGCCAAGGGGATCCAAGGTGGGGAAGTGCTTCGCTTGGTATCTATGGGGTCTGCTTTCATTCAGGGCTCTTTTACACTATTGTCATCTTTCCCTTAACCATGGTTGTGATGCAGGGGCACAACACGGCCAGCTGGAGAGAGGGCTAGATGGGTGGATGGGGTGGATCCTGAGCTGGTGGGAGATGACAATACAAACCACAATCTTCCCTTCTTCTCCATTAGTCTACATCTGCCTCCACAACACAATGTGCATGTCTTTGCCATCCAGAGACACTTGCAAATTCCAATTGTTCTTGTTCCCTTTGTTTCTACTTTGAGATGGAGCAAGCATGAATGGACCCTGAACTCCAGGGCAGGCTATAACTAAACATCAACATAGACTACCTTAGGGACTGCACTAATATCACTGCCTAAACTGAGGACAGCCTTTAAGGTAACAACTTTAAGTTTGGTTTCTGCTGATGTCAAAACTGGCAGTGAATTTGGGTGCTCCACTTAGTGGACTTGTCATTTTTCGAGTGTGTAACAGGCTCTGTAATCCTGGTTACAAAGAGAGATTGTTCCTCAACCCTGATGGGAAAATAACTTCATTTGGGGTAAGGAAGAGATTCACACTATTCAAATAACACCCAGAAAATTCTGCATGAGTGAAGCATGCAGTGTGGTAGCACAGACAGTGGATGTTTTGCAACAAGGGAAATAATGGAGTTTTTTTAGTTGACTGGTCAAATCAGGAAAGGGCAAAATGGGGCAAGGTCAAGTCAGAAGAGAAACTCTCCTAATATTTCGGTTGAATAAATCAAAGATGAAAAAAGATTTTTTTCTTGCACCAACTCAGCACATGCCTCTTAGTCCCAAAACAGATCATTCCAATGTTTTTTTAGAGTTTTCTAACCTTTTGCTTCCCTCTTTTTTTTCCCCTTCTTCCTTTTGTGTTTTTTCAACTTGAAGTCAGTTTTTAAGTGATGTTTTTTAGAAACAAAAAGTCAAAAAGGTTCATTTTGAAAATGTCAAGATTCTATTCCTTTAGAAAAAAAGAAACACTTTATGCCAGCAAGTGGCTCTGTAAGCTTCAGGACTAAATCAAATATGATTTTCTAGGGACTAATGGTTTACATTTCAATTCTTTTATCTAATACTGAGGACATTCAGTTCATGGTATGTGGAAGCAATGGAACTACAGTCCTCTTTAGCTTTAAGAAACGGGATCCTAAAATTTCCCAAAAGTAGCCTAAAAAGTAGTGAGCCTGCCCCTTAAATAATTATCATATACATTATTTTTTCACCTAAAACTGTTTGCTGAATTGAGCCCAGTTTTGCACATGGCAATCCTCCTTTCAGTTTTTAATGGTTAGATCATAGAATCATAGAATCTTTATGGTTGGAAAGGACCTTTGAGATCATGGAGTCCAACCATACACACACAAAAAAAGAAAACAAACAAAACCCTCTACAAACTCTGTCACTAGAGCATGCCCTGAAGTGCCAAATCTAGACGTTTCTTAAATACCTCTAGGGATGGTGACTCAACCACCTCCCTGGGCAGGCTGTTCCAGTGCCCGACCACTCTTTCAGTAAGGAAGTAGTTAGGAAGTAATCCTTCCTAACATCTAATCTAAACTTCCCCTGCTGTAACTTAAGACCATTTCCTTTGGTCCTGTCATTATTCACCTGGGAGAAGAGGCCAACACCCACCTCTCTACACCCTCCTTTCAGGTAGTTGTAGAGGGCAATGAGGTCTCCCCTCAGCCTCCTCTTCTCCAAGCTAAACATGCCCAGCTCCCTCAGCCTCTCCTCATATGACTTGGTCTCCAGACCCCTCACCAGCTTGGTAGCTCTCCTCTGGACACACTCCAGCACCTCAATGTCCCTCTTGTACAGAGGGGCCCAGAACTGAACACAGCGCTCGAGGTGAGGCCTCACCAGTGCCAAGTACAGAGGCCCGATCACTTCCCTACTCCTGCTGGCCATGTTATTCCTGATACAGGCCAGAATGCTGTTGGCCTTCTTGGCCACCTGGGCACACTGCTGGCTCATGTTAAGCTGGCCATCCACCAGAACCCCCAGGACATTTTCTGCTGGGCAGCTTTCTAGTCACTCTGCCCCAAGCCTGTAGCATTGCTTGGGGTTGTTGTGACCAAAATGCAGGACCCGGCACTTGGCCTTATTAAACCTCATTCAGTTGGCCTTGGCCCATCGATCCAGCCTGTCCAGGTCCCTCTGTAGAGCCTTCCTACCCTCAAGCAGATCAACACTCCCACCTAGTTTGGTGTTGTCTGCAAACTTACTGAGGGTGCACTCAATCCCCTCATCCAGATCATTGATAAAGATATTGAATAAAACTGGCCCCAAAACTGAACCCTGAGCGACACCACTGGTGACTGGCCACCAAGAGGATTTCACCCCATTAATCACAACTCTCTGGGCACGGCCATCCAGCCAGTTTTTAACCCAGTGAAGAGTACACTTGTCTATGCCATGATTCGCCAGCTTCTCCAGGAGAATGTTGTGGGGGACGATGTCAAAGGTCTTACCAAAGTCCAGATAGACAATGTCCACAGCCTTCCCTGCATCCAGAAGGTGGATCACATGGTCATAGAAAGAGATCAGGTTGGTTAAGCAGGACCTCCCTTTCCTAAACCCTTGCTGGCTGGCCCTGTTCCCTTGGCTGCCCTGCACTTGTCGTGAAAGCTCACTCAGGATGATCCTCTCCATGATCTTTCCTGGTACCAAGGTCAGGCTGACAGGCCTGTACTTCCCCAGATCCTCCTTCTGACCCTTCTTGTAGATGGGTGTCACATTAGCCACCCTCCAGTCATCTGGTACCTCCCCTGTTGACCAAGATTGTTGATAAATGATGGAGAGAGGCTTGGTGAGCTCTCCCGCCAGCTCCCTGAGTACTCTTGGGTGAATCCCATCCAGCCCCATAGACTTATGTGCATCTAGGTGCAGAAGCAGATCATTGACTACTTCCTCCTGGATTATGGGTGGGTTGTTCTGCTCTCCATCTTTGTCTTCCAACTCCGGAGGCTGAACACCCTGGGGATAGCTGGTCTGACTATTGAAGACAGAGGCAAAGAAGGCATTAAGTATCTCAGCCTTCTCCTCGTCCTTGGTTGCAACTTTCCCCCCAGCATCCAGTAAGGGATGGAGATTCTCCCTGGTTCTTTTTGTTGTCTTTAATGTTAGTGGCCAAGTTAAGCTCCAGCTGGGCTTTTGCCTTCCTAATATTCTCTCTGAATAACCTAACGAGCTCTCTGTACTCCTTCTGAGTTGCCTGTCCCTTTTTCCAAAGGTGGTAAACCCTCCTTTTATTCCTAAGTCCCATCAGAATTTCCTTATTCATCCAGACTGGTCATTTTCCCTGCCCTTTAAACTTGTGACACTTGGGGACAGCCTGCTCCTGGGCCTTTAAAATTTCCTTCTTGAAGAGCGTCCAGCCTTCCTGGACCCCTTTGCCCTTCAGGACTATCTCCCAAGGGACTCTCTCAACCAGTGTTCTGAACAAGCCAAAGTCCGCCCTCTGGAAGTCCAAGGTGGAGGTTTTGCTAACCCCCCTCCTTACATCACTATGAATTGAAAACTTGACCATTTCATGATCACTAAACCCAAGACGACCTCCGACCACCACATCTCCCACTAGTCCCATTATTAGCTGCAAAAAGCGTGTCACCTACCTGCAATTCGTACTTAGTAGTACGAATTAGTATCTGCGAGAACAGATCTAAGATAATATCTTGCTCCCTGATCAGAATGAGCACACAGAGCTCACTAGAGCATCATATTGCTCGTGATAAGTGGAGCCATTATAGCCGATTGTGTCAATAATGAAAGTTTCACAACCTCCCTAATTACACATTGCTTTGCTGGAAAAAGCGGCTCCAGGGGAGCAGTTAGGCTCTTCACAAACACAACCTGCCTGAAAAGTCAATAAATATGATTTACGTGACTGACCTGTGCAATCACTTTGGCTAAAAAAGAAGGAGATAAAAGGGGGAAAAAAAATATAACAAAAATTTAATATATGAATGCAATACTCTGAGAAGGTCCCTCTTAGTACTTTATTTAAACTGTACTGAATAAACAAATTAAGGAGCTCATCAGTGTAGCCTCAATAAAGAGAGAAGAATAAGAAGAAAAAAAAAGAATTATCCAGTAAGTGTAAATTATTGACTTTTTCTCAATTCTATAAGTGCCACACAACTTCTCCACTAATAGACAGAAGGATGCTGGTGAATATCCCTGCATTTTGGAACATGCCCCAGCAAACACAGAGGTGGTTCCCACTTTGATTTTGGAGAGGGTTTCAACTAGTTTGATGTGGTTAATCCATTGCTGGGCTATACCTATCCCAGATGACTCCCTACAGATAGAGCCAGGAGCAGTAATAAGGCATTTCTTCATTAAGTGAAGGTGGAGGCCCAGTGACTCTTTAGGGATTTTCATCCGGAACTGTCAGACAGAAAGTAAATAACAATTATTAGATTCAAATCCGAAAGGCTCTGGAACAAAACTGGAAACCTTCCCAGCTTATCCAGCACAGTCAGGCATTTCCATGTCTCATCCACCTTTCACACCTTCCTCAGCAGGGAATCCCCATCCTGTCCATCTTCCACCATAACTTGTCCATCAGTCCTTGTCATCGCATCCCATTGACCCTTCATTGCCCCTTCTCTCCTTGCCCTCAGACCTCCTCCACTGAAGCAATTGATCTTGTATCGCTGAAGGTGTGGGAGTGGGCTGTGTGGGGATGGATGATGACGAGGACAGATTTTGCTTTTTATAGCATATTTTAATTTTAATTCCCACGGTGTACAGTGGAGTTCTGCCCCCCTCTGCTGGAAGAGCTCAGCACCTCCAGCTGAGTATCTCTTTCTTTTCTCTCTGCAAGACACTGGGTTGGTCCTTGCAGGAGACCCAGCCCTTTGGCCACGTCCATAGACCATGCAAAGTCTAACCCTGCCTTCCTGCACAGTTTCTCCTAGACTGTCCCAGGATGGGTTGACAGTGGCTGTACTCCTTTTGCTGGGGTGTCCCTTCAATTCTTGTTTTTCACCTCTTTACTGATGACAGTAATTGAGGGTACAAAGGCAGAGTTCAGCTGTGGACCCAAGTTGCATCTTCAAGCTTTCTTTATTATTCTTGATAAGGGTTTGCGGTTGAATGAACTGTAAAGAGCTGAAGACACAAGGGTTAGCAGCTGTCCATTAGGCGTCTTTGGCCATCAGACCATCATCACCCTTTCCAACCTGAGCCCAAAAAGGGATATCTGGGAGTTGCTTTTGGCAATGAACATTTAGTGCCTGCTGTGAAAGGAATGAGTCTGTTTCTGCAGATGACTTGCATAAGCGCACATTACCAGTTCCATCACTCCCTGGCCTATTAGTCTTAACACGCTCCTCTTTGGAGAGAGACCAGGGTCAGAACAGGGAATGGGGGGCTAAATCCACCTGAGTGCAAAACCTTTCCAGAAGAGGAAGGATTTGCAGAGACAGAGTTGAGTCCTCTACTCCAATGGACTGAAGGTCTTTGGGGCCAGAACTTTGAGCCCAGCCTATTGCAAAAATCCTCATTTCAATTTAAAACACTCTGAGCTACATCCCCTGTTATGGTCCCTTCCTCCACCCCCAATGACACAGAGGTGTTTTATAGGTAACAAACCCAAGGAATGGAGAATTACAGTGCTGTAGGGGAATGAATCAGGTAGCAAAGCACCAGCCTGACAGTAGCTCTTGGGTCTCTGTGCTGCTAAGTGCTGGCTCTTCTGGCCGCTGAAGTCTCTTTGCATATCAAGTACAGTTGATTCAGGCTTAGCTATTTCTTTACCTTTACCTTTCTTTGCCCTGACTTGCCTCAGCTCTTCCATGCCTATTACCTCTCCAGCATGGGTGGGAATGTGGTTGCCCTCTGTTTCGTTAGCCTTTCATTTAACTGTATCCAACAAGAGCCCTGAAAAATCCACAGTCCCACAAAGGACTCTTTCTCCCAGCCTCATGGGTTACTTTTGACTCAATCTGAGATGCTAAACAACCCCCTTAAACCACCTCCATATTTTCTAGATCCAAGCCCTCTTCTTCAAAGGCCCAGCATATTTCATTTTTATGTCAATCATATGCTTTCACCAAGAAGGAAGATTTCATAAGCCCAAATGCCTGACAAGACCAAATCTTCAGAGGGCAATAGGTACTTGAGTCTCCCATGAACCAAGGAAAAAAGACCAGAAAGTAAGGCACAAAGCAATTGAAGCAGATATTTCAAAGTTTTATTGTATAAATCTACAAAAGGCTTTGCTACAATAGCAAATAGAGTGTAGCACTATTCTACTGACAGGTTCTAGTGGCTTGGTGTGATCTTGTAACTCCAACATGGCACATGAGGAATAAACTGCCTGATACAGTCAGATCTAGGGCAAGTGATGTCGGCTTACAAAGACCTTTTGGCTTCAGCCTCTATAACCTGTAGTGATTCAATGTGTTTGCCTTTTGTACAAGGTTTTTAGAATTTATAATATCTCTAGTAAAAATAAAAACTCTGAAGTAGTTTTGTCAGAGGCAAATGTAAAATTTCCTAAGGAAAAAAAAAAAAAATCCAGTGGTTGAAATTCGCTAAAGTTTCATAGACACAACACATGCACACTTCTTCATTCACATGACTCTGCCCCAGGAAAATAAATTACCAGTCCTTCCTGGAGAGGCTGGTAATATAAACCAGGGTGCTACAAGTAAAGCTCCAATCCGCTAGGAGCAATAATTGAAATAAAATCAGTCCAGGAGATTCAGTTCTGCACAATCCAAAAAGTCAGCTGAAAATGTATAAACCTCAGGACCAAATGTTCGAGTAGCACAGGTTGGCTAATTCATTCAAAAGTCAGGAAAATCTATGGAAAAATAAAATGCCTATTGAGGCAGTCAGATCCCTTGAAAGGGATTGTGGAAATTAAGCACCTCAAAGTCAAACATCATTTTGACCTTGGGATGATGCCTGTGAAATCTGCCTTTACATGGTTTTACATAATTTTCCAGTCCTGGACATTTTGGCTGAGCATTGTTGGAATGTACGTTATGTCCCATTGGCTTAGTTCAAATGCAACAAAACACCACAGAATTTGGTTAAGTGGATTTGATTGCTCAACACACATACACCCGCACTGACACACACACACTCATACCCGGGACAGTTGGCTCTGGAAGAGAAAGGAACCAACTGGACCTCTTCAGCTGAGATGTGAACCAAAACTGTCTTGTTCAACTCACTTGACCTCTTGTCTTTTGCACTTTTTGTGCTACCTGGGTCTGGATGGAAACAGTGACACCAAAGCCAGCACAAGAACCCAAGTTCTTGCAGTAACTCTGGCCCATGAAGATCCAGGAAGCACCTACTGTCTCACAGGGCTCTCCTTTCTGGTAAGACAGCTGGCCCGGTTGTGCAGGCTCAAGCAGTTCAGACAAGCATCTGGACCACAGGATGCTTCTCCGAACCCCCAGAGCCTTTTGAGGTTTGAAAACTGATACCCGCATGAAATGAAGCTACCCTCAACTCAGGAAAAATGAGTTACAGAATTAACAGCATGGAGGGTTCGTAGCCTAGGTAGGGTCAGTCATTTGGCAAAGTTAATCAGGAAAGTTTTTTAAACTGTTAATCTAGTGAAGATTTCTTTAGGTGAGTCCCAGTGGCCCCGAATTGCAGAGGTATAGTATCATCTCAACAGACAGTCAGTACAAGCCCAGTATCCTTGCTGTCCCCAAAGCTCACACTTGGTTCTTCTGTTCTGCCTCTTGGTTTCTCTTTTCATTCTCAACACTTTCTTCTGTGCTTGGAATACCTGGACCAGCTCAGACTTTTCTTCGTCCTGTTGGAAGTGGCTTCTCCCTTTCATTCTGGCTCTCAGCACCTTGAACACGACATTGCACTGCATGGGAGGCTCTTTGGTGCATGATTTGCCCTCTGTCTTCCTGCAGCACTCTCTTCTCCCCTGGGAAAGCAGGACTCTTGGACACCGAGAAGGAAACTCAGCAACAGCAACAGGGATTTCTGTAAAAGAAAAAAAAGTGCAGCAGCTCTGGTTAGATATATAAAGTGGAAGGTACAGAGGATTTCTTAGGAGATGGGGTTAAATTCAGTTGTGCCCACTAGGTGTCTTCGGCCTGGAGGTCCCACTAAGTATTGGTGTCTAAGCATTTGTCAGTGGTCCAGCAGAAGGAGAGGCATGATGTGCACTGTCCCCAGAGCATTATTTATTGGGGCTGGTACTTGCGTTGTACATCAAGAAGCTGCAATCCCACCTATCTGGTGGTGCCAGCCTCTTGCAACCATTGGGGCTGAGGTCTCAGGACCAGCACAGATATTTCCACCTGGGCTATTCAATATCTTGAGTCAGGGCACTGGGAAGGCTAAGAAAGGCCCATAAGGATAAGATGAGAGGTAATTACCTATGTCAGTCTTTCCTTCAGTGGACAGTGGATCCAGCAGTTGGTGGCCGGGGATCCTGGGAGCAGGTCTGAGGCTAAATTCTTGGTTTTGAAGCTTTTTCTCTTTGGCTTTCCTTCCAAATTCTGAGAACTGTGAAGTGATTCCTTCTCAGAGGAGGATCTGAGTGAGTCACTGTAACCAAGAGAAGATAATGCTTGTAATGCACGGCCAGCTCATCCTCAGCAATGACACCCACTCGCCCACCATTCATCCCAGGTCATTAGTGAGAAATGCTCCCTTCTCTCTGCAGACACAGACGTTGCTAAACTAACTCACTCTGAACAAGTGAGAGGAGAGCCCCCACCATTCCTGAGGCCCACTCACTTCTAGCAAGGGTGCAGAGCAGACATGCATCTCCTTTGGGCTGTTCATGGACCTGTGATGTAATGCCACAGCTGGGGACTCAAGCCCACGGTTTCATGTGGCAGGTCCTTGGGCTGGGCTGATGAAGAAGCTTTCAGTATCCTCCCCATATTAATCAACAAATGCAAGATATTGTCCTATTTGGAAACTTTTCCCACACACTGTCCTTTATTTCCCTTTGGATGACTCTCGCTTCCCCTTTCTCCCAACCCTTATCTGTCACTTACAATCCTTCATGTCCCATTTCTCTTTTTTTTTTTTTTTTTTTTTTTTTTAATCCCACCGCAAGTTTCCTACTGGGCAGGCTATGGCTAATTTAGGTCTGAGGAGTGCACAGAAGAGAATGTCAGAGAGTTGCCTTACCTTCATCCTCTTGGAAGGAGGCACGCCAAAGGTCTTCTGAGCCACCGGTGCCACATGTCACTGCTGAAGTAGTGCCAGGAGCATCTCAGGGGCACTCCTGTTGCTGCATCCCTGCTGCATCTCTTGCAGAGGTGTTGCTTATTTGGTCTGGTGGTGAAGGCAGATGATGCTCAAGATGTGTCCAGCCTCAAGAAGCTTTGAAGAGCCAAACTTCCTGAATATGTCTTACAGCAGTTTCATCTCAAAGTCCTATCATCAGATGTTAGCCAAAGCAAGGCGAATGCTGAGCATTACTGTCTCAAAATGGAAAATGTCACAGAGTCCAAGTCCGTCTCCATCCATGGCAAGGAGATGTTGTAAAAAGTTCTTCGTGAACAGAAAACACTCTGTCCTCAGGTGCTCCAGCACAGGGATGCCAGGCTTTCCAAGAGCATTTTGAATCTGTCTGTGTGAGTAGAAACTCTTTGCTGTGGTGCACAGGCTGAAACTGTGCTGGGACACACACAGCTCCTCTCTTCACTTCTTTTTGCTTTTACATGGCAAAAGCTTCTTTTGTATCCACACATCAGCATGGACACGATTTGCTGCTCTGGGGATATTTTGCTCTGGATTTAGGATGTGTTTGTTTGCTTCATTCAAAGTACAAGGATTTATTTCCCTTACCTCCCCCCACCCTCTCAAAATAAAATAGCTCTGGTGCCTCCTCTCTCCACCTTTACACCCTCTCTTCTCTGAATGGAAGCAGACCGGCCCTTCAATAAATAAGCTCAGAATTTAATTTGAAACTCTTGTTTCCTGCTGAATGCACAGTATAATGTGCAGAGAAAGGGTGAAATTTGCCTCTGCACTGCAGTGGCTTTGATTACAGTAAACTAGTAAGAGCCTCTTGAGAGGAAAAACATTAAAGCAGGTATTAGGTGCAGTGAAAAGAAAAACACTAAAAATAATCCAGATTCTTAAAGTTTTCAGTTCCTGAACTCATAGAAATTCTTCTAAAAAAAAATTTTAAAAATTATTTAATCCTTTGCAGCAAGTAAGAACAGGAGATTGCCAAGTGAACAGAAGCCCAGTGGTAAATCAGAAATGGACAAGGGTCAAAAGAAAGATGTCTCCTCAGGACAGGGACACCTCTTCAGTAGAGGGAGGAGAGAAGGAGAGATCCAGATGGGTAGGAACCCTCAGCCAATTGCTGCACTCCTGTGAAGTTGGGAGTAAGCGGCTCCAGCAGTAAGCGGCTGCTTCTGAAGTTGGGAATTGTCTCTAGTTTCTTGTCAGGGATCTCATAAAATTGTCCATTCCCCACAGTGGTGCAAACAGTATCTTCAGCACCACTGTATTGCATGGCTCAGGTGAGGTGGGCAACCACATCGGAAGGTGCCTCTCCCCCATCGCCTCCCTCCCCCCACAAGCAAAGTTAATTCCTCTGCTATGGGCTGTTGGACTGAGCACCTCATGTCTTGTCTCAGCCGGAACCTCTCTCCAAGGAGAAGCTTCCTAAATATGCCCCCTTCTCTCTTTCATGTAACCCAGACTGCTGCCTCCCTTGGACTAGCTCATATGACAGTAGCTGGTGGGCTAGGGGTCTGCTCAGGTTGAGTCCCATTGCTTGGCACAGGACTAGCAGTTGTTGAGGGAGGCACGGTCTCCACAGAATCTCCTGATTGAATCTCAGGGGTCCTCTGTGGACTGGGCTCCTCGGAGTGGTCCATGTTGCCTTGCACTTCCTTCCCTCTTTGGATCAGCTGCTCTAAGGTCTTGGGCAAGGGGTAACTCAAGAAGCGCTTCAGTTTGGGCTGCAGGGTGCCTACCACATACTGGATAATTTCCTCCTCATCTGCATCAACATAGAGGGTCTGGTACAAGTCTCTCTTGCGCCAAAGAAACTGATCCAGGGGCTCTCCCTCTTTCTGAGGCAAATCCAGCTCCCTTTTGATAGCATCCCTAGTCAGAGTCCCCTCGCTATACTGAAGGAACTCCTTCTTGAACTCGACCCAGTTCTTGACAGAGTCCTGCTTGTATTCCCACCATTTTTTAGCTGGCCCATTCATGTGGTTTTGGATCTGAGACAGCCAGTACTCCTCTGTTCCACCCACCTGCTTTAAGTATTCCTCCAAGTGGCTCAAGAACTCCCGGGGATCCTCAAAGACCTGAGTCTCCACCGGGGAGGCTGGAGCATCCTCTGAAACAGAGACCCACTGGTAGGAATCATGGGCCTGGGGGATGCTGGGCACCTCCCCAGGAGGAGGGGTCAGTGCATACATTTGGCTCATATCAAGGGCATAGTCATAAATCTCACCCTCACTGGGCCTTATCTCCGGACCTCCCACCCCAACGGACACAGTCTGCTTGCCATGGTCCCCAGGGCAATATTTGCCTCCCATGGACTCCAGACGGTCCGCCCACTTCTCCAGTCGGAAAAAAACCTCCTTCCAAACATTCATCTCTCTCTTGACCCACCTCTCCAAATGGGCAATGGTTTCCTGGCACCTGGCCAGGCAGGCCTTGATGGACTTCTTCCATCTTTGGTTATCAGTTGGGACATGGTCCTCTAAGTTATTCTCTAACTTCCCTACTGATTTCTGCAAGCCTTTCAGTTCGCGCTCCACCTGCTTGGAGACCTCAGACAGGAGGTGCCGGTGGGTCCTCCTGACATGCTCCAACATTTCTGCCCTGCATTTCCCTATCTGCAAGATCACATTGGGCTTGTTGGCAACTCCACGGTGCCCCTGGAAGGAGTGGATGCCCGCATTGGTGACATTATCCAGCTGCATGGCTCCGACCGTGCAAGTGTCAAACAAAGACAGAACTGGGTTGTAAGCCCTGGCACTAGAGCTTGCTCTCAAAAACCCCACCACAACACTTCCCAAAAGACACACAGAGACTTCTAAACCCCCCTCAAAGGACTTTTCAACACAAACACAACCAAATCAGATATTATCACCGCAGAGCGAGCTGTTCGGTCCCCGTGGATCCCAGAGAGAGTTGTAGGCAAATTTCTCCTGGTGCCCAACTGGAAATGCCGGTCTCACGTGTTCCGGGTGTCCCAGAGAGAGCCAAGATCCTCCAGGAACAAGGAGAGGAGTTGGCTAAGATGTCCAGCCCCACACGTTTGCCTGCTACCTGCTCGTCCGAAGCTGAGAATCTTAAACAGCAGAGAGCCGAAAAACACAGAGATGCACACAGAAGCTGGAAGCTGCTGCAAAAATCCCGGTGATTTCTTCTCCGGTAAAGTTGGCGAGTGAAAAGCGCTTTTACTAGAGATGCAAAGAGCTGCTTCTCTTCCCTGTCTGAACTGCCACTAGTCCAGGCTCTTCCATCTACTTATACCCCACACAGCTCAACATGTGGGTGGTGCCCTGCCTCCTCTCGCACTCTCAGCGCAGCGTTCATTGGAGGAAAAGCGAGGCCGGTGTCTGTGGCAACCCAGATCTTGGCAGCCTCCCCTCGCTTCCCACCCCCTCGCGCACGCCCCCAGACTCGACGCGAGAAGCACTTGAAAGGTGCTGGAGACAGTTGGATAGATGGATGAGTAATCGCACCTTCCGCCTTTCAGATTGCAGGAAAAACACTTATTCATTCCACAACTATTTACTCAGCAAGGTCATCATTAGCATGCTTCCCCTGGCAGGACTCGCAGAGGGGGAGATAAGGAGGAATTTAGTGTGTCACACCAAGACAGACACCCAGGGGCCCCCCGCACACCCTCCCATGCATGCACACACACACACACACACACACACACACACACACTCACACACAGTGTGCTCACTCCTAATGCAAATGCTTTGGAAATGGTGGTAAAGCAGCAGGGGGGGGGGGGGAAGAAATAAAAGAGAGAAAAAAAAGAAAAGAGGAGGGGGGAAAGAGAGGGGGAAAAACTCAAAGGAACCACTTCAGTGCAAACTGGAGCACTCTGGACTTTCTAAAGCATTGGTAGGTGGGAGTCATCCCCACTGCTTAATTGCACCAGACCAACCGCTATCTTGGGAATATTCGGTAAGGGGGGGGGACAGCATCCTGGTTTTTACACCAAATTAAATCCGCCCATCAAAAGCCTGTTCCGTACTTAGCTTGAATCAGATGCTTAATCAGTTAGCCAACCCACAAGCGCAGATGAAGCTACATTTGTTCTTTGCTCTTGACAAAGCAGGAAAAGCCAACCATAAAAGGAGTCCCCGGGTCTTATATAAGCCAGAGATAAAGGATTCCCTAATCCGAGAGAGTTCCCTGCCGGAACACCCTCAGGGGGGTTCTGAGGACATCCGGGGCTTCTCATCCCCTCTCAGTGACTGTGGCTGGAGGCAGTAGGATGCTGATTCATGAATATCACCTAAAAAGGGGTTTCAAGCCTGTTGCCAGCAGGGAGGTGCTTTGCCTCTGCTCAAGATGGTGGGCAGTGTGCCAAGGAGGCTTAGGATGGGTCCCTGATCCTGTGGCTCATGGCCACGTGTTTCCTGGTGGGACTGCAGACAGCCTGGTACAAGCGAAATGCGGAGGAGATGAATGGTCTTTCAGTAAAGTCCTGCTGAAAGGTCTAAGTGACCCCATGCGTTTGGTTAAAGCAGAGTCCCCTTGGAGCAAATCGGTAGTGATTTATCTGAAGGGCATGAGAGACAGGGTTCAGGACTCTCTTTGCCCCTCATATCCATGTTCTGCAGGAAGGTACGTGTCTATTCCTTACCAGGTGATGGCATATGGACAAATGCTTCTGCTGTATGGCTCTAGGGAAATAGGAAGGTTATTTAGGGCAGCAGCAAGCTGACATAGAAGGGCTGCATGTTGTGGTTGAAGGTGGGGAGTGCCAGCGAGTGAGGAAGGGGACAAAAGCCTGAGGATGTAAGTCAGGATTCCTAACCCAGCAGACGCTCCCAATGCCGCTTTATCGCCCACACATATCATGACAGTGCTATGACCGGCAGAGAGCTATGCCCTCTGCCTTGCTTACTTTTCCACTTTCACCCAGCTTTCCTGAGCATGAGATTTTTGCACATCTGTCCTAGTGTTTAGAGAGGATCAAATGTCAATCATGTGAGGGTTTGGGACAAATCTGGAGACTTTTATGCTGTGGTCTCTGTACCCCAGAGAGTCTACCTTAAACCTGCCTTGCCGGTAAAAAATCACACAAACTGGGAGAGACTGTGCTATCTGTGTATCTCTGGATTAATGCAAAGTTATTCTCTGGAAAGGTTCTCACCCAAGATCCCCAGCAATGGCCCTTAGGAGATTGCCAGTGGATGGGGAAAAGATAGGTACTGGATTTAACTTCACAAAGTGACCTGTTTTCAATCTCACTTTGTCCCATCAATTACCAGAGTCCGGGATGAACTGGTTGCAAAACCTACTCCATCAAATCTGCATTTCCAGCCCCTGCTACCTCCTTTTCCTTTTCCCTTAGTTTTCAGTGTGCAGGGATTCATCAGAATCTGAATGACGTCTTATGGTGCTTAGGTCTGGCCATAGGGTCTCAGGATTATTAAAATGGGAAAGAACCTCGGGAGGTTTCTAGCTCAACTTCCCACTCTAAGTTGGGTCAGCTAATCGGTCAGATGAGGTGGTTCAGGTTTCAGATACTGAAAACCCCAGGGATGGGGACTGCACAACCCTCTTTGGGCATCATGGTCCACTGCGTGACTGTCATTAAAGGGAAAACCTTTTTCCTTATACCCAGACTGAGTGTTATGTGTCAACTTTTGCCTGATGTCCCTTGTCCTCTCACCAGCCACCTCTGTGAAGGGTCTGCCTTTATCTCCTTGATAACCTCCCCGCAGGTAAGGGAGACAAGCCCTGGTCCCATACCAGACACTAGGCAAGTGTTGTAGCCCTGACCATGTCAATGATCTGTGCTGAACTCATTCCAGCTGATGAATGTCTTGTACTAAGGAGCCTAAACCTGGTTGCAGCAGCTAGATATGGTCTAATACGTCCTGAGTAGAGGGGGATAATCACTTCCATTGATCTCCTGGCTGTGTTCATGCTTCCACAGTCCAGGATACCTTTTTTGCTGTCAAGACACACTGCTGGATCATGCTCAGCCTGCTGTACCCCAGCAGTCCCAGGTCCATTTCTGAGCCCCAGGCAGTCAATTTCTGCCAGGGACACTTTCTTCCCAGGCACAGCGTTTGTCCTTGTTGAATATCGTAAGGTTTCTGTTGGCCCTTTCTTCCGGCTAGTCCAGGTTTCTAGATACATCTCATTCAGCGACCTTTCCGTAGAGCTCTCCTCCTAATCTGTGTGCTTTCCTTCTGTGGAGGTGGTGGGGGAGACAGGAGAGGCGAGGAGGAACGGGGGTTTTCCTTCTGGACCGGCTGGGGAATGACTTGCTGATTAAGACATAGTGATGAGCATTTTCATTGTATTTCTAATTAAAGTGAGGTGCGTGGGTAGAGGAGGAGGAGAGAGGGGAGCCGGAAGCATAGAGAGGAGGGAGACACACAGTGCTGGGAGCTGACGGGAAGAGGCAATTTGAGACAGACAGACATTTTCAGGGCACAGAGAAACAGGCGGGCATGGAAGGACAGGAGCTATGGACTCGGTCTGACTGGGAAGGAAGCTCTCATCACCACAGCAGCTTTATCCCAGGGAATTACAAAGAGGCAGGCAGAGTCCTGTTGAAATTAGCTGCCTGGCCTCAGCAGAACTGGCAATGGGATGGACGGAGGAGACTGCAGGGTGTGTGGTGCTCTGGGTGGCCACAGGAGGTCCAAGACAAGAGCTGGGCAAAAAGAGCAAAAGGGAGGTGGGAAGTGAGTAAGAGGGAGGAAGAAGAAGGGTGAGCAGTGAGCAGGGGTAGTTTCCTCCAAAACAGCTGAGCAGGAGCAGAGAAGGGAGAGAAAACAGCAAAATCCACATCTCATAGCTCCCTGGGGATGGTGTCAACGTGGGTTGTCTACCTAGAGCTTCCTGAACAGTTTTAAACAGCAGATTAGGATCAGACCCCAAAAAAATGAGGGAAGAGAAAGAGAAAAGCCTACAGACTAATTACAGGAAGAGAAAAGGAATGCATGGCAGCAAGCAGCAACAGAAAACCCTGCTGTGGGGATGGGGACGAAATGAAAGGGGCACTGAGTTGCAGCCAGAACTAGCACCTTCCCCAGTGCTGTCACAACAGTGCTTTGCCAAGGACACAATGTACCCAGAGCCTGGTGGCACTCGTCCTTTGCAGCCATTCAGGCTGCAGGCTTTCTCTGCACCTCGCCTTAGAGCAAACTTTATGGAGCTTGGGATTTTTTTGTTTTTTTTTTTTTTTTTTTCAGTTTACATACCTTTGCCACTCCATCTGGATGAGCGTTTTGCTCAGAACTACCTTATGGCAAGACATGCCACTTCTTGGAGATAAGCCTGAGATGTGAGCCAGATGAACCTGGTGGGTGAGTGAGAAGGGGGAGATCCCAGGGCTTGGGAAAATTTATGGTGCAGCTGAGTTGTGCTGTCTTTTAGTGTCTTATGCTCATAAGAGCTCTGCTGGGTGCTATGTTACCCTAATGTGGCGCCAGGGCCCCTCACCCAATTAGGCATTGTGATGTGCATTGTGTTTCTTCTCTCAGCCACTGTCTGGAGGACCCTGTCTTTCACCAAGGACTCTGTGAAGTGCCTAAAGTTAGAAATCTGAAGGCCAGTGTACAATTAATCCCGTACTCTTGCAGGAACTAATTTTTTCTACTGGTAAACAAGGGAGTTTCTGTGTTATCCTATATCTGTTGTGCTAGAATTTTCTCTCTCACTTCCAGAATTGCTTCCTCCCTCTACAAGAAAAAAAAAAAAAAAAGAAAGAAAAAAAAAATAAGAAACCACAATTCCTCCCTTCCACTTCCATGACCTTTCAATCCTTATCGATTCTCCTGTAGATTACTAGACAAAGCTGGCCAGTCATTTGTTTGGTAACAAAACACTCAAGAAGGGAATAAAATTAAGAGAAACCAAGGTGTCGGGCTTTTTAATTTAAAAATGAAAAAAAAAAAAAAAAAAAGGAGGAAAAAGAATAACACGTTTAATTTACACCATGCATTCTTATTCATCCATCTCCAGCCCCGGAACACTTTATTGCATTGAAGCTGGCACTCACAACGCAGAGTTTCGCATTCAAAACATGGTTCACGTCAGCGGCTGCATTGTTCCTGGCCACCTATTGTCCTCCATGGCGGGGGCCCACACATCACGTGCTGGGAAGGTGGGGAAGCAAGAAAGATACTGAGGGCAACCTTCTATCAATATTAAGAATAATCATAATAATAATTATTATTATTAGTGCCACTCCTTCTAGTGCGGAGGAGCCTGCAAGTTCTCTTTTTTTTTTTTTTTTCTTTTAATCTGAAAGCCCTACTTTGTGGGGAAGATAGAGTGTTTTGTTTTCAGACTAAAAATATCTTCTGTATTTTAGAGGTTTTTTTCTCCCTGTATTTAATGGGATGTTTGTGATTTTCGTTTCCTCACTGGGCAGAGGAAATGTTAATGAGTGCCTCCTTGTGCTGCATTTCCCTCCTCAAGCCTGCCTGAGGCTAAATCAAGAAAGTCAAAGTAGGTGTCAGTATTTTTCATGGCAATAAACTGAACTCTGGTGTTGGCTGTTATGACCCTCATGAGGTCAACACAAACAGAAAGATATCTAAATGAACTTCATTTTCCTCCCATGCGCATCACTGACGAGCTGGTAGAGTATATTTGTTGCTAGCAAAACAAGCAAGCCCCCATGTCGAAAGGCCTGATTCATGTGTGGTTTATTAAATCTCATCTGCCTTTATGCCATGCGGCTGAGAGCTGAGTCTGGCCCACGTTTGACTGCACGCTTGGCTCTTCCCCCACTTGCCACCCTTTAGGGTGCCCCTCAAAGTGTTCTAGTAAAAGTTTCTGAATTTAATGGTTTTTTTTTTTTTTTTTACTCCTCCTTGGCAGCAAACACTGAAAATCACAGGTCTGCTAAATAAGGAAAAGCGGTGAGGTGGCTGTGAAGTGCACAGCCCTGGTTCATCTCCTGGTGTGACTTGGCTGACAGAGTTCCACTGGTCGAGGAGAACTGTGCTCCTCACCTTCTGCCAGGATGATGCGCCCATGTTGATTTAAGGACTATCTGTGATCCATGGAGCCAGTCCCACCCTCCCCTGCAGTCCTGGCCCTGCTTTGCCATTGCTATCTGGTTTCATGTTTATTTGCTCATGGCACTGCAAGGTGATGGTAGAGGAGCACTGGGAGAAGAGAAGGCTCCAGAAAGACCTTATAGCAGCCTTCCAGTACCTAAAGGGGGCTTACAGGAAAGATGGGGAGGGACTCTTTGTCAGGGAGTATAGTGACAGGACAAGGGGTAATGGTTTTAAACTGAAAGAGGGGAGATTTAGATTAGATATCAGGAAGAAATTCTTTACTGTGAGGGTGGTGAGGCACTGGCACAGGTTGCCCAGAGAAGTTGTGAATGCCCCATCCCTGCAGGTGTTCAAGGCCAGGTTGGATGGGGCTTTGAGGAACCTGGGCTAGTGGGAGGTGTCCCTGCCCATGGCAGGGGGGTTGAAACTAGATGATCTTTAAGGTCCCTTCCGACCTGAACCATTCTATGATTCTATGAGATCACAGCCACACAGGGAAAAAGAGACATTGTCCTTTTTGGTGGCAGATTGCCAGGCCATCAGACCATACCCTTGATCGTGTGGTGAGCCAGGGGAAGCTGTGCAGCCATGTCTTTGCAGTACCAGCTGCTCACATGACAAGGAGAGAGTGGCTCAGACTGCCCCATAGCTTACCCACTCCTGCTCCTCATCATGCTGTTCCCATGGGTGAGACTGTGTTAAGCCCCTCCTTCACTTTCTCATGACCTACATGGATTTTTTCTCCTGGACTAGGGGACGTAGGAAGGGGCATTAAGGGTGGTGGGAGCCTGGTTTTCCATCAGTGGTCCTGGACTGGTTCATGGGAACATTTTTGAGCTGCAGACTCCCTGCTACAGGTTGTGGGGAGGAGGAAGCAATGGGAGATTCCTGTGGCAAGCTTGACTTCATGTGCTGCTGACCTCTCTCCTCCACATAAACCCAACACTCATCCATTGCATCCTCCTGGGTGCCTTTCAGAGGGGGAGAGGCCATAACAGAAATACTGCCTTGTTGCAATTGTTAGTAACCAGTCACAGTCCCATGGAGAATCCACCACAGCCCCTTTTCCCCAACAGATTACTTAGTCCTACCCTTCCTCTGAATGGCAACAGCTCTGTTTCTTTGAAGGGAGATATCAGAGGAAGTGCTGAGAGAAAGCAGGTCCACATTTGGGGGGGGGGGGGGGGGGGGGTGGGGGGTGGGGTGGGGGGTGAGGGGGGACATGCAGAAGCCCCTTTGCACATGATATTGTAGGTATCTTCCAAGACATGCCACAGCAAGAAAAGCCACGTTTGTTTGGGCACTTCCGTGCTAACCTCATTCTCAAGTTCCTTATAAACCTCCTTCTGGCTGATGTCCCTAAACCTGGCTTAGAGAACTCCACATTCATAATGGGGACATGCTAAACAGGATTATTTTTATGTATTCAGGTCCAGATCCTTTCACTTTCAAATGTGTATAGTCTAGTTTTCTGTTCATCCAAAAATACTCTTCTCTGCCCGAACCATGGATCAGTTGTTGCCTCATTGAATAGATGGGTAGGGTTTGGGTTTTTTTTTTTCTCTTTAGGCACAAATAAATCCCCTCTAAATGCTTTATTTACTCTCATTCATACTGAAATCCCGTAACATGTTCAAACCTGCCTATACCAGCCCAACTAGGATTTGGCCTCATAGGTGCCTTCAGACAACACTCCTGGCAGGTTCAAAGCCATCTTCTGCCTAATTTAGGACTAGAGTTTCTACCCAGGTCTCCTTGGTGCTGGGACATTCCTAAAGGTAAAGGAAACACTGCATTATTATAACTAATTCTGTGGACATTGTTTGTTTACTTACTTGTTTCCTGTAATGTTTGGAGGGTGATTCCCTCGCCCACGGACCATGAACATCCTGAGATGGTGGGGTAGAGGATGCTCTGCCTCTCTTTTAATAGGCATGTGTGTCTGGCTCTTTGCAACGGATGCCATTAAGGCATCACAAAGGGCACCAAAGGGACATGGGGCCTTTCTATGGTCACAGTAGGGCACAAGATTGCTGCTCCCAACCAAACCCATGTCTCCAGAGCTCTGTATGCTGATGTATGTCAGTTCTCAGCTACCTGCTCTCACAGCCATCATCACCATGACACCACAAACTAGGCCACAGCTCACCCATTTTTACCAATTGTATTACTCAGTGGTTACTCCATTTACCTTTTTTCAAACTTTTCCTTTTGCTTCTCCTTCCTCTAAGCTATTTTTCCTATTTTCTTCTGCCCCGGGCATCATTGTTAACAAAGGATTTCCCCTAAGCATCCTTGCTTTCTGTTGCTAATCTCTCCTAGCCACGGGGAGCCACAGCTTGAGTCAGTGCAGGAGTTGTGTCCCCTCTGCTCAAGATAACAACAGAGCAGCTGCCTCATGTGGTAATGGGGAGCCTGCATGACTAATAAAAGAGAGGGTAATGTTGGGTCACTTTTGAAGGGAAGGAAGCCTCATTCAGCGCATCCTCATCCTCCTCTAATTCAACTGCTTTTTCCATTTCCATTATTTAAGTCCCTGTAAATGAGAGATGGATAATTAGGGACAGCGGGGAAACTCAGGGGAACCAGAGAAATGTGAGAAGCAAGCAGCACACTGTACTAATTTCTTCTTTCCAAATGTATGAGGCCCCAAACACCACTACAAAACATATTAGATCAGGGCTAGCAGGAGCTGGGGAGTGAGCTGCTGTGTAATGCTCTCCAGGAGCTTTCCCTTCCCCCCAAAAAAATTCGGCACAGTGCCACAGCTCCACAGTACATCATTACCCCCACACTGAACACAACTGCTTGGTGGTCTCAGGCTGGAGATCACCAGGTCCGTGGGAGAAAAGCACTGCAGAGGCTTCACATCTCTACAGTGAGAAAGGTTTGTATTTGGGAGCATGGAAAAAAAATGGGAGTGTTAGGTGGAAGTGAATGTGCGGGTCCTATTTAGAGCTTGAGACCTGGAAGGTCCATGGATCAGGGGCTGCAGGTCCCATATGAGGTGCAATCTTCTCTGAGACAGCATGAGGAGGACAAGGACAAGGAGACACTCTTTAAGGACAGAGGATTAAGAAGCATACATCTGGGACAGAAGTGATCCTGACACCGCTCTTTTCCTTGCTAGTGCCTCCCCATATGATCATGGGAATTTACTCAATCTCCCTTCTCCTCATGGAGGTTGTCTCTCAGGAAGGGTGGTCCCACCTGGACAGAGGACTGCTGAGAAGGGAAGATTTTTCCCCACAGATCTGTTCAACATCAGCAAGGCCAAAAATGGGGGAAAAAGAAAAGGAAAAAAAAGAAAAAAAAGGGGGAAAAATAATCAGAGGCTGCAATTATAGTCAGTGTTATTTATGCCTGGTTTTAATGGACGGCCCCTAAGGACTGAGGAATGATTTTTTTAATGTCCTTCAGACATGACCTGGGGGGAGATGGTCCTGCTGTAGGGCTATGGGGATGGGACAGGCAGTGCTGCCCTGTTCCACAGCTCCTGACTGCAGACCAGTGGATGCTGGGAGGCAGTGGCAGCTGGCTCGCAGTACAATAGGATTTAGCTCTCCATGGGTCCTTGCAGGAATGTTGCAACAAGAAAGAGGGAAGGATCTGGGGGGAGATGCAGGAGTGTCTGGCCAACCGAACCAATGCTTCTCTGCCTATTGCAGCTGTTTCTCCCAGCTTGACACGTACGGTGGCCTCACCACTGACCTTCTCAAAGAAACTCCAGCCCACGCTGTGGGGGAGGATGCGGTGTCCTGGATTTCCTACCTCACACCCCCATTTTCTGTTTTTCAGCAGTCGGGGTTGGCTGTGAGGAGGAAGGGGAGGGAAAGGCAGCAACTCTGTATTAATGGATTCCTTAAGAGAAGCCTGGTAAAGGTTGGCATCCATCTCCGCGGCTACCTGAAGCGTCCCGAGCCGCCCCTGAATGAGACACGGAGGTGGGTGGGTGCACGGGGGAGAAGAGGTGAGTGGGAGCAGGGAGAGCAGCAGACAAAAGGGATGAGCAGCGTGTGTGTCAGAGAGATCGGATCTGCCGCACGCTCCTGCCTTTCCCCCACCTGCCTGCGAACAGGCAGGGGAGACAGCCTGCCGGGTGGGCTTTGCAGGGAGTGAAAATGGAACAGGACAGCCCCCCTGGGGCATTGCTAAAAAAGGGATGCTGTGGGCATGGCTCCCTAAATGTGGTGCCTGCTCGGGGGAGGGGGGTCTATAGCCATTTTTTCTCCTCCCCAGGCTCTTCATTGTGGAGGGAGAGAGGGTACCTGCAGTGCTCCTTTGGTCAGAGCCTGGAAGGCTCTCTGAAGTTATGCTAGTGATTAGGGAGTTTGTGAAGGAGGGAGGAAACCGTAAGATTTGGAGTTTTATGACACCCACGATGAACACATGCAGACCCCTCCTTTCCATCCACTGCGTGCTCTCCAAAATCCTTCAACTCCCTCCCCAAGTTTTGCGTGTAATTGATGTGCACTATTTGTCTGTTATGTCAAGTCTTGTGAGGGCAATGCCATCTCATCAGGGTCCCCGTGTTTCTGCCAGCAGGCATGCAGGAAGCTGACTGAACATCAACCTCTACCTAAAGCTCTTGCTGCGGACACAAAGGTTCTTAAAATCACATTTCTCACTTACAATATTAACAAGGAAGCTGTCATTGTCCAGAATAGTCATGGGGTAGGGTGTTCTTCCCAGGAGTTGTGGGAAGCCATGTTCAAAACACCTTTCTTTTAATTAGGACATGAATTATGATGTCTTCACAGCTGAAGAGCTCCAACCTCCACATAGAACCATCTTCTGCAAGAGCCTTACTATTTTGGATGACTGATCAAATATCCATCAGGCCACACCAAGGTACAGACCTGCCAGTCTTAAATCTTGGAGTACATACCCTAGGACACGCATCCCATATCTTGCAGGAAAGTTAAAACCATCTCCCGGCTTGTGCCTATTCAGTCACACACAAAGCGTAGGGATCCCACAAGGAGTGGCCAAGTCTTGTCCTGACCCAGAAATGCCTCACCAGGTGTTCACCTAAGACAGAAGGCTCCAAATCAAGAAGGGATCTGAATTCACATCATCCCGGCTGGCCACCCCTGTTCACTCACCCTGAGAGTGCCTTATTTCTTCACTCAGCCCCATAAACAGAGGGTTTCCCCATCAGGCCCTGTTAGCTGTGGTTGAGTTTGCGTTGTGGTCTGGCAGAGTGCAGCGAAGACCATGGAGGCTCAAAAGGCAATTACCCAAGAGCTGCCAGGTAGGGTTTTGCTCGATCTCTGAAAATACACTTTCTTCACATTAATTTGGGGACTGAACAAGCAGTAGAGAACTTTTTCCTTCTCTTTCCTCATCTTCTCTCTCTAAATATTTGTTTGGATTGCCTGTGGCATTTAGAACAGCTAAAATTATCTCAATTAAATATCTCCACTCTTTTTCTTTGTTCTCTTTTTCTTTCTGGCTCTTTCCTTCCAGGCAGCTGGAACACATTCTTTAGACATTCTTTAAAAACAAAAGAAAGAAAACACGCTACCCCAGACACCCAACAGCTAAGATTCATGTCGCTTCAGCTAGGCTTTATTTAGAAACATGGA
The DNA here is from genome assembly GCA_008658365.1 of Alca torda. NCBI lineage: Eukaryota > Metazoa > Chordata > Aves > Charadriiformes > Alcidae > Alca > Alca torda. The sequence continues at coordinate 162,690,566 of CM018077.1, forward strand.
TGAAATAGATGATGTGAAAAAAATGAAAAGATCCATGCCCCAGTCCTCGTCATAGGAAATAGGAGGGTAGTCTTACTCACCTAGTCCACCAAAGTCATCACTTTGAGGATTACAGGTCTACTGGAACTGTGGGAGAAAGGGCTAAAGGGTTGTGCACTGATTTTTTGGGGCGTACTTCGTGCCATGGAACATGATAGTAGGAACATGATAGTGCTGTTGTGCTCCAGGATGTTCCCCCTGCCTGTCCATGTGTTCATCATAACAATATCTGGGCCTTTTTATTGACCCTTCAGCTTTGCAAATTCCCTGCCAGTCTGTTTTGGGAGAGAAAATTCCTTCCCAGCATCAAGTTTGGCAGCTGCCTCATCCCTGTGCCTGACAGCATGAATCACCAGAGTTAAGTAACAAACCCATTTATACATCAAGACAGCATCACTGTCCAAGCAATCATTCTTATGTTTTTCAATGTGAAGCCGATTACTGTGGATTCTGCCTGTACTCATTTTATTCCCCCTCCTTTGTTCCCTAATTTTCCTCCCAATAACTTCTGGATTTTTTGCAAAACGGAGAAAAACTTCAGAAGGGGACTGGGAGGCTAGACAGAGTCAGAAAATATTTTCCAGCCCCCAAGAAAGGTTGCTTACTACTAATTTTATGAGTTTCTGGGAAACCTCTCAGGGAATCTCACCAAAGCCTTTTTGGCAAGAAAAAGTGTTTTGCTAATGAGGTGGTACGCCACCAGGTTTGTGTATTATTGTCTTACAAATATACCTACATACCCCCACACACTTTAACGCACCTGTTATTTTTACAAGGGTTTTCTTGGTGCTTTTTTTCTGGCTTCTTAGTACCCGTTTTGTTGCTCTGGTCTATTGACAGTTATTAAAAAAGTGATTCCTGAATGCATTTGGTTTATCCTTCTGAAAACGAAGTTTTGATGGGTTGAAATGGCAGTGGGCGATCCATCTCGAAAGAAAGATCTGGGGAAAGCACAGTGCATTGTGTGTTTGTGGAGGCAGAGCGGGATCTGCAAATGTTATTAAGCCTGGCAAAAGCAACAGGACCTGCATGCTGAGAATAACAGCAGAATTGCAATATTCAGTAATTGGCACAAAATAAATTTAGGCTGCGACTTGTGTCTCTCAGTGCGTAGCTCCAAGACAGAAGTCTCAGACTAGGTGTTCTCCTGTTGTCTGGTCAGCCTCGATCCATCCAGAACACAACCGAGGAGATGGTCATTGCCCTCTCTTTTCTGCACAGCAGCTGAGGTACCCCCATAAAACTCAGAAAGTTCTGCCTCAAATACCTTCCTTTGACTGGAAACAAGAATTTTATGAGCACAGATCTCTGCTTTTCCAAATTGCCCCATCACTCTGAGTGAAATCCATCCAAGATCTCTCAGGTCTCTCTCTTCGTATAACAGATTCACTAGAGCAAACACAAAACCATAGTTTTCTCAGAAAAGAATGATTCAGACTCAGGGACAACTTAAAGGGTAAGTCTGGGGTTTGTTCTTGCTGTGTCTCCCTACCAGTGAGTGTGGGGGTATTTCACTACAGGGAAGACTGCAAATATTCACGCCAGATCCAGATAATTTTTCTTAGATAGCGGTAGGACCTCAGTCTGCATCCGTCCATCCAACGTGCATGTATCAAAGATGTGGATACTGCACATAAAGACAGCAGTGCTATTATTCATAGCCTGGATTTCTAAGAGACAAACCTTAAATGAAAACTTTAAAGAATGACTGGTCACCCCCCACACACACAACGGACGGGCTAACAATCACAACATCTTTTAGACATCAGATTTAAGGAGGAAGAAGGAAAGGGCTATGTGACAGGCATAGTTTGGCAGCCGGGCTTCATTAATTCTGTTTTTCAAAGATGTATTTACCTCTCCAGAATAACAACTGAGTTATCTTAGGCCCTATATTCCGTCCTCTTTAGTATGTCCCCTCACAGCTATCGCAGTAGGTGGCAAGCACCCACAGTCCCCTTTGTGCCATTATCTCGTTCTTTCCCTAGCATATTAAACTGCCATCAAAGATGAGGCTTGCAAACATAGTTTGTTGCCTACTGGAGCCTTACGTTTCAGAGCTATTGCTGCTGCTGTTGCATATTTTGTACAACTTTTTCCAAGCAGACCATTTTTGCTAATGGGCTCACTTGGGGGTCTGCTGAACTGCAGGGAAAATGGAGACAAGCAACCTTCCTGCTGGGAGACCTTTGCAAACCTCAAGGAACCTTTTTCAGAAACAGGATTTCCACGTTCTTAGTGAGATCATTTTCAGAAAAGTCTGGAAAAAGAGAAAGAAGAAAAATAGCGGCAGCAAAATAGAGATAATCACTAAAAATGTTTTTCAAGTAAACCAGGAGCCCACTCAGTGTAATGAGACAGAAAAATTTCAAGAAAACTAAAGGAGGAGCATGTGCTTTATTTGACACATCAGAGCAAAGTCAGTATGTGAAAAGCAGTAGCATCTCGACCCTGCAGTTGTCTTGTCACTCCCCTGGTGCAGATAGCTGGGCTAGGAGTAGAGGAATAGGACAAAATCCCGTCAGTGGCATGGTTTGGTGCCAGGAAGTCTGCAATAAAAACTAAGATTTATGACAAGTCTGGTGAACTGAGTTGGATAGAAAAGGTCAACTCTCTGCACCTCCATCTGGTGGATGCATTGATCCCCATTAAAAAAACCTGTGCACTCAGCAAGGGGTGATGTACACACACTGGCCCACAAAGGCCAGCTTAATGCCTCTTGACACAGCCAGGCACGTCAGCTGTTGGGATAAGCTTTCAGTGGTAGCTTTCTACACAGATGTAATGCAATATCTTTTGAAAGGCTGCATCTGTCTGACGCCAGATGTGTATTTTAAAAAGCACAGGCAGATCAGCCTTGAGTGACGGGAAAACGGGAAGAATGGGAGGAGGAAAATTAGGGACAGAGGGATCTCCTGTCTTCCGACATGACCAAAACCTCAAACACCTGTGTGGCAGTGGTAGATCAAACGGTCAATGGCACGAAATGACACCTCCAGAACGTCTCTGCCCACCATGCCAACACGGTTTATCAGGCTGACACTTTTCTGATGTTTCAAGAAGTATAGGGAGGTGCCAGTGAAGATGTACACAAGAACATCTAGCTCAAAACCCAGTCTGCAACATTTTCCATGAGTTATAGAAGACCATAAGAACAGAAAAAAAGAATGTAATGTTATATCACCAGATGCTCTCCTAATCTTCAGAGATTTGTGGCTCAGGCACTGCACGAACCAAAGTAGGTAGTTTCATATTTGCGTGCTCTTTTTTTTTTCCTTCCATTAATCTGCTCAGTCGCCTTTTGAATGTCTGAGATCTATAATATCTTATGGCTGGGAGTTGCCCAGATAACCGGATATTATGTGAAGAAACTCCTCCTTTTTCTTTGTTCTCATCTTGGCACTTGCTCATTTCAGCTGATAACTCTTTCAACTGATAACCCTTTCAACTGATAACCCTTCATCAGAAGACACAATAACCAATCAATTGCTAATCTAACTTGCTAGATTCTATCCTTCCTTTTACCCTTTCTTTTTCCAGACTGAATAAACAAGGTTTACACAACCATTCCCTGTGTGGAAGTGACTTTATCACCCCTTTCCACTGGTTAGGGTTTTTTTCATATCCTTTCTGGGTTGAGGACACCAAAAAGAAACAGTATTCACGATGTGAAGGAAACAGGAGTTTTGACAGAGAGAATAAGGATAGGTGAGACAGGACAACAACGACAACAAGGCAGCCCACAATCTACAGATGCCCTGGGCTGTAGGACACACAAGTGACCTGAGGAGAACACCAGAAGAAAATCACCTGTCTGGATGCAGTCCTGAGTAATGTGCTCTAGGCAATCCTGCTTTAGCAGGGGAGTTGGAATAGATGATCTCTAGAGGTCCCTTCCAACTCTGAAATTCCGTTATTCCATGATTCCATGAAAAGTGAAGTACAAGGCTACATATTAGAAAGTTTCTGGTACAGGGGGGTAACGTGGGGACAGAGATGGAACCAGGGACAGTCTCACTGAGGGAAATAAATGTCATATGGACCAGGCATTTTTCCAGCAGGAGCTCACAGTGGCTATCCATCCCTCTTTCATGACAATGGATACGCTGTCAAAGCAGTTTTCCCAAATCTCTGCATTTGCACAGTGCAACATGTGTGTGGTAGGGAGAGATGTCCGCAGCTCTGGCTCAAAAAAGCAGCATCTGCTAAAAGCTGTGATTTTGACCTGCCCACAAGGCAGCCAGAACAGTCATCCCAACTTCAGTCCTCCTTCCACTTCATTCACTCCCCATAGCAGAGCTGTCTCGGGAGCTCCAACCTTTAGGTCTGAACTGAGCCAGAAGGATGAGTTTAATTTCTTTCTCTTCAATGAGGGAAAGTCTAAGCTTCCAACTTCTTCCATATGACTTGTTAAGTCTTCCTTCTGACGACCTTGCTCATAGACTTTCAGTTGTGATGTTTCACCATCTGAATAAGCCAACTTCCCAGCAAGACAGTTCCCAAATTTCTAATTTAACTGCAATGTAGCACTTCCTTCAAGGCTCGTTCTTTTTCAGATCCTTCACTTCATCGTTTCCACCAGCACTGCTAACATTTGCAAAGTGGTAGCGTAGCTCATCTTTCAGTAGGAATTTTGTACCCAGCTGAAGCTTGAATATTTCCAGCAAGGCAGAGTGGGTTGTCAAATACCACAGTTCCTGTGTTGGGATCATTTCTTCCTGTCTGAGGAAAGCTGGTGAGAAACAGAACTGCTTTGGTTTCTGCAGCCCCTTTTCTTGACAAGGAGAAAGCTGGTAAGCAAAAATGGGATATCTGGAAGGGCAGAGCCAAGTCACAGGTGAGCCAAGCTTCCACACAAGCTGACCTGTCAGGTCTCCCTTACCGAGGGATAAACCTACAGATGGCTCCTTGTCATCCACTCAGAGCCAACAGGGCTTGGATGATGTGGGCTCTATGAAGTGACAGCTTAGTCCAGCCTCTGAGAAAACCTGCTTGGAGAGGTGTTACCAGTGAAAATGTGGCTGTAAGAATTATTCCTATCTTGTATATTTATCCACACAAACATTCTCAATTGAAGAACTTTGATAATTGTTGACCTGATTGGTCTCTTCTAGTTGATGTTTGGGCCAGGTGTTTAAACATAGGCTTAAGCATTGGTGATAGATCCAGAGACAGCTATTGAATAATTAGCTGTAGATGTTCCTTCCAACTCCTTGAATATGGCACAAGGGGAATGGACTGCAGCCATATCACATTAACTCCTATGGAGCATCTTCCTGTGCCATTTTCAGAGAGAGGGAGAACTGGACTAGATGGACCATTGATCTGACCTAGGAAGGTGCATTTTATTTTTCTGGATGCCTCGTGCTTTTCAAGAAGCCCAAAAGTGTTCAAGCCATCATCACAGGGCTGCAAGATGTGAGATGGGTCATGAAGTAAGTTTACAGTCCTCTGGAGTAGGAGCTATGGGACAGCTGGTATAGCCTAAGGTATCACAAATGGTACTGAATGTGTATATTTAGGCAACCTGAATGGAGTTCTTGTGGTGGGACTGTATTTGAGATTAAAGGAATGGTTCGATTACCTGCAGGACAATAGGCAGGGCAAACTGCACCCAAATCCCAAAGACTTAGGGGTTTTTCTACCCTGGATGTCACTAGTCCCTGGCTGCTTTATTTGTAGGGGCATTGCTTCTGCACAGCAGACTAAGAAGGGAGGCTGGGACAGTGAACACGGGAAAAAACTACAATGTCAAGAAGAAATTGACAGAATATTCTCTCTGCTGTATTCTCCCAGTTCCTAGCAATCTGTAGATCAAAGACTTGTCACACTGGGGAAGAAGAAAGGTTTTAGGTTTCAACCTGAAAGAGGGTATATTTAGATTGGATATCAGGCAGAAATTCTTTATGGTAAGGGTGGTGAGGCACTGGAACAGGTTGCCCAGAGAAGTTGTAGATGCCCCATCCCTGGAAGTGTGCAAGGCCAGGTTGGATGAGGCTTTGAGCAGCCTGGTCTAGTGGGAGCTGCCTCTGCCCATGGCAGGGGGCTTGGAACTAGATGATCTTTAAGGTCTCTTCCAACCTGAACCATTCTATCATTCTAACCTGTGTGTAATGCTTTCTGATGAAACTCACTTTCTGTGTTTCTCTCATTGCTTCTGAACCCCTTTGTAGTTCAGCCATGTACAAAGTCCCATGGAACACCTGGAGAAGAGAAGATTCAGGGTGATCTCGTCAATGTATGTAAGTATCTGAAGGGAAGGTGTAAAGAAGATGGAGGCAGGCTTTTTTCAGAGGTCCCCAGGGACAGAACAAGAGTCAGGTGTCCAGCAAGCCAGACTGAATAGTAAAAGCCAGAAAGATAATTATATTCCAACAGGTTTTGTGAAAACTAATGCTACAGCACAGCTGAAGTAGCTCAGCTGGGAGAGCGTTAGACTGAAGATCTAAAGGTCCCTGGTTCAAACCCGGGCTTCAGCAGTGTTTTCTTGTAGTTTTCTATGGCCAGTGTTGGGCTCCCCAGTGCAAGAGAGACACAGACATACAGGAGAGAGTCCAGCAAGAGGCCATGATGGTCATGATGATGATTAAGCAACTGGAGCATCTCTGCTATGAGGAAAAGCTGAGAGCGCCAGGACTGTTCCACCTGGAGAAGAGAAGGCTCACGAGGTGTCCTATCAATGTATACCAACACCTGAAGGAAAGGTGCAAAAAGCACGGAGGCAGTCAGTTTTCAGTTGTCGCCAGGGACAGGACAACAGGCAATGGTCACAAACTGAAACACAGGAGGTTCCCTCTGAACATTAGGAAACACTTTTTACTGTGAGGGTGACTGAACACTGGCATAGGTTGCACAGGGACGTTGTGGAGTATCCATCCTTGCAGATATTCAAAAGCTGCCCAGATATGGTCTTGGGCAACTGGCTCTGGGTGGCCCTGCTTGAGCAGTGGGTTGGACCAGATGACCTCCAGACCTCTCTTCCAACCTCAACCATTCTGAGTATATGAAACAGGGACATAGTTTTACGTTTCAAGGGCTTCAGCAAAAATAGTGATATAAAGGGGTTTTTTGTTCCCTCAACCTTGAGCTGCCTGTTCCTAGTCCTGTGTCATGGACTGTCCCCATAAAAAGGTAGTAATGTTGATCCATTGGTGTATGGGACCATGCAGGAAATCAAAACTGTGATTTCAGAAAAGGAAAAATGCCCTATCAAAAAAGAATTTATTTTAGTCTGCATCACAACCGACCCTGAAGCAAGTCCTCTCCCTAAAATTTGTCTTTTTCCAGACTGAAGAGTTTCTGGTGTGTCCACCTCTTGCTTATAGGGAAACAGCGCCAGATCTCTGGTGAAGTTTTCTACCCTTTCCTGAACCTTTTATTCTCTTACACTGACCTTTATAAAATGACAGTATTCAATGTGTGGGCACCCCAAAGAGTTCTACAATGGAGTAGCTGTGTTTTGTGTTTTGTGTTTTGCTCTCCATCCCTTCCTGACTAATTCCCAATCTGTGGAGTCATTCAGGCAAACAGCAGAGACAAGACCTGAATTGCCAATTGTCCAAAAAAAAAAGAAGTGAGAAGCAGCGAACATTCAACTATTGATTTCTTAAAAACCAACTCCAATAGTCATCTGTCTTCTCCTCCATAACAGGTCAGAGACCTCTTCTTTCTCCCTTTCAATTCTGATGGTGCTCTTTGATCTCTGGATGTAACCCTTATCAGATCCTGCAGCACTTCCAGGACATGACTTCCCTATCAGGATTTGGATAACGACTTACGTGTAAGTCAATGACATCATCACCTTTTTAAGCCTTGAAGAGATATCACGGGGCCACTGGGCAAATAACTCTATCAACAGTCACCACCCACCAGCAGGTAGGACCAGAACATCCATTGCCCTCCTGCATACCTCAGGAAACCTGAGCAAGCTGATCTAGTTGAAGATGTCCCTGCTGACTGTAGGGGGCGTTGGACTAAATGACCTTTAAAGGTCCCTTCCAACCCAAACTATTCTGTGATTCTATGACTCTATGTAACAGCCAGTCACCCATCACTGTCCTTTGCAGACTTGATGTACTCAGGCAGGATCTTCCGGCTCAAGGATGCACCAAGTAGAAAATGCCTTACCTTTGACCTTTTACTCCTGCTGTCTGTCTGCATCTAAATTGGGAATGAGCTTCCCGGTCCCAAAACTGGGTGAGACTAAGTCAGAACCCTCTGCATGGCCCATGTGCAGGATTAAATTATATCAAATTTGGTATGTGCCTAGGACCTCATTTTGTTATGAAAACAGACCTCAGGCAGTTGTGTATGTACATCCCAGGCGTTGCCCTCAGGTTCAAGAACAGCTTACACACCGTGGCTATGCTGAACTGCTCTGACCTCATCTGCCACATGGGAGAAATGCAGCCTTAGGCACTAAGGGCAGAAGCAAATCAGACAGCAGATGTGCAGATCATGAGCCAGGGAGCAGTGGAATGGCACAGGCTTAGCTTTCAAGCAGACCTGCTAAGCAATATTTTGACCTAGTGCTAGAGTCATGGTTTAACAAGTGCACTGGAAATCTAAATAAGGCCAATGCTTGTGCTTGGGTGCTGCCCAGTGCTCCTCCACGCTGCTTAAATCTGCCAACACGTGCCCTCCCAGGCAATGCCCAGACACAGTTCAGGGATAGCAGGGGGCAGGAACCATTCCCAAGAGGTAGCTTGAACATAATGAATCTACTTCTGCTGAGGCAGTGGGGGGAAAAGGTTTTTGCACCATGACAGATGTGCCCTACCAGATGGCATTAGTCCCATCGAGCAGGACAGACCAGTTGTATTTTCTTCTGGCACTATAACTCTCCCTGTAGAGGACACTTGGTGTTTCCTATCACCTCTCACTTGGTGGCTGGCCACTGGCACCCTTACCTCAGGCATCCTAGAAAAGCCTGCCACAGTGAAGATAAGAATTTGGAGTAAAGCTTTGTTATGAGTTGCTGAACATATAAACCACAGCTAGATGAGGAAATCCCTTGAAATTGAAACAGTCATTGCCCAGAAAAGTTGTGTCTATCCCATCCTTGGAAGTGTTCAAGGCCAGGCTGGATGGGGTTTTGAGCAACCTGGTCTAGTGGGAGGTGTCTCTGCCCATGGGAGGGGGCAGAGATGATCTTTAAGGTCCCTTCCAACCCAAACCATTCTATGATTCTATAAAAGGTAAGAGAGATTTTTAGGGCTGGAAGAGATTTGGGGGGGGGGAGGGGGGGGGGGATACCATGTGCATTTTCCCTGTTCTTACTCCTTCCCACGTATCTGTTCATGAACAGTACTGGAGGATGTGTGGTCTAAGCCAGCACTGTTGTTCAAATGGAGGTGCTACTAACTGCTGGGTTTGCTCACCTCTCACATGGCTGCAGACTGGCACAAGGAGGTAGCTGCAATCAAATTCTTTTGAAGCCTAACCCAGGCAAAGGAAAGGCTCCCACTGATCACAGAATCCCAGAACAGTAGGGGTTGGAAGGGACTTTCAGAGATCATCTAGTCCAACACCGCTGCCAAACCAAAGTCACCTAGAGCAGGTTGGACAGGAATGCATCCGACTGGGTTTGGAAGATCTCCAGAGAAGGAGACTCCACCACCTTCCTGGGCAGCCTGTTCCAGGGCTCTTCCACCCTCAAAGGAAAGAAGTTTTTCCTCATGTTGAGATGGAATTTCCTGTGTTCCAGTTTGTGCCGGTTGCCCCTTGTCCTGTTACTGGGTACCACTGAAAAGAGTCTGGCCCCATCCTCTTGACACTCACCCTTTAAATATTGCTCAGCATTGATGAGATCCCCTCTCAGTTTTTTCTTCTCCAGGCTGAACAGACCCAGGTCTCTCAGCCTTTCCTTATCAGAGAAGTGCTCCAGTCATTGATCATCTTCATAGCCCTCCACTGGACTCTCTCCAGTAGTTTCTTGTCTTTCTTGAACTGGGGAGCGCAGAACTGGACCCAGTACTCCAGCTGTGGCCTCACCAGGCCAGAATAGAGGGGGAGTATAACCTTCCTCGACCTGCTGGCCACAATCTTTTAATACATCTGCGATCTTTTTAATGCACCGATGCTAGTAATAAGGCCCCCATGTTGACATTACAGGACATAAAGAAATCCCCAGAGACCATAATGCTGATAGAAGTGATGAGAGCAGCTTATTTGTCTGCTCCTTCTCCCTACGACCCCGTCCCCTCCTGGCTGAAGCAGCTTTGACTCAAACGTCAGTGCCAAAATTTGCCACATTTCCCCGCCTTTGTCTCAAAGAAGGGTTAAAAGCCACCCCGTGCTCTGTAGTTCTTGTTCACTGGGAGGCAGTGAGTACAGGATGAATAACGGTGGTGGGCGGCAGGCAGCGTGGGGGTGGCTGCCCTGCCAGCACCTTCCCCCAGCCCACACACATACAGCTCCCTCCTCTCACTGCCGTTCAGGTCCCTTTGGCATCAGGGCCCCCACACTGATCAATCAGCACATGTCGGACTCTGATAACCACCCCTTCCCGAGCACAGCGCTGCTTCAGCCCGCAGCTCTCCCCCACAAAAGTTCACAGCTCAGTCTTCAGCTCTGATTTTCTGCTTTTCATAGTGATTTCTGCCTCTTTCTCTTCATGCTTTCAGTCCTGATTAGCTGCTGCTGTCCTTCTCCCCCGTCCTTGTGACACCTCTCTCCACCTTTCCCACAAATAGCTGCTGGCATGGATCGCTCCGCATGCGTCCACTCTGACCGCAAAGCACCAGAGCTATATCTCAGCCTGCCGTGAAAGATCAGCCAGCTAAGTAAATGGGAAATCTTCAGCAGGAGATTTAAACCCTTTCCTCCAAAAAATAAAAAAAAAAAAAAAAAAAAAGAAATAATAAAAAATAATAATAAAATCCAGCTGAAAAAGGATAAACAGGAAAAAGTATCCCACAAGACATGTGGTCACTGTAGGAGCATGACTAGGTCTGTTAGTACACCTGGGAAAGTTCCCACTGAAATTACTCAACGCAGATCACACCTGGCGTTACTGCATATGCAGTGCTTGCTTGGTTGTGGTTTATGGGGTCAGACAGAAGACCCCCAGACCTCTGATTTGCAGTCACTGTGAATCACTGCTGCAGTGTCAATATAGCTGCTCTGATGAAAAGAGCATGGGGTGAGCCATGTATTCTCCCAGCATCGCCTTCTCTATTTTGCTGATTTTTTTTGTGATAGTTGGCATTCCCATGCAGTATTTCTGCTATTGCTTTCTTTTCATGTTCTTGTAAGACCTACTGTAATATATCATACAATCATAGGATGGTTTGGGTTGGAAGGGACCTTAAAGATCATCTAGTTCCAACCCCCCTGCCATGGGCAGGGACACCTCCCACTAGACGAGGTTGCTCAAAGCCTCATCCAGCCTGACCTTGAACACCTCCAGGGATGGGACCTCCTCAGCTTCTCTGAGCAACCTGTTCCAGTGTGTCACCACCCTCATAGTGAAAAATTTCTTCCTAATATCTAATCTAAATCTACCCTCTGCCAGTTTAAAGCCATTACCCCTCATCCTATCACTACATGCTCTTGTAAAAGTCCCTCTCCAGCTTTCTTGTAGGCCTTCTTCAGATGCTGGAAGGCCACTATAAGGTGTCCCCAGAGCCTTCTCTTCTCCAGGCTGAACAACCCCAGCTCTCTCATCCTGTCTTCAGAGGAGAGGTGCTCCAGCCCTAATTGGACTAATTTGACTGTATGTCTGCTTTGTCCCTTACTCTGTCAATGACTAGCTTGAAGAGAAGGCAATTCTTCTATTCATGCCTCAGTTTCACCCATCAGAAAATTGGACAAAGTACTCCAGAGTTGCCTTTGAAAATGCTCTGAGATCTGACAGAGCGAGCTAGCCGTGACAGAGACAGTGGCAGACAGCACACACAGACAATAAAAGACATTGCCAGCCCTGAAGATTAATTTCCTAAATTACATGGCAGCTACAAGATGAGGAAAAGAAAGGATTATTATTTGCGTACCATGGGAGCAATAATCCTGCGATTACTACTCCAGGCATAAAGACATTAAGGCTTGGTTTGTGCTGCAGTGCAGAGCTCTTGGAGGTGTAGGAGCACTGTGCCATGAACAGACAGCTTGCGTGTGGTCGTAAAGGTAACACACGCTTTTGCGCACCTGTGTAGAGTCCAGACTGCGATGAAGACCACCCATGCTCGCATTAAGAGACGCATCCTGCAGTCCTTGCATCAGTGGGTGTGCAGGAGCTGCCATCCAGACCCTCTGACAACAGATTAGATCTGTGCATGTTCAGCCCTGCCCTTTCTCAGCCTGTCTGAGCTGCTGAGGTTGGCCTCTAACATCTTGGCAGATGAAATCTGAACCATGTTCTAAGACACTGGCTCTCCTCATTGACTTCTGAGGGAGCCTGGGGTAATCAAGGTCTCTCCTGCATTAAATGCCTAAAGTTGAAGAGAAGTTCTGCCCCAAAGAGCCTCAGGCAGTGGCCCATGACCTGGGAGTCAATCCTTGGCCACCCATAGGGGAGTCCAGCTGTTCCTAAGACCTCAGCTGACCAGTCAGTTTTTCCAAAAACTGAGCTTAGAGCTGCAAATCCAACCCTGCTGCTTTGTCCAGTGGGAGCTGCTTGGATTTTAAAAGGCACAGGGTCCTAGTTCTCCTGGTGGACATGATGTTGTGCATGACTTACACATTGTTGGTCTTTAGACAGCAGAGATGAGGATCGGGGCAATTCTTCCATTCAGGTCTTCAGGTGAGCCCCTGGAAAATGTAGAGTTAGAATTTCTTCTCTTTGTCTAAACAGCGTCCTAAAATTGGGTTTGTGTTATGCCAAAACAAAAGAAAAAAAAAAGGAAAAAAAGGAAAAAGACAAAATATTCTTTTTCAGATTTTCAGATGCAGAAACTGTCCAAGACCTGCTCTGAACACTGAATGCTAAAGCTGGAGAATAACAAAATACTTTTTGGATCCACGTCATTTCCTCAGAGGTACTAAACTAAAGAGACAGTCAAAATACCTTTGAAGGGTCTTGGCTTCAGTATCTGTGTCTGATTAATTAATTGCAATTTAGACTCTTGTTTGGGCTGTTAAGTATTTGGGCTGTTAACTCTTTGGGCAATAGGCTATTCTTTATTTTTGGTTTGAATAGCGAAACCTAATTTCATTTGTGACTGCAGGGTGCTGGTGGAGGAAAAGGAAAGAACATGAAGCTCTGCTCATTACAAGTGGAAGTAGGCTATTTAAATATGCAAATTGCATTCCAAAAAGCCCAGAGAAGGAGGATTGTGGAGCTCCTGCTGTCGCTTATGAGATATGGAGATTTTTTTTTTAATTTCCCTGCCCAGGGTGGGATTCAGTTCTGGGGCAAGAGTGAATACTCTTCTGACAGCCTTTGGGAGCACCCAGGAGGTGACAGACTGGGGAGAGTTCAGTAGTCCATGCAGAAGGGTGGGTGGATTTCAGTTTAGTTCCCAACAAGCATCTGCAGCACAGAAAACATCCTCGGCAAAGCTCTGCAAATTCAGGAAAATAGTTAATGTAAAAAGTACAAGAAGCCAGTGCGGGTCTGATTTTAATTACTAGATAGTATGTAATGCTTTAAACTACATTTAGATCACTGTTTTAAGCTGCTTGACTTGTGCCACATGGGTTGGAACCTTCTGCTTTGCTTCAGTCTGCAGAAATTCAACTATGTTCTATAAACCCTCATTACAAGCAACTGGAAATGTCTAGAAGAAAGCCTGTCCTGCTGAGTTTTTTTTCAGGAAAAAAAAAAAAAAAAAAGAAAAAAAGCACAGCTGGAAGCATTGCAAGTCCCAGGCAAGCAGAAACCAGATAAAATTAAAAAATGAACAGACAGCAGAAACAAACGCAGAAGCATCTTCCTTATGAGCAGGTTCACTGGCCATTGTCAGAAGATGCTGGCCAGGTCTCATCCCCCAGGGATTTTGGTGGAGTCGATTCCGGGCTCCCATTTCTTTCACCCTGCTGACACGGGGAAACTCCTCGAGTCAGTTTGAGTCAGTGTCTCTGCCTCCGATATTTTCATGCCAGCCTGGTTACGTGGGTGATTCTCTGCTCTAGTTTTCAAGCAGAAGTTCTCACAAATTGAAGGAGGAGGCTTTGGCACCTCCGCAGGAGGAGCGAGAGAGAGGGAGAGAGAGAGAAGTATATGGAGGAGGAGAAGAAATGAAATGGGCTTTTTGAAAACCATAAAATTAGCATAGAAAACGGCGGCGGCTTTTCTTTACTTGGACTGAGTGCGATGCAGTACAGTTGCCTGCTGGTTTTAAAGCCACGCCATTAAAGATCTTGATGGTTGGCCACAGATGTGCTGGATTGCCTGTTGCTAGAGGGAAGCTAGTTTTGCAGCTACAGCACCAACCTGAAAGCTTGCAAAAGCAGAGTTCAGACTTTACCTTCGCTATGGATTTGCCATACAAGCTCCCTGGTGTTGGAGCCAATAAGAAAAAATAAAAAAAGCCTAGCTAAATAAAACCAGGACTAGAAGGCTTGAAAAACCTCTGAGGATGTGGATTTTTTTCATCACTTGGATTTTTTTCTTGACAAGCATTTTTAGGCCTTAAGGTCTCAGATCATCACCTCTAGTTTTAAACATTTAACTGAAGTTTCTAAGTTAAAAGATCCTTCTTCCCCCCCCCCGCAGCTTCTCAGTATAATCAGTGGAGATAAAAATCAGCTCCTTTGCAATTCCAGTGCTTCCCTGGGGAAAGACCAGTTACCTCAGGGTTTGGAGAGGCAGTCGGCTTTCCCCACTGAATAATTTAGCACCTCACAGCTACCTGATATTTCTGGAGCAAATGTGAGGTACTCGCACACAACCTTCACCCCACCATGTGCTCAGGCAACAAGGCAGATGGGGAGGGACTCTTTATTAGGGATTGGAATGACAGGATGAGGCGTAATAGTTTTAAACTGAAAGAGGGGAGATTTAGACTAGCTATTAGGAAGAAACTCTTTACTGTGAGGGTGGTGAGGCACTGGAACAGGTTGCCCAGGGAAGTTGTAGATGCCTCATCCCTGGAGGTGTTCAAGGCCAGGTTGGATGGGGCTTTGAGCAACCTGGTCTAGTGGGAGGTGTCCCTGCCCATGGCAGGGGGGTTGGAATTAGATGATCTTTAAGGTCCCTTCCAACCCAAACTATTCTATGATTCTATGAACACAAATTATCTTGGGTTTGTTACAGACTGCATACATAGGTTTGTAATCTTTCCATAACTGTACCTACCCAGCCCTTAGGAAAGGTTCTTGGCACCTAGGAAATATAGATCCTGAGTTTCTGATAACTCTCTGGAACTGAAATCACTCCAGGAGATGAGCTTCTAAAATCAGACTTTCAGTTCTCTCAATCCTGGCCAGCACCAGACATCAAGTCTGGAACAGAACAGAGAAAACATTTGCTTCTAGCTCAGGACCAACTCGTTACCAAATTCATGGACAGCATGTGGTCACCCACCAAGATGAGGGAGTTTATCTTTCCTTGAGTTTTCTCAGTTGTGACTGAGAAGTGGCAATATAGAAAATCTTTTTCCTGCCAGTCCTGTAAAGGTTCCTGCGTTGGCACATGACAGGGGAAACAGAGTGACACATGCACAGTAGGGCTGCTGGATCCTGGAGCTACATGCTAGGACCTTCCCAAAGATCATTTTCCAGGGGAGCGGGATCTGATATCAAGGTGCCATATCTCTAAAAACTTGATTTGCCAGCTTGTGCATGTGCTGATAAGGAATCCAAGCGCCACATGAGGTAATCAGGTGCCAGCATCCCTGGCATGACCTCAGAGCCTCAGCTATGAATGATGGTGTGCAAAGTGAGCCTTGACTTCCCCAGATAGGTCACACTTGTCCTCTTGGAGAAGATCGAACATAAATAAAGCAAAAAACAAAAAAAAAAAACAAACAAACAAAAAAAAGAGACAGGAGATATCAGGAGAAGGAGGTAAAATACCACAAATATCTCAACATCTGCAAATATGCCTATAGCCATTTGCAGCATTAATCCTCCAGCAGTGCTGGGGGATTTGTCGCATTCCAGGGCTGGCGACTGTCTAGATAAATAGTTAAAAGGTGGTTTTACACCCTGTAGCCAAGTCAAGCAGTGTTTGCAAATGTGGAAGAGAGATTTCCTGAGGAATGTGCAGTAGATTCATTAATCTAAATGAGCTAAACTTTCTGCACGATCTGTTCCTCTCTATACCACATCGGTAAGGATACTAATACACCTCTTTGAGCCCCCCTTGCCTCTCCCTTCTCCCATTTTATGTACTCACAGATCAGGTACAGTCTAGAAAGTCCCTCTCAAAATGCCGTTTCACAGGATCCCCCCCATCCTCCTCTCACCTCCTCCGGGAAGAGCTTGTTTTCCCCTCCAGGTGAACTTTCCCTCCCCGCCATTCAGGCTGGCTCCCTCTCGCAGGTGGGTGTACTCAGCCTGGAGCTGGCGGACCAGCCGAGCTGAGGGGGTGGGTGGCACAGACAGCGAGCAAGTCAGTGCTCTGCAAATGTGTTACTAGTTATTCCTGTTCCCTTCTGGAGGGTTTCTGCTGTCACTCCCAGGGACCATGACTCCCTCACCATGTCCACCCTGCCATAGCAGCCTCCTTTGCTAGTAGAAGGGCACAATAAGTATCAGCAACCAGTAACACACCCCATCAGCCAACAATTATCAAAATTATCAAGGCAGAGTTTTAACTGCTTTGGACAAAATCCTCATGGTGAGATGCATAAGGGCTATTAAACATGGTACCACCAAGGCAACTGGCAGCTGAACAAGTCCCAGCACCTCTAGCACTGGGAGTTGGGATAACCAAAGGAAAGGTTTTTCCACAGCTCCCTATATCAGAGCTTTTCTCAAACCACCCTCTGCTGACTAACCCAAGGCATGCTTGACCTGTGGCCTTATCCAGTACTGCCATTCTTCTGTTCTGGTGACACAGCTTAAATCGTCTCTGGACCCAGGCTGCAAAGTCAAGGTTGTCCCTTTCAATGTTTTGTTATTAGTTTGAGTGCTGGAATGGCTGGAGAACAAAATGATATTGTTCCCTAGTGAATAATGCCACCAAGGTGGGAACAAGTGCTGTTTCTCACTTTGCCCTCCCTAGAGATAACTAGCTGGAGGTGAACAGCAAATTCAGAGCTATGTCCTTCCCTGTTCCACTTGCTCATGACATCTGACATCCTCCTGACAGCTAGTTTTAGCCAGAGTTATACCTATTCTGTAGGGATGGAGATCCCTGGATGTGAACCACACTTCCACCCCATGTCACTGTCATGGTCATGACCATGCCAGTGAGAGTCAGGCACGAAAGCCTTTTCTAAGCAAGACCAAAAATTTATGGATAAGAACACCCCATGTTGGTCTTACCTTCCCATATCCTCTAGCCTGCTGTTGTTTTCCAGATCCTTCATCCTTACCAAGGAGGATTGATGACATGACAGTCTTCACATGACATTAATTAGTTTATGGAAGCTGGCACTAGTTTAAAGGTAAGCAAGCAGTGGCCAAAGAGAGTTTTGGTTTACAATCTCAACAGTAAAGAGGAATAAAACAACTCCAAAAAGCAGGTTAAATTATAGGTGCTTACCTGGTTTGTGTGACTTGTACAATAACTCTGTTTTCTTAAAAAAAAAAAAAAAATTACTAAGGGGAATGAGGGGAACGAGGATGAAGAACAGAAGGTTTTGATTCATTGTTGATTCATTCATCAAGACGGTAATGAAGCAAAATGAAAAATTAAGGATGGGAATACGGTTCCCAGCCACCACACGTGGTGCAACCCCTTTCCTAGGAGATCCTACACTACTTTTCTGGCAGCTGTTGCCCTTCCTGAAGGACAGCAAAGAGTTTGCTGGGAGCTGCTCTATTCTGGCTGGTAGAAACATTTGAATTTATGGCTTGCATATGTCCTTAACCAGTTTAGGCCCATTACGCTAATGCTACCTTCCAGCTCAACCACATATTCTTTATCCTTGGTATTTATCTCCTCCACATACATGCAGACAACACTCAACCTCTCCTAGCCTTTGCTAGGAAAAAAATGTTGGCAAAATGTTCCAAGTTTTTCTCCTCTCCATTTATGTGATAAGCTCTCCCTTTTCAGGTGAATCCCAAAGTCCTTCTCAGACACCTAAAATGGTCTGTATCAATGGTGATCCAGGCTTCTGTACTCTCTTACATCATCTCTAGTCTATCATCCTCTTTCTTGTACTGTTTCCTCATTATTTACCTCATTTATCACTGTTCTTCTGAGGTGGGCTGTCCCCTTCTTCCCTGTCTCTCCCCCCTCCTCATTTCCGATCAAGTTTGAGGTAAATTCACCTGGAAGTCAGAGGAGTTCCTAAGAAACAGTCTCCTGAGCACAGCTTAGTGACGCTGATGCCAGCATTATGAAGGCTGTGTTTTCCTGGATAGCATGACTGTTCATTGCTCTTGCAAATAAAAGGAATTAGAGAAAAAGAGGACTTGAGAGGTGTGTGAGTAATACAGCATCATCCGTGGGGACACGTGCTGGGATAACACGTAAAAACAAGCGGAGAACACACAGTACTTTCACCTGCAAGTTAACGCTCACCACGCTTGGAAAAGGTACGGGAAGGCAGGTGTCACTGTTACAGCTGCGGAAACTGAGACACAGCAATGCAATTTGCACAGATCACTCAGCTGGTTTGATGGAGAGCCTAAACTAAGGGTGTTTATGCTTTTTTTGTGGGTTGCAGTTCTCTGAATTGTTCAATAAAGCTCAATTCAATTGCATAATAGGAAGGCAAGACTATGAACTCCATCAATTACTGAGTAAAAGGAACCACAGCAATTGGGCGTTTCAGTGCGTTTGGACTTGTCCGTGATGTCCCAAACTTGATTTTTCCTCATCTCACTGTTTTTGCCCCCATTAACAGCCAATGTCCCGGCAAAGCCTCTTCCCCTTTTTGCAGGGAAATATGACCTGGTAGTTGCTCTAGATCTTGCGTGTGTTGCCCTGGAGTCTGCTCTGGGCCCACCTGAGCAAGGCTGAACACCAAAAGCACCCTGCTACCCAAGGACACCGTCAGAAATGAAGTGATCTCCACTTGCACAGAGCTGGCAACCGTTCCACCCTCTGGCTTTCCCACCTCCAAAGGCGGCTGCAGCTCAGCGAGGGGAACAAACATACCATAGAAGGGAAGCAATCTCTGCCAAGCGCTGCAGAAATGGGACACAGATGGTGTCTTAAATGAGAACGGAAGTTTATTTGGGGGCTCTGCATGTGACGTAGTGTTGCAGATCTTGCAACAGATGACAGACACTAGGATTTCAGAGCGGGTGATGATATAATTTTGAAGCAGGCTCTGTCCACAGAGCTATTAACTTGTCTGAAAAAAAAAAAAAAGAAAAAAGAAAAAAAATGAGCAAAAATAAAAAAATAAAATAAACAGTTCTGTAAGGGTAGGAATGTATAAAATTTCTTTTATTTATATGTAGGTCTTGTTCTTCTGATACCCTAATCTTAATTGCAGCTGTTTGTTGGCTGGTTGGTCAGTCCCTATGGTTGCACTGATCAGCCAGGTGGCCACTGCTAATGAAAATATATGAGGATGACATTAGCCTTGTTTTTCTCTACTGTAAACATAGACTTATGTCTTTCTCCTCTACACACAGAATGGTTGGAAGGGACCTCTGGAGGTCATCTTGTGAAGCCCCTGCTCTAGCAGAGCCTCCTAGAGCCAGCAGCCCAGGACCACATCCAGGTGGCTTTTGAATATTTCTAAGAATGGAGACTTCACAACCTCTCATCAGGGAAACCAGTCCCACGTCTCTCATCCTCTCCTCATATGAGGAATGTTCCACTCCCTTCATCATCTTCCTGGCCTTTTGCTGGACTCTTTCCTCTATGTCCATGTTTCTCTTGCACTGAAGAGCCCAGTACTGGGCACAAAACCCTACAGGAAAACACTGCTGAAGCCCGGGTTTGAACCAGGGACCTTTAGATCTTCAGTCTAACGCTCTCCCAGCTGAGCTACTTCAGCTGTGCTGTAACACTAATTTTCACAAAACCTGTTGGAATATAATTGTCATTGAGCCTTTTGTCAATATAGTGATGTCTGTATATGTGTATGACTTAAATAATAATATGACTCTGGAAGATGTATAGAAATGGAGCAGGGAAACAAACCTGGTGTTCCTGAAGGGCTGATAGAGGAGTACCTTGAGATTAGAGAAGGTCTCTATCACTCACAAATCATTGCAAGGAAAATAAGGAGATGGAGCTAGGTCTCTATAGATACAAAGCTACTGATGAGTAAGCTGAATGTGAAGTGTCAAGGATGATGGTGGTTGAAGAGAAAGACAAATTGATTGTAGGGAGGGCTCAAGAGATCACTGTGAGTAGGAAGAGAGCAAAAGGGACAATCAGACATAGACTGCTCTCTCCGTGCTTCTGGTGTTAAAGACACTGTATTGTCTTATTCCTCAAACCCTTTTTATTTTTAATGTGGTTTAGGGTGTAAAACTTGGATACCATTTGTGTTGACTGATGTGGTTCTCTTCTACAGGATTAGACTTGTCTGGGATGCCACAGACATTCCTTGGTCCATGGCACATGCTATTAGTTGCGGAGTAGAGATTAGAACTGAGTGGAGCACAGAGGTGTTTGCATCCCTGTTAATAAACCACATAACAGTATCAGAGAAAATGGGCTGGTTGCATTTGCAAACTGGTCTGACATATCCAAAATACCAAAATACTCCTTCTCTGTAGGGAAACGTTTGGATGTGTTGGTAAGAAATAAGAAAGCGGGGCTTCTTGTTGTACTTAAAGATTTAAGCACCATACCATAAAACACAGCTAAATTCTGGAGTTAAACAATAAACCTGATTCGAGGACCAGCCAAGAACATTAGCACAGAACAGACATTTCTAATATTTTTTCACAGAGACCACTGAAGGATCTGGAATTATCCGTGGGGCCTGGCTAATCATTTCACATCAATCTGTCTTTCTCCAGCTAAAAAATATAAGCCAGGCATATTCCTGCAGTGGTATGGGAGATGTTTGCCCAACCCACCAACTTATTCTACAAATAGAGGGCTTTCTCTCCCAGGACAGACAATCTACTATCTTTCACCAGTTCCAAATTCACATCTCCCCAAAATACGTATGTGAAATGCACAGAAAGTTTCCCATGTCTGCTAAAAAACTAGTAGTGAAAGGTGTCAAAAATACATTTAATCTGGCTTTCAATGTTCAGCTCAGCAGCAGATGATTCCTCACTGAGATTTATTAGATAACAGTTCCTCATATCTAGGGCTCCCAAACTAGGTTATGGAACTTCTTGCAATATCCAATTAGGATGTAATATCCATCAGGATCATGCTCTAAGAGGGTTTCCTTTTTGTAAAACCACCTCCACCCCTGGGTCTCAATGGTGACCCTTCCCATGACCACTGAGGAGCTGATTGCACACACATGGCTGAGGGGCTCAGCATCTCTGTGCTTATGAGGTGGGGACCTTTTTGGACAGTGGAGCACTGCCACAAAGTTTCTGCTTCTTGTCCATTTACACTTATAAATTGCCTTCTATACGTGACCCAGAAACCTCCCCTTGATCTAGCCCTTGAAAGCTCTATGGTGCCTAGAATGTGTGCACATCACAAATCCAGGGGATTGCTAAAAACCACAGCCACCAGACAACCCAACCCAAACCCCATAACTCTGTTACATTCTGTGTCTGGTAGAGACACTGATATGAGAGGAAGCTAGAATATTTCTCAGGGATTTGGAGCCACAGAAGAGTGATTAGGTCTCAGCCCTGAAGTGGAAATGACCAGTCCTTGTTATCTCTCCTATTGAATTTCTCTTTCATCTCCACTTGGACCTCAGGATCCATGAGAAGAAGGTAGTTGGGGGTTGGCCCCAGTAAGTCTTTCCAACTGCCCATGAAAGAGGATGAGGAAGAAATCTTGCAATATGCCCCCAGCAAGATCATCCACAATCTAAGGCTGTACGTTCAGAGCAGATCTGGTTATATTTATCTACAGAGGATGCTTACAGGAGCGATTTCTTGAGCTCAGTGACTAAGGATCCTACAAATACAACTTGGATCAGCCTGCAGGAACAGCAAACAGTTTCTGGTATATTTTTCCTCATTTGGTTACTGACACAAGTGAGAAAAAGGATTGCATAGACAGATGATTTATTAGATTATTATTGTGGTACCCATCATAAGTGTTTACCTGCATGTAAAGCTTTGTTTTGAAGGGTTACTGATATCTGGAGTGTGGACTAGCTCCAGGTTTATTTTGTCTGTTTTGAAATATCGGTGTCTCTGATTCTGTTGAAAGAGCATTGTTTTGCTCTTCCCTTAAGAGCTGTGAGCTATTTAGCATTACCAGCGCTGGTGATGATTACCAAATTCCTAGAAGGCGAGATGGGGACATCAGTATGATAGGTAACAAAGACCACAAGAGAAGACCTGCTGAGTCTGGCAGGACTTTTTTTCTGCAAACCCCAGTAGTTTGGAAAAGATTCCTGGGGTGGGATTCATCTCACTTGACTTCTTAGAGGCTGACAAAGCAAATCTCTAAACCTGACCTAATCACTACACAGAGCTTGTAGAAATGGGAACACTGGTGCTAAGTTCCCAAATTGAAACTTCCTTCAAAACCCAATCAAACCAAACTGAACCAAACCAAAATGAACTGAACCAAATTAAAAACTTTGAACATCAGCTCTGGAGGGCTCTGTGTGACACCTCGGACATTATCAGCATGCGAGTCTGGCAAACTGACCAACCCCTTTCTAGTAGCAGTTCATAGATGCATCAAGAACAGCATTGTTGTGAGATGCAGCTCTGGTCCCTGAAGCCAGACCAGAAATGACATTACCCAGTGATGATGAGAAAAGACATTTCCACCACTGAGTTCAGCTGAAACATTGGCTTTTCCTAGAAAGTACTCTTGCGCACACACTGTCTGCTATACCGTGTAGTATGAGGGTCACTGGGAAGGTGGTGGTGTCACCATGTGAGCATTTTGGTTTGCTGTCCACCAGCTGCTTGAAAGCCAGAGTCTGCACGAGATGTCACAGAATCACAGAATGGCGGGGGTTGGAAGGGACCTCTGGAGATATCTAGTCCAATCCCCCTGCCAGAGCAGGGTCACCTAGAGCAGGTTGCACAGGAACACGTCCAGGTGGGTTTGGAATGTCTCCATAGACGGATACTCCACCACCGCTCTGGGCAGCCTGTTCCAGTGCTTTGCCACCCTCAAAGTAAAGAGATTCCTTCTCATGTTTAGGTGGAACTTCCTATGTTCAAGTTAGTGCCCATTACCTCTTGTGCTGTTGCCTGTCCTGGAGCATACTTCGTGGCTTAGGGACCACATCAGCAGCTTTTGCACAGTTTTAATGAAACCATAACACTTTTTTACCCAGAGAAGCCAGGTTGTGGAATCACTTCATGGTTTTTTTCCAGAATCTGTGTTATGCTCATTGCAAGGATAGACCGGGTCTTTTCAAAGGTTTTTCTCAAAATTTAATTAGAACTGACAGCCCATCTCACTTCTGGGTCTGTATGAATCCTATTCATCTTCCAGCTCTTCCTGAGTTTCCGGGGAGGGGGGGTTATGCTTTGGGATTTAGGTCTATCTGGCATGAAAAAGCCAGAGCAGAGGAAAGCTTTCTCAGGGCCAGTGGTGCCACCTAATGGGAAAATTCCCAGGGAATCTATTTCTCGGAAGTTAAGTCCTTAATTGGAGAGTTGCTAGGTGACGTAGCGATGGAACTCAGTAGCTCTGATGTAAGTCTCTCTTTTCTGCTGCTTTACGACCATCCCTCCGTCAGTCTATTCCCTTTTCCCCAGCGTCTGAGCCACACGCATGAGACCACCCCGGAAAATTAATTCTGCTTCCTGCTTAAATCCACTTTCAGCAGTCCCTGAAGCTACTGAAACATTTTTTTTTTACCTTCTTAATGCTCAGAATCTGTCTGGAGAGGAAATTATCTTGGGTTTTTGGGTTATGAAAAGCCAAGCACAAAACAAGAGGGAATGAGGGGCTGCCAGGGAGGGACGAAAACTCCGTGGGTTTTTTCCTTAGTTACACATTTTGCAAATGAGAGGTGAGACAGGCTTTCTGCACTGCAACCTCCACGCACTATTGCAGCTCAGCGGCATCTGGAATCAGACATGGGCTCTGCAAAACAAGTGATAACATCTCAAAAGAAGTACGTGATAAAAGTTCCCACATGGAAACCCCCTGCAGCCACTTTGCATCATAAATAATCACAAGAGTGGGCAGGAATGAGCTGCAAAGCCTGTCCCCGTCTCAAGGGATTATTTTATTTCCTGATTGTGTTGTCTTCCCAGCACCTACACCTATTTCTGCATGACCATCTAGCTCACCATGGCACTGCTGCTGCCATCAGTTTGCAGGAGTTAGAGCAAGGTCTCGGTCTTTCTCAGATCTCAGCTCAGCTCTGCCATCGATGAATCATAGGTTTTAAGCTGTCTCAGTCAGGCTTTCTTTATTTCAGTTTTCAGAGGTTGAAAAGGAATTTCCAACATTCTTCCCCACTTCTCCCTGAGATGAAGGTGTTCACAAGGGTTGGCAGTTCTTATAGGTATCCAAAAGCACCAAAGAAAATGATGTTATATGACATTGAAGCATTGTTTCTGCTGTTCTTGGGGAGAGGATGTAAGTGAAGATATGGGGGGATCTGGTCCCACTTTTAGCCCGTCAGTGAGCTGAAACGCCACTGTTACAGGCAAGATGGCAGCTCACAAAAGCACTGTGCCATTTCATTTATTAACATTTACGGCAAAGGGGAGAAACTCGCAATTAAGCAGGCTCGAATAATTAATTCTAGTAAGGAGTTAAGCTCTGCTGACAATAATGACTCTGCAGCTGTGGCTGCTCCTGCTCAAAGCCTTGAACGCAGCCTGGCAGAGGTGGCTGGGCACCAGTAATTGTCTTCAGAGCTCAGGGGATTTCCAGTGACTTTTCTTTTCATATGCTTTGTGTTGAACTGAAGAGTACCAGCAAATAGGAAAGGGTTCATCTGTAGGAGTGCTGTGGCTGGGAATCATAGAATGGTTACAGTTGCAAGGGACCTTAAAGATCATATAGTTCCAATCCTCCTGCCATGGGCAGGGATACCTCCACTAGACCAGGTTGCTCAAAGCCCCATCCAGCCTGGCCTTGAACACCTCCAGGGATGGGGCATCTACAGCTTCCCTTGACAACCTGTTTCAGTGTCTCACCACCCTTAAATAAATATTTTTTTTCCTAATATATAGTCTAAATCTCCCCTCTTTCAGTTTAAAACCGTTATCCCTCATCCTATCACTACACTTCCTGGTCAAGAGTCCCTCCCCATCCTTCCTGTAGGCCCCCTTTAAGTACTGGAAGGGGCTAGAAAGTCTCCCCAGAGACTTCTCTTCTCCAGGTCGAACAACCCCAACTTTGTTTGTGGGGCCAAGGCATGACGCTCAGGGCTTTAGAGAAGCACCCCGAGGAGCTGGGCAATAGAGAGCTGAGCCTCAGCGCGACATGGAGGAGCGAGCATAAAATGTGTGAAGTCATGGGAAAGTACGTCCAGCTCTCACTTTAGCTTCCTGGGCTCTTTTTTTTTTTTTTTTTTTTTTTAATGCTTCACAGTGTAGTGAATCCAGGACTATTCAAAACAAAATTGCCTGAGGCACACTGACCTCAGGCATGGGAGTGAGGGTGCAGGTAACCAGGAAGGACTAGAGAGGACAAGTTCAAGGCTAAGTTGTCACATGGATAGCCTGCAGTCAGGATTTAACTCAACGAGTACTTTCTTCTGGCTCTTTCATCCAGCCTGGGAGCTAAGTGGTGCTGGGGAAGGTGAACTGAGCACCTTCTATCTACACCCTGTCCACAGACCTTACTGCACCGGCTAGCTTGGGAGGAGAGTGTGGATGTATGGTGCTGTGGATGGGACTCCACAAGCCAAGACAAGTACAGCCTGGGGAGCTGAGGTTTTTTTTTAGATGTTGGGATCATTAGCTGGAGTTTGAACCAGGGACAACACATGGTTTTGTATCATCTGCCCCAAAAGTTGGCTGTTTAAACCCTATCTCTCCAAAAACTCCCACCAAAACAAACAGCATCCATAGCTGAAGTTAAGCTCCTCCAAGCACTTCTGCTGGAAGAAAAGAGGAGTCTGTGTCAGGGGAGACCATTCATAAGCCAATATCACCTTTGCATTAGTGCCCAGGTGCTGTTCCTCTGCACCTTCGCTGCCATTTCAGGCTGGATGATACTAGCAGGTGTCACCTGCTTCTGCTGCAATCGCAACATTACTCACTCTCAGCATGGTGATTGCAGGATCTTATTTCTCTGCATCCCTCAACCTGAAGCTTTTCAGCCCATTCCCCATCCCTGGGGAGATCCTGCTGAGACTCCTGTGGCTTTGACTTGTGTGTTTTGAGATCCTTTAGCTCATGGCCTACCCCTGATTTCAGCTTTTCCACTCTGTTCCCATCCAGAGATCATGCAAGCCATACAAGTATGTGTTTACCATCTATCTCAGAGCTGCATTGCTTAACTCCTCCGCCTTTCCTGACCTGAATCTGCATGTAGAGAAGGGGCTGCTTCAAAGTCAAAGCTTCAGCATAACAACTCTCTTTCCCTTTCTGGATGCAGACTTCTGGGAAAGGATCTCATACCTTTATAATAGAAATCTGTGATGTTCCAAATGGTTAAACTAAGCAAGTACGTTTTCAGGACCCAGTTTGGTATTTGCTATGTTTTTCCCAGAAGTGCTGAGCAGCAACTCAGGAAAACTAGTAAAAGAAGAAAAAATAAAAAATAATAATCCACTAGTTCCCCTGTACTTCAGTTCCCTCATCAGTAAAAGGACTCTCTGCTCTAGCAAGTGGGACCTCTCAAGCATTTGAGGCTGGAAAGTGCTCAGATCTGAGAAGCAGTCAGCCCACAGTCTGAGCAATAAGTGTCTCTTTAACCATTCCCCGTCCTCCAAAGAACCTCAAGCAGACACGTCACCCTAGTGCTGATAGGCACTGATGTCCTGAAACATCAATGTCTCTTCCTGAACATCCCTTCCCAGGTGCCCTTACCTGTAGTCTGTTAAATGCAGTCTGCCTTGACTTCCACTCACAGGAAAAAAATTGGGCAATGAAGGAATAAAAATAAAAAGACCGCTGGCCAGACAATTGAAGGAGCTGAGCTGGGATGGTTGGTAGGACCAGCTCATCTAATGGTGCAGATCCCTGGAGGAAACATCATGGGGTGAGTGACTGACCACACAACAAAGCAAGAGAGAACAGACATCAGGAAAATCCAGGCCAGGAGCAGCCTCTCCCCAAATGACAGACCCCCCCCCCCCCCCCCCAGTTTCTC
Organism: Alca torda; assembly: GCA_008658365.1. Lineage (NCBI taxonomy): Eukaryota > Metazoa > Chordata > Aves > Charadriiformes > Alcidae > Alca > Alca torda. The sequence goes on from CM018077.1 coordinate 162,717,969, forward strand.
TGATGGAGCACCAGCTGGGAAGCTGGCATAGAAAACAGACTGGAAAACTTTTCAATACACTTGGGCTATTATGTCATATATTGTACCATGATGTGCAATTGTTTAACTAGACTTAAATCACTCTAAACTACATAAATTACCTCAAATAATCCCCCTTCTCTCCAAATGCTGACACTTTTTTATTCCAAAACACAGCAATCTTGCCATCTTCCATATAATTGCATAACATATGTGGTTCATCGCTGCCTTTTAAATAAATAAAGATTTATGTTCTACAGTACGCACCTAGTCGCACATAATTTTCTCTGTCTCCAATTGTTTTAAACAGAAAGGCAGTTGAAAATGATTGGAGGGTATATCTGTGATTAAATGTAAATGGTTTGGGACCAAAAAAAAGAACAATTCAAGAATCTAAATGTTATTGTTTAACAGCTTAACTTTTAATCACAGTCCCCAAAACTGGAAAGAACATAGTGTATGTTGTTTGGTGATGTTACTGCTTGGTAAACCAGCTCCAGCTTCTGGAGCAGCTTGTGTTTGTGCAGGTGATGTTTCAGAAGGCACATGGAGAGGACCCTCATCCAAAGCACTGGCAAAAGCTACGTGCCACATGTAGAGTGAGGAGGGATCTGGGAATGTGGGCAACAGACATCATCAGTGACACCCTCTGGCTCTACCTCACTTCCCTCAGCTCAGAAGGAAAGCAAAGCCATCACAAAGTTTATCTAAGTTTTTACCAGCGTGCTTCAAATCTCCAGAGCAAGCATGTGGAGATGGGGGAAAGGGCTAGAGCATCTTTAGCTCTCTCCACAGCAACCTCCTGCAACTGAAGGCCATCAGTTCACTCATCTGCTTAATTCTTTGCAAGAATCTCTCCTCCCACTAATGTCTGTCTGTTTCAATAGTGGGATCCAAAACTTGACCCCATCCTAAGTCTGGACGCATGATTCAGCTTCATTCTTTGTCCATACAAAACAGGCAATCTCTATGATGTGGAAAAAAATAAAATTGGATGTGCAAAATGGAAAGGAACTATGGCATGTGGCAATGAAAGCGTGACCTGTAGGATGGGACATTCTACGTCCTCATGGGTATCACACCTCTGACCCAGCGCTGAAGGCTAGGCACAGGTACCACTGTCTCTTAGCATTGCAGAGTGCTTTTCTAACTATGGGGCACTTCTCCAGGTGCCCACCCCTTTCACAGATGAGGTGTATTCTGCATCTTTTCATGGTTCCTCCTCCAAAATCCCACTACTGTACATGGCTAAACCTCAGCTGCTAATTTTGCAACTCCCGCAAGTACACAATAAGGTTCCTTGGACAGACAGATATTTCCTGCCAAGAGTTGAGACTGTATGTGTCAGCTGGAGCTATTTCATAGGATATGTTGGGAAAGGGGAAACATGAATTTCAAATCTGTTTGGAAGTCAGGTAGCTAACACGAGGCTTTGTGGTGGTCTTCACTTAGGATCCAGGCCTGGAAACCTCTCCTGGAGTAAGGTGGCTAAGTAAGCCAACTCTCACAAAACTTTGCTGTTTGAGATATATATGAAGTAAATTCACTATTGTACTTGGTGGTGAGAGAGGAATCATAGAATCTTCATGGTTGGAAAGGACCTTTGAGATCATTGAGTCCAACCATACACACACAAAAAAACCCCACCTACAATCTCTGCCACTAGAGCATGCCTTGAAGTGCCAAATCAACACGTTTCTTAAAGACCTCTAGGGATGGTGACTCAACCACCTCCCTGGGCAGGCTGTTCCACGCCTGACCACTCTTTCAGTAAAGTATTTCTTCCTAACATCTAATCTAAACCTCCCCTGATGCAACTTCAGGCCATTTCCTCTGGTCCTGTCATTATTCACCTGGGAGAAGAGGCCAACACCCACCTCTCTACAACCTCCTTTCAGGTAGTTGTAGAGGTCAATGAGGTCTCCCCTCAGCCTCCTCTTCTCCAAACTAAACATGCCCAGTTCCCTCAGCCTCTCCTCATATGGCTTGGTCTCCAGACCCCTCACCAGCTTGGTAGCTCTCCTCTGGACACACTCCAGCACCTCAGTGTCCCTCTTGTACAGAGGGGCCCAGAACTGAACACAGGACTCGAGGTGAGGCCTCACCAGTGTCAAGTACAGAGGCCAAATCACTTCCCTACTCCTGCTGGCCACTCTATTCCTGATACAAGCCAGCAGATGGATGTTCAAGTCTCCAGACTGTCGGAGAAGACCAGAACTTTCAGAACCAATACTCATGCTTTGTTCACCAGGCAGTAGGTATCATGGAGAACTTCAGCTTGGCCAACTGAAGCTGGTTCACCCCTATTAAACACCCATTCATTATGTCAAGCTTTAAGCTCCAGCTGTCTGTGTAGAGCTTTATCTTGATGCCAGAGATGGCCAAATAATAGGTTTGGGGTCAGAGCTATTCCATGAGCTTTCCAAGTGCAGCTCCCACGATGAGACTTCTACTTGATGAACAGCTATGGGCTAATACGAGGATTTCCTGGCAATTCAAATCCACATCACCATTTAGTCCATAGCTTCAACAGGAAGGATCCCAGTCCAGTGCAGGATATCCTCTACACTTGCCTCGGTGATTCCATTAAGTGGTTTCTGACAAGTGAGTTAGCTTTTTGTGCAGTTTTGATCCTTGATGGTTATGAGTGATACTGGCCTTGGGCTGCTATGTGTCAGAGCCTTTCTCTTGTAACTGTGTGCAATGAGAGGTCCAGGCTGGAGGGGATTCCCAGTCAATGTGGACAGGATCAAACCCTGCAGACACCATAAGCCTGGCAGAGCAAAAACCCTTAGTGAATCCATCTCCTCCTCATCCTTTTGACATGTGAAACATGGGAATAATTGACCTTCTCTTCTACTAAGTTGTTAGAAGGGCATGCTTTGGAGTAGGGAGATCCACAAGCAGTAAACAACATAATGGCACTAATAAGCCAGCCCCAAGCCATGGCATTGATTCACCACAGCTAATGCATCCAGCGTGAAATGGTTCTGAGTGACAACTGAGTCTGATGGGAAGATTGACAGGTTTGAGGGGGAGAAGCATTGACCCAAAGGGACTCACGGTAGCTTATCTGGGTCCTGTTGCAGGACTGACATTAGCTGTGCTGTCTGGCATAAAACATCCATCCAAGATCTGGAGACAGAGAAACATTTTTCTTCTCCTTCATACCTCTCAAGCTGACACGTTATTACCCTTTAGTGCCAATAGACCTGCTGGAGCGGGTCCAGAGGAGGGCCAAGAAGATGATCAGAGGGCTGGAGCACCTCTCCTATGAGGACAGGCTGAGAGAGTTTGAGTTGTTCAGCCTGAAGAAGAGAAGGCTCCACGGAGACCTTATAGCAACTTTTCAGTACCTAAAAGGGGCCTACAGGAAAGATGGAGAGGGACTCTTTCTGAGGGACTGGAGCGATAGGATAAGGGATAACAGTTTTAAACTGAAAGAGGGTGGATGTAAATTAGATATTAGGAAGACATTCTTTACTGTGAGGGTGCTGAGCCCCTGGCCCAGATTGCCCAGAGAATTTATGGCTGCCCCATCCCTGCAGGTGTTCAAGGCCAGGCTGGACAGGTCTTGGGGCAAGTCTAGTGGGAGGTGTCTCTGTCCATGGCAGGGGGGTCAGAACAAGATTATCTTTAATGTCCCTTCCAACCGAAACCATTCTATGATTTTATGATTCTATAAACCCTCCAGACAAGCTGTGTGCTGGGCTGTAAAAGAGTATCCTGTGCACAGCCCATACCTGCCAGAAATAAGTTTTTCCTTCCCCTTCTCCCTCATTCTCCATTTTTCAGTTTCTCCTGCAGACACCAAACTCTCAATCTGCATCAGGAAAGGAAAAAAAAAAAAAAAAAAAAAATGTTCTAGCCACAAAATGACTGCACTCTGGCTTTCAAAACCATTAACCATTGTCCCCCAGGTGGGAAAAGACAGCGAGAAAAACCTGTAAACAGAAAATAGCAGAGCATCTCCCACTCAGTGAAGCTGCTGCCTCTCCCTCCAAACACAGCACACAGATGAGTCACAGCAAAAAGCATCTCTCTCTCCCCACGGGGCCGGGGCGCTGCCTTGCCCACCTGCCTTCCCCCGCCGAGGAGGTGGGTATCACAGTCCCCCAGGCACTGCCTGTGAGTCAGAAGACCCTGAGGAGTCAAAAATTTCCCCGAAGAGTGAGGTAAAGCCCACCTGCCAGCTTCTGCTCATCTGACATTCAAAGGGTATTTTTTATCCCAGCAGGGTACAGCATTTTTAGAGGGGTGAAACATAGGAGAGAAGCCCCCATCAGTCTCCCTGTGACTCTGGGAGGCCTGTGATCTCAAGTGCTTTTGAGAAGGCTGAAAATTTGAGCTACCTGAGGTTTTCAGGAGGGTAGTGAGACCTCCTGACACATTGACAGCTTTTCCCTACACAGAAATTATTTCAGGATCAGTGCTCAACCCAAGAGCAGTGTGAGAGGGAGGTGTCAGGGTTTTAGCTACAGGCCAGTATCACTGAGAACTATTAAGCAAATAGGTATAGGTATAGCTAAATCTGTGAATAATCTTTGTCCTGCTCCCTGGCTTATTTTATGCTTACTTTAGTGCCTATGGCTCTGACTGAGAGCTGTCCCCATTGAAATGCCCCAGAGCTGGTGGGAAAGGGTGGTTTGTATCTCATGGGAATTCAGAGCCTCACCCCTTCCCTAAAAAATGAAGGAAAATACTTGAACTGAGGGTTCACACATCCAGGAAGAGAAGTCTAAGTATAGGATTATGAAACAAAGGGTTTCTTCTTTATTTAATACCTATGAAACTGGGAGGAGGGGGGAAGTTTGGCTCTCAGTCTGGATTTACAAATTATTGCAGCATCAAACCCTGTATTTCTGTTAGCAAAATAATTTCTCCTAGATTAAAGGGTGAAATTCAGTTATAACACAAATAAAGGTCCTCCTGATGGCTAACAGGACAGAGGGAAGAATGACTACCTCCCAAATTCACACTAGCCTCAAATCTGTGTGTTTATTAGGTTTTAAAGTCATTCCAGACATGTGACTACTGATCTTCCAGGAACAGCCAAAGAGGAAAGAAAAGAAAAGATGAAAAAAAAAAGATGTTGCAGTTAAAAAGTTTCAAAAACAAGCAAACTGTAAGTTTGCTGAGTCTTCCCCCATCTGCTTCTCTCCAGAGCAGTAACTGCATTAGCTGCTGTATTTCACAGTGTTCTTGCAGTCTTAAGTAACAGGCCCCATCTAATTGCAGAGTGTTGCCTGTAAATATACAGCTTGGTTGGTTTTAGCCAGCCTTTTTTTTTGTTTTGTTTTAGCATCTCTCCAGGATGTAGAAAGCCCCTAATTTTTCCACCAACATAACGCAAGTGAAAGTGAGCGGCAGGGGGTGGCTGCTGTGTCCATTAGGATGCTAAAAGCCATAAAACTTGTGGACAACAACAACCAGCATCTCTCTTAAATGGTGAAGCCTGAGTCAAACTCACAAACCCTGAACAACTCTGTTTGGGATTTCAGGGCACATCCTTATCAGGGAGTTGTTCCTGCAGCTCTAGGTATGACCCACCATCACTAGGGAGGATGCTGTGGACTCTGTGGAGCACCCACCGTTCCTTCTGGATGCTGTGGGCAGTGAGAGTCCGTTTTCCCCCTTCACTTGCCTTCCAGCAACATAAAAATAACAATCTCCTGCTGACTCAGCCTGTGAGAAAGGGACTGGGGTTTCATCTGAGAGATTTTTTTTCTCCCTAAGATGGAAGGATACAGGCTGGTAGCTAATGACACATAGGAATTAAAAAAAACCCAACCCTTCTGTTACTTAAGTGGCTAAATTTGACAAATGCCAGCCAAGTATTGTGTGTAGAGAGGGATACAGATGTACACGCTTAGAGGCATAAACATATTTCTAAAATAAAAATTATTCTTTTCATAGAACAGCACAAATACCAGTAAAGCTGTGGACAGATTTGCAGATAGATGATATTTTCCTAGTAGCAGGGGGAGTCTCTTTTGTTGGCAGATTTTTGTCATGCAGGACATGCCAGCATGTCTCCGTATCGCACTCTCACTGAAAACGTGAAAACTAATTGGAATAATACCCACACGCAGCTGCTGGGCTTCCCCCAGGAGAAGACGCAGCCCACATGGTGTAGGTGGGTGCATACGATGTAGGTCGTGGCACATGGCTTTGCTTTGCGAGGGCAACCTTCCTGGTGGGTGACTGACAAGCGTTTCCTTCTGCATCTTCAGCAAGTCTAGCAGACACTGTTATCTCCGGGGTTGTCTAATTATACCCTGTGTGTTAGGACAAGGAACAAGAGATGAGTCTGGAAAACTCAGAGCCAGGCAAGAAACTGGAGCAAGAATTCCTTCCAGTTCTCACCTAAACAGTTTCTTCAGCTCATTCTGGGGCAAGAACACTGCAGTGTCAGGATATGGAGGAGACCGTATGGTTCTCAGAATGCCAGTCATGATGGGGGAGATCTTTTCCATAGGTAAATGCTTTCACTAGTGCATTCGGAAAGGCACTAACGCAACAGGAAACCTACAGGTGGATTTTGTTTATAGATCTATGATGAAGTAGAGCACTTGTAGAAGATGCCCAGCTCTGGACATGTGTGCTGCTAAGTGCATCTGGGGCAGTACAGCACTGTAGACTCACCCTTCCAGGGTGTGGGTGCATTAGCTGACCTCTGGGACAGAGCTCTTCAAGATATTTTACCTCTCCTAAAACAGTAACTAGCCATAGGATAACTATCTTTGACCAAGCTAAGTCAGGTGCATCACTCTTGACTACTTCTGGACCATACTTTTCCACGTCCCTAATTCTGGGATAACTGCAGGCAGAGCTATCTCAGCTCTGCTCTTGCCCATGGTGGGTTTATCAATATGAGTTAGTCATTCTCAGCCCCCTGCACAGTTTGTGGCAAGACATGTCCCAACCCGAGGGCACAATTTATCTCTTCCTGCAGCAGGTGGCTAACGCAGGTTAGAGGAATCACATCCTAAAAATTTCTCTCTTCTGATTCTTTCAGATGGCTGGAGCCCCTCTCCTATGAGGTCAGGCTGAGAGAGTTGGGCTTGTTCAGCCTGGAGAAGAGAAGGCTCTGGGGAGACCTTATTGAGGTCTTTCAGTACTTAAAGGGGGCTTATAAGAAAGATGGTGACAGACTTATTAGCAGGGCCTGTAGCGATAGGACAAGGGGTAATGGTTTTGAACTAAACGAGGGGAGATTCAGACTAGATAAAAGGAAGATATTTTTTAGGATGAGAGTGGTGAAAGACTGGACCAGGTTGCCCAGAGGTGTGGTAGATGGCCCACCCCTGGAAATATTCAAGGTCAGGTTGAACGGGGTTCTGAGCAACCTGTCCTAGTTGAAGATGTCCCTGCTCAATGCAGGAGGGTTGGTCTAGATGACCTTTAAATGTCCCTTCCAACCCAAAGCATTCTATGATTTTATGATTCTATTATCAAGGGGACTAAATGTGACCAGCTCAGATGGACTTCTCCAAGGTGAGATCAGGTGGATCCTAACACAAGTGTCTCTAAGTTACTAATTCCAGGGACACAGTCCATCTGGTTCTTGCATTATATTGCGGACAGGCAATAGCACATCTGAGAAGGTGCCAGATGCCTGCTCAGACAGCAGCATTGAGGCCCACAGTTACAGGATTTCCATCACTGCTTCCTGGTTTCTCCTGTCTAAGAATATGACTGTCCAGATGCGAAGGCCCAAGAAGGCACATAAGCCATGGTCCTCCCTAAAAATAAAAATGTGTCCTCTGATGTCCATTTTTTTTAACAGGGCTGGACCATTTTGCTATGTAGGCTGGATGCAAACCAAGGCAAGACTGAGGTGGGTCAAACCCTGTCCGGCCTGAGAAGTTCCAGCTGGATGTTACAAACCCCTGCCAAGTCCAAAGTGTTTAAAACACTTGACTAGAGGGCAATGCCTGCAATGTCCCATCATTGTTGTCTGTTTGATAGCCTGTCTATAAAACTAAGGGTATGCAAATGGCTGATGTGACCATCTGCATCTATGCATCTTTGTTTCTCTTATCTGCCACAGTCTACTGAGCCCAAATACTGAACTGTTACACACACAGAAACAAAGTCCTTGAAAATAAGAGTTCATTACTGAATGAGGAACTTTTAGGATTTATAGGTCATAATATTCCTAATAATAATAAAAAAAAAAAATAAAAAAAGGATGGATATCTTAGTTGATTGCACTTGAGCCACACTTTCTGTCTTTGGTGCTAGGTCTTTCCCATCTGCCTACCTCACCGAAGTCCTGCCCTCTCCTAGATTTTTATCCCCCCTGAAGGCTAGCGAGTCCATATTGAGTTCCAGGCCCCATACAAAGGACCACTCAAGTATGTAGTTGGTGGGAATCATCAGGCACGAGGAAATGAAGCTCATGGTGTGCCTTAGCTCATCCAAGATGGACAAGTTCTAGTCAGCGATTTGCATGTCCAAATCCAAGTGTTTCTGAAAATTACTAAAACCTAGCAACTCCTCCATTTTGGAAAACAAAAGTCCCGTGGGTGTTTTAACCACTGAGCAGGACTAGCACTTAAAATGGGCAAATGCTGGTCTGCTTGGACTGCATTGCTAGGAAAGTGATGATCATCCCACAGAGCCATTTCTCTCTGCTGACTGAAGAGACATTCCAGATGATCAGCACAGGATAAACACAACATTGTTGGCTTCACGTAGGTGATGAATTCCTCCCCATTGCAGAGCTTTTTCAATATTCCTCTCCTCCTTGGTGTTCGTGACCTGCAGACACTGTCACCACCGCCTCCACTTACAGTTGCTCAGGGTGCACAGCTCCTGCCAGGCAGGTGCTATCAGGTAACTGCAAGAGCAGTTCATGCCTGTCTTCCCCGTTACAGGACAGAAGTTTAGTGTTATAAGCTTGCCTGTAAAAGTCCAGACACATTTCAGGACCCCAAAATCATGGGGGACAGTTCTGTTTCTGGAGAAGTCTTCTTTGTCCAGAGGAGGCACTACAAACCTACCAAAAAAAAGCAAAGATCTTTATTTCTTTTGGAGGCATATTCTTCCTGGAGCTTAAAAGGGTAGAGAGGCAAAGGTTTCAACAAGGCAACTTGAGGGCTGTTTCTCCGAATTGATAAGTGGTTTTGAGTCCGTTCTGTTTAATGTAATCAACTGCTAATTTAGATGACAGGATCTTTATTAAAGCTGAAACAGAAAATAATTTGCATTTGAGGAAATTCTAAATGACCCTTCTTTGGCATTAGCTCATTTGACACAGATGGAGCTAAAGGCACATTTAACTAGAAAGGCAACATATGAAAGACAAATAGCCGCAAAAGCTAGGTTCAGGTTGCAGATTTTATTCACAGAATCCCAGAACGGTAGGGATTGGAAGGGAACTTCAGAGATCATCTAGTCCAACCACCCTGCCAGAGAAGGGTCACCTAGAGCAGGTTGGACAGGAATGCATCCAACTGGGTTTGGAAGATCTCCAGAGAAGGAGACTCCACCACCTTCCTGGGCAGCCTGTTCCAGTCTCTGCCACCCTCAAAGGAAAGAAGTTTTTCCTCATGTTGAGATGGAATTTCCTGTGTTCCAGTTTGTGCCGGTTGCCCCTTGTCCTGTTACTGGGTACCACTGAAAAGAGTCTGGCCCCATCTTCTTGACACCCGTCCCTTCGATATTGCTCAGCATTGATGAGATCCCCTCTCAGTTTTTTCTTCTCCAGGCTGAACAGACCCAGGTGTCTCAGCCTTTCCTCATCAAAGAGGTGCTCCAGTCATTGATCATCTTCATAGCCCTCCGCTGGACTCTCTCCAGTAGTTTCTTGTCTTTCTTGAACTGGGGAGCCCAGAACTGGACACGGTACTCCAGATGTGGCTTCACTGGTGCATGGTCCTAATGCTGAAGTTCATGACAATGGAGCCTTCTTGCTACTGTGAGTCGAGGCATCTGACTTAAACCTGAATCAGAGAGATCTTCAAGAGTCACATCATACCTCTGTACTATAGCTTAAGTATACATGACCCTTGGGACATCTTGTATGCCCAAAATACAGCCCTATCTATGCTTTTGCCACATCTTGCCCCTTCAGTTCTTGCTCAGCAGTAACTTAGTGCCCATTTACACCTCCCCAGATGAGGAGAGTTGTAATTAAAAAAATCAAATTCAACGGAGAAATGACTGGATGAAGAATACATTGCAGCAAGATTTCTAACATAGGTATCAGAGACCTACTGGAACTTTCTAAGGGCAGAACATAGATTGCAGAGTTTCATTCTTCAGTTCAATTTAACATGATAAGAAATTTAACTGAGGTATACTTTATCAGCAATTAATAATTTTTATTTTTTATTATTATTTTTGATAATGTAGTAGCTCTTAAAGTCCCAATACTCTGTGACAGACAGATTGATGTGTCTTAACGGCTCTGAAGAGCACTCAGTGTAAAGGTCCAGCACAGAAACACTCTTCCCAGTGAAGGATTCCACTTAACCTAAATTCTTGAGTTGAGAAACCTAAATTCTTGGGTTACCTGTTTGGTAAACTCAAAATTAATCCTGAGTTTGTGTTAGTTTCACAAATTACTGGGTCTCAGACAGACAAACAAAAAACTTAGCAGGAAGCCCAAAATCTGTAAGAGATAAAGCACCTCATTTTAAAATAAAATCTTTTGATTTGCTGATTGGAAATGATGTTTGTTCAATCAGAAGAAATAAAAAAATGGAGCACTGAAGTGAAACATTCCCTTTGAATGAAAGCATTATCTACTTTTCAGTTTACCAGAGAAAAACAATGTTTGATCAGACTGTATGTAAAATATGCAATTGGGCTTTTTCTTTCCCACAAATGCTGCAGACCTCAAGAAAAATAAGAAACGAATTTTCCTCACAGTTCTCATATTAAAGGAAGTTAATATCTGTGTTGAAAAATGGATTTATCAGAAATGAAGACACAGGAGTTCATGTTACTTTTATACATACTCCAATAAAGTTTCCCACTTCCAGAAATTATTCAGAAGCCTATTACTCCCTCGAACATCAATATTCAGAGTGGTTAGCAGTTCATTTCAGTATTCCACACACAGTTCTTAATAAATTGTCTGGTCAGCTAGCATGATGTGAAAGCTGCAGAAAATATGATGGCAAGTCAGTAAGGTACAAAGAAGACAGTTTAAAATAACACTGGGTTGCCCCACTTTTTCAGCAAGTTCCTCAGTATGTGCATAATTTCAAAAGTTGTGCTCTGCGGAGATAAAATTCCCAGCAGAGATTTACGGAGTGGACTTGGAGGTGCTTAAGGAACTGGGATTTCTGCTGTCTAAAAGCAGATTTACAGGTGTGCACGCACACCTCTATTTCTGCTTCCCTTCTAAGTAGAGCACGCGCTATACATACACCGCACGAGGGAGAAAAACATACCCACATTTCACAGGCAAACTAGGTAATGTCAGAATCTCATCTGAGGAGATGGGAAGGGTTTTGTTTGCATATTAAAATGTATATGAAAATAGCTAAGAATAGGTATCCACTTCTTTAATGGAAAGTAGATTCCTGAGGGCTGTCTGGATGGGGTTGTTCTGTCGTCATGAGCCTGAGAGCATGTTTTTTGGGGGGAAGAATCTTTTTTCTTCCCCTAACTTCTGTAGGGAGATTTTATAGCCAAAAAGGTAACCTCTGTTCTATGCTGCAGATCAGAAAATCAAATTTGTGTGTATAGTACACTACAAAATGATGGAAAAGTCAAAACCTTTTTGTTCTCAGTGGTGCCTGGCACATCCAATCTAACCTTGAAGGCTTTATTTGATGGCGATCTAGTCTTTTTGTTCAATCCAAATAAATAACAATTCTATTTTGCAGAGTGTTTTTCATTTGCAGGTAGCCTAAAACTGAGACCTAAAAATTGTGAAAGTACTTGATTTTTCTTCCTTGTTTACATGGCCTTCCTCATTCCTGGAAGATGTCAACCTAACCTGATCTCAAAGACCTTTTGTGGTGGCATCTTCAGTTCCTGGGTAACTTATTTCACCATTTCACTCATCTTAGCATTAGGAAGCTTTTTCATAGAATCATACAATCATAGAATCATCGAATCATCGAATCATAGAATCACTTAGGTTGGAAGAGACCCTTGGGATCATCGAGTCCAACCATCAACTCCACTCTACAAAGTTCTGCCTTACACCATATCCCCTAACACCACATCTAAACGAGTCTTAAACACATTCAAGGATGGTGACTCCACCACCTCCCTGGGCAGCCTATTCCAGTGTCCGACCACTCTTTCTGTGAAGAATTTTTTCCTAATGTCCAGCCTAAACTTACACTGCTGCAGCTTTAACCCATTCCCTCTTGTTCTATCGCTAATTACCTGTGGGAATAGACCAGCACCAGCCTCTCTACAATGTCCTTTCAAGTGGTTGTAGAGAGTGATGAGGTCTCTCCTCAGCCTCCTCTTCCTCAAACTAAACAGTCCCAGCTCCTTCAATCTCTCCTCATAAGATTTATTCTCCAGGCCCTTCACCAGCTCCGTTGCCCTCCTCTGCCCTCGCTCCAGCACCTCGATATTTCTCTCCTATTGAGGTGCCCAAAACTGGACACAATACTCAAGGTGTGGCCTCACCAATGCTGAGTACAGGGGGACAATCACCCCCCTCCTTCTGCTGGTCACACTATTTCTAATACAAGCCAGGATGCCATTGGCTTTCTTGGCCACCTGGTCACACTGCTGGCTCATGTTCAGCCACTTGTCAATTAGAACCCCCAGGTTCTTTTCTGCCAGGCAGCTCTCCAGCCACACTTCCCCAAGCCTGTAGCGATGCATGGGGTTGTTGTGGCCCAAGTGCAGGACCTGGCACTTGGCCTTGTTGAAGCACATTCCATTAGCGTTGGCCCATTGGTCTAATTTATCCAAGTCTCTCTGTAGAGCTTCCCTATCCTCATGTAGATCAACACTCCCGCTTAGCTTCGTGTCATCTGCAAACTTGCTGATGATACACTCTGTGTCCTTATCAAGGTCATCAATAAAGATATTAAACAGAAATGGTCCCAACACCAAGCCCTGAGGGACACCACTTGTGGCCGGTCGCCAGCTGGATTTAACTCCACTGACCACCACTCTTTGGGACCACCCATCCAGCTTGATCCAGCAGATTGTATGCTCATCCAGGCCATGAGCCATTTTCCCAAATGTCTTTCTTGCTGCAGGGTGATCTTGTGGCTTCTTGTGGTACCTACCACAGTCAAAAAAGAATAACCTATTCCTTTGTGCTAGCAAATGTATAAGCTATTCTATATCCACCTGAAACTACTTTAAATTAGCAAATATAACCCGTCGGGAGACCTAGATCAAATTTCCTGTCTGAACAATGACATTATAGGTCTGGAAATAAGCCCATCTGTTCCATTTTTCCCACTCCAGGGTTCAATAATTCTATGTTCAATGAAAAGGACCTTAGGACCATGAATACCATGATCTCTCTACACTTCAGGTTTTCAAATCTTGTTCCCGAACTTGAGCAAGGATTCTTCTAAATAGCCAAAACTCCCTAGGGTTAGTATTGGTACATAAGGTATTGGAGCATGGTGAGCTTTGCGTTCCTGAGCAAGCCAAGATGAAGTTCAGTCCTTGGTCAAATACTTAATGGAGCTGAGAAAGGCCTGCATTCCAAAGCTTGAAATTAAATCTGATTTTTGTCTATGCCTGTGTTTACATCCATACTTAAGGAGAAACTTTTGCTGGAGCCTGAAAATTTGTCACCAGAGGAGAAAACTGTCACTGGAGAAGAAAATGTTATGGCAGTAGCCATTAGTGGGCACATAGGGAAGAGTGTAAAAACAGGGTTCTTATGGAGTGACACATCCCTACAACACTCCTGTAACCTGCAGAAGGGAAGGGAAGGGAAGGGAAGGGAAGGGAAGGGAAGGGAAGGGAAGGGAAGGGAAGGGAAGGGAAGGGAAGGGAAGGGAAATCTTAAACATCTAACAATGAAGCCACTGCTTATGCACAGATTCAACTCGATTTTCATGACTGCAAAAGCACGAAAAGCCACTTCCTATGATATTCGAGGAGCTGTTCTAAGTTTCTATTTGCTTCAGTGTCTGGTAACTCTTAAGATGACAGTTTATTTGTAACTTATTCAATCCAATGCCTACTGAGCAACAAAATGTGCCCCTGGGACATACTTTTTTTATTTTTCTCTCCCATCTCACATTTTAGTCCCTTCATACATTTCAACAGGTTCATAATAATTTTGCTTTGCCTCACTACTTTCATTGCTCCCCTCCCCAGGTTATTTCCCAAATGGAGGTACTGCTGCAGAAAGGGCAAACGGATTAAGGAATTGAGAGCTCCAATGTGCCGATAAGAAAATTGCATCTCTCTGCACATGCCAAAGCAACGGGGGGGTGAAAGGGGCACCGCAGTTAGCCTTTGCCCTGCCTTCTGGATCAAGGGTACATGGGAGAAGAAAATAACTGTTCTCTCCTGATTTTGCAGAGTATATTCAAGTATTCTGGCTGCAGCATTTCCTCAGCCACCCTCTAGAGAACATATCATGGGAATAACAGTAGATCTTTATCTTTTACATTTTACTAGACATGACGTATGGACCACTATTTGAGACAGAATAATACCTAGACACACACTTGGTCTGACCAAATGTAGCCATAAACTCCTCTGTGTAGAAGAAGGCATAACACCTGGATGCAGCAAAATTCTCCTATCATTGGTGATCCCCAGGCCTACAGCCAAAGTACATCAGCTGTGTACACAGTGAGTGTTGCAACATTCCCAGAGCACCCATATTAACGTGTTCCATCATGACAGTAAACGTCCCAACAGAGTTAAGCTGACCTATAAAATTTTCTACCAGTTGAGGCCACAGGTGTTGCAATTAAATATTTGAGAATTTCTGCAGCATGTTAGTTGATACTCCAACCTCTTAGAAAAATCTACTGAGTGTTGGAAGCTGTTTTGGGATTGCATTAATTTTAACACATCTTGGAAAACTGGAGACCTTTCAAGGGACTGAAGAGGTTGTGGATATTTAATGGAGTAAATGTTGGACTGCAAAGACTGATCTTTAGCAAGCAAAATTACTGTTAACTCAGTAGTTCATCAAAAAAAAGAAAAATCCAAGTTAAAAATATCACTACAGTGTGAGATGCCACTGTTCCCTGGAAAGTAGGGCTCGTCAAAAAAACATGTTATCTTTTCAAGGAGATTTTATGTCTGGTTGATAAAGAAAGTCATGAAGATATAACCTACTTTGGTTTCACTAGATTGTAACCACGTGCCTTCCGGATTGAAGCTGCTGCCATATAAAGAAACAAAAAGACACATCCTACATCAATTAAAATCTGTCTCTGTACGTTAAATGCTATTTTCAGTGGGGAAGGAATGATGTTCAGTGAATTGTATCTTTTCACTGCAATCACCCTAAAAATATATTTTGAGCAGACATTATTCAGTATTTTTTTTTCAGATACATAAAGGCTACTTTTTGTTGATTTGTTTGCTTAGTGAAAGCTGGTACACAGTGTAAGAATGATTAAGGAATCAATAATAAGAAGGACAAGTTACCATTATAAAGATACCAAACAACAAACTGAGTAGTCAAAGTGCACTGAATACGGCCAAGTAAACAGGTTTTGTACCTCTGAAAACAGTGAAACTGAAGGGATCAGGAAGCTGAGTAGGTCTCAGAAATCATCAAAACAAATTTGCCACAAGAAATCCTCTAATAAAAGCACCAAGACAATCACACAAAATATATTTGATTTATTATTTATTGAAATCATATCTCTGCATGCTGTATAACGAAGGCTGCTACAACGTCCCTTGAAGAAAAGTGTGAAAATAGTGCCAGCTAGGGTTTTCAAAGAAAGGGCTATATTATATGAACTTTAGGGTGCAAAATCACATCAGTCCATTAAAGGGTCTAAGATGTAGATTTCTTGTGTAGTTTTTCATAGTTTAATGGAATAGCTCAGATATCAAGGAGGTAGTTTTGAGTCTTGCAAGAGAAAGGTATTCCTGAATCAAATAACTGGCAATTGAAGTTAGTTGAATTTAGCCTTGAAATAAGACAAGATTTCCAAAAAGTGGCAGTAATTATATTTCAGGGTAATTGAAAAGTGGAGGTGGAGGACTCAGCATTCCCTGGAATCTCTAGGAAAGGAATAGACAGGAGAGTTATCTGAAAATCAGGATTTATGGTTGTTGGTCTTTCTTAAAAAGATGTCCTTTGTCTAAATGAGGAAGAAAGCAAAAATCAACCATATTTCCATGGAACTAGAAGTTCCCATATCCCAGAAGTTGCTCAGTAAAGCTGACACTCTTGTGCATTTCATTACTAGTTCGTAATTAGCAAGCCCATTAAATGCTAGTTAATGAGAATGTTAATTTCACTGAGCAGCTGCAGGTGGCTCTCAGCACACCCACTTCTGGGGCAGATCCTCCAGCTCATTGCCCAAGGCTGGGAAATATCCATCTTCCAAAATCCCCAGCTCTGGGGCAGCCCCATCAGAGCCATCTGCTCCAGAGCCAGAGAGGGTACAACAGATAAAACGCCCGGGTCTGGTTAAAACCAGAAAATGACCAACATGATGTGAGAAAAACAGTGTCCATGGCTCTGAGGACTCACTGCAACTGTCATCCCACTGAAACACAGCTTTGGACGTCCTCAAAGTTCATGCCATCTGAAATATTTCAAACAAAATCTCTCCAGTCCAATGGGCTGGTATTTTTCTGTGTTTCTGCAGCAAAAGCAGCACAGCAAGGCTGATTCTAGTGAATTGCCGGTCCTGAAGAGGGAAATAGTAAATCCCACTGCTGCCTGTTACAGAGCCTGACCTACTGCACATGAGCATTTGAGAGGGGAACTCAGCCATCTAGCGTCTGGATTGCTAAAACAGTCAGGGTTTTAGCAGCTGATAAGAGTTTTCTTCCCAAAGCTCTCACGCTTGTGGTGTGCAGCTTTAGTGATGGAAGATTTGGGTTCATCCCAGCTCTCTCAGTGTGAAAGATTTATATAGCTCTGGCAGCATGTGGAACTGAAAGTACAGATAAACCTCTACACTTTTTGATGCTAATTCAAGCAGCACCTTCAAGTGTTGAAAGTTCAGCATCATTATTAATATAAAAACCTTTGAACGCAACAATACACCCCCAGCCCTGCACACCACACACCATTGTACTTACTTTACTTTTATTTCTTCTAATTACAAAGCATTACTCACAAGAATGACAGATTTTATTACTCACTATTATACAATTTCTTTATTCTCCAGTCCTAACAAAAAGAAAGTACAGAAGAAGTTACTTGAGAAAAAAGAAAAGAATACCCCTAATAACAAATGACTTAATTTTAAGAAAGAATTTTGATGCCAAGACATTACTTTCACTGAATTTGCCAGTTTGGTTAAAATTCTTGCCATGTTTGACTTATCTAATAAATGCCACATGAAGTACTTCTGTAGTTAGCTTAAAATTTGTCACTCTCGTGACTAATTTCTTTTAATTAGACTTAACAACATATAAAAAAAAAGATGTCATCATTTAAAGTGAAGTCAAGTAATGTATTGATTGCATGAGGACTTAAAAGCATAAGTAGTCTTAGAGAAAATGATTCAAATGAGCACATTTTTAATTTTGGGCATTTTTCTTTCAGTCCCCTAGGTCCTACTGTATATTACATCTTATGCTATGATCCTTCCAGATGTTCTGTATATGCACACATACATTAAACAATTATATTCATACAGACACTTAAGTCAAGCACGTGAATTCCAGTGTTTAACTATTCAGTAACAAAATGACGCATTTTGTGGGCATCCAGAAGTGAAACAGCTGCCTTGTCCCAGTGATTTTTGACCATGGTTGATATGTGGCTACAGTAGCAAAGGCAAGAGCAATGGACCTTTATTCCCAGGTAGCCTAGGAAACAAAATCTGAGAAGGTAGATGGTTGGCATCACCTTTCATCCGTATAACCATGGCATCACTTGGGTTCATCCTGTGCCACTTCACAAAAATACAGAGATGTTTGCAAAATCTCATTACTGCTTGAGTAAAAGTGTCTGAAAAACACCTCTTTGGGTGTTAAGATGAAAGCTCAGCTCTACCTAGCCTAGGTTCATGATTTTTCTCTTATATGTGATGGTTGCCTTCAACATAAATGAATTCACTGAAATAGTGTCACCTTGACAAAGATCTTTTCAATACGTCATTGCACTTTATGTTTTAGCATCATGATGGTCATGCAATCAACTACAGTGATGTACTGTCATTGTACCGTTACCCATGTTTACTTTAAAAGACTTCCCCTGGAATCTCCTTCTTACTGCTCTCTACAACTACGTGAAAGGAGGTTGTAGAGAAGTGGGGGTCGGTCCCTTCTCACAAGTAACAAGCAATAGGACAAGAGGAAATGGCCTCAAGTTGTGCCAGGGGAGGTTTAGATTAGATATTAGGAAAAATTTCTTCACCAAAAGGGTTATCAAGCATTGGAAGAGGCTGCCCAGGGAAGTGGTGGAATCGTCATCCCTGGAGGTATTTAAAAGATGTGTAGATGTGGTAGTTTTGTGGTGGTTTTGTCAGTGTTAGGTTAATGGTTGGACTCAATGATCTGAAAGGTCACTTCCAACCTAGACAATGCTATGATTCTCTTGTTCGTTTTTTTTTTTATTATTATTTTGTTTTGGTTTTTTTTTGGTTTTGATATAGGAGTCCTGATGAAACCTTACTGGATCGTCACTTAAGATAACCAGAAAAAAACATGTAGAACATGTAAAGACCATCCAGATTAAAGCTATCCTTCAACACCTACAATGCATAAGACCTTCCCAGGCAAAGTAGTCTTGACGTATGGCTGGTGAGCCTTCAGTATCTTTCAGAAACTCAGGTAATTTAAAACATCTGTTCGCAAGCAGCTAGTCCATCCTAAGCAGACTGGGACCTCAAACAACTCTTATGGAAACAGAGGTAGGAAATTAAACAAGGCTGAGAATTCACTCTTACACCTCTTATTCTCCTCTCTTTCTTCCAAAAGTGATGAATGACTAGTCCTGTGCTAATGAACATCATTGTTGAGTGATCTCCTGAATTACTTAATCAAGCAGTGCATTTGGACCCTGTGTCCATTGCCAATAATTGACTTCTACTGGAGAAAAAAAGAATTGAGAAAGCAATTTGTGAAGAAGTCAAGAAAAGCCAGGGACAGAACTGAGCCCTGAGGTGGGTCATTATTTTGAGACTGTAGTTCTTTTCAAGCTGAAACCTGGAATTTCTCAGTAGTTCCACAACATTACAACTCAGAATGCAAAAGTAACGAGGCATATTTATTAAACCTATATGACATGTTATTGCACCAATACTAGGAAAACGTAATACTGAGACCACCTAAACATATGTATGTGCTGAATGACAGTTCCTGACCAGAGGAACCACACTATAGGTTTTTCAGACTCCATTAGTGTATCTGATGCCCAATACAAGATGCAAGGAATCTGAATTTGCATCCTATTGAAGAGACGGGGACATAACTCATTGGTGTCCCTAAGATTAAACCTGTTGCTGTATCTCTAGCCCTGGTTTTGCTTCTTGGAAGAGAGGCTGTTTAACTGCTAGCCGATTATCTGCTTGTGTTTTCCTCTGTTTTTCAGGAGCTGAGGGAAAATATTACTAAGCCTGTAAGGTTTTCCAGCATCAGTCATCAATTTTATTGCACTCAGTCCATTCCTCCTTTGCCTTTGTGTTGTTTGTCATACACTGGAAGTAGCCTATGGAAAGACTTGCTAAGGACAGTATAGCGAGGCAGGAGCACTAACTTTTTATTTAGGCTCTAAGGTGCATGTTAGTGCATTTAATTCTGAAGTAATTTGTTCCCATCTTGCTCGCTGGAAGACTTCCAGCAATTTAATAAATCCATGGGACAAAATATGACTGTGACAAACTGGATTTTTGAAAGAGTTCAGTGCCTTCTGCAGAAACTTTGGCAAAGATTTGCCAATGCCTTTTGAGACTCCTATCTAACCTTTTTCAAGAGTCATGTTGTACAAGATACGAGTTAAGTGAATAGGTTAATTCATAAAGCTGACCAGATGGTTTTCTTGTGATTCCACAGCAGGATTTCTAGTGAGACTCACCATGTTTATGGCTTCTTCACTAACTGGAAAAAAAAAACCCAAAACCCAGCTTGTCGATGCTTTGTTTCTAGCTTGAAGTGCATAGTTAACTCATCTGTTGCCCCAAGCACGGACAAAAGAAGAGTTTTACCCCATCTAGTTGAGTAAAGACAAGGTAAGATTACAGATAAAAAGGTCAGCTCCATGTTGACCAAGATATGAAGTCAAGCTTTTCTCCAGACTCATGCCAGCTGACCACCTCAACTCACTGTAGTTGCAAAAGGTGCCTGATCACTAGATCTGAATTGTATGGTGAACCTCAAATGGATACTTGACTGACTTAACGCAAATTGCTTCTGGCAAGAAATTGACCTCAGATGGTTTAAAGCTCAAGCTATTTTTCTAAGCACTGGACAAATCTTTTTCACGTTAAGCTATCTCTTTCTCTCCCTTCTGCTTGCTTTGCAAGAACACGTATACTGACTAGAACTGGGAGTTTCTTGTAAAGTGAGGCACAAAGGTGATGGCTCTGCTGATGATGTTTGCAGTGCCAAATAGCCAACTGGATTTGCTTGCACTGCTAGAACATATTAATATGCACAAAAAGTGCAGTGCATCACACAGCTATTGCAAATCTTTTCTCCTGGACTCTCTACAAATGACTGAACTGGCTGTTTTTATCCATGCAAAGTTCCCATACCTGGGCAGCAACAAGAAAATTTTTACTGTCAACCAAAAGGTTGTGTTACTGTAAGTGTGTTACTGGAGATATTTTAAAGCCAGTCAGAGGAAAGTGCTTGAGGTAAATAATCCTCTAGAAGTGAGTCTAAACAGCTAATAAGTCTTCTTTAACTTTTACAAAGTAACTCATTACCGCTGGGGAAGAACAATTTCCAGACACAGTCTTACGCTCAGCCTCTACGATTCCAGGCAAAGAACATTGGGTCACATCATTACTCAGCATGGCTGAGAGCTACAGCAACAGGCCTTGATCCCTCATTTGTGCAAGTGTTTCCATTTCAGAAAATGTTTTCTGAATCAATCGACTCCTGGGAATGTTCAAATGCAAACAGAAGCACCATGGGGAGGGTACTGAGAAGTTGTTTCTTCTCTCAAATGTCAGCGTAATCATCTGAGAGTTACTTCTCCTAGAGAGTCCATCAAAGTTAGGTGTCCTTTGATGAACTCCAGCTTGCAAACACATCAGGAATGAGAGAAAGTAGGGTGAGCCAGAGAAAGGAAAATGACATATTCTTATGCAGCTGGAGTTCATGGTGAGTGGAGGTAATGCGGACTCTTTGTCCCCATAGTGGTCTGTGCCACACTACAGAGCTGTGTGGAGACAGGCATAAAATTCATGGTTTTTCTCAACCTGCTCTTCTTCCTTGGAGGAAAACAGCTGACAGATACTCAGCACCATCAAATGGTGGTTCTAATTATCAGTGTCCCATATTAGTTTCAGGGAGCTGGCAAACAGAAAGAGTGTCCTCTGGCATCAGTTTACAATCCACCTGGTCTGGCAGTAAAAGAAAAAGTTGTCATAAAATAGGTGCCCAGAAATGAATGAATTTATTCCATCCAGCCATCCACATCCTCTTTATCTCTGTGTGTTGTAGTTTAACCCCAACCGACAGCTAAGCACCACACAGCCACTTGCTCATTCACTCCGCCGACCACCAGTGGGATGGGGGAGAGAACTGGAAAAGTGAGAAAACTCATGTATTGAGATAAGAACAGTTTAATAATTGAAGCAAAATAATGATGATGATGATGATGATGATGATGATGATGATGATGGTGATGATAATGATGGTGATGATTAGCAATAAAAAGGAAAATGGGGGGGGGGGGGAGGGGGGAGCGGGGGGAAGTAAAGAAATAAAACCCAAGAAAAGATAAGTGATACCAATGAAAAACAATTGCTCACCATGAACTGACCGATACCCGGCCTGTTCCTGAGCAGCATCCCACTCCCCAGCCAGTTTTCCCACTAGTTTATATGTTGACCATGACATCAGATGGCATGGAATATCCCTTTGACCAGTTTGGATCAGCTGTCCCAGCTGTATCCCCTTCCAACTTCTTGTGCACCCCCAGCCTACTTGCTGGTGGGGCAGTATGAGGAGCAGAAAATACCTTGACTCTGAGTAAACACTGCTCAGCACTAACTAAAACATCCCTGTGTTATCAGCAGCGTTTCCAGCACAAACCCAAAACACAGCCCCAATGAGCTACTATGAATAAAATTAACTATACCCCAGCCAAAATGAGCACACAAGCTTAATGAAGAATATGGATATCTAAAGTTTATTTTTAAATGCCTGTTCAGGTCATTCACAGTTCAGCATCCTAGAAACCCATCTTAATTTTTCCATTTACTAATGAGATTACTAGCACAGATTAAGCAAATCACTATTGTAAGAATCAGGGTATAGAAGAGTGATTGCATATAACTGTTTTATTATTTCCTCATCTCTTTCATATGGCTTTCTATTACTTTAAAGCTTTTCCACATACCATGCTGTGGATCCTCCATAGCAATGCTTCTAAGTTCTCTCATCCTCTTCTTACACACGAACATAGTAAAAAATACTTATGACCTTTTTCTACCCAGAGTTACACTAGGCAGCAAGTCTAAATGCTGACTGTATTGCCAGTAGACAGATCTCCACTGTGTTTAGTAGCGAGCCAAACCCTGTCTTTTGTTTATGAATCATGACAATAGTGTCCGCTGCCTCATAGCTTCAGACAGGCCAAAAGCCTTTGGAGGAGATGCACATAATCTACAGAATCAGTTTATTGTGGGATTTAAATACTTTTCAGTCTTTAGTCCACACCATATGATGTCATGCTCAGTGTATGAAGATGGGGGAAGAAGAAGGAAGGGGTGGACATTCAGAATTATGGCGTTTGTCTTCCCAAGTAAACATGATGCGTGATGGAGCCCTGCTTTCCTGGAGATGGCTGAAAACCTGCCTGACAATGGGAAGTAGTGAATGAATTCTTTGTTTTGCTTCACTTGTGTGTGCAGATTTTGCTTTACGTACTAAACTGCCTTTATCTCAACCCATGAGTTTTCCTTGTTTTTCTTATTCTTCTCCCCATCCCACTGTGGGGGAGGAGAAGGGAGTGAGCAACTGTGTGGTCCTAGGTGCTGGCTGGGGCTAAACCACAACAGCTTGTTACATAAAAACATATGTGAGCAGGTAATGGGAACAAATTCATGAAAGAGGCTGAGCCTGAGAAAGCTGTATGGCTTCATTCAAATTTGGTCATTATTGGATCATTTGACCATGTATGCCATGCCATAGTGTTGTACTCTTGCCTGGCAATATTGAATGATTCCTCCAGGATTTCATTGTTGTGTTTTACTGAATCCCGTGAAGGTCAGAGCTCCTCCAGGCCCGTGAAGAAGAGACATTATGGAGGAGTGCCAGATGGATTCTCCTTCTTGAAACCTTCTGGCAATCTCAGAGCCCAAACTCATTGTCAAACTATTGGTGGAAACAAGTGAAGTCAAATGTCGAACACTAAGGGGCATTAAGATACAATGTCTATGCATAATCATAGAATCATAGAATGTGTTGCATTGGAAGGGACCTTTAAAGGTCATCTAGTCCAACCTCCATAAGTAGAGGTTCAATTTGTTAAATGAATTCACATTAAATTTACGCCTTAAGTAAGAACAAGGAACAGGAGGGATTTTCTCAGTCATCACCACAAGTCCAACTACATCCAGAATCAGGTTACATCTTGTGAGCTGGTGAAGCTCAATTTTAAAGCCAGCTCAGATTGTTTTGTACCATGTGTTCCCTTATACATGTGTCCTTAGCCTGAGGACAATGTGAGAAAACCTTCCCGAGAACAATATCAGCTCCTGGAAAATAGGCTCAGGGTTTTTCATTCGTTTAGTTTTTTTGATGGAGGGTTTTTCTGTTGTTTGCTTGTTTGTTTTGTAACTGTGGGCAACCAGCTGTCTCCTCAGGGTGGTCCCAGGAAAAGAAAATGCTGTGACAAACCACACAGAGCAATTTTAGTTTCAACAGGGAGCAACTGTTCTGAGATATTCTTAAGATGCCTGGCAAAGCCCTAGCAGCTCTGGCACTGCATTAGAATGAAGAAAACCAGCACTACAGGGAAAAACGACCCTCTAGCAATGGCAACCTTGTGAAAGGATCTCTCTGCTAGATTTCCATGGATAGCATCAGCCTTGGTACTATGCCAGTCATGGGGCAACAAAATCCTTTTGAAAACAAATGGGCTATACTTAAAATGCTGGGCTGGAAAAGTTGGAGTCTGAATCTATCCTGACTCTATACGGGGAGCAGCAAAGCTCCCCATCCACAATGGACCTCTCTTCTCTGCTCCCTTCTTATGCTGGGTAAGTCATACCTCAGCGAAGACCATGCTGTGGCTTTCATGGCCCATTCCAAGCTTTGCTGCTCTATTTTCTGTTACCTACTAGGGAATGGCACAGATGAAAAATAATAGCATGGTGATTTGCTCCCCTTAAACTCACAGACCACCGGCCACTTCAGAGTAAAGGTGGTATTTTGTTCACAATGAAGACACCTATATGCCTACAATCTCCTCTTTCCAATTTTATGCAGGAATGCAATGTGATTTTTCCCACTTGTAGTATTTATTTCTTGATCCAAAGTAGCATGTTAAAGCTTGTGTTCCTATGGCCTGTTCAGTAACAGAAGCAAAAATAAGCTTCAGCAGTTGCATTCACGCTATAAATGGACACTGTCTTGGTAGACCTGAGATGTCCAGACAGTTTAAGCAATGTTAAAAGAGCACCCTGATTTGTGAGGTTGCCCCATACCACTGGGGACGGAATCAGTCACAGTGTAATGAAGCATTCAGGCCCTCAGTTACAAAATAAGCCTCACAACACAGTGTTTACTCCACTAGATATCAGCACTGAGCAGCTCATATAAATTTTGAACCACTAAATCTTTTGAAGTTATTAGGTCTGACTGTGCTTGTGGATTTCTACCAAAGACCAGGGCCCAATGATCAGGGTATCAATCACAGTATCAGCTTGTTCCCATTTTCTGGGCACCCAAGGGTTAACTTGGATTTGGGAGCACTTTTGTATTAGCTGGTTTGCTCCTTCTCCCATGCTCAGCTCATGGAGTTGTTAGGGCATATTCAGATGACATAAGAGAAGAATCTAGTGGCTGCTCAGAGCACCAAATGCATCCAGGGATTGGGGTATCAATAAATCCATCTATCTAATGTTTTGCTTAATACAATATGAAAAGAAAAAAAAAAGAAAAAAAAGTTAAATAATATAATGCATACTCTTTTCTTTCCCTCCTTATTCCTTCCTGAAAGGGAAGACTCTCCAGTCTACTCTGTGTCCACAGAGAATCATCCCTGTAAAAACAAACAACATGTAGTCATCTGACAAGAGAAAGAAGCAAGGCACTGCCTTCTGTCTGGATTGACAGCAATTTGCCTGGGGAAGCTGCTTGCTTATTTACTTGAATGTTTGATTACTTGAGTGGCATCCTTCCAAGACAGGCAGAATTGCCAGGAAGGAGATGGCATTCCTACCATGGAGCAAATCATCAGCCCTTTTAACCTAATAACTTGTTTCCGTCACTGGCAGGGCTGGTGACCTCCCAGAGAACCTCTTTGCAACTTCTTTGTGAGTTTCCTTAGTCACAGTGTGACATTTCTGCTGCATCCCAATTGAGGTACCAGGTATACTCATAATTTATTTTTCTCAACCAGTATAGCTGCTGAGTTGTGTTTATTCATGTCAAATTCTGATCTTTTTTTCCTTTTTCCTACTTTTCTATCCGCTAGTCCTAGCCTTCCTAAGCAATTTAACTGAAAAATATCTCATGAGAAAGTTTATTTGTTGACGACAGACACTAAGGCCACGTGAGAAGGAAATGTAGCAGCCTGAAAAAAAAAAAAAAAAAACAATGAAAAAAATCAACTAAATAGATAATCCCTTCCAAAAACTCAGCAAATCATTATTTAAAAGAACATGTCCAACTAAACCTTTAAATAAACCAGCCTACTACCCAACAAACAAGAGAGAATAGCAAAACTGCAATACATTAGCCAGAGAGAAGGAAAAACACTATAAGGTTTCATGTGCTGATCTTCAGGCATAGGGATGCTGGGCATGACGTAACATTGGGCAGGAGAAATATGAGCTTTTATGTGCAAAAAGACAGCAGGAGATGAGAAAGCAGCTCCTCTGATAGATTTCCTGATTGCACTGAGCCCCCCAGAATGTAAAGATTGGTATTTTTATTGTTTTGTCCACTATCTTGGCCAGAGATTTAATGGATATCATTTACAGAGATGATAGGGTATTTAATTTCCAGCACAGGTTTCTTTCAACTCACTCTTTTCTTCTTTTAACTTCACCTTATAACTAATCTTCACCATCAATACCAGTATATAGAAAAGCTCTTTCTTCAACCTGGTCAATGAAATAAAATCCCAATAATAAACTTTAGGCAACATTAAAGAAACTCCGTGATTTTACAGTGAAAGTCCTGTCTCCTGAAGTCTTAAGGTCAATGGCTGAAGGCTATGTGACACTTCAAGAGATGCTTTTCTAACTTGGTTTCCTCAGGAAACAAACTTAGGCAATTCTTTTACACATTTGTGCAATGATACAAATAACCATTCGCCCAATTGTCACCTGCATCTGACAAGAAGGCAGAATTTCCAAATTAGATTGATTTCTTCCACTGTAAAAAATTGTTTTTGAGTGAGCACAACCATTATTAGATATTAGAAGGGCCATCACATTCCTTTGTGTTGACTCAAAACTGCACTGGAAATCCACGCACTGCTGTGCATTGACCATCATAAAATTTAATAGCATCTAGAACACATCAAGGAAAATTAAAAAGGGTCTGGTATTAAATGTTCTCTATACACATTATTAAAGACTGTTAGTATGTCCAAGCATTTGAAAATGAGGAATAGAAGGCAGATAAAGGATATGAAAAAAAAAAAAAGGACACTTTATTATCCCTATTCTAATGATAAGCAGCAAAGATGCAGAACTACTGTGATTTTTTCCAAGGTTATATACTGCCAGTCAATAAGGAAAGTGGCAACCATTCTGAAATTTCTTAACAGCCAATATAAAGTAGGAGCCTTTTTTTTTTTTTTTTCCTCACTTATGGATCTAGTTTTCCCTTCCAAATGGGTTTATCTGAATGAATTACAGATCTAGCTTGCATGTCGCAATATAACTCCCAAATCTGCTTCTACACTTTGGAGAAGTAGGTCCCTTTAGCAGCTTGTGCACCTCTCCTGAGATATGAGAGAGGAGGAAAAAAAAATAAAACATTCTTCCCTTTTCCCTCATTTCCAATTCTGTGGGGGTCTGAGCTGAAGACTGCAGGAACTTCATGCCTGTGTGTGCCAAGAAGGAAAGCAAAACACAGATAGAAGCAGAATTTCCTTTTTGTGTTCAGCTAACAGGCACTTGAATTGAGCATTTCCCATGCTTAACTTTTGAAGGGAAAGGATATCTCAAACAGCACTGGCTTCCAGCAACACCAGTTCGAACCCCAGGTCTTCTAATAACGCTTCGGCTTGGATGGACTGGGATCTAGCTAGGGGTGGAATTTCCTGGTTTGAGGTAAAACAGAACCAACTTTTTGTTCAGTAATTTTACTTCTTGGCAAGGCCTCTTCTAACTCTCTGAAATTAACAGCACATTGTGCCAAAAACAGTTTGTTCTCAGAGTGGTAAGACCAATGTTTACAATTAGTGTCAAGGAATGGTACACAGAGAGGCTCTTGCTTATACTTATTGCTATAACAACCAAGAT
This sequence comes from Alca torda, assembly GCA_008658365.1. Lineage (NCBI taxonomy): Eukaryota > Metazoa > Chordata > Aves > Charadriiformes > Alcidae > Alca > Alca torda. The sequence goes on from CM018077.1 coordinate 162,745,922, forward strand.
CAGCTAATTTCATTATTTGCCCTGTTGGAGGGTCAGAGATGGAAAAGCGTAGAGGGGTCACACCTGCGGGGAGGAGCGGACAGCACAGGTGACCCCAAACTGACCAACAGGAGTATTCCATCCCATCTGCCCCATGCTCAGTATAAAAGCTGAGGGATCAAAGGGTCAACTCTCTTTCTTCAATGGCCAACATCTGAGGAGAACTCTGTTCGTCTGCCTTTAATCCCGATCCGTGTGTTCCTGACTCCAGCTCTGGAATCCAGTTCCCATCCATCACTGAGCCCAGTCTGGGACTTCCCCAGTGCCTGCTGGTAACGTCATCCTGTGAGCTTAATACCGTTTTGTATATATTGTGTCTATTTCATTATTTTCCGTTTATTTTATTATTAATAATTCATTAAAGTAGCTTAATTCCTTCTAAACTCATAAATATCCGTGTGCGAGAGGTCTCTGTCCCCGGCCATTGGCCAATTTGGCCAAAACCACAACAGAAGGGAAAACGGACAGTCATGAATACATGGACCTGCTGTGTACTGATTGCTAGACTGGTGCCTCTAATAAGTATTCCACAACAAATTCTCTGTCAGCTAAGCTGTTACCAGCCAGAAATGCCAACTATGAAGACCACTTTTTTTCAGCATTAGCGTTGGAGTAGCGACGCTGGAGCAGAACAGAGAAAGGCAGAGTTTCCCCAGAGAGAGGGAAAGAAAAATCAAAATCAAGCTGCTTCTATTTTCAGTCTTTTAGGCTGGAACAGATAACTGAAGATGGAGACCTCGAGGACTGTTTTTATTAGGAGGGGAAATGCAGCAACTCTGTGTTGTGTTTTATGATTGCCCACACACTTGGGTGAGGGATGCCTTGTTGTGTGTTGGGTGTCTCAAACCAGCTTTATCACTAGGGATATTTAATAGTCTTAAGAGTTGTTTCTCAGGCACTCGATAGATTTGCAGCACGAGGACGCGTTACAAAAATGTAGAACACCAAAACATATTACTGGTGATGCATTTAATGGTAAACTGTCTCCTCAGCTGAATCAACCTCTCTTCTAAATCCCTCTCTCATTGGGTAATCTGGAAATTTTTTCAGTTACTATAAGATGGAGCTGTCTTGTGTAACCTGAATGCTGTTGCTCTCTTCACTCCATCTTCATTGTTCTCTCAGTAAAAAAAAAAAAAAAAATGAAAGGCATAAATAATTAAAAAATTAATATATAATACTTTTTTGCTAGAGCCTCCCAAGATAGAATGACCTCTTTGAGAAAATGTGTTTGTTTAAGTCCAGGTTCAGGTACTTGGGGTATCACACGATATAGAGGTGGCATAGCCATACTTTTTTGCTCATTTTTCCCCAAGGTCCGTTGATCAAAATTTCTGTTTTATGTCTAACAGGACACATGTCTGATTTCAGCTGTTTCCCTCCCTTCCAGTTTCCTGAAGAAAAAAGAAAAAAAAAAGGTATGGTATTTTTTATACCATATTATCTTCATCTAGATCTATAACAAGTTTTATTTTGTCAGCAAAGTGCAAGAAGCAAGCACATTTTGCAGATGGTGTAATTTGAGGAATGCCTCTCAATTCCTCCTTCAGTGTATAAGATCTTCTCTGAAGCAGACTGTCCCACTCCCACTCTTGGATTTCAAGAGGATTTAGTCTTATTATTACACATGCTAACAGAAAACAGTGGAATGGATTTTTTAATCATTAAAAAAAGCAAGTTCCATCAAAATGTAAACATTTAGATAAATCACACTCATTTCACTGACATTTTCCATTTTGTTATGAAAAACATTTCAACCAGCAACTTAATGAAGATTTTGGCAGCTTGATTTTACTTTTAAAAAGCTGTACATTTTCAGTTCTCTTTGAGATGTTGATTTTCTCACTTTTTAACTTCATGTTGCCTGTCTTCTTTTTGCTGTGGAAATTCAAGAAAAGAGAAGTGGAATTAAAGTGCTTTTTTTAGTATATTTTTCACAATGTTACTTCTTTAATTTCCATTTATTTTGCAACAAAAAGGACAAGGGTTAATTAAAAAAAATAAGCAAAATAAATATCGTAACTATGAATTAAATATTTTTTTTCCCTTCTGAAAAAGCTAAACTACCAGATACTTCAAAGAAAGTCTTCCCCTGTTTGCTTGCTCTTGCCTGAAATCCTAAGGAAACTAAACTTAAACTATTCATGATCACCTGACATACTGTGTTTATTTTCTTGTATTCCATTTTTTCTTTCCTCCCTGTTCATGTGTTCTTCCTTAATAAGTTACACAGCCAGCAGACAATTTCAACCTAATTTGTCAGGAGGGAGAATTATTAAAATGCTCCTAGCTTTCAGTGAGATGTGTGGTTTGAAGAATTATAGAATCATAGGATGGTTTGGGTTAGAAGGGACCTTAAAGATCACCAAGTTCCAACCCCCCTACCATGGGCAGAGACACCTTCCACTAGACCAAGTTGCTCAAAGCCCCGTCCAGCCTGGCCTTGAACACCTCCAGGGACGGGGTATCCACAATTTCTCTGGGCAACCTGTTCCAGTGTCTCACCACCCTCGTAGGAGAAAGGAGAAAATAAAGAGGTGTGAGATCAGTCACACCACAACCCTCACTTGATATCAGAGTATCCACATTGGTGCTAAATGCCAAGACAGGTATCCTTAGGAAACCAAGGGTGGGTTTGTCTGATTTAGAGTGTGTGTTTCTGATGAATGTGTTTCCCTCTGAAAAAATCACTGGAGGGTCCTTGCTCCATCTCTGGAGAGCAAGGCAATGGGGTCAGTGAAATTCAGGATGTAATCTCAACTCAACTCCTGCCCTGGGTGAGACAAACAATGTCCTACACTCTGTTGACCTCCTCTCTGGAGGTTATTAAAACTGGGAGCTCAGAGTAGTGTGCTGAGATCTGAGGTTAGGTGATAGAAAACCAACCCTGGGCTGCTTTGTCTGCCTTTGCAACTGGTTTGTTCCTTTCCTTTTGGAGACGTTGCAGGAAGCTAATTACATCAGGGATTCCTCGAGGTAGTTCCTACTTCAAAACTGCATGCTTTCTAGCAAAACATCTAAACAAACCACCTCTCTATGACTAACACATTTCTGGAATCACATCTTTCAGCAATTCCTTTATTGTTTTGTCCCTTAACTGAAGGTAAAGAGAAGCAATTCAGCCCCTTCCTCTCCCAACCCTTCCTCTTCTCTGACTCACCGCAACGGAGAAGTTCTGGCATCACAGTCCGTCTCCTCGGAAATGAAGAACTGTCGCAGATGTGGGCTGTCTTTGGAAGTGAGTCAAGTGTGAGTAGGAGGCATGTGATTGTTAAAATATAATAAGAGGGACACTCCCAATTAGTAGATAGCCCACTCTGCAATCAGCTGTAATGGGAACAGAGGAAGAGGAATCAGTGTCAGAGAGATGATGCAGTGGGAGTGGTTATTACTACCTGTGTACCTCAGTAGCTAATTAAACCCACAGTTCCCCTTAAGTGGCATTATCATATGAATGATATGGAAAGAGAAAATTATGAGGGTAAGCTGGCTTCACAAAGGGAACTTCAGCTGTCAGTAGTTCATCAGCATTGAAAGAGGTCCAGAAAAAGGTGTAGGTGAGGACTGAATATTCTGACAGCTCCTCCAGCCAGCCCTGCTTCTGCTCTAAATGATATGTAGATGTCTGGAGTCATAATGACCCCCTAATTAGTCTTCTGTATGTCATTCTTCTCTTGGCAATCTCAGCAAGAGTTATGTCAAGCAGTGATATATCATCTTACATTGCTTGAGGTTTTCAGAAGGACTTCTCGTAAACTCTGCTACCTGTACATTGCAGGTAAAACAGAGCAATTAATGCACCTGAGAACTGAAACAAAAATAAGAGTAGAAAAAAAAAAGAAGGAAAAAAAAAAAAGAATGAATTTCTTGGATTGTCCTCAAGTTACTTAAATGATAAAAAAGATCACCCATTTATTTCATATGGAGGTCAATTTTTCAAATTAAAAAAAAAAAAAAAATGCCATTTTGAAATTAAGGGTGAAAATCTTTAACTTAGCAAACTGTCAAAATAAAGGGGTTTGGCATTTCCAAAATGAAACATTTCATTTAGAAAATGTCAAAGGTATATACACTGACATTTAAAAAAATTATCCCCACATTGCTATTTTGCAATTTTTGGCTAAAACACCTGCTAAATTCAGCCTAATTCTCTAAAGATTTTCATTGCTCTAAGATTTAATTTTATTTGGAACTATTATGTACTGAAATGGCAAAACAAATCCCCTGTGTTCACTCTGGATAAATTTATAGGCAGTTTTATGAATGTCTACCAAAGATTTGATGTACTGGTATTTAGCTTAAGGCCAAGACGACCTGTCGCATTCAAGCTTGCTGACCAATGCAGCATTTATGCAATCATATTGAAAAAGACGTATATCAATCCCACTTTCTCATCTGTGATAACCTGTTACCTTCTGATATACGTGTATTAAACAGGTCAGTTCAATGCCAAAATGTAACCTGGACTAGAGTCTTGAAGGAACTCACAGATGAAATTTTGGTGAAGGTGTATAACCTTTCATTACAAATGGCCGCTGTTCCCAAAGACTGGAATAACCAATCTAATTCACATCTACAAAAAATGGAGTATTAGGAAGTAGACTCTCTAATAGAGAGTTTTGGAGATAACAGTGTGACTCCCTGGAAAATGAGTAGAGTCAACAGTAAAGAACGAGACCACTAAGTGTATGGTAAATATGGACTGCTGAGAAGAGTCAATATGGCTCTGTAAAGGGAAATCAGCTCAGGAAGGGAAGGCAATCAGTTCAGGAAGAGTAAGAGTCCACTGGAAATCCAGTGGAAAAACTATGTTTAGACTTCCAAAAAGCCTCTGCACAAAGGGTTATTAAAAAATATAATGTGCCACAGGATTGAGAATAGCTTCTTTCATGGGCTGATATCAGTTTGAAAGGAAAAGTAGGCCTGAATGGTCACTTTTCAGGATACAGAAGAGTGGGGTGAAATGCCATGGTGATGAGCTCCTGAAGGACCTCACAGGACTGTATGAGCGGGCAGCAAGGTGGCAAATGACTGTCAGTGCAAATAAATGTTGTATGCCTAGGGAAAAGCAATCTAAATCAAACCTGCATGCTGCTGTACTCAAAAATGTCAGTTAAAACCTGGGAAAGATATCCTGAAGACCTCACTGGAGTTCTCTGAAATCATTGGCTTTGTGTGCCACGGCAGCCAAAAATGTTGGTCATCACCAAGAATGTTTTTGAAAACAGGACAGAGAGAGTAATTTTGTCATCACACAGAATTTTGATGCACTCACATACTGAGTAAACTGTGCAGTTCTCATCTCTGTCTCTCAAGAAAGCCCCAGTGGAGGTAAGAGAAGCTCCAGATAAAAGCAAGTAAGATAATCAGGAGGGTGGAGTAGTTGCCTTTAGAGGAGAGACTAAAAGAGCTGCAGGGATTCTTCAGACTAGAAAGAAGAATGCTGGGGAAGTGGAGGATAAGGCTGAGGCTTAAAAAATTATGGAGACGACTGATAAACCAAATGGGGAACTGTTCTTCAACAAAATTAATAGAAGGTCAGAAACCAAAACAGATTGCTTCTTAATCCAGTAGACAGAATATGGGACTTGCTTCTGTACAAGGCAGTGGAGTCAGATAAAAAAAAAATTAAAACAGTTACTCAAAATAGATACAAAAAGGAATTGGCAGAGATGTTTCCTCTACCTTCTCTACCACAACAACTGTGGATGCATGAGGAGTAACAAGGGAATAGACTGCAGAGAGTGGCCAAGGTTTTCCACCCCACAGCATGGCGCCTTCTAACCCTTAATTCCAAATTCCGTTGCTGGAAAAGGGGAATCCTGTGCTAGAAGGACTAGAGGTCTGAACCAATAAGTAATTTCTTACATCCTTGTGCAAGTACTGGGCAACAGCATGACACGCAGATTGTTTACTTAATTGTTAACAAGCACATTCTGCTAAGGCTTGATGTCAAGGTTTCCCTTTTACCAATTTGAATATAGCTTGTTTTTAAAACATGGTTTCATCTGAGCACTGTAGTGACCCGATTGCAACAATGGAAATATCATAAACACATGAGTAACAAGTGCATTCAATTATTCTCCATGGTTATAGGAAGCCAATTTGATTCAGGAACAACTGGAGAAATATGTATTAAGCCATCTATTCATCATTATTACTTCTAGGTATTTTTTTTTATAAATACCAGAATAAGTGACCTATCTTCCAGTGGTTCTGCATTGATTTTATGCATTGGGTGCTTAAATTTGTGAAACAATGTATTCATTATCCTACTTGAAAAGTTCACATGGATTTTCTCAAATTGGATTCTCTGTTATGGAAGCATTCTGTAAAATTTCAGCGTCTCATTGTTGGCTTTATCATTTTGGGACTTGAATTTTGCAGAAAAATTGCCTTACAGTTCATCTTATTTATGGCAGGCATTTTTTTTTTTTCTTTAGAAAATGCATACATAGAAATTTAAGGATATCTAAATGAACTTTCCAAGTGGGCTAATGAGTCCACACAAACCCACTGTGTGGCACTTTTCTCACCACCTTTGTGAAGGTAATCTAGTTAACAAGTCATTCTGTCCATTTCCAAGCATTGATTACACATTACCTCTAACAGCCAAGCAATTCTGCTCAAGTCTGGTTGCTACCACAGGAGACCAGACCTCAGGAACACCTAGAACAGGATCTTCTGTGGCTCTCCATGGTCTGGCTTTCAGTTAGGACCCAGCTTAGATAGATCTTAGGTTGGGACCTACGACTGATTTTATTGTTGTGTGCAACCACCAGCTCACATATTGACAAATGTAGTGGGCCCAACTCAAGCCTTCTCAGTCCAATCTGAAAGAGAATTAAACTAAAATAAATCAGGTCAGATTTCACTCTGAATAACGGCATGTCCACTTGCTTGTTCAATATGTTTAAAAACTTCCAAGTCACACTTCCATGTGAATTAACTTCCTGACGGTGCCTCCTATACAAGCTCTTGCACATAATTATATCTTGCTGAAGCTTGTACAGATTCCTTATGGAAATTTCATCAACACCAGGCATGGGACTTTTCCTTCTTCATTTAGACATAGATTTTTTCTGCTGTGTGTGTCTCACTCTCTATCTAATTTATGTCCTGAGACAGACGTGCTTCCAGATGGTAAAGACTCGCCTGGGTCATGCAAATGTGACAGTAACAGCAACACTTCCAGTACCTCCACATGGACAGGAGCAGACGTTTGGCACATTCCCACACACGGAGAGGTGACAAGTCACAAATGTCCTCAGCTCTGGTTATTACAAACAGAGATAGACGCAAAGACCCTTTTCATGTGTCTGGGGATGACTGGGCGATCTGGGTTTGTCATCAAGGGCTAAGGAAATAACTTCACAGGGGGGCCAACGTTCATATGGAAGAGACTTGAACAGTAAGCAACTTTTTGCCCTATACTCCTCCTGGAGAAGTTGCTTGTTTCTGTGAGAGTGAAATGAAGTAGCCAATAATAAACTAAAAGGCAATTAAAGGGTGATGATCGAGTAGAGAAGTACATTAATGCTTTCACTGTATTGTGCCTGGGGAGGTATATGAAATCTACACGTCAATTTGGATGGAGAACAATCCATTGTGCAGCCTGCTAACTCTGCAAACTTTGCACAGTCCAGATGTTGCCAAGGATCCTGAAGCCGCTCTTCAAAGGTTATAACTGGCATATTTGAGGTCACTGCTTCAGTCCCACCAGGGATTCAGCCTACCATGTGCTGGCTTGCACCCAAGCTCCCTGAAGAGATTGAAAAGGTAATCGTGATGAAACCCATCTTCCACAGCAACCCCAGTTACTAACAAAACCATCATTTCCTTGGACAAGTGAGAATTCAATGTAAAGGTCAAACAGAAGCATACTAGAAAACATACAGCAATTCTTCAAAGTAGGCATTTTGTTGTTCACCTCCTCCTGCAATAGCAACACTTGGAGTACAGAGTGTACATCCTGGCTCTCCACCAAGATTTCTCCCCTAAGTATTTTTCTAGTTTCACATTAAAAGCGTCTCCAGAGATTGTGTTTCAACAACATTCTCATCAGATTATGCCCGCAGGGTTGTTCACCCTCACTTGCAGTTTTCTGTACAAAGACCCACAGTGTGTCACCCTGCCTAAGGAAAGCAGGGCATGGGGTAGAGGGAAGGGGGTGCCCTCCCCTTTATTTTGCTCAGACACAGGGTCAGGACGTGGTCAAAATGTACAGTCTGGGCTAGGACTGCAGTACAGGCTTAGGCAGAAGAAACATTCCTCAGGCAAAAAAGAAAAGCTCATCCTTCCCCTGAAGGATGCTTGTTTTCAGCTGTGTCCTGTTGATTATTCAGTATAAGCAAATTAAAAGGCCTGGAGCTCTTTTCTGCCCCTGATTCCAGTTGGGATGGCACAGATTGACTCCATGCTCCTAACTCTTTCCCATAAAACAGAGTGTATTAATCCCAACTATCTTTCGGGAAAGGTTTCCAGCTTGTTTTAACTCCTAAACGATATCTGGGTGCTTTTCAAGAGAGAGCTATTACCCCCAGACTAAATCTATGCCGGGAAGCATCTTGATAGTTAAATGGTATGGAAGAATATGGATCATTGTTTCATCCTGTACCACGGCCCTCTTTATTTAGCTAGTGTCAATACAACCACTTAGTCCAGTTACACCCCATTTAACTTACTATAATACCTGCTCAAGGGGTTTTCCCAAGTGTGGATTTTACTCTGTCCTGCAATTAACACCAGCCAATGTGACACACATCCCTGCAGCAGGCAACACTGTCTTGACAGAGCAGATTTGCAAACCTCACATTGTTAAAACAAGACTACTTCCATCCCTCCTCTTAGCCCTTTGGATAGAGGTATGTCTGCAGAAACGTTCATATTTCTATTTGCTAATAAATTAATACAAACTTGTTTCAAAAGAGAATGCTCAAGATGGCCACAATTAATTGATTAATTAAGCTTATTCATGGATGAATATTTTCCTTCACAAAGCAATGTAAGAAAATTAATCACAGAATCACAGAATTGTAGGGTTGGAAGGGACCTCTGGAGATCATCTAGTCCAACCGCCCCGCCAGAGCAGGGTCACCTACAGCAGGTTACACAGGAATGTGTCCAGGCAGGTTTGCAATGTCTCCAGAGATGGAGACTCCACCACCTCTCTGGGCAGCCTGTGCCAGTCTCTGCCACACTCAAAGTAAAGAAGTTCCTTCTCTTGTTGAGATGGAACTTCCCATGTTTAAGTTTGTGCCTGTTACCTCTTGTCCAGTCACTAGGCACCACTGAAAAGAGCCTGGCCCCATCCTCCTGACACCCACCCTTGAAGTATTTATAAGCATTGATAACATCCCCCCTCAGTCATCTTTTTTCCAGACTGAAGAGACCCAAATCTTTCAACCTTTCTTCATAAGAGAGGTGTTCCAATCTCCTAATCATCTTCATAGTCCTTTGCTGCACCCTGTCCTTCTTGAACCAGGGAGCCCAGAACTGGACACAGTATTCCAGATGCGGCCTCACCAAGGCAGAGCAGAGGGGGAGGATGACCTCCCTCGACCTGCTGGCCACACTCTTCTTGATGCACCCCAGGATGCCATTGGCCGCCTTGGCCACAAATGAAAATGAAGATGAGTGAAAGTCAGGGACAACTAATAGGTATCCAAGTGCTTCAAAGTATTACAATATGCTGCAAATGAAAAGTTTTTGTTCAGAAATGCTGAAATATTTCACTTGGATGCTTTCAACATGTTTGAACTTTCTGGAATTTTTGATTTCAAATTATACTGGTCCTTTAAATGTTACTGTGAAGAAAAAGGTGGTAAGGTTAAGTAGAGGGGTTAAAAAACCCTGCTGTGAAACGTAGCAATAATTTGAGGATGAAATAAAGCATTTTAGACTGATCTTTTTCCCTCACTTGGCCAAGTTTGGTATGCTCAGTTTTGTTTTGCTTTCACCATTACCCATCACTCTCCACCTTCCTCTTATCTCCACTCAACCCTTTTTTTTTTCCTTTGATCTCCTCCTTTTTGCTCTGCAAATCCTTTTCACCCCCAGCTGTTTCCTTCACTGTTATTTTCTCATTCTTTTTTATTCTCTTATTTTTCTCTCCTTCGTCCTTGCACATCCCACCCACTTCATTGTCTCTACAGCCCTTTCCCACTCAGCGTAACCTTTCATTCACAATCTGCTCCTAATAACGTTGAGTGAGACGGAGCCATTTGCCAACCTGGGGAAAAACAGGACTACAACTTTCAGACACTTGTGCTGTGGCTCCACTTGGTCCATGGGCTCAAGTGGAACACATTGACAATACCAAGTTGGGTGGAAGCATTGATCTGCTTGAGGGTAGGAAGGCTGTACAGAGCGATCTGCACAGGCTGGATTGATGGGCCGAGACCAGTGATATGAGGTTCAACAAGACCAAGTGCTGGGTCCTGCACTTGAGTCACAACAACCCCATGCAGTGCCACAGGCCTGGGGAAGAGTGGCTGGAGAGCTGCCAGATGGAAGACGACCTGGGGGTGTTGGTTCACAGCTGGTTGAATATGAGCCAGAAGTGTGCCCAAGTGGCCAAGAAGGTCAGTAGCATCTTGGCTGACAGCAGAAGTAGTGTGGCCAGGACAACTAAGGAAGTGATCATCTCATTGTACTCATCACTGGTGAGATCCCACCTGGAATACTGTGTTGAGTTTTGGACCCCTCACTACAAGAAAGACGTTGAGGTGCTGGAGTGTGTCCAGAGAAGGGCAACACAGCTGGTGAGGGGTCTAGAGAACAAGTCTTATGAGGAGCAGCTGAGGGAGCTGGGGTTGTTCAGCCTGGAGAAAGGGAGGCTGAGGGGAGACCTCATCACTCTCTACAACTACCTGAGAGGAGGTTGTAGCAAGCTGGGGGACAGTCTCTTCTCAGAACTAACAAGCGATAGGACAAGAGGAAATGGTCTCAAGTTGCACCAGGGGATGTTTAGATTGGATCCCAGGAAAAAATTTTACACTGAAAGGGTTATCAAGCACTGGAACAGGCTGCCCGGGGAAGTGGTGGAGTCACCATCCTTGGAGGTATTTAAAAGCCGGGTAGACGTGGTGCTGAGGGACATGGTTTGGTGGTGATTTTGTCAGTGTTAGGTTGATGGTTGGACTCAGTGATCTTAAAGGTCCCTTTCAACCTAGATGATTCTATGATCCTAACTGTGCTAGCTGTTAAATAGCCAGGAAGCATTTCCTTCAGCCTGTAGTCCTGTGTGCAATTTCTCAAGGCTAAACTGGGAAATTCAGCTGAAATTCATAATCTCTGCAAGTAACAAGCATTCAGTTGTTCCTTTCCTTTTCTGAAGTCAAGTCCCATTGTTCACCTTTAAGGTGTGTTCTCATCTTTAGCAGAGAGTGGAACCTCAGCCAAGGTTTTCTGCCAGCTCCTTAGCCAGAAACTTAATGAGATTAAAGTTATTATGGAAACACCCTGAATTACGTGACCTAAAAGCAAAAGGAAAGCAATTATTTTGATAGCAATATGCAAGGCTTTTAGATAAGTATTTTGTCATCTGCATCATTTATGAGCAGTCCTGGATAACTGGGGAAGTCCCAGCTGACTGGAGGTTGGCAAATGTGACACCCATCCACAAGAAGGGCCAGAAGGAGGATCCAGGGAACTACAGGCCAGTCAGTCTGACCTCGGTGCCTGGGAAGGTCATGGAACAGATTATCCTCAATGCCATTACACAGCACATGCAGGAGAACAGGGTGATCAGGCCCAGTCAGCATGGGTTTGTGAAAGGCAAGTCATGCCTGTCAAACCTGATCTCCTTCTATGATGAGGTGACCCGCTTAGTGGATGAGGGAAAAGCTGTGGATGCTATCTACCTGGATTTTTGCAAAGCTTTTGACACCGTTTCCCACAGCATTCTCCTGGAGAAGCTGGCTGCTCATGGCCTGGACAGGTGTACTCTTCACTGGGTAAAAAACTGGCTGGATGGCTGTGCCCAGAGAGTGGTGGTAAATGGAGTTAAATCCAGTTGGTGTCCGGTCACAAGTGGTGTCCCCCAGGGCTCGGTACTGGGCCGGTTCTCTTTAATATCTTTATCAATGATCTGGATGAGGGGAATGAATGTACCCTCAGTAAGTTCGCAGATGACACTAAACTAGGCGGGTGTGTTGATGTGCTTGAGGGTAGGTTGGCTCTGCAGAGGGATCTGGACAGGCTGGACCAATGGTCTGAGGCCAATGGTATGAGGTTCAACAAGGCCAAGTGCCGGGTCCTGCACTTGGGTCACAACAACCCCATGTAGTGCTACAGGATTGGGGCGGAGTGGCTCAACAGCTGCCCAGCAGAAAAAGACCTGGTGTTGTTGGTGGACAGCCGACTGAATATGAGCCAGCAGTGTGCCCAGGTGGCCAAGAAGGACAACAGCATCCTGGGCTGTATCAGGAATAGTGTGGTGAGCCAGACAAGGGAAGTGATCATCCCCCTGTACTCGGCACTGGTGAGGCCCCACCTCGAGTTCTGCGTTCAGTTTTGGGCCCCTCACTACAAGGAGGACATTGAGGTGTTGGAGCGTGTCCAGAGAAGGGCTACAAAGCTGGTGAGGGGTCTGGAGCACAAGTCTTGTGAGGGTCATCTGAGGGAGCTGGGGTTGTTCAGCCTGGAGAAGAGGAGGCTGAGGGGAGACCTTATCACCCTCTACAGCTACCTGAAAGGAGGTTGCAGAGAGGTGGGGCCTGACCTCTTCTCCCTGGTGACAAGTGATAGGACAAGAGGAAACGGGTTCAAGTTATGTCAGGGGAGGTTTAGATTGGATATTAGGAAACATTTTTTCACTGAAAGGGTTACTAAACATTGGAATAGGCTGCCCAGGGAGGTGGTGAATTCACCATCCCTGGAGGTGTTTAAAAAAAGGGTAGATGTGGTACTTAGGGACATGGTTTAGAAGTGGTTTTTGTCAGGGTCGGTTAATGGTTGGACTTGATGATCTTAAAGGTCCTTTCCAACCTCAACAATTCTATGATTCTATGATTCTCTAATGTCTGTGATGGGCCATGATGAACTGTAAGAATTCTGCATGATTTAAAGCACCCTCAGGCCCACAGAGAAAAGTGTTAGAGATTTAGGGGTGTTAAAGAGAGTGAGGAAGAATTGAACTTATTTTCACTTTACAGTTTCTAGTAGCAGCAAGCTTTTTGCAGGTTGTTGAGGCAGTTCGTGTCCTGGGAAGTTCATTGATGACATACTGTCATTTGCTGGTCATCTTCATGTCCATCAGCCATGAGGAGATGAAGGGAGCATGTTAAAAATCAATCTATCTTCTATGTTTCCTTTTATGCAGAAGAACATGCTTGCTTTTTTTTTTTTTTTTTTTCTTTTTTTCCAGCTATTTGAATGGCTGCTTGCAGAGGGAAACCACAGCAAGTGCCGATCCCTTCTCTCTGTGGTGGTTTTGCCAGAGCTCTGTAAGTCTCACTGGGTAAACACCAGTCTTACCAAATTACACTTTGTGGGTTAACACCAAATTAGGATGAAAGTCACACATTGCAATCAAAGACCTTGCGCACAAAGCAATTGTGCAAAACTTCCCCACTGTTGCCGCCATCTGAGTCGTTAACAACCTGGGAGGTGTTTTCTAGCTTTTTGTTCTTTGAAGAGCAAATCTGGACAACGTAAGGAGTCTGCTAGTTCAGGATAAAACCTACTCTAGACAAAATCAATGTGTGTTAACAGGCTTTACTGGCTAATTCAGTTATTTTATTATCCTTGCTTAGCAGTGTCCTCAATAAAAACACTTAGGCTCTGCCCCCCAGTTAGAAACGAGTAGTTGTCTCCTCCTGTGACATGATTATAACACAGGTGTTGATGTGTGAAAGCGGAACGTGTCAAGTAGATTGGTTAGAAATGGCCTGCTGATTCATTGATGAGGGAACATTTTGTGGATTTTGATTAAATATCTCTTAGAAAACAGAAAACAGAGTACAACCTTACAATACTTCCTCTCTGACCTTTCCAGCAGATAACGTTTTCATTCTTCATTTCCAAATTACTTTTATTCTTGTTTTTTCCCTCCCGCTGACTTCATATTCTGTTAAATCATATGGAATGAAATTAAAAAGTAAAAATCAGAGGAGCAGATTTCTGCTTTAGTTAAAGAAAATGTTTCAATTAACCCAAGATTTTGGCTCAAAAGATTGTAGGATGCCTTGCCACTACCTGTTTTTCTTCCAGGCAGTTTCAAAATGAAGTGAAAAAAGAAGTATTCTAGACAAACAGGAAACATTGTCTGTCCAGTTCTGGCAGAGAAGGAAAAAATAGTCCCAGAAGATGATTTATATTCTCAGGACAGACAAAGTCTTGGGTGGCAAGAGACCTATTTTAATGTGGGATGTGTAGCCCTACCAGTGCGATCACTCTAGGACACCCTTCCAGTATTCCCAGAAACAGTCAAATGAAAGTAGCATTTTGGAGAGGGCAGGAACCATTTTTACAAGTTCCCTCACACCAAAGTGTCCAATTCTGTTTTAATCTGATATTGACATAGGATGGGAAAACTTCTGAAATAATCGGGTTTTAAGCAGCTGTTTAAATGTTGAATATTCAGATATTGTAAAAGCATCATTGTACAGAACACCAGAAAGATATCAGCAAAATCTGGAAGCATGGTTACCAATTAATGTCTTATTAGACACCCTGGATACATAATTAGCAACTCGTTCTTGAAATACTTCCTTTCTGGTATTATCTTCCTACACAGTTTCCCAGCTGACCCATATGTTTTGCCCAGCCCTGTCTAGTTTAGAGAGCAAGTGATAGCTCTGAGGACTTCACCCTAAAACTTCAGTGTTGTTCTGGCACCCATAGAGACCCAGAATTTTGAATAATCTTCAGGAATTTGACTTAATTACTTTCTCCCTGCAAAATGTCCCCCATGGGAATGAAGGGATGAGAAGGCTACAGTGCAGTTCTGGACTATCCAAGATAGCTTTAAAAACATTTAGTTATGGGGCAAACTAAATTTTATATACACACACACACACATATATATATAAATATATATATATATACACACATATATGTGTTTACCCTGAACTGGTTCTGGGTTGTCAGAATTAAAAACAGCTGCTGATGTCCAACCCAGTTTTGCCAAGGTGAGCCAACAGTGTCTTTGCTGTGTCACAGATGAAAATATTGATGTGTTTAGTATCTGGCCAGACTTTAGCATGATGGACTCATCCTCTTCATCTCTTGGTAGGCTGACAGGAATGTAAAGAAGCTCCATAAAGTATCAGTCTTGCTGTGACCTCTGCATCAAGGATGAGAAGCCCATTAGCTCCTCATGCATAGGCCCAAGCCTCATGCATTTTTGGTGTCTCTCTGCTCTGCAGTCCTTCATGACGCATGTACCTCGGTGACCTGGTCTGTGATCCGCTGTGTGTCGAATCAAGGGGTAATCCCCAAGGTAGTAACTGGGACAGCAAAGGCATATGAAGCCAGATTTGTTGCTGTCTTTGCCCTACCCATCAGCTCCCGTCCCAACTCATCCTTTTTTCAGCTCTGCCTCCTTTTCTCAACATATGCATGGCTTTATTTTACAGGAGGTACAAGGCACTTTCAATGTAGATCCTTGCACAGGGAGGGTCAAAGAAAGACAACTGGCTTTAGGACTCTCTGTAATGAGCCATGGGGTTCTTCACACTCAGAGTACAACTTCCCTGAATGCAAACCATCCCCTGCACATCTTGCAGCGCTCACAACATGCCAAAACTCTTGCCACTTTTTTAAGAAGCAGACACTTGAGAAGTTGTGAAAAACTAAACTCCTGTCGCTTGCTGTTCCCCATCACTCTGCAAATACATTACCACAATGTGAGTCACAGCAGCCTCAGCATTCAATATACTGAGCACGGGACCATGTTCCCTTCTGCTTTTGATGTCAGTGCTGTCACTTCTGACTTATACCGATAAGTCAAAAAGGAAGTCAAAGACAGTCTAATCACATACTATCTGTCTAGAAAAGCAGACAGGTTGGTCTGGACAACAATGGGATTCCCAGCAAAAGAACATACACATTATCTGCCTATACCTGGGGCTAAAAATTATAGAATCATAGAATCACAGAATGGTTACAGTTGGAAAGGACCTTAAAGATCATCTAGTTCGAACCTCTCACCATGGCCAAGGACACCTTCCACTAGACTAGGTTGCACAAAGCCCCATCCAACCTGGCCTTGAACACCTCCAGGGATGGGGCATCCATAGATTCTCTGGGCAACCTGTTCCAGTGCCTCACCACCCTCAGAGTGAAAAATTTCTTCCTAATATCTAATCTAAATCTTCTCTCTTTCGGTTTAAAACCATTACCTCTCATCCTATGGCTACACTCCCTGATCAAGAGTGTCTTGCCATCTTTCCTGTAGGCCCCCTTTGAGGGGGGTGGGGTGGGGGTGGTGGTGCTCTAAGGGTCTCCTTGGACCCTTCTCTTCTCCAAGCTGAACAACCCCAACTTTCTCAGCCTGTCCTCACAGCAGAGGGGCTCCAGCCCTCTGATCGTCTTTGTGGCCTCCTCTGATCTCACTCTAACAGGTCCATGTCCTTCTTATTTTGGGGAGCCCGGAGCTGGACACAGTACTCCAGGGAGGGTACTCCAGGGAGTAGAGGGGCAGAATCACCTCCCTCGACCTGCTGGGCATTGCTTCAAAATGCACACGTGGATGGGTTCTGCACCACAGTCTGCAAGCCCCTACGAGCTCCACTTCATCCCACCTAGCCTGAGACACTTACCTGAGTCATTGAGTAAGTTTAAAGCCTATTCAACTAAAGGAAAAACAGCAAACTAAAGATCAAGGTCACCTCCAGAGGAACTTTCCTGCTTCCTTTTACCTGCAAATATATCCTGAGTAACTGAATCTTAATTTGAATAATCACTAATAGCTGATTATTAATTTAAGCACTTAAGTGGTGCTGAACCTAGGCCTGAAGCACAAAAGAGAATTTGCTGGCTTATTCCTATCCACTAAAGCCTCACTTTCTAAGTTAAGAGTTCTTTGAAATCACATCCACAGAAGACAAGCCGAACTAAATCTAAATATACTCTTCCCTTTGCACAGAAGCATAGAAAGGCAGACTCACTTGCCCACGGTTATGCCCTTGGCAAAGGTGAGAATCAAACCCAGCTCTCTTGCTCTGTCTCACTTAACAGCATAAGAGGATCCAAGACCTGCAGATTTCTGTCAAGGTCAACATTTCTGAAGGTACAAAAGAAAAGAAGTAGTTTGCCAGCTCCAGAGTTTTAAGCTTTGTGACAGATATGGGGATAATAATATTAATTAAAATACTGTTACAGTACTTAGTGGGAATTATTTGGCTGATATAATTAGGAAAGACAACGTGTCATTATGCCATCTCCATGATGTACAAACAGTAACAGCATCTACTGTAAATTACTATGGCAATAGCAATTAGCTATAGTTCTAATCTAACTTATTGTAATGAGCCATGAAAGGAAACACAGGGCTCAATAAGAGATAGCAGCTGTTGAATCCTGGATAGATCCCGTCCGTGGTCTTGGTATAATTCAGTATCAGAGGCTGAAGGTTTACAGGGTGGCAGAGCTGACATAAGAATTTGAACACAGGTGTGGATTGAGACCCATGAGGAACATGGGACAGTCTTCCAGGATACAGAAATATTGGATTCAGCTACTTTCAGCTTGGCCTTCTGTTGTCAGTGAATTGACACGCCAGGAAATTTCACCATCCTTGGAAGTGTTCAAGACCAGGCTGGATGGGGCTTTGAGCAGCCTGGTCTAGTGGGAGGTGTCCCTGCCCAGGGCAGGGGGGTTGGAACTAGATGATCTTTAAGGTCCCTTGTAACCTGAACAATTCTATGATTCTATGATTCTATGAAATCGAATGCAATACTCGTTTTGTGTGGAGGAAGTCCCTCTGCCCTCCTATGCTGAGATGATCCCGGGGAGTTACCTTTTACTTCACCTGCTTCTGCTGTGGAAAGTAATATTGTGGTCCATTAGGTAGTGTCATTTATTCATATTTCTTAGATATTAACTTTCCAGGTGCACGAGACAGGCATGCCCTGGGCAGTGTGACTTTCTTGTGTTCAGAGCAAGGATAGCTGCAGGTATGGACAATGGTGATGTGCAAGATCCCTATCCAGCTGCCTGGTGTAGAGCATCATGGCACGAGGGTATGTGGCTGCTGGGGGGCTACAGCTCCCTACATTCTCTTACCTCCCTTAGCCTGAAGGGTTTCCGCTTGCAAAGGATGTAAATGGTAGGATAAGTCAAGTTTTTCTGCTTGCTTGATTTCCACCAGGCTCAAATAAGTCTCTTCCCACTGGTATCATCATGTCCTCGTGCACATGGCCTGGTGAAGTTGTTCATGAAACACAAAGGTACAGGCAGACAAAGAAAGGCTGTGAATAGGCAGCTTCCAGCACTTGATTTGTGGCTTAGTCTACCACAGCTTCTTGGCTCTGCTACCCTGGCCTCCACCACTAAGGCAGTTAGGGCTCAAGGGTTTACTATGCCATTAAATCGGGCCAGGCATGCATGCACATATTGAGCAATAGCGAGTGAAAATAGCTCAGTCATGGGAAATTATCTATCCACTCCCATGGAGATGACATGGCTCAGAGCATAGGACTTCACTTTGCTTGGCCAGGACCAGGCACTGCAGAGCTTTGGTAGGAGTTTCCTGTATTCCTATATTCTCAAAGTGCCTAGAGGGGGTGAAAGGAAATAATTACAGCTGCATGGCATGATTCTCAGCAAACCAGGCTTCTCCACAAAGGGCAGGGCTCCTCTGCAATACCTTTCTTCTGTTTTTCTTATTCCACTCACAATAAATCACAGACCAATTATTGCTAGCTGATATATATATCAAGAGGAAATTAAATGTGTATCTCTGCCAGGGCAATGACAGAGGAAAAAAAGGAGCCAAATGTAGAGATAACACTTCTTAACTTCTTTTCATAGGTAACTGAATGCATTACATTAATTTAATATAGTCCTAAGTACTGAATGTATTTTATAGAGATGTATTTTATGGCTGGTATTATTGATACTGTGAGATACACATTCAGCTTTTGGATGCAGAGAGACCCACATCCACCACATTGCATTTTTATTGCTAAATTCAACTTTTCAATAGAAAGAAAAATTGATTTAAGGATCATTCTATAAATACGCATATATGTTAAATAATATATATGAGTATATATTTAATGATATGTTGATATAGAAATACAGAAAGATAGACACACGTGGTATCTTTCTGTTTTGATGGTTGCCGGAGTGTGACAGAATAACTGATAGAAAATTTACAGAGGGATCTTAATTATTATCTGGAGGAGACATTTCTAGACCGAAATCCCCGACGAGTTCATATCTTCTCTGTGGCTGGGGGGAAGGAGAGCAGTGAGCTGGTAATAGAGCGAATCCTTGGTTTCCTGCTGGGAACGTGCTGTTTGGTCAACAGTGCATTGCATCTAATGCATTGGGAAATTATCACCTTAGGCACTAAAGATACCAGGGGGCTTTGGAGAATTGCTCTCCTATCTGAATACTGTAAAAAATTTAGAACCAGCTCTTAAAAGAAAGCGACATCTTTGGTGAATATGGCCACATCATTATTTTTGCATGTATTGGACTTATACATGTTTTTTAAAAAGTTAAACATGATTCAATTTAATTTTCTTGGCCCATTTTTTAGCCAAGGGAAAGACTGGCACCTCCGGGAGGCAAAGTCCTCCCCTCTATTTAAGACATTGATTTATCCCCACTGCCTTAGATATTGGCCTTAGGGAGAGAGTTGGTAACCTCTTAAAGATAATTACCTCTTGCCATTGATGAATAAGGACAAATAGGTGTTGATTTCGACCACATACCTGACATTTGGACGCCTGCAGCTGGGCAAGACAAATTCTATTGCTGAGACCCAAGAGCTGTAATACAAGAAGATGTAAAAGCAGTCTTCCAAAACCAGTCTAGTTTTTAGGAAAAACAAAGTCAAAATCAAAAACATTTTAGGTTCCCAGCCCTATGGGACAGGAATGGAAATTAAGCTTTTTATCACTTCGCAGGATTTGTATCATGCAGGATGTCCCAGTGTGGGCTGGTGAGACATAAAGAGAGGAAATGCAAGTGAAATGAGTGCTGGTGTTATATACGCCACGTTGTGTGCTCTGGAGAGGCTCAGTCTGGTTGTGGAACAAGCCAGACAGTATTTGGAAAATATTCACTAAGTGTCCTGTCTGTAGGAAGAAGCGGTGCAGGGAAAGGTAGCGATGCCATCAGTGCTAGTTGAGGGAGTTATTCCTGGAACTCACATAAGAGAAATCTGAGATCCACGAATACAGGTCCTTAATACTAAATTACAGTTGGGTGGATCAAAGACTTTCCATATTGTGTGAAATTTTGCAGTTTGAAAGTGATTTCCATTCCAAGATTAAGAAGGAATATAGGCTGAATAGAAGGAAATGAAACTTAAATATATCGTAAAAATTAAATCCCAAATTAAAAATTAGGCTAATGAAAAAAAAAAGTTAGTTGAATACAAATTGTTTCTTTCTCCATTTTACTTCTTAAAACCACTGAAAATAACCATCGGTTCGTCTTGGAAAAAAGGGATACTAAAATCCACTTGCAGCAGCTCAAAAAAACTTGTTGGCAGTATTATCAAAATGCTGTCTTTCAGGAAGGAGGAGGACTGTGTCTGAACACACATTTTCAGTAAAACTGACACCTTTTTGTGAGTTATGACAGGATTAAAAAAAAAAAAAAATTCCATCAAAACTTTCCTGAGCAGATGTGGAGGAGCAGCTGTGGGAAAGAGAGGGGCTGGTAGTATATATCGTCCTCTTCTGGCTAAGGAGAAGATAAATGTAAGCAATTCCGTTTCTTCCCAGAATATGCTCAGGGATTACTGGCAACTTTCTTTTTGATTCTCATCCCAACTGCTCTTCCCAATCCACTTGCTCTCTCCATCCCCTTTTCACCTGGGGGACCGCTCCTTCTCCCATCTGCTCCTGTTGGTCCCCTCTCCCGTTATTCCCCTTTCCCAACAGCCACCAGGTTTCATCCTGTGCCCTTCTTGGAGCCAAGCCATGGTGTCTCAGGTGTTCTTTGGAGCTTGACTGAGTTTCCAGAGGGCAGGACACCCTTTTGCCTTCCCCAGCAGAGATGGAGCTGCAATTTCCACCAGTGCCACTGCTTTTGATAAGACTGAGAGCTCATTTCCTACGCGACACAGCCATCAACTGGCTGCATTTAAAATGACAGCAGGGCTCATAATCCAGTCCCAGCCATCGCAGCTTCACCAGTTTAGATTTTTACTTGGTGAGCAGGATGTCACCTGAAGGAGTTGTGTCTTGTGTACTCCTACAGTGGTGCTCTTCTCAGCAAAAGTGAAGCTATACCAGGGCTATTGTGGAAATAGTTTATGCTGATTTTAAGTACTCAAGGTTAATGCACTTGCATGGGAAAGCTGTTTGTTACTGTGCAGCTTGTTTCCAACCCAGCACTGGAAAACCTGCAAAGACAAAGCCTTGCCTGATGAAGAAATGCAATATCTGTTATTCACCATACTTCTCATATTTGAGCCACTTCATCGGCGCTTCCCAAGCAAGCCTTGCAGCAGCAGACCACAGCTGTTCATGAATGATATGATTACCTCCATCACAGGAACCAGGAATTTAGATAAACCCTCCAGTTCTGCTTCAGTAAGGACTCACAGCTGAAAATTGTTTGGGCATAACAGAGCTCCTCCAAGTGACTCTTGCCCCAAGCTTTCTGCTTTTTGTTTGCATTGAGTGGGTCTGGTTACAGCAGTGTTTCTCCATGTCCCCAACACAGCTGGCTGTGCATACAGAGATAGTCTCAAGAAGCAGGGAGAAAACCAAATCCTCTCTGTCTCCAGCCTTTCTCAGGCTACCAGAAGAAGATGCGGCCTAAGAAATAATTGCTTCTCCAAGAAGGACTTTGTTTCCTTTAAAGCAGGCCACTGACTCTCTCAGCGTACCTCTCTTCCGATACCTGAAAATAAAGTGTCTTTGCAAAAGGCAGGAGCCATTCACACTGTGTGGATATCACAAGGTCTTGCCCTTAGGAAAAGCTTTCCACTGAGCAGAAGACTCATGTTTCTGAAAAACATAACGCTTTTCCCAGGTATTTAACAGTGCTGTATTTAACAGTGCTGCAAGACAGTATCCACAAGAAACTTCTCCCAGGGGACACTTGGTCAATACTCCTAATTGGGTAGGGGCCAGATTGAAACTACTACAAGAAATGACCCAAATGTGTAAGGTTTGTGCTAGATGTGGCTGCTACCTTCCTGCCAGCAGCTGTCTAGACCTGCAAATCTGTCCAGATGGGTTTTGATATGAAGATTTTGCAGGTCATAGCTGTTAGCCCAGTGGGACAGTATCTAGTCCTTTTTGTGATAACAGAAGAACATGATCTTCTTAGGGATTTTAAGCTTAACACTAAGGTTTAAATGCATTGCAGTTGTATTAGTTGAGGTGTAAGGTCTCAGTAAATCCATATCTTCTGCCAGTGGTCATCCATGGAGAATAGAAAAGAAGGACATCTTTAGGTTAGTCCTTCCCCTGTTATACTCTCCCCTCTTACAGAAATTATCAGGATTTATATCCCCTGAGCTGGAGATTGCACCCAGACCCTTGTGTTCAGCAGTCCTCCTAATTTCCCTAGTACTCTGGCAGTCCTCAGCCACAGCACATTGCTGACTCTGTATCTTTGATATACATTAGCTCGAGGCATGTATGGTTTCTTCCAGTCACAGAAGTTAAGCAGGTGAGAATTTCCCAGACCAGAGAGGGTAGGTATTACTCACTCCAAAGGTGATGACACAGGATCTCCATCAGCATTTTGCCTTCTTAATTTATATGAGACATTGAACAGTCCTTGGAGAAAAAGGGGTGCATATCTTGACATGCCCAGCAGCTAAAAAAAAAAAAAAAAAAAAAAAAAGTGGGAAGGCTTTGCAGTGGGAAATAGTTCTGCCTGAAATTTACCCTCAGAGCCACGTGACATTTAGTCCAAAATCCCTACACTCCTGAGGGCCCCCAAAGTGTCCCACTGGCATCGGTAGATTTACTCAGGGAGAGATTATCTTCTCTCTTATTTGTAAAATCATTCTGCACCCGAGAAGATAGCAGATAATATCATCTCCTGTTGCCGTGGGGCTGCAGAAACAGAGGACAGCCTCACAGAAAGGGACTCAACTGTGCAGGATCCAGACACTGTGAGGAGCCTTCTGAGACTTTGCTCCTGCTCCCAAGCTGCAGAACAGCCTGGATGCCACTCGCTCTGGGGATGCAGAAGGGAAAGGCATGTTTGACTGGAGGATACCTTGCATGGGAAACAGGAACAAGCTACATGATCTGAAGTGCCAAATGTGACTTGGAGTAGGTCCTCTATTCTTGCTCCATCTGGCATGTGTGACCTGAACAGCGAGAGGCAAAGCCTTGCTGAAAGGCAGTTTTCCCACCCACTGTCCATTCTCTGTCACATCATGTCACACGCTCCTTGCTCTTGCCAGGTAACCCACTGCTGTCTGCCTCTGTCACAGGACTTCTTGTTCCCACTGTGTCCCCAGTCAAGTGATGTGCTGCGGTTTTGTTTCATGAAGGAAGAAGGCAAGACCTGCCACACCAACAAATACATACTTCAAGACACTTTATACATCAGCCTTGAAGATCTATGCTGGATTTTGCAGTCCTGCAAATGGTGTGGCTTCAGAGAAAGGTGCCAGAGGAGCAGATGACCTGTTCAGGATCAGAATGACGGAGGAAGGTTATACATCGGGGAAGTACCCCACTCTTCCCACAGCGCCCACTATGCGCATCTGACAGGCTTGAATTACAAGTGTTCCCGAGCATTAGAAATGAGAGTATTGAATCCTAGTCTGCCTTTGATCCAGTATTCACTTCTCATTTCCTTATCAGAGAAGTTAAAAAAAAAAAAAAAAAAGGTCAGTAAAAGTGAAGCACAAGAAAATGAGGTCTCTTTAACTCAAAACCAGCCAAAGGATTGGAGGACATCAACTCCTAGACTATGATTTGAATGGAATATAAAAGAAGGTCTCATCAAAGAAGGGGAAGAAAGATATTGTAGGTACCACATTGTCATACAGTGTTTTTAGCAGATAATGCAAACATGGAAGGGATTAAAATGCTCTAGCGCTAGCAAATCTTCATAATACTCAAAGCATTCCTAAAGTTTCACCATACAACAGAGGCTGTTTAAGTATTTCCACTCGCTTTTTAGCCATTTTGATGTGTTTAGGTTAGATCCTTCCAGATAGATAGGCTTCAAAGCTATGGGATATCTGGAATAATCTGAGGGTTTCCATTGGACTTCCCAGTTCTCATGAATCCACCTCAATTGACACTCATGATGTGTTTCCACTGGAGCTGTACTGAATGCTGTTAACTGGGGTACAGCAGTGATTTCAGTTGAGTGTGGCTGATGTAGAGCTGCTGAAGAACTTACCCTGGATGAGAGTCACTGAGGAAGACAGGCAGGTCTTCTTCAGGTCTGAAGCAACATTTAACAATATGGTTGAGAACAACTGCCTGGAGTCAAGCATTAGGTCTTTAACCACTCATTTTTCAGTATTCTGTAGGGATTTATCTCAGTTCCTGGGTTAACCTGTAAGTCTCCTTTGAGGAAGATGACACAGTGGTCTAAAATGAATTTTTGTTATCCTTCATTGAATGTGTGAGCTCTCTCTGGTGTAGGGTATCATTTTTTTTTTCATATAACTCAGAACAGCTTGACAATGTATGAATCCTAAATGCTCCCTTCCCACCCACCCATGCTAAGGCTTACTTGCCACCCCAGTTAATTAGCTACCATGCATTCACCAAGTCTTGGCTTCCTTGACCAGCTTTAAGCAAGAACCTCCTCTGCAGAAAAATCACCTAAGAACACAGCTCAGCCCATACCAACAGCTTGAAGGTACATTCATGGAATGGTTTTGAAGAGCCCATGTGAAAAATAATGTTGTTGCCTCCTGTATCTAGAAGCAGTTGATTCCAAGACAGTCCATAAAAGCTGATGTGTTGAGTGGGGTGTATGAAAAGCCACATAACATCCCAGAGAGAAGAGCTAATTTTAGGGTAGGGAGGAGAGGAGAGAAGAGAAGAGCTGAGCTGAGGAAAAGTCCAGCAGTTTGCTTGCATCCCTACTGTCCGAGGGACACTTGCATCCCAAAGCCTGACAAGCTGGGACTGCAAAAGAACACTTTCCTCTTCCATCTATCTTCACATCCAAGGGAAAACTGCAGTCCAGAACCTCTTCTCCACAGGTAAGGGATGCCTTTCTGAGCCCTTTTCCAATGTAAAACCACTCCATATCTACTCCCTCAGCAAATGCTCCAGGACGCCTTATTTTTAGCAGACCCAACCTCCATTTTTTTTGATTTCACCAGCTCTACAGGTGTGCATGAGAAGTGCCTTCCAGAGAGATCATGGTATATGGGAAGCTACGGGGTTTTATGTTAGAAGATGAGTGAGCTCATGTGTATAGCGGATGGTAGAAGAGGGAAGGCAATAGACCTTATAGGATCTGATGAAGACCAACATCTCCTATGAGTTTCTGACCAAGCAGAACACTTCTTTAGGACCTGCTTCTTAGAAATCCAACAGTACATTTAAATCCAGCACTATTATCAGTACTCAGAGTAATTTTACGCTGCATTGGCATCTAGAGATGTCCTACAGCTACCTGTATGGTCGGACTTTATGATCTTAAGCATCTCTTCAAATGTAAATGATTCTATGATTCTTCTAAGTTAGTTGCTTGGTCAAACACCTCCCAAGCAACCCAACCTTTGGCTCAACTCAGAGCATTTCCAGGAGCAATTTCCCCGGCTTTCATCGTGTCCATCTCTCAAAGTGTTAGGAGGCATGGCGCACTGTGACAGGCAATGCAAAAGGCACTCACTTAGTAGTTTTTCTAAGTCATATTAGGCAAGCCATAGCTCCTGTGCACAGGTAGGCACAGGTAGGCAGATATATTCACTCAGAGTCCCAACTCAGCAGATCTTATTGCATTTAGTGACATGTCTACCAGCCTGATCCAGGAAGGGAGAGCTAAATCCCTCACCTGGGACAGGCTGGGAATGAAAGGTTCAAATTGAAACCTCAGAAGGAGGGTATAATGGGGGGCCATTTCCGATTTGCTAGTTAATTTTAGGCACAAAACCTTGAGCATTTTCCTTTTCACAGACTATTTCTTCCTTAGCTTCTCACCAGCAGCATGTGCTGGAAGCCCACTCTTGTGGTTGACTCCTTGTCTACCCTAACAAGGAAGCAGACAACCCATTGATAAGTCTGGGATTCCTCTGGGTTCTCATCCCTAATTCTTCTTTTCTTGAAAATCCTTCACATGTCTATAACCAATAATTTTTCCACCCTAGATGTGTCATCCTCTTGGTTTTTCCCCATGTGCTTGCTCCTTTCTTCCTGCTTCAGAACAGCCCATCTCATCATCTTCTTAAACTTCCTAACTTGCTTCCCTCACCGAGTTGCCTATTTTTCCATACCCAGTGCCTAGATGTTACTTAACTTTTATGTTATTACTTACTTGATATGAGACTCCTATGACTTAGAGAAAAGGAGAAAAAAAAAAAATCATATATTTTAGTAATTGTTCTTTTTCTAACACTTTGGTCTGCAAACATTTTTGTCTTCACCCATCTTTCCTTCTCTCTGCTAAGCCAACCCATTGTCTTTTCATCCATCATGGCACTGTCATGGGTCTTAAGAAGGGTGTGGACCTGTTGAAGCAAGTCCAGAGGTGGACCATGAAGATGATCAGAGGGCTGGAGCACCTCTGCTATGAAGACAGGCTGAGAAAGTTGGGGTTGTTCAGCCTGGAGAAGAGAAGGCTCCGGGGAGACCTTATGGTGGCCTTCTAGCAATTAAAGGGGACCTACAGGTGGAGAGGGACACTTTATGAGGGAGTGTAGCAATAAGATGAAGGGTAATGGTAAAGAGGGGAGATTTAGATTACATATTAGGAAGAAATTCTTTACTGTGAGGGTGGTAAGTCACTGGCACCGGTTGCCCAGAGAAATTGTAGATGCCCCATCCCTGGGAGTGTTCAAGGCCAGGCTGGATGGGGTTTTGAGCAACCTGGTCTAGTGGAAGGTGTCCCTGTCCACAGCATGGGGATTAGAACCAGATGATCTTTAAGGTCCCTTCCAACTCTAACCATTCTATGGTTCTATGATCACTCAAAGGACTGGCACATTATAAGTCACTGTGTATGTGCAGTATTGTGTAATTGAATATATCTCTGCAGCCAATGAAGAGGATCCAAAGGGGATGTAGGAATGACAAACATCCCTAGCTACAGGACCATTGTCACCATCTTCAGCCACTTCATGAGCAGAGTGTTAGGAGATGGTGTTTAATCCTGCAAAGGCTTTGCATATAGTAGCAGCTTGCAAAGCACAAAAGGAATGCCATCACCTGTTTGTGTACATGTGCCTCTGGTGATTTAATCTCATACTGCAATATGGAATTTTCTTTTTTCCCCTTCATTTCCAGGACTTCCTCTTCAGCTTGGTTAGCTGCTTCTTTGAACAGGTCCAGCAGCTGCATGCATCAGAGCCCAGATTTTCAACAGATTTCATGCCTATTCAACATCACATTATTGAGATTTTTTTCCTTCACTCCTTCTTTTCCTCTTCCCCATTCAGTCGTACATGTTCAACTCACTAGAGGCTTCTGACCTCTCAAAGTGCTATTGAGTTACTTGGTTTTTTATCCATACAGTGTCATTTTTTACCAATCTAAATTCAAGCCTATCATTATGCAAAAAGAAGATCTTCAATAATCATGGTCAAGGTTAGCTCTGGGAAAAAAAAAAACAACTACACCCTTATACAAGTTACACCTCGGTGTGTGGTTTCCATATATCCTTCTTTCCAATTTTGTATGCAGAACTTTATTGTTTAATAGAGCAAATACGTACAGAGAATGAAAGAGAATATATATATATATATATATATATTATCAATATAAATTTATGCAGACCAAAGTATTGGCCTAAATTAAATGACAATACTTCCCATTCTGAATTCATTCAGCCTAGACAAACAAAATACTGATATATGAAGAAAAAACCTTGTAAGATTGATAAAGACGGCAGAATGATGACTTTAAAGTGGATTTTCCTACTTTAAATGCATAGGTTACATTTTCTTTATGCAGTCCTTAAATAATTCATTAGTCCCCAAGACAGTTTTATTAAGTCTGTGAGTATTGCTATAGAATCCCAAGTAGCTATAACTTCTCTGAAGCTTAAGGGACCAGGCAGTTGGAATGCTAAAACATACTTAAAATAAAATAGTCATATATTTGTGCTGGGAGATTGTATTTTGTCAAACTATAGCTGCTTTTTATTCTCTGAGATCCTAGATACCAGATCATGAGCAATCTATAGAGCTGATCATCAGAAATCAATCAAAATTCAGTAGCTTCTACCGCTTGTTTTCTACCCATCTGAGCAGCAGGTGTCACTCACAAGGAAAGCATGGGTTGGTTTAGGCAGATCATCAAGCTTTTAATTTTTATTTTTTTTTTTTCAGCTAGGAAAAACGCAGGAGGTCCATTGGCAAAAGACAACTGTTAATAGGATATGTAACCTTCTAGTTGGAGGTTAGTTGCTTAAACTCAGAGGTGTTTCTGAATGAAAGCCCAGTGACCTGCATGCAACACAACACGTGCTGCAGCTTAGACCCAGGACTTATGTGCTTTTGCAATAATTGCATCACTGCAGCAAGCAACACAACCTCTATTTACTTTTTTGTCACTGGATATTCTGTGCTTTTGTCGTGGTTTCGGGTGGGATAGAGTTAACTTTCTTACTAGCAGCTGGTATAGTGCTATGTTTTGGATTTGGGATGGGAATATTGTTGACAGCCCACTAATGTTTTTGGTTGTTGCTAAGCTCTCAAGACCTTTTCTGCTCCTCACTCTGCCCCTGCCAGCAAGTAGGCTGGAAATGCACAAAAAGTTGAGAGGAGACACGGCTAGGACAGCTGACCCCAACTGACCAAAAAGATATTCCATGCCTTATGACATCATGTTCAGTATATAGAGCTGGAGGAAGAAGAAAGAAGTGTGGGGACATTTGGAGTTACAGTATTTGTCTTCCTGAGTAACTATTATGTGTGATGAAGCTTGCTTTCATGGAGATGGCTGAACATTCACCTGCTGATGGGCAGCAGTGAAGGAATTCCTTGTTTTGTTTTGCTTGGGTTGACGGCTTTTGCTTTACTTATTGAACTGTCTTTATCTCAAACCATGAGTTTTCTCATTTTTACTCTTCCAATTCTCTTCCCCATCCTGCCATGGGGGGAGTGAGTGAGTGACTGCGTGGTCCTAGTTGCTGGCTGGGGTTAAGCCACAACAACTTTTTCTTTCTGAAGTTCCCTCAGAAAGAAAGAGACCTTGTACATACCTTGTACAGTAACCAGCACAAGAGAACACTTGCATTCATGGGGCTTCAAGTTTCTACAACAGCAAGATGTGCAATTCAATTTTACACCGAGAATAAAATCAAATTCCAACACTGAAATCACTAACCCAGCAGCAGGCTGGGATCCAGATCTGAAAAAGTTAAAAAAAGGAAAACATTATGCATTTACAAGACACCTAATAAATTTAGCATAGACTGTTTCTGCTTAACTTCAGCTATTCCAAAAGTTATGTGACACCTAACTAATGAAACGTGTATCTGTCTTCACTGTCTATCGAAGCATTCTAAGTCTAACTTAATACCAGTCTTTTAAATGGTAGAAATTAAATCATAGAATCATCGAATGGTTTAGGTTAGAAGGGTCCTTAAAGATCATCTAGTTCCAACCCCCCTGCCATGGGCAGAGGCAGCTCCCACTAGACCACATTACTCAAAGCCCCATCTAACTTGGCCTTGAACACCTCCAGGGATGGGGCAGCCAGAACTTCACTGGGCAACCTGTTCCAGTGACTCACCACCCTCACAGTAAAGAGTTTCTTCCTAATATCTAACCTAAATCTCCCCTCTTTCAGTTTAAAACCACTACCCCTAATGAGAGGAACCTCATGCACAACACTAAGATATTTATCTATAAAATACCATTCGTGAGACAATGACAAGTTCCCCCAGCACAGTACACAGCTGCAGCTACCCAGATAGTCCCTGTCTCCTGTTTGAGAGGAGCACCCTCTGCAAAGCCACTTAGTATTAGACTCAGGTCCACCCCTCCCACAAACCTATCACATTCCAGACCAGTTATGTTCCTTGACTGACACTGTCAGACATGGGAGTAAGTGACTTAACTCCACAATTCCCCCTAAGAGTAGAAATCAGTATGAAGCTGCGCACAAAGCAAGCTCTGCCACTGCATACGTTAACCTCTGCCCAAGCAGAGAGCGACACTCCCTGGGGTGGAGAGCTCAGCACTTCACCATAAATCTTATACTCGCTTTGCCAATTGAAATAGATAAAAAGAGATTTCCAGGTTGGGGAGAAATCCTGACGTTCGTATCACTTTAGATGCCTATAGTCTCCTTCCTTGGCTGTCTTTAAAGTTAGCAGAGAAAAATAGACAATTGTACAGTATGGTTCACCTGGTCTTTTCTAGAATCTCTGTTAGGAACAGCCAATTTTTGTTCTAAAGACTGTTGACCCTACTAATTTGCTGCTACCATAATTTCCAGCTAAACTGATACCCTCATTTACCAGGGAAAACCTCAGTTTCACTTAATAATTCCACCTTGCCAAAGATAATACTCCAACATGGAAAAGTCTGGCAGAAACAGCCAGCTTAGGTAGGCTATATGACGAGGAAAAAAAAATTGTAATAATAATAATAATTTTTTAAATTGTTATAATGATGGCTGCAAGCCAGCATTTCAGGATCACAGGCAGAAAGTGTGTCGCTAGAGGAACTCTGTAACTTGAATAAAGTATCTGCAATGATGGTAAAAGTAGAATTGCAGAATGTACTGTTGTGTGATTTATCAGCTGTACTCCATTTGTAGATTAAAAAGCTAAGAAAGTGGTTAATATCCACTGCTACAAATCTTTAACTAGAGACTTGAGGGGGGATTCAGCTGCAGATTAAGTTATGGGTGCATTGATAAATCCGTGGTCCCTAGGTATCCACACTGCCATTCCTGTCACTAAGAGTGAACTCAGTGGTGTTTAGGGAATAATGCAGCTAAACCCAAACACGTGCTGTGCAATAGAGTTGCCTAAACACAAGCACTTAATGTCATTTTAGCCCCCGACTCCCACTTCAGAAGGACGTCTCCTGTAAGAGATACTGCCAATCACAGAGAAACAGCTTAATACCCAACTATACAACAAATAGCACTAGATGTCTGTATGTGGACTAAGTTCTAGTTGAATTAATTTCTTGCTGAGATGCACTGCATGTATCTGTTAGAGATTCACTATCTACAATGGATGCGTAGACACAAAATCTAAACGTAGACGCTGGTATTGGGTACTAAAACTTTGATGCCTTCATTTCAAACACAGTCTCACTCTGGACTTTTTAATAAACTGCTTTTGCTCACTGCAAATGTCCTTTCTCTGCACATCAACATATGAAAATTTTCTGGATGCATAAGTCAAAATGAACATCCAAATGACAAAAGTTATTCCTGTGTGGAATTAATATTGATGCATCCACAAAAAATCAGGTTGTCAAATCCTGCTCTCTCTTTTTATTTCATCAGGAGTGTGTTTACTAAAATAACTTGCTTGACCCATTGTTAGCGCACAACACTTACCCCTGTGAAGCGCTCTACTGATCCACTTCATTCATACTTTTATCTTTAAAATGTCTGAATACTCTTCCCCAACTCTTTTGTGCAGCTTATCCTAAACCTTCATCGTGGATTATTATTATTTCTCCTGTAATTCCTTTCTTCTAGCCAAAATTCCATTCCCATCTGTATGCTGCATTCTACTATGCCTTCTCCAGTGCGGCACAAAAGAAGTGTATGTTGACATGGCTACACTTTTCTTCAGCTCCAATGCTCCAGGTGCTCACCATCTCAGGTCCCCATTATACACCCAGTTTTAACTTGGTGCTATATCAAATGCCTTTTCAACTACTCTGTAGCAGAAGACAAGAGACCTTAAGAAGGAGAGCAAAATAAAAAAAAAAGGAGAAAAAATATTTCTTCTGAATCCCAAAGTACTTCTTGTCCTCCAATATGAGTCTCATTCCCCTTTGGAAAGAACCAGTTTATTCACCCTTTAGCTCTTCTCAGGTGGATCAAGGAACAGTGAAGCTGCTTGTGGTATAGAAGTCAACGTCATCTACAAATTGTAAA
Organism: Alca torda; assembly: GCA_008658365.1. Taxonomy (NCBI): domain Eukaryota; kingdom Metazoa; phylum Chordata; class Aves; order Charadriiformes; family Alcidae; genus Alca; species Alca torda. The sequence goes on from CM018077.1 coordinate 162,778,327, forward strand.
CGTCTTCCCCGTGTTGTTCCAGCTTGACACAAGCCAAGAGGTATTACTGATGTAGAACAACAATCTTAAAAGTTTTGTTATTTTTTTCTTTTTTTTTTAAACCATTTAAATTAATAATTTTATCTTGCTTGAGGTGTCTTAATGAAGATAAAAGAGATGATTGTGGTTAGTAGTCTTTCTTTGGGACAGTGGTAATGTGAAGGGAGGAACTAATACTATGACATACTGGAAAGTAAAACCAAACCCTCACTAGACTCCTAAAATGCTTTATTGTGCTAGGATAGGTTATTCCAAAGTCCTGAAGTCATGCCATGAACCATATCTCTTTCTGTACTAACACAGCTGTTATTGGTAAATCATTGACGATTATTACTTGTTCTTAGCTAGAACTCTGATATAGTCCAAATACTAATTTTTATCTGATCATATTTCTTTGGAAATTTATTTGCTTGTTTCTTACAGATGGTTTGCTACTATTTTGAAACGTGATTTTCAGCCTGTTGAATTTTTGCATTTTCCAGGTATTTGCTTGGTTGACTGGGGTTTTCAAGCATAGCAGATCGCCATGGTGAAATACAGCGTAAGAATACTTAGAGCAGCATTGAAAGAGGTAGTGAGAATGCCTCACTGCAACGATCCACAAACCACACCTCTCATGCTAAAATGAATATCGTTCTCACTATAACTGAGTTAATTTGCCCAGATCTGGCTTCATTACCTTGGACACCATACACTGCATTCGAATTCTTTGCTATCGAGTTTTTGTGCAATTGTCATCCATTCCAGGAGAAGAAACAATGTGCTGTGAATTGGGAGCCCAGAACTGTCGGATCAGAAATCTTCGGCTAGCCAAAGTGATAAATGATGCTCCTTGGTGTCAGATCAATGGACACTTAAACAGCATTCTGCCTTATTCTTTGTTTGCCTTTGGAGGTAGACTTATTAAGTATTTCCAAGAAAAAAAAAAATAATCCTTCACAATAAGAAAAAAGTCATACTTCCATAAACACACTTGTAGAATTCATTTCATGAGCACATTTCTGGTGGAAAAGATAATATAATTCATGCAAACTTCTCCTTCATGCCTGCCTTCCAGTATGCCATTCATATTCCATTCCACCTCTCCAAGCTTTAGGGAAATGGACTTTTTCCTCCTTTCTGCTTCCAGAAAAATAAGAACAGTAGATCCTGAGTCCAGCTGCAAGAAAATCTGAGGCCCAGCAGCAAAAGCAAACAATTATAAAGCACACAATAAATTGTGGTTAGATCTCACAATGGACTGATATCATCTTGACTCTCCTGCCAGGATGAAAAAGCATCATTACTACCTTTGGAGATAGGTAGATTAAGCCTGTGTTTAATATTAGAGATAATCTTTTTAATTTCTTCTAAACTTTTTCCCATCAAAATGACAGTTTATTTAGACAGCAAAAAAATTACTTCTCTTTTTCCCTTGAAAAGCAATAGGAAGCAAAATGAGTAATTTTTCCCCAGATTGCCTGCTAACCATTTTTTTGTTTAATTTTCTATTACTCCTAAAGAATCATCAAGGTTTGGAAAAAAGGCTTATTTTTCATCTTGTTTTATTCCTTTCCCTGAAAATATAGCACATTTTCTAATGTACTAACTCATTTACTTTCTCATCTGCAAGTCAGTGTTTTAAAGAGTGTTGCAGCAGTCTTGACATGAGGTATTGATAATCCTGAATTATGAAACAGAGACTTAATTGCATATAGATGGACACATCCTCAGTCAAGGGAAAGAAGCGACATTAAGCTATATGGCTTTTTGCCTTGTTGGGAAGCAACACCATTGTCATTTAACCCATTACCACTGGTTTCTCCATTTTTTCCCTGGGCAAAGCATGCAAAATACTATTTACGTATGTTGTAATATAACTTGCACGCAGGCTGTGGTACATCCAAAAAATCATTGTGGCCTTAAGACTTCTGACTGTCTACTTCCAGCAACTTCATTTTTCTCTGACGTCATTCAATTGAATCCACGCTGTTCTCCACAACTTCTCACTTATCCCTGGCATATGTTTGTGAAATCAACGAATGATTCATATTCCAGGCTGTAATTTCCTGTTGGTTTTTAGTGACTCATTTATATGCTAGCTCAGCACCACTTAAAACTAGGCTGAAATGGGCTTATATTTGTTCAATATTGGTTTGCAGTTCATTTTCCATAAAACATTAAGAGAAGAAATGAATCATCTTATTATCATTGAATTAGCGGTATTGGTTGGAAGGGATGAGGGAAAGTATAGTGGGTATTTGGATGGACCACTCAGTGGGAAAGGCCACACTCAAAGAGTTACGATCAATGGCTCAATGTCCAAACAGCGACCAGTGATGAATGGCATGCTTAGGGGTCGGTACTGTCTAACATCTTTGTTGGCAGCATGGACAGTGGGAGCGAGTGCACCCTCGGCAAATTTGTCAACACCAAGTTGTGTGGAGCAGTCAACATGCTGGAGAGAAGGGATGCCATCTAGAGGGACATGGACAGGCTTGAAAGGTGGGTCCATGCAAACCTCATGAAGTTCAACCAGGCCAAGTGCAAGGTCCTGCACCTGAGTCACAGCAGCCCCAAGCACAAATACAGGCTGGGCAGAGAATGGCTTGAGAGCAGCCCTGAGAAGGACTTGGGGTGTTGGTGGATGAGAAGCTCAACATGAGCTGGCAATGTGCGCTCGCAGCCCAGAAAGCCAACCGCATCCTGGGCTGCATCAAAAGAAGCGTGGCCAGCAGGGCGAGGGAGGTGATTCTGCCCCTTTACTCTGCTCTCAGGACACCCCACCTGGAGTACTGCATCCAGCTCTGGAGTGCATCCTCAGCACAAGAAGGATATGGACCTTTTGGAGCAAATCCAGAAGAGGGTCATGAATACTATCAGAGGGCTGGAGCACCTATGCTATGAGGACAGGCTGAGAGAGTTGGGGTTGTTCAGCCTGGAGAAGAGAAGGCTCCAGGGAGATGTTATAGCCCCTTCCAGTACCTAAAGAGGCCTACAGGAAGGATGGGGAGGGACTCTTTATCAGGGAGTGATAGGATGAGGGGTAATAGTTTTAAACTGGAAGAGGGGAGATTATTATGAGATATCAGGAAGAGATTCTTTCCTGTGAATGTGGTGAGGGACTGGCACAAGGTTGCCCAGAAAACTTGTGGATGCCCCATCCCTGGAGTTGTTCAAGGCCAGGTTGGATGGGGCTTTGAGCAGCCTGGTCTAGTGGAAGCTGTCCCTGCCCATAGCAGAGGGGTTGGACCTACATGATCGTTAAGATTCCTTCCAACTCTACCCATTCTATGATTTGACCCACATGTGTACACTTGTGCTTTCTGTCAATCAACTCATGTCTCCCTTCCCAGTCTGTTCCCTATGAGATCAACCACTCTTCTTCTCCAGTACTTATTTCACAGGAAGGATAGGAGACGTAGTCACAGATGGTAAGGTAAAGGGCTCCTCAGTTTTACAAAGAAAGATATAACAAATAGCAGTTGTCTGAAAGCTGAATCAAGAGAGAACCTATCTAAAAATAAAAGCAAAATCATAAAATCATAGAAAATGTCAAAGAATATAACATTTGAAGAGTTTAGTTATGGTGCCCGTTGATTCTCTATCGTTGGAAATCATTTACTCAGGTTTGAATATTTTACTAAGAGTTAAATTGTAGTTCAGAACTGTAAGAAAGGAAGCTGTGGACTCGATACTTGTGATTTGTTCTAAAGAATATTGTTATCTAACAGAAGTTGATCATGCATAAAGCACAGGGTAAATCTAGGAGACAAGGTAAATCTAGCAAGAGGCAGGGTAAATCTAGCAACATTGTAAGATCTCTCTATTTCTTTGTTATTTTTTGAGTTTTTGAGTTTTTCTAATTTGCAAGTTTTCAAAACACACTCCCTACTTCATGTAATCTAAGATATATTTTATTCATAGTCATCTCCATTATTTTTTTTTCCCTTCCAAACAGAGGATTCAAGTGCCAAATAAGCTATTTGGCTCCTTGCCTCAGTTTCCCTACTGCTAATATAACGTATCATTACTTCTACATCTCATTTTGAGGTGTGAATCATTAGCATTTGAAAAGCACATGAGTATCTCTCAGTGTAAGTTGCCTGGTAGTTTTTCAAGCATCTTGAACTGCAATTGCTTTCTGGTTCATCACTGTTGCTTCACAAACTGTGTGTTTGTGCTCGGTAGATATGTGTTGCCCTTTGAAATAGCCTCATCAATAATATTGTTGTCCCATCCATCACGACAACGCAGTCAGCTGAGTGGAGCAGTGCCCAGGTGCTGGTTGTTTTAACTCACTGATCAATATTTCACATCTATTAAGGTGAAGAAATGACCAAGAGCGTTTCTACCAGAAGGCACCATGAGGTGATCTACACAGATAGGGTGTTATTAACTTGCACTGCAATTAAAACAACTGAGATGGGCATTACTACTTCTCCCCCAGTGATACAAAGTAGAAAAAGCCTCATAATTTGTGACCATTATGAACACATTTAACACAAACAGGGCAATTTACCACCATGTCCAGCCCTGGCTGCCGCAGTTCCAGTAATTCTACAAAGCCTCAATTTCCCTCCTACAGTTTTGCCTCCTTCAAACATTTTTACATCCTCTTTAGCACTCAGGCTTTGTTGCTGCGCTCATCCAAGCAGCTCCCACCCACCTTCTCAGAGCTGGATCCAATCTTACAAGGCCCCCAGAGAAAAGACAAAATTCTACGCAGCTGGTACTTACGTCAATGAGATGTGTGTCCCCGTAAATTAGAGCAGAATTAAGAATTTGGCTTAGATTTGCTTTGCACATAACTGATGGAGTCTTTTTCAAGGTATAAGGTGTTATATAAAGACCAGCCCTTTCATTGTGTTTCACTTTTTTTTTGTAAGCAGATGAGAAAAAAGGATGCGATAGCAGCACAACAAAACACGTCATTAATATCTGGACCACTTTTCCCCCCCTTCTTACCTCTTCTCTTCTATGAAAGAGGGCTTAATACATAGAACAGAAAAGAAAATACCAGTGTAGCAATTGTAAGTGCAAGGCAAAGGTTCAGTCTGTTTATTTTTCACTGTGAATTACTGGGCTTTGTGTAAATCAATATATTGTTCCCTTGGCACTTCAGTACACAACAGAGTAGATTTAAAAGAAAAAGAAAATCATAAAACATATCTATGCCTGCTGCATAGTGCTATGCAAAACTGTTAAGTCTGAGCTGGGCTTGTGCGTCAGCAAAAAGGCTTGATATCAACAGAAAGGCAGACAACAAATGTTGTGGTGATCCCTCTGTGTGACAAAGGTTGCGATGACCTTGGCAGCAAAGGAGAGAGCCGGGAACAACCTGACACCGTTGAGTTCAGTCTTATCATATATTTGGGTGAACAATGGAGAAATTATCCCCAGCTGACTAAGGATGACCTGCTTGCTTCCCTGAACTTCACACAGAAAGGAAAACCTTTATTTTTTTTCCTTTTTCTGTTGGCATTTGATATGATTTGTGTGGTCCTCTACAGGAACTGATGCATTCTCACACAGCATCCTACAGCCTATTCCTCTCCCTCCTTTCCCATGGGAAAATTTAAACTATTGAAACAGTGCTATTTTATTTTCCATGGGAAACCTGCCCACTCAGCAGCCCAGCAGGCCTTGTCAAAAATAATCTAGCATGCATATAGCCATCCCCTGTGTCAAAGCTCTCCTTCAGAAAGTGGGTCTGTTTCCACCTTTGGATGGAAAAGCAAAGACTCTTTAAGGGTTAACACTCATCTGTGTTGTTCCTTTTTGCTGGTGTTGGCTCATTCCATGAGCTTTTTTCTTTAATGAGCCCTCTTTAGCTCTGCACTGAAACTGGAGATCTCTAGTCTCATTAGTTTGGCTAATTAACCATTCTTTTCTAACTGTCTGAGGTTCATCTAAGTACAGGAAACCTTGAGAAAATAACTAACACTTGCATTATCATGCAAACTCGTAGGTAGAAGTGAGCCAAGTTACTGCTTAAAAATATGAGAACCTTTTAACTGTGTAGGCTGTACTGTATTCCACAGTGATTCAAGAATTGCACAAGTGATCCCTCTCCTTTTCCTAAAATGGGAGATTTTCAAAAGGATACATACCCGTGTGCATCAGCCTGTAGTTAGTGGTGAGAGCTGATCGCGATGGGAGATTTTCCAAAAGTGTATTTCTGGCCATGTCTAGGTGGACACCAGGTCGAGGACAGAACGTGGCTGACCAGCTCAGGTCTGGTGGCAGTCTATGCTTCTACGCAGTATGAAATGGAGCTGGCAAGTTCATGTGACATTATTTTGCACTAGGTGGACTGCCTGGGATCTGCTACAAGGAGAGGTGTCTCCACTGCAGCAAGCGTTGGATGCAGAATGGGAAAGAGGGTGGAAAAACAGTGATTCTATGTGAAACCAGCATGTAACGGTAAGGAGGAAAACAAAACTTCCTCCACTGTCCCAGAGAGTGTTCAGAGGCTCAGTTAACCCCAGGATTTCCTTTGGGTGATGAAGGCATGTTCATTCAACAAGTCACTTCAGATATCTGTCTTGGAGAGCAATTCAATGGAGTTAAAATCATGTACTTTAAGAAGGTAGAATCCATCACATCCGGTGTTAAAATTGTACCATTATACAACCAAGTCATCACATCTTAGGGCAGATTCTGAAATTTAGACAGAAGAATCATCTCTGTGCTCCACTGATTCCTCACATTTACTATCCATGGACTACATAGGGATCTAGGGCACCCAGTTCAGACAAAGACACCCTCCCTCCATGCTCTCTGTGTTTTACCCAAGGGATATGGATCTCGTCCTTTATCAGGTTCTTGGCACCTAGATCTCTCATCCAACTCATCTGCAAGTCCAGCTTGACATTTTCTAATGAATCACACCCCTACACACACCACAGCTTGCATGTTCAGCCAGAAAATAGTCAGGAATGGAATTTAATAAGATCAGACTGTGGTGGTCAGGAGCACAGCTGTCAGACAATCACACTGACCAGCAGCTTGTTTGCACTCAACCGGTTCTTGTTATCCCTCTTTCTCTCCATTTCCCTGTGCTGCTGCTTCTTCTGCCTGTCTCTTTGATCCCCTCCTTTCTTTGCCCTTGTTTCCTCCCAAATAAATAAATTCCTCCAACTACATTTTTCCCCTGCCAGTTCAAATTCTTCTACATCCATACCCAAATTTGGTATTTCTGAAACAGTTATTGCAGCACTTGTTGGCCCTGCAAAATTCCACTTCCCCAAAGGTCCCCAATGCTCTCTTTAATTAACTGTGAAGTCTGGCCATTTCTCGCATAACTCCTCCTTAAACATCTGTGAAATCTGTCCATTCCTCATGGTGCTATCTGTAGCTTTTGTCAGCTTCTCACTCTGTTAATTTGTTATGTTCAGCAATTTCTGATGCTGTATAGAGTAGTTTTTTATGCTGTGTTCACTTAGCTAAACCTCAGGCCAACGTCTCGTCACTTCCTCGCATACCTTAGCAGAAATTATATATATATATTTTTATTCTTTTTAAATGAGAAAAAAACCTAAGCCTTGACAGCCAAACAGCCAAACATTTGGTTTTTCTTTTTTTCCAGGTTTAATTACCTTTGAGGGGGCCTTAAGAAGGTTGCCTTTAGAAATGCAAAATGTTTCTGAATCGTTGTGGCCTCCCATGTGAATGACTCTTCACATGCTATTTGCATAATTTCAGGCATTCTGAAGGGAATATTGTATATAGCTTTTTGTCCACAGGGGCTCCCTTTGCAGCATGATGCTAGATGCTTTTGTGGAATAGGGGTTAAAGGATCTTTTTAAGCCCTTGATGCCACTCTTTGCTGTAGATTCTCTATAAAAAGGTGAATCAACAAGAAATTACCCATTGTGTGCCAGGATGGGGTTGATTTTAAAGGCAAGGAGAGGGAAATAATATGAAAAAGAACAAAGTGAGTCAGAGGAAAAGCATAACTCTAGCCCTGAGGTCACTCTCTTGTTCTTCTCCTTGTTAGAGCTGGCACCTGTTGGAACGTGCTGGTAAGTTGGTAACTGCTCCCAGTTACCCCAAAATAGTTTCTGTTCACTGGCTGCAGATCATGATGCCAAGAGAAAAAACTTTGTGTCCCACCTTTAAAAGCAGCCAACAATCTGCCAGTATTCACCTTGTGATCTCAGCACAGTGGTTAATCGCTTAAAACAAAACATGTCCAAATGAGATGAGTTGGGAGCCCAACACTAGCAGGTTACCCTGCTAACCATAGTCAATCAGAGTCTCCTGTGACCCTGGGAAGCACAGGGTCAGTTTTGGTCACTTAATACCACCATTGCTCAATTCTCTGAGTTATAAATCCAAATGGATAGTCTACTCTGGGAAGTGCTCTCCCCTGCAGGAGAAGAACTGCAAAGGCAAGTAAATGTAATTGCCCCCAGCCACGCTTGATCGAGCAAGCTCTGACATATCAGGAGGACTAAGGATCTTCTAGACCACAGTAAAGCCTCCCATGGGTTGTAATGGCAACCTCACTGCCTGGGACGTTTGTGCCAGGATTTGCACTCAAGGAAACAAAACTATAAAGTGACTTCTGGAGAATGAGCGAAAGAGAATTTGGGTTTTGCAGTCCTCCAGATGTGATTCAGCATTGCTCTTAAGATTAACACGAAGGTATGGAGAGCAGTGTTCACCTTTAACACTGCCTCAGGGCAGCTTAATATTGTGCAGTTAACAAGCACCTAAATATTTTGCAATAGAAAGCAGCTGATATTTTCAGTAAAGGTCGGCCTCCTGGAGCCTTGTTTTCTGGGTTACCTTCAAATATCCATTTCAGAAAAACATATGGACAAACAAGCTAAAAGTCACTGCTTTAAGGTACCAAAGGAAAAGGCAGGTTCATAAAGACATAGGAATCATTTTAAAAGTTATTTAAGCGTCTAAGCAGAAATCAGAGGAAAAAAAAAAATCTCAGAGAAACTGGACAACTATCTTTTAATTCAAATTATGGAGCATCATATGGTTAAATCCAGGGACTTGATTCCCTTTGACTTTATACCCTATGACTCCTTTAGCTTTCACTACACCAGTACCAGGGTACTATCTGCAGCTTCACTGAATACTGTCATTACTGTCATCTTTAAAACACTTTTTTTTTTTTTAATTATTCTCCCAAAACAGACCTGTAAGCCATATTTTTAGAAACATAGCTGAAGCCAGGCACACTGCCATATCAGAATACTCTCCTCTCTTTTCCACACGCTTCACTCTTTTTCAAGGGTTCCAGCTTGCCTTGCGCACGCTGATGTTATTCCGTGATTGCATCACTGTGATCATATGTTGAGCTAAAAGATGGTCTCAACCTGGGATTCACTCCTCCAGGTTTTGCATCAGAATTGCCCTCCCCAGACACTGAAATTATCGACACCTCTATCATTCGTCAAGAGTGTAGATTTATGCTTCATTTGTACACACTTCACTCTCTGCTGACAGTTCTCTTTGGCTCCTAGGAGAAAGTCTTTATGAAAAATGTCAGTGATATCAAAATAAGCCATAGTGATTTACTCACATGTCATCACTAGAAAAGACATTCCTCCTCTGTCTTTTATTCCCTGCATTACAGCAACAATCATTTTCATATTCGCTTCCACTTAAACATTGATTTTCTAGTGACTGGGATGTGCAGCATGTGTCTTGCATAGAAGAGTGGATAACAGGTAGGTACCTTCACTTGGGGTGGGCAGAGCCTTTGTAGCTGACCCGTGTGTTAACGATTAAAAGATCAAACCTATTGGGGGTAAATTATGCCAGACCTCCAACATAGGAATGCAGAAAATGAAAAAGTCTTCTGTTCTACCAATTCAGTCTCCACTAGTAAAGAAAAAAGGTCAGAGCACAAACAGATATCGAAAATATACATGATGATCATTCACACTGTTTAATGGTACATGTATTATTTATCATGATCTGGGGATTGGACAAGCCAGGGACTCTTCCCAGCAGGTAGAATGACCAGTGGTCCCTCTTTCATAAGGATGGGGGAAAGACATCATATCTGTGGATGTGAGCCATGCTGCATCATTTGGTCCTGAAGTCAGAAAATCAGAAAATCAGAAAAACAGTCTGTTTTATTTACTCATACAAATATATCGTGTTTATTGTTAGGGCTGGATTTTCTACTGTCCTGATCAGGACAAATATTCTGCCTGGTAGGATGGTGCTAGTTTCTGTTGATGAGGATCATGCCTTTGGTGCCCATTCATTCAGAAATGCAACCCACAAGCATGGAAATGATCTTTTCTCTCTCTCGCAGCAACCTTTACCTGTGTCTCTTGGAACACACCACAGCACTTCCATTTCAAAATCCTAGAGGGACAGTAAAAAAGAAAAAAAACTTAGACCTTCTTTCAATTCATAGAACAATTGTGGTTCTGCAATAATGGTGATGGTATTGCAGAAAATTCCATAAATAATGCCTTTCAAGGTTTACTGTGCATACCTCTAAAAGGAGAAAATAAAATTTAAATGATCATATTACAGATGTTGCACAAAGAATGACTTTTTCTGTCTAACGTTAATAGGCAAATAAGGTATATTTATGTTCATACATCACTAGCTTTGAACAGAATATATTATTATGCTAAGAATGCAATAAAAGTAACACAGCGCACTTGGGCTGGCAATCATCCATGCCAAAAATTGCATCCTATACCATGGTTCTTAAACACAAAAGATAGAGAACTATGGTAAATGGGAAAGGATCAGAGTTAAGGCTATTGCATCTAGGTTAATTCCACAGTTGTAATGTGACATCTGGCTTCCCAGAGACCCAGTTCTTCACCCTTCAGAAATTATAATCTCTAAGATTTTCTTGGACAGATGACTCAGTCTACCGTAAACTGAAATCAGATGGCGAAATCCTGCACCTAGTGAAAATGAATGACAAAATACATATTACCCTTAAAAAAGTAAGGTTTTTGCCTTAAAACAATTTAGAATTGCTAGCAGGATAGGAATCATAGAATCATAGAATTGCCTAGGTTGGAAGGGACCTTTCAGATCATCCAGTCCAACCATCAACCTAACTCTGACAAAAAACTTCACTAATCTAAACTATATCTCTAAGCATTATGTCTACCTGTCCTTTAAATACCTCCAGGGATGGTGACTCAGCCACTTCCCTGGGAAGCCTGTTCCAATGTCTAATAACTCTTTCAGTGTAAAATTTTTTTCCTAATATCCCATCTAAACCTCCCCTGGCACAACTTGAGGCCATTTCCTCTTGTCCTATCGCTTGTTACTTGGGAGAAGAGACCGATCCCCACCTCGCTACCCCCTCTTTTCAGGGAGTTGTAGAGAGTGATAAGGTCTCCCCTCAGCCTCCTTTTCTCCAGGCTGAACAACCCCAGCTCCCTCAGATGACCCTCACAAAACTTGTGCTCCAGACCCTTCACCAGCTCCGTTGCCCTTCTCTGGACACGCTCCAGCACCTCAATGTCTTTTTTGTAGTGAGGGGCCCAAAACTGGACACAGTATTCGAGGTGGGTCCTCACCAGTATCGAGTACAGGGGGACCATCACTTCCCTAGTCCTACTCACCACACAGTTCCTGATACAGGCCAGGATGCTGTTGGCCTTCTTGGCCACCTGGGCAAAGGAAGCCACAGTCTGAACTTGTTTCCTATGGAAATTGTGATGGAGGGCTGATTCCTGAAAGGTCTGAAAAACAGACAAAAGATCCAGCTGGATTTGGGGAACTGCAGGTGTTAAAACCTGTACGTCGGCAGAAAGGACCATCCTGTGGTTTGTGCCCTTCCTACCACACCACAAAGCAGGGTGGGGAGTCAGGGGATGAATTCTGCAGAAAAGCCACAGCATGGACCAAAATCGATAAGAGGTAAGCCAGCTCCCAAGTGACAACAGAGCCAACATCAAAGAGCCTAATCCCTTTACAGACCTAGTAAGAAAATGGCAGATAAGAAGAGAATTTGTTTAAAGGAAAAGCCCTCAGAGTTCAGCTGAGGATGCCCCAGCGTCTGTATCTTAATGCCCACCCTTGCTTTCCAAAAAAGCTCAAATTCATCCTGTACATTGCAAACTTTATGCTTTTTTTCTGCCATTAAAATTTTGCTAGGGCATCCGGAGGAGAAAGACCCTCCTGTGCTGCTGGCAGTTTAGGAGGAGAAGAGGCACAGATCCAGCAAACCAACTGGACGCCGTTTGCAAGTATGGTCATCTCCTGGGGTGCTTGATACTCAAGGCACATCTGGGAAGCACCAGCGTGACAAGGGCTGTCGCGAGGCTCTCTGCTCCAAGCAGCGCAGTATTAACAGCCTGCTGTCCAAGTAAATGAAAGAAACCCTGAATTAACCAAGGCTCTGAAGACACAACTGAATCTGGAAACTCTCATCTGGGTTTCACTCAGTCTTTGAAAACGATATGGTAATTCTGCACTGAGAAAGGTGTTAATTAAAACCAGAATGACACCTGCTAAAGCCACAGTAAGGGACAAACAGATGAGAGACTCTTCAAGGGCATTTGCTTGTCTCATTATTTACACAAGTCGTTGTTTTTAAAGCCACTCTGATAGCTTGTTGGGTTTTTTCCCTCCAAATACTTTCTGTCAAAAGAAGATTCACAGAGTGGAGCTCCCAAATGAAGGCCACATTTCCTGCTAAGAAACCTATTCTGAGGATGGCCGTGGGTAGGACTTTCACCTTCCCAGACTCTGTGGACAGAAAGGAATGCTGTTGTGTGTTTGCTGTGTCAGGGGACACCTTCCAGGTCACGGTTTACAAGAGAGCCAGGCTTGGGGGAGCTGGGTTTCTTCCTATTTGTCTGCTCTTGAGCTGCTGCAAAAAGATGGTCTAGAAATACTGAAGGATTTAAGAGGAATGTAACTCCATTCCTAGCACAAAAAAAAGAGAGAGGGGGGGGAAAAAAGGCTTGCATTAAAAGTAGAGTACTTTATTTGAGTGAGACTGAAAAAAAAGGTCAGTCCTGATTTTTTTTCCCAATACTACCCTTTACCTGAAGTGGAGCAAGTTATGGTCTTCCACAAAGTGTGGGATGTCAGATCAGTGTCTCATTATTGACCTCCTCCAAGATTGTTTAAAAGAAGGAAGAATAGAGTCAACAATACATCCAGCTGAAAAAAACTTAGTTACAATGTATATATATACATACATACATATAGATTAGAGGTAGAGATAAAGATGATATAGATAATAGATACAGATGATAGATACAGATGATACATATGATAGATACAGATGACACATATAGATGATATAGATGATATAGATATAGGTATAGATAGAGATATAGATTATATAGATGATATAGAAGATGTAGGTATAGATGGTATAGATATATAGATATAGATGATATAGAGAGATATAGATAGAGAAATTAGATATAGAAATTAGAGATAGATATAGATACAGATATAGATACAGGTACAGATATAGATACAGATATAGATATAGATAGATAGATATAGATATAGATAGATGCACACACAAATCTAAATATACATACAGTGTTTGAAAAAGGGAGAGGATGGTTCTTAGTCATACCATTCTGGTGCGGAGCTATTCAGACCAGAAGTTTGTATGACTGCTAGTTTCTTTCATGCATGAAAGGGGATGCTGCCCCACAGGGGATGGTCCAACCAGCTATCACATCACAGGCTCATCAAAGCACCCCTGGGCTTTCCACCTTCTTGCCCAAGGTCAGCCAAGACTGTCTCAGGATGTCATGCATCTCTGTATCCCTTGGGGTAGGCAGGCAGGATACTGAAAGCTGAGAAGATATTTAGAAAAAGCATGTTTTTCTGATGTGATTCAGTTTTAAATATCAACCTTAGATATGTCAAGCGTGTCAAGGACAGGAGAGTCAAGCTTAGAAGACAACAGTGTGTGGCCAGTAAAATACCACAACAATCACGGAGCTGGTTTTCTGGCCAAATACTGACCTCAGCAGTTGCAGCAGGCTGAAAGAAAAGTTGCCCTGGTGTCCCAGGTCACTACTAGACTGAAGACCCTCTCTTATATATTTTTTGTGGAAATCAAGGATTTGAGGGGACCTTCATCCCAAAGACTGCTGAGTAGCAGTGCCAAGGAATTTCTTCAGATGACCTAAATGTATAGGAGGGAGAAGGGAGAATCACCCTACGAAGGAAGCTGCAGTGGAAATACTAAATTCTTGTCATGTCCCTAGTCCTATTCTAGATGGAGAAGGAGGAAAACAAGGGGCAAAAGAAAGCTTAAGAAGAGCTTAGAGGATGGTGGAGGTTGGCCTCTAAGTGATACAATAGACTGCATTGCTGTTGTGGACTGGATGCATTTCAAGCCTGGACTGCTTGGAGCTCTGAGCTCTCTCTCCCCTCTTTACTAATGTCCCTGTAGAGAACTGATAAGAAACCTGTTCTTGATAAGGGAAAGGATTAAGGAGGGAATCTCTGGAGGACACCAGCCATCAGCTAATTTTTAGCCTTCCAAATTGGCCTCAGAGCACTTTCAAAGCCTTCTTCCCCAGCAGAGTTGCCTGCCTGTGTCTGTGTGAAAGCCCGAATTTGGTATTTAGAGAGCCACAGTGAATTTGAGCTACTCAAATATTCAGGAGGGTGTTGCAAGTGATTTTAGGTTCCCATAACCAGTTCTGTCCGCAATGACACTCATTAACCACTGCTGCTTTCAAACTCATTATCCACTGCAAAGCAACTTATCCTGTCTCTGGAATTTGCCACCTGGCATCTACCGAAAATTGGGTAACAGCGAAGTATAGGCAAGGATAGGTCACCAAGGCCAGAGCACGGGCCAAAACTGTATTGAAGTCTATCACAACTGCAACGGTCTTGGACTTTCAGGCTGGCAGCATGGGTCCTGAATGCTATCAGCAGACACTGCTAATGCAGGTGGTGTTGCTGAATTTAGTTGCCGAGGGGAATATTTGTTAGAATCATCTATTCATCACCAGAGGACCATGAAACTGAGGAGGTGGGTTCTTCCACTCATGAATGAGTGTAAAGGCATGGCAAAGGGAGAGAGCTTAGTGTTGCTCTTGCCCTTCTGATAAATACCATGTGCAAAAGAGATATATCTGTGCTACTGTCTAGCATGATGTAGCCGTCTTTCTCTGCTCTAAACCAATCCTGGCTAACCCTGCTTATGTCCCTGACACAAGATGACCACCCTGATCCCTCTGGTCTTAAAGTAGATGCAGCTTTTACAGCAAGATCCTATGGTCTCTGCTTTCATGAGGGCTGCAAAGACTAGGAGCTTTGCTCATGAGTATGCATTTGACAATGCTGAGAGTGGGAAGAAAACCAAATTTTCTTTTTAAAATGTTCAGAAGTTTTCTCTGGTTGGGGCCCATCATCATTTAGCAGAGCAATTCCTGTAAGATCTTTGTTCATCCTGATTATTTTGTCCTACACTCTGTAGGATTTATTTTCCCCTCGTAATACAAGGCAAGTTTTTTGGTTCAAAGCAAGAATGACCATTTTCAGCTGCCATAAAGTGAGAGGTTAATTGTCCACCAAAGGAGAAAGGCTCTAATGACCATTCCTTATTAGGAATGTCAGAAACGGTCTGTTCTCCACTTTTTTTTTCTTTAATAAACTGAAGAAAAAACTAAGCTGAGCCCACAGTGTGTAGTTTTATAGCACACAATTCAATCCCATTTTACATTTATTTCTCACTAACTCTGCTGTGTAGTCAAGCAAGTCATCAATGCATTTAATTTCTTTGGCAAATCATCCACAAACAAATGGAGAATTTCCCTGCTTCAATTTGGTTTATATTGTTTGAAAGTTTTTATGCCTGGTTAACAGAGAGAGGTGTCCTGCAGTGGTCAAGGACAGCTGTAGTCAAATGAGTAATCTACCTCCAGTCCTCAGATATGGACAGATGTGAGTCAGCTTTGGTCTGAAAAACTGCCATATATCCACTGGAGAAACCAAGATGTGCATACATGGCTTTACACCCCCTATAGTTACATTGCTGCACAATAAATTTTTGAGAAACAAGAAGAAAGGTCCATTTTTGTACATCTTTGAGCTTCTACCCTGTAGAATAAAAGGGCCTGACAAGTATTAATGCATTTATCTACCTGAGAGGAACGTTGTCTCCATCTTGGCAGTGGAAAGTTTAGATACAACAAAAATTCCTGATCCCCAAAATATTTTGCTGTCTATTTGGAGACACACCCAAAAAAAAAAAAATACTGAACCATCTGGAGTATTCTGAAGAGTAGGACTGAGTCACTTGTCCTAGAGAAACTATAACATGTGGAGAATGATTTATGGTTTCAGAGGATCATTTATTAAATCTCATAGCTAGCAACAGGTGGAAAGGAGCTTCAAAAAAGCAGAGGAAAAACCAAAGGTCTCCCTCTTTCTACTCAACTTAGCTAGCGTAGTCCACTCCTTGGACCTGGGACATGGTGCTCCAAGCTGGTCCTTTCTCTGCTGAACACCCCTTGGATTTATTGGCAATTGGACACCCAAAGAACACTCATAGGTCAGGGTCTCAAAGTCAGCAGAACTTGAGCTCTCTCACATTCAGTGTGAAGACTGTCAGACACAGAGAGTCTCCCAGTCTCCCCAAGTTGTTCCTTCTGTGAATTCCCTTCATTACTGAAGAGATCTGGTGTCTCAAGGTTTTTGCAGGGACACACTATGAGATGTTACACTGAATAGGAAAGCACTATATACAAGCAATATGTGTGTGAAGACACTTCCATCCTTAGAAAAATATGAATAAAATGTGCTGGTAGCTGTTCTCAGTCCTGGAGGCTGAGCGGCAAAGGTAATCTCTGTATAACTCAACTCCTTTTGCCTCCAAAGCAATGTGCCACCATTCAGACTGCCTGCTGAGAACAGTCCCTGACTTGTTAGGTTCAATAACACAAATGCAGATCTAATATTGAGATTATGTTTTGTGAGGCCTTAAAGGATATGGAGGAAAAAATCAGGGACAAAGACTGTTAGTGGTGTGATGCATTCATCTGCCTACTGATACAGCGTGAACCCAGGAGATAGCTGTTGCTCTCAAAACCACTCCAGGAAGACTGGTCTTTGGACAGGTCAATAATCATCAGAAAGGATAATTCCTGAGTGAAGCATCAGCCGCTCACTTCAGTTATTCAATTTTTCTGTGATTTTGACCAAGATATACAGACATTTCAGGGAAGCAGGGACTCACACAATTATAAGTAAATAACTAGTAATAATATTTTCCAGTTAAGTCCAGCAATTTGCCAACACCTATTTCTTCAACTAGTCTATGCCTGTGTTGTTAAATAAATCAGTGCAGGGACTGTTCTCTGTCCCTGAGGCCAATCTGCACAAACTGACCACATTCATATTAAACAGCGTTTTTCCTTGGTTCCCTTGTAGACCTTTTCCAATGCTGTTGGTTTTAACATATGGTAATAATATGTGTGCCTCTTCAATTCCAAGCATCTGATTTAATGCAGATAAACAAATAATAATTGCTTCCTGATATTTTTTCATTTATTATTTATTGCTGGGTTTTATTTATTAATTGGGATGTCAATATTAATAAGCCATCTCAGACTGAGGAATTGCATGGTCTGAGAAATACTGAAGTGTCTGAGAGTGCAAGAACTGCTGGGACAAGGTGAGACTGGAGGGCTCCCAGCCTTGATGCTTCCTTGTTCATAAGGGTTATTCGGAACAGCTATAGTCTATTTGTGGGGACAGGGAAGGTTGGTGGAGCAGAAACTCCCCAGGTTTATTCCTGACTCTGTTGGGTGGCCTTGAGCAGATGATTCCCCCATTTTCTGCAAAGCCTCCTTTCCTGCAGAGCTCCTTTTTACAACCTTTGGAGCAGTGCTGATGAGAAGCCCTGTAGACATGCTGGTGTGTTGTTCTGTTACAGGAGAAATCTTTTGTGTTTGCATAGTGCTTAGCACAACAGGACTTTGATCCACGGTTAAGCATCCAGGCTCTGGCATAAAGGCAGGAATAAATAAGGAGGAGTATCCAAGCACTGCTTATACTCCATTTATATCAGAAAGCATAAGTGACCCCTGTGACCTAAAAATTACACCCAGAGTTATTACCTAAAGCCATCGCCTCTGGCACAAGTTATTCATTTCTTCATGCAGTGCACAGTGAAACTGTGAAATTCTTGCCACAGGATACTGTATACACTTAAAGTGTTTAAAAACCAATTGGATAAATTCCTGGTGGAGGAAGGGAGGATCTTATAAATACAGGACTACAAAAGACAAAAATCACACCTCTATGTCGAAAGACCCTGGACCACAGATCTCCTGACATGGGAAAAGTACTCTAGGGAAATACATCACTGTATACTCACCCTGTTGTTGCACCTGCTCTTAACTCTTGGGCATATAAGTTTAGAGGGATGTTATACTGATCCTGTACAGATATTCTTATCTATGTTCCTATGGTCATTCATGACTTGCAGACATGGTGGGACACAAATCAGACCACCAGCCAGATTTGCCTGCCTCCTGCCTTTCCAGAGAGTGCATGCTTGAGATTATCTATGGTTGAGATTATCTGTGATATCTACAAATCCATTCTATGATTCTATGATCTCACCATCCAGAAAATGATGCCCATTTCTTATTTGAAGAGCCTACTAATCTCCTGTATTAGCATTCTGGAGAACAGCTCTGGGTTAACAGGTTCACAACTCATATAGATTTTCTTTGTTAGAAAGTGAAGCAAAGGGACAAAGATAAATATATAGCCCCTGGAGACTTCTCTAAAAGTTGTATTTATGTCTGTAGGTACTTTTACCCCTTTGATATCTCAGTGCTTTGATGTCAGAGAATTTGTCAAATCCTCTTGCTTTTGGTTGCCCTAATCATTAAGTCTGTTTAGAGGGGTTCCCTTGGGGTGGGTAAATAAAGCCTAAAATAAGGGGAAGGGGTGGAAGATGAAGAGTAGTTTTCATAGCTGGTTTGTGAAATCCGCGAGCAATGGGAGCTGGAATGGGCCCTGTACTCTCTCAGATGCTTTGAACACACAGCTACACAGGTTTTGAAAAAAGAAGCCCATTATTAGAATGGATTTTGATGGACAAGTCTGAACAGAAAAGGCCTGAACATAAAACTCACAGTGAACTGAATCCCATCTTCAGCCCAAGCCTTGGAGAACATGGACTGACCAGAAACACCAGGAGAGGGAATATCTCTGTAACAAGCCCCAGGTGTGCTCACTTCTGCTCTATTTGATTTTTAAAAACTCACGTGCGGACCCACAGGTCTCATGGGAGACAGCAGTGACCCAGGAAGAGACCATCATGGGTAGTATTAACTGGGTAGAGTACAAGGTAAATCATAGGCAATGGATCTTGAAAACAAAATTTATCCTAGAAAACTCAGTCTGACACTCAGTTTCATTTTCATTGAAAACAGAAACGTTTCATACTGGATCTAGAGAGATCTATAATAAAATATTTCAATCTGAGAATGTCTAAAAAGGATTTTTTGTTTGTTTGTTTGTTTGTTTGTTTGTTTTTTCTTTTAAAATTCCCATGTAGGTATACAAGCCCTCCCAATTCAATTACCTCCAGCCTGAGAATAATCTTGTTTCAAAAAAAAAAAAAAACTTTCATAATTCCACATCCTTCCTCAGTTGGGGCTGAAAATAGATATCGAGAGTTTCCACAAGACTGGAAATTCACTTTCAAATTACCTGCATGTGCAAGAAGTCAACCTGTTGCTGAGGTTATCAATGTCAGCTTATCTCCATATTAGTTTCAAAGCCAAATTCCTAAAGATGAAACAAATGAGACCTCATGCAGTGACCACTGATGTTCAAGGGAGCCTTAACTGGGATCCCCTGTTGTCTCCCTGTGTCTTTCCACTTTTTTTTTTTTCCTGTTGCCACCCCTTCTCTCCCATCTTCCACGTGCACTGCAGCACACTGAGAGATACAGTGCCTATGACCTCCTGGTCCACTCCTGGAATAGTTTAATCATACTATCCCAACAGAAGCAATCATCCTGCCAAAGTAGCAAAGCCACTTCTGCAGAACATGGTGATAACAGCTTAACATCTATGCAGATCATACAGGTTTTTAGTCTTTTACTAGGAGATCCCATCTGTTGCTGGCACCGTGTAAAAGAACAGTGCTCTGGTACTCATCATAGCACCTCTCTGGGTGTGCAAAATTATCATTTCACAGATGCGGTAAACTCTGTTTTGTGAGGAGCCAGAAACACCCCAGGCTAAGAACTTGGATGATCTAAAAATGAACTACCTTGTGACTCAGACTCAGTGGTTTAAAAGGAGAAGATTTTTCTTCTGTATTTTTAATGACCGCAGTTTAGAGAGAAATTATATATAAGTCAAGTTAAATATCACTATTACAAAATAAAGCAAGAGGTTGGAGATTAAATCTGTCTTTGTGCTTAACAATTATCTTACCATTATGCCTTTTACATGGTGCTCAGTGCAATGCAACTAAAAAAACACAAAGACTAGCCTGGCCCAGAGTCTTCGCAAACCTTCCTTATGTGTGTGTAGCTGCCCTCATAACTCCTTCCTGGAGACAAGGAGATGTAAAGAGACTTTGGCTTTAAGGATGCCTGTTAGGATGGATGGAAAATGCCAGGCAGGGTGATTTGAAGGTGAATGAAGCTGTAAGAGGAAAGCCCCTCCTGCTCTGTTCAGACCTTCTCTCTGGTCCAACACACCTTTTCCCATAGGCTTGGCAATTCCAAGAGCACATCTTTGAAAATCACATTCCCAACTTCACCTTATCTTCCATGGAATCTGTCTTTTTCAGGCTTCCCCTCTTTTATCACTTGAGGGAAGTTGTTGATGCACCATCCCTGGAGGCATTTAAAGGACAGGTAGACATGGTGCTTAGAGATATGGTTTAGTGATGGGTTTTGGCAGAGTTAGGTTGATGGTTGGACTAGATGATCTGAAAAGTCCCTTCCGACCTAGGCAATTCTGTGATTCTGTGATTCTGGAATTGAGAAATCTGAGCAGAAAGTGCAAATGTTCCCTCCAAAGTATTTGTTTTCTTTTTTTTTTTTTTTTTTTCGCCTTGTGTGTGTAAATTTATGGAAATGCTGAAGGAAAGCTCTGCATACTTAAAACTAAAAAGAATCCCTTCCACAGTTAGTCTTTAAACAAATTTGTGCCTTAAAGCCATCAAGCTGCAAATTCATGTTTAGACAAGAAACCTATAGCTTTTACTAGAGGACAGAGGCATGCATGTCCATCTCAAATAATACTAGTTCAGGAACAGATTTCCTTCACATCCCCTTGAAAAATAATTCCTCAACCTCAGAAATAATGAATAAACAATCCAGTTTGGTTGTTTAAAATAGTTTGCCCTTTAAAAAAAATAATGTGAAGAAGTAAAAGAAAGTGTGTTAACTGATTTAAAGCTATTATTTGCTTTAAATGACTGTCATTTGTATCCTATAGCAGTGCAATAATGTGTAAGTAATTTCTACTGCATCACACCAACAGGCAAACACCTATTTGCTATGAGTTATTTTAGGTGACATTCCATAAACACTCAGCAATCCATCAGATCCCTGTAATGTATTGGTTTCTCAGCTCAGACTTTTTGTGAAAAATAATGAAAGAAATAAGTATTTCGAGTGATTTGAATACCTGTGAGTGATTTCTGGCCATAGCAAATGTAGGGACAAGATGCCTCAGAAATTTCTGCCATACTTGCTGAGACACATAAGATATGTTCAGAGTTAAACAACTTCTAATGATACCGGGGTCTAAATATCAGTCAACAAATATACTTTCAGCGTGGCTGATGGTGTTTCCATCTCTTATAGTCAGGGATATCCACCTCAGATGGTAAGATTACATGCACAGCATCATCAACATGTCAAGCTTTGTGCTTTCCCACCTCTCAAACCGTGAAAATATCTTCCACGATGACTCGTGAGAGAGTGGCATGTGGTAGGAGATGAGACAGGGCAAGGACTACAGATCTAGTCTGTAAGAGTGGGAGAGCCTGTCACCATGACCCAAGTGCATGCAGTACTATGGCTCCTCTTCCTACCCAGGATTCCAATGCTGGATCTACAGATCGAGCTGCATTTTGGGTCTCAAGGTGGAAAAGAGTTCCTGATGCTGTGAGAGCCAGCTTGGCTTTGGTGAAGAAGGTATGGGAGTTGGTTTTATGGGTTTGTACATGAAGTCAACAGGCCTGAGCAATTTTTGCATTGCACCATTCTCACCTATAGCTCCCTGTTCTCTCACAACCCTGATTTCTCCTCCATGGACACCTGCGTGCAACTCAAACAGCATGTCTTCCTCCCAGCCTGCAATCCCAGCCAGCTTGGATGGAAACAGTTGCGCTGTGGCTACTTAATTTAAGAAGAGATAGATCACTTCCATTTGAGAGATATTAACACACTTTTTTTTTTCCCCAGAAGTAACTCCCTTAAGTGAGAAGAGGTAAGTATTGTTCCTGTAAGTAAGACCTTTGGGACAAAGGCCATTTTCCCAAGCAAAAAGCTGTCTTTGTAGCAAGTGTGGTTTCCTTAGACCTCTGCCACAGATCAGCTTTCTCAGCATCATGAAAATGAGAAGGGGCTGAGTCTTTTTTCCTATCTTCTTCTAAGGGCTTGGATAAAATCTCTTCAGATGTACTTCACTTATCACCTTCTCTAGTAATATGGAAATCAGGGGGCTTTGCACAGATTGAGGGATTTCTTAATAGCTGAGGAGCATTAGCGATGCTGAACGTACACATGCAGTATTTTTGGAGTCCTCAGCTTTAACTATTGCTTATGTTTCCATGCAAACTTCAAATCATAAGCACAGCTCCACCTTGAACTAACACTTCTTGATGAATATTTGTACGACAGAGGCAACCACAAGCTTCAGCTAGGATTAAGGCAAGGAGCTGTCAGTAAGAAAAAGCCTGTCCCTTAGAATGATTGCAACCTAAACAGTACTTAGGAGTGTTAGTATAATTGCTTTCCAGATGGCGAATGGAGACAGAGGTTATACATGTTCTTCACAAGCGTAGAGACTCCTGGAGTGAGAGTCAACCCAGTGTGTTCCACACTTCACCCGTCTACTGGGAACATGTTGGACAGCTGGCAGTTTCCACCAGTGTGCGATTGTGCCATCAGGAACTTTGGCGTTCTCCTCCATGAGGAACCCACAGGGCTGTTGGAAAGTTGCTTTGACTCAGTCTTCACCTGTTGGCTTGCAATAAATGAGGTTTCCAAGATCATCTTGAAACCCAGAGCTACCTTTATCTAACAGTGAGGTCTAAGAATGGACTTCAGATGGATTTTGTTGTGTGGTGCCAATGAAGGTAAGTATGCACTTGTGTCATTGTGAAATCAGCTCCTGTCAAGTTGAGCCATTGACCTTGGACTGCTTTGTGGCAGTCCCTGAAGTCCTTTGAGTAGCCCATAGCTGCTCTGCAGTATTCCATGAACTTGTCAACTCAGAGCTGAGCTAGTCCATGAGGGATCACATATGGGTGGACAGGGTGGGCTGAGGATCCCACTGCCAGTCCCACCTTCTCACTGTGATGATCAGCACCACAGGCACTGATGAGATCCATCCCTTCTTCTGAAATGTGGGGGCATTTGCTCATCTCTTGGGACCAGCCTTTGCTTTTTACTGTCCATCCCATATAAATGCAACTCTCATATTTCACCAAAGGCTTTTACCTATCTGTTCACCCTCTTTTTCCTGGTGTCATTCAGATCTTTCCCTAACTTGGCAAAATCAAGGCTGTTTCAGCCCCTGTTCTAACAGGATTTTCACTGTCTCCCTGCCTTTCCCCTGGCTTTGCCTCCGAACAGGTGATACAAGGGACTTGTTAAAAAAGCATGTCGTTGACAAAATGTATTATTCAGACAGTGACAGACACAGAAAGGCCAGGGTATGTTGTTAGTTGTCAAGTTAAGCAGCCCTTTCACTGCAGCTCTTAACACCTATTATGGTTGCCAGGCAGTGAGCAAGCTTTCGGATGATCCCACATCATCTAGATGCAAAGTGACTTGACAGCTCCAGGGCTGCTTATTACATTTGTTAGTGGAACTGGGGAAGCTGGTGCCGGCTACTGAGCCACAGGACTACTTTTCCACTAAGGACTGACTGCTCTAAAAGACTGTACATGTCTGGAAACGGGTCCCCACGTCCAGGCTGTGCAAGTGGAGGAATAGAGTTAATTTAAGTCCCTTTGCAAAGAAGCACGAGATCTCTCTAAACCCTAGCACGAAGGTAAATGAATAGGAGGGCCATCCAGAGGCTACTTAATTAGCCGCTCCACAAGTGAAAAGGGGTGATAGGATCTTGGAGGGGATGGGAAGTACTCTACCCACCTGATAACTACAGACATTGGGAATGTGGGACACTAAATCATAGCTGACACAGACAAAAATCCTGTAACTGGCCAAGTATATCGGTTAAATTTGCCTATGATGGATAAGGCCGCAATGTGGTCCTTCAATAGCTCTTCTAAGTGATGCAAAGGAGACATATCAGACTCTGCCTCTCAGTGGATGCAGAAGAAGAAAGCTTCTCTGTGTAAACAACTGTGTGCATCTTTGCCAGACTTACTGCTCAGGTGCCTGAACAACCACACAAATACCTGCAGAGTTACACACCTGCCTTCTGATTAAGGAGCAACCACAATTAAAAATGCACTACCGGTGCAGGGGAATGAAGGGAAAGTGACCCAGGCAAGAAATCACACCAATGCACTCCATTGTCCAGGAATAAATACATGCACAGTGATCTCAGATGTATTCCCAAAGTTGCAACTCCTCTGAAGGGAAGATGGTTTTGAAAGTCACAAGCTACTAACAATAGAAAAGGAAGTACCAATGAGTTCCACAGGGAAAGTACTGTACCTATATTAATTAGCATGGGAACAATTACACCTCTGTCTGCTATATTCACTGCGAGCCACTGTTTAAGAAAATATTTTTCTAGCAGGTGCTGTTGTAATGAAGGGGAATGTTGCTTCCCTGCAGGAAGGTGTATTGATAGTGCTTCATTTCCAATCATTAGAGACCCCAAAGTTCAGCATCCCAGAAACTTATTTATAAGTTGCTTTGCTCCTTATTAAATGTAACTGATATTTTCCCACCTGTCTTGGCTTTATACTTTGCTGCCATCATCTGTGCTTTGCTGATACTGCATCCTGCTTTTGACAGCACAGACCAAACTCCTCTGCTAGTTGTTCTCCCTTCTGCTAGAGAAGACACTATTGATATATTAGCTTTCTAGGATGGCACTGTCACTAATTCTGCAAAGGACAGGCACCCCAGTGCCCAGCAGCATCTGTTTTGGGTAGCTCCCATCCCTGACTAGCAGGACACAGGTGGGAATGGAGTCTGAGAGATTTAGCTAGGAGGATCCTTTCATGCACAAACTTGAGCAGACATGTAATATCCCCTTGGACCAGATTTATCGACTGCTGTCTCAATTATTCAACAATGCAAATGTGTGCTTGTTTTTCTCTGACAAAATTGCATGGCTTTTCAGAACAGCCCTGAGGCAGCCAAAGTCAAACCCACTGCAAGGACAAGTCATGGCAGGGCTTTTGGTTGTGAGTTAATTGACTTCCGGCTTCATTAGTTCAGCCAGAGGATGTGAAGATGAGTAAAGCCTTGCTGCCAGTAGCAAAGCAAGGCATCTTCCACCTCTCTTCTAATGGCTTCCTCAATAAAAATCAGTGATTCATCCAACCCCACTGTGTTTTTTATCCTTCTCTCACATCTGGGGCACATAATATCAAAGCCAACAGCAGCTATCATTCAGGCAGTGACTCTCTGAACTCAAGGAGAAGAGTCCAACTCTGAGTTATTAGTATCAGACCTGATGCCAAGAAAAACACATTTTGCAGCACAGAAACCATCACACTTCTACAGAGGCAAGTATGAATGCCTTTTCTGGAGAGGCCCCTCAAAAAATGAAGCCTAGAGAAACCCAAATTTCAAATAGTTGCTGAATTCAACAAAAAAAAAACCAGAGAGACAGGCACAGGTAGGAAATAGCACGATCCTCTTTTCCTAAATGTGTTCCTTCCCAGTAATTCTAACTAACTGAAACCTGAATTCAGCCAAAAACTTAGCAAGGTTTATCTACCAACTTGAAACATCTTACTCTGTAGCATGGCCATGGCCTCAGGCTGTGCTGAAGCAGTTGTCATTCTCTCTTAGATATTGCTGAAGGAAGGTTTATGGATGAAAATTCTAGATAAATCCTTTATTTCTAGAAAAAAAAACAAGGAAAAAAAAAGAAACAACCTGGGCTCAATTACCCTCTAAGCTCCTGGTGGGACAGGAAGCCAAGGAAGGAGAAGGAGAAGGAGAAGGAGAAGGAGAAGGAGAAGGAGAAGGAGAAGGAGAAGGAGAAGGAGAAGGAGAAGGAGAAGGAGAAGGAGAAGGAGAAGGAGAAGGAGAAGGAGAAGGAGAAGGAGAAGGAGAAGGAGAAGGAGAAGGAGAAGGAGAAGGAGAAGGAGAAGGAGAAGGAGAAGGAGAAGGAGAATTATCTTTATATACATACATAAAAAAATCTAGCCCAAATATGCCTCTGTGATACAGTCCTTGGGGTGATCTTCATTCTAGATCTCACAGATGACTTGCATCAGCACAGTTAAAATAACACAGATGCTGTTTCCAAATGGGATGAATTTCACCTGCAAACAAAGGGCATGTCATTGATTTCTATCGCATGCTTCTAGAAAAAAAAAAAAATGAAATGTCACTATCATGGAATACAGCGGGGCTTCTTCTTATTCTCATTTTCCAAGCTCAAATGCTTCTAGTCCAGTATCTTGAAAGCATCCTCAGGACCCACTGATTTAAGTAATGTGTGTCCGTAGTGTGACCCTGCAAGTAGATCAGGACTTAGACTTAAGACCCTGTCGTTTTGTTTGGCAGATGTAACTTCTGACTACTTGCTTTTTGCTCCAACACTGTTTAAATATGAAACATAATTATTTGTTATGAAAATGTGATAACATTTTAATGATTAAAAAATAAATCCCATCTGTTTGGTTTTCCCCAAGAGGAACAGGAAAAGATGTATTAATAGAAATGCTTGGCATTTCTGTGTGAAAAAAAAAAAAAAAAAAAATTATATAACCAGGGGTAACTACATGAAATTAAAGATGACGAAAAATCAGCAGAATAATATAAAAAACATCCTCGTATGCTAATTTGTAGTTTGTATCATGCCAGTGGGAATCCCAGGGATGAAGGTGTTGGAAAGCAGCATAAAAGGACCAGACGTCATTAACCTCAGGAAGTCACAGCTACAAGAAAGGGATTCAGATGCCCACAAGCTGTGTGCCATCAGATAGGCTGGAGCAAGTGGAGCAGATTCAAGGAAAGGAACGAAGCACTGTGCTGTGTAGGAAAAGTCTGTCTTACAGTCATGAGTTATCCAAGTGATCTAAGATGGGAACATTCTTACAAGCTATGACAAAATAGAGCTTTTCTGGTAAGAATAGAATCAAAGAATAGAATCAAAGAATGGTTTGGGTTGGAAGGGACCTTAAAGATCATCTAGTTCCAACCCCCCTGCCATGGGCAGGGACACCTCCCACTAGACCAGGCTGCTCAAAGCCCCATCCAACCTGGCCTTGAACACCTCCAGGGATGGGGCATCCACAGCTTCTCTGGGCAACCTGGGCCAGTTTCTCACCACCCTCACTGCAAAGAATTTCTTCCTAATACCTCATCTAAATCTTCCCTCTTTCAGTTCAAAACTGTTCCCCCTCATCCTATGGCTCCCCTCCCTGATCCAGAGTCCCTCCCCAGCTTTCCTGGAGCACCTTTAGGGCCTGGAAGGGGCTCTAACTTCTCCCTGGAGTCTTCTCTTCTCCAGGCTGAACAACCCCAACTCTCTCAGCCTGTTTTCACAGGGGATGTGCTCCAGCCCCCTGATGATCTTTGTTTGCCATATCCTACAGCAGGCTGCTTGCTAAATCTAAAGCAGGCTGATCCTTTGTCCTAATCCTATATGCTGATACAGACATCCAGGTTGTGTGAGATCTGGCCCTGGATGTCTTCTACCTCCTCACGAGTGTCCCAGTTTCATGGGATCAGAGGGAAGGAGACAAACATTATTAAAGCTACAGTTCAGCAGTCAAGGTACTCTTCTGGGACGCAAACCCTAGAGATCATACCTGAAATCACGCCCCTTTTCTTCTGAACTTCCATGCCGGTGTCTTGTTAGCTTTTGAGATTTGGCTCAATCACAATCTGCAGTAATTTGGCCATAAGAGAAAATGGAAATCTTTTGCTTTTCTATGAAATTAATCAGCAGATTATTAGTCTCTGCCATTGGTCCTGAATCTTTAAACTGGGAAGGGAAAAAAAAAGTAAAATTAAAATCCAAGAATCCTTAATCATTCATGGAATAGAAAGGCAGAGTTACGGATTTGCAAGTGAAAGATCTCACACACTAATCAGTTCCACCTCTACTGCCATCATCAAATCTGATAACATTGTGCCGTGATCTTCAGAAACAGTCAGTGACCTTATTAAAGAGAACATGATTACATTCACCACCTTCTAAGTGTCAGCGTTGTCGGCTGCTCTTACAGGGGAAACCCAGGATTCATTCTTGGCAAAGAGGTAAAGGAAAAACTACTTTCTGCCTACTTTGCATAAAGAATAATTTATATTGTCATTTACTGACATGGACAGACACTTGAACAGGGGTTTCTGCTCTTTTTGAAGGAGACTCCTCTCTTTGATTTCATCTTTTCTCATCCTTGGCAAAATAGCCTTATGTGGGCTTTGCCTGTTGCTGTGCCACATTTAACCAGTCAGTGTGAACCCATTTCTCAGCCTCTTCTGTCTACAGTGCAACATCTGAATGTAAATGAATAAATTATGCCAGTTAATTTGTCATGAAGATAGAAGGAATGTATCAGGAAACATAAAGTACAAGATTTAATCAAGACAGGACAGAAGAACAGGGAGAAAAGAAACATTTTTCTTAGTGTCTGGGCTGAGGGAGACAGCGTGAGATCATCAGAGATCAAGGCAAGGAAACCTTGTTCAAAAGGAGAAATCCGTTTCTACGCTGATGTGGATGGAAGTAAAGCTAGCAGCTGGGAAGTGATTTAGTTACAAGTGGACCAGACTTTTTGATTCACAGGAAATTCCAGCACTTACTGATTTTTTCAATTCTGAAATTGAATATCCCCTGAAATGGTGAGAACTTCAAAGACATTAGAACGGAAAACTTTGGCTGAAAGGAAAGGTTTGTTTCAGTGACATCAGAACATAGTGGTTTGCATTTTTAGGTTTATTCTTCTGTTGGTTTGGGGTTTTTTTCCAATTCTTAAAATATATTTTTCAGATAAAAGAAAGGGATCCATTTCAAACAGGTAATTTTAGATGAAGTACTGAAACATTCTGTCCTTTTCAACATTGTATAGAAATTTTTGAATACCTGATGTCTGTTGCTGAAAATGGTGTTCTTTCAATTGTTTGACTTAAGCTAGAGCAGAGTTTCTCTTCCCCCAAAGTCTGCTGAAGAATTTCTCCACCACACTAAAAAGAAGATAATCTCACTCTAACTTCCCATTTCTTCCCTTGGCTTCTTACACTAGGTAACTCCAAACTTTTAGAAACTGGTACCTAAAGGGGGCCTACAGGAAAGCTGAGGAGGGACTCTTGATCAGGGAATGTAATGACAGGGCAAGGAGCAATGATTTTAAACTGAAAGAGGGGAGATTTAGATTGTATTTCAGGAAGAAATTCTTGACTGTGAGGGTGATGAGGCACTGGAACAGGTTGCCCAGAGAAGTTGTAGATGCCCCATCCCTGGAAGTCTTCAAGACCAGGCTGGATGAGGCTTTGAGCAGCCTGGTCTAGTGGTAGGTGTCCCTGCCCATGGCAGGGGGGTTGGAAAAAAAGAAATATTGAAAAAAAAAGATCTATTGGTCCTCAAGAACATCTTGTTCATGGAGCACTTCTGATTTCCTACATGTGATACGTTCCACATATGTCTAATAACTGCATCTAACGCCTGCCAAATAAAGTATCATCAGCTCTCTGAAAATTCATCTTCTCTGGACTTACTCTCTCTGCCACTTCACATCACGTCTCTGTACATCTACACACACCCTGATGTAAGTCATCTGCATGTGTGAGGCATTGCTTAAAAAAAAAAAAAAAAATAAAAAAGAAAATTCCTTACCAAAAAAAAAAATACTTTGAAGAATGTGTAACATTTAGAAACAGCAACCTTTGTGTTGTGAAGATAAAGCATCAAGGCTAAAAATACCTCCCTGCGATAGGAGGAGGTTGCAGATTTAAAGAGGCAGTAGATGGAAGCAGTGTATTTTCCTTAGGGGGTACTCAGCTGTGGTTAGTCACCAATAGATCTTCCTTCTGCACTGGTAAGAGGCCGTAATTTCCAAGAGGAGAGCAGACCTCAGTACAGTAGCAAGAAGGTCTTGCCTTGTTCGGGGTCTTGCACCCATGCAGGACCCCAACCCGCCCTATGTGCTGCCTACCAGGGGTGCAGAGGGATTTGTGGAGGTCACTTGTGCTTCAGTGATTCGTGTGGAGAGTGATTATACACCAAGCTGAGTTGTGGCAGTATAGGGTTCAGGCTGGATTAGTCAGCAGTGTATTTACCCAGCTCC
Organism: Alca torda; assembly: GCA_008658365.1. Classification (NCBI taxonomy): domain Eukaryota; kingdom Metazoa; phylum Chordata; class Aves; order Charadriiformes; family Alcidae; genus Alca; species Alca torda. Next base: position 162,808,957 of record CM018077.1, read on the forward strand.
CTGGATGCTATTTTGGAGCCATGGGGACAACCAGCAATCCATAGCAAGATAAAGCATGCTGGGAAGTTTGCTTTCAGGTGGAATTCTCTTTGTCTTAGCTGAAAAAGAAAAAAAAATCCAAAACCCAGGCAAATCTATCACCCCGTCTCTCTGTGATAAGTGTCGAGGAGCAGGCATCTCCAGATCCTGAAGCTGGAGGATAACTCCTCCCTCCTTCTGGAAATACATTTATTTCTCCATGCATAGAAATGTAAAGAGCCCATCTGGTTCGATTAAGGACTGAGTTTATCTCACCTCAGATCAAGAGGCTAAAAAGTTCATGTCTCCACCAGAACCAGCTGTCTTCTTACAGTCTAAAGATTTGCTAGCAAGTGTCAATGGAATGTAACATGTGATCCATCTACCAAAGGCAGGAATCTAATTCAGGCTGAGATATACCAAACCCTGAACACCATTGATTATTGAATTCCTCTTCATTGACCGTACAGGTTGACTTGCTCAAATTAGAACACCCAAATTAGATGATTCCCCTTCCTACCTCCTGTACATCTAAAGCACTCACAGAGATACAAGAAGCCTGTGGCAAAACCTGCCCCAACTCCAGGCCCATAGGCTGCAATGTAAGCTCTCTTTGTAGGACCAGGGTCTTGACAAGTTATATCAGGGGTCAGATGACCCTGCACAATGATCTCAGCGTGGTGTGGAGTCAAATCTCACCCATCAATGATTCAGGGAACAGGCACAGGGAAGGGGTTGCGATTGCCTGGGAAATTGTAGAGTATGGCCAGCTTTGGTACCACGCTGAAGAAATGGCTACCTTCTGAAGACCTCTGTTGATAGGGCCACAGGGATTCCTCTCTGAGTTTCTATAGACACTCAGCATACCAAAACCAGGTGAGGGAAGAAAGGTGGGTCAACAGTTAGGGTCTGCTCTTCAAGCAACAAGTGACACTGAGCAGGAAGCCTGTTCTGAACTTTCTGGGGCCAGAAGGGTTCAGGTGGCTAATCACTCTTCCTTTGGCCACTACTTGTCAAATCCCTAGAAATCAGCAGGTGGAAGCACTGGGGTTTTTTTTTTGCTTTTCTTCTTCTATTCTCTTTATCCACCGTTCCGGCTTCCAAGCAGTCTGCTCCGGAGAAGGTAAGGAGAAAGAGTCCCTCAGGAGGGATGGCACACGGCAGTGATAGTGACAACAGCACAGCCACCCATGTCCTGCATTGAAACATCTCGCCTAATCCTAAGAGCACTGATAAAGGAGAACAATTACACAACATTAAACTTGAGTCTATCTATCTGATGCAGACCGTATGTCCATCAGCTGCTGGGAATGCGTGCATCTGAAAAAGACTATGTAGCAATGGTATGCAGAAGTTGTTCATCCAGTTTAACCCTGCCAATATTTTGTGACCCACAGTTAAATATTCAAGCACCTTGAGTTCATTACAGATATGCTGCTAATTATATTTGCTTGCAAGCATCCTATCAGCCAAATCTTGAGAGCTAGAAGCACTCAAAGTTGTATTTTTTTTTCCATCCTACCTTTCTTTAGTTTTCCTCTCATATTTTCTTTTTGCTCCCGTGCACAAGCCCTTAAACTAGTTCCCACATTCTGAAGTCCAACTCCCACTTCCTGCCTCAACCTAGATTCAAAGTTTTCCCCTCTTTCCTTCTCCAGCAAGTTCTCATTTAACTCAGTGTTCAAGTCAGTTAGCGATGGGCCTTGACAATTTTGAAGGAGAAGAGAAAGAAAGAGAAAGAAGAGAAGAGAGGAGGGGGAGGGGAGGGGGGGGGGGAAAAGCCTTGTAAAGATTAGTTTCTCAAGGGGGAACAAAAAACAAAAAAAATCCTCAGTCTGGAGGGAAAGTTTAATTAAAAAGAGCAGAGTTTTTAATTACCAGGGAAATCTACTTGAATGATTCATTTGCATAATCCTGACGGCAGTGGGAGAACAGGCAGGAACGAGATAAGGTTTCTTTACAGTCCTTCTCTTGCTTTTCCGTATCTCTCAAAAAATGACTCTGATCCCTCACTCTTCCTCTCTCTCGTTCCCTGCTACATTGTCTTCCCATCTGATTGCAGGTCTTGGCCTTAGGCTGCCTGCTTGTTTGGCTCTTCCCTTGTTGTTGTATGATGTGTTTTGGTACAAATGATGCAACTTTTCTCCTGCTGGAGCTATCTAGGTGAGGTGTAACCAGTCCCTCCTTTCTTCTCCTGTATAAATGTCTCTGGTGACATTCGGAATGAGAGCAGAGAGAAATTTGTCAGCAGACAAGCCAGCCAGAAGGTCAAAAAGCCTTTAGTCAGCTCTGCTGGTCAGCAAAAGAATGACCTGTGAAAATTAGACTGTCATGTCTCAAAAGATTATTCTTGTCCAGACTAAAGTAGACATGACAAGCTCTCCACTGTATGGAGAACCATGCATTCTTCTTACCCCTGTTGTTGGACCTATCACAGCATCTCCAGCATAGCACAGCAGCAGGCCAGCGCCCCTCTTGCATGGGATCTGGGGACACCAACACCGCAGGATGTGTCAGGGGCAGAGAAGGGAAGGTGTGTACCTAATGGACCCCACTACCAGTCTTGTCCTGCTGCTTGGTAACGTCTTCTCCAACGTGCTTTATACCAAGCTACCCCAGCACCCTGCATGACACCTCATGCACTGCTACTTGGTCTGCAGTCACCTATTCGGTCTGTCCTATCCGATCCTCTCCTGCAAGATGAAAGGCAGGCTTGAAATGAGCTCGCATCATTGAGTGTTATGACTCACATATTCTCTATCCATATTATTGACTGGCCACCCGTTGAAAGGCTCATTCCTTTCTAGCACACTGAAAGGCATAGATAAAAGCCTCATGTTCTGTCCTGCAATCATCTTTGCTGATAAAATGTCAGCTTGCTCCTTCACACACTCCTGGCCTGTACCCACAAGCACTTCTGCAGGCAACACCTGACTGCGGGCAATTGTGGTCCATGAAATAAATGGAATGGGAAAAGCCACCTTATATCCCAAGTGGGGAGGGTAAGGAGGTTAGTTATGTGTACGGAGCCATGGTGTCTCACTTGTCTTCAAGGCAGACAAGGAGTTCTGGCTAATTTTATTTATCTGCCTGAAGAGAGCTGATTGCATAGGAAAAGACAAATAAGGGACATCTGCCCAGAGGTGGAGATGGAGTTCTCCCCACCAGACCATCAACAGACCTTAGTTACACTATAGTCTGGGTCTTGGGTGAGTGTTGAACCATATCCTGTGCTCACCGCTCCTCCAGACAAGTCTGGATTTGAGCACGATCACAGAACAAAATGCTCATCAAGGAGAGGTGCTTAGGTCTCCTGAATCATGGTGCTTTGCCTCTGGATGACCCTCCTTCTCCCTCACTGCCTGCTGGGCTGCTCCCTCCCTCCCCTGCTTTGTAAGCCCCTAGAGAAAGAGATTTCCATGCTTTTGTTATAGCAGCAGTTGAAAACGTCTTTTGGTGTTGCTGCCTTTGAGTCTCTGAAGTCGGAAAATTGATGGGAACGCTAGGGCAAGAAGAGGGTTGTCCAACCTCTCCCCACTTCCTGTCATCCTTGATAATAACGTATATCAGGGGTGCTGGAAATCAAGAAGGGATGCAAGGGTCAAACGCCAAACAATCTGTATCTGTACCTAAAATGTAAGAGAGGAAAAAACAATCAGTTTAAGAAACACAAAGAGGAGCAAATACAAAACCAAAGAAAAAAGGAAGAGCATTATAGACACCTAGAGAGGAGCAGGAAATACTGTTCATCTGGGTGCAGAGGGACCACGTTTGTCCAAATGAGGATGTCACCACAGAGCACTTTATCCCTCCAGCCCTCTCTGACCCACAGGACAGAGGCGTGGGGAATGACAGTTCAGTGTCTCCATCTTTAGGCTGATGAATGAGACGTGAAACATGGATTTTTCTTGTTTAATTAAGCTGAAGGGGTGAGAGGCACCACAGGAAACCACCAGAAAATTGATTTCTCCTCACACGTGCGCCTATGCGTGCATCGGGATGTGTGCAGCATTGTGCACAGATGCCTAGAGAGCATATTTTAGGGGATCTGCATGTGTGTTGTGTGTGTGTGCTTCTGCACATAAAACCAGGCAAGGTTTCCCGGAAGAGTTAACGCTACTTCAAAAATTAACGTGATACCTGTATTTCAAATATATTGCAGATAAAAAGAAAGGTGAAATGAGTTTTGGGGATAAACAAATCACTACAGGGTTTGAAGCATAAGGATGTGAAGTGGTGTTTGCCTGTATATACTCAAGGAGCGGCATGGATATAGCAAACTCTATGTGTGTACACATGATAAATTGTGTGTGTGCATACACTCATACACAGAGAAGGAAAGTGCTCGGAGACCTGCATCACTGCGTGTCCAAGCCCAGTGCGTGTGGCTTTAAGGAAAGATGGGGTTGTTTTAAGGGAACAGGGATGTTTCTGTCTATGAGAGGCTGCGGGCATGCTGCAAGCACCGAGTGTCTGTGTACATGTGAGTGCAGCAAGCCAGGATGACTTGTTCCAGCCTGTGAGGGGGAGGTACAAGCCTGCACACGCGCGTGTGTGTAGAAACTGTAGTCCACGTGTCCTGGTTTGAGGTAAAACAGAACCAATTTTCTTTTCAGCAATTTTACTTTTCAGGTTTTTTTCAGTTACTTTTCAGTAATTCTACTTTTCCAAAGTCTCTGAAATCAAGGGCATATTTTTCCAACAGGATCTGCTTCCAGCATGATAAGACTTGATTGTTTCTAATTTCTACCAAGGAATGGTATGCAGAGAGGCTTCTGCTTCTACTTATTGCTATAACAATCAAGGTCAGCTAACTTTGTTATTTGCCATGTTGGAGGGTTGGAAGCGGAAAAATGTAGAGTCGCATCTGCAGGGAAGAGCGGACGGGACAGGTGACCCCAAACTGACCAACAGGGTATTCCATCCCATCTGCATCATGCTCAGTATAAAAGCTGGGACATTGAAGGGGTCAGTGCTCTTTCTTCAACGGCTGGTGTCTGAGTAGGACTGTTTATCTGCCTTTGATCCCAATCTGTGCATCCCTGACTCCAGTTCCAGAACCCAGTTCCCATCCATCGCTGAGTCCAGTCTGGGACTTTCCCAGTGCCCGCCAGTGAAGTGATTATCATTCTGGGAGCTTGATAGAGTTTTGTATATATTGTATACATTTTGTTATTTTCTTTTTATTATTTTCTTAATATTTTCATTAAAATAATTTATTTTATTTTTAAACTCTCTTTTTTTCTCTCATCCTTCTCTCCCTAAAAAGAGATGCTTTCCCTTCTCTGAAAGGGAGACAAGTAACAGAGATCATCTGTTGTTCGTTTTAGTGGCCAGCCCAGCCCAAACCATGACATCCAGTGGTGGAATCATGATCCCTGGAGGTATTTAAAAGACAAGTAGACGTGGTCCTTAAGGACATGGTTTAGTGGTGGTTTTGGCAGTGTTAGGTTAATGGTTGGACTCAATGATCTTAAAGGTCCCTTCCAACCTAGTCAATTCTATGATTCTATGAGTCTATGGTCCATGTGCGTGAGTGGCAAGCAGCAGACACGTGGATGGCTGTGCCTGCCGAGCCCCTGCATCCACACGTGCAGTAGGCAGCAGGTGGGTTTGCTCGCATGTTTCTGTGGGTATGATTCAGGCGTCTGATCTACACTGTGAGCAGCATGTTGGTGTACAGTAAGTGCTGCGTGTGTTCAGTAATCAGGGGTTCTTGATGCCTGGGCGTGCTGCAGGTGCATAAAGAACCAGCGCAGGCTGTCTGTGCACAGGGCTTGTGTGTGTGGATGGGTGCCCCTCACCACAGCGTGCAACAGAGGGGAGAGGGGGAGACTGCTGACCTTTGTTCCATCCTGAGACTATTTATGTAATGAGCAATTCCCAGTTTGCACTGCTGGAGACCTGCATGCACTGCTGGAAAAGGAAAAAATGAGAAAAATAGAAGGGAAATTTCAGATGCCTGGAAATCATCAGCTGCCACCTGCGGCTGGTAAAGTGTGTAGGGACAATCAGATTCCGCGCCCAAAAAACAGATCCTAGAAGTGAACTAGTATTAATGACATGTGGAAGATCAGGGACTGGGATCCAGAGGCAAGTTGAGCAAGTAAATTTGTTCACAGTGTAACTGGGTCCTGCAGGTTCCCAGAAGATTCACTGGCCATCACCCCACAAAACCACAGCTATAGCTTGAGTAGCAGAGCTCAGGTTTTTAGTCCTCCAGTGCTATCCCATAATTTCCCCAGTCCAGTATGATCCAGTGTTTCCCCTTATCTATTTCCCACCAACATCCTCTGTATTGCAAGCTCCTTCTTGCTTTCTGTATTGCCTTCAGCCCCCATCCCGTGGCTGCCTACTCTACCTCCCTGCAATGCAGATGAGCGTTCTCCTCCATTCCGACAGGGATTTCACAAAGCCACTCAGATATTAAAGGCCTCAAACCTCTTTTCAAATGAAATGTTAGGTTTACGGTTGGACTTCGTTATCTTAAAAGTCTTTTCCAACCTAAGTTATTTATCATCATATGATTCTATGAGGCTAAGAAGAGAGGATGAACAGGTACTATGGACTGAGACAAACAGCTCCCTAGGTATATCTCTGGTGTTTCATTTTATTGGGAAACCAGGCTGCAAATGCAGCCAGCCATTAGTGATGCATTGCAATGAATTCTGAGTTACAGGTTAAACTCTGCTCTCGTGAGACCTCACCTGGAGTACTGCATCCAGTTTTGGAGTCCTCAGCACAAGAAGGACATAGACCTGTTGGAGCGAGTCTAGAGGAGGCTCACGAAGATGATCAGAGGGGTGGAGCACCTCTCCTGTGAAGACAGGCTGGTAATGTTGAGGTTGATCAGCCTGGAGAAAAGAAGGCTCTGGGGAGACCTTCCAGTATCTGAAGGGGGCTTACAAGAAAGCTGGAGAGGGACTTTTTAAAAGGGCATGTAGTGATAAGACAAGGGCTAATGGCTTCAAACTATAAGAGGGTAGATTTAGATTCGATATCAGGAAGAAATTCTTTACTGTGAGGGTGGTAAGACACTGCAATAGGTTACCCAGAGAAGTTGCAGATGTCCCATCCCGAGAAGCGTTGAAGGCCAGGTTGGATGGGGTTTTGAGCAGCCTGGTCTAGTGGGAGGTGTCCCTGCTCATGGCAGGGGCGTTGGAACTAGATGACCTTTAAGGTCCTTTCAACCCAACACATTCTATGATTCTATGATTCTATGATATCAATAAAAATAAAGATAAAATAAACCTCCACCAAGCTTGCTATTGTAGTCTCAGCATTCATGACTCTGTATTTCTGCACTTACTGATCCCTCTGCAATGCTCCTTCTTGCACACAGCTGATTGCCACAGGGTTATGTCACTCCTGACATCAAAACTCCTCTCAGACGTCCCTGAGATAAAAATCCCTCCTGCTGTATTAAGTAGAAAATAATTCAGTGGACATGTTGCAGGATGGCCCGTTGCCATCTGCTGGTCAGGTGTGCTGTTAACAAGCCCCTGCAGCATATTCCAACATCTGATCTATGCTCTCACATCCTTCTGCACTCGGCTGATATTAAAACACAGTTAAAGGCATTTTGCGCACGTCCTGGATGAAGCAAGCATTGGTCACCTCTTGGTCCTTCAGTCCTCTATAACAGTTGATCTGCTGATGAATTAACAGGAGATGAGAAATTAGTTTTGTAAAGCAAGATGGAGTTCGTCACTACTTTGGACATCTGGAATCTGCATCTGATTAACAAATTCAGAAACTTCCTAGTTAAAACCACCAATGGTAATAGAGCCTTTATCCCTTAACTTTGTCCATGGACTTCTCCTTTTTTTCTCAGTCCAATTTATGCTCAAAATCATTAGAGTAGTCAGATAACCTCCTGAAAGGAGGTTGTAGAGAGGTGGGGGTCAATCTCCCAAGTAACAAGCAATAGGACAAAAGGAAATGACCTCAGGTTGCATCCAGGGGTGGTTTAGGATGGATATTAGGAAAAATTTCTTCACAGAAAGGGTTATCAAGCATTGGAACAGGCTGCCCAGGGAAGTGGTGGAATCATCGTCCCTGGAGGTGTTTAAAAGATGGGTAGACATAGTGCTGAGGGATATGGTTTAGTGAGGGTTTTTGTCAGAGTTGGGTTGATGGTTGGACTCAATGATCTTAAAGGTCCCTTCCAACCTACACTATTCTATGATTCTATATTTGCCAGGGTTTCTGTTGTAGTTCCAATATTAAAATTAAGTTGTTGTTAGTTTTCAGTCAGACCATCTCACGGTGGTGGTTTTAGCAGTGTTAGGTTAATGGTTGGAGTCAATGATCTTATAGGTCACCTCCAACCTGGACGATTCTATGATTCTGTAACACGTTATCTGTAAACGTCCCCTGTTCCTCCCTTTGCCCTGCCAGACTCCCATGCCAAGGTTCCTGCCTGCACAATTCTTCTGTGAAAAGGTTATTTTTTGGTTACAGAAGTGAAGCTAAACTTTCTGTCTTCTACATGGTGCAAAAGACGCAGGCAGATACCCAGGACAATGTACAAATGTACATTTCTTTATGCCCTTGCACTGGCCTGCTCAAAAGCAACTGCCTACTACATGATCAGTAGTAAACATATCACCCCAGTAAAGAGGTCAGATTGTATAAATATGCAAATACTCATATGCATTCTTCTCTGGTGAAAGCTCAGCAGCAGGCATCTCACAGGGTGTCCATGCCGTGGTTGTGAACCTCTAGCAGTCCAGGACAGAAAAATACAAATATCCAAGCTTTATCATAGAATCATAGAATGGTTAGACTTGAAAGGAACCTTAAAGATCATCTAGTTCCAACCGTCCTGCCATGGGCAGGGACACCTTCCACTAGACCAGGTGGCTCAAAGACTCATCCAACCTGGCCTTGAACACCTCCAGGTACACCTTGAATACCTCCAGGACATCCACAACTTCCCAGTGCAACCTGTGCCAGGGTCTCACCACTTTCAGAGTAAAGAATTTCTTCCTAATATTATGCTTTGAGAATTATTAAGGGAACCCCAAAGGAAAATCTTTTCTTGTGTGTAAGCAAGAAAAAAAAGTCAGGCTAGATATCACCTTTCATGGAATCAGGGGGATTGTGTAGGTAGGAGCGCAGCACTCCCTCCTCTTCATCAAGGCTTTTGCTATTCAGCCAGCCCATTTTTCATGTGTACAGAGAGTTCAGGCCCATTCCTTTAAGTGTATTGCATCCTGATCCTCAGATATATTTCTGCATTTACAGTCCATTTTTACAAGGGAAACTGAAGAGTTACGTTCCCCTTCCCATTCTCCGTGAATTCTTGGAAGCTGATTCCTCGGGGTTCTCATCTCCACTTTTGCAGAAAGAGGTTGCAACATATCTGACAGTCACAGTGGCCGTGTGACACCCTCTTTTCCAGGGGATGTTTTGGAACCAAAGAAGATGATGTTCCAATCAGTGCAAGATGTAATCTTTCTGGGCAACAGTAAAACTTTGTAATGGTTTCCAAAGACTTTATACAGTTGCTAAGCTCATCAGAGTACCACAGTTCAGGCAAGAGGAACTATTAAGTCCAAAACTGATGTCATGTGGGACAAGAGAAATGAGATGGTAATTATTCAGCTGGTAAGCTTGAGCATCAATTCCATACAAAATAGTGAAAACAATGTTACTAGATGCAATCAACAAAGAACTAGAGGGTGAGAATACGATTAATGTCAGTCAATGTGCTTTTATGGAAGGAGTCCTTGTCAAGCCAGCCTGATTATGTTCCTGATGAGATAACAAGATCTGTGATATCGGTAACGGCATCAATATAAGACTTTTCTAAAGGGTTTGATTCATTTCCAGCAGTCCGATAATTTGGTGATAATTTGGTAACTACAGAAGTGTCTGAGCATGATCAGGTGTGAATTAAAGCTTGTTCCCCCATGAAAGTGGCAGGACAATTAGCCCAGCTGAAGTGCATCTACACTAATGCAGTTGAAAAAAATCAGTGGCTGGACATTAAAACCTCACAAATGTATGGGTTTATGCAGATAAATTTGCTAGATAGGCATTTTTATGTTATGAATATTTGTATCATGGTTCTCATTTGATGTGCTCTCATCCATGGATCTGCATTCACTCAGCAGATGTTGATCTCAGCAGCAGGAGAGCGCAATCCCTGGTACTTAACACCATTTTGCAGATTTAGGGGTTAGCTCTTTCCTAACAAAACAAACAGGGTGAGTACAGGTTATAGAATTATAGAATCATTATGGTTGGAAGAGACCTTTAAGATCATGAAGTCCAACCCTTAACTTAGCACTGCCAAGTTACTACTAGACTATGCTCCTCAGCACCACATCTACATGTCTTTTAAATACCTCCAAGGATGGTGACTCAACTGCCACCCTGGGCAGCCTGTTTCAATGCTTGATAACCCTTTTGGTGAAGAAATTTTTCATAAGATCCAATCTAAACCTCCCCTGGTGCAACTTGAGACCATTTCCTCTTGTCCTATCACTTGTTACTTGGGAGAAGAGACCAACCCCAACCTTGCAAATTTTGAAAAAACTCAACCAGAATTAAACCCAAAGCCAGTGAGTAACTATTGCTGCAAATTGATCAACAAAGTGATATTGCTTAAGAGCAACCGTGAGACTGGTCTTCATGTTTAGCCGAAGTAGAATGGAAGTAGGGATTTAAAGTGTTCTCTCATGGTGTCTGGTTCTGGTCGCTCTTCCAGCATCAGTTTCCGGTTCTGGAGGAAACTATCTTTAGACTTTGGTAACAGCCTTGCTGGTTAGCCTAACGCAGACAGTGAAAATTAATTAAGAATCTATGTACGTTGCCAACTGACTGGCCATGTTTGACCTTGTCTATTATAAATGCAGGTTGTGATGTTCAGCCATTTCTTACAACATTGAGATGAAGACTGTGATTTCCTCCAGGGAAATCACTGAAGACATCTGATTTTGTAAACCATCACAAGAATTATGTGTATTATTCGAAGCAGTTCCCTCAGTTAGGTGGCAGTCATTTAATCTGCTGGTATACATCACAGTCATCACAAAAATGTAGAGGGAATACCACGGAACAGATGAAGTTGCACAAACAAATATTGAGTTAAATGCTTGAATCAGAATCCAAATGTTTAGAATTTTTTGTGTACTTTTAGTCACATAATTCAGTACTTTAGAAGTGAACGCAATCAATTATTAATGCTTTTATCCCAAAACTAAAATGTATTAGGGAAGTTGTCATGAAGATAAGGCAATAAAATGCATAGTCTATATATTACCTATGCTTTCTAAGTAACTCAGACACCTCTTCTTCCAGCTCGTTTCTTCTTCCGACACAAAACTCACATTTAAACTTGGAAGGGTTTACAGATCTCAACTCCCTGAGGACACTTCACTTTCAAATCATTGCCATCACCTTCTTTTTTCTTTTCTTTTTCCAAAAAGTCCCAAAAGCAGATGCTCAGGAGGTTTTCCGGTGTGGATTCTTCCATTTCATTAGTAACCAAAGTTGTTACTTCCCAGAAGGTCCAGGTGTGACATATCTTCATAAACAGAGTGTGCATAAATTAACCGCAAAGGGCTTATTTTTTGTTCTGTTTAACTTTCAGTTAAATACCTAAAAGCTCCCTCCTACCAGCTGTCCTGATTACAAGAGTAGTCTGTAGTTCCCATGCCCAATGCCAGCCAGGAACAGAAATCTTTGTGAAAAGAGCAGGCAAACTTTGCTGGGAATAGCTTAGAAACAGCTGTTCTTGCCTTCAGGCCTCCACACTTAGGACTAAGTGACCTGGTTTACCCAGCCCTTCTTTTTTTACGGTTTATATCCCTGTCTGGTGATAACTGGTGCATTTCTAACTGTTATTTAAACTTAATTAAAGTGAATATTAGCTATTAATTACCTCTTGCCTTATTTCAGCTATTGTATTTGTCGGTAGAAATACCTAAAGTGAAGACAAATTATGCTAGTTGTCTTGCGAAAGTGATTAGGCAGGCGTTTTGTTTTACTTTTATTTTGGTTTAGGAGAATTGTTGGGGGTGTTTTTTGGTTTGTTGCCTTTTTTGTTCCAGCCACTGATCTTGCTGAACCTCTAAAACACTAACTTGGCATGCCGTCTTCAAACAGCTTTGCAAAGAGGATAAAGATGGAAATAAATAGACATATGGTGCACATGAGCCTAATTCATGCAAAGTTGCTCATCCCGGGCAGATGGAAATGGATGTTTGAGTACCTTGGTTAGAAAGCTGCCTTAAAACTTACCTTCTTTTTTATTTTCACTTTGTCATCAACTTGGCTAATGAGCAGCTCCAAGGCAACTTTTCTTCTTGCTCAGACTCTTGTGCAAATTAATTTTCCAGTCGCGTGTCCTCTTTGCCCCTCCTCTCCTAACCATTTGCGAGTTTAGATGACAGACCGATTACTTTAATGGTAGCAAATGTAAAGTATGCCCAAGCTGTTCCCAGTGTTAATGCAGAGGAGGTTAGTCTGATCTAGCAGAGAGAGAGAAAAGGGAAGGAGTGGCATAAATGTATCTGAGACTTCCCCGCCACCCAACAGGTTATTCCTTCAGGTCTTTCTACACCATTGGTGGATCTGCAAAACTCACTAATGCTGATCTTTTTTTCTCTTAGCACTTCTAGATATTCTGTTGTAAATTATGACCTTGCACTAGGCACAGCTCATGTCACAGAATCATAGAATCACAGAATCATAGAATTGTCTAGGTTGGAAGGGACCCTTGAAATCATTGATTCCAAACATCAACCTGAAACTGACAAAACCACCACTAACCCCTGTCCCTTGGCACCACGTCTACTCATCTTCTAAATTCCTCCAGGGATGGTGATTCCACCACTTCCCTGGGCAGCCTGTTGCAGTGTTTGATAACCCTTTTGGTGTAGAAATTTTTCTTAATATCCAACCTAAATCTCTCCTGGTGCAACTTGAGTCCATTTTCTGTTGTTCTATCACTTGTTACATGGGAGAAGAGACTGACCCTCACCTCTCTACAGCCTACTTTCAGGGCGTTGTAGAGAGTGATAAGGTCTCCCCTCAGCCTCCTTTTCTCCAGGCTAAACAACCCCAGTTTCCTTAGCCACTCCTCATAAGACTTGTTCTCTAGACCCTTCACCAGCTCTGTTGCCCTTCTCTGGACATACTCCAGAATTTCAATGGCAGATTGTTAACTGCCTGGAGCTTGGGGGAGTATACTGGGGACTCATCCCTTCTCCTTTGCCTTCTTCCTTTTCCTTTTTTTTTGTTTTTTTTTTTTTTTTTTTTTTCTTCTCTCATCTATTTTCCATGGAATTGCAGATTTGTTGGACAGTGGCATTTTGACCTTCATGTAAAGTTGCAGAGTCAGTCAGCAGACTCATGCCAAACACTCATTTTAGAAAGCAGCTTTCCATTGTGAATCAAATGAAAAGACATTGGATCAAAGAGAGTGTTGCCAGTATCCTGGAGTACTTCCTCCACCAAAACCCTCCTTTGCGAGTGTCAGCAAGATTTTGAATTCTTAGGCCCCAAAGTAATTCAAGATTTGAGCAGGACCAGATGGCATCTGGCTATTTAACTTCTTAAAAGTAATCCTTATTATAACATTTAACAACCACAGACCACAGTAATTCAGATATCTGGCTGGTATTTTGGGGGACCAGAGCCTTCGAGGAGGAAGAATACTTTCTGACCAATTATAGCACATCTTTGTATGTATTTTCCTCTGTATAGAGGCATAGAGCTATTTGGTCATCCCCCTACGCAACCTGAGGCTTAAATCTTCCCTCCTGGTGAAAAAATAACAGTTAAATTATTAATACATCAATAAATGTGCTTGTGCAATATTTTATATTCAATGGTATATTAAAACAGAAGAATACTAAACCCTGATCAGTTCAGTGAAAAAGTCCCAACATTCACTGCTAATCACAGCGCTGCCTTTATCTTTTATTCTGCATAGCAGATGTTCTCACTCCAAAGGTGCTTGAATTTTTCAGAGATAGGATTGTGGGGCTCACTCTTTTCCTGTTTGTTTTTTTTTTTTTTTTTTTTGTCTTCCTGTCGAAGTTCGGAGGAAAAGCATTTGCTGTCAGCATTTGCTAAATGTGAGCACAGCTGGAATTTCCACTACAAGGTGAGACAAAGCTGAGGAGCTTATAGAGCAGAGAGTGTGTGTGTGTCTGCTCTGCAAGGCAGACCATATGGGACTGAGTTGGAAGAGATGTGTTCTTCAGCATTATGGCTCCACAACACTAGTTGGGCAATGAAATCTATGTATAAATTCCCTCTATGTCTTGGCATCTTTGCTGGAAAGAGCAGGCATGAATATTTTAGAAAGAAGGGATTTTCTTTGCTCAGCTCTTGGGTACCATCAGAGGAGACCACGCACCTTTTATGGGTCTCATAAAAATGGTCCGACCTATCTCAGACGACTAGAGCTTGACCTTAGAACAACTTTGTTTCATGCTTCGTATGGAGGTAAGGGAAACCTTGCACTTCTCCATGGTGCAATCCACCGTAGAGACTGCACAACCAATATGGACCTGTTCAACACTTATGAAACATCTGGGTTTAAGAGAGGCCATCAACCATCCCACTGCTGTGTTTTTGTGACTCCATAAGAGGAATGTTCACCAGCCAGAAACAGGACTGACATTTGCCTGACTTCATGTATACATACATTGCATGCTGAATTTGCGTTGGGTACCAATTGCTGAAAAGAACACCAACCACCATAGTCTTAGGTATCCATTTCTTCCTTTCCCCTTCTTCTCCTCTTTTTTTTGTGTTCTGTCAACCCCTTTCCCACAAACCACCAAGAGACAGACAGTGGAGCTCAAAGGCTCCACTTTACATCAGGACACGCTCAATGGGGAAAGCAGGATCTGAGTTTTCAGGCATTAAGAAGTGAATCCACTACTTTTGCTGCCGAACATACCTGCTGCCTCCTGAAAACTGGAGGAGTCCTGGAGGAATCTGCACTCCTTCCTACCACTTTCCTTTATACCATGGTCCATCTTCTTCTACCTTACCTTCTTCACAATCCTGCACCTGCTATATCCTCTTGCATGTCTGTCTTCTCATCCTCCTCACTAAAATGGTACCAACAGTATCATTCTTTTTGAGTTTTCTCTGTTGAGAAAACACAGTATAGTAAACTGAAAGCTATTGTTCAGAGACACTTCAGCTCCTGAGGGCTGTGTATGTGAATGTTACCCAAATGGAAGAAGTCATGTCCAGCTTCAGTAACAGGCTGGAGGTTACCTTTTGTGCAATCTCCAGTAGCTGTTTTTACAGGAAACCTCTGTTTTGAAGCTATTACCATTGCTTTTTGTGGCTGCACTTGTTTACATATTTCCTCAGCTCCTTCCTCTCAATGGACATTGTTCCTGACCCAAGGTGCCTCCACTAATATCCATTCTTCTCCCTCATCAAACTCAAGCTTTCCAAGAAAGATGGAAAAGAAGCAACTATGCATTCACTGTACACAACAGTGCTTCATAATAATTTAAGGCCACGAAGATGATCAGAGGGCTGAAGCACCTCTCCTGTAAAGACAGGCTGGGAGAGTTGGGGTTGTTCAGCCAGGAGAAGAGAAGACTCCAAGGAGACCTTAGAGCAGCCTTCCAGTACCTAAAGGGGGCTTACAGGAAGGATGGGCGGGGGGTGTTTATCAGAGAGTGTAACGATAGGATGAGGGGTAAGGGTTTCAAACTGAAGGAGGGTAGATTTAGATTGGGTATTAGGAAGAAATTTTTTACAGTGAGGGTGGTGAGGCACTGGAACAAGTTGCCTAGGGATGTTGTGGCTGCCTCATCCCTGGAAGTGTTCAAGGCCAGGCTAGACAGGGCTTTGAGCAACCTGGTCTAGTGGGAGGTATCTCTGGCCATGGCAGGGGGTTTGGAACTAGATGATCTTTCAGGTCGCTTCCAACCTGAACTATTCTATGATTCTATGATTCTATAAAGATCTTTGTTTCCATGCCCTTCAGCTATCCATCACTTTGAACCTAATACTGCCTCATGTCCCCTCTTTCAATTAATGTTCTTATCTTCTCAAACTGTCAAACTGCGAGTCGCATGCAGATGTCTTTCCACTGCTGGCAATACTGGAGTTTGGAAAATGTGGAACACTGTAGCAGCCCCTCAAATGTCCTTCAGGACACAGCTATTTTGCAGCCATACTTGTCATCTACACTTGAGGGAGAAAAAGATGGATTGGTTCATTGGCTTAATAGTTCTAATGTTACTGAAAATATATATGCAAAGAGAAAAGAGAGAGTTGTCTCCTCTGTGAGTTGTTTTTCTAATGTCCCTTTAACATATTCATAACGTTCTTGAGATGCCACTGTTTTGCAGAAACTCCCCGCAACTGCAGTACTGTGCATGGACTTCTGCTCTGCATCACAACCTCTCTGGGAAGCCTGTTCCAGTGTTCTGGCAACCTCAGAGTAAAGAAGTTTTTCCTCATGTTGAGATGGAACTTCCTGTGTTTGTGCCCGTTGCCCCTTGTCCTATTTCTAGGCACCACTGAAAAGAGTCTGGTCCAATCCTCTTGACACCCGCCCTTTAGATATTGATCAGCATTGAAGAGATCATTTGTTTTCCTAGGAAAACAAATATTTTCATCATGGATTTTCAAGGGCTCAGATACATGGACAGTCTAACATGGATTCACATGGGGCTGGATGCCATTTTAGGAGGTAAAGAGAGCCTAAGCGTTATGTCTTTGCTGTAGGCTGATGGTGCCTACGTGGATAGTTGCTAAAGCCCAGATGATGCACAGCAAGTGGTTGTGCATAGTAACTTTAGCCTGTGCTTGAGATTTGATCCTTAAATGTGTACGAGTTTCAAAACAAGAAGAGGGGAGGTCATGTGTGCAACTGTCCCTGGAGTTTTTGCAGATCAAACCATTTCAAAACCTGTTCATTCCCTACTCAAAAGCCTTTGGATTCTTTCTGGCAATGCCTTTGGTTTGAGCACACATACAAGCTTTGTTCTTTGAGTTGAAAACTTTCCCTTCCTTCCCAGTCATTTGGCATAAGGTAGTATCCCAAGGTTATTATGACTTCTTTTTTAAAATGATAAATCAGAGAAAGCTCTTGATGGAGAAACCCCTTTGTCCGTGTACAATAAAACAAGGAGCTCTTGGCTGCCATTTGCCCTCTGGCATTTTTCAATGGCAGAAAAGAAGGAAGAGAAATGAGCGCAACCTTTGGATTGGAGCAAGTCCCCAACTTCCAACTGAAGCTGCTTCCCGTTGCTCAACTTTTCAACTTTTGCCAGGGGGTGAATGTAACAGCTTGTTGCCTTTTTTTTTTTTTTTTTTTCCTGCCAGCATCTTCCCTGGAGAATGGTTCCTAGCTGCTCTTTGGAGTTCCTGGCTAAAAATAAATGCAGTTTGTAGAAGCAATTTGTATTCTGCTAACCGTGCTGCAATGCTCTGTGCCCTCTCTGTGTTACTGGCTGGTTTTCCCTCTCAGCACATTACACGCACCACATATAGAGGAATAAACTCACACAATGCCGGGGCTACTGCAGTTCATAATAACGGTGACACATTATGTATAAAGCCAGTGCCTCACTCTTTGGAATCGTGTTGCGAAATAATTGCAGTAATTCTCCACCACAGACAAGGTTAATTAGTGTTGCATCCCCTTCCAATTTTCCAATTTTCTTCTTCAGCACCAGGAAAACAAACTGATTCTTGCGTGAATTAAAGACATTTTGGTCCCCAGTGCAGCAAACAGTTTCCTAGAGGACTCCTGCTTTGACTTGGTGGGATTGTTCCTGGGACAGAGACTTTTCAGGGCCAGCTGTAGACCTAAGCAGAAGAAGAAACAGCCCAAGGAAGTAACACAGTCATTGTCTGCTGCCTGTTTTGTCTATTGCTGCTGAGGAAGAAGCTAGGTAAATGGGATGGGTTTTGGTGGGATGCCTTCTCTGATCAAGCTCTCTCCTATTGTTCCCTCTCCCTACAGCAGCAGAAGCAACAAGGCCTGCTCTTCAAAGCTCCCCACCTCCTCTATGCCCTCTTCCTCTTCTATTTCTTCTTATTTTCCCAAGACCAAAGCCAGAAGGTCCAAACAAATATTTATGACAAAAAAAAAAGTTATTTTTTTTCCCCTTGTCACTAACTTGAAAGTATCCAGGTATCTTCTAATATGTCCTTAAGAAACTTTACTTTCTGCCTTGTGGGATCTTAAACGCTTAACTGTTTGGGCAGGTCTGCCACTTTAGGGAAGAGATCTACATATGAGCATAACAGCAAAGCTCACTCGACCTGTTTTTTTTTCAACAAAATCAAGCACCACAACATATCCTCCCTTTAAAATCTGAATTTTCATCCCAAACGAAAGTCAAAACACAGCAGCTTCCACCACCTAAGATCCAGTGAATAAATTCTCCATAGTTGCACTCTTTTCTTAGTACCACCAGTACACGCAGGTGTGAATAAGTTTATGCCCATATTTCTCAGTATAGGTGTGATTTCAGTTTAGGAATTTTCAGTGAGTAATCACATCCTTGCTATATTCCAGGGTGTATTAAAAAGGATGCTAAAGGTTTTATCATGCCTAGCATTACCCATAGTGGCAGTCATATGATGGGTTAGCAGCCTCTGTTCTTCAACCCCAAATACCATTTTAATGGATTATCACATGGATTATTGTGCACTGTGGTTACCAAACACAATGGAGGATCAGGCCATGCAACTGCATAAATGGAAGAGGCACTGTGGTTTGGAGGATAAAAAAAAAGAGGTTTTAACCAGGAACTTCAAATCCCTGCTCTTGCACACAAACACTGGGAAATTTGTACTTTATATGGAAAATTGGGGGTTTTTTTCACATCTGTCCATCCTTCCTGGGATCAGTGTGAGAATAAGTGAGCTAAATCAGGGAGGATCTCAGTTAGATGGAAATGATGAGGACATCATTACTTTAGATAAAATTTGTCACTCGATGCACACGTGTGTGTGTGTGTGTTTCCCAAACCCTACAGATCTGATTTCTCCTGTCCCACAACACTGATACCCACATGTACATTATACAGGGCATTGCAATATTTTCCGTCACAGTGCCTCTCAAGGTTAATGCTTTATATCATTCATGCCCATTGAATATGTTGATTTTGCCCTGTATTTTTCTTTTTCCCCTTTTATTCTAAATTTTGCCCTGCAAGGCCTCCATATCTCTGTCTAGAAGAGATATTTGCAGCCCTGATGGGAGAGCAGGGTGGGGAGTCAGACAGGCAACTTGCTAAGCACTTTGCTGAAGTGTTTATTATCACTCAAACCAGTCTTGCTCCTAATGACTTCCCCTACTATACATCTGAATGTCAGCCGTGCTTTCAGGGAACCAGGCTGCCATTCATCACTGGTTAATCTCTCCTTAATGGGCAGCACGTGAGGAGCAGCCACCAGGAGAAGTGGGGTCATTAATGGGACAGCAGAGATGAAATGGGGGAGCCAAAGTGAAAAGCCTCATTAAGTGTATGGGCAGCCCAAGGAGAGAAGTTTTCTTAATATCGCTGCTCTCATGCTATCTGCCAAGGGTGTATCATCTCACAGAGTGAGGTTTCAAGCCACCCACATATGCCCAGGCATTGTGAGAAAGGCCTTTTTTTTTTTTTTTTTTTTTTTGATAACTGAGCATGTAGGAATATTTGTGCAGCCATAAAATAAAGGAATACTTTATATCCTCTATTAATAAAAAGGCTGCACTTGAGAGAAAAGAGAGGACAGCAGATCATGCCAAATGGCTTGGCAAGCCCTGAGGCATTTCCAAGTCTGGTCACTGCAACACTTATCTAAATTAGCAAGGGAAAGTTTCAAGCCTAGAGTTTTTCCTACTGCAGGTAAAGATTTACGGGGTGTTAAATACCTACTCAACACTGTCTCACTTTGGCCCCAGGCCATGCTTTATATAGGCCAAGGGAAGGAAAGGAATGATTCTGCCTCACCCTTTCCTTGCTGGGTATCCATGGTCACCCTTTTGTCCAAGACAATCCACGTAGACTGAGGAAAAAGCAGGGCTGTAGGGTGGTACCTCTGCATCATGGCCTCTGTATAAAAGTCATGACCTTCCTGTTCCCCCCTTTTTCTCAATTTTTTTTTTTTTTTTTTGTCTGTGCAGAGGCAGAATTGCACAAACCCTCCTCTCCTCAACTGGCTTTAGACGGTGCAACCTGTGCCTTGGGTGGGTTTAGTCAGCAGGTCTAAATTTTCCTTTTGGGAGTCTGTGGCCAATGGTAAATTGAGCGGGCAGTTTTTGTAGGCTCAGTTTTGTTCTCTTATGTTCATTTATGCTCCATAAGGAAAAAATGCAGAGCTTATATGAGAGGAATTTTGGGGGGGGAAACAAACTTACTGCTTATGTTAGAGCAATTACCAGGAAACAGCTTCACTTCCACAGATGGTCCCAGTGGGTCTGTGCGGTTTGTTCTGATCCCCAGGGTGCTCCTCTCTCTGTTGAGAGGAAATACCTTTCTAGTCCTCCAATTCTTGGGTTTATTTTGATTCCTAAAAAAGATTAAACCAATAAACAAAGTCTTTTGTCCATAGTAAGAGCAAATATTAAAGTATAATGAACGTAATGGAGTTGACAGTCAAAGTTATTGCTGCATGTCAGCATCCCGTGAATCTGGGTCATTTTGAGAAGAAGTGCACGCCTTGGCAAGAGATGGAGGTAAGCCATCAGCCTCGTGAACGTACAAGAGGACATAGACACTGCTATTTAAATTTGGATCTCAGCCCATTCTTCAGTCCAGTTCTGCCTGTGCTCACATTGGTATGCAGAAGATTACGGTCAGATAATGACTTAGCCAGGGCTCTGGAGCTCTTTGAAGGTTGGAAGTCTGAGCACACTCAACCTGTCTCACAGGTTAAGTTCTCATTGAACCCACGTGCATAAATCAGGGCCTGATTTGGCCCAGTCAAGCAACAAATCTCAGCTCTTGTGAGGCATATCTTGAGCTATTCCTAGGCATAGTGTCGACAATTTGAGCACAAAGTACAGACACTCAAGTTATATGTACAGACGATATATAGGACATAGGGCTTGGTTTACCTCATTCCACCTTGAGCCTGTTCTTCATCATATACTGTAAAGACACTCAGAAGCACAAAGTGAGTGAACAGAGAATGTGTTGGTTGTTATTTTTGGTATTTTTTCAACCCACTGGGGCCATGAGGTTTTAGCACTCGGGTGACTTCTTTTTTGAAGAGAGATTTTCTAAGAGATTGGCTTGCATTTGTGCTTGTGAACCCCCACAAAATCACTGCATTGCTTTCTCCTGAAACACTTTACCCAGAATTAACCAAAAGATTCATGGAATAATGAATATCAACCCACCACTAGATACATATTGTAGTATTTTTAAATGGAAATGGAAATTAAACAGATTGTATAAGGTCTTTTAAACCCTTTGAAAGAAAACCTTTTGTGCATGTGTACCAGAATATGGCCTTTTGAATCAGAGCTGGCTAAAACGCTGATTTTGATAAAATGGAAACAAGAAAGAGTTTCTAAATTAATACAACCACATTGAGATACATTCTATTTTCCTTCTTATAACAGCTTATATAGACAGAGGTCTCCATCCCAGAGAGAATCATGACTGGAGTAACAGAAGGTGATGTACATTAATACCAATGCAGGTTGGCAGAGCTGAGAGGAAGTAGCCCAGACCAGAGTTTCCATGGTGGCACTGCTCAAAATCATCGAAGATGTGGTTAAAAGTAAGACAGTGCTGGTGGAGCAACATGAAAGCCTGGATTTGGAGTAAGAAAGGCTTCAGGACATAGTTAGCCACTAACTCTTGGGGAATGGGGGTTGCCAGGCCATCACTTGTGCTCCGTAAATGGATCCAGCCAAGTGGTACTTACAGAAGGGACAAGAAGTGGCATTAGAGCTAACTTCCTCTGTTGCTGGGCATCTGCAGACCTGAAGGCTTGTCCTGGCCATTTACTCTCTTTGACAGAAAGAAATGGTCTCAGTTGCGAATTGTCACTTCACATTAAAGCAACTTCCTTCTGCCTCTCTGAGTACCAGAGAAAGAAACAAAAAAAAAAAAACAAATCAGAGAATTCACTACACATGCCTCCGGGTCATTGGTAACAACCTTTCATTAACAAGGGCCAGCTGGCTAGCAAATTAAGCCCTTCCCATTACTATCTGGAGGAAAGAGCAGGGTCATTCGTTACTGCTCTTTCCAGTACAGTGGGTCCCCAGGTAACAGACTGGAGGCAGGAAGGTGCTGGATTGATGCGTTTTGATGCAGCCTCCTTGTAGATTTCCAGCAGACCTTCTGTTTGCAAAACTCATGACAGTTTGACATCTGCTGTGTGTGGACAGCAGTCTCAGAGGACTGAGCTGGTAGCCACGTAGAAAGCAAGAACTCTCACCTATGTATGTGAAGGTTGAAATGAGCTACAAACCATCAGATGAGGTTGCTCTCATCCATATTCAGCTCTGCAGTCACACTGAACAGGAGGGAATGCTCCTGCTGTGCCAGCATTTAAGAGTGCCTCAGAGTATTCCAAAAATGCTGTTATGTCTGGTCTTTACTGTAGACTCAATTTATAAATGAAAAGTTTCTCCTAATTTGACTTAGGTCTATATACACAGACCTAGACATAACCAGGCTGCATTTTAACTGCATTTCAATATCTTATGGTTTTTTGCCCAGCTCTGGGCCTTCTGTCCCAAAGTGGAGGTGGAATTTAAGCTTGCCTTTGTTTCATAGAGAAGGTAAAATAACTCCTTATAACCATCTATATACTGGAGACCCTTATATTGCTGCACATCTTAACTTCTGATAATATTGCTCTGTTACTAGTGAACACAATCTCCTAGTGCATGGATGCTTTTCCTCACTGGCTCAAGGTAGACACCCATGAACTAGTCATACGTACATACTGTCAGCTCACTTTGAAGCAAAGATTTATCCAATGCAAACATGGACTGCACAGTGCACGGTAGCTCAGGTCAAAGGAGCTTCAAACTGATATGGCTCCCCTGAACCTGCAAATGAAGCCAGTCCTTCAGAAGTTCTTGAGGGCCAGTCCCTGGAAGCGTTCAAAACCAGGCTGGATGGGGCTTTGAGCAACATGGTCTGGTGGGAGGTGTCCCTGCCCATGGCAGGGGGGGTTGGAACTAGATGATCTTTAAGGTCCCTTCCAACCTAAACCATTCTATGATTCTATGATCTGTACTGCATAGAGAGCACTGCATGCTTTTCATGCATGCAAAAAGAGGAACCCACGTCACTCCATCAGAGCCTGATGTTGTTGGAGTCCACAGAAAAGGAGATCCCTTTCACTCACTCACTGTCAAATAAATACTGTCTGAATGTATCTGGGGTATCTTCTTAGTCTGGAAAAGCAATATCTCAAAATAGCAGGCAAATCTTCACCCTTCTGAGAATCTGCTTTTTCTCCCAGCCTTTTTCATTCTGATCTGATCTTTACAGTCTCCGGGACATGGACCAGATTGTCTCTGGACCTCAGTCATGGGCTTCTTCTGCCTAGACCACAGTCTCAGCAGCATGCTAGTGAAATTCCAACACTAAATGGCAACCGTTATGTATGGGCAGAAGGAGCAAGTTGCAAATAAAAGCAACATTTTATTGTGCAGAGTGATTTTACTGTGTAGAGTGAGTTATTTAATTAATACTTGGAAAATGCTTCAGGATTCCATCAATTAATGGAATGAGGATGTACAAATTATCTATAATTATTATTACCTCCATAATCAAGGAACACATTTTCTCTCTCTTTTTGAGACATTTGGGTAACGAGCTAATGAGGGGATTCCACTTCGGTAGGTGTGCTGAGTTTTAGCACTCAATTTTTCTGGGTGAGTGATAAACGGCTTTGAAATATTCCTCACTCTCTTGGCTGTAAGCCCTTTAACGGCTTCAATTTTTTACAAACCATAGACCCTGCATTACAGTCACCACTACAGACAGCTTAACTCCTTGTGCTGCTTAATACACTATAAAATGTCTCTACTAAAGAACATTTCCATGGAAACAGTCCATTAAAAATGAATTTTATGTCTTATGTTTTCTATAAATGGACAGATCGCTTAATGACCTTTTACTATTGCACTTCGCCAGAACGGCTTCAAATTTAACCGTATTTAATTCTTTTATAATTTGAAACAGCACATATATATTTTTTTATTGCGATTACAAAATTTCAGCTTGGTTCAATGGGCTCTGGTGTATTCCAGAGCTCAAAGGAGGTGAAAATAAAGAATTGTGTCCCGCATACAAACAACCTAAACACATCTATAATGAAGTGGGGTCTCTCTGCTGATTTAAGGACTTCAGACTGTGCCAAACTCTATGTATTCAAGCCCAAATCCACCACAGTTCTTATGTCACCAGAACAAGTGGGCAGACCAGTCTGAAAATACTTCTATCTTCCTGTCTTTTCAAGATGATTTCATAGAATCATAGAATCATAGGGTTGGAAGGGACCTCTGGAGATCATCTAGTCCAACCCCCCTGCCACAGCAGGGTCACCCAGAGCAGGTTACACAGGAACGCGTCCAGGCGGGTTTTGAATGTCTCCAGAGACGGAGACTCCACCACCTCTCTGGGCAGCTTGTTCCAGTGAAATTTGCCAAAAAGGAAGTTTTGGGTTGCCTTTATCTTAACCTGTTGAAACCCTCCTGAAATGAAGAGGAAGTAAATTTGCAATAGAAATCAGAATCTTCTTCCACAGCAAGAAAAAAAAAAAAAAAAAAATCACCAAAAAAATGGATCAGCACTTTGGTGTTATCTGGACTCTTCAGGAAAGGAATTATTTCTTGGTGGCTTGTACAATTTATCAGTAGTCTCCTAAGGGAAGTCTTGGCCACTGCTGTGTCTGTGGTTCCATTTCCAGAGAGCTGTGGAGCAAGTTACTGCACCATTACAGGTTAGTATTCATCAACTAACATCTAACATCAATTGACATTAATATTCATCAACTAACAACTAACATCATCACCTCCTTAAGACAAATACGCATTGAGTTAGCTTTAGCTGAGCTGTTATTCATCAAAATCTCCCTAAACTTGTTGTCTTTTCTCAACTAGATTTTTTTTTTTTTTTTTTTTTCACCAGGGTCTATGTGAGGACTTTGCACTTGCATTGAGAAGTCCACCATGTCCATGTGGAAATCTTTGCTATGTCAATTTACATATGGACCATACACATTAGTCCATGCTCAGTCCCCCTGATGCCTTCCAACTGCAAGACTGCGGATGCCCAGTAGACCGCAGACACAACTCTGGCCACACAAAATTTTAGCTCCAGAAGAAGATCCCATTTCCTTGCTTGTCCTCCAGTCCCCTGACCAGCTTGATGGCCTCCACGGGACTTATTCCAGTCTGTCAATGGGTTTCCCCACCCAGAACAAAAAATATATCTCACAGAGAAAGAAAACTGACAAATCTCTGAATAATCCCCAGTGCACCCAGCTGCTAAATAGGCTGCTCTGTGCTCCTGTCTCCTTTCTTGTGTCCTTTAACCACCATGGCTTGGATTTCTATTGGAAAAGCCTATCATAAAGCTGAATATGGCTTAACCAGCAGCTGTACAGCACCAGTGTCACGTTGTTTGCAGTTATTCTCCAAGGGACAATGACGAATGGGGTGCCACAGATCTGAATTCGCATAATGAATTTCCCTGGGAGTCAGGAGCAGGCATTACTTTCTTCTTTTTTGCCTTCTTTCTTTTCTTTTCCTTCTTTTTTTTTTTTTTTCCATTTTTTGTCCTTTCTTTTTGTTTTCTTTTTTTCCTTTTTTTTTTTTTTTTTTTCTCCTAAGATGAGCGAGAACAGGCTCTGATCGCACACTTTGAGTAAAGGATACCAGGAGGGGAGCAAGATACTCTTCCTTTCCCAATCAGATTTTTTCACAAAATAAAAAGTATGCATCCTGCTGTACGTGCCTGGATGACCAGCTGCTGGAATTTAAAAGCACTTAAAGACTTAACAGCTGACAGGTATTAAATTTTGCTTCCTTTTAACCATGAAGACAGCAATGGAGCCTGACTAACAAGGGCCAATTCACTGGAAAACAATCTTAGTTAGAAAAGATGCTATTAGCAGTTATAGTGATATTCCCCATAGTACTTTAAAATAGTATTCCTTTATGCTTTATGAATTTCTAAACCTGCCTCTCTGTCCCTCAACATACAGACCAAGGTATCTCTATTGTTACCAACTAATATCAAAGCATATGGGACAGCCAGCTACAAACTGTATTATGAATTAATGACTTTTTAAAAGGGCAAAATCAAGATCTAGGGTATTTCTGGATTACACAGAATTTGTGTGACACAACATGTAAACAAATATTGCATCCAGAACATAACCACTACCAGCATCTTTCTGATGTTTCAAGGATATGGATAGCTTTCTATTATTTGTGTGTTTGTCCCAAATAGGCATGTGAAAGTTTTGGTGCACAGGCAGGTCAAAGCTAAAATATTTTTAATTTCCCTCACTATAGATATTTAACTTGGTTTTACCCTGGAAAGAGAATAATGGAGTTTGGCTTATTTTCCTAAAAATAACATTGGGTAACCTGTAACGTTGCCCGTAAAGAGAAGAGGCACCAAAAGCTGTGGGAATGTGCTCTCTGATTCACAGGGGCATCATTTTTCCTGAAGATGTTTATCTCTAATTAGAGGGAGGAAATCAGAGGATCAGCACTTTTGAACTTCAGACTTCTGTAAGGCAATAAATTTCTTTGATCTGTGGACCATATTTCCAAAAGGAGCCATTGGATTTGATATCCTAATATACACGTGCAGATATTTCTGTGTAGGGCAGAAGGATAATTATATCTGAGGCAAACTGGAACAGAATTTTTCCATGAAGGAAATGATATTTTTTGTTCCTGATGTTGGAAATGAAAATATAATAAGAGCTATTACATGAAAAAAGTGCCAGCCACAGATATGAGAAAACTCCCTTCCATGTTGCTTCCATCCCAGCTATGTCTCAGTTTTGTATGAGGGACACGACACTGGCTAAAACTCTGTGTTGTCCATATAATGGCTGTATAATTAACTATGTATATAAAGTTTGGCATGATGGGTAACGTGTTAAATACAATCAATATTGAAAATATGTCCTTAGATAATGAAAATTGTTCCTGGGAACAAAGGGAGATTTTTTGAGCATCAGTGATATCATTGATATCTTAAGATGGTTTTGAGAGAGCAAAGTGCAGTATGGGTGTTATTTAGCAAAAAGAAGTAGTAGGCTGTAATATCTGCAACTATGATAATTTATGAGTATCAAAAATAGATGTGAATATTAACCTTTGAGAATATATCACATATTACATATTAAGATGAAGACAGATGACTCTGTATCGTACAAGGCCAGAAATCACTGTAACTATCAAATTCCGCTTATGAAAAAGCAAATAATAGTTGGGATGAGAACATGAAGGGGACTGAAAAGGGGAACAGTTGCCCATGAAGCCTCTGGGATCTGAGGGGCTGTACAGAATTCATGATGAAGCCCCTTCTTTTCAATGTGAGTTAAAATATGTTCATGTATGGAAGGATTCTCTCCCAAAAACTGTTCTCTTTAAATATGTGTGTGTCCTTTAAAAGGAATGGGAAGTCAAGAAGTCAGCAGACTGCTCTGAAAAAAACGTTATCTAGAAAACTCATTAATGTTTATCAGCAGAAATCAAGATGGGGAGCCAGTCTGGGCATGTTGTTGAAGTATTGTCTCTGATACAGAGCCCTTTGGGGAATAAGGAACCTAGGATAATTGTAGACACAGTATGATAATAGACTGCAGTCAATTGTAATTTAGCTCAGATGATCAATAGATATTTCCCTTTGTCTGTCTCAATTCAATGTCTAATAAACAGAGGCAAAAGATAGTCTACTTCCTCTCAGGTTATCATGCTTCTAAGTGGACAAATAAATTAAAGAAAAATAAAAAGTCTTGGTTATTTTCTTTCCTATTGATTTTGTGCTCACAAGGGTGGGCAGGGAGGAAACTGGAAATCTTTATGGTGGGCAAGGGTAAGAACTATAGGACCACAGGAAAGATCCATTCATAGAATCATAGAATAGTTTGGGTTGGAAGGGACCTTTACAGGTCACCTAGTCCAGTCCCCTACCATGGGCAGGAACATCTTCAAATAGACCAGTTTGCTCAGAGTCCCGTCCAACCTGACCTTGAATGTTGCCAGGGATGGAGTATCTACCACCTCTTTGCTCAACCAGGGCCAGTGTTTCACCACCCTCAGTGTAAAAAGTTTCTTCCTTAGATCTAGTTTAAATCTCTCTTCTTTTAGTTTAAAGCCATTACCCCTTGTTGTATCACATCAGGCCCTGCTAAAAAGTTTGTCCCCATCTTGCCCTCTGTGTCCCTTCTTGCCATGCAAAGGAAAATCAAGCACACAATGGAGACATTGACACATCCAGGAGGCTTCTGGCTCTGTTATGCTGTGCAGATACAGTCTGAGTGCCTCAGTTTCCATTTTTTAAAAGCAGAAAGGGATAGGTGTCTTGGTTGTAAAGAAGGCCAAATTACAGAGGACAGCAGCTGGGAAATCAACTTAAAAAAGAAGGCAAAATGACCTAAGAAGAAATCCTGATTTATTGACCCATCATTAATGCTAAAACAAATTGTTCTATCACATTCCTAAAGGAAACTCTTTTCTGGGAATTTTTTTCACCAGCTCAGATTAAAAGATCAATTTGTCACCAAGGTAGTGGATATTTATTAGTACCTGAGAGAATATGTATCAAGAGGATCTGGACCTAACCATAAGCTCATCAGAGGGATTGGTGGAGAAGCAGCTCCTTGTTAGCCCCATGACCAGCAGCACATGCCCACTGGCTGATGATGATGTGAAATGGGCAGGTGGATTACAGCCTCTCCCACTCCCCAGAAAATGCTCCCTTGGTACTACACTAATCATGAGGCTTCCTTGTCATCCCAAATGCTCCTCAAGTCTAACTGACTGCCTTGCTGTTTTCACTGTGAGCACAAGATAAATCTGAGTGAATATTTACCTTCCGATAATTGCACAATATTAGTCCTCAGGGCCTCAGCTGCCTCAGGAACTGCGGTTAATTTTCATGATGTTCTGCTAGCCTGTAATCATTTAGAAGTTGACACTGGAATGTCAATGCAATTTGGTTATTAATTGCAAAGTAGCATTTTTGAGCATGCTTTTGAAATGGTAAAGCAACTTGCCTGGAGTATAGTTTGGGCAACTTACATTTTGGAGAGAAGAACAAATCCATATAAAAGAGCCCATTTTCTTTGTTTCTGTTTTCCTTTTTCACATTTTGCATTTCAGACAGGCTGCATAATCTATTCTGCCCGCAGATAAACACGACTTTCAGCTTACTAAAACGTCCTTAGCTGCAAAGCAAAAGGTAAGATGAAACAAATGTTGTGAGAAAGCCCATGGGTGATCTGCTGCAGGGCCGTATCTCCCACTGAATTCTGGTGTCAAATTGTGAAGAAAGCTTTGCTTTTGGGTGCTTCACACTGAGGTAATTGGATGAGCAGTGAATATTTCATGATAATGATCAGGTACAGATAGGGCATTATTGATGATCAAGATCATCTTTCTGCATAAATCATGTTTCAACACATATTTTAGTAGATAAGAACAAAAGCTGATCTTTTTAAAACCTGTTCTTTTTTAGGACATTTCTAAGTGGAAAGTTTTGTTCCTCCTCTGGCAAGTGGGTCTGACAGCTAATTAAATTTTCTGTTTCCGCTATTGTTTTTGCTTCCAGCTACTGCATCTTGCATCAGTTGCAAAAATTATCCCCTTCACATAGGTATTTGGAGAGCCTTAGGATGTCCCTCAAGCCTTCAGCTGCTAGTCCAGAAGGGGAGGGTACTCCTATCCAACCCACCCTTGCATAATCATGGCTAAACTGCTATGAAAACAACCTTGTGGACACTCCAGCTGACCTAGAGGATGTGAATTTCATCTCAAATCCAACCTCAAGGCCATTGCTTCCATGCAGAGTAGAGACACCTTCTGCAATTGTTCCTGAAGAGATGGAGTTCACTGGGACCTGTTAGTCCAAAGAAGATTGAAACTGCTCAGGGTAGGCACTCAAAATCCAGGTTTTTCTACAATATAGGCCATCTAGCAGCATTTTGAATAGTTAATGCTGAAGAAACAGAGGGAAGAATGAAATAATCTTATTTGCGAGATAAAAAATAACGTATCAGGACTGAAGGCTACAGGGTTGTATCATCCCAGCTCTTCAGGTTTCTTTTATCCCCACAGCCAACTATTCTCATTATCACTATAGTCCTTCACTACGGTGTCCAAGCACTTCCCAAAGCAATTACATTCTCAGAGTAACATTGTTCATGAGATCCGGGTTTGTTTACCCAGAGAAAAAATGAAACAGCAGAAAAAAAAAGGTGATATTTTAATCTTTGGAGATATTAAAAACTTGATTTAGCAAGTCCCTGAGCAACCTGTTCTAATTTTGAAATGAGATCTAGCTTTAAAGCTAGTCATGCTTTGAATATGGCGTTTGACCAGCCACCTCTGAAGTCCCTTCTGACCTCAATAATCGTACGATTCTTCCTATGAAGAGTTACCAGAGTCTCACTGAGTTTGCATGAGCAATGCCTGTGCTCCACAGGCCTTGTGTGGGTCTGAGTATCTGCTACCTCCTATCTGGTGGAGCCTCATCTTTGCTGAAAACCAGCAATATTGTTGGCACAGTGAAGAAAACAGGGTGTTGTGTAATTAGTTTCTAAAGCAGGTACATTTCTTTTTTCTCCTCTTCCCATCCTTGCTAACCTTTCTGCTGCTTCCTCTCACATTTTATTCCCTTTAATCATTCCTGGTGAGGCTTCAATGCAGCCAATCCCTATTGTTTCATGTTTCCAAATAATTTTATTTAGGGGAATAAAATGCAGAAGGGCAACTTAAATGTTAATGATGTGAGATATGGCTTTTTTTATGTATAAAATCCACCTCTGCTTTACGATCTAAGTCACTGCAGACTCCTGGTTAAGGTAGATAAGAGTATGCGGCCCTCCCAGAATAACAGAGGATGAAGTGGTACTTCAATTAACAGTTAGCTCAAGTCTATGTGGTAATGAATAACAGAGGATCTGTTACAATGAGTTAAGAAGAGATCAGAACAGCTTAGGACTTCTCAACCTCTGCAGAATCTTTCTGCTTTTTAAACCTACTCATCCTGAAAAAGTCTCCCTTGTTGGGGGTAAAGCAAGATCATTCATACATGCTGAAGGCTGGACGCAGTCCTAGCTAAGTCTACATTTGCTCATCCGTCTGTATGCATTTGGTGAATTTTGAGTATTCATTTCTCTACTAGAAATGCTGTAGTGCTGTAAAACAGCTTCTGGTTCATTTGCTTTACAAATGGAGGAGAAGGCCAACAACTCCGAAGATGTGAATAGAAGAGCAGTATGAGACATTTCCAATTTCACTTTACAGGCCTAAATGTTATGAAGATTGTCTCCTGATCTAATGGAAGCAATTAATGAAGTAGAAGGGAAACAGTCTTACCTGCCTGCAGTTCTACATTTCTGTTCGTATGTGGATTTTGTATTTTCTCTTGGCTTGCAGTGTTGAATGCTTCAGTTGAACAGTGTCTGTGACTCATATCCATCGCTGTGATAAACAAAAGAGAACACACGTAGCCACGGTACACGTATGAAAGTCATTATAAGACAATGCAACCTGAAAGAGCAGGTTGGGTGAAAAACAAGGTCAGAACAAGTGGCCAGT
Organism: Alca torda; assembly: GCA_008658365.1. Taxonomy (NCBI): domain Eukaryota; kingdom Metazoa; phylum Chordata; class Aves; order Charadriiformes; family Alcidae; genus Alca; species Alca torda. The sequence continues at coordinate 162,840,737 of CM018077.1, forward strand.
ATATCAGGAGGGAAACGGAGCAAGCCCATCTGTCCTCTCTGGTCTGCATGGACCACTGTGGTCTGGAATAAGAGTTGAGTGGACAGCTTCCCTTTGGGATTTAGCACCATGCAAACCATAGCCACATTACTTGGAGTTCACAGCTGGCTCAGACCCAGACAGGGCAATGCACATCTGCTTGAACAATTTGCATAGTCATTCCTAGCCTATTGCTTAAGAATGTTTTTTCAGTAGGTTAGTGGGCTCCTGTGTGTTGAGCTGAACTTGGGCTGGGAAGGAAAGGTGGCCACATGTCAGAGATGGGAAAAGAGCCCTCTTACTCCAAGGTAAAAGTGTGTGTATAGGAACTATTGCATTTTTACCTCCTGTTGAGTATTACTGTGGATTACAGGCTACGTTTATCTACGCAGAAAAACCATACCATGAGCAGATTCATAGATACCAGCAGAGCAGCAACAGCAGGAACCCAAGAAAAGGCAGCAAATTGGTACTAATATACAGCAAAAATATGTGCTTAAGTACTTCTGCTCTTCAGAACTGCTGGACTGAAACAACTGAGGTCCATTTAACAGCTGAATTCCTCAGCTGAAAAGAAAGATTTCAATGGTGATGAGATATTTTGTTTTTCCTTATAGACAATATTTAATTTAGAAATTTAGTCCCAAACAACAAGCCACTAAGAGGCAAAAAGCTTTTGATCCAAGTTGCCTAACTGTTTCACTCAACTCAAGCTGAAGGTTTATTTCAACAAAAGAAGTTGATTGTTTTGGGTTCATTTAACCCAAGAGAGTGTTTATCCTGCCTCCATTTTTCCACTTTATCCCCTGAACAAGAGCAAAGAAAGAAGCAAGAAAAAAATTGATGCACTTCTTATATACTGCCCCTAATTTGTAATACAAGCTGGAAACCACTGAAGTCTGATCTCTTACTGCCCTAGGTCATAGCTGCAATCAACAGCATGTATACTGAAAGAAATGTGACTGTTCCTTTTTTCTGTGTTTCTTTTTTGATGACTGGAGCAAGGATCTGCACTCTCCCTGAATGTATGTTTTCTTGTACTGCCTGTACCCTTACATTAAATCCAATGGAGAGCTCAGACCCCCAGCAAAGTGCTCCTGTTCCCTTCCCCATCTTGCTTAATCTTGTCAGTGACACAGTCATAAAAAATTCATAGCCGCTAACGGCCCAATTGGCTCCAGCTTTATTATCTAATTTGGAAATCATCTCTTTTATTTTACTTTTAAAGGGCTGGTTTTAACAAAGTGTGCAAAGAAGGACAGGTAGAGGCAAAGCAGCACACCCATGAAACGGGGTTTTATTGGAGGAATTATTCTTTGCTGGCTCTGCTACAGCCACAGGCAGGTGTTGGCTGAGGAAGAAGACATGGGGGCTAAGGGGATAGATATCTCTGGCAGACCAGCTGAGTCTAGGAGAATGCGGATACTGCAAAACTTCTATGTGTACGTTAGGCTAGAGCAGTGTCTTGGACTTCACAGACTATCAGTAGTATCCCAGCATCAGAGGTGTATGTGTCCTGAGAACCTTTTAGGATTAGTTACAGAAGGGTGTTTAGAGTGAGTTTGCACTTTAGGAGGCCTGGAGCAGCCAGGAGTTTTCTCCATCCCACTCCTTATTTGAACCATATCCTGAATTCACAGCAAAGGCTATTCCAGTGCATTGCATAGAAAGAACATGTGTGAGAATTTGGCTGGTGGAGTACCACAGGATCACAAAATGGTTGAGGTTGGAAAGGACCTTCAGAGATCATCTAGTCCAACCCCCCTGCCAAAGCAAGGTAACCCAGAGCAGATTGGACAGGAATGCATCCAGGTGGGTTTGGAATATCTCCAGAGAAGAAGACTCCACAGCCTCCCTGGGCAGCCTGTTCCAGTGCTCTGGCACCCTCCAAGGAATGTTTTTCCTCATGTTGAGATGGAATTTCCTGTGTTCCAGTTCATGCCTGGCACCCCTTGTCCTGTCACTGGGCACCACTGAAAAGGGTCTGTCCCCATTTTCTTGACACTCGCCCTTGAGATATAGATATGCATTGATGAGAACCCCTCTCAGTCTTCTCTTCTCCAGACTAAACAGGCCCAGGTCTCACAGCCTTTCCTCGTGAGAGGTGCTTCATTCCCTTGATCATCTTTGTAGCCCTCTGCTGGACTCTCTCCAGTAGTTCCCTGTGTGGTTTGCAATGCCACTCACCTACATGTTGTTCATTAAAGCACCTGTCCCACCTTAGTCATACAGCCCAGGAGGCTATGTGGGTCTTGGCAGACTTGTGTCCTTGAGTCATTCTCATAACTTCTTCCTTTCCAGGCTTTCCCCTGAGACACCCTCTCTCCCCGTTCTGTCTTTGCTTTTCTTTCCAGACAACATCTGCATCCTCTTTTCTAAAACTCATCCCCACAAAACTTGTACATGGAGGCATCACTCCAATGAAAGTGCAATCCTAAACAAGCTCCTTTAGGGTTATTCAGAGAGATCAGAGGGAGATTTTGCGAGCAACTCTGCAGACTTGACACAAGGAATGAAGTTCATGCTTTTTCAGGACAAAAATTAAATGCTTTCCCTGACCAGTTTAGATGCTGAGGGATTAGAGAGTGGGATGCTCTGACCACATAATCACCTATGAATATACATGAAGGTTGTTCTCACTTGACTAAGCTCTGTGGGAACTCTGGAGGAGCTCATATGCCTGCCCCTGTCAAATGGCCTGGATAGCAACAGCCATTATGATAGAAACGTGAGTGCAGCCAACATGCCTGAATTCAGTACATAAATATGTCTGAAAGGGTGTTTGTCCATAATCAACCATGTTAAATAGGAAGCTGACCATCAGCCACATGAAACTTTACCTGGGAAATAACAGACACCTTTGAAAGAGAAAATTAATCTGTTTGAAAAGGACCATGAGAATTCGCAAGAGCAGGGGGAGACCTTGGAATGGAAACAGCAGTGGTCAAAACCTGGTTTGGCGCTGCCAGGAGTCACCCCACCAGCATCACAATCCATGCCTAGGCCAGACATCATTGTCGCATGGAACACAGCTAAGTGTGGGAGAGCCATGAGAGCACAGGGTGCAAAATCATAGGACCTAGGGGTGCTTGTGGGCAGCCAGCTTAACATGAGCCAGCAGTGTGCCCAGGTGGCCAAGAAGGCCAACAGCATCCTGGCTTGTATCAGGAATAGCGTGGCCAGCAGGAGTAGGGAAGTGATGGTGCCTCTGTACTCGGCACTGGTGAGGCCTCACCTCGAGTGCTATGTTCAGTTCTGGGCCCCTCTGGACAAGAGGGACATTGAAGTGCTGGAGTGTGTCCAGAGGAGACCTACCAAGCTGGTGAGGGGTCTGGAGACCAAGCCATATGAGGAGAGGCTGAGGGAGCTGGGCATGTTTAGTTTGGAGAAGAGGAGGCTGAGGGGAGACCTCATTGCCCTCTACAACTACCTGAAAGGAGGTTGTGGAGAGGTGGGTGTTGGCCTCTTCTCCCAGGTGAATAATGACAGGACCAGAGGAAATGGCCTGAAGTTGTGGTAGGGGAGGTTTAGATTAGATATTAGGAAGAATTACTTTACTGAAAGAGTGGTCAGGCGCTGGAACGGCCTGCCCAGGGAGGTGGTTGCGTCACCATCCCTAGAGGTATTTAAGAAACTGTCCTGGTTCTGGCAGGGATAGGGTTAATTCTCCCCAATAAATAGTATTCCATGCCATGTGAGCCATGCCCTTTCTGAGCTGCCGGAGGAGGAGGCAGGAAGTTGCTGCTTGGAGCGGGCTGGGGCGTCCCGGGTCCGGTCGGGGAGCGGCGGGGAGCGGCGGTTCCGTAATCATGTTTATTCCTTTATTCGTATTGTTGTTGCTGTTTTTCTTGTTCCCTCTGTTGTTCTGTTAAACTGCTTTTGTCTCAACTCAAGAGTTTTGCCTTTTTTTTTTCCTGATTTGTACCCGTATTGGGAAGATCTGAGCGAGCGGCACGTGGTTCTTTGTTGCCGTCTGAGGCTAAACCACGACAGAAACGTATAGATTTCACACCTCAGAGCATGCTCTATTGGCAGAGATTGTAGGGGTTTTTCTGTGTGTATGTGTATGGTTGGACTCGATGATCTCAAAGGTCCTTCCAACCATGAAGATTCTATGATTCTACATATAACTCAGTGCGTGTCTGTGTCCTGAGAATTAGGACACTTAGAATTAGAATTAGTTACAGAAGGGTGTTTACAAATCTTCAGGTGTTTATTAACATTTTGGTACATGTCTCATATTGTAGTTTATCTGTTGTACTGCTGATATCAATCTTGAGTGTGAGGTTTATTTACTGCCAGTTAATTAGTTGTTGTTAATAGATCAATAAACTGTTTCAATTCTGAATGAGTTAATGTGAACTAAGCAGCTTTTTCCCTGCCACAGGTACTTTGCAAGGCTAGTCAAAAGCTATTTGGATACTGTACTGGTAACATCGTTCCTGATATGCGTTTGGTCATAGCAGTTTATAAATTTTAGCCAGTTAGATGTCAGGTGCATAGTAAGGGTGTGGGGGAGGATTAGCCAAAATTCTCAGGTACAGAACTGAAAAATACTGGGCAAATTGCATTTGTGGCCATAGCTGCAACAACACTCAGCACAGACTAGCAGGGAGCCTACAGCCTCCAACTCTCTTAATTACTTTGTACTTCCACTTGATATAAATAATAAATTAACATCCTTGGGATATACTCTCCACAGTTCACTCCATAGGTGGGATGTGGCTCTAAGTCCTTAATTGCTTGCACACAATGGGGCAGGTCTAGCAGTAATAATTGCAAGACTCTGGCTTTAAGTATCCCTAAGCCTGAGGTCAGCATATTCCCAGCACACGTGTAAGAAACTCCAGGTTTAGTGCTTGTTTTGTCAGGTGCTTTTATACTTAAACAAACGTTTAACACAGCAGGTGACTGAAAACTTTGGATGTTCTCAGTACTGTGGAATCAAATCAGTTTGCAAAAAGTAGGAGACCTCACGAGCTGTCACATAGTTAAACTACTGCTGTTTGCCCAGCTCTGTAATGGAGCTAATGGAGACACCAAGATAGACATTAATTCATGGACAGAATCATAGAATCATAGAATTGCCTAGGTTGGAAGGGACCTTTCAGGTCATCTAGTCCAACCATCAACCTAACTTTTGACAAAAAACCATCACTAAACCATATCTCTAAGCACTACATCTACCCGGCTTTTAAATACCTCCAGGGATGGTGCCTCAACTACTTCCTTGGGCAGCCTGTTCCAATGCTTAATAACACTTTCAGTGTAAAAAAGTTTCCGAATATCCAATCTAAACCTCCCCTGGCACAACTTGAGGCCGTTTCCTCTTGTCCTGCTGCCTGTTACTTGGGTGATGACTTGCAAGTCCCTATGCAGGCTTCTCTGGTGGTTGAAGAAGGCTGAGGGGGTCTGGGCTCACAGGTAGGGCAGAAGACAGAGGACCAAGGAACCAGCATCATACCAAGGCATTTCTGCCCCTGTGAGAGCTTCAGGTGCAAGAGGTTCTGCTCCAGTTTCAAAGCTGCTGCCTAGAGCTCCTCCATTTATCCCGCTTTTCCTCTACAGCAATAATAACACCATTCTATGGTAACAACTTGTTGAGATGAGTCATTTTCCTATTTTGGTTTATCCATCAGCCTGTTGGTATCTGAGGGTCTGACGGGTGATAATTGTCACCTCTGGTACTCTTGTAGGAACCAGTGTCTTGCCTTGGAGTAGCTATAAAACTTGTGATTGACAGTGAGTATGGCAATTACATGCAGCGTAAGAAAGCCCTGAAGTCTTTATGTCTCTTGACTTTTAGCAGGCTGCCTCTGCAGACATTCATCTGGAATGAAATATGATGAACAACAAAGGAGATGTGGAGGGGGTAGGAAATCCCTGTGCATACACAGAGGCAAGCTACTTAGATCTATTGCAGCTCTCTTCCCAGAGCATCGATTGGGAACATTTGTTTCTTCTTTAACGTCACCATTGACATTTCATTGTTACAAACCTCACTCCCTCCTAAATGCTTCTCTCTTTCAGGGAAGCGTTAACGGTAGCTGAGAGATTATTTACGTCCCTGAAGCTTTTAGAGTGGGAAACAGGTTTGTGGGCAAGTTTGCTGCATTTTTTTCCACTAATGCTTCAAGCCTGTGGAGGGATCTCTTCTTATCATGTCAGCTAAAAGTTGCCTGGTAAGTGTTCAGTTATCGCTTAGACTAATTCCTGATGTAAATTCCCCAAATCTTGGAGACACCAGTAGTCAGAATCAAATCACAGCTTCCCTCCCAGATGCTTTTCCCAACCTACTTTTGCAATAAAGGAAAAGCCCTCTGTACTAATCCAGGATGCTAAGACTTCATTCAAGAGCTGTGCCTTTTTCCCTACCCGTAATAGGAATGCATTGGGCAGAGTGCAACCTACACATAAAAATTAAAGTCTCAGGTTCCTAAGGACTTTCTTGTCACTGTTCCCCCTATTTCACAATCTGGACACATGCCCTTATTATCTTTGTACCATATTTCATACAAGGAACATGTGTTCTTAGTATCTTTATACCATATCTCTTCTCCAGTTATTCAGTTAAATTGGTTGCTGTTAAAAACATTTATGTATCTCACAGCATCTTTTATCTTCTTTTGAGTAGATCTTCATTTTTAAAAGCAGGATTTCAAAGTGAATGAAGTAAAATGCCATTCTTTTTCTAGGAACCAAAAAAAAAGAGAAGGTTAAATGCTCCGTGAGAGAGAGCAATCTCTCTCTTTGGCTGCACAAATCTGTTTGTAGACCTCTGTCAAGAGGAAGAGCTCTTCAGGATTGAGAGAGCTATTACAGTAACAGAGACAGGCCTCATTCAGTTACAGATGTGCACATCTTAATTCATAAGATTGGAAAATCTGTGTCCTTTTCTTGTCTTTTATTTTTGACCCATTTGAACACAGGCAGGTCACACTGTAAAGACTTGGCAATTATGTGAGGTTTTTTTATGTATGAAAGTAGTGATTATCACAAAATAGCATGAGGCCAAGATCAAGAGCTTTAAGGAAAGTACCAGTCATCAGGAGGCTTGTACTAAAATTATGAGAGCTGGTAGTACTCTACTCTGTTAAAGAAAAACCATCAGAACATCACAACTCACACAGAAATTTATTTGAAAAGGTACAGACACTCAGTGTGCATGAGCTCAAGAGAATCACATTTAGTCCTTCTTTCTTGATCCCTGATAATTAAGCTGGACATAGAATCATAGAAAGGTTAGACTTGGAAGGGACCTTAAAGATCACCTAGTTCCAATTCCCCTGCCATGGTCAGGGACACCTCCCACTAGACCAGGTTGCTCAAAGCCCCATCCAGCCTGGTCTTGAACACTTCCAGGGATGGGTCCTCCACAAGTTCCCCGGGTAACTTGTTCCAGTGCCTCACCACCCTCACAGTAAAGAATTTCTTCCTAATATCTAATCTAAATTTTCCCTCTTCCAGTTTAAAACCATTACATGATCACAGTCTTGGCTGAACCTGGAGTTTAAATCCTTTAAGCTTGTCATAGATTGACTTTCCAGACTCATTGACACATGAGGATGTCACACTAAAAGCAAGATCACAGCTGAAGGCATAAGGAGGTGCTTGAGTCAGTTGTCTTTCCTAGATCTCCTATCTCAAGCAAAAGAAAACCAGCTCTTGCAGGCAAGTAGCCTCCCAGCACAGTGCATCTCACCACATTTGCCTCATTTTATGCTTTATTAGTATTTTTTCACCTTCAGTTAAAGCTAATTGCCAGCTGTCGGGTTTGGACACAGTCCCACCTGACCATGCAGTCAAGTCAATGTGAAGATAAATGAACACCACATGGCCCGAGTCCCTTGTTTACCTGCCAACACCAAGAATTATCACTCAGGCAAAGATTTAGGCTTTCTGGTAAAACCTGCTCCATCTCACGGCGTCTGCAGGGCCCAGGAGAGATGTATAAGGAGAGGGAGGGAATCAGGAATCAAAGCTGTGGAGTACTGGAGTAACTCAAAGCTCTGAGCTGTAGTTGATTGGAATAGCAGAGGGTGGGATGAGGAGCACTCCTCCATGACTGGTCCCCAGTGATTCAGTTTCCCCTGCATTAGCAAGAGAAAGATCCTAATTTTTAATACCCACCAGCTCTTAAAATGCTATTGATGCAGTAACTCTGGGGCTCCCTGTATTGCTGATAATCTACTGATTCTCCCCAGAAAACCCAGGGTACTGGGAGAAGAGCATGGTCAGGCATTGTGCTTTAATCTGTTTGGCTCTTTAAGAAGGGTCTTTTCTCCAAGACAGCCTTACCAGGAGCTGAAGCCATTGTGCTGGAGAACCTGGTGGAGATTTGCCTGGAGGCAGAGATTCCCCATGCTCCCAGGAATGGCATAGGAAACACACAAGGAGCTGTTTTTCCCATTAAATCAACATTGCTCCCCCTTCTGTTTCATTTGCAGCTCTCTTCATGCAGCGTTAGATTCATGAAGCTCAGGTAGACAGACTAGCTTCATTCAATCAAAGAAATCCCTTGGGTGAGCAGTATTAAGATCATAATTATATTCCAACCCATACGGTAAGATACCTACACTTAGCTGAGCAGTTACTAGCAGCACGATTCAGCTACCTAGGGTTCAACACATGTCCAGCCCTATCAGAAATACCTGGGGTCCAGGATATCCATGTGGGACACAAGGCCTACAGGAATTCAGCACTCTTGTAGGCACTGGAATTTAGGCTGGGGCTGACACATGTATTTCACTTTACCATGCTTTAGCCAACGCAAGGACAGGATCCTACCTGACCGCAAAGTTAACTAAGTTCCCTTTCACCCCTTTCCCCAGTGGAAAACTGAAACCACAAAGATGGTTTAAACAGAGTCCCTTTGTTTCAATCTGACCATTCTAAACACCGGTGAACAGTCAAGTGCCACATCTTGGCTGAAAAGTGGCACCTACGCCAAATGCTAATGTCATTGTACAGGGCTGGGTGACCATGCCTGGCATCTCCTCCTAGATGTTAGTGCTGGCTCAGACACACCAGTGAAGTTCCTCCTATTACACAGTCCATGGGATGTACCTGAAGTCAGACACCTCTGTTGGTGGAGCTTTGCAGTCTAAGGCGTTGCTGCTTACACCATCGGTCATCCTACTTGCAATGGCACTAAAAAGAGATCCCACAAAAGGGAATAAGTCTGTTACTTTCCACGAGTTCTTTGACTCCCATCTGCTCTGGGAAAATTAACATCCATCCTTAGAATAGATTTCACTGTGATATTTACAAAGAGAGTTAAAAAAAAGTGAAATGAAAAGAACACAAGACCTTACAACCCTTTAGCTCAATTGAGCTCTTGTATGGCACTAGCAACAACAGAAAAAACAAAAACAAAACAAAACAAAAAAAAAAAAAAAAAAAAAAAACCAAAACGAAACACAAAACCCTAACATTAATAGCTTGGAATAGAGCACCTGGCCAAAAAAAAAAAAAAAAAAAAAAAGAAAATCACAAATACACAAATGCAGCAGCAAAACAAACAAAGAGAAATAATAAAATCTGAATTGGGGCAGCCTAGCAACACAACTCCAGGCTTTCAGCAGGGGCATTGACAGAGCCCTGGAAAAGCTTTCCTAAACCCCACAGTAACACTGTGTTAATGTGCACTTCTTACTAATAGAGAGTTTCTGAAAACTGCCTGGAGGCTCAGGCAACATTCAAAATGACAGTGTCGTTCAAGGGAAAAGGGCTCGGGCCAGCCCTGGCTATGCAGCCCTGTGAGGCAATGCTGACTTTTTGCAAAGGAGACAACACCTCTCCATCGGAAAGGTCGGAAAGGGAGACCAGTCCTATTTACATCTACCTGCGTCCCAGCACAGCTCTGTTTCCAGTCCTGGCAGCATCCAGAGAAAGTCTCCTATGGACTTAACAAAGCAGAGGCCAGGTGGCCTGTGTGTGGTTGTGCTGCGGGGTAAAGTGACAAAGGTGGGCTCAGCAAGGAACTTTCATAGAGTCATAGAGTTGGAAGGGACCTTCAAGAGCGTCTAGTTCCAAACCCCTGCCGTGGCCAGGGACATCTTCCACTAGACCAGGTTGCGTAAAGCCCCATCCAACCTGGCCTTTTTCACAGATGAAAAATGCAATGCAGTGTCAAAAAAAAAAAAAAAAAAAAAAAAAATAACCAGTGATCTCTAATTATCTTGACTCTCCAGAATACCTACCCTAATCACCTTTTTTCCCTTCACCCGACACTGGTTACAAGTTCCAACACAGGCTGACACAAAGACCTTCACCTGGAGAGCTATTGCTGATCATGCAGTTGGTAGCAGACTAAGGCTGCTATCCACAATCCAGATCAGTAAATTCAACCGTAAATCCTTGGTGCTGACATCTTAACCCAGGGCAGGCTCCCACTCCTAAGAAAAACAAAGAAGAATAAACACAAAATAGCTATGATGACCTTCAGATTATAGTTAATTACCTACTGAAGAAAGTCTTCCTGTGGAGATAGTACCTGCCTGTATTTCTCTGGCTGCAAAAATCTTAAATAACCTGGTTGGATTAGGTAGTGAGGAATATCCCATAGATATTAGGAGGTCTCACAGAGGAGAGGGGTGACACTATTCCATATACTGGTATTCTACGATAAGTTTTCAATGGTATGTCACAGTGCTACCAGTTTCATTCTAGTAGCAGCCACTAGTCTGTAATAGAGGGAAATTTCCCTTAGATTCCACAAAGTTCTAGGTCAGAGAAGTATTCAATTTGCTCATTGTTTGTTACCATTAGCTTTAGAAAATAACAGCTGTTCATTGATTAATAAAAAAATAAATAGAAAAATAAGTTTATCTTTGTTTTCTGCTTCTAAAGGCTGAGGCTGAAGAACATGATATTCCTTCAACCACAGAAACAAAGTTCAAAAAGCTGTTTTAACAATGTCCTGAAATGGAGATAACAGTATTCACCTTTTTCCACCAATGATGTTTACTCTGTGGTTACAGCAACGAAGGTCATGAAACAGATTTTCTCAGCCCACATTTGCATAGCTGCACCATTAGCAAGACCCATACAACCTGGTTTACAGTTCAGTTTGGCTCTCTCCAAAATCTGTTCTGCTGGAGTGAACCTAGAGGCACAGGCCAGAGGTCATCTTGGTTCTTGACAAAGCATCATCCAAAGTAAACTTTCATAGCTGCATGTATGGTATTAATGGTATTAATGCATGGTATTAATCTCCAGCTTCAAGAAAGAATAGTTTTCTTAGGAAAAAAAATGAAGGTGCATAAAAACCATTGTAAACAGTTCCTGCAGTATTGGAAATGTCAGCTATTATGCATTCAGTGTACTCGTACTCCCACAGGCATTTCCCTTGACTGATGTTTCCCATGGCTGAATAAAATGCTACAACCCATTATTCACACTATTTTACTTATGTATTTTTCTTCGGCAATCTCTTCCAACCTTTGTGAGCAGGTGACTTCTTGCACTCATGTTGTGACTAACACGTAATAGGAGTAATAAAATGGATTAAAACCCACCTAACACACAGATCTCAAGTAGCTGTCAATGGCTAATCATTAACGAACGGAAAGGGTAAAAAAGCTCCCAGTAGGTTCTGTAAGGATTGCTTCCAAACATGACGTTATTTTCAGCGGGTTGCTAGAGGCAAGTAGGAATTTACTGATGGTAAAATGTATGAATGATGCAAAGACTGAGGAGGTGGTTAAGTCCTTGTTACAGGAGAAGCGGGTGGGGGGGACAGCTGATAAGCATTGAAACATGTAGTACAGCTAAATGAAAAACGTAGAGCAAAAGATGGAGCTTATGCATATGGAGGGAAAGGGTTTTGGCAGGGGATTGCTTTTGCAATCCGGTGGGACAACAGCTCACATCCCATAGCCGTGTCAAGAAGTCTTAGGTGGCCTCTGGAGGTGTGAAGATATGTTGAGCACATGAAAGGGACTCCTTCATGGATGTCAGTCTCCTCTCTGCTGGGATTGTGTGTATGCTTGGCAAAGGGTTTGAAGAAAGCAAACAAACAAGGGATGTGGTTTTGAAGACTGGAGAAAATGCCCTGAAGTGAATGACCAAGGTTACCTGATTTCTTACCATGGTATTATGACAAAGAGGTAATCTATTTATTTCAGACAGATATTTTCTTCAGTAAATCTTTCTTTTTCTCTCCTGACAGGAAATGTAACAGAAGCTAATGCCTCACTGTGCTGCCTGATACATTTTCCCTGGAAATAAAACTAGATTAAACCATGAGCCTGATTGCCCATTTGGGTGAAGCATCAAAGGAAGAGGTAAAGTGTCCATTTTTTGCTGTCTTCAAAGAAAGACTTCATATCCTTCTAGACATTTTATCAAATGAAGTTAAACTCTGCAAGGGGGGAATTGGATTGGGTGTGATGTGAAATACATAGATGAAAAAATAGATAGAATCCCTGTTTGCAGGAGTTAATGAAACTCTCTTGTCCTTAATTAGAACCTAAAGTTGATATAACATAAAAGAATGAAGATAAACAAAACGCCTTGCTTCGGGTCCTGCAGCAGGTCGGCCCAGAGCAATGAAGTGAGTACCTCTGCCAGGGCCTACCTTTACTTCTACAACTATTTGCCAACACTCATTTGCCACCACTCACATTTTCTGATTAACCTCTTCTTTTCTTCTTGTCTTAAAATTCAGGTGGTGAGACTGCTAATCCTCACTATGGAAAGAATATAATGCTTGTATGGCCCTCTCGGATAAAAGTTTGCATGATTCTATAAACTCACTTTAAATTTGGTGAGTACTGCAAATTCCCTGGACACAGTCCTGTCTGTAGTGGGAATGCAGGATGCTTCTTGGCCCCAGAGTGCAATTACATCAGCTTTGAACTGACAGTAGAACACCTGGGTTTCTTTTCACCTCCACTCGAGCTACTTAACTCAGGTAGGCAGTGTTAGAAGTGGGAGAAATCTCCTAAGCAGATGTTATGGGAAAAAACTTTATAGGATTCCAAGAGATGGAGGGGAGAGGAAGAGATGCTGGTGAGAAGGACCTGTCACCTTTCAGACTCCCTGCTTTCACAGCTGAAGAATATGTCCTGGCTTCTCTCTTGTGCTTTCATGGAAGGGCAGCAAGTGCTGAAGCTGTTGCTGCTGGATAAACTGCAGACCACTATCATGACAGATATCCCAATAATGAATAAAGTAGACCATAGTCTATCAGCTGCCCAGCCCCCTTAGCTTTCTTGGGAAAGGCAGAAGAAGAAATGAAGTGGCCTTTGCTGCTCATGAAGACTGTTCTCTTCTTCAGTGGTTTTCCTAGACAAATGTAGAGGTGCTTCCACTACAACTGAAGGAAAACCTCATTGTCCATTAATTACCCAGACTTGTTGGTCCTAGCAGTGAAGAGGGATGCTACAGAAGCACCCACGGATTTAATTTTCATTCACTTCTAGGGAGGACACCAGAGGAGAAAATCAGATGCCAGACAGATGAGAAAAACCCACAGACAATCTCAGGTGATGTTTGCACTTTGTTTAGCAAGCAACGTACTGGAACAGGACAGAAGTTGGGGTCCAATGACAACCCAAATTATCACTTGAAGTATGAGTTCAATCATTCGCTGTTGTGGAGGATGGGATATTTTGCAGTGAACTGCCCTGTGCGGTGGTCTGGCTTGTGGTGGCCATGTACATCTGTGCAGAGTTAAGCAAAAAGAAAGGAAAAAATAAATTACAAAGCTATGAAGGAGACTGGGAAAAATACTTTTCCATGCTTCTCTTTTCCAGACAAACTAGCTGCACCATTTGTTAATGAAATCTGAATACTGACGTTTGTTCATGACACAGAATATGGGACTTGAGGCAGGAGATAAGATGTTGCTGGACCATAGCTGAGAGAGGACTGTGAAAAGGAAAGAGGTCTCTGGGTACCATCTGTGTTGGCTGAAAAGGAATCAGCGTTGGTACTGGAAATATCTGGGGGAGGCTGTGCATCCAGGGATCTAACGTCCTCTTTCTTTCAACTGCAGTCTGCCAGCTTGTCCAAACAAGGGGAGAATTAGCTTCTCCTTTGACTTTCCAAAGAACTAAAAAACAAATTAAAACTCTGCCAGCACTTTTCTTGAGGATGCTGTACCAACTAACTGATGAAAATAGCCAGGTAGACACCCAAACAGCTCCTCCTCCCAATTTGGTGTTTTCTGTTTGCAACCATGCACTTGTGGAAGTTGGACATCAACTGCAGAAACAAGCATTGGTGATAAAAATGGATTTGCTTAACAACTAAAAAAAAAATATTATTCTGATTATAATTCCCAATTTTTCTTTATGGGTGTCTTACCCATTGAAAAAAATTTCACTGGATTTTGCAGTTGGCATCATAATAATTACTACTAATCATTTTGTTATGAGAATGAGATGTTCCTCATGGCTGGGAAGTGGTCACTTGAAGGTGAATCAAAAAGAAGAAACCAATTCAGTTAACCAGGGTCTAACCATTGTTGCTGAGAATAGGAACATAGCAGGATTTATAAAAACGCTAGGAAGAGAATGGAAATATGGAGAAATCCAATAGTGAAGAGAACTCACTCTTCTCCCAGGCAGATAGTAAAACCTGTGCTAGAAAAAATATACATCTCCTCCTTCCTGGTGCTAATTATAGATTCAAAAGGAAGAGTATAAAAAATGACATGCGTAAAGTGATTTTTCCCCAGTACATTTCTCCTAGCAGCTTGTCAACCCAAAAGATTAAGGTTGCCATATTCAATAGCCTACAAGTTAGAAAATAAATTATATGGAGACACCAAGAGATGAAAAAGTAGCGACAGATTCTTTTAAGTTACTGGAATGTGCTATTGATATTATTTTTGCAGAGGGTTTAAGATGCTTTGTTTGGTCCCAGGGGTGCAAATTTGAAGCCTTGTGCTTTACTGGATCCAAAGACAGCTCGTCACGAATTCAGTGGTTGGCCCGTGGATGGTCACAGGTATAATGCTGACCAGTCCTGGCCTGAGAAGTTGGCAGGAGAAATAGCAGTACGTTACCCTTGCTACATAGGCTTCAATGAACCCTGAAATCTTCTGTTGATGGCAACACAGCTGAAAAAAGGTGTGATCTCATATGGAAGATTCTCACAGAAGAATATAATGGAGATTAGGTGGGGGTTTTGTTGATTACCTCCTCCCCCCCTTTATAACGGAGTTGACTTATTAGACAGGGATTTTGATAAAAGTCTTATTTGCTTTCCCAGAGTTTTCTGGTGTTAATACAAACTGAGGTCACACCCTGTGCATCCATCCTGTGTCATCCTCGGCATCCCTCCAGAAGTCATAGAATCATAGAATCATAGAATCGTGGAATCACCTAGGTTGGACAGGACCTTTCAGATCACCTAGTCCAACCATCAAGTCCATCTCATAGGTGTCCTATCACAGCTGCAAACCTCTCCCTGTTCCCATGGTCACGTCTATCAAACTGTGTCACCTTCAGTACTGTCTTCAACAGGAAACAAACTTAAACTCCTGCTTTTGCAAACTACACAGAGCTCTTTAACTGCTGTGGAACTGCATCCTGGGACAAAAATGTGAGAGAATACAGTGTATTTGGTAAACCCATTAATCAATTGATTACAGCTCAAATTAATTTTTATGCAGATTTCATCTTACCCATCAAAACACAAAGCAGATGTTTCAGTGAAAAGAGAGTCTATTCGGATTATTATCATATGATGTGAAGGGAAAGCGTGGGGAGACGGCAGTCTTTCATTGGGTAGTTTTTCAGGTGAAAAATTATTACTGAGAATCACACAATGACTCTCTCTGCTTTAAACCCAAGCCTCAGCAAATTTAAATTATATATTGGGGAAAAAAAAAAAAAAAGTTCAGTGTGTTAGCTATATTGTTTCTGACTTGTCATTTTTTATCAGGCAATTAAGTGCAATGTGACATTTTCTTGACAAAGTAGCTCTGTACAGCTGTGTCTTTCTCCAGATGAAACAAAGCAAATTAGAATGCGTGCATCCATAAATCTCCATGACTGCAGCTGTAACAGGGATGGAAAGAGGGCAGGAGGGAGTGATGACGCATGGAGCTCTTTACAAATGATCAGTATCATCTCCAGTTTAGTTTTCCTGTTGCTTTTATTTTCTTCTTACTATCATCCTCAATTTAAAAATGATAAGCATTGTGTTGCCCCCTAATAGTCCTTTCTGTTTAAGGATTTGAGCACACAGGAGCCTGTGTGGGGCAGTAGCAAGCCACTGTTCCTTGATGTGAAACTGATGGACAAACTGAGATCCTCTATAATGAAGCAATTCAGTTAAAATTAGAATTGTGGTGGGGAAAAAAATCAACACCAAAAACCACATGAAGACACCTCAAGTACATCCTGCTGCCCCAAGGCGAGATTAGCTAAATCTTAATCTTGCTCTAGGCAGGATCCAGGCTTGTGCATCCAAGCCCAGTTCATTAATTCAAAATCCATCCTTCCCACCTGTGCCAGATGAATGTGTGTTGGCTACTTTCCATTCAATAAACGCAGTCTGACCCTGGCAAACATAGAGTTGTTGTGCTAAATTGGTTTTCGTCTAGTGCAGATGTAGTTGCTCTCTGGACCGAGTTGTTTGCAAACCTTAAAGATGGGAGGAAGTGAGGAGATTCCAAGTGTCCCCTGGGTCTGTTTTCCTGAAGCAAAACTGATTAGCCATTTCCCTGTGCTAACTGGCAAACCGTCTCAATGCTGTGTTTACATAAATCACAATAAGCCTAATTCAGGCAGCAAGCCATGTGCAAACAGAAATCACTGCCAGATGCTCCTGCAGACGAGGACACCGAAAAAAACATCAGCTAATTCACCAGCTTCCACCATCCTAGGTTTTCTGTTGGTAAACTTCAGATAATGGAACTCAGGACATATTGGTAACGAGGCTTGGAGATTTGCAACCGTTAAGTGCATCCACGATAGTATGTCAGAGAGCACTTAGAGCAGTAATGTTTTGTGAGTGAATACAAGTGTTTGTCACTTATACTGCAGTTATCTGAATTTTATCCTATGCAAGGTTCCTATGGTATTGTCCTAAACAGACTATTGTGCCAAGAGTTCACCAGTAAAACAATGCTATATTCCTTAAAAGTAGGATTAGTAGGGGGTCACAGCACTAACTGGCGAGTTTGAAGGAAGGAAGCCCAAATTCACCATCATCAAGTCTGAAGGTCATCCATGTCTCTCCCTTGAGCTGTGATGGGGACTGACAAGTTGGGGTAGAATTTAATCTTCGCTGTGACTCTTCCAGGAACCACTTCCAGAAACTAATACTGTGTCTTGGAGATGAAGCCAGTTATTGAGCTGTTGTGTCAGGTCCTCTACATCTGTGCTAAGTCGCAAGAATTGAGCAGTACCTAGCAGTTAAGGATCTGGGCTCTCGGCAAATCAGTTTTGTAAAGCTATTTACAATGTAGGCAGAGATATATAAGTCCTTGCTACTGTGCTCGGTTGTAACCAATTTGGGGAGGCAAGTGCTGCTGCTTAAGTTTTTCAGAAGTCAGAGCCACTGCCAGCTGCTGGCAAATGATTCACACTAGTCTTAATCACTGATATCCCTGAACAGATTATTTGTTTTATGGATTAACACTGCTTTGGGTCAAGTAAAACTAAACATGGAGTACCTCAGACTGCTTTGGGGATCTCGGTACCATCAGGCAAGGGTGGCACTTGTCTTTATAGAAATGATCTGTGAAAACTCCCACACTGCAAACAGGTGGATGAGAGAATGTCACCAGTTACCCCAGTCCCAAAAAAGATCACTCCATCTCCAACCTCTCAGTCTTGATCCTTTAGGAAGACCCGCAAAATACTGCCACAAGGTTGAGCCTGAGAAGGAGAATCCATAATCTAAAAGCCATAGTTTATCTCTTTCCCATTTCTGTATCTTGAACTGTTTGGACATTGCTGATGAGAAGCTCAACATGAGCCAGCAATGTGCACTTACAGCCCAGAAAACTAACCACATCCTGGGCTGCATCCCCAGCAGCGCGGTCAGCAGGGCAAGGGAGGGGATTCTGCCCCTTTACTCTGCTCTCATGAGACCTTCCTGCAGTACTGCCTCCAGCTTTGGAGTCCTCAACACAAGAACGACATGGACCTGTTGGAGTGGGTCCAGAGGAGGGTCACAGAGATGCTGCAAGGGCTGGAGCACCTCTCCTATGAAAACAAGTTGAGAGAGTTGGTGTTGTTCAGCCTGGAGAAAAGAAGGGTGCCTATGGAAAGATGGAGAGGGACTCTTTATCAGGGAGTGGAGTGATAGGATGAGGGGTAGTGGGTTTAAACTGAAAAAGGGGAGATTTATATTAAATAACAGGAAGAAATTTTTCACTGTGAGGGTGGTGAGGCACTGGAACAGGTTGCCCAGAGAAGCTATGGCTGCCCCATCCCTGGAGGTGTTCAAGACCGGGTTGGATGGGGCTTTGAGCAACCTGGTCTAGTGGGAGGTGTCCCTGCCCATGGCAGGGGGGTTGGAACTAGGTGATCTTTAAGGTCCCTTCCAACCCAAACCATTCTGTGATTCTATGATTCTATGACATGGTATGTTCAGCACAACACCCCAAGTCATGGAAACCTTGTGAGGTGTGAGCAGTGCATGTGAGCATGTACTAGCTCTTGAAATTTTTCTGACCTGCTTTACCCCACTGGTCAGGCAATATTCAAAAAGAAAGGGAGGTCATACCCATCAGACCTAGATGAAGGCTGCAAATCGGCCTGCACGTGGGGAGCAGAAAAGAGCAGCAAGTACACAGATAAAGAGCTCATAGCTGAACAAGGGAAGACAAAGCACAGGCAGGGAAACAAAGGCACAGTGCAGTGAAGTGTCTGGGACAAGGACATCTGAGCAATCACAGGAAGAAAGCACCTTGTGTCATCCCTAAGGTTTAGTTCCCGAGACCACACTATCTCTAGCCCATCTGTTGCTAACTAAGGAGGTTAGGCCAGGAGAAAGAAAAATCTCTTTTTTCCCCCAGGAGAGATGGAGAGGAAAGAGTTTACCTGATATTAGGTAGAAGCTAGGAGTGACCATCAAGTTTGTTGTCACCTGCAGCTTTGCTTAATTCTGTGCTATTAATTGTAAAGACAAGAAGAAAAACAAAGTTATGCATCAGTCTCTGTTATTAAATGAAACAATGATGTGTCACATTCAGCAGCCTTCATTAAAAAATGTTATTAGATGATCAAATTTGTTCTCTGTTGGATGCCACATGCATTTTATCAACTACAGTTAGAGGAATCAGACTTCAAAACAGTTGATTTTGATTTGAGTTGTGAAGGTAACTTGTTTTTTGATGAGTAAAACAAGAGGAAGAGAAGAGCAATAAACAAACAAAGGGGAAAAATGGAAAACAAAACAACAACAACAAAAAAAACAAAACAAAAAAAAACAAAAAAAACAAAAAACAAAAAAAAAAAAAAAACAAACAAACAAAACAGGAGTTTAGTCCAAAGATAGAATATACACTTTTCAGAAAGTGTCTGGGTGATTTCTGATTTTCTAGTGAAAAATAAAGATTCAGGAAAAAAAGATCTAAAATTTTCAGGGTTTATATCGATTTTTAGACATTGGTAGGCCTATTTCATCCCTTTGTCACATTTCTGTTTTGCCAATTTAATTCCACTGGTTTCAACAATGTACCTTTCCCTGGTTTAAAGCAGTGTCAGGGGAGGAGAAACATGCTCTGAATTAATCTCGGCAATGAATTGGTGGCAAGTTGAGAAAGAGAGAGAGGAGGGTGGTCCCAGAGGGCAAAGGACTCAATTTCTCAAAATGTACCTCTAAATAATTAATATCTTGTTTCAGGTCCCTAGTAATACACCATCGCTGTAGGACTCATGCTTTCTCTTGCTATTAAATGTGTTACAAGCACTCTGCATGAGTAACACCAGCTCACTAAGGACCTAATCTAAACTCTGCTCGTCTCTTTGATATGATTGCATTCTCATTACAAGTCAAAGAAAGGCAGCCTCTTGCTTTCTGTCAGCTTTGGAAGAAAAACTAGAAAATTACACTGTTTTGCTGTTTTATTTTGAAAAATCCGTTGGTTCCTGCAGAGAAGAATGGTACAAAATATAGATATTGGTTTGTAGCTATAATCCAAATTAATAAGACACGGCAAGCTTCACAGGGTTTTGGGCAGCAGGACACGGAAACCAGGACTTTACTCAATCTAAAGAAAATAAATTTAAGGAGTGACAAAGGTCAGAGTGGGTGCCAGTGTCCAGGCAAGCTGAAAAAAAGTAATTAATAGACATCTTCTCATCCTCACCTGATTCTTGTCAAATGGGTGCCAAGGCAATCTGAGCAGCAAGTACTTCTCTCCCTGGTAGCTCCTCTGGATTTGCATTAGTCAGTACATATTCATCTTCATTCTACACAACAAAAAAGTCATCTATTGGGGAAAAAAAAACAAAACAAAACAAAACAAAACCCAACCCACTATCTGTAACCTTAGTAAGCACAGATTGAACTTGCCTGGGTTGGAAAGAGCCATAGCAGAGTGAAGGAAGGTCTGGTGGCTTCAGGGCTGTTCTGGTACTGGGAGAGGTGTTTCATGAGGCCAAGGGAAGGCTCAGCCCAGCTTGTTGTGTACCTTGTTTCAAAAAGGACAGCATGTATTGTATTGTGCAATCATAGAATCAGAGAATCATAGAATCTTCATGGTTGGAAAGGACCTTTGAGATCATCAAGTCCAACCATACACACACACAAAAAAAAAAGCCCTACAATCTCTGTCACTACAGCATTCGCTGAAGTGCCAAATCTACACGTTTCTTAAAGACCTCTAGGGATGGTGACTCAACCACCTCCCTGGGCAGGATGTTCCAGTGCCTGACCAATCTTTCAGTAAAGCAATTATTCCTAATATCTAATCTAAACCTCCCCTGCCGCAACTTCAGACCATTTCCTCTGGTTCTGTCATTATTCATCTGCAATGTCCATCTCTGCAATGACATTCGGTCCAGGAAGGTCTAAAATCACTCTCTACAACTTATCGCTTATTGCTCTTATTGAAAGGAGGTTGTAGTGGGGTGCAGGTTGGTCTCTTCTCCCAAGTAACAAGTGATAGGACAAGAAGAAATGGCCTCAAGATACACCAAAGGACGTTTAGATTGGATGTTAAGAAAAATTTCTACACCAAAGATGTTATCAAACATTGGAACAGGCTGCCCAGGGAAGTGGTGGAATCACCATCCCTGGAGGTGTTTAAAAGATGGGTAGATGTGGTGCTGAGGGACATGGTTTAGTGGAGGTTTTGTCAGTGTTAGGTTGATGGTTGGATTACATGATCTGAAAAGTCCCTTCCAACCTAGACGATTCAATGAGAAAAAAACCACGTCCTCACCTCAGCTTTCACAGGCCACTATCAGAATTGTAAGGCTTATAGTAAAAGACATAAAATCCCCGTTACAATGAGTCACAGTAAGAGAGCAGCGGGAGGGAAGCCACTGCTCGTATCATTATAGCTTACCAAAAGGATTTGTTAAATCTGGCTCCTGGTGACCTCAGGAAAAGGACTTTGCTCTAAAACATAGGGAGGAATGCAACATCCCCAGTAGTCTGAGCTGGGAGAAAAGATCCCTTCTAACTAATCTTGGCAACTGGTTCAAACACAAAGAGGACTGTAGTCATAGCATGGGAAGAGCACTGAGATCACTGCTGACCAGCCAGCCCTACTGCCCTGGACTCTTTGAAGCAGGCACGGACAGGCTGTGCCCTATACTGGAGCCTGGTGCTGTGTTTGATATTTCTATTTCTATCTAAAAGGCAGAAATAAAAGCTAAAAAAAAAAAAAAAATAAAAATAAAAGAAAAGCAGAGAAGAAAAACCCTGAGGGCCATGACATATCATTTTCCCTTTGATTCCTGCAATAAGACGATTTTCCCACCACACCCCAGAGGTTAGAGAAAAGGTTTGCAGTTCAGGCTCCAGTGCTAAATGCAGTTTGTCTTTGATAGCTGATGGCAGGAGGCAACCACATGCCGCAGAGCAGCTCAGTGAATTTCCAAAGGCTGGTCTGGGCTGCTTTCCTGCAGGCAAGAAGTGGATGCTGCCTCGCCAGCTGGAGTTGACTTTTTGTCAAGGCATCCAGAGATGTAGATGATGTCAACCGAGCTGTCAGCTTTTGCAGGGGTTATTCAGCGTGTGCATAACCTGGGCGTTATTTGAGGGAATAAATTGTACTTTTTATGGGCAACATACAAGATTCTAACCAAGCATCTGAAAATATTTCTTTTCACTTTTTGCCAGACAGCTGGTACCAAGTCCCTTATGGAGATGCAAACAGCTACATATTGACAACGACACTGAAAAATTTGTTGACTCATTTGTCAACACTAAGGCTATTGAGAGTCGTTAGAGATACCCTAGGAGGTCTCCCAGCATCCAGACACCAGTCCAGAGGAGTGTGGGTCTCCTGTCAGCCCTGTCCATCTCTGAGCCTCATACCTCATATCATTAATAGTGCCCCACACCCCTGTGGACCTCCTTCAGTGCATTCACCTAAGGAGGAACCCCCCTATTATGACTGGTTTGGCTTTCCTCATGTCACTCAAAATCTGCATGAAGGCTGTCATTCTCACCATAATGGATGGAAGTCACCAAGTTGTCCACCCCAAGTGCAGAGGCCCTGTGGTGATGCTGGGAAAGCTCATCTCAGATCCAGCAATCCCTGGGCTCTCTGAAGATTCACATCATTAGTTCATGCTTTTTAATTGCCTTTTGCACCCATGGGGGAGGATCTAAAAAGACAATATCATTTAGATTTCCCACAAAAGTGAGGAATCTGTATTCAGACAAGGTCTCAAAAAGGTAGTCTCACGTTTGTCCATTCTTCAGTGGTGACCAGGCCACAGAGAGACAGTATTTCTTAGGTGACACTATGGAAAGATCACAAAAGCATTTTATCATGGTACACAGAATCATAGAATCACAGAATCATTTAGGTTGGAAAAGACCCTTGGGATCATCAAGTCCAACCATCAACCCCACTCTACAAAGTTCTCCCCTACACCATATCCCCTAACACCACATCTAAACGAGTCTGAAACACATTCAGGGATGGTGATTCCACCACCTCCCTGGGCAGCCTATTCCAGTGTCTGACCACTCTTTCTGGGAAGAAGTTTTTCCTAATGTCCAGTCTAAACCTACCCTGTTGCAGCTTAAAGCCATTCCCCCTTGTTCTAGCGCTAATTACCTGTGAGAAGAGACCAGCACCAGCCTCTCTACAATGTCCTTTCAAGTGGTTGTAGAGAGTGATGAGGTCTCCCCTCAGCCTCCTCTTCCTCAAACTAAACAGTCCCAGCTCCTTCAATCGCTCCTCATCAGATTTATTCTCCAGGCCCTTCACCAGCTTCGTTGCCCTCCTCTGCACTCGCTCCAGCACCTCAATATCTCTCTCGTATTGAGGTGCCCAAAACTGGACACAATACTCAAGTGAATATTTCACTTCCTGAAGGCTGAGTATCTACTCAGCATCTCAAATAGTGAGATGCTACAAAGTATAATCCCTCAGTTGTGACTAACAGAGGCAGGGAATACAACCAGACACTCTTATCACTGTGTTTTCCTTTCCCTCAGAGCCCAGCTAGAGACATCTTGATACCTTCACATAATCCCTCCTTTACCTCCTTCCCTGAAATCCATAAGGGGTTTATGAAGAATAGAGAATTTTTCCACAGGAACCCTGAGCTCTTTAATCTTTTCCTGAACGTGATTTAATCTTTACTTTTTTATTGATGGTGGCTGGTAGCTTTGAGGATTCAATTTTCTCCTTTGTCTGAAAAGTGGGAGAATAGCTGAAATTCAAGCTATTTCTCACTTTGAGATGTGGAGTGGAGCATGTAGTTCTCAGATAATACACGAAGGGCAGCTTTGAAGTCTCAGTTCTAATCCACAGACCTGCCAATCCACAGCAGCAAGTCTCTATTCCTCTGTGCCTCAACTTCCTTTCTTGTGATCATATGCATATATTCAAAGACGTATAGTGAGCCTTGGGAAATATTATCAATTGACATAATATAATTCCAATCTCTCCGGGAAAATGAGGAAGCAAAATAATTTTCAAGCTATTGATCTGTCTTTTCCAAGTGCTGTATCATTTGTCACTGTGATACCTGTGTACCTCCAGAGATGATCAAGTGCAGCACTCAAGGTATCTTTCTGTTCAGATTGGACGTTAGGAAAAGGTTCTTCACCAAGAGGGCAGTCAGTCATTGGAACAGGCTCCCCAGGGAAGTGGTCATGGCACCAAGCCTCTCAGAGTTCAAGGAGTGTCTGGACGACACTCTTAGTCATATGATTTAGTTTTAGGTAGTCCTGCAAGGTGCAGGGAGTTGGACTCAATGATGGGTCCCTTCTGACTTGAGATATTCTATGTTTCTATGATTCTTCTCTTCCGACTATTCGCTTCTTCATTCCCTTGGCCTGCGCTGCATGATCTAATGCCCTGCCTCCAGGAGCATCCAACTGGAGACACCTGAAATTCTTTGCAAGTGTGAATAAACCAGCGTAGCACCATGAGACACACAACTTGTAACTGCACCTGACAGTGATTGCAATGGGAAATTAGAAGGTATGCACTGGGGTGAGGAGGAAGGACAGGTCATTTATGGAAGTATTTAAAAGATGTGTAGATATGGCACTTAGGGACATGGACTTGGCAGTGTTAGGTTTACGGTTGGATCCGATGATCTAAAAGGTCTTTTCCAACCTCAATGATTCTATGATCCTATGAACTGTATCACAGAAAATCAATATAGCATTGCCATAACTTAATTGCATCATCTCTGAACTGTCTTCCTAGAAACGACTACGCTAGGATAACGGATGTAAGAATGTGTACTGAAACAGTGCTTAGTGTCTGATGAGGATTTGTGTACATGATCCACGGGATGAAGGTTTCCACTGAGCCCATCCAAAGTAAGATTATGACGCTATGGTGGGATTTACCACATTTGAAAGTTTCCCACACAGATAAGAATTCTAGAGAATTCAGTTTCATTCCTTCCTAACCCTGGAGGTGTCCGAGCTCCAAAGGTGCCTCAGTTCTTGTCCTGACACAGGGGTTTCATACCTCTGCTACGGGAACCCTCAGATCCCATCCCCCAAACAGTACTTTCCTGGCCCCAGGGGAATGGTGTAGCGGGGCTATGACTCCTCCAGACATTCGTTTTGCTTGTCAGTAACTGCAATGTGCAAAATTAATTGGATTTTGTCATTTTAGAGAGATGGAGATTCATTTTAGAAGTGAACAATAGACTTTGCAAAGGTTGGGTATGAGGTCATAGGTGTGAGGCTATTTCTGTATCCTCTTCAATTTCTGTTTAACAGAAGGGACATCAAGAAACTTTTACGCAGAGACCAGAGTTCAGGATATCCTTTCTATGAAAGTTTTAGCTAATGATGTAGAATTAACAGAATCATTAGATCTGTTGGCTGTTAGACAAACGAGACATGTACAGACAGATGAATCCAGCCAAATTCTGTTCCCCCAGCATCTTCACCTTGACCCCAGGATCCGTTCTATCAGGAAACAAAAACTTATACCAAGAGACTAGGAAGCTCGAGACAAGATACAGGTTGGCAAGGTCAAGCCAGTCCCTTTGATGCTGGGTTGTAGCTATGCCACTCATAGGAGACGCTAAGCAGCCCCTTTCCACCCTGCAGCCTCTTCCCCCAACCTCCAGTACCACCTCTGTCCATAGAACTCTCATGTTCCTAATGGCCACTCTATTTTGGTGCAGGCAATAAGGGAACAAGAGATTCTGGGTAGCAAAGTTTAGTCTGGCCCCCTTCTATCTTCTGTTGTATTAACTGAACATCTGTCAGAGGCTTCTCCATTTTCTTCCAGTTTGGATCTTTCTTGCTTTCCAATGAAGTTCACATTTGCTTGCACCACCTAGTGACAAAGCACAGATGGATTTTGCCCATTATCCTACAGTTTTATGTTGTGTCAACTCAAAATTACATGGTCAGAAAAATATGTGTTAAAGATTTCTTAGGACTGATAGAACAAGGGATAATGGTTTTAAACTAAAAGATGTTAGATTTAGATTAGCTATTAGGAAGGAATTCTTTGCTAGAGGGTGGTGAGACGCTGGCCCATGTTGCCCAGAGAAGCTGTGGTTGCCCCATCCATGGAAATGTTCAAGGCCAGGTTTGATGGGGCTTTGAGCAACCTGGGCTAGTGGAAGAATTCCCTGCCCATGGCAGGGGGGTCGAAACTAGATGGTCTTTAAAGGTCCCTTCCAACCCAAACCATTCTACGATGTTATAAGTTCTATTATTAAAGTTCTCAAAACCTCTCTCTTCTTCTCAGTCAGCAGTGATTGAATCGAGGATTTTGCTCTTTAAAAAAGGCTAAGTGGAGGAGATCTTCGCTCCCTGTTGCCTCCAGTGAGCTGTTTGTCCACACATCTATAAACGTGCCTAGTACAATTCTGAAGTGTATAGCAGTAGAGGTTTTCCATATATCAACTTTCCTTGCCCTTTAGTCATATTTTTTTCAGATGCATCTCTGTCCAGTTTGACATTCAAATCAATATCTATATATAAGTTATAAATCATCTGGTTTGTCTGAAATGGCAAGCTTCAATGGAGCCCAGAGAGCAGCCCAGCTGAGGAATGCATGAGAAGCAAGACGGACAGAGAGGAAACCATTTGCAGTCATGGAGGTAGAACTGACATCATTACTTAGTAGCTGACAAGTTCTTTTCACATGGTAATGATATTAGTGAGTGACTTATTTAAGGGAAAAAAAAAAAAAAAAAAGAAAAGATGACATTAATGTGACCCTACAGTGATAAATTACAATGCATAAAGCTCGAGAAAGAGAAAACAAACAAGCTAACCTTGAACTTACACAGGAAATGTGTTTTATTTTCCATGGATAGTATGGATAAAAAAAAAAATTCAGTTTCAAGATTCTGGAGTTTCTGTTGAAAAAAAAAAAAGACACCTTTTTTTTTTTGACAGATGAAGTATAAATAGAGAAAAAAAAAAGAAAAAATCAATGAAAATAGGCATTGTTTTTTAAAAAGATATATATTGTATATGAGGCCACTTTTTCCTCATTAATACTTTTCCAACAGCACACCTTTGTGAGCACAGAGGGGAATCCCAAACTCTAAAATTACTTTCTGTAACATGATGTATACATTTAAGATACAGTGTAGACAATGAACACATGCTGAGAACTCCACTCAATTGCTCCCACAAGGTGTTTCATGCCATTTGGGATGCTCTGGGGTATTCGAGACACCTACATGGGGCTGGTAAGTAGGATTTACTCACAGCCTTCCAAGAGCAGCAGCTAGAGAGCAGTTTGGAAATACCAAGATATCTGAAAGGACACACTTATGTCTTGGATGTAAGGAGAAGGAGAAAAAAAGATAATTAACAGAATGAGAGATAATGAAGATGGTGGGATTTAAAGCTCCATCCAACCAAATGAACACGTCTGCTGTAGGATAAGTTGACTGAGATTTTGAACAACACCATCCCTCTCTCACAGAGGGTCAGAGCTCCATTTCCTATAGAAGGGTGGCCAGCATGAGTTGGTGAGATCGATACATCGCTGTGGTACGAATTCAGGGCTTGAATATCTTTCCCACACCTAGGCATTATGTGATGTCTTAGGACATTCACCAGACATACACACGGGGCTAAGTGGTAGGACACAGGACTCACAGGAGCCCGTGCCCTTCCTGACCCACAGCTAGAAGCTGTGTGGGATTCCCTAGAGCATTCCAAAGACTCCAGCTGGCTATGTGGGGACAACTGCATAAGGCCCATACATCTAGTCAGATCAGTCCTTCCCTACATTGCTAGCTTTCACTGGGTGCCTTTCCTTCAGACAGCTAAAACTAGGTGAGCCGAATCCTACTTATCCTGGCCTTGTTCCTTGACGTCTACATCCTTATGTAATAATAACCTTTTCAGAGTAGGTTTGGCCATGTGAAATATTCTGCAGACCGACTGCTATAGTTTCATTACGTGAACAGTTACCTTCATATTGCATCATCTGTTGCTTTTTTTTGAATGTGAAAATATGCGTTGCTTCAGCGTGATTGTTTGTAAAAGAAGAAATGGAGGCATCTAAGTATGGAAAATTTTAGATTCTCACGGCTGCTGGCATTAAAAATATAATCAGGAAAGTTTGTCTGGCCACATGCTATGTGCAGTGAGAACATTTCACTGTTATCAGACAGGTTGTTAAATGACCTTTAAGTTCTTTTTTTCCCCTTTTCCCCAGCAAGGCACACTTAATTTTGCACAGTCTCCTGAATAAAAATCTCTCTAATAATTATATTTTCCAGCCCCTGTGCCTTTGTCCCTAGGTGACTCCTAAGTAAAGCCTACTAACTGCAGGAAGCTTGGTTAGTTACAGAAATTTTAGACCACAGCCTTGGAGGAAAGAAGATTACTCACCAGAGGTGAAAAATAACCTGAGGGCTTTTGCTCTCTAGTGGAGCAGAGGACACAAGCTGACTCTTTGCACAGGACTATTATTCTCCTTTACTCTTTGGCTCCAGCTCCAGCTTTTGCTCTTCCCATAACCCTAACCTTTCCTCACCATGTATGACAATGACGTCCAAGCCTGTATGGGATTTCTCCAGTTACTGTGGCATGAGTTGCAGTAACTCGGTGACCTTTTATTGTCCTTCTTCCAAGGATAAAGCTGCCTATGTAATACATATAAAATAAGTCCTAAAGATACTAAAGTTGATGTGAGAAACAAGTTCTCAGCATTTCCCAGCCCTATTCCTCATTACACCTGGAGGTACCAGCTTCTAGTAGCTTCATGACATCCAGGTAATGAGATCCAGGTAATGAGCTTACCTGAAACTTTTAAGTCTATCCCCTGCCATAAATGGTACTTTTGCTCTTGTTGCTGTTTTCTCATGACCTACTCGTCCCAAGCCAAGTTTGCAAGGAGGCAAATGCCCCTATACAGATCACAGAATCATA
Organism: Alca torda; assembly: GCA_008658365.1. Classification (NCBI taxonomy): domain Eukaryota; kingdom Metazoa; phylum Chordata; class Aves; order Charadriiformes; family Alcidae; genus Alca; species Alca torda. Next base: position 162,869,741 of record CM018077.1, read on the forward strand.
GAATGTGTTGGGTTGGAACGGACCTTTAAAGGCCACCTAGTCCAACCTCCCTGCAGTAAGCAGGGACATCTTTAACTAAATCAGATTGCTCAGAGCCTCATCAAGCCTGACCTTGAATGTCTCCCTGCACAGGGCCTCCACCACCTCTCTGGGCAACCTGTTGCAGTGTCTCACCACCCTCATTGTAAAGAACCTCTTCCCAAAACAAGATGTATGAGGCTAAGGAATATATTTCAATATATAGAAAGCTGGATCTCCTATTTGTTCAAGACTGTACTGTAACAGACATAACCTTTCTTCCATGAGCCATGAAGGACGCTCCACGGGCGAATCATTGGATGACTGTGTTGGACTGTGTGAGCAAAGGTTCATCACCGTAAACACGAAGGTCTAAGGAAGGTCAGAGGAATGATAATAGATGGAGGAACCCCAGCAGCCTAATCAGCGTGAAGGGAGCATCCTGAACCGGCTACCCTTAGGACTACCGAAGGAGAACAACTAGACCGTTGTCCCAGATGGGTAACCCACCAACTTGTAGACTGAAAGGGGTCATTACGTAAAGGGATATAGCACTCATTATGGGATACAGGCAGAAGAGCACTGGGGACTGTGTAAACTGGGAACTGTGTAGACTTATTCTGGGATGTTTTTAATGGGATTGTTAGAACACGTGAGGCTTACTAAGGGTTGTCTAGAAGAAGGGCCAAAAGCAGGAAAAGTGAGGGATCAGCATGAATTGAGTAGAAACAAGCAAGGGAAGCAACGGGGAAAGGGGACAAAAGAGGCTGTTTTGGTGTAAACAGGATACTGGGCAGTATGGGTTGATCTGGCCAGTTCCTTCGCCCCATCTTTCCAGACTATGTTATACACTCTCTAAATCCTATTTCTAACTCTCTTCTGGTTGAGTGCACACTCTGCTCTAGATGAGCATACGTGAATAGTAGCAAACTGCAAGTTGAAGTAGCTGATAAGAGGAGAGGTCTATGTACCAGGAACTGGATTGGAGTCATAAAACAACATGGCTCAAATGTCCAGGTGGCAGCAACTGGGGAGACCTGGGGATTTGAGGGCCAGCTGCCACATAGGCCATCTAAGACAAATTACTGTAGACCCTCATGTTGTATGTGTGAGTATTCCTGTAGCAACTTTAGTCCTGGACAGCTGGAGAGGAGGAAGAGAATCAGTCTATCAGTGCTGTTCATGTTTCCAGGAGTGTAGTGTATTTAAATGGATGCTGGTAGGGCATCATTTTCTGTTTTCTGTCTGTATTGATCTGCGTGACTGGCCATGTATATACATATATGCATGCATATATATATATATATGCACACATATATATAATATATATATAAGGTGAAACATATTGGGGGGCACCCATCTGGAAAATGTGCTCATCTTTACCACTGTCTGTACCCGGGGGCATGGAACTACAGTAGCCTCTGACATACTGGATTACTGGATTTAACAACCTCTAACAGACCATAAGCTAAGAAACATCAGGGACAGTAAAAGTGCTTTATAGTAGGCTGTAGATAAAAAAGCAAAACAAACAAACAAAAACACCCTCCAGTTACAGTACGAACAGAAAATTCTTGTGCAATAGTCGGGTTTTCCACCTTTGCTCCTCTGCACTGAGTGCTGACTGCATTTTTAATCACTTGTCTCATAATTACCAGGAGGCAGACGACTGCTCTGTGAGTGAGCATGGTGTTGACCTGGTCTTGTTTCCTCTACTTGGTATGGTTCTCTTGCCTCTAGCTGGAAGGCTGTTCTATGATCTTTCTCTTCTTACTATTTCTTAAATTTATTCCTGATCCTTTTTTTTGTGTGTGCGTTTTTAATTTTTTTTGACATTTCCTCTATGCCAACAGTGGCTGTCTATTAGATTGATTCAACCCATGGTCTTCCTTCTTTACCTAGGGATTCTGCAGGTGGTGCCTAAGAAAAGCCAGTTGATGAAAAATTGTGCTGCAATGAGTTTTAAAATTATTTTTAAACTGCATTAAAAAAAAAAAAAAGAAAGTGTCCTCTTCGCCTACATTTTTCTAACCTGCTCAAAATCTTTTCCTATGAAGGACGTTGCCCTTATGGTTTTGCTCTGCTCACCGAAGTGCTGAGCTTGTCTTCCTGAGCAGGAACATTGCACACAACTAGGCCAGGTGGGATCATATCAGTACAAAAGCAGGAATATCTCCTGATTTCTTCCGTAAACACCTTACCAAACCCTCTCTAGGACCATGCTCAGATCTTATTTCCTCTGACGGTTCCAATGGACGAGCCTTGATATTGGAAGACAAGTTATTTTTATTATTTTCCCAAATGCACCAGTTCACTCTCAGCCCTGTTACCTTCCATCTCACGTTGATGACTATAGTTTCCAAGGTGGCACAACTCTTCTGGTGTGGCATTTTCATCCTCTTCGGAACTGACATTTCCCAGCTTTGATGCACAAGACTGCCTCTGTCGCTTAATCCCTTTGTTCCTTATGTAAAAAAATGAAAAACCTAATGAGGCATCTTTTAACTGTCCTTTCTCGCTAAATTGTCAGATCTTCAGAGCAAAGACCATCTTTCCCCAGGTGAATATTCAGTGCCTAATACATTGCAGCCTTGATTGAATTGATGCCTTTGGATGATGTTTTCATACCAGTTTAGCTACACCAAAGAGGACAATAGCAAACATTTCTGTATCAGGAAGAGTTTCCAAGGGATCTTCAGTGAAAACAGGAGACTAGAAGCGCTGTTGATTTATTCCCCATGAGAAAGGCATGAACACTACTCTGAAGTCAACAGAAAGGTGGTCAAATAAGGTGGAAAAGCCACCAGTTCAACCAGCATCTACCATTCTTACTGGTATGATAGATTTCCTTGCAGAGCCGTGCATCACGAGAAGAAAGCTGTGTCCCTTTGAGTAAGGATTGCTAAGGGTACTACAGTATGACACCCCTATCCTATATAGTTTCCTTGCAAAATACATAACATGGTAGAAGCTCAGAACGTGTCTTGGGTCTGCCAGAGACACCGTCCCCAAGGAGAGAGGCCACCTTTTCATTTTGTGGAAAACATACTGCCTTGAGACAGGGGGTTGGAAAAGAGCATGCAGGACCTCTGCCACTGCCTTGACACTCCTGATTGCCATACCTGCCTCTCAGAAAGGTTCAAAATCCACATTCCTCACGGATATGTGTTGAACATTCGGCAGAGCTATTCATCAGGCAGCCTTGGAGTTCCTGCTCTGACAGAAAAGAGGAGAGAGGGAGACCGATTTTGTCTGTGCGTGAACCCAAGGAAGACTCTTGGTGCAGCTATTAGCCAGTTTTTCTGTGGGATGCTAAGCCCATTTTGCAGCTGGTAAATTGAGGCATAGAGATATTAAGGGTATTTTCAGGGGACTTGATTGGATTTAGGGGTCTCACCATTACTGAGGAATAGCTTCTAAAGGCTTGGAGCATACAAAGTAGTTACAGACATAACTCTTATTGAAGCATTAGCAGTTTAACGTCCAATATCTTGTAGGAAGTAGATATTCTCTTTTGAGAACTGGAACCCAATTCTCTAACTCCTGAACAACTTTTGAAGATTTTAGCCATAACCAGGAGGCACAAGGATCTATATGACAGGTGTTTGAAGAGTGCTGTTTGTGTAGTCCAGGAACTGTGTGTGAACCAACAGACTCTGCTTTCTTCAAGGACAGCATCAGCACTAAGAGTCTGATGTCTGTAGGACAAACTTTTCAAGGGCAATGCCTGCAGTTTAGATGGCAAGGTTAAAGAGCTTTGAGCTGAGACTTTCATCACAGGGTGGGAAATCTCAAAGGAAGGAGGTAGCACTCACAGGAGTCATCTTCATCAAAGCAAGTCCCCTTTAGAGTCAAGGGATTTTAGTAAGCAGCTTGTCTCGTCTAACAGAGATGCTTACACTGGTCAGACATGTCACACCTTGAGCTCTGTGGCCTCTCTTGACTCGACCTCCATTGATTATAATCAGATCCTGGATGTCCTGGTCAGATAGAGACACTGACACTGTAGGCACAAAGTTAGGGACTGCTCATCTGTAGTTGTAACTGAGATCATAAGCATTTCTTGTCTTTTCTGCTGAAAGCAGCTGGACACAGTACAAAGTTCTGGGAAAAACACTCACCCAAAAAACTCCCATGCAAACCCAGCTGAGGCATCCCAGTTGAACAGCCCAGAGAGGCAGTGGATGCCCCATCCCTGGAAACATTCCAGGTCAGGTTGCATGGGGCTCTGAGCAACCTGGTCTAGTTGAAGATGTCCCTGCTCATGGCAGGGGGGGTTGGACTAGATGACCTTTAAAGGTCCCTTCCAACCCAAGCCATTCTATGATTTTGTGATCGTTGGGCCAAATGTGAAGTGAGAATCAAGGGCAGCACAAAGACTAAGATCCATCTGACATGCTCTGTTGCATCATGGCAATCCCTTTCCTTTGCCCTTTCTCTTGCCTCTCTTTTGCTGCTCCCCAAAGCCCAGGACACTTGCCAGGTAAAACTCCTTCCATTCTTCCTGCAGCACTGGACCAGTTTCCACCTCCACTGTCCTGCTGGTGCTGCTCCCCCCACCACTTTGCACAGTTCCCAGTGACAAATCGTTTTACAGTGCAGTGACTGCTTGTAGTTTTACCGCCAGCCTTGAAAGAGCGCTTATTTGTAAGGCATGGACACCCCCTCCTGGCTACTAAGCTGAAAAGAATCCTGAATATCAATAATCATGAGCTTGTTTCAAAAAAAGGCAGCCATGCATGCAATGATCACAGCAAAGTAGCTCTCATGAATACATCAGAAGAACATCCTGAGCATTCACGAGAGGTGCTGGCACAAAAGAAATTGTTTAATGCAGCAAGGAAATCATTCAGTCATAAAGGCAGTTTATACTTTGTATATTTCTTTTTTTTTTTTTTTTTACTGCCTAAAAAAAAAAGAAAGAGGAAGAGAGAGAGAAAACAATAATAATGTCATTATATAAAAGGGTAACAGATCAGAACATGCTGATCCATCAGCCAGGATGACAAAAGACAAGATGACAGCAATGTGGAGACGAGGAAATCTGTGTTGAACATTTTCATCTAATAGGAAAATGTCACCCTGCTAATGAGACATCCAAAGTGAAACTAACACTCAGAATTAAAATCTACAACCCAGAGAAAAACAAACTAGACTCTGCCTTCAGGTATGGGCCTGGGAAGAATCTTTACCTGTAGTGAATATACCTCGAGAAATAAATATATGTCCATAGCTTTGGACCTGCTGTTACAATCTGAGCACCTAGTGCCAGGTCCACCCAAACTGCATCAGAAATGATCCTTCATTCAGTGATGTGACACAGAAACTTAAGAGTGGACACACCCAGCAGGTCCACAGGTCCATGTAACCCCATATCTACTCCTCATTTGGATGATCTCCCAGCATCTAATGATCCCTGTGTGAGAACTTCCTGAGACAGGCATCTTATCTTTCAGCTTTAAAGACATTAAGTTATTTTTCTTCCACGGGTTTTCCCCATTGCTTGGTGAACTCCTCTAAATATGTAGCATCCACAGCCCTCCACAGCAAAGAGCTCCACAGCTTGATAAGGCTTTGTCAAGAACCAATCTATTTTTTTTTTTTTTTTTTCCAAATTTGCCACTTTCAGGCCCTCAGTTTTCGTTCTGACAGTCTCTGTGGCCAGTTTTTCCCTGTTTGTTTTCTCTAGGCCACTAAGCAGTTTCATAGACTTCTTTTATACTCTTTCTTAATTTTCTTTTTTTGAGGCTGAAGACTCCTGAGCTGAAGACTCCTGAGCTGAAGACTCCTGAAACATGCTATGCGCTGAAAGGAGTCCTCTGTCCATTAACTCTGCTTGACAAGATGGTGTTTGTTTTTTTCTTTTTTTCATGATCTGTAATGGTAGGTGATGGAGACAGCTGTCTACACCGCTGAAAAGGTACTGGGAGGCAAAAAGCAAATTTGCAGATATGAAAAATTCAGTATTTATGTTCATTCTCTCCTGTTAAAATCAGCAAACGTAACACATCTCAATCTCCTGCTTTTTTACAGTAGATAGGGGAAGAAGTACCAAGCATTCCCACTTGTCTTAGCAAACAGGCTGAAAGTAGGGCTAGCATATATTTCACATGCAAGGCCTTAGGTGGCCTGAAATGGACTCAGCTTTCCACGTAGACATCCACCATGGTTGTCTGGGATAAAATTTGGCATCTTTACCTGATGGGGTCTTGGTACAATGACTGTTGCCTTCAGTGTAGAAAATTTCCCCCCTTCCAGGCAACACAAAGCAATGTCTTGCTGCTAGTTTTAGCAACGGGAAAATGACTCTCTGAGAGACACTGTCTGCACTCACCATTCGTATAGTCTCTCCAGCCTGAGAGATGCTGCCTTCAGTGATGATAAGGGTTGCATGGGAATTCAGGAAATTTGTACTCTGAGCCTTACTACAGTTTTACATAATATGAGGCTTTGGAGCCATTTCCATAACACCGTGACTTAGTCTCTAATCTTAAAAAAAAAAACAAAAAAAAACAAAAAAAAAACCCCAAAAAACAGCAACAGATGTTATCTTTTCTCTTGACTTCCTGTGTATCTGTAAACTTAGTTTAGGTAAGTAAAGGGTTCAGAGTACACCTGGAAGGTGCCGACGTGCTTGTAATACCACTGTCTACTAGCTCCCATCATGACCTTCTTCCCACAAGCTGTGTGTAGCCTTGAGACCGAGCCATCTATATTAAACTTTGAACTTTAATAACTACAGTACTGCCACTTGCTTGTCTTAGACCAAGCCTGGGTCATTACCTGTTTCTTCCTTTCACCAACCTTATTCGATGCATAGGGATAATTCAAGTACAGAAATCCTCACCAGACCTAAGTGGATGTTGGCTCAGATGAGCCTGATCTCCAACCTATCTCCTGTCTCAACCTCATGACAGGGCTTTCATCAACCTAACCCTGTCCTGAAGTTAATGTACTCCTCTGAAAAGCTGAAATTCTTCCTAGAAATCCAAGAGTTGCAAAGCAATCCCAATGACTGACTGGAGCAGAACGAGCAGTGTAATCAAGCCATTTTGTAGTCTTTAAAAGGCCAAGTTTGTCCATTAGTTGGTCACGAAGACCAACTGGTGGCCAGCTGTCTGGCTTGCTGCAGGACTGTGTTATTGTTACAACACCCCAGCAACGGCACTTTGCTCAGGAGGTGTTTGCTCGGTGGCTTAGTGCCACATGCTGGCGTACAGCCTGCCCCAACCTCCAGCTGCATTGGAATCTCCCACACGCCTGCTGTAAGCCTGTCACATCCCTCAGCTGCTATTACCTAACAAACACCATTCTGGGGTACACCGTCTCTCCCCGCGTGGCAGTGATCTTCTGTTTTCACCGTAACATTTTGACACTTTTTTCTAATGCTGATTCCCATTATGATAATGATGAGAATTACCTTTGTATATACAATTCCTCCAGTCTACCAGGCTTATTCAGACTTTATATTTCAAGGCTACAATAGTCTTCGCGAGCACATCTGAGGTGGATCACAGCAGCTAATTTCACAGAACCCTACAGCTTCAAAAAGTGATTGAGGACAAGAAGAGACAAGCACTGACAAAGAGAATTTAAGGTACCAGAATTTTAATAAAATGTTCACACTGGGAAATATGTATTTTTTTAAAGTAAGAGCAATCCATCACTAAGAACAGCTGACATCTAGGAAAAGATAGATATACTATCATTCGGGATGTATAAATCAAAAATGTGGAAACCCTTGTAAAGATGTGACAACTGGTTATTGCTATAAGTGCAGGAGTTACAGGCATGAGGTGCTAGTATGGTTTGTCCTGCCAGGACATCTAGTTCCCTCTGGCTCCTTCCCTATCAAGGAGATCCAGAAATCAGCCAACACAAAAACACCAGAAGTTGACCTACTGTCCCTAGGTAATGCAAAATCAGCCATAGTCTTTTTCCACAGGCAAAAATGATGCCTTCAAAGGCCAGGCGAGAAATTACATGGTGGGTTGGTCTTGTATCTCAACCCAAATTAACTTCTAACCTCACAGATGAGGAGAGCAGATGTGCCGTTATTAATGTCCAGCAAAACCTGCACATTGCATGTGCAGGGATATGGGTGGTCAGTTCCTTACACTGACAGGGAGGGGAAGGGTTTACAGTGGGAATGTCCCTCCTACCGACACTGATGGTTACCATAGCATCTTCCCCATGGTGGCCTGCAGGTCATTTCTAGGTGTTGACATCGGCGGAGTGCGTTGCTGTGACTGTTTCATTGTCCCAAGGATTACACTGTCTCACTCACATACATCCTTACAGTCACTATAAAGCTTTGAGTTGAATATTCAGGAATGGCTTCAGAAAAAGGCATCAACTCTCCTCTGGCTGCTCCAATTTGGAGTCTGCAAGATTCAAGGTACCCCTGCAATGTTAGTTAGTGCCAATCAGCCTATAAACACATCCCCCAGGCAGACCAGCAGTCACCTAATACCCTCTTCAACACTGCCAAACCCAGTCACTTCTTACCTTCACTGTCCTGCTTTATTTACTCTCTTAGGAAACTTTGGTATTCTCAAGCAACACACTGGGATTTGCTCTGGGTGATGAATGGCTTATAGACATTTAAACGTACATTTGCGTTTCGGGTCATAAAACACTGTGAACATGGTAGTAAGTAGCTTGTTCACAGGCTAATGTTTTTCAAAATGGGCTAACCAGCTGAACAATTGGAGCTATTATTCATCAGCAGTAACTTTTGCATTGCTTTTTATTACAATGTCACTATATTCACCGCCAGGGTTGAAAACGCATTTACATATTAATCCTGACTCTGTTTTTCTCGAGGTTAGCAGACAAAATGAAACATTAAAGCAATCCAATCAGTCCTCGTGCTGTTGTTTGTTTTATTAAAATTCATGGCCTACCTTATCATTTATGTTAAGCAAAAAAGCTATGTCAAAACTGACAGCTCTATCAAACCCAGATAAAATTCAGTGTATACAAGTTTTAATCTCTATTTCCTTTTTTTTTCTACTAAACTGATTGCAAAATAACATGCGTCTTCTTTTCCTCCCTTCCTTCCATCTCACACGTGTTTTATCTTCACAACAGCAACAATACCAACTCGTTGACTTTTGGAGCAGAGGACCCTGTGTATTCAACTACTCTGCCTTATCCAGGAAGCAGAAATCCACTGGCAGCTCCCTGTAAGAAAGAGCCACAATACAGAATTTATGTCTTATTCCAGATGTCATGTTTTTCTTTTCTCACTCTTGTTTCCTACCTTGTGTATTTCATGGTTGGATTCTCCTGAGGAAACTGGAACTGAGAGCTGAGATCCTCTGTTATTCCCAACTCTTTGAGGTTAGCAATCATTGCAGTCTAGCTATATGTTCTCCTTCCCTTAGCCCACTCCAAGATAATATGGGCTATGTCTTTACAAACTGTTCCCTACCTCTGGGAAAACCTACCTGATGGGAAAATTGGGATGACTAAAATAGCTTTGTAAAAGCTATCTGATTTATGGCCTCTTTGGGACTTTCCCCTGTGGGCTTAGATTGATTTTTCTCAAAGATCAGGACAGTGCTTCCTGATGGAGGATCAGCAGAAAGCTCCCACCAACTCCTTTGGTGTGAATTCTCCCTACAGCTGAAGCATCCTTAAAAAAGAATTGTGTAATCCTGTATTTCAGTTACTGAATCTGAATCACTGAGTCATATGATTCTATGATTTGCAGCTGTGTTAGACAACCATACAACCTTCATCAGAATCAAGGAAACACAGACGTGGCTTCAGGGTTTAAGGTTTATATTCAGACTATTACTGATTGCCACTGAGTTGATGTGAAAACTTATGGCCTACAAAAACCACATAGCAAGTACATAATGAGAGGTCCTGGCTTGAGAAACAGAGCCCTAAAATGCCATAGCTGGAACATAATCTTAATGAGTTGCCCCAACTGTCTTCTCAAGAGCAAGTCATCAGCAATCACCCCAGGAATGGACTTCAATTCAGCTGGAGCCTGGTTTCCTCTCAGGCCAGTGATGCTCCCGTTGAATGCAGAAGGGCTCGGAGACCTTTCCAGCATGTTCCTGGATGTACAGACTGCATATGCAGTGAATGCACAAGCACCAGCAAGATGTTTCCAGCTGTCGTTATCTTCAGTTAGGATTCTGCTGCCCTGCTCCTGTTGGCTGATGATTTATTAAGAGCTATTTATGCCTGAGCCAATATTTCCTTCTGTTATCCTATCTATTTGCAGTGTCCTCTGCAGCTCTGCTACATTGCTTTGATTTATGATTCATGCTATTTTATTTTCTTCAGAGTTCTGCTATATTTATTTATGTTGCCCTGAAGAGCTGATTTGCAAATGTACCAGTCCCAGCAACTCCATCCAGGCCCCTCTCCCTGCCTGCACACAATATCATCTCCTTCTTTTGAATAAGTCATTGCTTTCATAGAGAGTAATAAATTTTCATAACAATTTTTCATCTAAGAGCCAGTGTGGGGGTCAATAGTAAACATGTCTCACCTGTTAATGGGGGATGATTTGAATTTCCGCAGTGTTTCTGTTAATAGGCAAAGATCTAATTAAGACATTCATAAAAAATAATCTGTTGTAATTAATTTTGTTTAATGGGGGAGGGGAATACATCGTTACGTAATTTTATTAGGCTAAAATAAATGTATAGACTTTGAAAAAAGCCCTGTTTCTGTTGCCTCACAGAAGGGAGTGCTCCTGAATATGCAAAAAAACCACCCTTGCTATCTGAGCTGGAAAGAAATTCTAGGACACTGAGACCAGAGAGGCAGCAAAGACTCATTCCCTGCAGCCATTTCCCAATATATATCTGGACTATTTTAAATATTCTAAGCAACAGCACCCCTTTCCCTCCCTTTCCTCAGCCTTGTGGGTATTTCCACTCTGACTTCATCTGTCTCCTTTCCTTTTACGCCACTTAATAGCTGCTCCCCAGTTCCATCATCCTCTATAATATCTTTGGGTCTGATGAGTATGTCTAAAGGTACCAACGGGTTTTGACCACGTGGGTCTCCATTGCATTCTACTCATTCTGCCAGGTGATAACTACACCTTTTTAATTCAAATGAGAGATATGTTCTGCACTGAGGGCTTGACTTAACATTGCATGATGGGGAGAGAGAGAGTGCCCCCACCATTATCCTTGCTTGGACTGTCAGGGGTTTTGGAGGGGTCTCTTCTTTCTCATGGTGCGTTGCCATGGTTGGTCTTGCTGCAATCCTTGTTACCGTACACCAGGCAAAAAAACCTCAGAACGTTGACCTTCCGCTGGATATGACCACTATTTGTTTTGTATTCCTGAGACTCTCCTTGGAGTCAAAACTTTTGTCTGACTGAGAAACACTACACTCCCGGGACTAAACTAAGGAGAACGTACACCAGTGGGTCTCGCAAATCAGCCCCGCACCAGAAGTTGATTGTCCCTTCCTACCATATAATGGCAGACATCCTGTAACTCATTTGGATCACTAGTTTCCACTGCTTTGCCACACTTTTCCCATTCCCACAAGCACAAATAAGCTTTGTGCTGCCCCCTATATGCTTTTCTTATGGCTTGTACTGGTTTTGCCTGCTGAGCAGCTTGGCTACACTCCAAGTCTCTGTCCATCTTCTTGCAAACACTTGCTCATTCCTCTCACCTCTGGTACATGACAAATGATTGTGTCATCCTTCTACTCCAGGGTCCTGATCTGTGTGACAAAGAGTTCCTAATCTCATGTTATTGTTCATCTCTTTCTCCCCTTAATCTCAATCAGCTCAATGTGTCAACAGCACTTGCTCAAAATCACTTATCACACACAAAATTTATTTAGAATTAATCAGAGACAATTTGAGGTGTTTATTAAAGCAGCAACAATCTCAGCTTGACCTTGCAACAAGATTTCTGTTTCAAAGAAACTACTTTTTTGGGGGGTTTACTTTTTTCTTTTTTGCCTGACATGGAGTTGAAAATTTTTCATTAGGGAACTAACGAAGGTGAAACCAGCTGCTGCGCTTCAAGGAATTGCCAGTGACAAATTCTGCTTCACAGACTTGACATTTTCTCTCTCTTTCTTTTTCTTTGTTTGAGAGAAGAACACAAAACCCTTGCCGGAATCACCTGCCCGGGCCTTGCCCGAGCTAAGAAAGGGTCTCATTGTGCTGGGTTCCCTCCCCAGACCTCATACCCTCAGAGAGACAGGAGAAGTAGTAAGACCAAGGTCACATAGAAATGTTGTTCTCTTTCTCCTTCCTTGCTAGACCATTTGCAGCTGTTAGTAAGACATGGTTGACTCTCTGGTACTGAAAATACGCTAATTAAGGTAGGATGGTTTTACCAAGAGAAACATAGAGTGCTCCTGGGAGCAGAGACCAAGACTTCAGATATCACCGTCTTCAGGTGAATATTTACCCAACCCCTAAATTAAAAAAAAAAAAAAAAAAAAAAAAAAAAATTAAAGTGATTCCATATGACAGTTCAATAATTAGGTATAGCTTCCAGCTGCAGAGAAAGCCTTGCACCCAGCTCCGCACATGGGCTCTAACCACTGAGTCCTTCTGCAGAAGTTGGACCCTTCAACTCAGTAGTTGCTGTCAGTGTCAAAGGATGATTTTACCGTTAATGTTTGTTTTTCCCTCTTCCATTTACTTAAGCCTAAACAATTCAGAGCTGTTGCAGGTTTGGATGACCCCATGTATTAATTCTGATTCAATAATTTGCAGACCTGGTCTGTATGCATGAGGCAGATGGTCTGCCGTGTTCAAAAGAAGCACAAAATGAAAATCAAGTCTGTTGACTTTGCTGGGAACGACTGCTCCTTTTGAAACCTCAGCATCTGCAAAGACCTGTCTTTCTGGGAGTGCAGAAAGGCTTTCCAACCTGCCAAGCCACTTGGCAGCTCCCTGTCAGCCAGAGACAATTAAGCATCTCTTGTTAACAGCTCTCAACTGTTACGAGAGCCTCAGTGCAAGGCACAGATCAGCTGGCTCTCTAAGTGAAGTAGCAGCTTGGTCAGAGACACTGATCCCATGCTTCCAAAATCATTTCTCCTTTAATCAAGCTTGACAGAGGTGACTGGCTCTCCCGGGGAGATATCTGAACTTCGGTCACTGCCAGCCACAATTCCCTCACTCCCCATCTTTCCACCTCCCCCATCCGAGGGCTCATCACTTCTCATATTCAGAATGATGTTTATCAATCAAGAGGGTAAGATGGATGCTAGCTCCTGATTACAGTGTAGGCAGAAAATTACTAAGTCCCATCAAATCACCCACCCCAGAGGACAACATATCAAATTCTACAGAAACACTCTTTTGTCCTCCTAGCAGAGGGTTTTCCAAACTCAGGGATTTCTCTAGAGACATCAGACCCTTGGTTTAACTTAGGCCTTCATTATAAAATGTAATTCTTCCAAATAGGAAAAAAAAAGGGACCCATCTGACCTAATACTGACTCTATACAGCATCAGCTGTAGAGAACAAAGGAGGAACACTTGTTCCCTTGTTTTAGGAACCTGTCCCCAAAAATATTCTTTTCTCCAAGTTTCCAAGTAATCTCAGGATAATCTCTGGGGCAAGTAATTAATTTGCTAGGGGAAAATAATTTCCTAGTTCTTTCTTTGTTCATATTTAGCCTTTGCACCCACCTCTTTACCTTAAAGTGGCCAAGAAAATTGCGTAATAATGCTATATTCCAGGAGAGAAAAAACTACATGCTGTAGGAAAGTGATGAAGAAGGAAAAAAGAAGTTATTAATACATACTTAAAAGTTTAAATTTGTTGGAACAAAGAAGTCCAGGACAGTTACTTAGAACCCAGTAATAAACTGCTAAAATCTGTGAGCATGGCCACCTGTCTTCATCATATCTATAATAAACATCATAATTAAGGCAGGCAGAATATGTGGAGGGTGACCCTGCAAGCATGTTTCATGCTACAGCAGCTGTAAAATGAGCACCGGGATGTCTGAACCAGTGGATACATCATGTTACCCATCAAACGATGTGCCAAGAAAGATCCTTGGGAGCTCACGGGGCAGCTCTGCCTCATCACAAGCTCTCTGCCCCTTGAAAATTGATTATGCAATTGAGATTTATAAATTAACCCATGAAGAGCTTTTATTTGCACACAAATATTCTTCTGGACTGCGCAAATTGAAAGTTTATGTATGTATGGAGTTATCTCAGTTGGAATTATACTTCAACAATCTCATTTGCATAAGTCAGAGATTGTAATGACTTACTCAACTAAGCATACCCATGCAGTTAATTACTTTTTTCCAAATGAAATGCCAACATTATTTCCCAGCAGAGAAAGGCAATTGCTCACCCAAAGCAGCACAGGATGCCGTCGGTCTTAAAACAATTAATATGAAATTAATTTTAAGAGACCACTGAACCATATTTAGCAAGCAATGCAAAGCATAATGTGACCAAATACTGCAGCTCAACTGGCAAGGCCACTTCCCTGCCATCTCTCACCAGGAAATTATGAAATTGGGAAACACATGAAGCACCTTAGTCTTTAGAAGACGGTAATCCTGGGCAGGTTAGAGGGGAAAGAAGTCTCCTTGAGAGAGCAGAAGTTGTGTTTGGAAGCACATGTTACAAACTCAGAAATTAGCAAAGGCAGATTCCTCATGTTTTCACCTCATATTCCCACCACATAAAAGGGAGTGAGAAAATTTCTGGGGCTTGGAGAAGACAGAGAAAATACCATGTCCTGGTTGAGCAGTCAAGACAAAATAATGTTACAAGGAAAAAAGACGACATGATGCTACGAGTCTGGGACTGTGCTGTTCAATTTGGGACATGTGGCCACCCTTATTTACTAACTCAGATTTAGGCGCAGTTTTTCCTGAATTGGGTTGGTCCAGAGTATGTTGTTGTCTCTGCTGTTGGGAATCTGGAGGGGAGCTGCCCATGTCTTTGGTCTGAGCAAAGTACCTGGTGAGATAAATCAGACTACAGTTCATTAGCAAAGCCTGGCACAGCCACTCACTGCCCTTGCATTCAAACTCTGCCAGCTCTTCCATGTCCCATGGTTTTTTTCTGGACAGCCATCTCCAGAAATTACACAATGGGTGGATATTTCCAGGTTTTCCAGTCCAAAGATTGTGGGCAGCTTCTCAGGGTCCCTACAACTTCTGACAGAGTTACACCAACATTAGACTCTTTTCTGTTTCAATCTGAACTCAAATGAATTTTAAAACTGCCAAATCCACTTTGAACAGATTGATCTTTCTCTGCCCTACTCAACTTTCAAGTAATATCATTTGGAACTATTACAGAGCCTGTATTATCCTGCAGCCTATTGAAATCTGTCGTTGCCTCAACCAGAACATATTTAAACTGAAGAAAATATTAGCTTGGGCCCTGCAGGCACTCAGAGACTCTTGTGAGAGGGGTTTTATACCACAAGGCAAGTTTTTGTCGGTGAATCCAATTCCAGCAGGATTAACAGAAAAACCTTTAGACTGAAGGGGATGCACGTAGCACAGCGATCCACACAGATGCATAGCTACAGCCATGGCAAGCTTGAGGAAGGCTGCAAACTTTGTGATAGGACGTAGTGAGTCTATTCTGATCTCTGTATTTATTTTCCTGAACATGCCTGTGTGGGCAAGTTTAGGTTGAAACTGCTTTTACAGACAGGGAGTGGGAGAACAGAAAATTGTTTTGTGATCTGAAGGTCTTGCAGCTCCACTGCACCAGCATGTCAATAACTCACAGATTAGAGATGTGGGGCTGTGATTTCCTCTTTAGAAAGTGCTTCTCAAGTAGGGCAATTTACTTTGGTTTTAATGCACGGATTATCAGTTTAATTTCCATGAGGTTTCTAATCTGAAATTTAATTTAGGAGATTTTGTCAAGTGATTGTTAAAATTTGTTCTACTGGGTGCACTCAGAGGAACTTCTGTCTTCCAAAAATAAATCTGTTGCATTTTATTGTGAATGTCAGGAAGATTCTTGTTATACCGATCTAGACACTTCAGATTCCTGAAAGCTGCAAAGGGCTTTTTTTTCTCATTTCCTCTCTGTGGCAGGAGGATTCCAGTGGAATTGCAAAGGGTTTTCCCCAACAAGGCTGCAGGAATGGCATTCAGGCCAAGGTACAAGGCTGTAAAGCGTGGGAATGACTGTGTAAATCATTCTGACTCAGTGCACCAGGCACAATGGAGAGTGGGACAGATTGCACAAATCAAAGGTCTATCTGGCTCTGTATCCCATCCCTGATAGCGATCAGTGACAGATGCTCAAGGAAAGATGATAAAGACCAGAGATGCTAAGAGCGATCCAAAGGGCATGGGGCAATATGACACAGAGATCCTACTTGGGGATCTAAAAGCATTACAGCAACCCTAAAACCTCTCCCTGATTAATTCAGACACGGTTCCCTGTGGAGGGAACCCCAACACCTTTCCCACCCCTGCTGTGCTGGGCTCTCCCAATGGCTCCACAGCTTTCCTCTGTCCCTGACTTTTCCCCTCCCTTTCCCATCGCAGGAGCAACCTGGCCCCAGAGTCATCCTAACATTTTGGGTGCAAAATCTAATTTTGTTCACACTTTTTGCAAGATCTACTCTGCCCTGGTGAGGCCGCCTCTGGAGTACTGGGTCCAGTTCTGGGCTCCCCAGTTCAAAAAGGACAGGGAACTGCTGGACAGGGTACAGCAATGGGCTACCAAGATGATTAGGGGACTGGAACATCTCTCTTATGAAGAAAGGCTGAGGGATTTGGGTCTTTTTAGTCTGGAAAAAAGAGGACTGAGGGGGGATCTTATCAATGCTTATAAATACTTAAAGGGTGGGTGTCAGGAGGATGGGGCCAGGCTCTTTTCAGTGGTGCCTGGGGACAGAACAAGAGGTAACGGGCACAAACTTGAATGTAGGAAGTTCCATCTCAACATGAGGAGGAACTTCTTGACTTTGGGGGTGGCAGAGCACTGGAACAGGCTGCCCAGAGAGGTGGTGGAGGCTCCCTCTCTGGAGACATTCAGAACACACCTGGACAAGTTCCTGTGTAACCTGCTCTGGGTGATCCTGCTTTGGCAGGGGGGTTGGAGTAGATGATCTCTGAAGGTCCCTTCCAACCCCTATCATTCTGTGATGCTGTGATTCTTTTAGCTAGACATGACTGATATGAATACAGATAATTAAAGCCTGAAAAGAAGTCTCTGGATTGTATCATCCCAGTGGTGTAACACTCCTGCAAAGGAAAGATCAGAATTGGTGTCCACAGCAAGAGCTGTGGAGGGGTGGGGTATTTTGGTGCATTCAGGATGTTGTATAATTTTTTTCATATTGGATATCTTGTATTTTCATTTGCTCCTTATCTTTTAAAGAAAAAAGGCAATCAAAGGCAAATTTTGAGTGATAACAAGATGTTTCCTTCCTCATTAAATGGAAATTGAAACATACTTAGAACAAATAACTGCAGGTGCAGAGATATAACTTCTCCCATCCACTCCTCAAGAAAGGCACCTGGAGGCACTTCGCTTCCATGATGCTCTGAACCCTGTCTCAAGTCAGCAGAAGGGTCTGGGGACAGGGTGTGCTGCCCCTACCTTCCCTACAGCAAGATTTACCTTTATTAAATCTCCCTGTACAGGGCATTTGAAGGGCTTGAGGGAATGTGAACAGCTGTAAGAAGCTCATTTAAATCAGACCATCCTCAAAAGGTTTGGGACTGTCCAATATGGTGTATCTCCTCCCAGATGATTATCCTTCATCTTGAGACGTGTCTCAGCCTCAGCCCAGCTGCCTAAGTGTAGGCATTACTGGTCACCAATCTGAATGGAGCAGGAGACAGAGACTGAGAGATGAGCTCTGGGATCCTGATTTGGTGCCACATGCTCTTGAACCTTGAGGACACGACTTGCATTTGCTTTAATGTCTGTGCCCATAAAGAGACAAACTCCTCAGCACAGGGAAGTGCCCAGCTCTGCTACCAGCTCTACCCAGTTAGAAATTCTCTGTGGATCCCTATGGAAAGTACTAATTTATGATGCCTGGATAGAAAACAGGTGAGAACAGTTGCTGGGATGAGAGAGGTTTTAGACTGAAGGTTGCTTTAGGGAGGGATCTGAATTTGGTGTCATTTTTCTCATTTCTCAGTCCGTAAAGTAAAGGCAGAGGTGTGTTTGTTCTGTATATATTTTTAGAATGGTTTGAGAAAGGAACCTACGGACTGCTCCCTATATCTCAAAACAAAAATATGATAGGACCTTCTCTCTTTCTTGATTCCGTGACACACCAATGAATGGCTTCCTACTTAGGGACATTATGGGTGTGAGATCCTATTCCCACAGCTCTTAATACATTTTATTCTAACCTTCCTAGGAGCTGAGTTGTTCAGTATTTGCTGTTCCATACGAAAATAACCAGTCTATTCCTACCAGATTTTTCTTCACTTCCCTCCTAAGGTTACCACTGAAAGGAAAAATACCAGAATCTAAGATTACTTTTGCTGCATGGATAGGCATGAATTCGGATTACTGGATTAATTTCAAGTAAACCAAATAGTCCATTTTGCTCCTGGGCACTCACCTTTATTTTATATATATATATATGCAGGAGCAACCCAAAATCTAGTAGGAAGGATATCAAATTTCCTATCACCAGCACTTACCAAGGTGGTCCGGAAGGAAATTGCATAGAATCATAGAATTGTCTAGGTTGGAAGAGACCTTTCAGATCATCCAGTCCAACCATCAACCTAACTCTGACAAAAAACATCACTAAACTATATCTCTAAGCACTACGTCTACCTGTCTTTTAAATACCTCCAGGGATGACAATTCCACCACTTCCCTGGGAAGCCTCTTCCAATGCTTAATAACCCTTTCACTGTAAAAATTTTTCCTAATATCCCATCTAAACCTCCCCTGGCACAACTTGAGGCCATTTCCTCTTGTCTTATCGCCTGTTACTTGGGAGAAGAGACCAACCCCCACCTCTCTACAACCTCCTTTCAGGTAGCTGTAGAGAGTGATAAGGTCTCCCCTCAACCTCCTTTTCTCCAGGCTGAACAACCCCAGCTCCCTCAGACGCTCCTCATAAGACTGATGCTCCAGACCCCTCACCAGCTTCCTTGTCTTCCTCTGGACACGCTCCAGCACCTCAATGTCTTTTTTGTAGTGAGGGGCCCAAAACTGGACACAGTACTTGAGGTGGGGCCTCACCACGGCCGGTACAGGGGGACGATCACTTTCACAGTCCTACTCACCACACAGTTCCTGATACAGGCCAGGACGCTGTTGGCCTTCTTGGCCACCTGGGCACACTGCTGGCTCATATTAGGTCAGATTGTGGACTGGAGTGTTGTCCCTTTAAAAACCTTGATGATTCATGAATGTATCTGGAAAACCGCTTTCGTTATCAGAAGTCAGGAAGAAGAAGTCCTGGGGTGGGGAAAGTCTCATACACACATAGACTTTATTAACAGGTAAATTAGAAATACCCAGCAGAAGAATTGTGTGACCTTGACAGGTATCAGTATCTCTTAATCTACATGCAGGTGTGGTTTTGTTTTTGGTTTTGTTTTTTTTTTTAAGTCATTGTTTCTTAAGATTTATTGCGATTTTAACTAGATTGGACATGAATGTTGATAGTATCATAGACCCTAACAACAGCCGAAAAGTGAAAATGGAAGAAAAACGGTGCTCCATTTTGCAAATGATATGCTAATTAATTTCCCAAGCTATTACTAAGAAGTCATTAACATCGTTATATCATAATTAAACCACATTGCGAATTTCAGGCTTGGTTTGTTTGGTTGGTTGGTTGGTTGGTTGGTTGGTTGGGGTTTTTTTCGCTTTCCTCTTTCTACCTGCCCATCATGAAAGCCCTGGAAGGAAAGAAAGGGATCAAGGTGCTGCACAAGTTTTCTTCTCCAGGATTCATACTAGCTGGGCGTGATTTTTTTGCATAAACACCCACATGTGTGAACAGAAAGAAACATACGCTTAATACTAACATCAAAAGCAAATATTTTATTGTCTATATCCTCTAGCACCTCATGGTGTTAAGTTCTTCAACAGAGTGCACTCCCCTTATAGAGAGTATTAATGTTTCTAAGCTAACCCTGTGCACAAATAAAGGGAGCATTATCTCTTTAATTACTGTGATTAAATGATTTATCCCATCCACTTGGAACTGAGTGTTCATCTGAGACCTTCTAAACCCCAAGCCTGGAGGTGTTCAGTGGTCCATCCTTCTCACTAAGGACCCAGGTGATAATCCCATCTCCAGTGCTCAGCCCTATGGTCCCCTAAGATTCAAAGTTCAGATGGAGACAAGCCAAGAGTGTCTGTATTTCATCAGTGTTCAGCTCTGATCAGCTTGAGAGGCAGGTTCGATTGGGATGCAAAAATCCCTTACTTCCGTATGCCAAGCTAGTGTTTAAAAGACTTAGAGTTTGATATTCAGAGGCATCACTCCCAGATCCATCAAATGAAGACAACTGCCTCTGCTCAGCAGGCAGACATCTCCAGACAGCCAGGACCACATTTTACCTGGCTTTGCCAGCAGGAGAAAACCCCTTGCAAAACGCTGTACCAGCACGTTGCTGACTCAAAGGGAACGTCTTTCATCTAGGCACCTACGTGGCCTGAAACTGCTCAGCCTGCAGAGCAAAAAATGATATAGCTTCTCTTGTTGGAGTGGAGGTTGTGACAAGTTGGCAGCCTCAGAAAAAGGTATACTTAAAGTACAATATATTTAATATACTGGGATATATACAGAATTTCTGAGAAAGAGAGCGTGCTGGGTCTCTTCATTGTGTGTTTGTGTGTGTTTGTGTGTAAACTTATACATATCTCAAATGCTGCTAGGAAATCACTGGCTCCCTACCAGAAAAGAAATTTCAGGATTTTGCATTTTTCTTATCCCAAATGGGGTCAAAAATATAAAATAATGAAAATTACCGTGGACCAGGAATCCTCCAGATCTCCAGAAGTGGATGGGATCAAACTGAATGTCAGTCATTTTGAAACTTGTTTTCCCATCTCTGCTTGCAAC
This sequence comes from Alca torda, assembly GCA_008658365.1. Lineage (NCBI taxonomy): Eukaryota > Metazoa > Chordata > Aves > Charadriiformes > Alcidae > Alca > Alca torda. The sequence continues at coordinate 162,890,778 of CM018077.1, forward strand.
AAAATCTCTTTATTCTGTTTACATGTATATTTTTCTTCTTTTTCTTCTTCTTCTCCATTGACAAAACACGTAGTCATTTCAGCCCTGCAAATGGAGTTTTCATGTTTTCTCTGTGCACAGCTCCACTGGGTGTTGCGGCATGTAAAAATAATCTTGCCCAATATTTTTTCCAGTGAAAAAAACACCTTTTTCCCTACCTGCCATTTCACTGCTGACAGATTGACATGTTTTCCTGCGCAAACGGATTCTGCCTGGGGATACTCCACCCAGCTCAATCCCAGGGTTGCTAGTAGCATTTTCCCAGCCCTTTAACACAAACATAGACACGCACATTACTGGAAGAGACTCTCTATTCCTTGTGCTGCAACATATACTTGAGTGGATATATTTAACGCAGGTCGGCATGAAAATTGCTTAATTGTAACTTATGTGGGTGATAAACTCTATATATTGTGGTAGTTAGAGTTTCGCTGGAATGAAGCCATGAAACAAGCCTTATCTTTACCTAGAAGAGCCGGTGAAAACATTTATCACCTGTGATAAGCGTGCTGAGCAAAGCAGAGATTTTCTTGAGTTTCATGGCAGCACCTCTCTCTTTGTAAGGAGAAATGCTATGCAATACTATGTACACACCCAATCAGTTAATGCTTTCTTCTAGGAAAGGTAGCAGCTTTTAAAAATTAATCCATCCAACATTTTAATCTCATGTGCAGATGCAAATTAGACTTTAATTGCTCACTAGCTAAACTGATCACTGAGATACCCATCAAATTGGATGTTCCAGGGAGGTACAGATGATTACACAGTAGAGCTGAGCCTCATTTCTGTTAATGGGAGATGAAATATGCTTCAACAGAGTCATTTCTTGCCCATCAGTCCTCTGCAGGGGTCTGGCTGAGTCCTGCTTGCTTAGACTCTTCCAGACCTCTTAACTCTTTTGATTCCCAGTGCATGAAATCATGTGTGCTGGGTTTCTTAGTGGTAGAAGATCATCACATCCCTGATGTGATTATTATTCTGTGTCATATAATAAGAGACAACCCTGGCTTATCCCAAGAAAGACGGGAAATTACCTGGGAGACCAGGAGGAGATTAGTGTGATGGGTGACATAACAATATCCCCTGTGTGATGGCCATTAATCAGTGGTGTTCATGGAAGCAGATATTCTCATAAGCCTTTGACCTCTATTTCCAGTTGATGTTCTTCTAAGAGAGAAATGCCAATGTGAGAGGAGCACAGAGGCAACATGAGGACAGGAGAGAGCAACCAAAACTCAATTACCTGTTTATTATCCCTGAGAGTTGATGAAATTGTTATAATACCAACCACACTTTTTAAAGCCATTCTTCCAGCTGCCAGGCTATTGAATGGGGGTGAAGGTAGAGGGGGGAGATTGCTGCACAGAGTTAAAAGCCGATGCATTTAACACATGACATAAATCACCAGTGACAGCCTGCAGCCAGGTAGCGCCTTTCATCATAGCTTTCAAAGTAATTAACAAAGCGTGGTAAGTGAACAGCAAAGTCAAAGCCCAGGAGGGGTGAAACGATTGCTCAGAAGTCCCAGCTCAGTTCAGGAGCGGAGGCAGAAGTGACGGCCACCTTTTCTGACTAGTGTCATGGATCCATTGCAATTTCTTCACCTCCCCAAACAAACCACAGGGTCGAGCTCTACAAAACAGCCTAGGGTCAGTTCAGGGCAGCAATGATCTATAAGCGTTACTTTGATGTGCACATTCTTACATGGCACTATTCCTGTCTTCATTTGCACATAAAACAAAAGCTTCACTGCCCAGTGAAGATAAAACTTCCCAGATAAAAAAATAAACTTCCCAGAAGTTTGAACATTGCTGTAAGAGATTGGGAATGGTGTTTCCCTTCACTTTGGAGGAAGATTTTACCACTACTTTAGCTAAATTCCTGAGCAGACTCCGCTTAATCCCCAGGCAGGTGGTAACTGCCTTCCACCAACACCAAGGGGCATAAACATTTCTACATGTTCTACAGGGAACTGGTCACAGAAAGGTCATTCAACTTTTAAATCTCCAAGATAGGAAGTTTTAAACCAGAATAATCCCCAGAGAGAGCAATCAAAAGGAAGTTCCCGTATGTCAGATCCTGAGAATAGCAAAGGAGCTGATGCCCCACCAGAAAGCCTGTAGACTCTCCTGGTTCATCATCTCATTCACTTGGGGGGAAAAAGCTGCATCCCTCTGGGATGTAGCTTGATAATATAAAGTACATGCATGGGTATTTTTTTCATTTCTGAAAACCTGTGTTTTCATAAACCTTTGCAACTCTAGTGTCTGTGTTGGACCCTTTATGTGTTCTAAGTTTAGGCTAGCTTGGATTTAAAAATCATTAAAAGACCGCTGGCACCATCAAAGTACTCTGATGCTGTTGATGTGTTGGTTCTTAAAGTCAGTCTAATGGGACAGTCTGGGCATGATTCAGTCTGGGCATGATTCAGGGCACCCAGAGACAAACAAGGTGCCCTAGGGATATCTCCTGTCCTCCAGGCACCAGACCAGAGGAGTGTGGTCCTGATTCATATCAGCTTAACCTGTGTCTCACACGGTCTTGGGTGTCCAAGTTGGACTTCGCAGCTATGCAGAGGCATGTGAATCCCACCCCCAGCAGTAACTAGATTTTCAAATCACTCCATATTGTTCATAAGCATTACGGAGTACATCAGTACTTTATATCATTGGCCAATATAGAAAGTGGGAATCCATATGGAATAAGAGTGTCCTGGGGCGCAATTTTACCCAGGAAAAATATCTAGAATGTAGCAGCAATATTTTATTCTGCCCATGTATCCTTTAACCTTGCATATGCTGGAGCGGTTTTCAGCAAACTCTCTAAAAAGTTTACATTAGTATCCTTTGCACTCAGAAAATAAGAGAAAGGGAAGGCCAGGGGAAACTACTCTGCTGGTGTCTCACACTTCCTCGATCAAATATTAAGTAATTTTTCTCTTGTGATCCTAAAAGAGAAGGTGATTTCCTAACCGTGTACCACCTATTGCAGTCAACCACTGCATTTCCCATGACATACTTCAGAGCAGACAGCTGAGCTGGGCATTAGACTTAGGTACAAATGAATGATTGGGGCAGAGAAAGGTCTAATCAGTGGGTGGAAAATGAATCATTATTCAAAGCCGTGTTCATTGACAAGCAGTCCTGAGTGTCAAGAGTGTGGGTTGAATCTGAAAATTGTGAGGCCCCATTTCATGGTCAAAAGAAAGAAAGAATGTCTGAATTGTTTGGAAATAAAACTTCAGAAATCAAGCAGTTGGCAGGTTTGTTTTGCCTCTGGCTTTGGGTAATATTAAACATGGCTAATTTTCAAGGAAGGAAGATGCCAGAACCCTGAACATCTGGCTAGAAAATGAGTTCTTGTACTGAAAAAAATTATTTCAGTACCCCAAAACCAGACCCCAGGATCATATGAAGTTCCAGTAGAATCATAGAATCACAGAATGGTTTGGGTTGGAAGGGACCTTAAAGATCATGTAGTAGTCCCAACCCCCCTGCCATGGCCAGAGATACCTCCCACTAGACCAGGTTATTCAAAGCCCCGTCCAACCTGGGCTTGAACATCTCCAGGGATGGGGCATCCACAGCTTCTCTGGGCAACCTGGCCCAGTGTCTCACCACCCTCACAATAAAGAAATGTCGAGGTAGGTTTCAATACACTAAACTCAGGTTCTGCTGTGGCAAAACAGATGTCAGGTAGGTTTAGGTAATCACCTCAGAACAAAGTTATCCCCAAAGGTTTTCATAGTTCTTTAACACTCAGCCCTAAACCAGGAGACCAACACTCAGCAGAATGCCATGTAACTGCACTTACAAGTGCTGGTATTCTGATAATCAGTCTGGGAAAATGGCAAGATGCATTAGCCTGGAGCCAACCCCACACTAACTCAATTACTTGGTTTTCACCTTGAATTCCTTCGTGTCCAGACTGTGGGGAAAACACAGGACCTAAGCTTCCTAAAATCTAGTGCAGATTATCTGCCACCCAGTTCCTCCCACTCCCTTCGTTCTGCACACAAGGGTGGGTTTGGTATTCTTCTTGTGATCCCATGAGAGGGATGATGGCAGTGAAAGTGATCCTGTCCCATTTTGCCATCGCCTCTTTGCTCATTTCCTAGAGAGAAATAAAATGCCAATTAAAAAATATTTAAAGCCCTATTAAAAACAACTCACTGGCTTGCTGGGGGATAAAAAACAACATTGAATATATTTCATGGCCTGTGAAATACACAGCACTGTCCAGTGAGCACTTGAGCTCTGCTATACCAGCTCCTGTTTTGAATGAATCACCACCTGGTGCTATAGATGATCTTGGTTAATTACCCCTCATTGACATGAAGCAGAGCAGTTGTTGCAATTTTATGAGTCACAAACTGTGCTGGTAATAATAATAATTCTGCCACTAAGCCTTAACTTTATATCTTAATTGGAGAGAATGCTGTTCGATAGAGAGGTATGGTAGGACGGATGAGGGAAAAGATGAGAGGAAAACTGATGCCCATAAAAATTTCCATAAACTCCTTACAGTGCCTGAGGTCCACAGTGCAACAGGAAGAGCAGACTTCTTCTGAAAGAAGTGGTATTTAATGCATAAATTACCATACCTGGACTTTGGAAAGTAAAAGTGGACCTGGGCATTCATTTATCTGCCTCCAAGCACCTAGGTCAGGACTGTGCTCACCATAAACTCCCTCTCTGCACAGTTGAAAGAAATGGCTACCCAAGGGGCTACTCAGTGTCCTTAGGTCCAAATCACTCTCTGAAGCTACTTAGCTCCTCATTGCCTGTAGAAGCAGCCATATCTCATTTAGCTGCCCTAGACAGGTGCGTGAAGTCCTTTAGGGTGAAACTGGACTCGAAATTGAGGTACAGGTCACTGAACAAATGCTTTTCCATCTCTACCATTCTTCTATTGATCTGCCCCATTATGGTGCCTTGTTCATCCCATCTTCCTGAGTGTCATTGGGTGGTCAGATCTTTGAGGGGGACAGGATCCAGCACAAGAAGATCAGGTTCCCTGTTCGGTCTCCAGATGTTTCTGCCACTAGTAGTTGAATCTGGGAAGGTTTCTCTGGGCATCGTAAATATGGGAAATGCGAAGGGTCCCTGATGGACCCAACTGTAATGCAATTAAAGGACCTTTTTTTTTCTAATACAGGAAGAACAATGCCTATGTATGAGGTGATATTTGGACTCATGATAACAGAAGAATGAATCAAGGACGACATGGTTGCAACCTAATGTGATCCACCGGTCCTTACACCACTTAGCAGTGTGAAAACACTTTTTCTCCATGGCTACAACATGATGGAACTGCAAGAGAGAAAAGGAAGCCCTGAGGGCCCCCTATCAGCCTCTCATCACCTTGTATGACTGTGCCAACTGCAGCCTGTGGTCCTTTCATCCCAGATCAATCTTTTCCACCTTTTCTAATTCTCCTTCCTGAAGTCTTTCCTCCAGGTACCCTTTAAATTCTTGTTTCCCATCATGCAAATAGCAAGGCAGACGACTCCCCATGCTTTCATCTTCCTTTCCCTACTATCAGTCTGTCTGCAAACTGCACTTCTTCCTTCTCAGAAGCAGATGCTCTTCTAAAAAATGCTACTGCCCTTATCACAGGTTTCACATTCACTGGCAGGTTTCCAAGGACAAGTTAGAAAGGGGCCTATCATTTTCTTGGCTTAGCTGAAATGTATACAATAATGGCTTGGAAATAAAAACTATAAGGAGGAGTTAATAACATCCTTACACAGCTGCAACGATAAACTATTAGGCTGCCACTTAACTCCACTAACTCCACTGTATGCAAGTGTTGCTTAGAGCTTAAGACAACTTCAGCAGGCTACTATATTCCTCATAGTATAAACCATTTTAAAGTTAAACTATATCCAAATAAATGGATGGAAAGTGAGAAGTGGGTCAAGGGATAAAAAGAAGGAATGGCAGGAATTTAACTTTTTTTTTTTTTTTTTTCCCCCCTAATGAGATAAACAATTACTGCCGGAAATCTTTGAATTCAGAAAGTGCCTGAAAAGGGAAAGTACTGTCAGGGCTGATTTTGCAGGGACAAGCAGTAGCTTAAACCTTTCCTTGTTCACAGACTAATCAAGGAGAGAACAGGACAGGGAGCAAAGAAGGTCTTGGCAAGTCTGGGTCTCAGTTTTTATAATGATTGTTCATGATGGTAACGCCTGCTTTCCTGCTTAAAACAATTCCTTTTGACTCATGTGTGCCAGCTCATGAGACCTGATGGTTACCACCAACACTGATTTACAGCTGAAGAACTCAATGCAGGCTCTGTTCACCTATGAACTTGGGTGCACAATATTGCAATGTCTCCTTTCCCTATCATTCCCCATCCCCAAGCCATTGGCAGATTAGAGTCCATGGCTGTCTGAAAGCTGCACACAAGGTGCTTGATGTGTAAAACCAGGATCTTCATTCCACGTGACCAGTAGAGAGAAGTTATACGTCATCACTCAGTGTGATTTAGGCACCTAATGCTTGGGGTGAAAGAGAACAGGAAAGCTGTCTAGAAATCAGCTAGATTGAAAGTGCAGCACAGGTCCCCATGTTTGATTAGATGGTTTATGGCCTAAAATCCACAGAGTTCTGGGGGACTACAGACCTGACAGTCTGACCTCAGTGTCTGATATGGTTATGAAGCAGATCATCTTAAGAGCCATCATGTGGCATGTACAGGACAACCAGGTGATCAGGCCCAGTCAGCGTGGGTTTATGAAAGGCAGCTCCTCCTTGACTAACCTGATATCATAGAATCGTCTAGGTTGGAAGAGTCCTTTAAGATCATCAAGTCCAAACATTAACCAAAGTCTGACAAAACCACCACTAAACCATGTCCCTCAGCACCATGTCTACCCATCTTTTAAATACCTCCAAGGATGGCAATTCCACCAGTTCCCTGGGCAGTCTGTTCCAGTGTTTCATAACCCTTTTGGTGAAGAAATTTATTTTAATATCCAATCTAAGCCTGCCCTGGCACAATTTGAGGCCATTTCCTCTTGTCCTATCACCTGTTACTTGGGAGAAGAGACCACCTCCCACCTCTCTACAACCTCCTTTCAGGTAGTTAGAGAGAGCGATAAGGTCTCCCCTCAGCTTCCTTTTCTCCAGGCTGAATAACCCCAGTTCCCTCAGCTGCTCCTCATAACACTTGTGTTCTAGACCTCTCACAAGTTTTGCTGCCCTTCTCTGGACATACTCCAGCACCTCAATGTCTTTCTTGTAGTGAGGGGCCCAAAACTTAACACAGTTTTGCAGGTGGGGCCTCACTAGCACCAAGTACATGGGGACGATCATTTCCCTAATCCTGCTGGCCACACTTTTCCTGATACAGGCCAGGATGCTGCTGGTTTTCTTGGCCACCTGGGCACACTGCTGGTTCATATTGAGCCAGCTGTCGACCAACACCCCTAGATCCTTTTCTGCTGGGCAGCTTTCCAGACACTCTTCCCCAAGCCTGTAGCACTGCATGGGGTTGTTGTGACCCAAGTGCAGGACCCAACACTTATCGTTGTTAAATCTCATACCATTGGCTTCGGCCCATTTATCCAGCCAGTCCCCAGGGCTCAGTACTGGGGCCAGTTCTGTTTAATATCTTTGTCAACGACCTGGGCAAGGGGATTGAATGCACTCCCAGTAAGTTTGCAGATGACACCAAGTTGGGCTGGTGTATTGATCTGCTTGAAGGTAGGATGGCTCTACAGAGGGGTCTGGATAGGCTGGACTGATGACCCTACTCTGTAGATACCTGATGTAGGGAAAAAGAATCCCATCCATAGCACTGAGAACTGGCTACACCGTGTTTTCTGCTGTTAACACGATGGTGGCTTGTTCTCACTCAGAAACACAATATGCATCAACAGATTTTTTTTTCCCCTCTTACTGCATAGTTACTGCCATACCTGAATGAGACAAGGTATACTGGGAGTAGCACCTGCCATCCTTCCACATCCTTCCACACCAGGAGATCTGTAAGCATACTGGTGTCAGTCATGCAATGAATCACCATAGCAGAGGCAGATCCCGTCTCTGTAGTGTGGGCCCAACCCCCATTGGTTTGCACATGGCCCTGGCAAGAAGTTGGGTGTCTTTAGAGTAGGGTTGTTGAGGAACTCTGTAATGTCTAATTTTGGGGTTGATGCACTTCAGAGCCCTGCTTTCTCAGTAGGCATGGCTTGCCTTGGTACAGCTGGAGGAGTCCTCTCTGTCCCCCTTCTGCAACATTTATTTCTAGTTATGTGTGTAAAGTATCTGCTTATCCACCCTAAATAGCAGCCTGTGATGTAAAGGAAAGAAACTAGGAGCCAGTTTTACTTTGTCAGCTGTGCTACAAAGTGTGGCAGATACTCCAGAGTGAACTCTCTACCATGGGAGAAGAAACCTCATGGCTGTGAGAAGGGGGTCTCTGTAGGAATCCCAAGAGCTGTAAGCTGATACCTTTGGACCCTTGAGAGTCTAGACAAGAATGCCTTGTAAAAAAATTCAGAAAAGGATTGTGAAAGTACAGAAACAAAGGGAATTTACAGTCTCCTGTTCACTGGCTAGTACTCACTCTACTGGACATCTTTCCACATTTATTCCATGCTCACTCAAAAACATCCTGGCCAAGTTGATCGTGCTTTATGTCTCTGGTTTTATTTCTCTAAAATGTAAATTGCTCATAGGATTTTGCTGCTGATGTAACTGTTAAAAATTTGCACTTAGGCAGCAACAGGTTCATGACATGGATCTGGGCACCCAAATGGGTTGCTGTACAATGTGGAACTACCCCAAAACCACAAGACTAAAGGGCAATAGATGAATGTACAGATATCAGTGATGTCCCCAGTGTTACAGGGACAGGTTAACTGGTGTCCATAAGGCGACATGATAAAGATGAGGTGCCTCACCTGTTCAAACATCAGTAAAGAGAGGTTGCAATGCCTCTGACCACTGAAGGAGAAAGTACAAAAACAAAGTTGAAATTCAACATTTTGGTCCCATAGGAAATTCCAGTTTTCTCAGGAAGGAAAATTCATTTCAGAGTGAAAAGTAGAATTTTTCAGAGCTGCTGTCAGAAGGGAGAATGCCATATGTTACCCCAACCTACTCTTCCCTCATGCATTTTCAAACGTAAGTTTAAAAACTAGAGGCTTCACTAGGCCCCCAGCCCCAGTGCTTCACTGAGCTCCCAGCTCCTCGAGGGACCTTGTAAATTCTTCAGAGTTTAAGGATCAATCTCTCCAGCTCCCATCTTTACTACAGAAATGTCAACAAATTGAACCCCCCCAATGTTAGTTATTAAAAGGGCAAGACTTCTCTAAGGAGTGGAAAGTCTTGATTTTTGCATTTATGACACGGGCCTTACTCCTGCCTAAGGGCCTAAGGGCCAATTACCTGCCTGTAATTGGGCCTTACTCCAACCTCTGCTAAGAATTTTCTGCGGACAGGGTTTTGTTTGAACCTCTCATAAAAGTGAATTCACACCAGGGTTGTCTATTAATGTTGTTCAGGCATCTCAAAGGCTGGCATTTCCCTTTTGAATGTTCTTGGCAACCTTATCATTCCCTTAACAGAATGTTTTCATGTGATGAATAGGGAACATTATTTCAGGTTTGCAATGGTATCTGAGGATGGAAAATGTTCATATATGGCCTAACACAAAGAGCAGCAAAGTGATTGAAATGATTCTGGTTGACTTCAGAGTGCTTTGATCCAAGCCCTGAATCATAACAGCTATAATTGGGGATAATCAAAATGTGGCTATTGTTACTGGGCAGGATAGGTAGAAGCTTTAAAAAATTCTGCTTCCAGAAAATAGTAGGTGTTTCCTATGCGTCTCTCATTAATACTTTGATTTATTGCCAGAAATGCTGCAGAACAGGCCTCTTCTTAAGCTAAAGAATTGAAACCTGAACTCAAGATTTGAAAGATGATTTAACAGCACTAGAACTCGGTGATTCAGATATTCTGGATGTTGCTTGCTTTGGCCATATTCCGTTATGCACATATGTCTTCATTCAGTAGCAGATTCAGGACTTTAAATGAGTATTTCCTGCACGGCTGACGTATCTTCAGAAAAGGTTGCCTATAAAACTTTCTCCTACATTGTCGTAAAGTGCCTTTTTTTTAGTATGCTATATGGTGCCAGAAAGGTAACAGAATTAATTGTCATATTTTATTAAAACCCTCTCCTGGCATTTGTGTGACAGTAGAGGCAAAATATAAGACAGCAAAAGAGGTGTTGATAGAGATTTGTGGTTTTCCTAGTTGGATTTTGTTGTTGTTGTTGTTTTGTCTAAAGCAGATCTACTTGTGGAGGTGGAACTCATCTCTTTCTAAACCAAGTATGTAGAAAATGAAGACTTCTCCCGTTCCTGGGTTAATAACGTCAGTCATCCTTAGTATAACCAAAGGTCCACCTTATTGAACTGACAAGGGATGTAATCCTATTGTCCTAAAATGAGCAATCTGGAGATAGAGAAATGGAGAGGTGTCCTAGAAAGGAAACAACAAACCTTCAAGAAAGATTGTGGAGTCTGGCAACATCCTTGTGAACATAGGCATCCCATCACAGTCTCTGAAAACCTATGGCCATGCAGATGCTCAATGAATCCATTACAGGGTGACAGCTGCTCCCTCACAACTTGTAACTGATTTCTACCCTGATTCTGCCTTTCCTTGATCCTCCACTTCCATGTCAGCCAGCTGACAGCCAGCTGAATATGAGCCAGCAGTGTGCCCAGGTGGCCAAGAAGGCCAACAGCATCCTGGTTTATATCAGGAAGAGTGTGTCCAGCAGGACTAAGGAAGTGATCGTCCCCCTGTACCAGCCCTGGTGAGGCCCCACCTCAAGTGCTGTGTCCAGTTTTGGGCCTCTCACTACAAGTAAGGCAAGAAAGAAAAAAGGAAGCTGAGGGGAGACGTTACACTCTCTACCACTACCTGAAAGGAGGGTGTAGAGAGTGGGTGTTGGTCTACTCTCCCAACTAACAAGTGATAGGACAAGGGGAAATGGCCTCAAGTTGCGCCAGTGGAGGTTTAGATTCTATATTAGGAAAAATCTCTTCAAGGAAAGAGTTATTAAACATCTGAACAGTCTGCACAGGGAAGTGGTTGAGTCACCATCCCTGGAGGTATTTAAAAGATGGGTAGACCTGGTGCTTAGGGATGTAATTTAGTGGTGGGTTTGGCAGTGTTAGGTTAATGGTTGGACTGGATGATCTGAAAGGTCCCTTCCAACCTGGATAATTCTGTGATTCTGTGTCCCCTCCATGCTTCATAGTTTATTAATGGCTTTGCCAGGCAGAGTGATTCCTCCCGGAGGAAGGCCTCAGTTTGAGAATACATACATCAAAACCAAGTGCAAGTTGTGTAGCACTAGATGAACAGCGCATGGAACAAGAGTCGAGAAAAATCAATAGGTTATTGAAATTGCAATTGGAGAAACTTATTTGTTTTTAATAATAATGTTATAAATCAAAAGGCCCAGCCCGAGGTATGGGTGTCAGACAGGAGGGAAAGAGGAAAAACCAATTATTGTGATGACTTGCTTCTCAAGTCACGCACGGCCGCAGTTCAGTCATAATCCTTTCCTCATAAATTAATGCTTTTATCACTCCCAGGAGTGAGAGGGATAAGCCCTGTACTGGCCTGGGTGGAGAGGGGGTCACACATAATGATGAAGTGGGGATTTATAGATGAAATTGAGCAATATTATTTGGTTTTATTTGACAAGGGAAGACGGCTGCCCCACTTAAAGGATAACGATCCCTTTGGGCAATATGGAGACATCTACCTTACAGATTGCAATGATGGGTTGATTGCGAGCAGGCGTTCAACTAGCCATTGCAGATGGAGGCAGCAGGGAGGCTGTGGTTATTCACACAGATGTGTTCAGTGATAACTGAGGAGCCCATGCCATCAGCTCCCTCCTGACAGGGTATGAAGCGGGACGCTATGCCATGGGAATCTGGAAATCTGTTTCACATTCTTCTTGAGAGAACAGAGCAAAATGGGAGGTTTCCCATCTCCACGTAAGCAGCAGGGGGGATGCTTGCTGCTCAAACATGACTCCAAAATAAACGTGGGGAAAAGGTTGTTAATGAAGGAGTAGAGCATAGGGAAATTTCCTCCACCTTTTGAGCTTGACAGCTTTTGAAGTTCTTCTTCCCACAGTGGGTGCATGCCTTTTAACAAGCTCACAGCAGTGAGTTGTGCACCAGCATGGCTGCAGGGGGTCCTAGAAATGCCTGCTGCATAGGATGCTCTCACTGCCTAATCACTTGCTGATGACAGGGTAGTTTCCATTTGAGATATTTCCTAGATGATGGAGGAGTCCATCTCTGGCACCATCTACTCAGTTACAGGCACTGGTGAATTACGGAATGATCTGGAGGAGTAAGCAAGTCTACATGATTTTCAGGACAGGTCCTGTCCAACCTAGAAGTCAAGATTTTTTCCAGTATCCCATGTTTTCACTCAGCCATACCCTCCATAGCTTTCTTTCTCAGGTACCAGGCAGGTATCAGGCCTTCTTACTTAATTGCCTGTCTACAATGATGCTACCACCTCCATGTGATTCAGCCCCCTTGGGATTCCTCCATATGGGAGTGGAGCTTAAGCAGTGTTTCTTCTCATCCTAAAATAGGCACCTACATTTGATCTGACAAATTGTGCCTCTAAAGGCCATTGGATGTTTTGAGCACTGTCATACAAAGATACCTCCACTGCAAACACCAAAAGGACAAAATCTTCATGATAGAGGTCTCCAACTGGGCTGATTCTCCCAGGGCCTGTTTTGCAGTCAGGGGAGAGAAACAGGTCCCTTCTGGGCCTGATTTCTCTCAGCTGTGTTGGGCTGGCACATCACACCCAAAGAAACACCGATAGAATTATCTCTTGTCTATTATCTCTTATGTTTGTGGACATGCATATCAGGTCAAATGAATCCCATCATCAGTACCTATGCCACAGCCAGGCTGGCAGCCCACAACAGAGGCAGAAAGCACGTAGGTCATGAGGCTCCCTCTGCTTCCAACAAATCCCTTGGTCTTTGTTGATCCTTTTGCTGACGCAGAGAAATTTTTGGCTTTTCCGCCAGCAGCTGTTTCCCAGCAGGCTAATCTGAGCCCCTTTGCAGTGAGCAAATTCAAATAGGAAGAGACCCATCTGACACCAAGATAAAGCAAATAACCCATCGGTTGCTTCCATTTGAAGCCTGCACCACTGAAGGTCTGCAGAGTACAATTTTGGCACAGCCACAGGGTGACAAGCATGTCAGATGAGGGGAGGCACATTTACCACCCTGTTTCTTTAGATGGCAGACTGCCCGGCAACTGGACAGAATTCCTATGTGGACTTAATACCATCCTGCATTTGCAGAGAGCAGAAAAATAAGACCTGATGCAGCTTGGCACAAATGAAGGATTTGTGGGCTGTGTGGTTCTCTCCTGGCATGTCAACCTCTGAAATTCAGGGAGACAGAAAGCCCTAGGGTTGGTTGTTGGGTTGTTTTTTTTTTTTTTTTTCAGATGTCTTCAGCACTCTCAATGAATCATTCCTCATTGACCTTCCCTGCCTTGGCTCCCCTTTCACAGCCCAATGGCACTAAGAAAAGCCTTTTGCATCAAAAAAAGGAATGCTCTCAAGCTATCCGAAGAGGCTCATGGATCATTTCGGCTGTGGTCTCCTGTTTCTGGATGCTGAATCATCCCTCACAGCAGCACAATGCCATGTCTGATGGGAAACAACATCCACAGGGCAATTTGCACCCCAGAATTTGTACTTTTATAGCTCCCTACTAAATAAATTAGAAGAAAAGAGGTTCTTCTTTTAATCTCAAAAATGTCATCAAGATGCTGCTGTGAAGTCCTTTAAAAATAAAAATGAAGAAATTGGGACAGATCTAAAATGACAGAAGATGGGCACCTTTTTCTGCAATTTGCTGTCATTCATATGCCACTGAGAAAGAATTAAAAGCAGTGCTGGATGCTATGACCAATAACATAAGACACTGTTGAAATCCCACTGGCAAAACCAAATCCAGCATTCAACTTTTAAACCTCTTTTCATTCACTTTGCCCTTCCAAACACTTCATGATGAAAGTCCACACTCTGATCTCACATCAGTCAGTTCAATTCCCAGACACCGTGAACCAAGAGTTTCCCAAATTAACATTATTTTAACTGATGTTTTTAGCGCTCCAGATTCCAGCTCTCAGGATGCTTTCACTGATTGTAAAGGAAGCTTTGGAAATCATGCAAAGATGCCTGTGGTGCACATACCTCTGTGCTGGGTAACATGAACACCACGCTAAATAACTAGCTTAGATGTGGATATCAGCTTTACAGGTCTAAACCTGGTCATTTCTTGTCTCCAGTGCAGCTCACAAAATATATTTTCTTGCCCTAATCCACCATAGAGACAGCGTGAGCTGCAGTGGAATTAATTATCTACCTAATATCAGGCAATAAGTAGCCTGTTTGTTTCCAGTTTTAATCTTATAGCCCACATTTGTATTCCTATGCCTGGACTCCCTTATGCTCAGGTCAAGATTTTGTGTAGGACCCATTCAATCAAAGAGCTGCTCAAAGAGGAGGATGGGACTGAGGATAGGAGAATGGTTATTTAAGTTTGCAGCAGAAAGCCTTTCAAGAAGGACATAAGGGAAAGAGTAAAGACATTAATTGCCCAGAAACTTCTTTCATGGCTTAACATAGCTTTCATATGGACACATCTGGACTATCAGATAATGAACTGGGAATAGGTCATGGAAATATTGCAGGGAGTAGCTGGCTCGTCCAGCACAGCCCTCTTGAACATGGAACCAGTGAGCTCTGGATCAATTGCCATAATTTTGTGGACCATGAGTAGACTACAGCCCAGGAATCATCTTTCAAGATGCTTTGCATCAAGCATAGGGGTAAGGAACACTTAAGAATAGGGTACTTTCTCTTTTTTGTAGTAGAGTTCCTTGCTTAGAGTTAGAAAAAGGCAGTTCAGTTTGCAATTTTATACTAATGCCATAAGAACATTGCCATCTCTCATGATTTGTATTACATTTCGTGATTTTATCATGAGTCTTGCATTATTTATTATTTTTTCTTAAAGTTCTAGCTACAGAATTTGAGTCTAAGATTTGTTTAATATACATTGTGAGATTTCCTAGCTGTGGATAGAAACTTGAAAACACAAGACGTCCAAATCTGGGTGACAGATAAAAATCACTCAAAAGACATTCTATTGTTATAGCTTTTACTTATTTGTTCTACAACATGATTTTCCAACCTCACCCAGGATTTAAGAGTGTTTTTCAGATTGTGTATGGCAGCAGGTTACGTTCAGACTTCAAGGACTTTGGGTTTATAAAATCAGTTAGGTAAAGTTTGCAAGCCCACCCATCCTTAAGAGGAAAAGAGAGATGCTGAATAATAATAATAATAATAATAAAAAGTAACACAGAGCGATATTAGCTCTGCTATCCAGCGAGGAAAAAAAAAAAAAAGAAAAAAAAGTGCTCACAGTAATTAGAGGCTAGGAAAATTCCCTTTGCTGGCTCCTAGTAAAATGAAATGTCAAGTGCAGAGAAAAAAAAGCCAAAGGCATTGATATTCTGGGTTGCAGTTATCTCTCAACTGCCGACTTGTGCCAGATTTTTGTGGCTATTTCAGGAGAGCACAAGCTTCTAGGACAGGGCAAATTCTCAAGTGTGCTGCAGCATTTTCTGCTGCATTTTTCTGCATTCTCTTATTCAAACTTGTCTCCCTCTGGCAAGCGAATAGGGCAGAGCATTTGTACATCTGACCTGGACACACCAATGCAACTCAAAAGTGCTGAAAGACAGGCAGAAAGTCCCAAGAGGAAAGGAATGAGTTAATGATGAAGGAAGTGTTTAGCTCTTCAGAAGGGAAATCCTAAATGTATTGAAGCAAGTGGTAAAAATCCCAAAAGTTTTAGTAAGGTCATAAATCAAACCTAGTTTTTAACCACATTAAGAGTATGGGTTTGAATTTTTAATACACAAAAGAGCAGGTACAGAAATGACAGTAGTAGGTGCAGAGATTTATATACACATATATTGTTGGTGGGTACATATGTCAGTTGTAGGTCAATACATATTATACAAACACATATTTGTGTAAATAAAGATACAAAATACAGTTGTCTTATTTTTTTTTTTTTATTTTTAATTTGTTTTATTGTACAATAAAGGCAAGCAATCATCCAGGGCACTTTAATGCCATGATTGCTCCAAACACAATCACATAATCTCTCTACAACCCAGCAGGATACAATCCCTTTTAAGGTTTTGAAATGTATCCCATAGAAAACAGGAACAAAACCCTCATGATCTTCAAACAGAGCCTGATCCAGTTCTGTTAATCAGGGATCTGGTCTGGAGAGGTCTGGCTCCTCTCTGAGCCAAGTGGAGGTTATTTTGGTGCAGAAATGAGAATCTCATTTTGTTGCAGAGGCCAGAATAAGCGAGCCTGAATGTGATAAAAGCCAGAAGTCCTGAACAGCATTAATGAAACATCTGTCCTTGTCAGGAATATCCTCCCAATGAATCAAGGGTTTAAAGGCTGCAGGAGCTGTTGTTATTTTCTGGTTGGGCTAATAAGAGAAAAAGCATTTCCAGCTAATGACTTCATTCACGTGAGGCCAAATAGTCTACTCAGAGCTGCAGAAAGCAGAATTTGCAGGCTGCAAAATATTTTCCTGGTATTCATATTTATGATACTTGCCAGGGTAATAGCCATGATGGCACTCAGTTAATAGCAGTAATGACACTCATTGCAGGTGTTTCTACTTAAATACTCATTAACACTCTAATTTTGTTCTTTTGGTTTAAACAATATTTCCATCCTGTTGTGGGCTTCAGGGAGAACAGAAAGTGATTCCAGAGAGCATCTCTGTGGTTCCTACCCTGACTAAGGAGCAACTGGGCTTTTCTGTCCAGGAAAGCAATGAGGTGCAGCAGCTGCATCATTGGCCTGGGTTAAAAATGATGCTCCAGAACTGTAGAGTCCTAGACATCATTAACTTTCTTTGCAGCCGGTGGTTCGAGTGATTAAAGACCACGGGATGGCTGCACACATGCTGATTTGTTCCCTTGGTTAAGGTGAGGAACCAATGTCTGAGCAGGGATAAGTCCTAGCGACTGAAAGTTTCCTTTTCTGTATGGAAAAGCCTGAGGAGATGATTTAACCATGAGGTACCTGTGATGACCATGAGCTACCTGACAGGAGGTTGTAGCGAAGTCGGGGTCAGTCTCTTCTACCAAGTAACAGGTGACAGGACAAGAGGAAATGGCCTCAAGTTGCACCAGAGGAGGTTTAGGATTGATATTAGGAACAATTTCTTCACTGAAAGGGTTATCAAACATTGGAACAGGTATAAGTGGTTGAATCACCATCCCTGGAGGTATTTAAAAGACAGGTGGACATGCTGCTGTGAGACATGGTTTAGTGTTGTTTTTGTCAGTGTTAGTTTGATGATTGGACTTGATGATCTTAAAGGTTCCTTCCAACCTAGACAATTCTATGATTCTATGAGTGTTCACACTACCAACATGTCTCCTCCCATACATGACATATTCAGTACAGTGTAGTTAGTTCTGCTAACTTGATGAGTTTTGATTGTGCATAAGGGTAGACCATGCCCTGAGACCTAGCTATGAAGGTTAAATCCCCCCATCCAATCCATGAAGTTTTAATATGGATTTTTCTTGTTATATTATTAAAATTCTGCATATCATAAGGAAAGAAGAAGGTTCAGGGCTTAAAATTGCCGTGACTCATACGTTTAAAAAAAAATAAATGGCTAGTAAAGTCAGTAGCTTTACTGCAACCCCTCTGGTTACCTCCCTCCAGCTGAGATGGTGGAAAAGGGCACATAAGCACTCCGCAATCTGCTTCAGTACTCAGTCAGGGTGGTTTAATGGAGGTGGTGCAAGTTGATTTGGTTGTTGGAGATGGAGTATGTATTTACTGCAATCCATCAACTTCAGGTGCAGAAGCATTCACGCAAGCAAATACATCTTCAACGTGTTTCCAGGATGTGTGTATTTGGGCCTTTATTCATGGTTGTCCAGTCCCTTAGCAGCAGGGACAAGCAGCAAGGACAATCCCACACCCCACTGTAGTCGAGCCTGCTTTCCTGCTCTCATAGCTACTGTGCTGCCCCAGCTCCCTCATCTCCGTAACATACTTTTCCCCAGCGATCACTAATTGACATTCCCAGCGACTCCTTCTCCTGTTCATTCCACATTCATCCGGAGTCGCTTCCTTTCAAAACTCATTAGTGGCATTTATCCTCATTTAAATGAGAAGAAGCCATGTAGGTAAGATATACAGATGGCATACTGTCTGTGGAGAATTGTTAAAACTCAGAGGAGATGTAAAAAAAAAAAAAAAAAAAAAAAATAGTATGCCGAGGAGATAAAAACTCCTGCAGCAAATTATCTGTGGGAGAAAGAAAGACAAAGGTCTGCTGGAAGGCAGGGCTTGCTCTTGGGAAGGAGTCAGGCAATCTCCGAAGGAGCAAAGGGGAATCTGTAGAGAGCATTTCACCTCTCAAAATGACAAGAAAATGAAAAAGCAGAACAAAGTGATTAAACAGGTAGGCAGGCAAGAGTGAGCTGATGAGCTGGTGAACAGAAGACCTAAGGAAAAGGAGTGATGTTCAAACAGCAAAGTTATTTCTAGATATAGGACCTAGAAGTGTTCCCCAGGGCTCAGATGTTGCAATTTTGTCCGTATCCTGGCTCATTGTCAAAGCAAGGCCAGGAGGTGCACCAGGCTGGGCCAAGGACTCTGGATCATTCTCCAAAGGACATTGTTCATCACCAGAGACTTTCTCCTTTACAGCATAAATGCGTTCAGGCCACATTTCTACATATTTCTTGCTCCATCTTTTCCTTTTACACTGTTTTTTTCTTTTCTCTGTGTTTAACCCCCTGGGTCTCCCTGGAGAATATAAAGAGGACAGTCATATTCAGCATTTGCTTTTGGAGGATACCTCTCCCCACTGCACATATGTACTTGAATTGAATTATACGACTCAGTCGGGTAAGCACAGACATGACAAAACAGATTCATTCATGCCAGTGAGGAAGCAGCAATTAATTTCACATCAATATTAGCTTTTCCAGAACAGCTTTCTTAGCCCTAACATCAGGGTGTTTCTGCCCTATGGGCTCCAGGGGAGCCATGCCAATAGCCTGGATGAAAGTCACCTCCCATAGGCTAAAGGAATGAAGATATATTGGTGTCAGGGTGGCTGTTCAGCCTTGGTCCTGAATTGGTTTGAGAAACTCTTCCATGGGCAACCCAGCATGCCCTGTAACATCTGCATCATCTAGGATTCTCATTATCTGAAGTATCCCACAAATTTTTGCCTGTTCTTCCTTTCATATTTAGTTTGGCCTTAGACTCAAAGCTTTAATTGTGTCCAGTTTTGGGCCCCCCACTCCAAAAAAAGACATTGAGGTGCTGGAGCAGGTCCAGAGAAGGGCAACGAAGCTGGTGAAGGGTCTGGAGAATAAGTCTTATGAGGAGCGGCTGAGGGAGCTGGGGTTGTTCAGTCTGGAGAAAAGGAGGCTGAGGGGAGACCTTCTGGTCTCTACAACTCCCTGAAAGGAGGCTGTATAGAGGTGGGGGTTGGTATCTTCTCCCAGGTAACAGGCAACAGAACAAGAGGAAATGTCTAAAGTTGTGCCAGGGGAGGTTTAGATGGGATATTAGGAAAAATTTCTTCAAGAAAAGGGTTATTAATCGTTGGAATGGGCTGCCCAGGGAAGCGGTTGAGGCTGGAGAGATTTAAAAGATAGGTAGACATAGTGCTTAGGGTACGGTTTAGTGGTGGGTTTTGTCAGTGTTAGGTTGATGGTTGGACTAGATGATCTGAAAGGTCCCTTCCAACCTAGGTGATTCTATGATTCTATGCAGCACAAAATGTACTTACAGTAGCCTGTAATCTATAATTTGTACAGCAAAAAAATTATATTCCTATATTCCTACATTCTTACATATCATTATAAAACCTCTAACAGAAGTGTGTTAGCAATATCGTATCCCCTCTGGTCTTTATATGATTATTATCTGCTCTGGGTTGGAAGCTATCTTTTCTCTGTATACGTGTACAGCACTTGCACAATGCAGACTTGTTAAGCTGGTGCATCACACAGACACCACCAGCCCATCCTGGGATCCTCCTGCTGCATGGCTATTTCTGCAGGGGTTTCTCCTCACAGCAGGACCCTTCTCATCTCACCCCCAACAGAACCAACAGCAGTGAGACTGAGCTCACGATGGAATTCTGTGATCCCCCAAGCTGCCAGCCAAAGTGCAGACTCAGGACAGTATCTTTTCTTGAGATCTGCAGATTCTTAGCAATGAGAGAAATTTCACATGATGGAAAACGGATTTAAGGGAACAGTGGATTCAGGACTCATAACTAAGACTGGAGGAGAAGGAAGGTACCTTATGCAGATGGATGTCTCCACCCAACCTGTCACCTCTGCATAGCCAACGGAGAAAACCAGATGTTTTGAGAGACAGTTCACTTCTTTTATTGTAGAAGCTGACTTTTGCTATGATTTTTCTCCCTATAGAAGATGAAGACAGCCTAAGGTCAGATTTCTTTGTCCTGAATAGGGATTTCTCCACTGTAGACATCTATATCTGAGGAAATCACTCTGGGTAACCCCTGGGCGCTAACAGCAATGAAGTTTAAGGCACAATCCACTCATGCTACAATAATTGTCAGTGTTTCTTCAGATGATTTGTGCCATTTGCTCCATTAACGGTATTGGCTCAGTCTCCTGTGACTGTAATAGCAGCCAAACAACTCAGAGACATCAGCTCTGTCCCACCATTGGGCATAGATATTTTCTACAGTAAGCAGAAATTATCAGGTTGGCAGCAGAGCTGAGGCTGTCCAGACTGTTTTCTCTAGAAATTATTACATTGGACTTTCAAAGTCTTAAAAATGTACAGAAGCACTAACAGCATCCTGGAACACAATACACAGTTCCTATTCAGCTTTACAGTGCCTCCCTAGGCATAGCATATAATGAAAAGCATCTTGCCTTTAGAAGGGGTCTGTACAATGAGCTCTTGACCCCCAAGCTTCACTGAAAAAACTGCTTGTCTATTTGCTTATCAGAAACTAATAAAACCCTTCTGCTCACACCTCAGTGTCTCATTTCAGTCAACTTGACTCCACTGCAATTCTGCTTATGCTTTAAAACATACCTTTCTCTGTAGGCTTATACACCTATTAACTTTCAAATGCTATCAGTTACTCTGTATTCTTGCTTGCTCTCCACAATTTACTCTGTGATTTATATGCTCATACTTTTCTTTGCAGCTGACAAGCCCCTGATATCTCTCAAAGGATTTTCAAGAACACTTTTAAAATGAAATGCAGAATAAGCAGAGGATCATCCCCAACTGTAATGGAGCCATTCTACGTGGAGTCATTAGAGTGGTCACATGCATTGCTATTCCCAACAGCTGTCTGAGGAAGCTAGGAAATGTAAGTTGGAGCTGCCTACTCACCCTAGAAGAAAAAGTGTGATATTTGTGTATTATGGGTGCTGTTTTCCTAATCGTAGGTGAGCAATCATGTAGGAACATCCAGCTGGACCAGCAGGGATGACAGATTGAAGAGCTGATGCATGGTGGTTATTCATTGTCCAATGAAAATTGCTAGGCATTTCCCAAACTCTTGCAATGCACTAATGAATTACTGTTCATGCTCCCACATTTTGATATACGTAAGTGAGGTAGAGGGAGGTCAAAAAAAGACTTCAAAACTGATACATGGAAGAATCAGGAATAAAAGTCTGTTGTTCTGACCCTCTCTCTGTTGCTACAAGTAAAAGAGCATTTTTCTGTTTCTTTTTGGGGGGCTAATGGATTCTTTATCCTTCTTGTTCTGACACTTGCATCAGGTTTTCCAGCTCTGGAGTTCCTGGCTGTAACTGTTTCTACCTCAGTCACACGACTGCTTTGAAACCGAGGGGATGCTACTGCTGCTACTACTCAGTCAGTCTCTTTACTTGATTTTGTTTGCACTGACTTCACATTTTCAAGCTATTTTCTCCAGGCACATGGGTGAGAAACATCCTTTAAAAAAAACCAGCTCAGATTTTTGAGCAGTTCTGTGTCTCCCATGGAGTTTACAAAAAAACCCAGGTGACTACACTGGGGCTTCCAATAAGTGTAAAACTCACCTATACCTAATTGAGCATACATCAAAGCAAATTTGGTAGAAGATAAAGAGCATATTCTGTCCAGTGAAGCCTGGCAATTGGGAAAATTTTCAAGAAAACAAAATGACAAGAAGAAAGGCAAAAATGAAACACAAGACCTCATCCATGCATTACGCTAAGAGGTCATTTTCTGTAGCAGATTTCTGAGAAATCAGGTTTCTGTGCAATGGAGTCTAGCTATTTTACCCTCCTTCGTAACTAATAATCAGCTGTAACTAACAATCAGCTAAACCACCTTGTCATCCTCTGTCATTCACTCTGCCCACATCCAGCTGGAATCATTAACTCTATCCTACAGCTTCTTGAAAAGTACAGAAAGGTGAAATCAGTCATAGATGATGCGGGAAGAAACTCTAGAAGAGATTTTAAAATAAGGGAACAGTGCTGAATGCATCTGCTTGGAAGAAAACTGCTCAGTATTATAAACACTATGCATCTTTCAACAATCTTCATGTAAAAATGATATTAAATACTAAATGTGTATTGCCATGTAGAAAAAGATTCATCCATCTGTTTGCAAAGCCAGGTGCTTACCATTAGGTCAGCCACAAACATTCAAAAATCATGAGATAAGGTTAAAAATTACAGGATTTAAAAAATGAACTATGGGTTTGTTTAAAAACCTGCCCAGCTTCCTTGATGTAGGATATGCTATTTGCATGCAATTTTACTATGCCATGTGGTCTGGAGCACACCACGTGAAGGACGGTCAAAGCCATCCTTCCTTTAGTCCCAAAAGATCTTCATCTGGGACAGAAGCCATCAATGCAGCAAAGGGTCTGTCACCAGAAATCACAGCCCTTCATAATAGAGGCTGCCCAGGGAAGTGGTGGAATCACCATCCCTGGAGGTATTTAAAAGACAGGTAGATGTGGTGCTAAGGGACATGGTTTAGTGGTGGTTTTGGCAGTGTTAGGTTAATGATTGGACTCAATGACCTTAAAGGTCCCTTCCAACCTACATAATTCTATGATTCTATGATGCAGTGGTGAAAGCCAGCAGTCCTGTGACCACACAGGGCGAAATTAGATCCTGAGAATGAAATCATCTCAAAGTTAACATAGGTATTAGGTGCCATTTTAATGAAAAGTCCATAGCCAGTTCAAATTTTCCAGAGTTCATTGACCTTTTAGAGCACCCAAGGTACCTGAGGAAGATATTCCAGTGTGCACCTGAAGAAGAAGGCACTATTTCACCTCAGGGGTTCAGCGCTCGCCACAGATCTAGGAGCCCATTTCCAAGTGAGAATTGTATTTGTTTTTTTGTGATTTAAAGGCTACGATGTGGAGCTACAATTGTGTTTTCTCACTTGCAGTTGAGAGAAACAAAGAAAGTTTAATCAAAGATTACAGCCCCTTTTATTGAAAATTAGTCTGGGCTGTTTCCACTTTTTTCGCTCTGTAATTAGTGAGATAAGGGAGCTGGGATTTGGCAAGGAGACCATCAAATCTCAGTCCAATAACTCTGCCACTCAGGGTAAGGAGATGTTGTCACCTCTTTGGCTAACAAGTGCGTCTCACTGTGAGCCTTTTTTTAGTATCTAGGGCTACTGAGCTGCTCTGAAGCTACCAGGAGACGCTGCAAGGCAGAATATGCATCCCCCATCTCAAACCCCACACTGCTGTGAGAGACTGAGATGAGGAAGACTACTCTAGAGGAAGGAAAACAATGCGGTTTTGCCTTTTCCCCATTCCTTGCATCCAGGCGATACATCTCACATGGACTGAACATGTCTTGCCCTGACAACTCGAAGCACACATGCCAGGGCCACCAATATTTCCCTGGTGAGGGCCATCACTGCACAATATAATCTCTAGGGTAAAAACAATCATGTCACACATATAACACCAGCAAACATTGCATTGGTGGATGTGGTGGTCAGAGAAAATAGACCCATCAGGCACATGGGGTTGAAGATGTCACTCAGGCCTGAAGAACATTTGTTGGTGGTTGAGATCTGCTCCTGCCAGTGTCTGTAGACAGCAACAACAAAACCAAAGATGGCCTAGGCCATGTTCCTTGCAAAATACTTTCCACCCTGGCAGAAGGGAAGTCCATGTCAGTTTTTTGTATGCAGCCCTTGAAAGATCTTGCTGGCCCTGTTTAGCTCCTCTCCTGGATTTATAGCAGCCATATCAGGTCATGTTCCATCCCTTGTTTATCCTCTGTTTGCACAATAGCCCACCGGCAGCTGAGCCAAGCACGTTTGGAAAAGCATTAACATAGCAGATATCTTGAGCACACAACATCACCCTCTGCTCTGCAGGGCATGCTTTTTCTGAGCCTCATCTGAGCTGGAAAGTTTGCAATATAGCCACTGGGTTATCTAATTTAAGAATGTTTGCAGAGCCAGCTTTCATTTGAAAATCTTGGCAGAGCTCCTAAATCCAGCCTTCCTTGAGAAACATCAAATTATTGACTAAGCATAAAAGTTGTTAAACCTTTCAAACTCTGTTTGGTTGTTGACTTTATGTTCTCCTGTGAATCAGTCTTTATGGGCAAATGCTCAGACAGCGTAAACTCCTTGTGATATTTCCAAGTAGAAAAACAGAAGCAACTGAGATCATCTTTGAACATTTCATGAAGGGAGTGTGTGGAAGTAACATCATTTGCTGACTGCATAAGTAATTAAAGACACAGAAAAGATCTAACTCTCTCTAACACTGATCACAATTATCCATTATTCTTCTCTCGGTTTAATGAGTGTTTATACTAAAAGCCTGTTTGAAGTTTTAACTAGAGTGCTATGACTGACATCTAGATAATGAAATGCAGTGATTTAATATCCTTGAAGTTCCTGTTCCCAGAATGATCCCAAAGTGCTCTGTATTTTTTTACAGTTCTGAACAACAGCATCCAAAATATTGGGTTTCCCTTTATTCGTCTCCTTTTCATTACTCTGTCTTAATGAACTATGAAGCCATGATCTGACTTGGACAGGAAGGCAAATAATCATATTAGAAGATCAGAGCAATTTCTTTGCCTCTTGAAAGGATTCATTTTATGAAGCTTTACCCTCTCAAATAAGACATTTAATTTCATTTATTTGTGTTTAAAGGAGAGATATAAAGGTCTTCAGAGGAGGATTCACCTCAGATACCTTAGCTGCCAAGTTTGTGTAAGATAAATCACCCTCTGGAAGTGCTTCTTTCTCTGTACCGACTACAGAAGGAGCCGAGACACTTATCTACAATGAGTCACCTAATTTACAGATGGTAAGTTAAATAAGGTGGACCCAGCTCTTAGAGTTTAGAACTATATCTTCTCACCTGCATGATAGCCTGATAGGGTAAGGTACTGTCACCTCATTTGCCCATCATCAGTCCAGTCTTGTGACTTTGACTGAAGCTGATCTATAAAGGCATCTGCCTCAATTTAAAAGCATGAAGAAAATAAAAATTCATTACTTCTCCTGAGAATCTTTTTTTTATATATATAATTTGTCATCTCTACACGTATTTGAAATGTTTGTCTTGTTCGGTATTGGAATTTTTCTAACCTTGTTTCCGAACATTGGCTCCTGTTATACTTCTCTCTGTTGGATTAAAGAGCTGTTAGCATTTGTGTTGGGTTTTTTTTCTCCTTTTGAAATACTTTATTTGCCTAATCAAATCACTCTAACTTATTTTGTTTAGATAATCAGATGGAATGCACTCTGCATAAGCACAGAAATAAACAGGAATGGCAACCTCAAAACAAGGTAGATTCCTCCCAGCTTTGTGAGCTAAGCTGTAGATGATATGAACTTTTCCACTTGTTTCCTATGCTCCAAGGCATAGTGAATAAATATATGGGGTTCTGGAAGGATCTGAATAACAGGGGGTTGCATTTCTACCACTCTTCTTGGAGGAAATTGCAATCCCTGAAAATGGATTGTAAAGCAGAATAAGGAAAACTATTGACAAAAAACCTTCTATAGTGTGTATTAGGTTTTTCGTGGCTGCTTTCCTTTCTTTATTTTTTTTTTTGATCTCACCAAAATTTCTTTTGTAAAGCTTCAGCATACCAGTCTAATGAATCCTGTCATGGGCTTGAGAACAAACCACAGAATCGCAAAATCACAGAATCACAGAATGGTAGGGCTTGGAAGGGACCTTTGGAGATCATCCAGTCCAACCCCCCTGCCAAAGCAGGGTCACCTATAGCAAGTTGCACAGGAATGCATCCAGGTTTGAAACATCTCCAGAAAAGGACACTCCACAACTTCTCTGGGCAGCCTGTTGCAGTGCTCTGTCACCCTCAAAGTAAAGATATTTTTCCTCATGTTGGGATGGAATTTCCTGTGTTCCAATTTGTGTCTGTTGCACCTTGTCCTGTCACTGATCACCACTGAAAAGAGCCCGACCCGATCGTCTTGCCACCCACCCCTTAGATATTGCTCAGCATTGATAAGATCCCCTCTCAGTCTTCTCTTCTCCAGGCTGAACAGACCCAGGTCTCTCAGCCTTTCCTCATCAGAGAGGTGCTCCAGTCCCTTGAACATCTTTGTAGCCCTTTGCAGGACTCTTTCCAATAGTTTCCTGTCCTTCTTGAACTGGGGGACAGTAGTCCAGATGAGGCCTCAGTAACCAGTAACAAGAGTCTAGAGACGTTGCTCCATAGGTTGTGGAAGGATGACCATGACAGGAGGTATGGCGGGAGGACCATGACTGAAGGTGAGTGCCAGGGTGAGATTACCATGTCTGATGGAGTACAGGAGGGAAGAGGAGAAGGACGACCTCTCTCTGATGTGAACATGGTTGGAGTTGTTCACAGGAGATGAGCAGCTCACAGCCAGAGAAAACTTCTTAAAGACAATTTAAGAACTACCTGATTTCCATGGTCATTCTTCCCAAGCTGCATCCTTCACAGGTCCAGCTCCAGTCACTACAGTAACTGTGTATCTCTGAATATTTTTTTTTAAAAAGACATGGTGGAGCAGTTTAGGGAATTATTGTCATTAGTTGTCTTTTTTTTTTTTCAGTTAAAATTTCAAAATTCAAAATTTCCTAACTTTTATAAATGCTCAGAATATAATGTTTCCACTTTGAAAACACCATTGGAAACAAACACATCCCCATTCCTGGAAGCGCTCAAGGGAAGTCTAGTGGAAGGTGTCCCTGGCCATCACAGAGGGGTTGGAACTAGATGATATTTAAGGTCCCTTCCAACCTAAACCATTCTATGGTTCTGTGATTCTATGATATCCATTTTCTTTGAAAACATAGGCATTTTCAAAATAAAAGTGAAAATTATAGAGGCTACCTTAGAGATGCATTCCTACTCAGCAAGCATTTAATGAAATTGCTCCTGCTCTACTCTTCTCCATATCACTGTGAAACAGGGAAATGGTATTACCCCATTTTCCTGTTGTGTCCCGGACATCACAGAAACCAGGAATTTGAAGAACTTCTCATGAATGATATCACGGCACTGTGGGATGCTTACAGGCTGTATTGCATTGCAGGTAATATATTCCAGCTAAGGAATTGAGCCATTCTTGTTAACAGAGAGGCAGCAGCCTCCTGAAGCACAGGTTTCGTCTGGCCATGCAGCTTCGTATGAAAATACACTCTTAGCTGCTGGACACTGGCAGCAAGTTCAACTCATGAGTTTTCTGAAAAAGATTGCTATCTTTTTTTTTTTTTTTTAACTGAAAATGTCTTACATTCATTAAAGCATCCCCTGTCAAACTGGTGGCCTCAGCAGTGAAGGCAAAACATCCCTAGGAAATAATAATCCAATTTCCTTTATTCTTAAGCATCGCACCATGTTTCCTCTACCCTGGCCTTTACCAAAGTAGGGTAGAAGATGGTCACAAGCTCTTAAAAGAGTTGCCAGGGCATTTTTCACACTTTGAGAGCCATCTTCATATCTGCAGCAAAATCATTCAGTCTTCAGTCAATCAGTCTTCAGCATCCCTGAAGCCAACTGGTTTGTCCCACGCTGGCAGGTACCTGTGGACCTGTCTATGTGGACTCCTGCCTCTCCCAGATGATTTCCCCAGGTAGAAAGGCTGAGGAAAGGTTAGGCAGAGGCTGCTGACATCTGAAACACACACCATGCCTCTGCGTTTCCTCTGCCTACCTCTTTGGTTTCCAGGTACTTGAAACAGGAGCCATAGGGATATTCAGTGTTTTAAGTGTGTCCCTAGTTATCCAGGTACATTATGGGATGAAGGAGATCTCAGACATATATTCTGAAGATTATAAGAGAACTGACACGCAATAAGACAGTCTAAATATTTCAATTATAATAGCCTTCACCTTTCCCTTCTCTCCCTCTTATTATTACATTTCATTTTGTTCTTCAGGGGGCTTAGTCTGCTTGTTACAGCTGGATAATTCTTTTATCACTCCAAGGCTGTCTGTTCGATCTCTCCCTCTCTAAATCTTTCTCCTTAATTATTCTCATACACTTTCTCTTTTTTATTACTGCTTTTGAGCTGGAGGTTCAGGAACCCTAGCAATTCCCAGCAAAGCCTTCACTCACCATCAGTCATTCTCCCGCAGAATTCAATAACTCCTTTCTATTCTTATGTCACAGGATACTTCAGAGGATTTGAGTCTGGGGAGAGCCGTGCCGGATGTTCCACTAACTCAGTGGAACATGCCAGGGACACTGGTCTGTAAAATGGCAGGTGCCCCCAAAGGCTGTCCTTGCTTTCTGAAAACCCCCGGTTCTGTAATAGAAAATGCCAATGATGTTAAAAGCTTGGTTTGTATGTATGGTAGAGTGGCAGAGTGATGAAAGGTATCATTGTAAAGACCAATCCATCAGTGTTTGGAGACGTGGACACTTTGGGTAGCCTTTGTGTGTTATGGATGGGTGGGTGGGTGGATGGACGGACGGACGGACGGACGGATGGATGGATGGATGGAGCTACTGTTTATTCTCAAGTCTGAGATATGCAAACATATATTGAGCCTATTCCAGCCTCTCCCGCGCCTTGCGTCTGATCTGTGGGGAGGGAAAGGGAATGGCTAAGCAGAAAGTACTGTCCCCTCCAATGGAGTGTCGAGAAAGGCATATCTAAAGCAGCTCTGTTTCTGATATTTGTATGCAGATTACCTGGCTAGAGAATCATGCACGTTGAGCCTTCTCAAGAAGTTTACGGTGGCTCCATTAGCTAAAGAGTCCAAAACAGCTGACCTTGGGCAGCACGCCGAGATCCCTGCAAGCATTCCTTTTGAATATCCCTTTTCCTTGGGCTGCATTCCAGCTATGAGCTGGCCTGTCATGATAAAATCTGAGCTCCTCCCTGCCAGGCTGCAGTTATTGCTTTGTTGCATGCAGTTTGTCCTTTTTCTGTTTCTCTTCCTCTGATTGTTTCATGACTGCATTCAGACACTGCATTAGTTACTAATTCTTCCTTCAGTGTGACAAGCTCAAGAAGATTGACACAGCGTCCCACAGTGGTTAGTGTTGCTTACACATAGAAGTTCTTCCCACAGCTTGCAATATCATTCTACACAGAAAAAACTGGGAAAGAAAAGAAGGTAAGGAGAAGGTGGCGAACACAGCAGCAATAGCAACATGAGCTTAGCAGATTCCAGGGTGCAGAACCAGCAGAAGTAGAAACACTTATTTTCCCCTCCTTGTCCCCCCCTTCAAGATCTTGCTCTAGGCATGTTTTCTCTGTGCCTCCCTCAGTCTTCTGGGCATTTAGCTTTGCTTCAAGAGGCAGATATGAGTTGAACTTATCTAGAGATGAGCCTGAGTTAGTGTAGCGAAGTGTTTCCATGGTGCTATGCAGGGTTTCAAGCTTTGCATACAGTTTGGAGTGCCTTCTGGTGGTGTGGTGCGCAAGTCTGAAGTGCGTAAATGGTAAGCTGATATTTGCCTGGAAATTTCCCTGGGAAGACATCCAGGTGGGGCCTCTACAGCCCTGTAATGGTGTCTGGCACCATAAAAATTGTAGTGAATCACTAGCCCACGTATTCGATGTCAGGAGAAGGGTGTTCAGCTCCTGTCGTTGAATTCTGCCCTCCCACAATGAATACACTGTATCTCAGAGTTTCCCATAAAAAAGCAATAAACAAGTCTTCTTAAGCCGAAGTAGTTCCCTCTTCCTTAAAGGCAGCCTTTTTTCTCTTTTAATTCATTTATTTTCCCCCATGAATTCTCTAGATTTCGCACACCTGCCATGATGCTTAAATACCTCCTCTTCCTTGTGACCCCCTGTGCAACTATGGTCTTGGTGGTTAGACCACAGTCGTCTTCATGTTCTTTGTCCCCACTGTCAAGGATCTCATGGTTTGGTTCATTAAGTTATGCCCACACATACGTGCCACGTAGGGTGTTGTGCTGCATTTCGGGGTTGGCACACCCCCATGGCCCAGAAAGGGAGGAGTCATTAGCACGTGTGCAGGTTGCATGCAGGACATCAGGACAGGGACACCAGCAAGCACCTACAGCTGGTTATCACTGCCCCTCTCGTGACAGAGATGCAGTCCCGACTACAAGGAAGAAGTATCAGGCAAAAAAAAAAAATGACCATCACTCTTCTGCTGAAGACATCTGATCAACAGCAGAGCAGGGAGGCTTTAAAATAATGATGGTGATGGGCTGCAGATTAGCTCCATTTTCTTGGGACATGGAACAGGGGAACAAATTTCTTACCTGTTTCTTGCTTTGGCTGTTCTTTCAAACTCCTTTGTTGCTTTCTGTTTCTGTGTGTTTCAGCTACCCTGCAAGAAGCTGGGATACACAGGAGCGGCAAAAACCAGATCTGTCAACCAGTGCAATCATCTGGAAGGCCTGGAAAAAACTACTGTTCATGAAGACAGAAGACTGCAAATGGTCATTAAGTGATTTGCGTTAAGTGCTAGGACATGGGGAATTTTTGATGATGATTTTGATGATGACGTATTTGAAGCGAAGCACATATTTTTGTGTTTGTGTGCATGCAGGAGGAACATATGTTTTTGCAAATGATCATTTTCCAGTTAGCAACAGGAAAGGCTGGAAGGCTCTTTTGATGCCAGGCCTTTCAGTACTTAAAGGGGACTTATAAGGAAGATGGGGACAAACTTTTTAGCAGGGCCTGTTGTGACAGGACGAGAGGTAATGGTTTTAAACTACAAGAGGGAAGATTTAGACTAGCTATAAGGAAGAAATTTTTTACAAAGAGGCTACTGAAACCCTGGAACAGGTTGCCCAGAGAGGCTGTCGATGCCCCATCCCTGGAAACATTCAAGGTCAGGTTGGATGGGTCTCTGAGCAACCTGATCTAGTTGAAGATGTCCCTGCTTATTGCAGGGGGTCTGGACTAGATGACCTTTAAATGTCCCTTCCAACCCTAAGTATTTTATGATTCTCTGATTCTGTGACTCTGGGCTGGTGATTTCTGACAGCACAATGTTCATTTGGCCAAAACCCTGTAATTGCAGTTTAACAACCCAAATGGCTGTCCTGGAGGAGAAAACCACCCGCTTTAACTCAATGTTTGCCCAAATCAATTGTGCTCATTCATTCAGGATATTGATTTTCCTTCATCCCTTTGCTCCAAGCCCTCCATGTGGGTGCGTAAATCAATGCAGCTGACAGTGTCCTGCTGCATCCCCTTAATGCAGGTTCTGACATGGCATAGTTGCTCTGCCCCAGCTGAGGGAGGCAACTGTGCTTTTATAGTCACCCTTGTTTGGAAAGCAATCATCCAGTTATGTCCTGCCAGAGACAGGTGTGTTCATCCCTTCAATAAGCAGCGCTTTCTGTACCCACCTTTTGTCAACAGTTGACAGGCAGCCCAAGGCACTGTGCAATTAAAGCCCTATTAAGGCCCTCTGCTTCAAAGCCTGCTGAAGATTATTGAAGGATTTACCATTTCACTAAAAAGTTTGCATTCCTGAGATCTGATGGGCAGCAAAAACAAGCCCGGAAACAGGGGCAGGGCCCAAGACATCTCTCTGCCCTCCTGAGTATCAACCCATAAAGATATATACCCGCCACTTGACCCTGCAACTCTTTCCCTGGGACAATAAGAAGGTGTTTTTCCCTTCTCCATGTCAAAACAGGAGTTTTAAACTTCTTTTCAGACTGCAAAGCCACTAAAATCCAAGCCTTGAAATGTCTGAGTGCTCTGACACTCAGAGTTTAAACAAAGGTAAAAAGCAGTAGTAGCATTACATCTGTGTCTAAAGAGAGGCTGATTTTTTATCACTCATGCCCAAGATGGGATGTGAGACGCTCACAGCTCAATGAGCTGTGCTGTTGTACTGGCTCATGATTTCTGCTCACACTACAACCCAAAAATGCTCCTACAGGGCTACAGCTCTTTGACATGCCCTGTGACCCTTGCAACTTGCCAGCTTCTCCTTCGTTTACTGTCCTGAGGTTCTAATCTGAGTTTGTGTGTTTTTCTGGTAAGCTGTTCGATCAGCTCCACCAGGTTGACTCAGAGCTGCTGACAAGTATGTTATTTTTTTAACAACTACAGCATTCCAAATGCCAATTCTTTACATCAGAGACCCAAAAAGCAAATTCTTGCAGGTAAATAGGTGCTTGATTGTCATCGTGATATAATTTAAACACAGATATGTTACTTTTAATGGCAGTCTAGATTGTGTTTCCCCAAACTCTATTTTTTCTCGCAAGCTTCTGCTAGCACCTCTACATGCTACCAAGTCTTGACAGCAGGGTTTTCTGAGAGCTGTAGGAAAAGGTTTCACACAGAAAGCTCAAATTCATTTGCCAGACCTGCAGGGTTCACTGAGCAAAAGATCTACCAACTCAGAAGTTATTGTGTTTGATGGAGTATATCATGAGTGGCTTGGAGACAGTGGGTAAGGATTAATTGTTCTATTTCCTCCAGTGTGATGATGAGAGGTCATCAGGAGGAAGAGCCAGAATAAAAAAAAGCAGGTGGTTCTTCATTCAAAGTGTAAAGATGTCCTAGGATATGATGAATGCTAAAAGTTTAGCTGAGTTCATAGAACAAATGGGTAGCTCCTGGAAGATAAATCCATCAAAAGGTGCTAGGACACAGAAAGCATCTGTCTCTGGAAGTTTCAGGGATAAAAATGACTGAACAGGGGGAAACTAGAAGAAAAATAAAAGATCCTCCTGTGCTCACTCCCTGCTTAGGTTCTTCCCATGCTTAGGGTCTGCTTTTGGTCACTCAGAGACAGGACAGTGTCTAGATGGGTCTTTATCTGACAAAGTATGGCTGGTTTTATGTTTTTTTTTTTTGTGAGTGAGAGAGATAAATGAAGTTACACATAAATTATGTGACAGAAGAGAATGGGAGGGAAGAAGAGAAAGAAGCCTAAAGAACACGAGCAGAGAAATCATCTGCAGAAACATGAAGCTCAGGGAGCCATCTGCACCAGGGTCAGATAGGTCAGAAAATTTCCTAGATGGTTGTAATAGCCTGTATGTTTCATCTTGACCTTTCTCCATCCATGGTATGTCTAACTATTCAACTGGTTCCGGGTCAACAGCCATGCCAACGTATTGTTGGTGCCTGAGGAAATGCTGGGACCAGAACAACAGCGCATTTTTCCCTCTACACCTGCCTCCTGATGTGCCTCTTCCTGGGATGCTGGGTCTGCTGGCCTGGAGGAAACTGCTGACTCTTGGAGGTCCTGTTTGAGTGTGTCACTGTGGTACTAGGAGCTACACAGACAATGAACAGGATACCCAGAGAGCCACATGCTCCCCAAACATCTGCTGTTTGAGAGACAGTGATCTAGCTGGTGAAACATTGACCTAGCAGTCAGAAGTCCAGCCTTTTATTTCCACTTCCAGGTTTAATTTTCTCAATAACTGTGTACAAGCTTTTTTTTTTTTTTTTTTTGTTCCCCACATCTCCTCCATGCTTTATCTTCTCCATTACTCTCCTTGTCTGAATTGTGAGCACTTCATGACAAGTTTTTCACTGTGTCAGTGCACTCCTGGTAATGGGAAGGGCCACCTCAGTTCAACCTGTTCAGGTTCTCTTTAGATCAGTTACAATTTAGCCTGTTAAAGGAAAAGGAAGATGATGTCTCCTGACTGCTAGAAATGGTCCTACAGAAGAGCAATACTTAGGATGACCTCCAACACTGAGGAGTGCTCAAGTGTTCAGCAGATGTCACAAGAGTCACATGGAGTAGGCAACTTTTCTCCCAAGTGCGTGAAGGTGAGCAGCTCAGCCAGACTGTTCATGACACTCCGCATTCCTCCCATGCTGCAGACAACTGCCATCAACCTGGAGTGGAAATCCTTTATTGGCCAATGCATCTGTTATTACTTCCCAAGAAAAGAGAGTAGTTGAAAACCAATAAAATTATTAAAATGTGAAGTTGCACGTCCTTGTCCACATCCATCCAGCCTTGACTATCTCATTGTCAGGGAGTCTTTAACACAGGCACTTAGACCATTTCAGTCCATGGTGGCACTGGTCCCTGCACTGGGGTCAATATGTGGGGATCACACTGCTACTGGGGCTGGGAGGCATGACAGGCAATGAACTCTGCTAGAAGAGAGAGGT
The DNA here is from genome assembly GCA_008658365.1 of Alca torda. Classification (NCBI taxonomy): domain Eukaryota; kingdom Metazoa; phylum Chordata; class Aves; order Charadriiformes; family Alcidae; genus Alca; species Alca torda. Next base: position 162,925,550 of record CM018077.1, read on the forward strand.
GCTACTGGCTGAGCTGACCAGTGCTAGCTTCAGATTGAGGTTTCTGTCTCATTTCCCTGGGAAGGCAGGAGATCCATTGTACTTACCCGAGAGGACCTGTTTCCCCATTACCTCCGTTTCTTATCCCTTTGCTCTTGCTGAATTTTGAGCCACTGACCTCACTGGGCTGCTGGAAATGTTGATGTTGCAGCTACATATGGGTCCTTGGAAGCAGAAAGGAGCTGTACATGGGACTTCTCCATCTGCCAGAAGGCTGTGCCACGGACCATGCAAAAAGCAGTGGCTAAGCTCAGGCTTGGAGAGATTTGCTTCAGTAACCTGATGGCTAGTGCACCAGGCTAGTAGCCAAGATATCCGGGCTTTCTTCCCAGCATTAACATAGCACATGATATTGAGTAGGCTCCAAGATCTGGATTACCAGAAGGGGACTGGGCCAATGCTACATCTCATTTGTTTTTAATTGCAGAAGTATTCATTACCAGCAACACTTTTCTGCTCAGACTTGAAGTTCAGTCTCTGTGTGCATTTGTTTGCTATTATATTTCATGGACTAACTGTTTCGTCCCATGCTATTCTTGTTAAGACGTAAGCAGAACATTAGTAGCACTCCTGCAGGAGAACATGGGGACACCAGCACTGGACTGGAACTCTTGGTGCTAGGAGTAGTGTTAAACGGAGGTCCTTCCAGAAATCCTGGCCCGGGAAGCAGTCCCTCAGCATCCTTTTGCCCTCTGTGTTCTCCTGCATTAAGGATTATTCTCAAAAGCTGAATCACATCTGGCTTTTTCTGCTTCTTACTTTGTTTTACCTGGTTACACAAAAAAAAAAAAAAAAAAATCCCAGCAAATGCAGGCCTGATAGGAATTTGAAGTCATTTTTAATTTGAGCAAGAAAGGTTGTTTTTTTTTTTTTTCCACATTTTCTAAAAATGCATCCCCAGATCAGCTTCGTAAAGAAGTGAGATTTTTTCCCATTTATCTGAGCCTTATGTTTGCCCATCACTTCCTAAAGTTCCTTGAAACCCAGTGAGCAGTTTCAAGCCAATTTGACAGCACCAGAGGACTTAAATGTATAGGTCCATGGACATTTCACAAGAGAAAAGGGAGACCCAAATTTTGACCCCCACAGAAGAAAGGTTATTAAGCATATCCATCAGAAAGTCCACGAGAGAAATCAGTAAAGGCATCTCAGCTTGACTGGTTCTATTGCTCACAAATAGCTTGGTACCTTTTTGATTTTTTTTTTTTTTTTTTTTTTTACTAGTTAGGCTCCCATCCTTTTAAAATTTCTATTTTAATTTCTGACCTCCTTTGAATACATATATTTTTAATTGGCTCACTGTATCAGTGGCTATCATTCTGGCAATGTGTTGACTGATCACTCTAAAAATAGAGCATTTCTAATGCTGCTGGAGGCACTTCAGCATTTTGAATCCCTTTCCACTCTACTGTATCACTTTAAAATAACAGAAGTGATGGCATGTTTTTCCTTCTGAGCTGGCAAACATTGTAGGGTTGGGAGATCCTTGGCAAGAGGCCTGCAGAATGATTTCCAATTCTTTCTCTCTGTTCCTTCCTTCCTTGGATGAAATGTCCTCCAGCTGACATTTGAGGACCCAAAACATTTTCAATGAACCTGAATAGATGTCATGGCTTCAGCTGGGATGGAGTTAACTTTCTTGTGAGCAGCTGGTGTGGGACTATGTTCTGGATTCGGGATGAGAGTGGTGTCAATAGTGCACTGATATTTTTGGTTGTTGCTAAGCTCTCAAGGCCTTTTCTGCTCCTCACACTGCCCCACCAGCTAGTAGGCTGGGAGCGCACAAGAAGCTGGGAGAAAACACGGCTGGTACAGTTGACCCCAACTGACCAAAGGGATAGTCCATGCTATATGACGTCACGCTCAGCAATAAATCTGGGGGAGGAAGAAGGAAGAGGGGGATGTTCGGAGTTATGGTGTTTGTCTTCCCAAGTGACCATTATGCGTGATGGACCCCTGCTTTCCTGGAGATGGCTCAACACCTGCCTGCCCATGGGAAGCAGTGAAGGAACTGCTTATTGTGCTTTGCTTGCATGCGTGGCTTTTGTTCTACTTATTAAATTGCCTCTATCTCAGCCTCTGAATTTTCTCACATTTGCTCTTCCGATTCTTTCCCCCATCCCAACTAGGGGGAATGAGCTAGTGTCTACATAGTCCTAGTTGCTGGCTGGGGTTAAACCACAACAATAGAAGAGGAGAGGAGAGGAGAGGAGAGGAGAGGAGAGGAGAGGAGAGGAGAGGAGAGGAGAGGAGAGGAGAGGAGAGAACAGACATTTCAGTTGGAAGGGACCTACAGTCCAACAGGAAGGAACATCTAGTCCAACTGCCTGACCAATCCAGGGCTAACCAAAAGGTAAAACATGTTGTTAAGGACATCATCCAAATGCTTCTTAAACACTGTCAGGCTTGGGGCATTGACCACCTCTCTAGGAAGCCTGTTCCAATGTTTGACCATCCTCTCAGTAAAGAAATGCTTCCTATTGTCCAGTCTGAACCTCCCCTGGTGCAGCTTTGAACCATTCCCACACATCCTATCACTGGATCCCAGGGAGAAGAGATAAACACCTTCCCTCCTCAGGAAGCTGTAGAGGGCCATGAGATCATCCCTCAGCCTCCTTTTCTCCAAACTAGACAAACACGGAGTCCTTAGTTGCTCCTCTAGGATATGCTTTCCAGCTCTTTCACCAGCTTTGTTGCCTTCTTCTGGACGCATTCAAGATCATTAACACCCTTAAATTATGGGTCTCAGAACTGCCAACAGTACTCAAGGTGAGGTTGCACCCACACTGAATAGAGCAAGATGGTCACTTCTTTTGACTGTCTGATTGTGCTGTGTTTGATGCACCCCAAGATGTGGCTTGCCCTCTTCACTGCCAGGGCACAAGTAGACCCTGCCTGAAAATTTGGGGATACTTCAGCTATTTTTTCAACTTGAAACTGAACAGAAAGAAAAACAGGAAGAAATCTTGATTTAATTAGCAATTTAAGAAGAAATTATTTACACGTTACAAAGAAAAACATCTGGAATGTTATCACGAAGTTAAAGAACAAAAGTCTGATTGTAGAAGATGTATAAGTTTATCCATTGCAAGGATTCAAATAATTTTTATTTTCCATAAATACAGGCTTTACCAGTGGATGGTCCTGTCACTTCAGGATCCAGATCATCACATTTGGTATCACAGGTTTCCTTTCAGCACTTTGAAGAGAAGTAACTGTGCCACACGTCACATAATAAGAGTACCTAAAATGCTTCTCCTTGTCCTCTTAGATAAACACACTCATCACCACAAGCCAGGTGGCGAATACCCATCACCATCTTTACATTAAAGCAGTAGATATTAGGAAGAAATTCTTTACTGCGTGGGTGGCGAGGCACTGGGACAGGTTGCCCAGAGAAGTTCTGGATGCTCCATCCCTAGAAGCATTTAAGACCAGGCTGGATGGAACTTTGAGCAACCTGGTCTAGTGGGAGGTGTCCCTGCCCATGGCAGGGGAATGGAACTAAATGATCTTTAATTTCCCTTCTGACCCAAACCATTCTATGATTCTATGATACAGAAAAATCACTAGCAACAACCAGGATTTGGTAGTGATCATTTTGCAATGACGTCTGGCACTTGCCTGCCTTCTGTCTCCTTCACATTTGAATCAAGAATGTTGAGGTGGTTATTTAGTGACTGGTCAGTATTAGAGATGCCTTGGACTTTTCTTCAAAACTCTAGTCTTTGCTACTGTTGGAGACAAGGCATGGTTTTAAATTGATCGTGACTGGACACCTGCTATCAAGATGCGAAGACAGGGAGTTGTAAAATCCTATTTACACTGGGGGGAAAACAATCACTTCAGCAGTTTATATAACTAGACATGACAATAGTCTATCAGAAGCCGTGGAATGTTCTTCACTGCAGGACACTCTACCTTTAATATTGTTTTGCCTTTCTAATAGTGTTCTCCGGCTCATCCAGGAATTGTTGGATCCTGTGGAATAAATCCTCTATCTTGTTTTATTCTGGGGATCAGACGAGAAAAGTATGAAAAATTTATGACATGCATCTAGTCCAGCATTTCCAGAACACAGAATAAGCTCCCCATACGAGTAGTCAAAGTTCATTGTGTTCCAATATATATATTTTTTTGCTGACAGTCTGATATGCAGAAGATTTACTGGAGTCAACACTTGTTTGTATTCTCAGACAGTTCTAAGATGCTTCCCATCCTGATTTAGAAATTGGCAGTGATGAATTATGCTGCTCAGTAACCCTTAAAAAAAATTATCCATAGATTATATTTAATATCAAGAAGAAACTTGAATCAGATTTCTTCTTTGAATTTATCTAGCTTCAGTTTCCAGATAGATGCTGTCATACCTTTGTTGGCCAGGCTAAATAGTCTGGTCCTGATGTAAATTTTTATGGACTGTGATCAAACAATTTCTTGACCTTCTCTCTGATAAGTAGGCTCTGTTCATTTCCTTTTAAGCCAAATCCAATCCTTTAATGATTCTCATAGCCTTTCTCTGAACCTTCTCCAATTTATCAACTTCTTCCCATTGTAACCCAGGCCATAATCTCACCAGTGACAAACACAGAATTAACACAACCTCGGCCAAACTGAAGATCCATGTTTATGCCTCAAGGAATCACATTAGCCCTTTTTGGCTTCTGGACTGAAGTAGGAGCTCATATTTGGCTGATTATCTGCCATAAGTCTTTCTCAGAGTTACTGCTTGATATAAGCCCTATAAAAAATTAATCCACTCTATATGTTAATTTGTAGGATGAAGTCAGCCCCTGATGGATGACTGATCTGCCTTATTTGCTCTTAGATGTATGCAGAATTTTGACCTCATTGAAACATAAACTATTTATCTGAACACATTTTACCAAATGATCTATGTGTCACCATACTGAAAATCCCATCCTTCTTGCTTAGTCTCCCCAAAGCTTAGTGACATCTATAAAATTTGATAGCTATATTTTATTCCTGGCAATTAACCGGGGGAAAATATTTGATAGTGAAGGGATCTTTTCAGAAGTCCATTATAAATACTTATTTGGGACTCGATTGAGAGAGCCTAACATTATCTTATAGAAGAACAGTTGCAGAGAGGATTTCCCATTTCTTGATCTACAGCGGAAGACACTCCAAATCTATTTTCTGCTGAGAATCTCCAAGGTAAAACAAGGAGAAGACTGTGTTTTCCTTTCAAATACAGAGAGACGCAAGCTGCTTAAATAAGAACTTCAGATGCACAAAAACGTCATCCTCCAACAAGAAGACATAATGACGCAGTAGCATAGGTTGAAGACTACAGCCCACTCAGTGAATGACAGGAGTGAGCTGTCTCTACCTGGCAGATGCTTTCAAGGGATATCTATCAGCCTTACCTCTCTGCCTGGTCAGATCTTGATGACTTTTTCTGACCCCTTTTCTACAGTGCTATCAATTCTGCTCCTCAATGGCTGGGACACTGGCGTAAAAGAGACTTAGAGATGCCCTTGGATCAGTAAAGGATCAAATCTTTATGGTTATTCCTGTTCTTTTCTGTGTTCAAACCACAGAATCCTGTACTGCCCCATGTGTCATGAAAAGCAAATTGTGAATGGTAAATACACACTTTTTTTTTTGAGCTGGAGAGCCTCTGTCCAGTCTAGACTCCCAACACCAGACTGGAGCCACACCAACTGCTGACAGGAGAGCTGATGGCATTTCAGATCTCTGTTTGCTGTCAACTGGCTAAGACATGTCCTGATCTCCATTTGCTTTCTGAAATCACTCTCTGCTGGCAGAAAAAAAAAAAAAAAAAAAAAAAAAAGATTCTCAGACAGAAGCTGCCACACTATCAGCAACCGCAGTTGCAGTAGATGAAACAAATCCCACCTTAGGTCTCCCTGAGCCAGAGATCTAGTCTTCCTTTAAAAGCAAACTGAAGCCTACAAGGGAGGAGGAACACACAAAGGACAGGAAGCTGCAGAAAATTATTCCTCTTATCCTGATTTTCCATTAATTGTTATATCCTTTGGATGATCTGGGACTACAACACCAAAATCTGTTAATAGCTTTTATTTATTGCAGTAGCTAGCTATAAATCAGTGCCCTTATTGTTCTGGGGGCTACATATTAAGCATATATAAATGAGTTTATATGATCAACTAACACAAAGATAGACCCTGCCATGCAGAAATGAGCATCTAAGACCTACTTTAATTATACGTATAATTACTGTAGTTGGGCATTCTTTAATGCAAAATGCATGCTGCAGAGATACTCTAGGAAAACATTCAGACAGGTTTATTAGCCACTTGTTCTGATTTTCTCCCTGCTTTTCAGGCATTATCTGTATGGATATAAGTACTTCTCTAGAGGTATAACCACATCCACATGAAAAGCAGTAATTCTTCATCTCTGTGTAGTGACAATACCATTTGCAGTGTAGCAGACCTCAAGTAACCCTGTTGCTATGGGTTTTTGAAAAAAAAACATCAAGCTGGTATGAAATGCATCCCTTTACATTAGGAAACATGCAGCAAAGTGCATTCACAGCGTACAGAGTCTGCACATCACCATTCATTTAAGTAGAGTCAGGATGTTAATTTTAAGCAGAAAAAACATTCTTAATTAACACACTTTGTGGATGCTATTGTTCCGCAGTAAACAAGTCATATGACAAATGAATCTCTGAAATGGATTTAAGTTCACTTGAAACAAGGCTGTCTTGTTCTAGAATGTAAATATTCAGAGGATAAATTGATAAAGATGAATCAATTTGGATTTGTTCCCCAGGTAGAGTGGCCATTTCAAAAGGAGAAATATTTACCTTTTTTAAACTACCCCTCTTGATGGACCCATGAGGATCAGGAATGCTTCAGACCCATCGCACTCAGTTTGAAAGTCCTCTCCAATTTTTTTTTTTCTTTTGGAGATTTTTTTTTTTTCCCACCAAACTGGAAATAATTGTCTGTGATATCCGAATTAGTCTGTGCAATTTTTATCAAGAACATTTGTAATTTAAATTGGATCTGCAAAAGCAAGGGGATAAAAAAAAATATGTTCATTTCATGCTCATTATGTATCTCAGCGAGACTGATGACATTTTAATATTAACATTGTTATGGGTTCCATATGAAAAAAAAATTGTCTACTTAATATTCCAGACTGCTGATTGTAACCTAGTTATTCTTGACAATGGAAAATCAATTGGTATTCTAATTAAAAAGAATAGCAGAGAAATAAACAAAACAATAAAAAAAATAAATCTATTCCATATATTAGATGGAAGCCTGTGTTCACTCCTGAAGCATCTCCTGTCCTTTTTCAGTTTTTTCACAGTTGCTTAGTTTGTACTTTGGCCTTGAGCTGGAAGAACAAAGATGCCTCAAGAACTCAAGGAAGCACAGGCACAAACCAAGCCATTAAAGTCCATATACTGAAAACTTCAGGAAGGGGGTGCAGCTGGAAATAAGAGGTGATCTCTGTCTTGCAGAAAGCCACATTGACCCTGTTGATGAAAATGGTTTTCATGAGAAAGTCCTAAAGCTATTCTTGTTTGTTTTTTTCACAAAGGGCAAGTCAAACAGAATTTCCTTTCCTCGACTTCGCTTAAAAATAGGTTTTCAAAGTGCTTTTTCTGCTTTTCTCCCTTTATTTTCGGTTTGCATCCTTTTAGCTAGGAACAAAATGAAGGAAAAAATGGGGAAAAAAGAACGGAAAACAGAGCAGAAGGAAGAAAAAAACACATATTTTCATTTAGGATTTTCAAAAGGAAAAATAATTTATATTAATAAAAAGATAATTCTTATTAAATTATATGCTTAAAGAAAAGTTTCTATTCTAACTCACAGCCTTCCCAGAATCTTCCCTCTCTGAGCAGTGCGCCTCCCAGAATTAAATCCCTTTTTAGACATTTTTATTATATCTTTCCTTAAACTGAAGAGTGTGTGTAAACATGACTAAATTCCCTTTTGCTGACCACAACACAGTCTCCTATTACTGCAGACAACTTTGGATCCAGCCGGCTGTGGATGGGAATTGCAGTGATTTAGATCTGAAACAACATTAAGTAAAGCATTTAAGCAGCATCAGGAATTTGACATGAATGTGAAGCCTTTAATCCAGACTAAGTTAATGAATAATGTTCAATCTAGGTGCTTGGCCCACCACTCTGTAAAAGCCCACCTTCCAAAAGGATCTGCCTCTACCATTCCGAACCAGTACATAAAGTGTATTGATACATGCTAGGCTTAGAAGAAACCATCATTCACTGACTATAAGTATCTTCTTGGTGGTGCAAAGTGAAGGGAGAAGCAATCACAGACACAAGTATGAACATGTACCAAACATTGGAACAGGCTGCCCAGGGAAGGGGTAGAATCGTCATCCCTGGAGGTATTTAAAAGACAGGTAGATGTGGTGTTGAGGGACATGGTTTAGTGGTGGTTTTGTTAGTTAGGTTGATGATTGGGCTCAATGATCTTAAAGGTCCCTTCAAAGCCAGACAATTATATGGGGAAAAAATCAATATAAGGGTGGGAAAACATTGAAGAAGGTGCCCAGAGAGGTCATGAGATCTCCGTACTTGCAGATTATTTAAGTCTTGATTGGACTCCTGAGCAATCTGATCTGACTTTGAAGCTGAAACTACCTTCAAGATCAGCCGTGCTTTGAGCAGGTTGTTGGAACAGGCCTCCAAAGTTCCCTTCCAGCCTTAGATAACCAGCTATTCTGTGATCATTCTCATTTCATCTGTTCTCCAGCCCATTACAGGTCAAAGTGCTCTACGTCAGAACATTGCATTGTCCCTTCTGGACTTCACTGGGACAGTGAGGAAGTGAATAAAAAAAGGAGGCTGAAAATAATCAAAGACACAGAGAGCAAAACCTGCTCTGGAATGTCACAACTGCAGTATAAACCCTGCCTGAGTTTTCCAGTGCACCTCCCTGAGCAATTTAAGATGGTGTAAAGAAGTATTGCCACCAAGAAAGGGAGATCTTCCACTTTGCTGCTCTTACCTATATTCTCCTAGCAGATCAAGACTAATATAAGTAGTGGAAAAGGTAGAGAGGGGAAGGAAGAATGAAAGAAAAATAGGACTGTCAGAGAAGCATCAGGCTGGAAAAAGGTTATTAGCTAATTCACCCAAAGATAAGTCCTGGGATTGAATTTACTTTTTTTTTTTTTCATTAATCACGATGATGTAAAAAGCAGGAGAGTCTTCACTTCAATACACAAATTTAGAAGGCATTTTCCCTAGCAAGACAGATCAAGCTATCACAAAGAGAGAAACAAATGACCTTGAGGATAAAAGTATTGAAAATGAGATGAAATTTCACAACATGAGCTGCAAGGACCAGTGGCAAGAACATGTGCTTTAGGGAGGAAGTTAGTCAGTTGGAAATGATAGAGAAGAAAGTTCTGAGGATGTTAATCAAACTCAGTGAAACTGGGGTGAAATCTCTCTCATTTAACATTCACTGTCTGCAACACAGGTGATCACAGGCTAATCACCCCAAAATCCCTTTTTAGTCAATAAAGATTGACTTCCTGTATTGACAGAGTCAATAACATGAATCATCTAACCAAATGCTGGTGTCTTCTTCTAGTTGAGAAAAATAAATAGCACCTTATGCAGCACTGATTTTATTGACTCACTTTCTGTTGAGTCAAGGGAGTCTAGAGTAACTTGCACCAAGATAGATGCCTCCACTCTAGTTACTCACGGTTAACCATACTAATGTGACAAATGCAGCCCTGGGAAGCAGTCATTGATATTTTGGAAGGAGATAAAGAATGAATTGGCCTATTCAAGTTGCAAGTACAGCTTTATATGGAACATCACATGCAGCCCCAGCCACCTGCATTCACAAAGAACAAATTCCACTGTGACCTCGTGCAACAAAGACTACAAGGGTTTGCAGGGGAAGGAGAACCTCTCTGACCTAATGAGCTGACTACATGAGCTAAGTTCATGCAGCTGAACAAAGCAATGGCTGGGCATGAATTGACTGTTGTCTATAAATACACTTGGGAGGGAAATGCCAAGGAATGAGAACTATTTGAACTAAAGGACATTACTGGCAAAAGAACAAATACATCTAAATTAGCTGTACATAAGTGCAGGAGAGAAATAAGGAGGTTACAGCTGATTATAACAGCCCCCCATTTGGAGAAACAGGGGCAAACACTATATGTGTTAAAGAGGAAGCTCATTTGTTTAAAAAGGGATTTAGAGGCACAGTAGCCATTGCCAACAGGGCACCAGATGCAGTGCGCCAGGAGACCAGTGTTATTTCTAGGTTCTTATATGCCTTCATGGGACATCTTTCAGGCAGGGAAGACCATCCACCTCTAATGGCCGATGAGCATGCTCCAGAGGTCAAACTAGCAATTCTTCCTGGCTTTACTGTGAAGCAGAGAAAAATTCAAACACAGGCACAGTGTAATAACCCCAGATTGAATTTAGCTGCTGCCTCAGGGCTAAAATGTGTAATGCGGTGGGGAAAGTATAATGTGGTTCTGTAATATCTGAAATTGGTCAGGGGTCCAATATTGTGTTCAATAAAAAAAAAAAAAAAAAAAAAAAAAAAAAAAAAAAAGAATTGTCATTCCATCACCAAAATCTGCAATACTGCAGTGTCAGACCTACCACCGGTTTGGAAAAATCCCTCCAGGAAATCTTCTTTTGCTGGTAGCACCTTACTTTTCTGGAATAACAAATTCGTTTGGTTTGTTGTTTTTTTCCCACAGTTACTGTCCACAAGCTCATCAGACAACACCCAGAGGAGGCAGTATGGACGTGGGACTCTGCTGAGACATTACTTAAATATTCCTAAACAATCCCTTCCGCATCTCACACCTCCGTTTAACAGTTCTTAAGCTTTCCACAGCTCAACCTAGTGAAGGAGAAAATTAACTAAATAAATATGGACAGATTTAACCAGCTTGCTCATCTGACTTTATTATTTATGCTGAATTGCCTCTAAGTTCTTTGCCCAGCCTTCGGCTTGGCTGCCACTCAACCAAGGTGCCAGAAGAGTCGAAAGCCATCATGTCTTTTGAGCTGATAGAAGGATAAATCCCCTCTGACACAATCAGTGTCTCTTGCTAATTGTTTCTGGCTCATCGTGACAAGCAATTAGTTTTAATATCCCAGCTAAGTTCGCTCTGATGATGTGATATCAGTATCAATCACATTAATGACCCATCTGCTAGGAAGCCAAGGCAAACTATTATCAAGACCAACTTCAGCCCATAAGAAGGCTGTGCGGCTATCAACACACGGCTGTACTGTTATTTCTAAGTTAGGGAGCAGTTGATTCGTGTCTGAGTGATGCTTTTAACCAAGCAGAAGTTTACACCCATCCCGTCCAAATGTAGGCTCTTACCACTGGCATTTACTCCAGTCCTGCTGAAATCAATAATGAGAAACAGGGACCTCCAGATGGCAAGTCAGGCCACCGATGAGCTGAATTGTCCCTGGAAGGCACTCATCAGTCATTGATGGAAGTTGAATAGCCCCATAATGTAGGTACTTCATTTCAGTGCCTAAAACCAGGTGGGTTGAATCTGGGCCTCCGTGCATTGGGAGCAAGAGAAGAGCTAAATCCAGCAACACCACACTGTTATAAAAGTCTGTTTGTTTTAAATATTTTTCTGGCCCCTATTGCTGGAATGACACACTGCCTTATATTTATTAGAATATTTATCCTCATGGCCCCACTCAGAGTAATGCAAGTGTTATTATTAAACTGGGTTGAAGCATCAAAATTGTGTTTTGTGGGAAATGTCAATGTTTTAAAAGCAGGTTTTATAAAAATTAAAACAGAAACAGATATTAAAGTACAAGTCTAAAAAAATACGGTTTCTGAGGAAGACAATCTTTTGGAAAATTTTGTCAGAATATGAGTCTTCCATTTTAAGTTACAGAATCATAGAATGGTTTGGGTTGGAAGAGATCTTAAGGATCGTTTAGTTCCAACCCCCCTGCCATGGGCAAGGACAAGTTCTGCTTATTGATGATATACAATATGTGCACCTTATTTCATGGTAGCAATAATTAGTGTGTCATCCAAATTTTTAATGAGATTGTTCATACCCAGGCCTCAAAACTTTTAAAAAGCTTGCACAATTATCCTGTTTTACAGACAAGGAAAATGAGGCACAGATAAATAATTTGGTAATGAAGAGCTTAGTGATAATTCCTCAACAAACCCTCCCATCCTCCTCTAAAGCATCTATGTTGTTTTGTTTTTTTTTTTTATTTAAATCTGTTACCTCCTTTTCCTCCTAAGCCATCTTTTCCCACAGTGTCTAATGGGGCAATAGTCCTCTCCATTAATGGATGTGACAAAAATCACTGTGAAAATCACTGCAGCAGGTTTGATTGGCCTCAGCATCTTAAATAAAAACACGTCGGGGCATTAGATCAGTCTGCTAAGAAACTCAGAAGTACTTCAGACAAGCTAAAAAATATCTAATCACACTGTAGGGGGCTCCAGGTTTGTGGTATGATGCAGATTATAAATACAGGTATGTAGAGAAAACTTTGTAACAGGATGTTTTATCCCCTCTGCTGGGTTTCTTCCACCTCCCTCTAAATCGCCGGGTTAGACAGAGGATGCTGGACTCAAGAGATTGCCTGCCAGAAAGAATTACCATTAAAAAAAATTGCTTGAAATGAAAAAGATCAAAGAATTAGAGGACCCCTCCCAAACAGCTGCTGATCAAAGAGCCACAGAGCGAACAGGACACAGTTATTATGAGAAGAGCTATCAGGAGGGATGGTGGATTAGAGGTGTTTCAGGTGGAAGGCAGCAGTGTTAGGAGTTAATGAATTCCCTGGTAAAAAAAAAAAAAAAAAGAAAAAACGAAAAAAAAAACAGGCAAAAGCCACTCTCATACAGCTTTATCGATTTTTCACCACACTAACTTCACATTAAGCAAGAGCAGGTCACAGCCAAGTCAGGACAAATGAAAATATAATTGTAGTCAGTGTGGGAGAGTGGACTTTTTGCTGTTGCATTAAAGCTGAGTCTTTGATACCAAGGCAGAAGCAAATGTTTCAGTTTTGCTTAATTTTTTTCCATAGCAACTTTATTCAGCCTCATTTCTCAAGACACTGATTTTTAAAGGGAGAGATATTCTCATTTGCCACATGCATACACACTTGCTCTGGATCCAGCACATGGGAGAGCTGTGAGGTCCCTCTCCCGGCATGGTAGGGGTATAAAATAAAGCAGGAACAACACAGAAAATGGAGAGTTTTATCCCTTGCTCTGTATCCTGCAGCTCAGGGTGGGGTACAGATGCCATTCTGGATGTGGTGACGAATCCCATCATCCATAAAAGGGTTAAACACTGGGCATATATCTTTATTAGTAAATTAAAGAGTACTGTGGAGAGTCCTAGGTACTGATTTCAATGCCATTGTGCTGTTGGAATAGCCCACACCAAGAGCTTTTTCCTCTGTACACTTCCCAGTCATGGGCCAAGATGTAGTACAGGTCAAAGACCATCCCCAGCAAGCAGTATTGATGAAAATACCTTGTTTTGGAAAGTAGAAGAGCTAAATTATAGGAAATAATATTGCTGTCTGCCAGCTGGTATGTGTCCCAGAGAATTTGCCTCATGCAAGTTTAATTTTCTAACCTGGGCTGGGTCCCTCAGCCCCAGTGTCCTCAGCTTCCTGAGGCTGGCTGAGAACTGTCTGATCCCCCGGCTTTCCCTACTGCACACTTGTGCTTTCTCTCTTGGCTTTAGCAAAGAAGTCTTTTATGGAGTTTTCTGTAAGAATTTTCCTGCCCTAAACTCCACTGACGGAAAAGGGAGCAGGAACTCCAGATGCATTGTCTTGCTTGGGGAAAGAAGCCTGCATTTCAAGCAACCAAATTTATGAATCCATAATGAATCACTACTGTGGGATGGTGAGATACCCTCCCCTTCTCCTTAAAGACACAGAGAAAGAATTACAAAGGCTCTCCCAGAACAGTTCGCTTTTATTAACCCTGTAATTTGCTGAAGAGTTTTAGAAGCGGAAGAATGTCCTTCTCAGCACAAGAAGGGCCCAGTGGAGGGCCATGAAGATGATCAGAGGGCTGGAGCACCTCTGCTATGAGGACAGGCTGAGACAGTTGGCCTTGTTCAGCCTGGAGAAGAGAAGGCTCCAGGGAGATCTTACAGCAGCCTTCTAGTACCTAAAGGAGGCCTACAGGAAAGAGGGGGAGAGACTCTGGATCAGGGTGTATAATGATAGGACGAGGGGTAACGGTTTCAAACTGAAAGAAGGTAGATTTAGATTAGACATTAGGAAGAAATTATTTACTGGAAGGGTGGTGTGGCAGTAGAACAGGTTACCCAGGGAGGCTGTGGATGCCCCATCCCTGGAAGTGTTCAAGGCCAGGCTGGATGAGGCTTTGAGCAACCTGGTCTAGTGGGAGGTGTCCCTGACCATGGCAGGAGGGTTGGAACTAGGTGATCTTTAAGTTCCCTTCCAACCCAAACCATTCTCTGCTTCTATGATTCTAACCACTAAAATGTAAATTATACATGTTAAATTGTATGTGTACACGTCTGCACAGCCACATGCCAGGAGGTATGTCATATCTGAGAGGGACTGCGTACCTTGATGTGGATATACTAACCCCTACCATTCATATCCTCGGTGGCTATGCAATAACCTTAACAGCACCTGAAAGTTCTACTAGACTGCAGTCTATAGAGCAGAAAGAAAATCCATTCTCTCCTCTTGAGCTTTTTATAGCAAAGGGGATGAGGAGCCAAATCCAAGGAACATTAGAAAATTCTGCCCAAGGTGTTTTAAACCACGCTTGTCATCATGGTATCTGAGCTGAGTATCTCAAGCTGGCTTCAAAGTCCAAGCCAAGCATTACTTCAAAGCTTTAATGCATTTTTCAGTATGCCACAACATTAAAATGAACTTGAAACATATTCCTGAGCTGATGTAATTGCTGAGTGCTCTGATCAGAGAAGTATTTGCTCTTTATTGGGATATACTTACTGACATAGAGTGCATCTGCTTGGGCTGAAAGTCATTGTATTTTGTGTTATTTTTTAATACAGAATCACTGAAGAGCAAGGGATTTTCATGTTAATGAAAATAAACTTCTCTTCAGGTGGATTTGGTTCTTCATTTCTGTAGAATTACTTATTGTTTGCCCCATACGAGCTGAGAAAAGAGCTCTCAGTAGAAGAGCACAGAGTAGGAACAAAGAACTAACAAGGGAGTATGTCAAGACCAGTTTTCCACCCAAGAGTGCAGGCAATGGTGTAATAACAGGTGGTTATTCCAGAAAAAGCTACATCTTTTCAATTCCAGAAACCCCAAAACTCCGTAACAGGTGTAAGACTTTTTTACAAAAGATTGAAATTCCTAAAACCACACTGCATCTAGGACTCTCTGGTTAATCTACAGCCCAACTGCAGACCAGAGACTTTCAGCTTTTCTGGTTTGAAATGACAGTGTGCTTTAGAGGTAAGTTTTTATTCCAGTAGCAAAGGTTGTCTTCTGGTAAGGCAATCTTCAGCATCCAGGTGGGAAATGTTTGTGATTTTGAGCTGAAAGTTTTCTGCTTCGGATCCCATTTCTGAGCGATGCACAGAGGTGAAGGGAAGAGAAAAAATATTTAGATGATCTGAACGTTTGTAAGAAGGAATGAAAGGCTGAAACTGGATAAAGAAGTCTGACCATTCAGGTTCTTTCTTCAGGTCCTTTTAACTCTCCAGAGTGCTCTGAAGCAGGAAAGATTTTTCTCCCTAATTTAGAGTTTTCAACCATGAACCCTGAACCTCAACCTATATGTGAGCAACTGCCATGTAACATCAACGGCAAAGTACCCACCAGGCTTAAGTACTCTCTGAGACACCTCCTTTCCTGAAATGTGAACACAGTTTGTGGTAGGATGCCGTTGTTTTCATTACGGTAAGCTACCTTCACCTTCATTACAGGTCAAGGGATGAGAATGAGATTAAAAAACTGTGGTCAAAGAAAGACAAATGTGATTACCTCAGAAGGTGATACGCAAGCGTGGCCTATTGGTTTCTGGATTTAAACTGGTATCTTCACGAAGTGTTCTGCTGGAATATGCAGACGGAGGTGTACATTGTCGCTGTCCCTGGCACAGCTGACACTGTATTATGCTTAACGAGGTTATGTTTTATACCAAAAGAATTGTTTCCTAGAACTGCCTAACCCTTTCCATGATCTACCTACAGAGAAAGCCGAGACAAATAGCTGAGTTGAGATGCCTCAACTGCAGACATAATCCCAACTAATCATCCGATTAGGTGGTGTGACTCTCACCTTTATCAGTATTTAGGATTACACAGGATATCTGTACGAGAGCAAGGAAGAGATCCCAGATTTCCCAGCATCCAAACACCTGGACCACACGTCCCTTACTGAAGACAGTTTCCTTGTAGGTGCGTAATTAGTTAAAATCCCCAGCACACGCCACTGGAAAGCAGAGATAGCAAAAAAGGGGATAATGTGAAGGGCAGTATTGAATTTGGCTGCAAGAGATTGAGATGCATCCCTTTATTTCTCTCTTTCTTCCTTGGAAAGCACAATTAGCAGGAGCCAATGAGGCTCAGAGGCATTTCTGCAGTCTCTCTGTGATCTGAGTCTCAGTCTCTGTGAATATTTGCTATTATTTCAGTAGATCATGATTTTGCCAAGAAAGGAGAGCACCAGAAAAAGAGAAAAGCCTCCCTGTATTGCCAAGCTGATCAAATCAAGCGTTTGGATCCTGTTTCAGGAGAAATATTGAACACACAGTGCTTAGAACAAATTGACTGATATTCACTCCAATAGTTTGTGTTTGGTTTTTTATACGCTAAGAATGGGAGCCCTGCATTTGAGTCAAGCCTTGGCTGGGTTTCAGGTCTGGAGAATGGCTGAAAGAATTTTCCTGGAAATCCAGTGCCTTTCTCCTACTTCGGACTCTCTTTCTATAGCTCTAGTGATTTCTGGACTTGCCGTGTTAATTAGTGTATGTAATTGGGCATTCTGGTAAAACGCAACAAACCCAGTGAGAAGCAGGCAATACTTAAGAGTTCAAAGCTTTCCTTTAATTCAGCCAGCCTTCTTATATATTCAGCCTTGTTTCGCCCTACCAGTCAGTTGCTGAATGGAAGGATAAGGTTCTTTATTCCAACCTCATACTTACCTAGCCTCCGGGCAGCTCCAACCCCCTCCTTTTAATTATCACTCCAAAAGCATAGAGCCCACGGTTACATGAGTCACAAATTATATCTCCCGGCAGTGCATAATGCTCCTTCTCACACCTACAGAGGATGAGTCATTAAAAAATAG
The DNA here is from genome assembly GCA_008658365.1 of Alca torda. Classification (NCBI taxonomy): domain Eukaryota; kingdom Metazoa; phylum Chordata; class Aves; order Charadriiformes; family Alcidae; genus Alca; species Alca torda. Next base: position 162,942,918 of record CM018077.1, read on the forward strand.
AAAAAAAAAAAAGAAAAAAAAAAGAAAAAAAAAAGGAAATTCAACATTCCTCATCGATAGAAGCAGAAGGAAAAACATCAAAGAAGAAACTACGGATGGACATATCACCCCAAGTACAGATAGCTCCCTTTGAAATGGACAAAACATGGAGTTTGTCTTCAGGTGAGTTTTGTCTCATACAGTGTCGTAGTAAGGAAACAGAGTTATTACGTTCCCACTACGGCTCTTCCTAGCTGTTCCTCAGTTGAGGAAAACTCAGCAGAAAAGGTCAGTCTTGCAACAAGAGGAGGGAAAGGAGACAGAGCAAGTATGGAAGAGCTGAAGCATCTTCCCATGTAAACTAGGAATTGGTTCCCAGTGCTTTTGAAGATGAACCAGGGATGGAAGAGACAGCAAAAAGAGACTGGGATTGAATGCAAGGCCAAAACGTGCAAGGAAGAAATTTTTCACTACAAAAGTGGTGAGACACTGTCCCAGGTTGCCCAGAGAAGTCGTGGATGCTCCATCCCTGGGAGGTGTCCCTGCCCATGGCAGGGAGGTTGGAACTAGGTGATCTTTAAGGTCCCTTCCAACCTAAACCATTCTATGATTCTATGATTACTGCTTGGATCTGGCTCTCAAACGGAAACCGAATGCACGTGTGGCATGTCCACTACATCTAGGCACAGGGCGGGTAGGAGGAGACCTCTGGTCCAAACTTCTTCTCAAAGCAGGGCTGACTTTAAAGGAAAATCAGGTTGTTTTAGGCCTTATCCATCTTGATGTAGATCAGTCACTCTGCACATACAGGATATAAATGGACAATCTAACTGGCTCACAGGAGGATAGGGGGAGCACACTGCCAAAATGTTTCCCTGGGGAAAGCATCATCTGTCATGTCATTGATGGAGGGTTATTTGTCCCCCAAGGATCAACTAAGAAATATCACATTGGTGGTTTTGTTGTTTTGTTTTGTTTTGTTTTGTTTTGCTTTTTTTTTTTTTTTTAATTGTGCAACTCTAGCTCATTGAAAAGGGAGGTGTTTCCAGGAACATAAGCAAGGAAGATTTCCCTCCATCTAGGATGTTACCAGATGAACTGTATGTTCATCTGATGCCTGTTGTGTTATTTGGCGGTGATTAATAAAATCTCAGGAGTGATGCTTCTAGTGAAGATAAATCTCAGGTAGACAGGTAAACAAACACATTGGAGGAAAAGACTGGGCGGGGGGCAGAGGGATCCATCAGCATCTGCCAGCTCAGGAAAATAACACTCCTGAACAAGAATGTGCTGAGGAAGCTGTATGGAAAGCCAAACCTCGTAAAGTACAAAATGCCTCACATTTCTACATCCTAAAATTCAGAGACATTGCAGTAAAAGCACGATATATGCAGTTGTTCTCTGTCAGTCTACAAACAGGTCTCTTTTGCCTTAAACATCTTTGTAGTGCTTTGTGGCTTTACGTCCTTGTATTGCTCTGCTTGTTCTCCACATCATCCCTCTCCTCTGGCAAAGTTTGAGACATTGACACCTGAGCTCTTTTCAGTATCAAAAATTCAGAAAACATCCTGTTTTCCTTCTCCTCCTCCCCTTGTGGACCAAGCTGAGGATGTCTTTCCTCCCTTTGCTCCTGTAGGAGTGAGGAAATAATTATCAAAACCTTTTGAGCCCTGTTCATTCCATAATATATAAATATACTAGCTCAGGGTTATCAAGGTATTTGTTCTTAAAATCCTTTTTTTTTTTTTTTCATGTTTTCCTTTTGTTTTCATGTAGCGTATGTACAAATTTCATGTGGTTTTGATTTTAAAATCAGAATAACAGTATTGTCTGGTAGGCAGGACCCTAATTTTTCATGAAGTAATTTCTCATATCAGCTAAGGAATCCAGTGCCAAAGAAATTTAAGATTTTAATCTGACATTGGAAAAGTATGGGCCTGAAATATGGCAAAAGCCAGAGCTAGCTACTTTAAAATAGGCTCGAGAGAAGTTAACATGTTGGACACGTAGTTCAGTCCAACTGTTCCCACACTCCTGATCCTACAGCAAGAAGATCTACAGACCTTAAGAAAAGTCACTCTACTGATGACAACAGTGTCATTTTACAGGATCTTGTTCCTCTACAGCATGACCCAGAGTACAGTGTTTAACAAGCCAGGAGCTGAACTAAGTGCAGCTGTTTAATGAGGTTAATACGTGAGGGTGCATGCATGCTGAAAGATCATGATGCAAGTTCTTGGTCTGCCTCATACCAGTACCACCTCTCCAAAGGGACAGTGCCAGACAGAAAAAGAAAAAACAGTTCCTTGCTGTATCAATATGTGTCTTCCCAAGAAAGGATTACATGGGGAAGGAGGAATTTGTTCTCCAAACTCTTAACTGTATGCCTATGCTAATAGATTAAAACATCTGGCACTGGAGCCAACTGGTTTATGCATACTATTCAACTCTCTCTCTTCCCCAAAGCAGGCTGGGATCCATGCTGCCTGCTGAGGTGTCCCCTGGCCCATTTTGGCTCCTAAACTATGCCTAAGATTTGTTGGAGGATGTTGATACAGCCCAAAATCATCACCATTCTTGCAATTTTGCTGTGTAGAAAACATAACTTCTGTGCTTGAGAATATTGTCTGGCAAAGCTTAATTTACTAGTACAGGTAAGAAAAGCTCTTGATGACTTTTCTCATATCCCTGGGGACGATTCTTGTAGGCATTTGGGTGTTTTGGTGCTTGTTGGACTGTTTAACTTCATGCTGAACTGGAATGAGCACAAGACAAACCCATGGTCTTCCCTATAGTGTGAGTGGCCATGTCCCATGCTTTCTTCTGGCCCAAGCTAATTATTTCCTATATCATAACATAGTTTGAACAGGAAAGGTGGCAAATACTCTTGTGCTCTACCTTACAGATCCCGGCAATCAAATGAACGATGGAATCTTGAATTTGGAGTCAAAGAAGACACCACTCCCTTGGCAAAGGCTTTCACTGGCGAGGTGCAATAGAAAGATTTATTCCAGCCAGATTTCAGAGGAAACTAAAGAGTGAAACTGTTTGGCGCCTCAGTCTGTCAGTGGGAACCAGACTTTTCTGACAAGAAAGGCTGGATCAGCGTCTCATGTGACTTCAGAGGAGAAACCCAGACACTTTGCCACTCAATTTTCCCTCTCAGATCAATCTGGGACATGTGCGGAAGCTCTGAGCTGCCAGACATGGCTAAGAAAAAAGAAGGGAGGTGCCTGCAGAGCCATCAGCTGTCACATAGTGCTGGATTATTATCCAAACATCTTGAATTTAGATATATAAATTCTACTTAAATAACTTCTTATGTGTCTGAATCCTCCACTGAGCATGGCTGTGGGTGTGCTACCTATTCATAACCTCAGCCATTTAACCTGGACCTGGCAGAGAACAGTTTGCTTTTGCTTATTTGCGTACATTCATCTTTTTCTTCCAAGCTTTGCAGTGCAAGGACTAAGATGAAATACAGACTGCTTTGTTCTGGAAGGTAGGAAATATTGAAGGTGGTATGAATGTTTCTGTCCTGGTAAGAGCTCCAATGTAGGAAAAGCAGAGAATGTGTGTTGTTGTGCCTTAACAAAGCACTGTGAGGGACACAAGTCTAGCACTAACCCATTATACTAAGTTCTGCCCATAATACTGACTCCTGCCCAGCTGTTAGTTCCTTCTTCATCTTATCTTCTCCCCAGCCCTGTGACAGTTAACAGACATTAATTCATCCTGACTTTACAGGGAAAACAGAAATATCAGTCATCAGCTAAGGGAAACCACAAATCAAGTCATTATTCCTTGAAATAAGATAGTACTGGATGCCCCTAGACAGGGTCAGGGATTTGCTGTGGTCAACAACACTCAGACATGTAGGACCGGATTCATTTCACCTTCCTAGAGGGCACATACCTACATCTCAGTGTATCATCTCAGACTTGCTCTATAGTCAACAGAGGAAAAGAAGAATGTTCAGGGCACATTTCATCTGACCTTGTTTCACTATTGACTCTAGCCTGAGAGGAGGTGATGAAAGGAGTCTTGCACCTCTACATAGCATTAGCTTCCCTTTGCAAAGTAAGGATGTAAAATTACTACGTTGATGTTCTGCATCTTGGGAAAAAAAAAAAGTTTAAAAGCGGGACAGAAAGGGCCTGAAGCCTTGTTTTCCACACGCTCATCCATATTTCACCTGTGTTGCAAGGAACCACACCGTCTCCAAAAATATCTACTTTGTCACAGATTCCCACAGGCCTCAAGTCCTTGGTGGCTTGACCTTCCCTTCCCTCAATGATACAGCAAATCATAATTGTCCAGTGGCAATAGCTGCTGTAAAAAGAAGAGTGCTCACACCTCCTGCTTCCTTTCTGCAGGCATCAAGGCCATGGACTGGAACAAGGTAGGCTCAGCACAGACTGAAAGGTCCCACTGATGCATCCAGAGCTCAGAAAACCTCATGTCTAAGTTATCTTAGAAGCTTCCCTAACCTTTGCTTGTTTCCCACCCTGTTCCACACGCCTGTTTTTCCTGTCACTTGTATTCTCTTAATTGCTTGATGCTAATGGTAGTGAAATTCTAGCAACGTACTTTTTCCTATTTCCTTTTTGGGTCTTGAAAAGAAGTCATTTAACCTTTTGGGCTGATGGATTTTCAAGGGGGTTGTACAGCTGTGGAATCTGAGAAGTGCAGAAAGGTGAAAAGAGATGGAAGCAAATAAATTAAAAAAAAAAAAAATGTCTAGAGCTACTATTACCCAAAGAAACGTGCTCTGAGAAGCTTTGCAGATCTGTATTTCTTCCTGCCATTGACTGTCCATGTGGGCCTGTCCTTGCTTTAGAGGCTTTTAATTCTCAATAAAATGCAGGAGGAACAATAATAATATATTAGACACCACTGTTAATTAAATAGCACAATGCAGAAATCTTCTTAAGGGATTATCTGTGATAGAACCTTGGGTTTAACACTGTTTATGCTCAGAGGTTCATATGACGACAGACCACCAAAGTAGTGGGTCTGCAGTCTTCAAAATAAATGGCATTCTTTAATAATCAAGTTTTTAATTTTGCAGATTAAGAAACAGGATTATCAGCCCCTGATTTGTCCACCAATGGCTATAATTTTGCTCACAAAAAAAAAAAAAAAAAAGCAGGATTAGTCGCTGGTTAGAAAGAATCAAAAGCTAAAAAAATCAATATGGTATTGCTCAGGCAACGTGACTCAAGTCCTGTCTTTATTACTGCTTTCCATATGTGGCCTTCTAGTTTGTATTTTCCCCAACTGGAAAGTGGGAATAATAACATATCCCATATCAGTATCCCAGGAGAATACATTGTTTTAAGTTATCTTAGTTTTATCTGTGCATTTATAGATAATATAACATGCTAGGTACCATTGTATTTAGTGTTCTGAACATACTCCTTTGCATTAAAAAACACAAACAATATGTCTCATAGTGTCTTGCTTTCTTATCTTCTCCCCTGGGAAAAATTTTTCTTCCCTGAGAAAAAGCGTGTACATTGGAGTGCTGATTTGGTTGGCTTTGCTTTAACATAACTATTTCTGAGCACTATGTGTTAGAGAAAGGAAATCAAATGTAAAAGTGCTTCATTCTGGGAACTGCAAGTGTTGCCCGAAGTAATTATGAGAGGGGAAAGAACGAAAAACAAGAAAGAAAAAAAAAAAGATGTACACTGTACATTTAAGGCAAATAAGGCAAATATAGCACTTTTAGTAAGTGAAGCTGAAACTAAGGAATTGGATGTGATATCTTACGTAGAGCTTAATCTCAAAATGCAGTTTGATGTCTGGAAGGCTCAGTCTGCTGTCTGGGTGCTTCTCCTCTGCCCTCCTGCTTTCCAGAGGCCAGTAAGTGATGCAATGCAATGACCAGACAGCTAGAAGCAAGCAATAAAAGAGTAAACCCTCAGGGAGAGTTCTGAGAAGGAGAGAGGGTATGATAAAGGAACACACACAAATATGTAGGGGAATTAGCAAAAAAAAATAGTAATAACAGAAGGAAAAGTCAATAAATAACAGCATTGATTTTCTGATGTTCTCTGTGTGTATACGTGCAATACTACTAACTTCGACTTTTTAATCAGTTGAGCCAGTCTGTATTGGTTAAGTATTTTTCTGCCTGAATAACGCTATAGCTCGAATATCTTAGCCTGAGCTGTCTTTACATACTATTTTATCTCCCATGAGGTTCAGCTAAAAGAAAAGACCTCAACCTTTACAACTGAGAGATCAGATGGGAAAAAAAACAATGACTGTAACAATATTCAAAGGAGAAATAATTTCCCTTGTGCACCAAACTCATCCATTTGGGTTCAATTTATAAAATAACTTTCCCCATGACTGACAAAAAGCTTGTGGTCGTTTCTTTTGCTCTTCTTTCACAGCCAACAGGGAGCTGAAGAGAAACAAACTGAAAGAACGTATTTTCTGAAGCTTAATGAAATCTTACAGCAGGATTAACGATGAATTGAAAAGGGGGCAGCTGCAAAACAGGAGCTTTCTGAAGAGTGCTTCTAATATTCTATAGAAAGTGTATGTGAATTTTCCAGGAAGCCACAGAGACTCAGTAATTAACACTGACCACCGAGAAAAGTTCAAAGAGAAAAAAAAATACCCATTTTTTTTTGGAAAAAAAATAACCAAATTCTTACTTACTTATTTATAGCTATCCATAAAAACAGAATGGGATTTCACATAATGCACTGAAAGTTCCCTTTATAACAGCTGTGTTATTTTTTACACTCTTTTCCACTTTTTACTGTCCCTTTTTAAGGAAACAAGTGAACCAGAGGGCCAGTAAAGCAATGTAAACTGGCATACATGAGTAGTGCTACGTATACTACATGTGCTTGTATAACAGCACACTGGTTAATAGCTACTGGTTGCTTTTTACCTTCCAGATGTTGTCTTTAAAATGTGAGGATCACAATTTGTGACCGCTGTGTGCATGCGCAGCCACAGGTCAAGCAATTTAAATAACATATTTATAGTGGTCTGGTCCCATGACCCTGGCAGTCACTGGGGGAAAAAAAAAAAAAAATTCTTACTGACTTCAGTAGATTTTGTCCCAGCTTCGAATCACAGAATCAGAGAATGGTTCGGGTTAGAAGGGACCTTAAAGACCATGTAGTTCCAACCCCCCTGACGTGGGCAGGGACACCTCCCACTAGACAAGTTGCTCAAAGCCCCCTCCAGCCTGGTCTTGAACACTTCCAGGGATGGGGCATCCCCAACTTCTCTGGGCAACCTGGCCAGTGTCTCACCACCCTCCCTGTAAAGAATGTCTTCCTAATATCTTATCTAAATCTTCTCTTCTCCAGGCTTGTTCATACAACTGTTCCCACCATGATCCAGAAGAGCTGGTTCAGAGAGCAACCTGATCTTCAGTTTGGTCTCCAGTGTTGTGGTGGCAAAGTCAACTGGTCTGGCTGGAAATCAGTAGTGTAGAGGATGAGCTGGACATGGCTCCAAAGTCACATATTACAGCAGGGGAGACTGCGTTGGAAAGCCGAGGACTGAGGACTCACTCTACAGGCACAGAGTAATAACTCAGGCAGTTTCTTTGGCAAAGGGCTTTGGGATCCTTCTGGAAACTGCTCACTGGATATCCATGCTGCAATCCTACAAACTAGCTATGAGCTGGCTGGGACACCCCCATGGCACAATATGCCTGTGCTGGGGGAAGCTGGGTTTAGCCTCAGTGTGTCCCTACGCCTGGGAATCGAGCCCTATCGACTGAGTCTGCTGCATCCCACTCCAGACCCATCAGGTGTGAATTCAGCTCAGGGGCATAGTGTTGCTTGGGATGACGAGTGCCCCATGATAGCTTATTGCTCCCCCAAAAGGACTCTTGTATAAGGACTGGTTAAATAGTTTATGTTGTAACATGTTATTTCCATTCCTTTCCTTAAACCTTGGGTTAAATCTCCAGCAGACACATACTGCTGATTTTTCTGCCTCTTCTACCAGACAGAGAGAATTTGTTCTGTCCTCAACAATTGATAACTCATCTGCCTTTTGCCCTCCTCCCCTGTCATCTTGCCTATGGTCATGCAGGCTGCTGTGGCATCTCCCTTTGAAACCCACCTCCACCTAACACACACCTCTCACATCCCTGCACCGCCTTTAGCTAATGGAAATTCATTTGCCCTCTGCAGAGGTTGCGTGCACGTTTTCCATAAGGGAAGGTACTGGTTCCTTCTCCTTCCTGGACGTTAGGTTTGCACCGATCAATCTTTTATTTCCTTCACATTAATCTCACCCTCCTATTGCCAATTTACACCATGCCATACCCTAGCATAAGCGAGGGTTATGGTTGTCGTTTATCCTGTCTCCTTGCACCCCAATATCCAACTAATTGTTTATGAAGCCATGCCTTGGGATACCCTTAGAAACTGGGATCCCTCAACTTACATCACAGAAAGGAACTCAAGGAAAGGTAAAATTAATAGTAGTTACACTGAAGGTAACGCAGAAACTCAGTGGCCTCACTGATCATTGGATCTAAGCCTCTTGTGTTTACCCCCAGTGCTATTCCCTTCTGCCTTCCTTCAGGAGATGTGTGTTTGTTTACATATATATGGACTATATGATGATGCTGAGCTGTCTTTGCAGCCCAAGCAAGGCTGGAACCCCCAGCAAGAAGCCCCCAAAATTCTGCTTGTTCATCTTTCTCACCAGCATCCTTCTATGCTACTGTGGGCAGGATCTGCGCAACTCTGCAAGGTGATAATTAGAAACGTCAGGCAGCAAATTCCCTCTGCGTAGAAACCAAGCAGCAAGCTGACACAGGCAGGGGGTGTTTTTTGTTTTTTTCTGGGGGGTTTAGAGACTTCCTTGGCTTTAACATCCCTGTCCATGGCGGTTTCTGTTCCTTCTCCCCTTTGCAGGTATCACTTCCATCATCCCAAGTGATCTACAGTTCTCTCTCCTGAAAGTGCCTTTGAAAGCCAGAGGGAGAAAAAGGAACACACAAGAATCGATTGGGAAGAAATCAGTACTCATCTGCAATTTTCACCCAGCACCTCTTAAAGCCTAAACTGAACCAGTCACCTCTAGCAAGGGAATAAAACCTAGGAGGTTATCCTGAAAATCAGGATAACAGCAGGGAAGGGAGAAGTGCATCTTCCCCAGTTCCCTTACGCAAACTGTGACTGTGCTGTGGGAGGATTAGTCAGAGCCGCTTCCAGGTGACGGATCTCAGAAGGATTCGGTCACACTTGCAGGTATGATGATGCACGGGAACCTTGGAACTGGAAGCATCTGTATTTTTAAGAACTGAATACCACGTATTACTCACCAATGTGTATTGTGATCCCCAATTACTTTATGAAAGTCCTGTGAGAAGGCAGAACAGTCATCCCTGGGGTGGAAATCTTGTATTCAAACCCCTTCTCTGCTGGGAAGGATGTTTTGGTTCAGCAGCAAACAAATTTGAACAAACTTTTCTCTCTACCCTATAGGTCTTAGGTCAGATAACTCAAAGTTAGTGTTTTTTGGTTTTGCTTTTTTTTCTCTTTGAAATAAAAATATGTGCCTTTGAAAGCGTGTAATTTTGTTTGCTACAAAGGAAAGCACTTTTCTGTGGGATGCTTGCTTGAAACAGGCAATAAAGAAAGCAGGCAAGGAAACAATGGGCGTGATTACTGAGTTTGTTCAGTGCACTATCGTGATTCAAAATTCAGGCTTAGCATTAAAGCACAGCCTGGATTTTCATTCAGGTCTTTTCAACGTTGGCAGAGTGCCTAACCCATGCTGGAGTTAAGCTCTTCCTGGTCTTATCACTGAAGTTGGGGGGGGGGGGGGTTTGCCTGATATATTTACAGCAAGTGTAGATGGAGAGCGTATTTTGCAGGTGTATGTGCTACCCAGCACATTATAAAGCCTATTCATTGCTATCTTCACTTCAGTGAATATTTACACATTTCTATGCAAAGCACAACAGCATCAACAGGCAGAAACCTTGCAGTGTCCTGTGTGAAGCACTTTTCTTGTTGAGAGACACATTTTCTTTTTTCAGAGAGGGAAATATAACCCACAGCATGGTTCACCAAGTGGTTATAGTCCCTGAGGGTAATTGCAGAGGTTTCATTGTAAGTACAAAATAATGATTAAACATAACTGCATTAAAATATTTAGCCAACGCCATTAGAGAAACAGGTAACAAATTTATTGCTGTGGCAACCCAGGGAGACACTGTGCCATGGAGAACGACAAGAATAAATTCATCCAGCCATTTGTTTCCTTCCCCCTGTAGATAGGAACGCAGCAAGTATCTTCACGGCATTAAGAGGTGTTGGCTATTGCTCCTTGTTAACCCCGTCACTGTTGAGCTTATCACCGTGGTGCAAGGAGAATTTGCCAGACACCACAGGGGTGGCACAAAGGACTTTGTGCCTGGAAAGCTGCAGAATTTCTTTGTTGACTCAGATGGGCTTTATAGAACAAATGAATGGATAGATGGATAATGAGAGTAAGTGTAAATAGATGTTTCTATCTGCAGATTAATTATCTTTGGGTAGAGTCCATCATTATCATAGAATCATTCATAGAATCATAGACTTATAGAATCCTAGAATGTGTTGGGTTGAAAGGGACCTTTAAAGGTCATCTAGTCCAACCCCCCTGCAGTGAGCTGGGACATCTTTAACTAGATCAGGTTGCTCAGAGCCTCATCAAGCCTGGCCTTGAATGTCTCCAGGGATGGGGTATCCACCACCTCTCTGGTCAACCTGTTGCAGGGTCTCACCACCCTCATTGGAAAGTTCTTCCTAATGTCTAATCTAAACCTACCCTGCTCTAGTTTAAAACCATTGCCCCTCGTCCGATCGCTACAACCCCTCCCCAGCTTTCTTGTAGGCCCCCTTCAGGTACTGGAAGGCCGCTATAAGATCTTCCAACACCTTCTTTTCAGTGGGTGACAGTGCATCCTTTAGGCCAAAATGTTTTTGTGAACTTAATGACTGCTTGTTTCAGAAGAGACCTGTCCTGTTCACCACTCCCCACCGTCTTCTCCCCAGTCTCTTGGGTTGTGCTTCTCCTTGACCCACAGCTCAAATTAAGCTCTCAAATCTCAACAGCTCTTGAGGGACAAAACAAGAAGACAAAACTATTTTAATTCGTGGCTCTGTCTATGGCTGTCAGGGCTGGTTTGAGTGCTGTAAAAGCCTCAAAAAATAACTTTCAGAAGGAAAAAATGCAGGTAAAGCAGAAAAAGCATCTAATGTTGAGATGGGTTACATGTTATTTGTAGGGACCCGGACTGAATTTTTATTTCTAAAGTAGAAGTGGGGCATGTAAGTAGAGAATCAGCATTAGTCAGGAAAAACTGTCTCTCAAAGGGACAACTTATTGGTGATTAATTGATAGATAATTACATGAGATTTCCTGGCACGGGGGTAAGATACCAGCCATCAGTTCATCGATCACATCTTGCCCTTGAGAAAGACACAGGTCCTATAGCCACTGTCTTGCCAGATGCCACTTCTCCCAGATCTAATCCCATGGGCCATCAGTCTCTGACCCCTATCAAAAGTGGTTGCTGACTAGGATCTCAGGAAAAGTGGTTTCGTAACCAGACCATTTCTGATCATCAACAAGCCTCTTCTTCCCACTTACACTCTGTGTAATTAAGGGAATATTATGCTGTCAAGCTGATTTGTGAGATAAAATCCCAATAATGGCCATGGGGACTTCAGAGATGCTCACACTGAGCCTCATGAGCCTCTAGATAGACTTGCAAGCACCAGATCATATTTCACAACCACCCAAATTTCAATTTCCAAACCAAGTGAAGTCTACACAGTTCCAAGCCGTCTTCTCTTTCTTTGATCAAAATGAGACTGAAATTAAAAACAATTAACCACTAATAATCTTAAATGTTAACAGAACTACTTCAGTGAGACCTTGAGTAAAAGCAGATAAAATTTTTACAGTTTGGTCCAAAATGGGATAGAATCAAGTCATCCATCAATGTAATATGTCCATCTGGGATGGAGCATGATTCATTATTTGCAATTTCATAGTATTCAATGGCTCTAAATGAGACCAGGGTCTGATAGGGAGATTTCCTAGGTCTGGCCAGCCCACTGGGTTGTAATCAATTAATGTCTTTTGTTAAGTATCATCAAAGCTTTGGATGAAATATCCAAGTTTGCAGGGGCTCTGGTCAACATTAATAATTGGCAATCAGGAGAGTGCGGAGGAACTACATCCATTTTAAAACAGCACTTGACAGCAGTAAGCATTATGTTTCAGTGGCTGCAGCTCTCACAGTCAAGATTCAGTGACATATTTTCCATATTCTTATTATTAATAGCAATGAGACGCTTTTTCATTGCTTATTTATACTCTCATAATTCTAATAGCTGAAAAATACAGGGAGGGATACTCCGTTCAATGACACACAGCAAGTGCTATGAATTGAGATCTGCAACCAGGAACGCCCGGTTTTATGTACATGTTGTTTGATCTGCAGTTTCCAAGCTTTTGAATAACTCCACCTGAAAAAAATAAATAAAACTGCTACCTCCAAGACTAAAATAGAAATCACATAAAACATACCAAGGATGCAAGTGCTAAAATGATCACAGGCGACAAACTGCTGGCAAATGTGAAAACTGACTTCATCCTTCACTCGTATATATTCCTTGTCTATAAAAATAACTTTAGGCTAAGCAGGCCATCTCTTGTCACGTAACTGTGATTCAGTTCCCTGTGTGTCTTGCAACATCTACAGAAATACAGCTCTGGCAAGTGGTACTTTAGAGAGTCTTGGACCGGAGCCTTGTAGCAGAGGCAAGGTATCAAGGGAAAAGTAACAGTGATGAATCCAAATATCAAGGATGGGCTCTGGGATGGACATGAAGTGGTATGTTGAACCCTCTGCACCTCTCCAATGGGCTGGCATGGTCTTGGAGATGCTGCAAAGGATCGTGTAAGGAGGTGGAGACTGGTAGGAAACTGATGCTCTGTAAGGGATAAAACTGATGCAGTCTGACGAGATCTAAATTAGAACAATAAATACATCGCAGCCTTGCTGCATCTCCTTCAGTTGTTGCAAATGCTTCGGGGATGATGCTGATTTACTGAGTATTTTGGAGACCCCACACATGCTGCTGAGACATACAAAATACTGAAGGAAGAGCCTCAGAAGTCTTTGAGGGATTGAAGTGTCTGAATTTCCATTAATCAGGAGAAAAACAGGAAATGAAAACCCCAGCGTAGCTTTGCAATCTCAATAAGTGCCAATCTCTCATTGTTTTGCAAACTAGGGTATTAATGGCACTAATGATGCAATTTCATCTCCCTGAAGTACCACCCAGCATGGGTGCAGGACACATGGGGAAGTTTGCTACATGTGACAAAGGGCAATGCAGAAGGACAAGGGAGGAAAAAACATCTGATAGAGGAGGATTCTTGTTGACAGGCCTCATGATTTCTTTCCTTTTTTTTTTTTTCCTGAAAGTTTCCTGTCTCTCCTTGTCAGCCTAAGACTTAAAAATATCAATAACAGTAAACAAAGCACTCTATCCTTCCCCTTCCCCACTGTCCCTTTTCTCAGCTGGAGATATATCCTGTTTAAAAGGTTAAAGGTCCAGGAATCCCTGTGAGAAGAGCAGGAGTAATAGGACTGCGGGAGTAGGGAAGTGATGGTGCCTCCGTACTCGGCACTGGTGAGGCCTCACCTCAAGTCCTGTGTTCAGTTCTGGGCCCCTCTCTACAAGAGGGCATTGAGGTGCTGGAGTGTGTCCAGAGGAGAGCTACCAAGCTGGTGAGGGGTCTGGAGACCAAGTCATACGAGGAGAGGCTGAGGGAACTGGGCTTGTTTAGTCTGGAGAAGAGGAGGCTCAGGGGAGACCTCATTGCCCTCTACAACTACCTGAAAGGAGGTTGTAGAGAGGTGGGTGTCGGCCTCTTCTCCCAGGTGAATAATGTCAGGACCAAAGGAAATGGCCTGAAGTTGTGGTAGGGGAGGTTTAGATTAGATATTAGGAAGAATTATTTTACTGAAAGAGTGGTCAGGCCGTGGAACAGCCTGCCCAGGGAGCTGGTTGAGTCACCATCCCTAGAGGTATTTAAAAGGCGCCTGGATTTGGCACTTCGGGGGATGCTCTAGGGGCAGAGATTCTAGGGTGTGGTCTGTTTTGGGTTTTTTGGGTTTGGTTTTTTTTTTGTTTGTTTGGGGTTTTTTTTGTGTGTGTGTATGGTTGGACTCGATGATCTCAAAGGTCCCTTCCAACCATGAAGATTCTGTGATTCTGTGATTCTGTGACCAGGAGATGTTGTGTGTAGTCAATAAGAGTGCTCTGGGCAGCTTACACGCCCTGGTCGGGGAACACAACATGAAAGAGAGAAAGGATGGGCAATGAGATAGCCCATGAAAAATGGCTGATTGATGGTCAAACAGAAGTTGCTATTGAAACAACAGGAGATTTGACATCTTGGCCACAACACTGAAGTTGATCCAGGATTTTTACTTATCACCCCCAGCTCCCTCCATCTACCTGTTGCTTAAGAGCCAATGGCTATCTCTGTATTTTTCAATTCAGGAATATTTTCCAGTTCTGAGACTGTCAGGTGTGGAACAAGCCATATCTATACTATTACTGCCTTACCATCCAAAATAAAGCGGCTGCTTCCAAACTGCAACTGCCTTCAGTCCCTGACACTGGGCGAGTCCTTGCTCATGCCCAGTAGTTGTTGAAAAGTGTGTTAGTTGGCCCACGAGGATGCTAGCGATCCAATAGGATGTAAAAAGTAATCAATTCCCAGCACCTAGCAACATCCCCTGACACTTTTTAATTTACTGCTGTAGACGAAGCCAGTGTGAAACAGGCCATGGTTTAACAGCAGTTCTGTTTATAAAGGGCAAGCAGATGATTACTGGTATGAAATGCATTGCAAAAATTAAAGTGCACATCATGCATTACAAATACCTTGAGAGGAGGTTTTTCAGACGGTTCTAGGAGAGCTGCCCATTTGCATATTAGTTAACAATTTATTCAGCTGTCAGCAGTGACATATTAACTGTTTAAAAGTGTTAAAGGAGACAGTGTAATTTCTTCTTTATGTTGCTAAACAGACTACGAAGGCTCCAATATCTGATCTTAAGTAACTGTAACAGCTTCATTAGAGTGAAGTAGTGCAAATCATCTGTAGGAAGGTCAAGACCCTGTCCCATCAAGCCAGCTTCCCAGCTCAGGCAAGTTGATGCTACTGTTGCTACTGAGCATCCTAGAAAATTCCCATAGCTTTGTCTAAGGTACTGGGGTGATCTGAGGTAGGTTATTTGGATATTTTTCACAGACCGTAGGGGCACTACAGGCAGCTATTCACTCCACAAAGGTGTATGGAGCCAGATTTGGGAGAGATCCTGGTGAAAGGGAGAAGACAGCTGCCTTCACTGGCAGAAGAGATTGTGCAAGGCCTTGAATTCAGTGAGGACAGATTAAGAAGCAGGGGTGGAATTTGGATGAAGTATGAAGTATTAACAAGACATTGAAATATGATGCCGCAAGGTGAGGACAGCATAGGAGATACTCCCTTCAGAGGTCTCCATACTCCACATCACTCTGAAAGGGAGGAGTAGAATGAAAATAGCTCCCAGATAGCTACAGGACATGAGAGTTCCAGGCTGTCTGTGCCACCAGACTGGTACAGTCGTGTCCAGCTGAACAGTCCCCATGTTGCCCACACAAAGTGTTCACCCTGCGTTGCTGTTTGGCTGGCAAGGTGTGAGGCGTGCCACAAGAAATCTCTGCCCTGCAGCCAACAGGCATTGCGATGGTACAAACCGCCATCAAAGACAGGGCTAGGGACATCAACTTTCAGATGTAACCTTATGTCTCCCTGTCACAAACAAGCAGGGATAAAATTAGAAGTGGCTTGTTTTGGTTCATTAGATATGTCTGGGGATCTCTAGTGGTAGGGAACATTCTTCACTAATGAGTGAGGGGAGGGGCAGAGACATAAGGAGGGCATTTTTTCCCATACTCTATCTGCAGTGTTCTCCTCTGATATTCACAAAAGTGTCACCTGAGTGCCTTGCAAGTATTAATGAATCTCCTCACGTCTCTTGGTTGTATTTACTGTGCATGACTTATTAAATACAACCCGGGCCATGGGAATCTAAGAGGAATTCAAAGATCCATTTATACTGTGGCACAGCCACTTCTCTTCTATTCAGTCCTCTTGGGTGCAGTTGGAGACATGAGAATTACCCATTTAAGTGTAATAAAATCAAACCCATGTAAGCTTTTACTCGCTATTAAAGCTTTATGCAATGTGCAGTAAGAAAGAAAGCAAGGTTCCTGTTCTTTTCTTTTCAACTTGCAAATCAAGACACGTGTATGAAGTTCTTCAAGTAGTTCCAGTGAAAATCCCAAAGAAAGTAGGTCATGAGGAGCTCTCTGGAGGATGGCAAAAGGTCTCTTACGTAAGGTGGAATTTCCCACCTGCTTCCTGGTAAACACTGATTTATTTCCCATCTGGTTGTCACTTAGTGTGGGATGGTTTCAGTTGCACAGCCAGCCACACCTCAGTCTCTGGTTCACCCTGATGGTGAGGACATTTGTAACCAGCAGAACAGGGTGATTTGCAGCTCAGAAAGAAAGCCCAGGGAAATTCATTCACTTCACTCAGCTCTCATCACAGGAAAATTAACAGTAACGTGGTGTGAACCTCTGAAACCTTTTTCCACTTATCCCTTTGCCCATGTTCCGCAGGTGGGATCTTTGTCTCTCACCCCAACTTCTCATTCTCTTCCACCTTTTGTTTTTCCTCCCAAAGAAGCTCCTTCTAAATAGTGTTGTCTTTCATCTTGTCCTCTCCTTATGATCCCTCCTTACACCAGCTGTTTTCAGATCATACTCCACACAGCTCGCACCCTGTGAGGGTGATGCCAGCCCATCACCACCATGAACTCAGGGATGACTGGGTCTACTTAACCCAATCAGCCCATAGGCTTCACCTCCCTGTTGCATTGCAGCTGTGGGCTTAGACACCAGAGCTTGGGTGTTGAAAGAGCATCCGAGGAGCAAATACATCACCTTGTCTCTACATGAACCTTGATACCCTTCCCAGATCCACGTCCTGCTTCTCAGGTCAAAATGTAGGCTGACTGAGGAAGGGACCTGCTCCTCCTCCATTAGGAGCGACCACAAAACTGGGGCTTTATCCTAGTTGGGATGCCAAGTCCTGCTTTCCAGCAAATGATTCAGATGAGTCATTTGAGCTTTGAATACATTGAGCTTCTGGTTTTCCACAGGAGTTTAGAAAAATAATTCAGTTTTCTAATCTGGGGGACGAATGAAAAAGACTAATTAAGATTAAATCTTATCCTGAACAGTTCGTATTGTTCAACATTATAGGAAACATTACACCTTCTTCTCAAGCGTACTTTTTACAATGAAAGAAAAAGTAACTTTGAACTAGAATCAATTGTTAGAAACAAAACA
Organism: Alca torda; assembly: GCA_008658365.1. Lineage (NCBI taxonomy): Eukaryota > Metazoa > Chordata > Aves > Charadriiformes > Alcidae > Alca > Alca torda. The sequence goes on from CM018077.1 coordinate 162,960,374, forward strand.
TTTCTATTTTTTCAGCTTTTTTTTTTTTTTTTTTTTTGAAGGAATGCAACTTTCCCTAAGCAGTTTAGGGAAATTTTTCACTGAGGAGGAAAGAACTTTTCATAGCATTTTTATATAGCTGAAGAGGCCATTGTTGCTCTACTGTGTGTTTAACTTTCTTCACAATGAAGATAATTATAAATATATATACTGTTATAAATACGCATATACGAATTTGTATTTTTCTAAATCTGTGTATATGTTCCTTACATTATATCCTAGCTAAAGCTGGAGTGGTGGCGTAATACATATAATGGGATGAGTTAAATGTCAGCACAGAGTGGGCGAATCTGGTGTTATTCCAAACACTCTAGCAGGGTAGAAAATTTCAAGAATTCACTGATGAATAAAGGCGAATAACTTCAAATAATGTTTTGTCCTTTTTAGGAACTTCTGCTGCTGAAGACTTCAATGTTCTAAAGTAAAGGAAATTCACAGATAATCTTCATTTCCCATATTCACTCTGCCAAGGACCTGCCATTTTTAGAAATGGTTTACCCATCCTCTTCTGGAGGTCTCCTGGTTGGATTCCATGTCGGCTCTTGACAAGAAGAATTTCTGCTGGAATATTCATGCTGAATAAGCCTTAAGTCATTCCAGCTCTCTGTCAAAGTAACATCACTTCTTTCAATACAGTTTCAAGGATCCCAAAAGAAAGATAGCATAATAGCAAATCAGTCCAGAAATGCCAGCACTAGGTCTTCTGTCTTCTTAGTCTTTAGAGTTTTTATGCTCAAATCTAAGTATTTTCATTTACTAGACTTTTTTTCTTCCTTCTGCAGGTTTAGGTGGTGACTTTGTCTTGGGGTTTTTCAGCCCTCTCTAAGTCACAAAGACCTTTTCAAGAAAAAGCCGCTTCTTTGGTGTTACTCATGGGATTAAGGGAAATGACTGTGTGGTCACAGCTCAAATGGCTTTACACCAAGGGACGTCACTTACTTCTGCTCTTAGCACCACAGAGATCAGACCGTGCTGTGGCACTCAGGAGAAAGCAAGAAGAAAAGGTCAAGGAGGCTAATTTGTAATTAAAGGGATGTAATTAAAGGGATGACTCATTCCACAAGTGAGCTGTGAACCTTAGCTCATCTCTTATCTATGTGCACGCACTGATGTCTGCTAGAAGCAGAGGGATGGAGACTTATTTCATTTGAATGTTAAACATCTGACTGGGGCTTCATCTGCTTGATAGAAAAAACAGACTCTTCAGACTTCACAGCCCACAAAGAGGCCTCGCAGGCAGTCCCTGCAAAACAGTTTCACATATACTCTTTTCTCCTTCTCAGTCTAATCACTTCTTCATGTTGCATTTCTTCTGGGAGTCATTCATCAAGAAACAGAGGAGTTTTCCTGACAAGGGTATACCTGCGAATCTGCTGGTAGAGGTACACTGGAAGGTTCTCCATGCAGAAAGGACATCACTGTAAAAAGGAGGAAGAGCAAAGCAACAATGAGGAGTTGGGAGGAGGATCACAAACCTTGGGATGTAGGGATATGATCAAGCGCAGGGTGAGAGAGAAAAGATTTAAACTCTCCAATACTTGGCTGAGGTCAGTGAGAAAGCAAAGATGAGGTCATTCAGCAAGAATAACAAGAAATCTTCTGAGAGCAACTGCGACCTTCTCTCCTCTCAGAGATGCTCCTATGACTAAGCAGAACTGAGTTTCGTTGAAGGAACCAACGACTTTTTTGCTAAAAAAGATACTTTTCTGGCATCTTGTGCAACCTGAGATTACCAAAGGCAGCCAAAACTTCTTCAGGACACTGGCTGATTCGGTGCAGGGCCCATGGGAAACCTGTGCCCACCTACAGCAGATGCTGGAGTCCTGGTGGGACACACATTCACATCTCTGCTGGTAGTACACACTGGTGTTCAGGTGTCTCTGTCTCCTGAGCTGAGATGGAGAGCTTTAAGGGCATGTGGACCTCCTCACAGCTTAAAAGGAAATCTACCTTCATCTCTGCTTTTAACCAGTGGTGTCAGACCACAAAATGAAGTGATTTCTGGGCAGCAGTTTTGTCACCCAAAGCTGTGTGGAGAAGTAGAAATACTAACCTTGTAAACCCTGAGGAATAAACAGGATTAATTAAGGGCCACTGTGCTGCTGGAAAGCCATGACATAGTGGCTATTACTGAAACTTGGTGGGATGATTCCCATGACTGGAATGTAGGGATAGACGGATACAAGCTCTTTAGGAAGGACAGGCAGGGTAGGATGACAGGAGGAGGTGTTGCCCTCTACATCAGTGACCAGTTAGAATCGATGGAGCCCCACATGGGGAAGGACGATGAACTGGTTGAGAGTGTATGGGTTAAGATTAAAGGGAAGATAGGGGAAGGCAATGTTACAGAAGGGGTCTGCTACAGGCCACCTGACCAGCAGAACCAAGCAGATGAGGCCCTCCATAGGAAGATAGAAGTGGCTTCGCGTTCACAGGCCCTGGTCCTCATGGGGGATTTCAGCCACCCTGACATCTGCTGGAGGGACAGCACAGCAAGGCACCAGCAATCCAGGTTGTTCCTGGAATGTATGGATGACAACTTCCTCCTCCAAATGGTAGAGGAACCAACAAGAAAAGGTGCTCACCAACACAAAAGGTTGTCTCACCAACAGGGAAGGGCTGGTGACCAACGTGAGGCTCAGGGATAACCTTGGCTGCAGTGACCACAAAGCAATAGAATTTAAGATCCTCAGGGCAACTAGGAGAATATATTCCAAGCTTACGACCCTGGAATTTAGGCATGCAGATTTTGATCGCTTCAGAGATCTGCTTGCCAAAGTGCCATGGGACAAAGCCCTAGAGGGAAGGGGGGCCCAGCACAGCTGGTCAGTATTCAAGGATCACCTTCTCCGTGTCCAGGAGCAAAGTATACTGACAAAGAGAAAGGCAGGAAAGAATGCTAGCAGACTTACCTGGATGAACAGGGAGCTCCTGGACACACCGTCACACAAAAAGAAACTTTATAAGGAGTGGAAGAAAGAACAGCTGGAATGGGGGGCATATAAGGAGGCTGCACGAGCAGGAAGAGACCTGGTGAGAAAAGCTAAAGCTCAGTTAGAACTAAATCTAGCCAAGGAGACCAAGGGAAACAGCAAAAATTTCTATAGGTGCATTAATGTTAAGAAGACAACTAGGGAAGCTGTGCGTCCCCTCAGAAAGGAAACAGGGGAGCTGGTGACAAGTGATATGGAGAAGGCTGAGGTTCTCAACAACTTCTTTTCTTCAGTCTTCACTGGCAAGGGCTCCAGCCACACTCCCAGAGTCACAGAATATAATGGCAGGGGTTGGACAGAACTGCCCCTTGTAAGTGAAGATGAGGTTCGTGACCATCTGATGAACCTGAAAGTGAACAAGTCCATGGGACCTGATGGGATATACCCATGGGTACTGAAGGAACTGGTGGATAAGGTTGCTAAACCGCTCTCTATTATATTCCAAAAGTCACGGCAGTCTGGTGAAGCCCCCACTGACTGGAAAAGGGGCAACATAATCCCCATTTTTAAAAAGGGAAAGAAGGAGGAACCAGGGAACTATAGGCCAGTCAGTATCACCTCTGTGCCTGGTAAGATTATGGAGCAGATCCTCCTGGAGGCACTGCTGAGGCAGAAGAATAACAAAGAGGTAATTGGGTACAACCAACACGGCTTCCGCAAGGGCAAATCGTGCCTGACAAACCTGGTGGCCTTCTTTAAGAAGGTCACAACACCGTTAGACAAGGGGAGAGCAACTGACGTCATTTACCTGGACCTGAGCAAAGCCTTTGACACTGTCCCGCATGACAGCCTGATCTCCAAGCTGATAAAATATGGGATTGATGGACTGACAATTCAGTGGATAAATAACTGGCTTGACGGCCGCACCCAAAGAGTGGCTGTCAATGGGTCCATGTCTAAGTGGAGGCCAGTGACAAGTGGAGTCCCTCAGGGATCAGTACTGGGACCGGTCTTGTTTAACATCTTCATTAGTGACATGGACAGTGGCATAGAATGCACCCTCAGCAAGTTTGCCGACGACACCAAGCTGTGTGGGGTGGCTGACACGCTGGAGGGAAGGGATGCCATCCAGAGGGAGCTTGACAGGCTGGGTAGGTGGGCCCATGCCAACCTCATGAAGCTCAACAAGACCAAGTGCAAGGTCCTCCCCCTGGGTCGGGGCAATCCCAAGCACCGATATAGGCTGGGCAGTGACTGGCTTGAGAGCAGCCCTGAAGAAAAGGACTTGGGGGTGCGTGTGGATGAGAGGCTCAACATGAGCCGTCAGTGTGTGCTAGCAGCGCAGAAGGCCAGTCGTATCCTGGGCTGCATCGGGAGAAGCGTGGCCAGCAGGTCGAGGAAGGTGATTCTCCCCCTCTACTCCACTCTCGTGAGACCCCACCTGGAGTACTGCATCCAATTCTGGAGCCCCTACTACAAGAAAGATATGGGCATGCTGGAATGTGTCCAGAGAAGGGCCACGAGGATGATCAGAGGGCTGGAGCACCTCTCCTATGAGGACAGACTGAGAGAATTGCGGTTGTTCAGTCCGGAGAAAAGAAGGCTCTGAGGAGACCTTATGGTGGCCTACCAGTATCTTAAGGGAGCCTACAAGAAAGCTGGTGAGGGACTTTTTAGGATGTCGAGTAATGGTAGGACTAGAGGGAATGGATGAAAACTAGAGATAGGTCGATTCAGATTGGACGTTAGGAAGAAGTTTTTCACCATGAGGGTGGTGAGACACTGGAACAGGTTGCCCAGAGAGGTGGTTGAAGACCCATCCCTGGAAGTTTTTAAGGTCAGGCTGGATGGGGCTCTGAGCAACCTGGTCTAGTGGGAGGTGTCCCTGCCCATGGCAGAGGTGTTGGAACTAGATGATCTTTAAAGTCCCTTCCAACCCTAACAATTCTGTGATTCTATGAACCCTTGATACAGAACCCACAAAGAGGACTTCTGTCAGGACCCATTGTTTATGGACAAGCATATTTTGTGCATAGGGCAACTGAAAGCTTGTCTCTGATCTACAGACAGCCAGTCCTGCTAGACATCTGGTTATTTCAAGTTTCACAGCCTTTCTGTATTCATCATCTGGATCCCAATGGCCTGAGAAGGAGTTCCTTTCTTCCACGAGTGGTTATCCCAGGTGGCTGTTTGGACTCAATATGAACATCTGGGAGAAGGATGTCTGCTATCAAGGCACATTTGCAGTCACTGCTTATTGAACACATCAGCAGAAGACTATCTTCTGTTGATGCCAGCAAGAAGAATAAATTCTTTAACAGAGATGATGGCTTTCCTCTCTCGATCTAATGTCATTCTCTTGAAGCCCATTCAAAAAGAGCAAGATACTGGGGTGTTACATCATCCCTTGGTGTAGGATTGTGTTTCCCTAAACTTGTCCTAGAGTTCATGAAGAGAAATGAAAGGCAAAGGCAGATTGATGTGTCTGAGCAAGTTCTCCAGAGCTAATATCATCCAACAAAATTTTGGCTGCCTCATCTAATTAGAAAGGAAAGAGATACTTCCACTAATGGCAATATACACACATGTCTATATATAAACATATATATATGTGTCTGTGAAAGGAAGCAGCTCTTATTTCTAATTAACTGCCTGGCTCTTCTGGCTGCGCTCCAGGTTGAACTGACAGATGGTGACAAGCCACTCTCCTCTATCCTCCCTGCATTAATGTCCTAACCAAGAGCAAATGCTTCCTCTGTTCAGTGTAGAATTGCCTGAAGCCCATGGCCAGCCCTTCTACCGTATTTTTCATTAAGTCATGAATATCCAAATTCCAGCTCATTAATGCACAGGTTGTTGAAGGCCTCTAGTGCAATTAAGTCTTCGACTGGCAGCAGATTTCTCTGTAAAAGCTAAATCAGGACTGATTCGTGATGAAAGCTTATGAAGGGTGGTATGAAAGGACAGCTGCAAAGCAAAGGCCACAGTGAACCCACATCTCCACCTTAAGCTCCCTGAATAGAGGACAAGAAGCAATTCTTTCTTCTTCACTATTAGCTCCTTGGCTTCTACTCTCCGAGTAATGGTACTTATTCCCACTGGGCTGGCATGGAGATGCTCCCTGATTCAGTTCCAGTGGACTTCATGCCTGAAGCACATTGAAGATGAAGAAGGTAGACAATGCACTGGGCTAACAAGGACAACATCTTCATGAAACAGTCACATGGATAAAAGTTTGGAAAGGATGAAAAGGCACATTTCTACCATGCAGTGAAGCACAAATACCTGAATTAATACCAGTCAAGCTAACACTAGAGCCAGGACCTACCTCTTATCTCCTCCATAGATGTTAGAGGGAACAATTATTTTCTCCAGTATAGCAGCATATCATGACAGTGAACTTCTTCATGCTCATAGACCTTTCAGCATGGTTGGAGCTGCCCTCCAGTTTTTGGGTCAGGCTCTGCAGTATTGTGTTACCATACTCCCAGTAAGGAAGGTACATCAGGATCTGTCATGCAGGGAATGTTGGTCACACTAGGAGATGAGGGCACTGGGCAGAATCCTGAATGTGAAGGAGAGAACACTGCATTGAATAATGAATATTAAAAAGGAGTCTCAGATTCAGACCCTCATCCCCAGCTCAGGAAATGTCCAACCATTCATACGTTAGTGTGAGTTAGGAAATTGGTCCCACTCCAAGAGGATGAGACCAAAGGACCTGTACTGGAGAACAACATCCCCTGCAGCAGCTCCTGAGAGTCCTCTCCTATATGACCCAATGTCCCCTGCCAAGAGCTTTTTTTTTTGTTCCCTTACTCACACTAATGGTGACTGTGCTACCATTATCACAGGGAAATCCCAGGATCCACAGACCCAGCTTCAAGACTCTCAGTTTTATGCTCAGCTTTCTAACTGCCAGTAAGGTGACCTTACGTAGTTCTTTTACTACTGTGTTCCTCAATTTCCCAGTGTATATAACGGAGAATAGCAACACTAGATTTGCTTCTCTTCTATCTCGCTGTCCCACAGAGTGGATAAGGTGATAACCTTATCACCAGTGTTATGAACACACCTGTTTGCTCCACAAGTGCAAGATGCCTTTCCTCTCAAATTACCTCACCAATTAACACCATGAAGATAATGTAGGGCGATCTTGCTCTCAGCTGTACTTATGCTCAAGCCTGCTGCTTCAGTTTCAGACCTGATGAGGGGCTTCTGTGCCTGAGAGCTCAACAGCGTTCTCCAGCTGCATCTGTTGGTCTCATAAACAACATTCCTTCCCCACCATGACCCTTGCTGCCTCACTAAAATGTTTCTGGATAAACTATTGAGGAATGCTAAATAAGACCAGCTATGATTACATGGCCTTGTGCAGCTGACCCATAATCAATATGCCTGTTGGCACATTTTGCAGGCAAATCATTTGGGTAGCCGAGGTCACAAAGAATGAGACAGGGTCCTAGACCACATCCAATAATTGTCCCTTTTCAGTCCTTCTTCTTCTGCTCTTTATATCCTGGCTCTGCTAAAGGTATTCCAGAATAGTTCCTATATATATGTTGGGGTTTTTTTTCCACTTTTTATTTCTTCTTTCAGTCTTTCTCTGATGGGTTCAGGTGAGTCAAGGATGGTCCCCATCGTGTATTTCATTCAGCTTCTACGAGAAGAATCCAAGGAGAATTACATTTTTAAGATCAAGACCGATCTTACTGTAAAACTCAAGCTTTTCCATTCCTTTGGCATATTTGTGAACTCCAGAAACATCTAATCCCAAGATGCTACATATCTGGTAGGTTTTGCTCAGCTGTGAAGCAGGTACTGAGCAGGCTGGAACCTGTGTTTTCCATCTACCCATTCTTAGCGGTTAAGCAATGAAGAAAAGAAAGCAAAGACCCAAGCAAACATAAACATGAATAATTCACCTCAATGATTTGCAAATATATCTATTTTAAGATCTTCCTGTTGTTGTGCTTTCGTGCGTTTTGAATGCTTCTATTGAGTGTCTTCATTTTCAGGAGCAGCTCTGTTAAAACACTCATAAAGGAACACTTTTAAACAAGTGAATTGCCTGGATTTACCCCTGCGACTCTCTAAGATGAGTTCTGCTCACAAGAAGCAGCATACTGGCGAAGCAAGAAGGATGATTCTCCATTCAGCCACATGATCCACTCCCCATGACTGATCCGTGCACTCAAGGCAGTGCAAGCCAGCCACTCACAGCATTACCCTCCACCAACAACTTGTGAGCTACCAGTGCAATAGGCACTCTGTGAATCATTTCAGATGAAGAGACAGAGCAGAAACTGTGATGGTTTTGCAGATGTGATTTTCTGCGAGAATCAATGCCCAGTCTCTTTTCTGTCCAGTGGATGCTTCTGGATCTTTTTTCATACTGATTCCACCTGCGGAAAATGCAATACTTCATAGAATCATATAATGGTCTAGGTTTGAAAGGTCCTTTAAGATCATCAAGTCCAACTGTCAACCTAACACTGACAAAACTGCCACTAACCCATGTCCGTCAGCACCATGTCTACCCATCTTTGAATACCTCCAGGGATGGTGACTCAACACTTCCCTGGGCAGCCTGTTCCAATGTTTGATAACCCTTTCGGTGAAGTAATTTTTCCTAATATCCAACCTAAACTGCCCCTGGTGCAACTTGAGGTCATTTCCTCTTGCTCTATTGCCTGTTACTTGGGAGAAGACACCAACCCTCAACTCTACATCCTCCTTTCAGGTAGTTGTAGAGAGCGATAAGGTCTCCCCTCAGCCTCCTTTTCTCCAGGCTCAACAACCCCAGCTCTCTCAGACACCCCTCATAAGACTTATTCTCCAGACCCCTCACCAGCTTCATTGCCCTTCTCTGGACACACTCCTTGTCTTTCTTGTAGTGAGGGCCCTAAAACTGCACACAGTATTTGAGGTGTGTCCTCACCAGTGCCAAGTACAGGGGGACAATCACTGCCCTGGTCCTGCTCACCCCACTATTCCTGATACATTCTACAGTGTTTGTGTTAATTTGCTTGCTGTGTCTCCTCCCCTCCTGGACACTATTCAATTCCTATCTGACCTCTGTAAGAACATCACATATACTGCCCCAGATGGGTAATAATTGCAAGGCAAATGGAGAGAGCAGAGGTTACACCTGTACAAAAGGAAAGAGAGCAGGTGGAAACTGAGTTATATTTAGTGCAAAGTTGCTGACTGCTCTCTGCTGTTGTCACTATGCCAAAAGCAAGTTCTACCATAAGTTAAAAATATCCGTATCTCCGTAATGAACCTCTAATATCTGCTACTGAGCATCCTGTGCCCTTGCACAGGATCCGCTGGGGGAGTGTTTCCCATTTCCTACGCAGCTCCTGCCACTTGTGTTTCCTTGGACCTCTTGCCTGGTGAGATTCCAGCTGCTGACTTCAGGGGCTGGGACGAAAGAAAAATCAAGGGTGATGCAATCTGAAATGTGCTTTTCAAATGCTTATCTGCCCTGTTGGAAGGTAAGAGAGCTTCCACCTTGTGGGAGCAACCACTTTTAGTGTGCAGAAAAGCATCGATGAGCGCAGCAATCCCCAAGGAGGCTTCAAGAGAAAACAAAATCTGTTCATGGGAGTGCAATCAGCCACTGTAAAGTGCTTTTCCTGCAAGACTCAGGCCTATCAATTCCTCAAGCATCAGCTTGTGTGAAACAGATGCTGGGGAAACTCTGAGAGTGGTTAGGGAGACGGGATTTCTCTGCAGCGCCTACCTTTGCAGACAGAGCTTGCCCTCCTGATGGTCACAGCACTCATCTCCTTTGGGAGAAAGATGTTCTTTTATGCTGTGCAGGGAGAGGACCTTACCTCTCTTTCCAGCCACCCTCATCCTTTTTTTCTGTGTTTTCTGGCCTACCGGGACCAAAAGCGAGTTGATTTTCCAGACTCATCAACACCTCTGCAAGCACAGAGGGTGAGAAACAGCTCAGCAACTCCTTTGTCATCTGAAAAAACACATATTTCTCGAAAACCACTACATCTGTTGGGGCAGGAACAGGTGATGTGCATGCTGCCTTTTCTATCTGTTCATTCATTGAACCCTAAAACCGGGGATGAGATGGAAAGTAATAGCATGCTCATTTTATGTAGATAGATATAGATATAGATTATATGGATAGAGATTATATAGATAGATATAGATGATATAGACATATATATGTGGGTCAAAATTACACCATCACCCCCAGTATCTCTGGGTCTTGGATGGATAATCTGGGTGCAAACCATCAAGACTTTCCCAATGTCTCAACTGCACTGCTCTTGGGGACAGCTCAAGGTAGATTGGTTTAGAAGAGAAATCCCACCAGTCTTACCTCCTTCAGCCTTATGAATGCCACTGTCTTCACTGCTCTCCATGCCTGTTCTCCATGCACAGGCAGAGAGTCCTGCTCACTCCTTCCTCTTTGAAAGCAGCCTGGTAGGGAGCACACTCGTCACTCCACATTTAATTAATACCTGCTGCCTGAAAAGTACAGTGCTGACTACCAGCTCTGGAAAGGTTATAGTCCTGTCAACAGGTTTATAGATTACAGCTATGATTTACGGGGCGGGGTGGGGGGACTCTGGATCTGACAGGGCTTAGGTGGGAATAGGTGATTTCTTTCTTCATTGCACTACATTTCAGAGGTTAGCTTTAAACAGTGTTAAGCAATCTCATGATGAGCAGTGATTTTGATGATTACAGCCTCAGAGTTAGCTGTTATTGGTTTTATGAATGTCAACACATCTAAATTTTGTCTTAATTTGCTCATCTTCCATAGGGAAAACCTAGGCCAGATCTTCAGACTTTTCCACCAAAGGCAGGTGGTTAGATAGATGTTTTGCATGTTCTGGACTGATCATTTTATTCAGGGACTTAAGGGACATCTGCCAGCAAAACTCAAGCAAATTTTTCAGTCAAGTTTAGGTCCCCCTGACCTCCTTGAGGTGAAATGCAAAGATAAGAAATCCTGGTTGCAGAGACATTCACATTTATTCTCCAACAGGAACAGTGCAAATTTTATTGTGTGTGTTTTCATAGAATCATAGAATTGCCTAGGTTGGAAGGGACCTTTCAGATCATCTAGTTCAACCACCAACCTAACTCTGACAAAAACCATCACTAAATCATATCTCTAAGACAGGTAGAGTCTTTTAAATACCTCCAGGGATGATTTTGTTACTTTCTTCTAAATATCTTGTCAAATTTAAGGTGGATTTGCAAACAGTTTCTGCCTATGAATTGGGTCTTGAAAACCAGGGTGTGTTGACAATTCAGAGGAATAAAAAGAGAAAGGAACAGCAAAACCAGTCACATAAATCCCTGGGTTCAGTGGGGAAATATTTGAGCTACTGTACAAGATAACACCTCTCCCATGAAGAACTCCTTACAGACCAGCAGAGAGAGCAGAGACATGGAGGCTTGGGTTACCAGACTAGTGACGGAAATCTATCCATCCTTCATGGATAGATGACCTTCATGGCCATGGTTTGCCAGTGGTAAAAATTAAATCCAGGTATGTAATCAAGAAGAGCTATGGCTGAGAATCCCAAAAAGTTGAAACTTGTGTGGCTGGTGAGGAACAGACGTAGAAGGGTTTCCTAAGAAAAGCTAAACCCTCAAACATCCTCTACTTCCCATTCCTCCATGAGGCCGCCTTAATGAGCTCTGTTTCTTGGGTAGATCAGAAAGAGGTCGAGGGAAAACGTCTAACACAGCATGCAGCTAAAGGAGGAAAAACACAGAGCAGGTGTTGCAATTGCACTCAGTTATTTAGCTATGGATGACTCCGCACTAGCTCTGGGCTGGTTTCTCAGAGTCCCACTGTGCTCAGCACAGAGGTCTTCAGCTCTCTTCAGAGCCAGAAAGATCTGGAGATGTGAGGACTGACACTGTTCTTTGTCAAGACGTTGATACATGGGCACTGTGAGAACAAAACCAGGATAAAAGAGAGTCATTCCTACAATGGAGCATCTGTTCCACTTTGTTCTGCACAAGTGTAAGGTGGGAGAGAATAAAGACCCCAAACACTGGGTATTCTTCAATTCATGAATGCTTTCAAACAACTTAATTCAGGATATCATTCAAATAAAGAAGCATCTTTCACTTAAATGTGAACATCCAGGAGAGTTAAAGTGAAACTTAAACAAGTGCCTACTGTTCTGAGTGTCTTCATAAGCAATTGCACTATCTGAGGTGCCTCACGGATACTACTTTCTCAGCAGATGTGGACTGAAGGACCTTCAAGTACCACAAGTCACTAGTCTCACTGAAAAAGATGAAGACTTCTGCAGTCACAAAAGCTGGATTCACAGAGCTGGAAAACAGGGGTAGGGAGAGAGTTACTATTATAAATCAGCAGCTGCACTTCACCAGTACAAAGTGAATAATAATGTACCTATTAGATGCTGTTCGGCTCATGATATTAGGCAGCTCCTTAACATTTCATATGCTGAGGTGTTTTCAGAAGGTAAATGACTCCTGTCCACCACAGCTGAGGCAAAGACTTTGGATGACTGTTCATCGTTCAGACATGTAAAATGGATTTCCCACATTTGCACGTGCCTCTTGGGAGCAATTTTCTGCTTGGAAAGGGGACGGCAGCACACATCTCCATGGCAAGAGCACAGTGGAAGAGGTCAATAAATGCAAGTAAGCAGAAGATTGCAATAGGGACAAGACAGTGGTCATTGCAGCCCAAAGCACCTTTAGTTCACCATCTCAATATGAAAGGTGATGAGCAACACTACTTTTTCCCCTTTTTGACAAGAACTTTCCTGAATTTCCCTCAACTTGCTTCCTGCCTTTTGCACTGGGGAAATCTCCTGAGATGAAGACTGAGCTAGGACTCACCTGAATGGAGTTTGGAAGTGGACATGTGTTCCCAAGAGAAACCAAATACGTCTACCACTTCTTTGCAGGGGTCTGCACTTACACACCACTGTGGTGTTTAATAAACCTGATGTGGTTATATGGAAGAAGGATCAAAGAAATTAAAAAAAAAAAAAAGGACAAAATATTTTGCCAAAAGATAATATGTAAGACAATATAGAAAGCCAGAAGACGAGATATATAACCCTGCTAAAGGAAGTCTAAGCAGTCATATTCATTAAAAAAAAAAAAGGGGGGGGGAGGAGAGACCTATGAAACTAAGTCCTATTCCTAATACATTATTTAAAATAACACTATGAGTTTACTTCTTGTTTCCCTTTCTTCTACACAGAAAAGGTAAAGCAAAGGCTTCACAAGCCTTTATGATAAATTGCATGTAGTTAGAGCAGGCAAGGTATTTACAAGTTGTGGTTAATAGAAATGTTTATCAAAGACACTGTAATTACCAGACAGTTTAGGTGCCTGAAAAGCGAGTAGTTAAAAAAAGATAGGAAAAAAAGCCAGAGGAGGAACTAAACGAGAAATTCACAGGGTCATATTTAAAAGCAAGTAGCTTTCAATCCAAACTGGTGTCTCAGCTCTCTTTACACAGAGCAACAAGCATATTATGACAGGGTAGTATGACCAAGGAAAACAAGAAATACCTGTATTAGTGGGAATAAATAACAGCAATAAAAGGTCAGGGAGTGTGGAGGACATCCCTATCCATTGTTTGAGGGCATGTTTATTGAGTAAGACACTTCAGTCGTATCCTCAGCCAAGCCAAATGGGACTTCCAACCCATAGGTAATTAAAAAGCCACCTTTGAGATGCCGTCTCAGAGCAGTGCTGGGGGCTGCTTTACCAGAATGGTTTGAGTTGAAAGGGACAATAAAAACCATCTAGTTCCAACCTCCTGCCATTGGCAGGGACACCTCCCACTAGACCAGGTTGCTCAAAGTCCCATCCAGCCTGGTCTTGAACATTTCCAGGGATGGGGCATCCACAATGTCTCTGGGCAACCTGTTACAGTGCCTCACCACTCTCACAATAAAGATTTTCTTCCTAATATTTAATCTAAATCTCCCTCTTTCAGTTTAAAACCATCTCTCCTCATCTTATCGCTCCCCTCCCTGACTCAAGAGACCCTCCCCTGCTTTCCTGGAGACCCTTTAGGGCCTGGAAGGGTCTCTAAGGTCTCCCTGGAGCCTTCTCTTCTCCAGGCTGAACACCCCCAACCCTCTCAACCTGTCTTCATAGGAGAAGTGCTCCATCCTTCTGGATCATCTTTGTGGCCTCCTCTGGACCCTCTCCAACAGGTCCATGTTCTTATTTTGGGGACACCAGAGCTGGAGGCAGCACTGCAGGAGGGACAGAATCCCCTCCCTTGCCCTGCTGCCACGCTGCTGGGGATGCAGCCCAGGATGTGGTTAGCTTTCTGGGTTGCAAGAGCACATTGCTGGCTCATGTTGAGCTTCTCGATAGGCTCAATCATTGAGCCAATGGATTCCTATGAGACAAATTAACAAGTAATGTATTTACATAGTGTTTACATGGATTCCTCTTTAAAACTGTGGTCGACCTGTGCAAATTCAATTCAGAGACGATCTGACTCTTTCACTGCATTCCCCAAAGGTGTCTTTTGAAGGTTATTATTTTTTTACAAAGCTGCATTATGTAGTGGATGTTGAGCAAATAATTTGCTCTTGCCCTTCTTTGTTTGCAAATAGGTCCAATATTTACTTCACCTGGTGAGGGGTGTGAAGGGTTTAATATTTGCAAACTGCTTTAAAAATCTTTAGCGACAAATGGAACAACACCTTCCTCCCAGATAAGCCACAACGTTAAGCTGGTGAAACACCTTAGACACTGCTACTGCAGCTGGGTTCAACATGGAAGCAGGAGTCACCCTAATTAGTGGATTGTAACTGATGCTTTCATGGCCAAAAATCCTCAGTTCTCTATAAAATAAACCTCCATGTGGCAAACATTGGTTATTTCTGTGCTTGTAAATGAAACAGAGTTTAGGGATGTGTCCTGTAGTGGAATACCATCATCAATCCTGACCCTGGAAAGGTTTTAGTCCAGGTCAACTAACACCTTGCTGTTTTGAGAAAAAAACAAATGGAGAATTACAAATAACTGATTTTTAAAGTTTCTTACAGAGAAGATTAATTGCAAACAAATCAAAACCAGACTACACAATGTTGTATGGAAGGATACTATAAATAGGCCAAACTTACAAGTAGTACAATGTTATAAACATAACAAAAAGAATATCCTATCCCTGCTGAAACTCTTGTGGGTTTTACACTGTTAAGAAACACTAACAGGGGCAGACATTTTGGGTTAAATCATGTCAAAGCTGCTGGTGTTGAGATAGAAGGAAGTGTGTCTCTGTGTCCCCACACATGGGAATTGCAGCATCTCCAGGGCACAGCCTATCTTTTCTTCTGCAATCCCTAACATAGAGTTGCATAATTGCAAATATGGTAACTGCATATGCTTAATTTATAACCTTATTTTCAGGCAAACTCTATCAAAAGTTTAATTTAATTTGTATATTCAGTCATTATCTAAAACAGGCTGATTTTGTACTGTGGCTGATGCTGGCTGTTCAGATGGAAAATTCATTCTTTCTGCCCCTCTCACCTGTGCTCATTTCTTTTGATCCTTCTTCCCTTGATGTCTCTTTTTTGATTATCTTAGGCTAAAAATCTTAACTTAGATAACTCTGCAAAACTTTACTGGTCCTACTACGTCCCCGTCAGCATCAATTGCCAGTAACTCAGTATTTATTCTTTATTTTTAAAAGCAGTCTTTTTACTTAACACTCACACAGCACCAAATCGAATAAATGCAGCTAAATGTCTACATTGTGCCCAAAAAAATTCTGTACAGTTAGAAGTTAGTATGGGCCAGGGATTATTTCCAATAGTTTTGATGCAGTCCTCTAATTTAGGAGGGTAAGAGAATTTGTAGCATTTGCATGGCCGTTTCTTGACCATTGGTCTCAGTGGCAAAAATAATAATTAAAGAAAAAAAAATTAAACAAAAAAAAAAAACCCTTACAAGGATATGTACTTTACTGATAGATATAGGCATTGCTTTACAAAGCACATGTCTGGCACTTTGTCTTTGGAATTTTTAAAAAGGTTGCCATGGCTTCAGAAATGAATGGCCAGAAGAAAACAGCAGACCACATTGCCTCGGTACCTGCAGAATTGATGTTAACCCCACTGGCACTGCGCTCAGAGCAATACCTCACCTTTGGCAAAGATCTCTCCTTTAAAAAAGCTTCCAACCTTGAGCTGAAGACCTCGGAAAGAAGATGTACCTTTTGGAGCTGATCCAGAGAGAGGCAAAAACAGTCAGAAGTGGTCTAGAAAATGTGTCTGGGGAGGAAAGAGAAAAAGTGCCAAGGTTATTTAGTCTTGGAAAAAGCAGAAGCAAGGCTGAAGACAAGCAAAGGTTTTGCAGAGGGTATCTTAGCACCAAAAACCACAAAAGGCTGAGAAATTGGTGGGAGAAATACATAAAGACAAGTCTTTCATAACAAAGCAGCATGGTCTGAATGCCACTTCCTTCTCACAAAGCCACAAAGCCACAGGTAGCCAAAATTAGGGTGACATTGTGGGGGAAAGCAGTCTTTTCTGCCTTTTTCTCTTATAATCATTTCGTGTGCAAGCACTAAAGGCCAATGTCAGTGGCAGCACATGAGCCAGATGGTCACTTCGGTCCAACTGAGAATGGCCATTCTCCCTTTCCTAAGTAGCAGAAGCCCCACAACTTCCCCACGTAGTTCTCTCCAATGCCTAATCAGTCCTACTGCTAAAAATAGCCACTGCTTATTCATGCTAAAATCATTCCAGTAATTAACAGAAAATTAATTCAAACCAGGCTGTTATGCCCCTGAGAGCATACGACCTTGCTTTGTGCAGTGAAGAAGAATTAGCCAAGGTCCACCCAATGTGAACCATCAAAATGGTAGAAACAAACTGTCCCTGAACTCCTGGCTCTTTTTTGCTCCCATGCAGGGTTTGTGGACCACAAGGGAGGAACGACATCCGTTATCTTTCCTATTATCTATTTATCTATTCCCTGGCCAGCAATCATTTTGTAGCATCCTTGATATTTTTTTGAAATCCTTGGCATTATTTTTGGTGTGTTTATAATTTTCTTTTTCTTTTTTCTTTTTTTCTTTTTTTTTTTTTGTTCATTTCTACATCCTGTTCTTACGGTTCCATAAGTCTTAACCTCATCTACAGAAATATGGTTTATGCAGTTGCATTGTTTTCCCAGCCTTCTGGCTGTTCACCTGTTTGCCCATGCATCTGGCTGGTTATTACCCTAGCCAGGATCAAAAAATTCAACAAAAAGCAAAGTCTCAAAACTCTAGACATACTCTGTTTTGTGAAAATTGGTCAACAGAGGAGAAACACCCAAATGAGTGCTCCCACCAGAGACATCACAGAATAACAGAATGGAAGGGGTTGGAAGGGACCTCTGGAGATCATCTAGTCCAACCCCCCTGCCAGAGAAGGGTCATCTAGAGCAGGTTGCACAGGAACGCATCTGGGCGGGTTTTGAAGATCTCCAGAAAAGGAGACTCCACACTCTGGGCAGCCTGTTCCAGTGTTCTGGCACCCTCAAAGTAGTTTTTTCTCACGTTGAGAGGGAATTTCCTGTGTTCCAGTTTGTGCCCATTGCCCCTTGTCCAGTTCCTGGGCACCACTGAGAAGAGTCTGGCCTCATCCTCTTGACACTCACCCTTTAGATATTGATCAGCATTGATGAGATCCCCTCTCAGTCTTCTCTTCTCCAGGCTAAACAGACCCAGGTCTCTCAGCCTTTCCTCATAAGAGAGGTGCTCCAGTCCCTTGATCATCTTTGTAGCCCTCCACCGGACTGTCTCCAGTAATTCCTTGTCTTTCTTGAACTGGGGAGCCCAGAATTGGACACAGTACTCCAATCTTAGCTCCTCAGCCACTCTTAGAAGCAGTAATAAGCTGGTCAGTCAGAAAATCCATACCCTGAACGTCATGTCTTTTGCCCAGCCAAAGAGGAAGGAGTCATGAGATGGAGCCAAAAGGTAGGTAATGGTATATAAACAGGGAACTGGGAGCTTAGAGGACAGAGGGTACATGTGCATGGGAAGCTAAGTGTATTGAGTATGGCTGAGACGGAGTTCACTTTGCCCGTATCAGCCCTCATGGTGCTGTGCTGTGTATTGGTAGCTAGAAAGGTGTTGATAACACACCAGTGTTTTGACTGCTGCTCCCACAGCATCAAGGTTGTCTCTCCAAAATTCTCCCCTCACTGATAGGCTGGGAGCAAGCAAGATAGGGAGGGGACATAGCCAGGACAACTAACCCAGACCAAAGGGATATTCCATACCACATGACGTCTGCTCAGCAATAAAAGCTAAGACAAAGGAGCCAGGGTGGGGGGATTCATTTTTACAAAGTTTGTCTTCCAGAGCAACTGTTATGCATAGTGAAGCCCTGCTTCCTAGGAAGTGGCTAGACATCACCTGCTGATGGGGAGTAGACAATAAATCTTTTGTTTTCCTTTGCTTTTGCTCACAGCCTTTGCTTTTGCTTTATTAAATTGCCTTTACCTTGACCCACAAGTTTTTTTTCCAGCTTATTTCTCCCCTCCCTGTCCTGCTGAGGAGGGGAGTGATAGAACCAAGGTCAACGCACCACACTAAGCTTCACTAGTTTTGCTCCTCATCAGAAAAATGCACCCCTTAGGCTGTGCTCAGGCTGCAAAATCTATAAATCCATGTCCTCCATTTGGATCCTGTTGGATCTTTGTTTTAATCCCAGGTACATTCCTGCCTCTATCTTTTGGCATCACAGTTGTTTTTTTCTGAAGAGACTGAGAAGGCAGTTGTTAAGTCATGCGCTCAGTGCAGAGCTGCGGTATCGATTACAAGAAATCTATGCTTGGGATCTGTGGCACCACTGAAAAGGTTACAGTGAAGCAGGATGTGCAATTTGTAAAGGTCAAGTAGAGGAAGGGATCTCTGACTCCTGCCTGGGGATGTGTGAAGGATGATTTCATTCCAGTGACAAAACCAAAAATGTAACTGCTGGGAACAGCTTTGAGTCACACCGTATGAACACTTTTTTTTTTTTCTTCCCCTTTTATGTGTGCGTTTATTGTTGAGCATCTGACAAAACATGACCATTTACAAGGTAGTGGCCTATTTAGGGCTGAGTAGCCAAGTTCCCACTGTAGTCAATAGAGAATTAGCCAACAAATGGAGCTGGGAGGACAACTTGTTAGTTGTCAGCTTTAGGATAAGTTGGACAACACCCCAAGATCTCCTGACTGGATCTCCCCTGAGCATAGAGAGTGGCCTGGGTGGTATGGTTAGGTACAACACCCCAGTTGCATGAGATGAGCTCATCGTTAGTGGTTGACGTGGGAAGAAACTCAGAGAATCACTGAATTAGAGTGTGATACAAGCAGCTAAAAATGGTAATCTGAGGCTACACCAAAGAAAATTTTGAGGATATAACAAGGAAACTATGAAGCAATATTTTTTTTTTTTCTAATTTGTATTTATTACTTTGGCTACTTAGATACTGTCAGGACAAGAGGGCAATGCTTGGAGTTAGAAAAAATTTAATTCCCCTGGTACTGCTTGCCAAAGAGCCTCCTAGCCACTACTTAAAATAGGCTATAAAGCCAGAATAAAGCCCTCTCTCTAAAGCCATTCATATACAATGCATTTAGCAAAACCCTTCTTTTCATAATGACTCTGAGAAACCGTGGGTGGAGTTTTCAAATCAATTTTCCAGCTAAACAGTTAAAACAGGAGAAGATGACAGATATTAATCAGAATTCCCATTATCTCTTCTAGTTTGTACCACTCATCTTCTGCTGGCCTAAGCACTGGAGCATTTGATAAAGCAGACAGGAAAAAAACTTTTTTAATGAAACAGTTTTTGTAAGAATTTGCCAATTCATCAAAATCAAATTGTTTCATGACATCTCTCTGGCCCAATTAGTTTATAATTAGTTAACACAAAGTGGAACAGTTCTAAGAAGAGGGACAAAGGCAAGTACAATCTGAATTCCAGTATCTGTGGGCAAAGCATCTGCTCAAGCAAAAGGAAACATGACTTATTAGGACTAATCCTGTATCTCCTGCATCCTAATTGCATGTCCTAACCAGTGGAGATAGGCTATTCTAGATTGATCTTGTGCTCTCTCCCTGGGTTTGATTGCAAAATCCATCCTGGACTTCAAATAGCTTTGTTATTTCTGCAGAACTTTTCTTGGTCAACAAAATGGTATTGTCCAACCCAGAAAACATTTTGTCAACAAATTCACAACCAAGTCACAAAACATCCCTGACAAATATGTTCCCTCAAGAAAATACTTTTCCCACATGTAAGACCATGAGCTGAGCCCCTGTGCCAAAGTTTTCTTCCCTAAACTGTTTAAGTGGGTTAAGCAGTACCATCCAAGAGTGCTGGCCTAAAAAAGAGGGCAAGAAGGACAAAGGAGGGACCATAAGTGGCCGTGCATTGAATGCACCCACTGCCACATGAGGAGCAATTGTCCCTGCTGGCCCTATATGGGGCTTGGTGTGTACAGCCATCAGGTCTACCCTTTTCTACCTAGCTGTACTGAAAATCTCAGGTTCTTCTCCATTAATATTCTGTGGTTTCCTGTAGGGGCCAGAGCAATTAAATCATTTTCCTAATGGGAGAGAAAGGACATAGACTAGGAAGCAGATAGAGTGCTTGAGCGTCCTGGTCTGTCTGATGTTGCCCTGTTGTGTGATCTCAGCAAAGTCATGTTTTCTGCCTGTGTTTCAAACTATTTTTTGCTACATCTGTCCATAAGAAACTGCAATGTCTGCTATGCAAGGGTAAGAGTGTGTTTTGTGATGGCAAAGCAAGCACAGAACTGCTTTGTGATCATAGCACAGGCTACTGTCCCCACACTTCACCCCAACTCCAAAGCGTAGGCATAGGAAAATGAACTCCTTTCTTCCTGCAAACAACTTGGAGATGCGCGAGGCATCGCCAGCAGAAGCTGGCAGGAATCCCACACTCCAAGTCTTTTACAACCAAAAGAGCTTAGCAATTAGCAAAATAACAAAAAAATGTCAAATGCATTTTTGATGCTCTGAAGTTGCTGAGATTTTAAACAAACAGTCTGGGCTGCTCCCACACACCGAAAGGTCTGTACACCAGCAACGTAGCAACAGCACCACCGTATGGGGATCTCCAACCTCTGCAGCCCTCAGAATCTTCTCCGTTTACAGTTTGCTGTGCAGATTAGCACCATGGTGGGATTAATTTGCAGCAATGCATTGATTTCATGGTTGTCAGCAAGAGTGTATGTGATGTGAAGGTGAACTTTTTCTCCAGCACTTGTCAGGCTCGCTTCTGAAATCTGAAATCCCGAATGGGAGTAGCTGGATGTCTGGGTCTGTGTCTGGACCCTTGCAGAAACATTCAAGGTCAAACAGGCTTCTTGCTTATTAAACTTTATAATGCTCACTGGTTGTACTTGTTTGCACCCTTAGATCTCAAAACACTTCCCTTGCGATGCAGGAGTCATGAGCCCTATTTGTCATTAGAGGAAGAAGAGGCACAAAGAAGGGAAGGCACATGCCAAAGGTCCCTCATCATCCCGGTGACGGAGACCCCAAGACCTTTCTATCTTTGCTGAATGTTCTGCTCTTAATGACAGTTCCAGTCTCCATTGCTGAACTCTGGAAGACGTCACAGGCAGCCTAGCCTTGCCTCCATGTGCTCTGAAGCTTACTTGAACAGTAAACCTAGAAGTAAACCCTTGTAGTGTGAGCTAGACCATGACATGAAACAGTGTTAAGCATCTACAGATGCAGCAGCTGGAGCCTACCTCTGCTGTCAGTCAAGGGCAGCCCTGGAGCAACAGGAATCATGTTTACTGCTGCTGGGCCAGCATTGTGCCTGTCCGTCCCCAGACACGTGCAGGGGAGAGTGAAAAACAGCTGAGAGGTTGATAAGAAATACTTTAGGCTGAGACAGAGGACATGCTGTGGCCTTTTGTCACAAGGAGAGCAAAGAATACCTGTCATCACATAGATATTCAGAAAAGGGTACACAGGACTAGCTACTCCAGCTCCTCCTGATTACTAGCTATCCATCTATCTCTGTGGACATCTATATATCTACTTGTTTTTAAATCTTTCTCTCCCTTTATCTAGCCATCCGTCTTCCTGTCTATACAATCACATACCTCATTTAGGATCCATGCTTCCCTCCTTACAGACAAATTTGTAATGCGATTTGGCTTACTGCCATCTAGTGACTCAGTCTCATTTATTCCCCACCCGTTCTGACGGGACAGTTCGCTGCTCTTGAGGCTGCTTGCATTCCCAGGAATACAGCTGTGCAGCCATTAGAAATTCCCTCTTTGATGCCTAAAATTGGCCACAAAATTCCCTTATCATACATCCCACGTCCCCACGCCCTGGGTAGATTTGCAGACGTCACCAGCTCATTTGCTGCACATGTACCAAACACCTTCCAAAAGTAGAAAAGTCAATAAGATTCCCTCTGCAGCCCGTCGCAACCTCCACACATGTACTTCAGAACATCCTGAAAAGGAGCTGCAAGCCACGCTCATGCTGAGCAAGCAAGGCAGTGATCCCTGTTCAGGGATGGGCAGGCTTGAACAGGAGCTCCTCTTGTTCTTGCATTTAATTCTGGCTTGAATTAATGCATCCGAGAAGGTGTTACACCTCTGAGTTTGGAAGCTGGAGACTCTGCAGGATCCCCTGATGATCCAGCTCTTTCAAGGGCTACAATTCATTCAGGAGCTTGGATGAGCACGTGGAATTTCATCTTATTTTCCTCTTTATTGTGTTCTGTTGTGTTTGTTTGTTTTTTTTTTTTTTCTCTTCTGCTTATAAAAGACATCCCCATGAAAAAAGCAGTCTGTGACTGAAGTCTTAATACATTATCTCTGTCATCTTGCAGACTTGGCTACAGCCTCTTCAGACCACCTAGCCAAATAGTTGACACAGCCCAGGAAATCAAAGCAACTTTCTTTTGCCTTTGGAGATACTTGGTATCTTTGTCCGGATTCCCCAGGCATCATTTTGCCCCATTGCCCTTCTTGTCCTCAAATTGCCAGCTTATCTCTACCACTGTTATCCAGCTCCTCAGTCTGATCCGTGACACCGTGCTACGTACTGCGGTCCACCACCACTTTCCCAGCCTGACCCGAGGCAAGTGAACCACGATACAGCAAATAATCAAGCCCTCTTTCCCTCCCTCCTCAACAGAAAGCTCCAGACGTGGATCTATCAGGAATCTGCTCTGACAACATAAAATAGTACAAAAAAAAAAAAAAAAAAAACAAGTGATTTGTAGACCTTCTTAGATTCCCAGGGGAAATAGATGGTCTTGTTCATGCAATCAGATGAACCTGGGATTTTATAACATCATGAAAATAAAAAATACCATGCACACACAATCCCATGCACAACTGCATGTTAATACATGTATAATAATTATAATGGGGCACGTTTGCCATCTTCAGGAACTGAGCAGGAACTACACACAAGTGTTCAAAAAAACAGCGAGAAGCAACAATTGATGCAAGGCTATAGGAATTATTGAGTTCTTGCACAGCCTCAGGCTGCGGCCAAGCCAGACTGGGGCATGGACAGGATCTTAGCTGTGTGCATCTCTTTTACAGTACCATGAGACCTGGTCTTCACTGGCAGCCCTCATGCTGTTAGAAAAAGAATAAAAAGAAGTAATAGTACTAGGAGAGTTTGACTGGCAGCAAGTCAGGCTGCTGAGGATGAAAAGAGCACTCCCTCTTGCTTATCAATGAGTTGCTTGAAGGAAGAAATATTTAATTCAAGACCTGGGTCTATTTGATGGGGGTACCAGGTTGTGTTTTCCCCTTGGCCCTATTCTTCCCTAACACAAGGAACCAAACCTTGGTGGATGAAAAGCTGGAGCTTTTCATGAGCCAATAGAAGGCCAGTTGCACCCTGGGCTGCATTAAAAGAACCATGGCCAGCAGATCCAGAGAGGTGATTCTCCCCCTCTACTCTGCTCACGTGAAACCCCACCTGGAATACTGTGTCCAGCTCTGGAACCCTCAGCACAAGAAGGACATGGACCTGTTGGAGCAGGTCCAGAGGAGGGCCACAAAGATGATCAGAGGGCTGGAGCGCCTATCCTATGAAGACAGGCTGAGAGAGTTGGGGTTGTTCAGCCTGGAGAACAGAAGGCTCCAGGGAGACCTTATAGCAGCCTTCCAGTACCTGAAGGAGGCCTACAAGAAAGCTGAGGAGGGGCTGTTTGCAAGGGCATGTAGCGATCGGACGAGGGACAATGGTTTTAAACTAGAGCAGGGTAGGTTTAGATGAGACATTAGGAAGAAGTTCTTTCCAATGAGGGTGGTGAGACACTGCAACAGGTTGCCCAGAGAAGCTGTGGATACCCCATCCCTGGAGACATTCAAGGCTTGATGAGGCTCTGAGGAATGTGATCTAGTTGAAGATGTCCCTGCTCACTGCAGGGGGGTTGGACTAGGTGACCTTTAAAGGTTCCTTTCAACCCAACATGTTCTATGATTCTATGATTCTTTGAAACTCTACAGGGAAAATCATAAGGGATTAAAAACAAAAAAAACAAACAAAATAAATAGCCTTAAATATCTCTGAATAAGGAACACCAGAGTCTGAGAACATATTGCTACTTTTTTTATCCAGCTATTCCATAACAGTTAGCTATAAATGAGGTGTTCTGCAAACATATGATGAAGCAAAAGTCAATAGACACCGAAAGAAAGTGTTGGGTTGAGGTTGTTTTTTTTTTTCTTTTTAAACAGGAGTTTAAGAGTCCAAGGATAAGCCTGTAAGATCCCCACAGAGGAAACAGGATTTGCAAAATCATAGAATCATAGAATCATAGAATTGCCTAGGTTGGAACGGACCTTTCAGATCATCTAGTCCAACCATCAGGCTAACTCTTGACAAAAACCATCACTAAACCATCATCCCCTGCACCAGATTCTCCACTGGTGTAAATCCGGGCAGCGTCATTAACTTCAGCAGTCTTAGTCCAGTTGACCCTCTGTCACTCATCCCATAGCCACTGATCAAGAGCGATGATCTACCAACACGCCAGCACACCTTCCTTTCCACTTGAAAAAGGGCCTGGTGTCCTAAGAGCTGAACTGCACAAGATCAAGTCTATGAAAGCTATTACTGCAAAGCTCTAAGTTCCCAAGATTTAAGAAAAACCTAAATAAAGCAAGAAAACATGGCAAATGAAATTTAGCAGAAAGGTCTGGTTTCTTTTACACCAGCGTATACTGAGAAGTGATCAAAGGGCATGAGGGATGGGAGAGGTCTCCAATCAACCCACCAAAGCAAACATTCGCACTTCAGTTTGGAATGTGGCTGAACTCGCCCTCATCTGTAATGAGAAGTGGCATTTCTTCTACAAACCTGAATCGTTTGCAGTACCCACTGATGTGAGTTTAAGTGCAAAACCTTACCCAACCTATACTGGGCAGAGGGACTGGCAGACAAAGAGAAGCATGCCACAGCGCAGATGTGGCAGATAAAACCGGGACCAAACAAAGCCATCACAAAGGCCCTTTCATTTCAACACACACACAAAAACAAATAATTGGTCATTGTCTTTTACTAGACTACAGACAATACATAGAGCTAAGGGCAAATGAGCCCCTGGACACCTGAAAAAGGCCAATGCACAGTATTTTGCCTACATACCCTGCTACCACATGCCACGAATGTCACACACTCACACATGCAGAGGAATATCTTAAGGTGTTTATTAAAAGAACTTTACGTCCTTGATTTAAACACAATAGCTCCAGTCAAGATAGCAATGGGGGTGGAGAGCCTTGTTCACAGGGTGCAACCGCAACCTCACTGTCTCTGGGGAAATGCATAAGGCCAGCCTTGTTCTAAAGAATTTGGGTTTTTTCCACTGGTGTGAACACTTTGCCCAAGGGTAGGAGGAAAGGCGTGGGCGTAGTGGTGGAGAGGAGCTTCTGGTAGCTCAGAGAGTCGCAGTCAGATTGGAGAGGCACCTAATGCAAATATCACCACCACAAACCAACCCCTCCCTTGGTCCAGCCTCGCTCAGGTACCTTCAAAGGTTAACCTTCTGGGCATGCCCGATTGCTGCCTCCCAGGGTATATAAACTGCCCCATGAAGAAACAACCCATATTCAGCAGGAGAGAGGCTATCCCAAAATGAAGGCTTTCCTTGTTCTTCTGCTGGGAGCAGTCCTGTGCTTGGACTCAGGTAAGACAGCATGGAGAGTCTGCCCCACATCCCCTCCAGAAGATCTTCAGCTAAGAGAAAAGACTTGTGGTGGGGTTTGGCAGTGAGGGAAGAAATGCCGACGCAGTTGTCATATGTCACATTTGTTTTTTGATGGGGTGTCCTGTGTGTTGCATGGAAAAAAAAATGCATAGTCCCACTCTGCTGATGGTGTGATCCTAGTGCTGGGTAGCACAGCTTCCAGGAAAGATAAATACTATACAAAACTGAATTTAATTGAAATCAAAACTATTTAAGCAAGACCATACACTTATATATGTGTGTGTGTGTGTTTCTTTAAGTGGGGTGGGAGGATTATTTTTCTTCTTCCCAGGCTATCAAAATTGCAGCATTTCTGCAAAGGTAAGTGTTGTTCCAACTTGTTTTCTGACTCTTTATTTCCAAAGTGGCCTCTGATTGTCAGAATTTTAAGAGGAGAGAAAAAGGGAAAATGCCATGGTGTGTTATTTTCTAAACTGGATGGGTGCGATATGGACAGTGTCACTATTTATTTTTTTTTTTTTTTTTGGCCTGACTGGGAAAAAATGGGTTTAAACCAGCTTTTCCTTATTACCAGAGAACTGAAGAAGCACATCTGAGCAGAAACACTCCTCAATCAGCAGAGGATGCCTAAGGAATAGGCTAAAGGTCTCATGCAGTCCTGGACAGATGCTCTCCTTTGCCAGCTTCCATCAGGGTGCTCTGAAATTTGACTTTCATTGTATTAAAAGTCAGATGAGTGTGAGAGCAGAGTGCAGCGCTACAAACAAACGGGGGTTTGGCTCCTTGCCTCTATGACTGCATCAGTTATTTATACCAGAAAGGCTTGGTCAGAGGGGGAAAAATGCTTCAAATCTCTTCTTGCTCCCTCTCTGAATAACACTAGTTTCTATTCCGTGTTCTAAAAGAGTATGTTAGGCATTAGGGTGTTGAATTGAGGGAGTTATGATCCAAGCCTGTGGTTATGGGGTTAAAGTATATGTATATACATGGACTCTCACACTTGCAAGGCTCCAGTGATGCCCTGGGGCACAGGTAGGTAATAGGAACAGGTAATTGCACCATACTCTCACCCTCTGGGGACTATTTTTCATCAGGGCTAGACACTTCCAAGCTGCAATGTTTATTCTGCCTTTGCTTGATGAGCATAACAGCACAGCAGATGTTAGCAACACTGACTGTGTCCCCCATAGAGTGGTATGTCCATGAGGGGGTGGAAGCACGTGGTGACCTGGTTTTCAGCGGGAGGCAAAAGCTGTGTTTGCACTTTCTTTTGTATTTGCTTTCTAAGAGGGAGTGATGGAGAATACGAGTCACAAGTTGGTCAAATTGAGAAAATGGGCTGGAAGAGACCTTATAAATTGCCTGCTCCGTCCTTCCCTCATCCTCTCCTCCCTCTGTGCTTTCTCTCTTTCATCCAACCCTGGCAATGCTTCAGCTAAGGCTTACAGACCCACCTGGTAATACACTAACATCTACAGAGACAGACAAATTATATCAACCTGCCCTTCTGGGAACTTCATCCCTTCGTCCCAGCTCAGGGCGTTGGAATATCACAAAAAGCCTGTTCCAGACAGGAACTGAAATAAGTATCCCAAATGCAGAGGAAGAAGCATTTGGGAAGCACTTCCCCTTGACTGATGAGACTGGTCAATGACACCAGCTGTTCCCTCACTGCACTGACGACATCTGAAACATCTTCAGCAACTGCAAAACTTGATTCTCACCTCAAGCGAGTGTACTATTCTCCACCAAAAATGGAAAAAAAAGTGTTGTTTTCCCAGTAATAGAGGTGTTATATTCCTTTGAGGACCCACAGGAATAGTCCTGTTTCTCAGTGCAAGCACTAAGTTGGGTTCCCTAGAGAGCTTCAGATAGATTTCAGGAAGAAATTCCTTCCTGTGAGGGTGATGAGGCACTGGAACAGGTTGCCCAGGGAAGCTGTTGATGTCCCATCCCTGGAGGTGTTCAAGGTCAGGCTGGATGAGGCTTTGAGCAGCCTGGTCTAGTGGGAGATGTCCCTACCCATTGCAGGGGGGTTGGAACTAGATGATCTTTAAGGTGCCTTCCAACCCGAACCATTCTGTGATTCTGTGTGATTTGTCTTATAACCCTTCTTGGTCTCTTGCAGGTTCCTCTTTGCAGTGTTACAGCTGCAAGACACAGCTCAGCAACTCCAACTGTCAGATGGAAGTGAACTGCAAGGAAAACGAAGTGTGCAAGACCGATGTGATCAGTAAGGCCAAGAGGGGGTGGGCAATATCTTAGTTGTGATGTTGGAGCCAAGCATGGTCCCGGCCTCAGATGTCCAAGCCAGTCCCACCTACTCTAGATACGTTAGCTGGTGTGGACCAGCAAAGCTCAGTGTGCAGAAGGAAGTGAAAAGCTGTCTGGAGAGAAAAGGTGATAAAAAAGCTTTCAGATTACTTTCATATTAAGTAGAATGACGGAAGAAAAATGTTCATCCCTTGGTGATAACTGTTCCCTTGATAGTGGTGCTGGCCATCATCAAGTCTTCTCCCCACACTGACCAAGAAAGTGTGATTACAAAGTCATATTAGCGCATGCATGCCGTACCCCATAAATTCCCCCGGGTTTGCCAATAGATCATTCTAAAAACTGGTCAGTGCCTGGAATGATTCTCAGGAGGGTGCCACTGCACTTGACATTGCAAATACCTACCAATGTCTCTCACCTCTACAAAATTGTGTTTATGTCGCTTTCATAACACCAAAAATTATTTGCTTACAAGGGAAATAGTTAAGTTTATGGCTTTGAAAATTTTGGAACATGAATTAAAGTGTGAGGGGCTGAGTCTGGTGAAACCTAGTCATGAAGTTAGGAGCATTCAATCACAGAGCTGACTTCAGGTGGATTCAATGAAAAGGATAGAATTTCACCTAAGACCTTCTACAGCCAGTTGTGAATGCAGCCATCTGTGTGTCTCTGGGTAAACTCCTTTAACAGATTGTGATTTAATTCTCCCATTCTAGATCTGGCAAAAAAGTGTTGGCCCCATCCAGATCTGTAGTGACAGCTCAGTTACTCTTAGACCTGAGGCACAAACCCCACCAGTGTCATGTTCAAATTCATCTCTGTCAGGCAGTTAATGCAATACCTCCAGTAGACATTGTCCTTATTGGAAATGTGCAAATCCATGGCCACGCATTCACATGCAGGAGAGCCAACACATTGTATAACCCACTGGCCCTGTACACTATATTTGCATATGTCAAAGACTTGATGCCCAGAATAGATTGTGCAAGATCAAGAGATCTCATGCAGACTCATCCCCCTATACTCAGCACTGGTGAGGCTTCACCTCGAGTCCTGTGTTCAGTTCTGGGCTCCTCTGTACAAGAGGGACATTGAAGTGCTGGAGCGTGTCCAGAGGAGAGCTACCGAGCTGGTGAGGGGTCTGGAGACCAAGCCATACGAGGAGAGGCTGAGGGAACTGGGCATGTTTAGCTTGGAGAAGAGGAGGCTGAGGGGAGACCTCATTGCCCTCTACAGCTACCTGAAAGGAGGTTGTAGAGAGTTGAGGGTCGGTCTCTGCTGCCAAGTAACAAGTGATAAAAGAAGAGGAAACAGCCTCAAGTTGTTCCAGGGGAGGTTTAGGATGGATATTAAGAAAAATTTCTTCATGGAAAGGGTTGTCAAGCATTGGAACAGGCTACCCAGGGAAGTGGTTGAGTCACCCTCCCTGGAGGTATTTAAGACAGGTAGACGTGGTGTTGAAGGACATGGGTTAGTGGTGGTTTTGGCAGTGTTAGGTTAACAGTTGGACTTGATGATCTTAAAGACCCTTTCCAACCTAAACTATTCTATGATTCTATGATTCTGTAATCTACTGGTAACCATCAGTTACCGACTATCAGTTGGCCACAGAAAAATAGGCTGTACCTCCCAGAAACAAATCAAGCAATAAGTCTGTCATCAGTGACATGGGAATAGCCAAGTTTCCATAACTTCCCTGGGTGTTGGAAGGCTCCATGCAACAAAGATGCGTGGGATAGGAGCAAAAATTACCCCACATGCTTGTTCTTCATTTGTTAATAGTTTAGACTCCCCAAAAGAGGTGTTAATGGCTACTTTTGTTATTAATTAAATTATTAGAATTTTTGGAGTTGGTGCTGTTTTAGAAATTCCTAAGAATTGTGCTGTGGAATACACTGCCTTAAGCAAACACTTGGGGATTGATAACTTTCCCCCCCTGCTGACAAAATGACACCCAAAAAATGTGCTCTGCTACAGTAAAACATGCAGCTGTTTGGAAACACTCTTTTTCTTTTTTTTTTCAAGAAGTGATCTGAGATAAGAATAGCATCCCATTATTCAGTTCCATGACGCTTGGCTTGGCTTGCATTGAGTCCTTTTAGTAATGGTCCTGCTTTCCTTCCAGGGGTTGCAGGACTCTTCACCATCATCAGCAAGGGCTGTGACCCATCATGCGAAGAAAAACATGACAACTTCAGCGTGGGCAACAGGAATGTCTCCTGCTGCAGCACCAACCTCTGCAATGTCAACGCAGCGGGCAGTGTGAGGTACAGCTATGGGATGGCAGCAGGGATAGTAGCCAGCATGCTCTGGCCCTTCCTGAACAACAGACTGTGAGGAGCAAAGAGGACTCCTATGACCCCAGAAAGTCTTAGAGCACACATCTTACAGGAATTTTAACCAGGAGTAATGTGGTGTGTTGGACACACAGCATCCTTGGAGCTGATGGCAAATCTTTGCTATATGATAGCTTCTTCATTACTGTTATTGTATTGCTGTAGTGCTACCAGATAAGAAAATATGTGTGCATGCTATCTGAATAACACTTAAAATATACTTATCGCTGAATCAAGTGTGAGTTTGTATATCACTTAGTCATGTATTTCTGCACCCAGCAGTAACTGCAGTGGGTGTGCTGCATGTCTGGCAAATGTTCAGTCTTTGTCATTGCTGTGTAATGATGATATGTGCCAAGAGGTGCCATGGCAGAGCAGAATAGAGGTGGCATCTGTACCTCCAAAGCTTGAGGGGCTCTGGCTTATGATAAACTCTGGAAGGCACATACCCCAAGAAAACCCATGAAGTGTAATCACACGCCAAGGGGAATTTGCTTGTGACCTAGAGACCCTGGCACCCTGCACTTTGCTAGCCACCATACAAGATAAAAGTAATGCTCGCCTTCCCTGCTATGTGTGCATACAGCCATTCATATGCCTTCCCATAGCTGTAGCATCTTTGGGATGGTGGGCAGAACTGCACGTTCAGGTACCTGGAGCACCATGGCCGGCAATTAGAGTGAAGTGGAAAGGGTGTTCCCATAGTGTCCTGTTCAACCAATCCAATTCTGGGATTACCAGTCTCCATCCTGGCCAGAGTGGTAGCCCTGAAGGTGCCCATTTCCCATAGGCAGGTTCTCAAGCTTTCTTCTCCAAGTTCCTCTTTGATCCATTCCCCATGCCACAGCCTGGGACACAGGTCGTGTCATAACATTGAAAAGGTGTTTATCTTAAAGATCCTGTGAGGTTACGTAGCAGACCAGGGAGAGTGCAGAAAGTAAATATCAGAGCTCGCATTTTCCTCTCTGGTTCCTTGTTCTTGGAGATGAACACACACCTGTGGGCACACCCCCCACTTCCAACCCCACGTGAGATACAGTCAGTAAGAGATGGGGAGGCGGCAAGTGTAGGGAAAACATGAAGGAAAACAAGAACAGAGGACTAGGGAAAGGCATAAGGCTGACTCCTGTCCTC
Source organism: Alca torda (assembly GCA_008658365.1). Lineage (NCBI taxonomy): Eukaryota > Metazoa > Chordata > Aves > Charadriiformes > Alcidae > Alca > Alca torda. Next base: position 162,992,315 of record CM018077.1, read on the forward strand.
CTGAGGTACTCTCAGGACAGGGCTAGGAGGGCATGAGTGGAGTGAGACTGGTGTTTCCTGAAGATTTGTTAGAGTCATGAGGATAACCACAGAGCCCTTTGTTCCCTTCCTTATAATAGGAATTTCCCTTCTTCACCCACTGATCTTTCCCCCTTCCTGCGACTCCCTGCTGAAGCCAAAGTGGCTCTCTCCACTCGTCACACGTAGAAGATGAAGATCTGATGAAGGAGCAGCTTAGTGCAACCTCTGGCATTGATTGTTTTGCCCTTTACTGGTGTAATGAATGTGGCAACCATGCAAGCTTCAAATATATGGAAAATCATTTCAAGCCCTCTCTGTTACTGATACCAATAAGGTTTCTGTGCAAAGGCAGACTTGACAGTTTTAACATCAGTTATAGCCCCTCTATATAGTTATAGATTCTAAATTATAGTTTGCCTTCTCCAGATATTTTATTTTTTGGACATAAACTTGGGTGTTCCCACTTTGCACTGGGAGGTCCAGTACAATGTTTGGCAACGGCAGCAGAGAAAGTACCATACAAAGCTGCCTAAAAGAAACTCTCAAATAAGACCTCCAAGCAACACATATGTGAAGAGATCTGGAAAAACAAGGTAGGAAACATTCTGGAGAAGGCCACTGTGTCACATGTGCCTCCTCAACAAAAGAAGACAAGGCTGGTATCAGCAGAGTGTAGAGATGGGCCTGGGAGAGCTCCAGGTGGGAGTGACAAGATAGGCTGGACCTATGAAGTCAAGGAGCTGTGAAGTCAGGACAACTGTGGGTGGAGGACTAAAAGGGGAGGGAGATTGGCCAAGAGCTCTGTTTTCCTCTCTCATACCCTAAGAACTATTGGACCTGCAAAGGATGTGCAGAGCCACAGGCTGAAATAACAAAGAAGCATTTACCTGATGGAAATCAGTCATCTGGGGGACCCATAACCATGGGACAAGAGGCAGCATCAAATTTGGGATGAAGTCACATGTCTGAAATTAATGACACTGTCTGCTGTTGTGAAAGAGAAAAGTACATAAATCCTGATACTCAAGGCATTAACAAGCTGCTCATTGCAGGAAGCAGGGAAGGGGTTTCCCCAAAGGAAAATCCAGAATGAACCACCCTTCTCATATGAGACAAGTCTGTTTATTGGTGGAGGGAGGATATGGGATGGATGAGATGATTTGTTCTGGCTTTTGCAAACCTCCTGAGTCTTAGTCACTGAAAAAGGGGCTCATTCAGCTGTACATCTCCCAGCCAAGCTGTTTTCTGCATGGTTGACCAGCTCCATGAGCTCTTCAGTCCAAGGGCTCATCTTCTTGCACTGTAAGAATGTCCCTGACACACTCTGGCCTGTGCCCACTTTCTGAAATAATTCCCAGGCAATCAGACACATCCTCATCCAGTGGCCTTTTCCACAAGCAATTTGGCTACAACAGTCCCTTCTGGAGACTGGGAGTTTAGCTGTACAGAAATGGCCAATGCATGTTAGCCAACACCAGAGCCATACAAGTTCCCAGGGTCACTGGGTGAGACACAGCCTCTTCCAGCTTCTGGAGAGGTCAAACACATTCGGCCCTGAAAATAAGAGAGGTGTCAAAAGATTTTAGCAAGAATGGAGGCTGTTTACCTGTGTCGTAGCATATCGGTACCATGTGGCAATGACATCTACTTGCTGGAGTACAGCATTTAGGAGTTTCTTGCTGGAGCCAAGAGGGGACTTTCCCATGCTCTGGTGGTTGGGACCTGAGGTCTAGACCCTTACAGGCTGAAGGGATGATTTTTCCTCCCAGTTTCTTCTCTGTACATATTCTGGAAGTAGTCTATGGTCAACCGCTGAGTGATTGTCCTCTGGATTTATCTGCAGACATATCCTCTCTGTGGATATATGTGGAGTTTTCTTCATGCAGTGCTGGAGGGGTGGGGGATTAGATAGTTTAGAGAAGAGAGAGTCCCTGGGATAGGCAACTGGGAGAGTCCATGACTGGGATAGACACAGTAAAGAGCAGGGTAGGAAACCCCTGTGGACACGATGTAGTCCTAGCCGGTGGAACTCACTGCTGCTTGATGGGTGCCTGGCACGGCACTCGCAATAGGACGACACTGCACTTCCATGCAGGTTACTGACAGACAGCCTCAAAAACAACCCTTTAAATTCTGGGAAGGGTTAGGAGGTGTCAAACTGGGGCGGACAAATGACTCAGCCACAGGGTCAGAACCTGGGCTGGGCCAGGGTAGGACTAGGAAGAGAACTGTTTGCCCAGGTGCTGCGACAGCATGTTGGCAGAAAGGCTGGGTTCCCCTCCTGCCTTGTAAACCCCTAAGAAACATAAACAGGACTCAGTCCCTCCCGCTCTATTCTGCACCCTTTGTCAGCAGCGTGCTCGGTCAGTTCAGATGATCTGGCATCACACAAGGTTGATATACTCTGTGGATGGTAAGAAAAAGGGCTGAGACCTGTTTGCTGGGTGAGGCACAAGCACATTTATTTGAAAAAAAAACGCGGTTATGGTGGGGTTTTTTGCCCACGCAAGTTGTTTCTTGACATTGCTGGCTGAGGGGCTTGATCAGTTCTTCTTCTATCTTCTCCCCACTTATCCAAAGGCCTAAAATTGAGGACAGCCTCTAAACAACTCAATCCATCATGTATGCAAGAGAATTCTATTCCTCCAGGATCAAACTGCACTTCATTTATTTAAATAATATATAGCTGGACAATAAAATGGATTGTTTCTTGTTTTCAAGGGCAGCAGCTGCACTTTTCCAAAGGCTGCCATTGCATTATGGACTGAATGCAAACATAAAATTCTGCAGTGAGGTTACCTCTTACAGATGGGAAGAGTAAAACAACCCTGATCTTAAGTGACCACTTTGGTATGACTTTTATGGTAGGAAACATTACGGACATATGTTCAGAGTAAAAGTAAAGTGTTGTTTCTATTATTGTTATGATGCTGTATTTTCTACTGGTAGTATTAGCTAGTATTCATTATCTCTATGGATAAGGGTTAGGGCATACAGTATTTCCTACGGCCCAGTAGTGGTTACACCCAGTGCCTGTACCTGGTCTGAAAAACATCGCCAAGGTCCCCTGAATTCAGCCTAATTTGCGGCAGCTGGTTAAAAGCATTTGACCACACTGGAGAAAGTCTCTGGGGCAGAGAGGCCGGATGAGCTGGCATTTATGGACCAGCAGTTTCTTGCTGTGCTCCACATTACCTTCATGGCCTGGGGCAAGTTACACAGTGTCTCCATACCTCTGCCTTGTACAGATGTTATCAGGTCCAACACATCAAAAGATGTTCAGATAGTGACTTTAGTGGGGCCAGGGGAGAGACTTAGGCTAAAAATAAGCTCAAATAGAATCAGCTAGCATAACAGAGCTAGGAAATAATTACCCGCTACCAATCCACCCTGTAAAGCCACATTCCTTCTCCGAATTATCCACACACTGTTGTGCAATGAGGTTTTCTGTGATCCAAATAGACTAAAGAGAGAGCCTGTAGTTAGCTTTGTTCTGATAGGTATTAAGCCACTGGACAGTCACTAAAAGCAACCGAAAGACCTGCCCTTTGATTGCAGAACAACCGTAAAATAACTGTACCTAGCACACACCCGAGCCAAGGCTGACCAGACAAGGCTGATGAAGCCAAGTTCTTCCCATGCCATCTTGAATAATCCCACTCCCATCCTGCCACTTGACAGCCCTGTGTGACAGAAAGATCCCTCACTAGCTGATTCCTGACCTTCTCTTGAGCTCTGTTAATGCCTTTCTAAGATAAATCACAGGACTCCTTGCAAACCAGATGCTGCACCTATGACTACTCTGTTGATGCTTTCGATCCACAACTCCTACTGCAGCCCTGACTTCCTATCTCTCTTCTCTGATTCCTCATCCACAAGCCCATATTATGGGGGCATCACCTTATAAAGCCACCAACTCATTAAAGTACCTCTTGCTATCTGCTTGTACCAGAATTTGTATACACCCATTGTGTTCACCACCCACACTGAAACAGTCTCTATGCCCTTCATGGGCACATGTTCACCCCTGCTAATGCTTCCCCATGTGAAACACTTAGAGACACCGTGACCCTTTCACAGCTCTGGACCCTTTCACAGCTCTGCTGGTGGCCCTCCATGGCTGGGGTAGTTTGACTGCCTCCATACACCTCCCCTGCAACAGAGATGACAGGTATGGGACTGAGTCAGGAAAGGAAAAATGTTTAGCTCCTTCATCCCTTGTTATTTTCAGTAAAGATTCAATCTGGCATTGAGGGAATTTGTGGAATGAGAACTTCACCCATAGCAGGTGAGTGAAAATGGAGTGATGGGCAGGGAAGGGGCATGTTTTCATCAAGGGTCACTGCATATTGACTTATTTGCAGGGACCCACCTCTTCTCCTGGGTCACTGTGTGGTGCCACACATGTGGGTGCCTTCTGTCAAAACTAGTCGTGTCTTCTGCTCTGGGTTTACTTTCAGATGCATCCTTTAAACTTGCTATATGCAATGTAGCACAGGTGAAATGTTTGCTCTCACAGAAAAATTCAAAAGAAAAGGATGTAACCTCTGTCTGTAACATGCAAAGTTTCTGTAGTGAAGAGAAAGGTGTTCTTCCTGCTTAAAATACTGATATTCAAGCAGGGACTAGGTTTTTTTGACACCTATTCAACTGTAGTAATTGAAAAGAGAGGATTGTCTGAGTAAAATTTCAAATAGTCAGTTGAGATGCAATAATTGGAATACATCTGACCTGTTCCGTTCCTCTACATGTGAAATGAGCTTTAGAAAAATAAAGGAAGGCTGGACTTGACATAAGAATTTGACTATTCAAAGTTTAAATGGGAATATTTAAAAAAAAAAAAAACAATTTAGAAAACAACCTTGTCTGCTCTTTGTCTTGCGTGCTGTAGAGAATGGCAATCCTTTGCCAAGCATGTAGTGCTCATGTGCAGTTGCTGCTTCTAGACTGGCCCCAATTGTCTTGTGGTACAATGGCAGAGCATTTCACAACAGTTCTCACACCCATGTACTATCAAAGACGGCTGTTTCCCTGCCCTTCATAATCCCATGCAATTAATTTCTCTCCTTTGCTGTTTTTGCAACAAATGCTCTTCTACCAAGTACTCTTCAAATGCTGCAGGTCTACCCTGCTTCTCCTCATCCTTCCCCTAGGAGGATGAAGAAAAGAAGCATTTGCCTTTGCCACGGAGACCTATTGATGTGATGTCTTCCAGTGTCATGGGAAACAAGGAATCTGAAGCCAGTTACAAGCATGTCCATGTCAGAAGTGCTACAAGAGCTGCCCCTCAACCTTGAATCTACTCAAGAAGTGATGATCTGAAGAGCTGGCATTTGACACAATGACAATGAGAAAGAACAATCCTGGCATGAAAAAATACCTCACAAATAAAAGCTATACGTCTCAGAGAACAGGGGCACTCACAGGGTGAATGGAAAATTGCCCCAAGTTCTCCACTCTAGAAGTCTGAGGACAGCCCTTCCTCATCTTGCTAATGAAGAAAGAGCTGCTGTCCCAAAGCCCAAGAAAGATGTGAAAGCACATGTCAAGAGCCCTACAGAAGCCTAAAGAAGCGAACAAAGAAACCTCATTGCCATCCTTGGCACCTTGCCAGACCGCGCAAGGAGCACACCTGGAGGGAAGGGTGAACATGTGTGGGCACGAGAGATACAGCATTTGTTTTTCTAGCTGGCACCAGGGATTGGCATTAAGGGCAGCAAAGAACAGAGACATTTTTCTGAGTCTCACTGTCGTTCCCTCCCTGTGTTCAAAATGGTCTCTGAGGATAAAACAAAAATGGTCCTTATGCCTCTTATCTCCTCCTCCTTCCTGGTCCATCCAATGCCTATGTCTATCACCAGCACCAGGACACAGCAACGAAACCAATAGCCTTCCCTCACCCAGACTATGCCGTGCTCCGACCTCCCTGTCATCTCATTCACGTTCCAGCTACACCATTTCAATAACTACTTCCATGACCTGGTTTTGTACAGATTTGTGTCTGGAGGCCAGTCTCCTCTGTCACTTCCCTTAACATCTATGAGAGCTGAGGTCACCATGTGGCCTTTTGCACAGACAGGATGGCTCTCTGGTTCCAAAGTTCTTTGAGGCATTCAGATGGGCAGAAAGGGCACATGTATGCATGTTTAAGTGTGACCGTTGAAAGAAAAGAGGATAAGAATCAAAAAGTTGTTCATTCACATAGAAAAACAGTTACTGAGCGCTGAGATTTTATTGGAGTGCACACAAGTAGCTTCTGATGGAAGGTTAATCATAAGGCTATCCCAGGAAATCTTGCCTAGCTACTTTAAAAACCTCAGCAGTCTCATTTTGTGCCTAGAGTTTAACAGATGTTAAGTCTAAGCTAAGAAAAAACATAAGTTCTTGCATGGCTTTTATCAGTGACATCTGTATCCATGAGTGAAGAATTCACTGATGGTTGGATTACCAAATGAAAATTCAAATGTAGTCATTACTTGGGCCTCCACCAAAATATGTTGTCCCCTTGCTCTTTTTACATTATTGTATGGGTTCTGAGTCCCATTTAGGGATAAATCAAGCCCAGCAACAAGTAGCCGTGCAACCCATTATTCTACCTGCTAAGATCCTGCTTAACAAGCACTAGAGGTGGGGTATCATAGAATCATAGAAACGTAGAATGGTTTGGGTTGGAAGGGACCTTAAAAATCATCTAGTTCCAACACCCCTGCCATGGGCAGGGACACCTCCCACTTGACCAGATTGTTCAAAGCCCCATACCTCAGACATGCAGCAAGAAAAGTATTTTCTTCAAAACCATGGAACCCAAAATGCAAACAACTTACTACTTCGCTAACCTTCCAGGGATGAGACCAGCAAGTTCCAGGAGAAGTATCTCATGACCAGAGACCTTTCTGTAGAAAGCAGAAAATATGCAAAGAACTGAAATAGAGGACCTGGAGTCTAGAAAGCTTGCTTATTCCCTACATGTGGAACAGAACAGCTGGCTATTTTCCTACACATATTCCATCATGCTTTCTGTAAAGAAACACAAAATGCAAAGGATGAAGCAGAAATACACAGGAAGCAAATCTACAACACTGTGTTGATACTCCAAGGTAAATTCTCTGCCATCACCACCCTGGTGATTCACCATGAAATAAAAAACAGCGGACACCTTTACATCACAGAAATTACACTGAAACATTTTCTTCCATGCTTCTGGCTTCAGGATTAAAATGTTGACATAAACAAGCCCAAAGTCCTCACAGTAAAGTGGAACATAGAGTTGCCTCTTTCCTATTGAGTGTGTGATAAGAAGCAGATGACATCCTTGTCCTGGTTCCAGCGGGGACAGGGTTAATTCTCCCCAAGAGACAGTATTCCATGCCATATGACCCATGCCCCCTCTGAGCTGCTGGGGGAGGGGGCAGGAGGTCGCCGCTTGGAGCGTCCCGGGTCCGGTTGGTGAGCGGCGGGGAGCAGCGGTTCCGTAATCGTGTTTGTATATTCCTCTATTCGTGTTATTGTTGCTGTTTTTTTCTTGTTCCCTCTGTTGTTCTGTTGAACTGCCTTTATCTCAACCCAAGAGTTTTGGCTTTTTCTTCTGATCCTTCCCATATGGGGAAAATCTGAGCGAGCGAAACGTGGTTCTTTGTTGCTGTCTGAGGCTAAACCATGACAATCCTGAAGACAACCAAGGATGTAGGAGGCAAAGTGACTATGCATTCACTCTCTGAAGAAGGCTGGTGAAGGAGGGCTGTGCTGGTCTAACTCACATAACGCGGCTGTCTATTCAAGAACAGTCTAAGAGGAGAAGGGCATTATCTACCATCAATATCTTTAACAGGATGCTAAGGCAAACACAGAGTTCAGGAATAACACTGCTGTCCCAAAACAGATCCCACACATCACAACCAAGAGAACATTTCACTTATGTTGTACCTTATTATCGTAGTCACATCTCTTAAACAGTACCTAGCCAGAGCTGACATTAGACTTATCAGTGTTTTCAGCAGAAATGAAGTGCAAATGACTCTCATCTTCCTCATGTGTAGAATAACTTTCAAAACTACCTAGCTCTCCTCCAACCCAGCAGAGGTGCTGCCTGGTCACTTCTTCCTTCATCACCCATTTTTGCCATCCCACATACCCCAAACCCTTTGAGTTTGGGGTACAGATGAGGCCACATCTCGAATACTGTGTTCAGTTTTGGGCCCCTCACTACAAGAAAGACAATGAAATGCTGGAACATGTCCAGAGAAGGGCAACGAAGCTGGTGAGGGATCTGGAGCACAAGTCTTATGAAGGGTGGCTGAGGGAACTGGGGTTGCTTAGCCTGGAGAAAAAGAGACTGAGGGGAGACCCTATTGCTCTCTACAACTCCCTGAAAGGAGGTTGTAGAGAGGTGGGGGTTAGTCTTTTCTCCCAAGTAACAACTGATAGGACAAGAGGAAATGGCCTCAAATTGTTCCAGGGGGCGTTTAGACTGGATATTAGGAAAAATTACTTCACCAAAAGGGTTATCAAACATTGGAACAGGCTGCCCAGGGAAGTGGTGGAATCACCATCCCTGGAGGTATTTAAAAGACAGGTAGATGTGGTGCTGAGGGACATGGCTTAATGGTGGTTTTGGCAGTGTTAGGTTGATGCTTGGACTCGATCATCTGAAAGGTCCCTTCCAACCTAGATGATTCTGTTATTCTATGAGTTACCTCAACACAGATTGCCACGGCACTGGCATAGATAAAATGGGCCCTGGCATATGGAAAAACTTGTTTCATTGGTGCCCAGAGCTGAGCGTTATTCCTGTCCATGACCTCTTATTTGGGAGCTTTGGGGGCTATCCCAAATGATGCATCCTTGTATGACAGGGCAGTACCATATGGCTCTCTTCTGTGCCGTACCAAACACATCATCTTGGCACTAGATTGATCAATTGACCGTACTCCAATCAAACTCCATCTTAAATCAAGCTGTTCGTTCTTTTCCCCATCTGTTAGTAGAAGACTAACTCATTTCTTGTATACACGTTTCTAATTTACAGCCTTGCTTTTTTTCTTTGCCAGATCCCACCCACGTGTCCATTGCCACCATCTTTCTTATCTCAGACAGGTCTTCCTTTCCGAGTTGCCTGCTGTTGAGTATGTCCGTATTTGGGAACCTTTTCTCCTGCTAAGAAATCACAGCTCTTTTAGTCTGATCTGCTGTGCATTCCTGTTTTCATCTTAGCTTTTCTATGGGACTTCATCTCCCTTGGGCACAGGTGGTGATAAACGCACCCACATTGCAAGTGTGGTCTTGTTGGTGTCTTGCACAATGGTCTTAGCCCTGCACTGTCCTCCCTGACACAGCCCCTAATCATGACAGCTTCTTCATGCTTCATCAGGTGTCTGACGTATACGGACCGTGTGATCAACCGATATTCTTATGTCTTTCATCTCTCCAGTCATTTACAGGTGACCTCTTAGTTTACCATATAACTTACTTATTACAGTCTATGATGTTGTTAGCATATAATTTGCTTCCAAGCCACCTGCTTGTTTACGATGTCCTGATCCTTCTCTGCACTGGTCATGCATCCCAAATTCGTATCATCAGTAAATTTTATTAACGTGATCCCATTTAGTATCTGTCAAGGTCTTTACTCAAAGACCAGCTCCTGAGGAACTGCACTACTGACCTCCCCCAGATGCATCCCCCTCCAAGCACTGTAAAAAACTTTTAGCCCTTCCACTTCAAATCTTTTAAAAACTTCTCACTCAGCTTATATTGACTTAATTTCCATCATGCCATCTTAATAAATATTCCCATGTTATATTTTTTTTCCTTTGCTGAAGTCTTGAAAATCAGACTTTATTAATGTGAAATCAGGAAGATCATCATCTTGGGTTTTAAGCCTTTCTGTATTTTTCATTATTGTCTCCTTCAAAAATTGTTCTTAATCCTGGCCTGCTATTGAGGTCAGACAAATAACTGAAGGACATTTATGCCTCCCCTCTTTAATTTAGGTGATAAATACTGACCACGTGATGTTGTCTTGAACTTGACCAATCTATGAAAAATATGTGGGAGTGGACCTGGACCCATTGTTCTGTATGCCAGTTCTCTAAGGGTTCTGTGATGGAAAACATCCTGTCCTGCTTTGCCTCAACTTGAATACATTAAACTTTTTTTCCACCTCAGATATGGTTATTTCTATTTCTGGGCACCTGTTTCTATGCTGTCTTTACCCCCAAAGTCAAAAGCACTTTCTATATTGAATAAATAAGTGGTTTAATTTAATATTCATTTTTCACCTATCACATCTTCACTACTTTCATCTCCCAATATAAGGGCTGAAGAATTTAAATAAACTTTTAATGTCCTTCCTGAGATCTAAGTCATTCTGACTATTGCAAATTTTTACTTTATGTATTTCTTAACCTCTGCCACGTAATTTTGTCTGCTGTTCAGTTTACCCTTCCATTCTTTCAGGCTTCCCTCTTATTCATAGTATAATGTTTGAAACGGTTATTCACCATGTCAGGCCACAGTTATCCTTCTGTAGATGATTTTTCTCCACTTTCTCTCTTTGTTACAGAAACAAATTCCAGACAGGTTTCTGAATCTTTGATTTTAGTCAACCACAGGCTTGCATCCACATCCTTGAACTCACAGTTCACTCACCATTTTTTTTAGCCACCCTATAGCAACGCTTATCTTTGGTATCTGTTAGCTGAATCAATCCAACACTCAGCTGGATCAGTGTGTTAGACTCCTGAGCTCAGTCATCAGATTATGCCATCTCAAAAAAAACCTCTCTGCAAGAGGAGGAGTTATGGAGGAGCAAGGGAAGAGACAATTGTTCTGTGTTAAGCTGAAGCCAGACTAGATCAAAATGAACCTGAACAGCTAAACTCTGGGCAGGCAAGCGAGCTCTGGAAACATGTAGGACACCCAGAAGAAACACACCTAGAGAAGGCAAATGGAGATAGTATTGGCTGTGGACATTTCATTTGGATACATGGATGAATGAGTAAGGAGTTTGGTCCTACTGGGAAGGTTTGGCACAGTTCTGCATGGGCATGGCGTTTCTTTCTCCAATTTGAGCAAGAATGTCCCTTAATTGGAGGCACTGACCTAAAAGCAGGGTTGACAAAAAAGGGATTCATGATAAAGACCCATTTGAGAAATATTGTCCTCTTCAGCTGTCATTTGCAAGCATGTACCAAAGCTATGAACTCTTCATGAAGCATAAGGGGAGGGTGGAGAATATTAATTATTGAGAAGACTGGAGACCATGCATCAGAGTCATTCTCATTTACATCTTCAGAAGCATCCCCAGCCTTACTCATGACCAAGTGGGCAGATTTGTAATGGTTGATCCTTTATTATTAAAATCACAACAGATTTATTATGTTGGAAGTTTACTACATGCCAGGGTGTGAATGGTGGGTAGCCCATGAGTAGTTTGTGATTGCTCACTGTTCTCCTTGGCAAAGACATCTTGTTGATGTCCCATCCAAATTATTCTGTAACCAGATTCAGTCACTGTTATTGATGCAGTAGTTATACATGCTTTTGTCCTTAGCAACTCTTTTTTCTTCCAAATTAGCCGTGAAAGTAGCCTCCTCAGAAAAACATCCAACAGATATCCAACAGGATTATAGACAATCATCTATTCAGTTCAGCTGAGCAACATCCTGTCATTAGGCAAAAGGAAGACATATACCCAGAACACGGCCAGGAAGTCCCTAACATAATGTCACATGAAAGAAAATGTGTTTGCTAACAGGAAAATCTTTCTCGTGGCTGGGAAAGCAAAGCACCATTTCCATACCTGTAGCCTGAGCCTACGCAGAAGCTTCCCCACTGGAGCCCAGAGCAAGCTTCTTCCATCAATCATTTACCTAGTACAGCTCCACCCCAACAGCAACGCTGAGAATGTAGGTAGAAAGAGGCCAGTGGAATGTGAGCTGTTATTACTGTTTTACCTGCAAAATAATCTCACAGTCCCACAAGTTAGACCTCTCGTCTATGAGCTAGCAATATTCATACCCAGCCACATCCTCAGGTTGATCTGCTCTCAACATCTGAAGATGCTTTGAGAGCAGCAGCCTCCAGAAAAACCTGCAGTCCAACAGAAGTGTCAGAGCCATTGCAGTGTCCTGTCTAAATCCGGACTGTTAGTCTCAAAGACATCTGGAATGAGCTGCTCTTCTGAGACTTTCTTCTCCATGTCCTTTCAAAAACCGTTCCTAGGGACTCATACATAGATACACAATAATAAAATTTCCTAGGTTGGAGTGACCTTTCAGATCACCTAGTCCAACCATCAACCTAACACTGACAAAAAACATCACTAAACCATATCTCTAAGCATTATGTCTACCCATCTTTTAGATACCTCCAGGGATGCTGACTCAGCGACTTCCCTGGGAAGCCTGTTCCAATGTTTAATAACCCTTTCAGTGTAAAAATTTTTCCTAATATCCAATCTAAACCTCCCCTGGCGCAACTTGAGGCCATTTCCTCTTGTCCTATCACCTGTTACTTGGGAGAAGAGATCGACCCCCACCTTTCTACACCCTCCTTTCAGGGAGTTGTAGAGAGCGATAAGGTCTCCCCTCAGCCTCCTTTTTTCCAGGCTGAACATCCCCAGCTCCCTCAGCCGCTCCTCACGAGACTTGTGCTCCAGACCCCTCACCAGCTTCGTTGCCCTTCTCTGGACACAAGAGTTTTCCACTGGCCACTCAGCTCCTTATCAGAGATAGTTATGTTTTGTGGGGACATTTGACCTTGTACCTTCCAAGCCAACAAACATTGAAGTGGGATGCAGCTGACAAAATATGCACATTTACTATGGAAAGGCCTCCCATAGTAAATATTTTGAAAAGTGCCTTTCAAAGCCAGTGAAGAGAAACAGGTAATTCACAGTGCCATTTATTTTTTGATGAGGTTTCTGTCTAAAGCAGTTTTGATGAATTGTGCATGTGTCTGCCTGACTGCAAAAAAAAAGACATACAGTGATTCACCCAAGAGACATCTATGTTATAAAAGAAAAGCTTCACTTAAGTCAGATGACTCCACCTCGGGATTTTGTGTCCTGCTTCAATCTGTTTGTGACTGTGTAAATTTTCAAAGGTTATTGTCTTCCGCATTTTCTGTTAATTACTGCTCCCTCAACTTTTGGCCTTGGCCAAAAGATCCCAATGATGGGGACTGGCCTCTTTTTAGGCTTACTGTTTAACTTAGCTCATGGTAAGGCATCTAGGTCTGTATCATCTGGCGATAGATATTGCTGCCAACATGGGACATGAAGAAGTAGCGTGAGGGATGGGCTTCCTGATACAGCTATCAGACCTGCCAGTCAAAGGTACTGCTGCTCAAATTGAAGGGTTGACAAAGTGATGTCAATCACTTCAATGCTCAGAGACTCAGTTACAGTCCCTGGTTTTGACAAAGGTAAATGATATCTTAAGTTAATAGGGAGAATTCCATTTCCTTTCTCCCACCCTCTGCACAACCAAAGCCTAGTTGATAAAGAGGGAAAATCTCCCTGCTAAGGGGAGGGAGGAACCAGGCCCTGCAATTGGCTGGTTTTTGTATGTTGTCCACTCCTGCACTACTGCGGAAGGTTTCTCAGAGACTGACACTGCCATCAGCTGATCAAAGTGTGGACCAAGACATCAGAGACTCCCAAACAACAGAAACCCCCATGAATACTCCCAGCACCCTTCAGCCTTGGCTCTAAATCGTCCAACTTTCACATGAAAAAATACATGGTCGCAACATCCTCTTGCATGCTAGAACATGCACTTTTGGGTCATAATGCAAAGGCTTTCACATACGGTTTGCAGCAGCTATCACCAGGACAGAAAGGGGAATCGCAACATAACAATGAATGGAAGAGACTTTCATCTGAAGACACATCGAGGCTACATCTACACTGGTCTTTAAAAGGGGACAGGATCCATTCTCCAATCCTGACAACAACTGGCACAGCTCATACCTGCATAGCTGAATTTTCTTTTTCCCCAAAAACTTACTGGCCTCATGGGAAACATCTTTGGCCCATGGTATGCTTCAGAGTGTGCCTGGGCACTGGCTGGGGCAGATCCAATGGGTTCAGGCCATAACAGGGCCAGGGAACATACAAACTGCAACACATCCTATGCACTTCTCAAGTCCATGGCAGGAATGGTACAGGTTAAAGAATACCTAATATCCCTGACTTGTAGATATCCATCCTTCTGGGATGCAGTCCAGAAACATGTGTCAGACACTTTGCATGCCCTCTGCAAATGCCTGGGAGACCTACATTCCCAGGGTTGACCAAGCACAGCTGGTGAGGTTATGCCTGAAGAGATTGTCCTCAACCCTGTGGCTAGAAGAGGAACCTGCAGACATAGAGTCCATGTCCTTGGACTCATCTTTTTTCTCTCAGACCACTGAACAGAGCACATTTCTTTTTCCAAAAATACAGCAGGGGTGGAGGATTTCCTCCCATCTGCAGAATTGCACCTGTTTTTTAGCCTGGAGTGTACTTAAGCCAGAACTTGGGAGATGTGAATACGAATTCCTTCTCTGCTTGGAGAGGTTCAATTTCCCATCTCACATCTTCAGATAGGGTTTGCAAACCACCAAAATGAAGCACAGACATGGGAGGAAAGGGGTAAGAGGTCTTTACAGATTAACTGAGTCAGTGCTGGGACTCTGGATTTCTCTTTGATATCCCCCCTATGTGGAGACACTTGTGTTTTGTATCAAACAGCCCCTGGAAGACCTAAAGGGCTCCTAGGAGAAGGGTGCTCATGGAGTCATGCTCACACTTTCACCCTTCTCCAGCCCGATGAAACCTGCATTCCTTTCTGCCCAGTGGCAAAGTTTCATCAGGAGGGTGGAGAGCAACTCCACCCAAACAAGCCTATAGTCTTGTTATTAGTGCACACCCGTGAAAGGTGGGAGCTTCGATTAGCTGAACACGTCATCAAGCATCACTGCAGCCACGGCCACAGACAGCATAGTTTCCCACTGCTGAGTCACAGGTGAACATGGTAGACCCCACAGACACAGTCATCCAAATGGTCCCCAGAAAAAAATCTACCCCACCTGAATCACAGGAGCTGAACTCAAGTTGACTCAATATGCTCATCAGTAGTTTCTCTGTTTCCTATACTCCAGCCATCTCCATGATATCTGGAAACCTAATGGCAGACTCCATCCTGAGAAACAGCTCCCAAGAAAGTCATTGACATCAGGTAGACTGATGCCATGGCTACAATGCCATGGCCACAATGCCATGGCCACAGTGTCAAACACAGTTGTTTGATGCTCATGTCATGACAGAAGGATACATTTTGCTTATACCTGGGACTGGAGTAGCTGTTGCTACAAGACAACACCTAGTTCTGGGTTGGGCAATGCAGGAGAGAAGGTGGTAAAGCAGAGGCAGTTTGGAGATGGACCACTGGAAGGGTTAAAGCTCTGGAGGACAGACCTTCCAATGAAGGAGTCAAAGAGCCCACAAAAGTCTATCAAAGGGATATCCTAGAAAACTGCATCACCCTTGAGAAGAAGAAAGCTGTAACAGTGACCAATGAAGTTTAGTAAAGGGGTTTAATGAGAGCCACTGGCTGTAGGAGCTTTATAAATCAGAGTAGAAATATTTTACGTAGGGGTTAATTTACATACAGCTGATAACTGACTTGGAAAAGCTGTATAGACTCTCTGTCACAAAAACTGGCTGGATGGCCATGCCCAGAGAGTTGTGATTAATGGGGTGAAATCCTCTTGGTGGCCGGTCACCAGCGGTGTCCCTCAGGGCTCAGTTTTGGGACCAGTTTGGGACCAGTATCAATGATATGGATGAGGGGATTGAGTGCACCCTCAGTAAGTTTGCAGACGACACCAAACTAGGTGGGAGTGTTGATATGCTTGAGGGTAGGAAGGCTCTACAGAGGGGCCTGGACAGGCTGGATTGATGGGCCAACGCCAATTGTATGAGGTTTAATAAGGCCAAGTGCCAGGTCCTGCATTTCAGTCATAACAACTCCAAGCAATGCTACAGGCTTGGGGAAGAGTGGCTAGAAAGCTGCCCAGCAGAAAAGGACCTGGGGGTGCTGGTGGACAACCAGCTTAACATGAGCCAGCAGTGTGCCCAGGTGGCCAAGAAGGCCAACAGCATTCTGGCTTGTATCAGGAATAGCGTGGCCAGCAGGAGTAGGGAAGTGATCATGACTCTGTACTGTCACTGGTGAGGCCTCACCTCGAGTCCTGTGTTCTGGGCCCCTCTGTACAAGAGGGCATTGAGGTGCTGGAGTGTGTCCAGAGGAGAGCTACCAAGCTGGTGAGGGGTCTGGAGACCAAGTCATATGAGGAGGGGCTGAGGGAGTTGGGCATGTTTAGTTTGGAGAAGAGGAGGCTGAGGGGAGACCTCATTGCCCTCTACAACTACCTGAAAGGAGGTTGTAGAGAGGTGGGTGTTGGCCTCTCCTCCCAGGTGAATAATGACAGGACCAGAGGAAATGGCCTGAATTGCAGCAGGGGAGGTTTAGATTAGATGTTAGGAAGAATTACTTTACTGAAAGAATGGTCAGGCACTGGAACAGCCTGCACAGGGAGGTGGTTGAGTCACCATCCCTAGAGGTATTTAAGAACCATCTAAATTTCACACTTCAGAGCATGGTCTATTGGCAGAGATTGTAGGGGGCGGGGGGGGGGGGGGTGTGTGTGCGTATGGTTGGACTTGATGATCTCAAAGGTCCTTTCCAACCATGAAGATTCTATGATTCTATGATTCTATGACTTCTTTACAAAATTTGGTTTCTTTTTCATTCAAACAAGAATTAACTGTAACAGAAGTTTAATCAGATAGTTATAAAGCACATCACCTTCTTGCCTGCGAACGCTGAATTTCTGTCATCTGCCTTTCCTTGCATATGTGATAAGCAGAGAGAGATTATATCTACCTAGATTACCTTATAAACAAGGCCAGTCTCACAGGGGCGGGCCGATAGTGGTTTTGGATTGATACCACTGAAAATTCAGAGAGGTTTTTGGCACATAAGCCTTTCTCCCTCCATACCACGCCTCATTTATATTCTCAGCTCTTCAGACCTGAAATGACTTTTCAACTGGAGTCCCTTACGGCTCCTGTCAGTCAGTGTTCAAAACCTTGCTCAGGGTTTATTCTACCACTGACACAGGCAGATGGGAATTCAGGTCCTCCTGAGTCCTACGAGCTGTCTAAGGCTGTCCTAACTGCTATATCAACCCACTTATTTCACATATTTATCAAGCTCCATCTTAAAGCATGTGGGATTTCTACTTTACCTTTGCTTTTAGAAGGGTCTCAATTTTTCCTAGGGTTTAAGACCCTACCTCTCATTGCCAGTCTAATTTAACTCATGCTAGTCTCTCTCTAGAGCTAGTATCTCAGCTCTCGTCCAGTGTGACATTTTAGCTTAAGGAGTTTTAGTTTCTGTAGCTCTGTTTTCAGTGCTTCTGGGGGAAAAAAAAAAATTGTATCTCCACTCAACCTCTGTTCTGCCAAACTAAAAGGGGCCAGTATTTTCCAGTGTCATCTTTTGGGTCAGATCCTGTTCTCCCAGTCTTCTTCCCATTAGTTTCCATCCATATTTTTTTTTTTTTTCCATCAAGACTCCATTTTTTCTTGACAGGGGCAATGAAATTTCAAGTGAGAAGCCACTAGGGCTTCACGTCAGTGTGCTAGCACTTCCAGAATCACCCTGCTAATAGCCTCTCTTCCGCACACCAACACACAACTTGACGTCATCTGTGTTTGTGTTTGGTTTTGGTTTTCTTGTCAGGGCTCCATCTCACTGGAGGCTCCTAGTTATCTTTAGATCAACAAATACCTGTACGCCTTCCCTTTCCTCCACAATTTTAATGGCACGCTCCCAATTTCTCCCTCCCTGAAGTCTGGCACTCCCGCACACTCAACCAGTCTGCAGGAGCTTTAACAACCCCAGTGGTGGTTGTTTCCTGATGCTCTGCCTTACTGCCAAATCTCAAACCTTTTCAAGCCATTAGTTAAGTGGCTTTGCACTGGCCAGAGGCAAACAATCCTACCATGCTGATGCACCCCATGTCCAGACACCACAGCGATGGACAGCCTCCACCAAGCTGGACAGACTCATTTAGTTTCCTATTTATATCACTATTCCTTCAACCACACTGATTTATTCCAAGGATTTCTCAGGATGCAATGCTTTCAAGTACAGTCAGACCATGATAACACCCTTGTGCTGACATCTCCATTTCAGCAAGCTACACACAACCTGCCGAGTGGTGTTTTAGTGTTGTGAACACTGGAGTGCCGACCCTGCTGTGCTTACTTATTTAGGCATAACCACCTTGAATGCTTAAAGCACTGGATCTTTCTCAGTTGCATGGGTGTTAATTAAGATACTGTTCAAATATGCCTTGAACCGCCTTGGTACAAGAAAGGATCCAGATATAACCAGGTCTGGTGGCTTTCACAGAGCAGAGTTTTGCCTGTACACCCAGAGAGGTATGTTTGGACTGTTTGGTTTTATGTACCTGGTCTCTCACAGCACAGAAAGATAAAATAAAGATTATTTTCACTCTCACAGCCAAAGGAGCATTAGGGTACCTGTCTTTCCCTCCCCTTTCCCACAGCACAGCACTGATCCTGCTGCCCAAGCCCGATTGGCTTTGTGTCATCCCTGACTGTGGAAATTTTCATTAGCAATGCTTCTCAAGTTACTGCAAATCTTTAGAGAGCAGCACTTGCCCAAAAAGTCCCAGTCACAAACTGGGAAAAAGAATAGGTTCCTGGAAATGGTATCGATGGCCACGTGCATTGCCACAATGAGCCCGTGACAAGCAAACCCACAGGCATTAGATCATTTTGTGCACTCACCTTGTCTCCATCCCTGAAGTCTCTGAGTGCTTCACAGTGATTCACAAACTTTTCTTCATTGGTGTATTCAGCTCTTTTATGGGAAATTGCATGATGCTGTTTTTTTCCATCCTGGATCACAATAAGAACAACAAAAAGGTCTATCACCTTATCCTATGAAATATAAAATGCCATTGGCTCAGTAAAAAAGGAGAAGCAAAGCATTTCTCCCTAACTGCAAGCTTTTTAAGCTTTTCCACAAATACTGTATAAGATTAAAAAAAAAAAAAAATATTTTTTGTGAAAGGGTTGCCTTGAAATGCATAAAGTGAAATTTTCTGTCAGAAAGGTACTGCAGTGGGAAAGTTGATCCATTTCTCCATGTTGGATTTATTTCCCACCTTCAGAATAAAATTTGGCAAATAATAGTCAACACATTTGTAAAAGAAATCACAGTGCCCTGCTCTGCCAACAAAAATCTGAAACAAAATGACATACACAAATCCCAGATTTGGAGGTACCATCTCCCACGTTCACCTCCACTGGCCTTTCAGGGGCTCCCATCCCCAGCAGCTCAGCACCAGGGCTCAGTTACTAACTAAGCCCCCAGGAGCCAGGGACCGGGCTTGCTTTTACACTGGATTTGTGAAAAGAGACATGCTTTGAGCAAATCCAGCCATGCTAGCTTCCCTTCTGCCAGCCTGGAGAACAGCAAGCATGAAAACATGGAATAGGCTTTGGTGAGCCTGAGCCAACGCGTGTGGAAGCCGAGCCTGCTCCCACTTGCATCGAGACTGTTCTTGCCCAATGCAACACGCCTGACACAATCCAGCTCTTGGCTCACAGAGCCAGACTTGAAGGAACAAACATACCTTGTCACATTCCCCATCCAAGCACCGGCATGGGGCCACCCCTTGCAATGCAAGCTGTGTTTTTCCTTTTCCATGGGACCAGCTCCAGGACATAAACCTGAAGAAGAGAATACGTATGGCACGAGTCTTATTGTTGCAGTGACGTCACCTTCTTGGGGAACTTGTTCCTCTACAAATCCCAATCCAGACTGGAGCTGAGCTCTCCCCTGACACCCCGAGGGAATCCGCCCACAGGATCAACAGGAGGTGGAGGGTGGGAAAACATATAAAGCTCTCTGGGAGCAGTTCTCTTTTACTGTCCTGGCTTCACAGATCTGCTCTCAGCATGAAGACATTTCTGGTTGGGCTCCTGCTTGGCCTGGCATACGTGGAGTTGGGTAAGACCACCGCATTCCCGACACTGCAGGGACCCCCTGGGAAATGCCTGGGAGGGGAGGGGAAAGGCAGAAAGGCCTGGTAATCCCTAGGTAGGGGAAATGACGCCCTTATGTATTTAAGAAGGATAATGGAGAGGGTGAATGGGGAAAGGGGATATGTATTCCTGGTGGGGAAAGATATGGTGCTTGACAGAGAGCAATGAACATCATTTGGATGTGTAGGTGCTCGCCTGTCACCCAATCGGGATGGAGGGGACCAACCACTGCTTTATAGGACTAAGGTGTGAATGACAGCCACACGGCACAGGGCAGTACAAGCTCTTAAACTGTCCCAAGAGTCCTGGGGACAGGATGGGCTATTTTCATCCTGAGCTCCTGTCACCCCTAAAACTTCCCAGCCATCTGCTGGAAGCTCTGAAAACCAGAGGGTGAGGCTTCAGTATAGATACAGGTCAGGGTTTGAGAAATAACTCCAAGGATTTTAGAAAGGTTCATTAAACCACCATCTCCAGCATTTCCACTAATTTCTAGAGATTGGGATATAGGCAGAGATAGGAAGTTCTCTTCTGCGTCTGGTTAGATTTGGTCTCTGATAAGTCTGGATCTTGAGCAAGCTGGTAATAGGGTCTCGTCATCGCTGTGTTCTTACTCCATCTATTTGTGATCCACTGCAATTACATCCTTGGACTGGAACTGAGTCATTCTTGGGGTGACGACAACTCAGTGGGTTTTAATCTACAGCCCACAAACCTCAGAGATCCTCAGGCAGTTTTCATGGGACTCTGAAAGATCTCAGAGGAAAGGCAGCCTGGGCAGGGGTCAAATACCTCCGTCTGGAGGCATGGCTACATTGAGACCATTCAAAGGGTTGCAAATGGAAGAAGGCTGAAAGGCATACACCTTGCAATTCTTTGTGCATGGAAGTGTTCTGAGTGTCTTTAGACTGCATCGCTTTTTTTAATCCCCCTGCCCTCCTTCCACCTGTCTCTAAAGCAAACCCAACTACTGGCTGAAGAACATGGGTCAAACCCACCACAAGTTACTTCTGTACAGCTACTGCAATTTTTTATATTTCAGTACCTGCTGGTGTTTTTTTCTTTTTTTAAAGATATTTCACAGGTGGTGAATTATGTGTTTCTTTCCCTCCTTCTGGGTCTAGTCCTGTCCTGGATTTAATGGGGTTGCTGAGGAACTGACAGAGCAGGTCTCCGCTCACAGGTCTCAGAACGCTTTATGGAAACAGGCATCACCACCCTTTGCTTTATAGCTGAGATGGAGACAGAAATAGCTTTTCTGGGATGATACAGTGGGAGGCAGCTGGTCTAGGCATAGCTCTTGCAGCTGAGGAATATGTCTGTGACCATTCATCTTCCAGAGGTTTGATATCAAGGGACAGAAGGTACTGTTGGACAGTGATGAATGGTGAATTATTGGCCTCAGATCAGGACACAGCACTGTCCTCTATGTTCAGTTCTTCTCTTCTGTTGTGGTCTTTATGCTTTTGGGCTTTCCTCTTCCACTGCAGCCTTTCTATAAAACCAGTGTCCTCTGAGTGCTGCACCCAGAGCCAGTGAAAGACAAGGGGGCTGAGGGTTTTCTTCCTGCTGTTAACTGGATGTAACTCCCCCAGAGCCCATGGCCCTGCCCTGCTAACTCATGCAAATGGAGAGGTTTGGAAACCAGCTCAACCCAAAGGCTGCAGATTAGTTTCTCAGATGCTTTAAGCTAGCACAGCTCCATCCATCCATTAGCCAGTCCTACACACTCACAAACATCCATATCCTTGTCAGGTTGACAAAGTTGTGTTTTCTCTCTCAGTGGGCACTAGGTGTTAAAATATAAAACAAGCTCTCATGGGTCATTCAGAAGGGATCTACAAAGGTCCTCAGCTCGGGTAAACAGGGATGGGTTCATCACACAAAGGATATGGCCACCAGAACACCACCACTGCTCACGTTAAAAAGTCCTTTCTACCTCTGCAAAGACAACAAAGAAAGCTTTTGCATTGTGTAGGTTTTATCGCACAGCTGAGTTTTCCAAATGTGGTTCTAAGAGAAGTAGATGCCCTGAAAATTCATTCCAGAGTCAGACATTCAAACAACTGCCTTCAAAAATGTTTATCCTTATCACAAAGTCCCAGAAGTTTCTCTCCAACAGTAGATGCTGCAGAACTATAACTAGAAAACATCGTCTCTCTGCAATTTTACCAATAGATGGCAGTGGACACATTTGGGTGGTTCTTCAGCTGCCGTGTGTGTGGAAGACACGTAGAATAGAAAATATCAAACCTGGCTGGTTTCTGTCATCAAGTCACATCAGCACGACTCCGAAAAATATGCACACTCGGTATCCGCTGGCTGCGAACGGACAGGTCTTGTACCGAGAATTTTGAGCAACTGCTGTGATCAATGCTTGCATATGTAAAAGTGTCCCTGTGTCAGCAGGCAGCCAGCAAGGGCTTTGTAGCATCTTCTCTTTTCAAAAGTAGCAGTAGCCCCTGATGAAAGTGTTTTTTTAGGCCACATTCAGCCCTTAGGATCTCTGGTACAGCTCTGAAATTTAAATTCTGCTCTCAGTTACTAAGTTCTGCACAAATCCCTCTAAACAAGCATGAAGGAGCTGTCGTTGTGGGTGGAGGGATGTGGGAAGTGCCAGTCTTTCGGTGCTGGTGAATGCTGCTCTCAACAAAAGGAGCTATTTTGCTATCTGCCACAGCATCTCTTGCAGAGGGTGCAAAGATCCTATCAAAGCTGCTCAAGCAATAGGTCTCTCTAGATGCCTGCACTTTTTGGGCTGCTGAGCCCCCAAGGTAATGATCACTCTCAACTCCCGCAACACCATCCTTGTCCTTTGGTGTTGGGGTTTGGTCTTTCCCCCCTGACATACCCAAGCTTTGCCACTGCCTCCAGCTATGCTTTGTTTCTGAGGCCACTGTATCTTGGTCAAGGGGGGAAGAAGCACTGACGGTCACATAGTCCCCACCGCAGAGCAGAGAAGCTGCAGACTTGCTGTCTGCTTTTGCTGCTGCGACCACCTCAGACCCATTCTGTTGCTCTCTGCAGCCCAGTCCTTACGATGTTACACGTGCAAGGATCCAACGGACATTTCTGAGTGCAGAACAGCCACCATGTGCCCCCCGAAAGCCACCGTGTGTACAACAACGCTGCATTCCGTAGACACAGGTAAGTTTCTTTCTTTGCTTGCTGTGAGTGCTCATGAGGAGAGATGCATCCTTTCTGGGCCAAATTACCTCATGAACTTAGAACCATGGAATTATAGAATCATAGAATGGTTTGGGTGGGAAGGGACTTCTAAAGGCCATCTAGTCCAACATCCCTGCAACGAGCAGGAACACCTTCAACTAGACCAGGTTGCTCAGAACCCCGTCCAACCTGACCTGGAATGTTTCCAGGGATGAGGCATCCACCACCTCTCTGGGCAACCTGGGCCAATGTTTCACCACTCTCAGTGTAAACAATTTCTTCCTAATATCTAGTCTGAGTCTACCCTCTTTTAGTTTAAAACTGTTGCCCCTCATCCTACAACTCCACTCCCTAATCAAGAGTCTCTCCCCATCTTTCCTGTAGGCCCCCTTTAGGTACTGGAAGGCTGCTATAAGGTCTTCCCAGAGCCTTCTCTTCTCCAGGCTGAACACCCCCAACTCTCTCAGCCTGTCCTCACAGCAGAGGGGCTCCGGCCCTCGGAGCATCTCCAGGGCCTCCTCTGGACCCACTCCAACAGGTTCATGTCTCTCCTGTTCTGAGGACTCCAAAGTGGAGTGGAGAGGCAGAATCACCTCCCTCAACCTGCTGGCGATGCTTCCCTCTCCCCGTCCTGGTCCCAGCTTGGATTATCCTTTAACTTCCTTTAAGAATCCAGGTGGAATTATCCAATTTAAGAGTGGGAATAACAAAAATCCATCAGATTCGGAGCCTCATAGTGAAGCATACAGGACTTATCCTGCTTACTCAGTCTGTTTTGCCTTTTCCATGCCTATGCCCTTACAGACCCCAAAATAATAGATACGTGCAAACATATTGCAGAAACCCGGGGGCTCTCTCCTTGTCTGTAGACGCCTTCACCTAGCACCAACTGTCTCATCAGCACCCATGCCAGCAGTATACCAGTGCTTCTTGGCACTGCTACCTTCTATGCAGAGCCATTGCAGGAGCAACTCACCTGAACAAAATACACAGGGATTTTGTCTCTTGTCAATGCTAGAATAAATTTAGAAGGAGCAGCAGGGAGAAACGGCAGACCTGTTCCTACAAAGAGCAGTCTAGATTACAGGTACCTGTTGATTAAAGATGCTCAACACCTTATTTACCTTCATTTACCTATAAACACTTTATTTTAATTCCCCTCCATTGCACTAAGTCAGTGTTTCTCAATGCCAGCTGTCTGTACCTTCCTTCACCATTTCTTTCTCTGTCTTCTTCTCCCCTTCTCCAATCTGCCTGTTTCAGGTTATCCCTTTTTCGGCAACATCACTGTGACCAGAAGCTGTGAGGAGGAATGCATCTCCTATAATGGAATAGGGGCAAACAAACCCAAGTCATGCTGCTACACCGACCTCTGCACCGATGACACCAGGACCATCAACGGGGTAGGAAGGAGTTCTGCAGCACTGGGTCTGACGGCCATGGTTGTTGGCACGCTCCTCTGGTACGCTCTGTAACACTGCAAGTGCCTGTGCTCCAGCCAAAACATCCCCACTCCTCTCTCTGCCAAGCTGCCTTGTGAACTCTTAGATGCCTTGGGAATAACCTTCTTTGCCGACGTGTGGCTTCACCCATCTTCAGTGCTGTGAATTCAAATGGATTCAAGCCACGAGTTTGGACACCTGGACCTAAAACCCTCAAATTTCCAGTTTCCAGCTGCTAAGCAGATGTTCTTCGCCTTCAGTTGATTCTGGCCCTCAGGACCCACATCTCCCCTGACAGCTTTCCTCTGTAGGGAGCAGTAGAGGATGAAGTGCTGCAACTCCGTGCAGCAGGAGAGCCTGGGCAATGCCGTCAAGGCTGGTGCTCTAGGGTCACCCTCAGCGAGAGCAGGGGCTGTACACACAGTCCATGTGGACTATGCTTTTTTCCCAGGACTCAAAGCTCCCACACAACCTGTGTCTATGGGCCTCTCCTATATTCCTGTGCACAAGCCCAAAAAAGTCCTGCAACCCTCCATCAGAAGCTTGGTTTATCATCAGTTTTGGTGCCATCTCCTGAGTTAAAGCAGCAGATGGATGCTGGTCTCCTCTCACTACCTGCTCAACAGTGTGGTTTGCAATTGAAGAGAGCTGACACTTAGTTCTGTCTAGAATAAGCTATGGAATGAGTTCAGAAGGGCTCAGCCTTCATGTATGGGATGTGTTTCTGGAAAGCTCAAAACACGCCCTGGACTAACAGGCCAGGGTAGGTTAGACCTGCAAAAGCAAACCTGGGAGTCTGACTAGCCAAAACCCTCAGCAGCCCTTTGCCTGAGCTCAGGTTGCAATCAGAGCTCCTGGATTTTGCTTCCCAGATGTTTTACAGACCATTCCAAGCAACTTCTTCTGTTACTATGCACTCCCCTCTCCCTTCACAACAGGGACTGCAGGAAAGGAAAAGTAATTATTATACCAGACCCTCAACTCTGGGAAAAGCCAATGGCTTCACACATGCCGGTTAAATCCCAGTGGGGGACTCGCTGTGTTCTCCCTTGGAGCAGCTGTAAGATTGATTTTGATGCCCTATCTTCTGTAAGACCAGATGGATGAAAGCAGGTATAAAGAAGCCAGGCATGCCCAGCTCTCAGCATTTTTGGGTGGGGGAAAGCCCAGAAACTTGCCATTTACTCTGTTCCTATTGCCAGGGCTCATCCAGGGGAGCAGGAGGCAACCTGCAATAGCATGGGCAGAGTGGAGCATGTGTATATCCCACGCACCGTCGTTGTGTGTTCATACCATCCCTGCAACCTCCTCTGTGGCAAATTTCATATTTACGCTGTTTCCATAAGACACCACCCAGGAAACTAAAGGAATAAGCAGGAAGAGTCTTTTTTCTTCATTGCACAGAGGTAATTTTTTCTCAAGGTCTGTCTCAGTACCATTTGCAAGAAAAATATTCCAAGTCATTGCATTCCTTGGCAGAGGGTTCCATGTAAGCCTGGGGCTCAGGATGTTGACAAGACCCTTTTTTTTCTGGAGTTGAAATGCCCCTTGCTTCACTAAAACACTCACAGCTTCCCTGAGACACCCTTGCAATGCTGAGGTCTACAGGGGGCAAAAATGCCATTGAGAGGATAATGATTGGGAGTTACAAAAATACTGCTATTACAGCCACCCTTTCAGACACAGAGCACCAGCTTCTGCTTCCTACTCGTCTATTCTGTGTTTCCCTGCTCCGAAAACAGTCTGATGCGTCAGACCAGAAGCATATCACCGTCACTGCCATCCTTAGGTCAGATCCCCTTTTCCATCCTGGCTTCAAGGTCTTGGAGTAAGTCACTGTCCCCAGTGGCCTTTCCATGCTGGCTGCAGTGTCCTGTGCTGTGCTAACATGGGCTGAACTTTCCTCCATCTATTGCACGTGCAGATGGGGCAGGGTCTGGGTATAGAGGGACTGGGTGGGTGAGGGTTCCCTTCTGGGCAACAATCAAGAGAATAAAGTTGGATCTTCTGGTTTTCAGCTTGCAGCATCTTTCTTCTGCGCACATCCTTGGGAGGAAGAATGGGGCAGCACAGGCTGCAGGGAGGGCACGTCTCTGGCTGGTTCTGCAGCTCCCAAACTGCCCTGTGCCAGAGCAGGGAAAAGCTACAGAAGGGGATGAGCAAGAGAGTGCAAAAATACCCCTTGCAAGACCTAGGTTTAAGGCCATCCTCACTGGAAGAAGAAGGGCAGAAGGGTGGCAGAAGGGTAAAGTACCACCGAGTGATTACAGGAGGCTGATCTGGGGCACGCCAAGGGAGAACTGGGTGTTTTCTTCGTGCAGCTTCTCTTGCAGCAGGCAAAGAGAAAGCGACTGAGCTCAGCATGGCAAGGCAAGCAGGGGGTTGGGAGCAACCATTTGTGGTCCCCTCTTTGCTGCAAAACTGCTGCGGGTGGGGACCACAGCCCTCCTAGTGTCACTGGTGCTGGCTGTGAGCATCCTGTATCAGGTCTATGCTGCAGGTCTCTTGTCACCAGGGACTTGCCTGTTAATGTGGCTTCATTGCCAGAGCAGCGAGATTCTACTGTAGCCAAAACAGAGTCAAAGGTAGCTTTTAGTTTCAAAGCACTTGTAATATGTTCCTAGACGAGGTGAGGTGAAAAGCCCTTCACACAGAGTGTCAGGGGTACAAAATGTCTTTTTGCATTAATATTCATCTGTTCACACTGCGTTAGCCAGAAGCCACAAGCTAAACAGCCATCACTGGGAGCCCTTGCAAAGTTGGATTTGTTGCTGCTTTTGTTATTGCTTGTATTTATTCTTGCTATTTGGTCCCTGGCAGTTAAACCCAGCTAGCAGCACTGCCCCAGCAAATGCAGGACACTGCCAAGGGATTCAAAGGAGTTGGCAGACTTTTGCGTCACTGGGTCGAGTGGACATACGGAGGGAGAAGTTTAAATATAGGCTGAATAAAATAGAATAGAACAGAGAGAGATGTGTCTCCAAAGGGCCATAAAAAGACTCGCAGCCTCTCAGCCCTGCAAGAGGAGGCTTTGCAGCAGGCGGCATCCAACACTGCTGTTGCTGTGTTGAAGGATTTTACCTGCCCCTCTGGGGGCTTGTTCTTCCCAGCAGTCATCCTGCGCACAACCAGAGACTTTATCTCCAGACTTGAGTGCACTCCTCGGTGCCTCATGCTTTATTTGGCCAAGAAGTTGCTTTTTCCTTCCCTTCTGCAAAAGTGGGGCAGCCCTACAGATGTGCAGCCCTGATCTTCATTACCCACTTTCAGTTGCAAATCCATCTAGGAATTAAAGAGTTAACCACAGCAGAGACTAAACTTTCAGGGAGGTGTTCACAGACCCGCACTGGTAGGGATACTCAAACTGGTATACCCTGTTGAGTCCCACCTCCAGCCAACCATCAGGGTGATATGTCTGCCTTGCGTGGGCTTTCCTCATGGACTCCACGAGTCTTTAAGGTGGAACAGACATTTCAAAGGATAGTTTTTTCCTCTGGAAACACAGCGTACAACCAGCTTGGGCTCAATCAGGACCCAGTCTCATTCATGTTGCTTTGACTTGGGCAAGATTCCAGCAAAAGCATCGCTGATGTTGTGGGAGAGCAAAGCTACACAAACAGCATGATTAATACTTAGAGGACCGGGGTGTGCAGCAGGGGTCGTTTGCAGTTGCTTTCCACAGCAGGAGACTGGTCACATCATGTGTAGCCATGAGTGGTGGTAGTTATCTTGGCATGCCCTGATTGCAGGCTGGCTCAAGATGCAAGGTGGGAAACACCAGGAGCTGTTTTTTCTGCTTCATTTCTTTGAATTGTATGTATTCTGTTTTCTTTGGTGGGAGGGTAGCGGTCCTCTTGAAAGGTGCATTAATCCAGGTGGGCTTGAAAGAAAAACAGAGGAGACTAGGGCAAAAATTATTGCAAAACTCCAAGAGAAGGAAAAAGAAGGGGATATTTTTGTAGTCCAGACATTTATGTAAAATAGAGCTCTGATGTAATCAAATACAGAAAGAACTTGTAGTTCTTGCTAAAAATACCAATCTAGAATATAAATATATATTAGTATGTAGCTGCAAGGCTTATGGAGATATCTGCCATGGCCTTATATTTACAGATAGGGATTTAAATGTTTAATACTGCACATTCAAAAGGAAGTCACTTCATCTGAAGTAGTTATTAATTATAGAATACGCTTGGCAGGACTGAAGTGCAGCAGGAGTGATATCATTTTCAATATCACTCCCAAATTATTTCTCATCTAAAACCTATCATGCTCGCTATTTTTTTTTCTTCTTAAAATAGATCTATTTTTCTGCATTAGGCTGTGGGTGACTTGGAACTGCTGCCTCTGACATGCCGGCACATCCTCTCTCAGATATCTTCATTGCTCTCCTGCACGACTCTCGCATCCCTAATTCCAGGGGAACATAAATCTGAATCCTCTTTATTCAGTAAGGCCCCAGGACTGAGAACAAGGCAAATTTCCTAAAAATGAGGTGAAAGGAAACTTTAGGGTGTTTGAAGCAGATATGTTGAGGGGGCGGGGAGGCAAGCACAGCGTGATGGTTGTATCTCAATTTAGCAAAGTAGTTTATGATCACTTGGGATGTGCAGGGATGCACTTCGGGTACTGAGGGATGCTCAGAGTATTGTAAAAGGATGGGGCAGATGGTCTGTGTGTGCATTAACTGCCTTCCCAACATGTCTTCATCCCCATTCCATGGGATTCCAGTCTAGAGTTTGCCATGAGGTTTTAAAAATCACGGACTGTGTCAATTAATCATTCTGTGTCCTATCTGAGTCTGGGCTGGATCCTGATCCCCTTTCCCCAATCAGCCCTTATTAAACAGACAGGAATTGTCACACATTAGTAGCTCCAGGCACGGTCCTGCAACACATCTTGAGTGCCAGCTGAGATTTAAGCTTGTGAATACATTTAGTAAATGTGGGTAAGGACATTGTTCCTTGGGATGAACTGATTTTGCACTAGTCCCTCATGGGCATATTGCTGAAATCCATGCCGATCCACAATGTTAAAGGTAACCAGAAGCCATAGCATATGAAATCCATGGGTCAGAGTCCCAAAAATCTAACCCAACCACCTGAACAAAAACACTACATGCTCCCTTTGGCCAGCAGGTATCTGAATACAAGACGTGGATATATTTTTCACGTTTCCATGCCATTCCTCCCCTTTGCAAGGGCAATTTGATGTGCCCTCAGTCAAATCAGTGATGGCACACCAGAATTGTCTGACTCTTGTTTTAACACACAACCTTGCCCTGGACTCACCAGTGTTTGGAGCAACAGAGCTCATTCCTGCTTTGTTCTCAGCTGTGGTTGGGACCAGCATGAACATCCCTTCATCTCCTTGCAAAAGAAATCACCTTTTCTCAGTACTCTGGGAATGAGATACAAAAGGCTGCCTGGAAAAAGAGATGGAGTGATGTCAAGGCACTCATGCTGGTGCGTTTGTTTCTGCAGTACCTCTGGACTTGTGAGGAGCAGGGTGAGGAGCACCCTGATGCTTGGGAGAAGCTTGGCACCTTCTCTGAGCGTTGGTGCAATGCACACACCTTTGCTGCTCGGCTGGTTCCCCAGATGATGCACAAAACACAGGCTATGGCACAACGTTTTTCCACCGGGGGCGGGTGGCACTTTGCCAGCCGAAACTCTCCCCCGGGCAGCAGCAGGATTTCAGAGGGTGGCTGTGAGGCAGCAGTGATGAGAGATGCTTGCAGAGGGATGTGCCACCACTCCCAGCAAGGACCACTGACCCACAGCAGGGAGTAGGCTCTGGGTTCCCAGTGGCATCAGGACACCCTCACCATGTGCTGTGAGGGGCAGAACGGCAAATACTCATTAACAATATGCTTCGATGTAGTTCTTTGACATGGATCCTCTGAAGCCTTAAAAAGGGCTGAGCTGTCTTCAGTCCCAGTGAAGGCTTCAGTAGAGTCTCTTCCACCTGTGTATTTGTTTTCCTGAAACTCACAGGGACTTCACAAACTCTTGCCGTGCAATGAATTCAAACCAGCAGCTGTATGTTGTTACCTGCACACACACAAATCCATGATCAGATGAGCCATATCTTTGTAAAGCTGTGCTAAAAAGAAGCCAGAATTTGTTTTTAATCTTTCCTGGCTTCTTCCCATCTCCTGGCTCTCGGGAGAGGGGACACAGGGGAAGGAAGAGGTGTTTGTAGTGTAAAAACAGCTGTCGTTGTGTTTGGAGATGACATCCAAATCTGAAAAAGAAACAAACACCCAGGAGACAGTAAGATTCTGTCACACTTGAAGCAGAGGAGGAAAGCCATCCTAGTGAGGAAGGGAGAGTTAATAGCAAGACATCTGACTTCTACCCAGAGAAAAGAAAGGATTTTAAATGAAGTGCTACAGGCCACCAGCCGTGGCCGGCTTGGGAAAAGGATCAAGTTTATCTTTGCCTTTGGGCAACACAACTAGAAAGTGGCCTTTTTAGCTAATGATGTCCTCAAATCATAGAAGGGTTTTCTGCAAGACCACATTTGCTGTGCTGGCTCTGTGCAAAAATGCCAAGGGCCGGTTGGGGTTCCTCATGAATAGGAAGTCAGTCTAGGAGGAGCAGCTGGGGGAACTGGGATTGTTTAGCTTGGAGAAAAGGAGGCTGAGGGGAGACCTTAGTGCTCTCTACAACTCCCTGAAAGGAGGTTGTAGAGAGGTGGGGGTCGGTCTCTGCTGCCAAGTAACAAGAGATGGGACAAGAGGAAATGGCCTCAAGTTGTGCCATGGGAGGTTTAAGATGGATATTAGGAAAACTGTCTTCACCACAAGAGTTGTCAAGCTTTGGAACAGGCTGCCCAGGGAAGTGGTTGAGTCACCCTCTCTGGAGGTACTTAGAAGAAGGGTAGATGTAGTGCTGAGAGACATGGTTTAGTGGTGGACTTGGCAGCATTAGGTTAACTGTTGAACTTAATGAACTTCAAGGTCCTTTCCAACCTAAACAATTCTAAAATTATATGATTCCAGGTGCCTCAAGGGGCTTTTACTGCTAACCTCAAGGAGCACATGCAAAGGGTCTCCTAACCTTGTAAGATGCAACTCCTATCCTTACTTCTTCTTATCACTTCTTGAAAGAAAAAAATTCATCTGAAGTATATGCATGTTTATGGCTCTGTTGGCAGGAGGCTGGCAGGAGGTCAGAAACCCTATTTGTAATAAAATATTTCTCTTACTTCTCCCTGTTCTGAAATGGTATTTATATGGACACTTGGTCCTGTCTCAGATGTTTTGCTAGGCTAAACAAGCTGGCCTGTTCTGATCTGCTCTTGGAAGATCATCTCTCCAAGCACAATAATGTTCATTATTTGTGACTGTTATCTTCAAGCCATAGTTGCCTTGGGTGATCCAAGCTATGTGCAAGATCTCATGAGGCAGAACGCCATCACGAAAAGGATCCTGAGAGAATCCTCTCCTCTCCTCTCCTCTCCTCTCCTCTCCTCTCCTCTCCTCTCCTCTCCTCTCCTCTCCTCTCCTCTCCTCTCCTCTCCTCTCCTCTCCTCTCCTCTCCTCTCCTCTCCTCTCCTCTCCTCCCCTCCCCTCCCCTCCCCTCCCCTCCCCTCCCCTCCCCTTCCCTTCCCTTCCCTTCCCTTCCCTTCCCTTCCCTTCCCTTCCCTTCCCTTCCCTTCCCTTCCCTTCCCTTCCCTTCCCTTCCCTTCCCTTCCGCTGCCTTTCCTTTCCATGAAGCCCACCAACCTATGGAGCTCAACCATCCTCCACCCCACCAGCAGGGAGCTGGGTCCCATACCCTGCAGTACTTGGGGGGAGGGCAAAGATGCTCTTTTCAAGCTAAGAAGTCACAGGGACCTGAGTCAGGGTGGTGGGATCCATCCTGCAGAGGGCACAGCCGCCCCCAGCCTCTGAACCATGGTGCCAGCAGTATTTGGGCTGGGAGCTGAGGGACTGGCTGTGTTTTGGAAATGCCAGGACAGCAGGAGCACGTGCCTGTGGGACTCTACGCGTGGGTGGATGTATGTGCCTGTGTTATTGTTTCTCCTTAGTTGCTCAATATTCTCACTTGTTTACTTTGGCATGATCTTGAGAGCCCTGGAGGCAAACGGAGAGCTAATGGGTTTTATGGTATCCTGTAATCATGCAAACCTTGAAATAACATGTGACAGCATTCATTAAGGAGGAGTAGGTACATGTAAGATGATTAATGAAGCTTTTAAGAGATGCTTTGTTTATAGTCAAACAGCAGCTAGATGTCACACACTATCTCCACCCCCCCAGAAATCTGCAGCTGATTGTCTCTGAGATCCTCACGCTTTGTTTTTGGGAAGGATTGACATAGTTATAGAATCATAGAATTACCTAGGTTGGAAGGGACCTTTGAGATCATCTAGACCAACCATCAACCTAACTCTTACAAAAACCATGCAAACAAACAAACCAAACAAAGATGTTTGATAATCCTTTTGGTGAAGACAGTTTTCTTAATATCCATCCTAAACTTCCCCTGGTGCAACTTGAGGTCATTTCCTCTTGTCCTATCACCTGTTACTTGGAAGAAGAGATGGACCCCACCTCGCTACAACCTCCTTTCAGGTAGCTGTAGAAGCAATAAGGTCTCCCCTGGCTAAACAACCCCAGCTCCCTCAGCTGCTCCTCATAAGACTTACTTTCCAGACCCTTCACCTCCTCCCAGACCCAGCACTTAGGTAGAAAGATCCCCAGTAAACGTCTCTGCTGTGACTTGGGTGCACCCAAGTCCCAAGAGACTGACCATGCCACATGGATGGGTGGCAGCAGGTTGCTGCACAAGCTGCACTAACCCTCTCTGCCACCCCGGCAGGTCCAGCACAGAGGCAGATCATCTTTTTCCTGATCACAGGAGGAGACATAGGGACAAACTTTTTGGTTCTTCA
The DNA here is from genome assembly GCA_008658365.1 of Alca torda. Taxonomy (NCBI): domain Eukaryota; kingdom Metazoa; phylum Chordata; class Aves; order Charadriiformes; family Alcidae; genus Alca; species Alca torda. Next base: position 163,025,981 of record CM018077.1, read on the forward strand.
TTTCATAGCATCACTTCTCTCCTTAAAACTCAGTATCTGCCCAAGTCCTGGGCCAAATCCTGCCATGGGTATAGGTCTGGAAAGACACAGCTAGTGGAGCTAGTCACCACTGAAGTAAACAGCTTTTAAAGCAAACCAGGTCCATGGCATACCTGAGCTCTCAAAATGCAGCGCTGTTACTTCTAATGTTTTTTTTAATTCCTCACGAGGTTTTATTCCACTCTATTTTTGGTACTGAGATGTAGGTTTCCATTATAAATAGCTGCATATTCTAATTCAGGCAGATAACTAGGACAAGGATGCGCTGGGCATCCAGACCTTCATTTTGGGAGATGAAGACTGCAACATTTCCAACCAAGCTTCAGGCTTTCTGTGAGATCCTTCTCTCAGGAAAACTAGTAGCTTTGCATCTGTAAAGTGTCCTGCACTCCCTGGATATGAATCAAATAGGAGCACTGGTGAGGATTCATTGGCAAGCTAACAAATCATAGAAACAAGGCTTTGAAACTCTATAGCAGCTTTCCCTCTGAGGAGCTCAGCGTCTGAATTTAGACACAAGGACTTCAGCATCAAAGCTGGGTGTTAAATATTCTTCCCATTTTATAGTCAGAGAAGCCATGTCGCAAGCCTGTGCATCCTTCTATGTGACACTCAACCAAAGCCCTTTGCAAAAATAAGAAACAAAAGCTCTGTGTGGTTTCTGACCACTTCTAAATGACTAATTACTCCAAAGAAAATCAGAAGCAGGTTGCAAACGTCCCAACAAACAGAAACAGTTCTGTTTGCAAGAAATATTGTTCATCCATGAAAAAGGGAGAGCTGATGGTTCAGGGCAACTATGAAGGATGTCTCAGTTCCCATACCACTCTCATCCTACTGTAGCCTGGGGAAAGTAAGTCTCTCAACCTATATAATTTACTGTGAGCTTTGGATCAGGACTTCAATCTACATGTTTCCAAGGTGTTTCTGCAAAGTAATACTATGGCTCATGCTTCTGCCTTGGGGCTGGGGAAGGAGAGGACAGATCTGTGCTCATGTGGGCTTTGCTCATGTGCAAAGTAACAGCAGCTAGTGGAGAGATTAGCTGGATTGGACCCCACACCAGCCCTGCTTGGCTCAGGGTGTTGAACTACAGACCCCAGAGCTCCCTTCCAACCTCATCTGTGTTATAACTCCAGATCTGGATCCATACTGGGGGGCAACTCCCTGTTTTCTGCTTTACCCTCAAAATGCCTTTCATTATACACCAGTTGTTGTTGCTTACAGCTGGATATCTTTTCAAATGTCAGCAATAGTCTTGATTCTTCCTCTTCAGAGGACTACAAGACGGCAGCTGTGCAGTTCCCAAGTCAGCTTGTTTGCAAAGGGGAAGGTGAAGTTGCCACAGGTAGCAGAGATTTCCAACAGCACAACTGTTGACTAATGACATAGCCTTGCCCTGAAGGACATGAGTCATATTTACATAGTCATTAAGTGAAAGACAAACTTCTTGTTCTATGACCATGGGTATTCTTCTCTGATTGAAATAAGTCATGTAGACTTCTATTAAAAACAAGTTTTCAAAAGAGCTTCCTGGATTTTACAAGTGTACAGAACTGCTTCCCTGCCTATGCACACACACAACTCTGCTTGCAAACTGTGACGCTCATTCTACTGGCCAAAGTGCTGTGGGACAAAGCCCTAGAGGAAAGGGGGGCCCAGCACAGCTGGTCAGTATTCAAGGATCACCTTCTCCGTGTCCAGGAGCAAAGTATACTGACAAAGAGGAAGGCAGGAAAGAATGCTAGGAGACCTGCCTGGATGAACACGGAGCTCCTGGACACACTGTCACACAAAAAGAAACTTTAAAAGGAGTTGAAGAAAGGACAGCTGGTGAGGGACTTTTTAGGATGTCGGGTAATGGTAAGACTAGAGGGAATGGATCAAAACTAGAGATGGGTTGATTCAGATTGGACGTTAGGAAGAAGTTCTTCACCACGAGGGTGGTGAGACACTGGAACAGGTTGCCCAGCAAGGTGGTGGATGCCCCATCCCTGGAAGTTTTTAAGGCCAGACTGGATGGGACTTTGAGCAACCTGGTCTAGTGGGAGGTGTCCCTGCCCATGGCAGGGGGGTTGGAATTAGACGATCTTTAAGGTCACTTCCAATCCCAACAATTCTATGATTCTATGATTCTCTGATTCTGGGTACAACTATCCAGGTTTTTTGGTTTTTGTTTTGGTTTGTTTTTTTTCCAGGAAGTTAATGTAACACTGCATTACTAAAGGTGAGTCTCTCCTGACTTGATCAGAAAAGTGCATGGAGAAACACAGCAAATGAGAACAGCCATGAATAATAAATAAGCGGTAAATGAGATGAGGTCCTGCTGTGCACCTCTGTGGACAGCAGGGAATTAGAGTGATGCTTTTCCAGAGGGGACAGACTGCAGTTCACGTTGTCAGCAGCAGCAAAGCTCATGTTTATGCAGGGACATAAAAGGAAGCCTCCATGCCTCCTCCTACGGATATTACTGAATGGCTCTACAGTCTCAGCAGTAGGTCATAAACGCCTTGGCCTCCTGAAATGCTTCCTCTAAGGATGAATTAGCAAGCACAATGGATCCATAATACTGTGTGAGGATTGAAAGCACGACACAGGGCCGTACTTCTCATGCCTTTCAGAGGCAGTTGTGCCAGGTCTCAGACCTGGAGGATTCTGACAGGGGTGTTTTATGCCTCCCAGTTTCCTTGCCTGTGTTATATCATGCAGTCACAAAGCTGGATTTTACCTGGAGGGCTTCCAAGCAGAGCATTCACCTGCCCAAGGAATGCTGTGCCACTGGAGAAAGGGAGAAAACACAATATATTCAGAAAAATATGTTGTAGGTAGCTTAGTTCTGCATATATGACGTTGTGTTCATCGAGAGTCCTGGCTGATACCTGCTGCGCCCTGGGAAAACCTGTCTTAGTCAGCTCCAAAGCCCAAATATCAGGAGGTTCAGAATCTTTTTGGGAATGCAGAAAAACCCCAATTTAACTGGAAATTACATGAAACTCTTCTTCCTACTCATCTCAAGCTACAAGCTACTGTGCAGGAAGATATATATGGTCTTGTGAAGCAGCAGCGTGCAAGCAGCCAGGCTACTGTTGTCTCATTTTGGGTGATGACACCTCATCACTGCGAAGTACCTGGTGGTACATCCCTGCATGTTTCTGTCCCAGTTCAAGCACCACATGCTTTGGCAGATCCCACACGCAGATGCAGGCTGGGTGGAGAATGGATTGAGAGCAGCCCTGAGGAGAAGGACGTGGGGGTGTCAGTGGATGAGAAGCTCAATATGAGCCAACAATGTGCTCTCGTAGCCCAGAAAGCCCTCTACATCCCAGGCTGCATCCCCAGTAGCGTGGCCAGCAGGGCTAGGGGGGGGATTCTGCCCCTCTACTCCTCTCTGGTGAGACCCCCCTGCACTGCTGTGTCCAGTTCTGGGGCCTCAGCGCAGGAAAGACATGGACCTGTTGGAGCGGGGCCAGAGGAGGCTATGAAGATGATCAGAAGGCTGGAGCCCCTCTGCTGTAAGGACAGGCTGAGAGAGTTGGGGTTGTTCAGTCTGGAGAAGAGAAGGCTCCAGAGAGACCTTAGAGCCCCTTCCAGTCCCTAAAGGGGCTCCAGGAAAGCTGGATCAGGGAGGAGAGCCATAGAATGAGGGGGAATGGTTTTAAACTGAAAGAGGGGAGATTTACATTAGGTATTAGGAAGAAATTCTTTACTGTGAGATTGGTGAGGCAGTGGAACAGGTTGCCCAGAGAAGTTGTAGATGCCCCATCCCTGGAAGTGTTCAAGGCCAGGCTGGATGGGACTTTGAGCAACATGCTCTAGTGGACAGTGTCCCTGCCATGGGCGGGGTTTGGAACAAGATAATCGTTAAGGTCCCTTCCAACCCAAACCATTCTATGATTCTATGATAAAGCAGGTTGATTGCTCTCTCAGACCACCTGGGTTGTGTAGTTGCCACCAGGTTTCCTGGCAACTCTAGAAATGCTGCTAATCCCATGGTCATGTGTAACACAAAGTAGGCACTGCTGGATGTCAGGAATAATGCTCTGATGGGACAGCGTGGTTCACGCCCATGTACTCTCCTAGTAAAGGAGAGAAAAATGAATAAGAAGGAAAAATGTCATTTAGCTTTCTGGTTGAGGAGCTGAGATACTTCGAAAATCATAACAAATACTTCTACTTTGGGACACCAGTACTAGAAAGTCATTGAGAAAACAGAGCAACTTCAGCAGATGTTTTCCGGGCTCTGGAGCCCAGGAGATACGAGGAGAGGCTGAGGGACTGGTTTTCTTCACCCTGGAGAAGAGAAGGTGAAGGGAAGACCTTATTGCTGTCTACAACTACTCAATGGAAGTTATAGAGAAGACTGAGCCAGACTCTTTTAGAAGATGCATGGTGATAGGGTAAGAGGCAACAGACCCAAGGCATTGGGAGAACTTAGGAGCAGAGGTTGTAAGTGAGCAAAACACTCATTCCTACACAAATGCAGGCAAACCTTCAGGGAGAACATAAGCCTTGAACAGCCCCCAGAGTGAGGAAGACCAGAAAAAATAGATGGACCTGGAAGTGAACTGGATGAGGAGGGAATTACATTTTAGCAAAAAACAAAAGAACAAAAAAAGACCTTCTGTGACTGTTGGGAGGAAATAAATATGCAGAGACGTCATTTCCAGATGCAGCCTACACCAGATCAGTAGGAAAAGAGCTATACTAACTTTGCATGCCATGCTACCTGCTCCTTACAAGAGAGGTTCAGGTTTATGTTTAACCAGATATCATTGTTCCATGTTTTAGAGCTCTGTTTTGGTCTGGGGGTGCAACTACAAAGAACAGTGCTTCACCCACACAGATTTTATGCTTTTCAGAGCAGATCTCATCCAGGAGCTGTGATCCCTGCCCATAATAGCTGAAATACAGGAAACATGCTGACAAACTGGTCAGAGATCAAAGATGTGAAACATCCATGGCCAATGAAGGGAGGGGAAGATTAGCCTCCTCCGCATGTGGCTTGTCAAAAGCGATGACAGCTACACAGACGCACAAGTCAAAGTCATGGAGCACGAGCACTGAGAAGTGGCTGCAATTGGCTGTGTCTAATGCTTTTTAGCTTGTTGGGAAATCAAAAAACCTCTTTGGTTCAAGTGCATCACAAAAGGGAGGGCTGAAGTGTGCAGCTGTGTGAAGAATTCTCACTGTTTACCTCTAATGAAATCAGAGGACAGTCAGGGTGTTGGGACTTTCTGATTTTCTCCCAGGTGTCACCTTTTGTCCTCAGCCTAATTTGCCAAATGCCTGCCTCTGTGGTTTTGGTATATCTGGAGAAATGCCCACCAAGGATTGCTGTGCAATCACAGTTTATTGTCTTTCCCAGCGTATGCTCCTTGTTCCGGCTTGTGATGTCAGGCTTGGTACAAGCATGAAAAGACACTGAAAATAGGGCCCCTCTCCCCAGACCCTGGACATTTTTAATGCAGAAGGCTCCACTAGAACTTTTCATTCAAGCTCCTCAAACAGACACCACTAAGAAATGGCCATTTCCAGTCTACTCCATCCTAGAGCAGATGTTAACAACAGGTCAAATTAACTGTACCCTCGTCAAATTAATTGCGCCTCTCTGTCTTTCCAATGATTCTCAAGGCAGCCGCAAGGAATGGCTGAAGTGTAGGTGTCTACACCATAATTCTGTCCCATTCTCAGTCACACCACTCTCTACAAAAAATATTTCCCCTTAGAGAGAATCCATCCAAGCACTTACCAATCTATTCCTTGTAAGTGGCCTCTGAGGTTAAAAATGTGCACCTGTATTCCAGTCTGAATTTGTCTGCCTTCAGCTTATAGTATCTTGTTCATAGACTCATAGAATGGTTTGGGTTGGAAGGGACCTTAAAGATTCCAACTCTCTCAGTTTGTCTTCATAGGACAGGTGCTCCAGCCCTCTGATCAACTTTGTGGCCTCCTCTGGACCTGCTCCAATAGGTCCATGTCCTTCTCATGTTGGGGGCCCCAGAGCTGGAGGCAGGACTGCAGGTGGGGTCTTAGCAGATCAGAGTAGAGGGGCAGAATCCTCTCCCTCGCCCTGCTGGCCACGCTGCTGGGGATGCAGCCCAGGGTGCAGTTGGCTCTCTCGACTGCGAGTGCACATTGCTGGCTCATGTTAAGCTTCTCATCCACCAACACCCCCAAGTCCTTCTCCTCAGGGCTGCTCTCAATCCATTCTCCACCCAGCCTGGAGTTGTGCTTGGGATTGCCCTGACCCACATGCAGGACCTTGCACTTGGCCTTGTTGAACTTCATGAGGTTCGCACAGGCAATCGTTATGCCATTGCTTGGTGGAGTGAAGAGTCCTATGTTACCAGATTTCCTTTCCTTATGGAAGTGCTTGCATCATCCTCAGTCTCATAGTATGAGCATTTTCAAGCAGTGGTATGGCACAAAAGAAAAATGGAGAAAAGTTCTGCTCATTGCTTCTCTCCCCCATGTCCTGCCATGAGAAGCCCCAGGTCCAGAGAAGAGAGGTGACGTAACCTTCTCGGTCTTGTGGTGTTATGTCCCATTGAAAACACTTACCACAATAATCCAAAGGGTTTTGGTGTCTCTCTAGTTCTTCTTCAGATGTCTACCCACAACATCTAGTCATTTTCAAAATCACTGTTCCCAGAATAACATGTCCCTTGACTGTGAGTTTCTTGGATACCATGAAGATGCCTTCAGTGTCAAGCGCTAGACTGATTGTATCCTGTGGAGATATTGATGTGCACCACAGCCAAATAAGCAGCCTATTTAAGCATTTGTATGCATAATCAACTCTCCTACATACCCAACTGAGAACTTCCATGTTTTTTAATGCTCAAAATCTTGTTATAGGCAAAAAGGAAACATATATGTAAAGGCAAGAATTTACTATTACTATGTACGAAATCTTAACAGTTTAATCAAAGAATCATGATTAGTGAAGATGAAATTATTATAGGCATAAAAAGAAAAAGGAAATAATTACTATTATTAAAGTTTCAATAACAACTTGGTTAAAATTGTTATACACAGACTTACTAGTTTCTAACATTGCTGCCTCCCACCTCACCTGCATTCTGAGTCTTCCACTGGGAGGGGTATGATGGTGGAAATGGCTTCTTCCTCAACCGAGGATCTACTGGGAGTCATTTTGATTCTGCTAAAACACTTGCTCTTTTTTCCTTGGTCAGAAGGTCCACCCCACAGAGGATTTTATCATGTATGGTGCATTTTACATAGGTTTGATATTAGCTCTTTGTTCTCTTTGATATTCCTAAAGATGATTCTGTCCACCTCTAGGACTGCATTTCTTTGACTGTCGGTGAGTTGTTTATAGCCATGGGGTCTCTAATACCAAGCCACTGCCCCACCTCATATCACCCCATGCCAGCACTCCTCTGTGCCATGTCCTGCACCTCCATCTCTTGAGGCCTCTGCTGTTGTACTAGGTCTGTATTTCTTTATGTTGGAGTTGTAAATAGTTCATTGTGCGTGTGCAACAACTCCTTGTTATGGTTATCTATGTAAACTTACAGTTGCAAAGATAACAAGATAACTGTTGCAAACAACCAAGATAAACAAAAGTAAAGGAAATTAGGCATAGCCACCTGGCCAATTAGGAAAACTGCTTTTACAGATGAGCAAAATAAAAAACAAAGCTAAAGACAGGCCAAGTTCAGACAAAGCAAGACCAACAAGCCTCAGCCCTGAGGACTTGCAAACTCAATAAAAAGAGTGTAGCCTATTACAAGCAGTGCCAATATTGTGTTCACTGGGTCACAGAGGTATATCATCATTTCTTCCAATGGGGAGACAATTGTTTTTCTTCTGTGGACCTTTCCAGTGTCATGACTTTAGCTCCATCAGCCATATATGCTCCTCTCACCTTCCCAAGGTGGCTCAGTTTCAAGCATTTTCACTATCTCTGCCCATGACTTATACTGTCAGTGTCCATGACTTCAACGGTATTTTTAGTATTGTTCTCTAAAATGATGATATAACACAATAATCTGGCTGCTGATGTATTTGTTTTTAAATGCACTCTGACTTGACAATTTTGTGATGTTCTGGGCCATGACTCCACTGCTTATCAACCAACCCAGGGTGTCTGAGAAAGAGCAGTGCAGTGCAGTGAAAATCCGTGAAAGTTGTATTTCTTTCTGAGTTCTGTGAGTACATAATTAATGCTGGTTTCATGTGCAGAAGTGCTGACATAAATACACTTCTGGACAGTGAATAGGAAATGTCTAATATTTTTTCTATCCCTAACAAGTAAGTAAGTGAGTAACCAGGTATTTTAACCATGTCCTAATAAGTCCTTCATTTACAACAATGTAAAATAAATGTGTCTCTCTTCAGCTTTGTTTGGAGAAAGAAGATAAAATAGGGTTTGTCACAAGTGCCTAATGGACAGAGATGAGGAAATGCTTATCCACGTATCCGTGCTCCAGCTTTACTTTCAGGGCAAATTCCATTTCTTCAGGCTGTAGAAGAAAGTTATCAGCTATGGTGAAGTGTCCTGGGCTTCTGGATGCAGCAAACATCATTCCATGATGCAATGAAAACCCAAGAGGTGGCTGTGACAGAACCCGGTGTCCATGAAGTGGCCTGTCACCATTGTGTTTTACCAGTGTGTAACAAATACTTGTGTTAGGTCTCAGCAGTAACACAGCAAGAACATGAAGTGTTAATTTCACGTCCTGGCACTTGTGCATGTCCTGGGACTGGTGAGAATATTTGACACCCGTCTTTCCCCATGGGGTTCGTTCAGGATTGTTAATGGTCCTCTCTCTATTGTGCTTGGTACCTGGAGTACAGATGGGTTTGTATATTCGTGGGTTGATGAGTGATACCAGTTTGGCACCCCTTACTACAGGAAAGGTATTGAGGTGCTGGAGTGTGTTCAGAGAAGGGCAACAAAGCTGGTGAGGGATCTGGAGTATAAGTCTTATGAGCAGGGAACTGGGTTTTTTTAGCCTGGAGAAAAGATTGAGGGGAGACCTTATCGCTGTCTACAAACACCTGAAAGGAGGCTGTAGCGAGGTGGGGGTCGGTCTCTTCTCCCAAGTAACAGGTGATAGGACAAGAGGAAATGGCCTCAAGTTGTTCCAGGGGAGGTTTAAGATGGATATTAGGAAAAATTTCTTCACAGAAAGGGTTATCAAGCATTGGAACAGGCTGCCCAGGGAAATGGTGGAGTCACCATCCCTGAAGGGATTTAAAAGATGTATAGATGTGATGCTGAAGGACACGGTTTAGTGGTAACTTGGCAGTGTTACATTAACGATTGGACTTGATGATCTTAAGAGTCTTTTTTAACCAAAACAATTCTATGATTCTATAGATTTAGAAAAGGGATCTTTGGCTTGGAAAAGAGCTACCAGGGTGGACATAGGGCTACGTAACAAATGGTGTAGAAAAGGTAGACAAGGAGTCTCACTACTGCTCATCTACGAGAATGAGGGGTCTGAATGACACTGTGAGGCAGAGAGTTTGAAAGAGAAACAAACCACCTTTAATTAAATGGTGGCATTAAGCCTAAAAGGGTGCTGTGAAGGCCAGGACTGTGAATAAAGTCAACATGCAATAAGACATATTGGTGGTGTTTCACTGCTGGTTACCATACACAGTGGTCCTGATGAAGCCCCTGGGCCAGCAAAACCTGAGGCTTCTGACTGCTGGAACTGGCAGATAAAAAAAGACAACCTCCACGTACCACCCTTGTGCAGCAGAAAGCCAAAACCATATCAAACACCTCTGGAGACTGAGCTCTGGATGTAGTTCACAGGTAGAGCACTGCAAAGCACACACTGCCAGCTAATGCAGGCCTGCAGCTTGTTTGCAGAGTCCTTCCATAGGCAGGGATGTGATTCCTCCACCCAGACCGCTTACACAGTGTTGTTCCAGCAAAGGAATTATATTTGAGCAACCTGGGAGCTGTGTGTGAATCCAGAATTGCGGTTTGTTCCAAACTTTAATGGGAAGCAATGCAGGACAGGTGAAAATCATGGCCGAAATATCTACCAGACTTTGCAGAATGCCTGGAAATGATGGTGGTTGCGCTCTGGTGGTCTTAGTGGGTGCATCATAGGATTACAGGAAACCCGAGCTGGAACAGGGATCTCAGGAGGTTTCTAATACAAGGTCCTGATCAAAGGTCTCAACTATGAGGTCAGTCGACGTCTTCATCCAGTTGAGTCATGTTCCAAGGATGGAAATTGTACCACCTCTCTTGGAAACCTGCTTTAACATATAAGCTACATGGAAAACTTTAAATCACATCTTTATTGATTATTCCAAATATCACAAACAGAGTGATAATTGGAGGAGGACATTTTTGCTCAATCTTGTAAAGCGGATTGTAGGAAAATGAAGAACCAGACCAGGATGGATAACAACAAAATGTAGGAGCCCTTACCAACACACAAGGAATTGCAGACGATGCTCCAGAGGATTGAAGCAAGGGGGAAAGTCATTCCACTGAATTCCAAATTCAGGCCAGAACTGTTACAAAAATCACCCAGTCTTCCCAGTAAAGATAGTTTTGTACCAGTGGAACAAGTAGAAGAAATGTTGATGGAAGGCTACTGCCAGTGGGGAATAATGTGAAAAGCTTTACACATCTTTTGGAAGAACCGACCACACTACCTAACTCATCTCACTGTATAAATAATACTGAAAGGTGGAACTAGAGTTTGGAAATGAAATGAAATAAAATAAAATAAAATAAAATAAAATAAAATAAAATAAAATAAAATAAAATAAAATAAAATAAAATGAAATGAAATAAAATAAAATAAAATAAAATAAAATAAAATAAAATAAAATAAATAAAATAATAAAATAAAAATACATTTATCAGAGGACATGCACACTCTAAATAACTTTAGTGATCACTACAGTTTTAACACAACATTCTTTTTATTCTGCTCAAAAGGGTACAGAAAACAAGAGGTTTTAGCCTCCTTGGATGAGATCACTGGCATGGGAAGTTTAGTCTCCTGCCTCATATTTTGGACACAGAAGCGTCTCCTCAATCTCTTGTGCACAAAGAAGGAGATCTAGACAAAAAAAAAAGAGCCAGTACAAAACTGTGGGGTGGAGAAGACCTGTCGCATAATTGAATTTCATCTGAGAAGACAGCCAGTTCAGCTATTCTGCTAGCTAAAACCTGTGAAAAAAAAATGGTCTACGGAAGTATGGAAAGCTCTTAGTGAAAGGTTTTTTGCTTTAAGCATACTTCATACAGCAATTTTTTTTTTTTATTTCAAAACCAACCAACCAGACCAGCACAGCAAAGAAACTCCATAGTTAGTTTTGTAGGAGTTGTCAAAGGGTCAATTCAAAAATTTGTGTCAGCACTTCCCAAGTTTTGCTTCTCTCTTGGTTGTGGGAAAAGGGCAGATACCGAAAAAAAAAAACTTTCTAGGAGCTGCTGAGGGTCATCCATGAAGCATCCAAATGGAAACCTGGGCTGGCAGGGGTTTATTGTCTTCTTCATTGGGTTCTTCAGCATGAAAGACCTCCCCATCAGCTCCTCACAGTCTAGTCCAGAAGAGGGCACAAAGGGAACTTGCTAGCACCCCAACTGGCAAAAAGCTGATCCTCAAACTAGCTGTGCCATCAGTGTTGCACAAGTCAGAGTAACAGCAGGAAACTGGGCGCGTCATGCCAATCCCGTCCACATCAGATGGGATGCAGACAGAAGAGCACATCTTGGTGACTGTCGAGACTCCTATGAAGGGATAAACTACAACAAAGAAAGAAAGAAGGAACAGTTATGAACAGGAGGAATGGAGGAGAACTGTCCTTATCCCTAGTGAAACATCAGCTGCCTCACCACCAAAGTCTTAGCTTCAGTTCAAACACAATTGGTCTACTTCCTACCAGTAATATAAAAAACAGTTCCCACTGAGTGGACACAATCTGAACAGCACCTTGTACCCTCTGTGTCCTTTCTGGATCAGTGTGATGTTTCAGAAGGTCAATTAAGCACTTTTTATGCCTCTATTTTGACTCTTACTCACTATCTCCTGCCTCTCCCATGTGCAAGCAGAGCCTTTCCAGCAGGACCATGCAAAAGAGAGCATCTTTGCAGTGCATTTCTTTATTTGGACAGCTTATGACTTGTAGGATCACTGGTCAGACTGATGATACATTCCTTCTATTTTGTCTCCAAATGACCAGAAGTTGGTATTCCCACCTTGCTCAGCTTGGCTTACCTCTACTGGCCTCTCTACTCCACCCAGCTTTCATAAACAGTTCTCGGGTTGAGAGAGCACTGTTTAACACACATCCATTGTGCAAGTCATGCAAATGGTCTGGAGAGCTAGAACTCTTTATCTCCATGCCTCCAGCTCAAAGCAACATGTTATTTCTAACCATGATCAACACTGAGCATTAACTATGAGCTTGCGTTCACTAAGCATTCACTCACATGAAGACTACTTTCCACAACAGCAGGAGACTGCTCTCTGCCCCACAGGTGCTCTCTTCCAGGCTTATATATTTAAGTGGGAAAAGGTACTGCTCCCCACAGCACCAGTCATCACTGTAGAAACACTGACTCATGTTAAAAATATGGACAAAGAAGTAATTGCCCTTACCGTCCTCCAGGGAATACATGGTTGTCTTGCACATGGTTTCATTCTTCATGCAGTTCTGGATCTTCGTGCACTTATCAACAGCGGTAGGTTCATGACAACTGTAACATCGCAAGGTTTGTACTGCAAGGAGGAAAAACATGAGGTTGACCTCAGTGTGGACCACCAGATTCTGTCCATGCCCCTCTAGGTACCTCTGGGGAGAGTATCTTTCCAAAATATTCATACTGAGAACAGGAATGGGATAGTAAAAGCTGTTTGTACCAATGGGAATGAGAAATACAGTAGTCTGGTGGTCAAAGCACAGCCTCAGATGTAGCTTCGGATCCCTTGTAACAAGTCAAGCCACACACACAGAAGGTCCCACAATACAGGAAAGTCTTATCAACACCAAGCTGCTGAATGTTTGGGGCACAAAACCGGTCCTTCTGCTCTTGCTTTGTCGTTGGGGGCTTGGTATGTTGGCTTTTTTTGTAGGTAGGTCTTAAGTAATCCACAAGAGAGTTTAAGGGTAATTTTATTTAATTGTTGGATCTGCACCCTATAACATGCAGTAAATATGGGCTGAAAGTGCCAGGATATCCCAACACCAATAAAAATGAGGAGGGTGACAAAAAAAATTAATAAAAAAAGCAGGACTAAACTCATAAAAATAGAGTGGAGGAGCTGCTTGGCCCACCTTCTTCTGCCTTATCACTGTGGAGGTAATTGGGTTACCTAAGACAGGGCTGACTGTTCTGTGTGGTGGCTGGATGCCAGCAGACAGACTTTGCAAGATGTGACATCTCAGCACTTGAATTCTTTGACAATCTTGCCCCAGGTGCCAGCAGTGACATAAGACATGCAGGGACCCAGGAGAAGTCAAATATTTCAACTTTGCAATTAGCGAGGTGTTTTTATTTTAATCATTATCACAATTAGTCAAAAAGCCCTGCTTCACATGTTTATGACTAGTATCTAATTGTTCTGCTTGCCAACCAACCGCATCCTCGAATTCCTTTAATTTGTGTTATTCCCAGAGGAGAATAAACACACTTGCAGCTGGTTTACCTCAACCCCGTTCTTACTTTGCATCTGCTTTCCTCCTTGACTTTGCGTTAGCAGAGCCTCAGCAAGAGATCACAGACTCACTCAAAAATTCACAGAATTACAGAACGGTGGAAGTTGGAAGGGACCTCTGGAGATCATCTAGTCAGTCCTGCTCAAGTAGGATTATCTAGAGCCAGTTGCCCAGGACTGTGTCCAGCTGAGTTTTTAATATCTCCAAGGATGGAGGCTCTACAACCTCCCTGGGCAACCTGTGCCAGTCCTCAGTCACTCTCACAGTAAAAACGTGTTTCCTGATATTCAGAGGGAACTTGGTGTGTTTTAGTTTGTGCCCATTGCCTCTGGTCCCGTCACTGGGCACCACTGAAAAAAGCCTGGCTCTATCTTTTGTGCACCCTCCCTTCAGGTATTTAAAGACATTAATAAGATCTCCCCCTGAATCTTCTCTTCTCCAGGCTGAATAGTCTCAGCTCTGTCAGCTTTTCCTCAGAGGAGAGATGCTTCAGTGCCTCCATCATCATTGTGGCCCTTTGTCGGATTCTCTCCATTATGTCCATGTCTCCCTTGTACTGGGGAGCCCAGAAGTGGACACAGGACTCCAGGTGTGGCCTCATCAGTGTTGAGTAGAGGGGATGATCACCTTCCTTGACCTGCAGGCAATACTTCATCCAATGCAACCCAGGATACCACTAGGCGCCTTTGCTGTAAGGGCACATTGCTGGCTCATGTTCAACTTGGTGTCCACCAGGACCCCCAGGTCCTTTTCAGCGGAGCTGCTTTCCAGCTGGGTGGCCCCCAGTATATATTGGTGCATGGGGTGGTTCCTCCCCAGGTGCCTGACTTCACACTTCCCCTTGTTGAATTGCCTGAGGTTTCTGTCAGCTGATTTCTCCAGCTTGGCAAGGTTCCTCTGGATGGCAGCACAACCCTCTGACATACCAGCCTCTCCTCCCAGTTTTCTGTCATCCACAAACTTGCTGAGGGTATGCTTTGCCCCATCATCCAGACAGTTAACAGCAATGTCAAAAAGAACTGGACCCAGTATTGACCTCTGGGGTACACCTCAAGTTACTAGCCTTCAAGTAGACTTTGTGCCCATGATCTCCACCCCCTGGGCTCGACTGTTCAGGCAGATTTCAATCCACCTCACTGGCTGCTCATCCAGTTCATACTTCAACATCTTGTCTATGAGGATCTTATGGGAGACAGTGTCAAAGACCTTCCTGAAGTCCAAGTAGACAGTATCCACTGCTCTCCACTCATCTACCAGGCCAATCATTTAATCATAGAAGTTTATCAGGTTGGTCAAGCATGACTCCCCTTTGGTGAAGGATCTGGATGCACAGAGAAGTCAGACTTGAATGTGAGTTGCAGCAGGGAGAATTTCACGTGGTACTGTCTGCTCTGTCAGCTCTTTCCAAAGACTAGGAGCTCTCGGGTAGGAGAATGTCCAAGAGGGAAGGAACTGGGTCCATCAAATTTACTGACCCATGAGAACAAATTCAGCACAACCCTTCCCCTACACTGACATTCTGGTTTCATGAGAAGAATGTGTAAAATGTTATTTTAAAAAGATGACAGGGGCCATAATAATAAACTCCTTGGGACATGTGCTGCTCTAGACACAGACCATAAAAATGGACTTTGGTACCCAAGTCCCCAAATCCAGTCCAAGGTAGCTCACTCACCCTGCCTCATCACTCACCAGTTCCTAGATGCTCTTCATTACCTCCCTGTTGAGCTGCAAAAGCCCTTGCAAGCCTGCAGCTGCCAAGTAGCTCCTAGACATGCAGAATAACCACAGCCCAAGTCCTTCAGTGCCTAAAGTCCTTTGAAGTGAAGTGTCTAGACAGACACAGTGAAGAGCCCAGATTGCTATGCTCCCTGAGCTAAAAATAATAAGCCAAAATAGGGTCTCATATTTCCTGTCACCAAGGAAACTATTTTTGCACAAGCTTTTCAGGGCACTTAGCTCTGCAGGCCTTTTTGAGGAACCCAACACTTGATCTAGGTCTTGTCTTCCACCCCCTAGCAGACACATGAATGTGTGTACTTTACAGGCATAGCAACGCATTTTGGCACCATCACAGACCAGCAGCTCCTCCTTGGTCTAGAAAGAAGTTCTTACCCCATCTGTGTGATGACGCTGCTGAAATCCCTTTAAAACCCATTAAAACAGAAAAACAATTCAGCTCATCTCAGCACGTCTAAAATGGGGTGTCATAACAGCAGGCTCAGGCAAGCAAGCCACCTTATGGAAATAGATAATGCAACTTCACCCTAACTAGTAAGCCAGAAAGAGCCCTTTTATAAACAGACACAGCAATTGTCTTGCTTGTATTCAAAGCAAACATTATGATTCTGTTTTGCCCATGGTGAATTGATGTTTTGTTTGCATTAATTCTGTGTCTGACAGCTGTCAAATGCATCTGTAGGGAGAAGGCTTCGTCATTATTCACAGATTTCATGATACTCATCACTGGACAAGTCAAAGCCACAGCATCCATGTTCCTCTTTGGAAAAACAAAACAAAACAAAACAAACAAAACAAAACAAAAAAAACCCACCAAAATATAAACACAAAGGACATCAAATTAAGAGAACATTGTCCCCAACTTGTGCAAACCCAGTTTTTTCATTACCTTACTGAGACTAACAGGTTCAAACACAGCTAAATATGTTAAATAGAAGCTATAGCTATGAGTTGGGTTGTTGTTTTGGTTTTTTTTTGAGATGGAGAAGACAGCAGATTAGGAAATGTTTAACACAGTCAAATAACCAAAAGCTGTAATGAAACAACTTTACTTTTGCAAATGAGGCAGCTCCTCAGCAGCAATAGTCAGCTGGCACCTCACAGAGTAGGGAAGAAACACCATGACTTAGAGACTTAAAGACTTGTGGTCTAAAAGCCCTGTTTTAAGCAAGCTTTGGAATATCTATTTGGTCTATTTGTGAAAGGTAGATACTTGTGAAGCTAACAAAACTGTAGTGGTCCTTTTTTGTTTTTAGACCTTATGAACTTGCACGTAGACAAGCAGACATGCAGTAGCTTAAAAATGAAATTACACTATAAAATGGAATGGAGACATATTAGAAGCCTTCTTTAAAAGAGAAGGTAAACATAAAATGCTAAAACATTTCCATGTAGTTATAACACATTATTTTCAGAGTGCTGAAATCAAAAGAGGAGATAAAAAAGCAGAAAATCTTGGAATTTCTTAGAAGAGATTTTACTAGCTTCACTTGGATGTTGGCAGATCACCCGTCCTTCAACCCTGACTTTCTTTCCAGGACATGACAAAATTACATAGATTCCACTCATGCTCAGAAGAAAGCTTGGAGGAATTGCAGATACCTCAAGGTCTTATCCTAGCTTTGCAGAGGAGAGAGTGTGCAGAAGAAAATTCTGCTTGCTATATCCACTGTGAAGTTTCCGAAATCTGCCAGTGTTTGCCCTCCAAAGCAAAGCATCCATCCTGACTATCACTACCTGAATGGGACAGGGAAAGGGGGAAGGACCAGAAATGAGAAATGTGGCAGCACTGGGTCACAGCAGGAGCTTCTCCTCCCCATCTACCCAACTCTTGACAAAGTCTTATTAAGTAGGATGACAAAACTACGTTGGTGAGTCAATCCTAGACTAAATTTGTATCCCACCCCATTCCTTTCCTGCTCCATTCTGCCTTTCAGATTTCCGCCTGTCCCTAAGGAGATCTGTCTATAGAGTCTCCTTCACTCCTTTATTAAATAATGATGTTCCTCTCTGAACTGCTGTCTCTCGATTGACAAGCAGACACGAATCCCCAGAATGAACAGGGTATAATGATGAAAGGAAAGATCTCCTGCTCTGGAGACCAGTGAGGATTGATCTCTGCTGTAGCATCTGTGGTAAGCATATGAAGCTCCCATTGATCTTGACACAACACAAGCACCCCAAGGCTTTGAACTACCAATGACCAGAGCCAGGGCACATGTCAGAGACAACAGGACAGTCAGTGAATTACATAAAGACAGGGCTACTGTTACAGCTCTGGGTCTGCCTCTCCAAACAGCAGCTGTGTTCTCCCCAAAAATCCTCCAAACCCCCTTTCTTTCTCCACCCACTTGTCCCTTCCCTGCAGAATCTGCTCTACAGCCCCAAAGATGGAGGAAGAAAAAAGTCCTTACGTAAAAGAAGGAAATAAATACAAAGGAAAAAAATCCTAATGTAGCTCCACATCCCAGCTAGGCACAGATAAAATCAGACCCTACACTGTCTGGATCTGGAAGAGTTGTGCAGAGCATGTGAATATGCCAATTAACAACCACAGCTCCTGTACTGACCCTACACAGGACTTACCTTGGACATCCAGGCTAATACCAACTCTGAGCGTGGAAATGGCATTATAAAATAAGTTTTTATGGAAGAAGTTACTCTGGTGGCAGCATCAACGGATGGGGAGTCTATGCCAGGGTGTCCTGTCCACTACGCAGTCACCTTACACCATTAGAGGTTATGGCATCACCACTTATGTAGGACTGCCTGTGATGAGGGGAATCTTTACTTCCTATGGAATGAAAACACCCTCCATGTTTGGCTTTGTGGAGTTGGTGATGAAGAAGAAGCAACTGAATCCCACTGATGAAAATGGAGGGGTAAGGTTTGCATGGCATCCCTGCACAGACTGGACTCATGGGGCTTGTTCCCTCCCTCCACATCCCAGATGGGTCCCCCCCAATATCAGGCTGCTGTTGGCTGCCCACCTTGACTGTGTTTCAAGCCTACCACCTCCAGGGAGGTGGCAGACAGCCACCATGGGGACATAGGGACAAAATGGACAAAATGTCCATGGGGACAAAAAGGAGGGAGGGAGGGAGGGAGGGAGGGAGGATGGTGGTGGGTCTCCCTGTGGAGACAAACTCTCAAATCCTCCTGCAATTGCAGAATGTCCCCAGGACACCTCACTCTTGTTTGTTTTCCAAGGTGGCCTGCCAAAATTGTCTTTGACTTCATCCAAACCACAATGTGCTACTAAACAGAGCTGGAAATATCAGCTGTGCAGTACCTGAGCCACCAGCTTAGTGTCCCAGACCATCTTTCTCACTTCTACTGGCTGAAGTTTAATAAACGGCACATGCAACATATAATTAGAGAGAACCGCTACACACACTGCATTAACTGGCTATTTGGCTTCAGGGTTAAATATCAAAAGAGGAACAGAAATATTTAAAAAAAAAAGCAATAACCCCCCCTGCCCCCAGAAGATGAAAGTCAGATGGAACAAGAACAGTAAAAAGTGAGAGCTGGAAACTGCATTAAAGAAATGACACCATATAATCACACTTTGTCTTGTAACACTTCCTAAAGAGCTTTAACTAACAATCCCAATGAGACCATGATGATCCCGAACATACGGTTGGACTAGATGATCTGAAAGGTCCCTTCCAACCTAGGCAATTCTATATGACAGGCTAGAAATATTCCAAAGACAGATTTTTTGCTGAAAACTGCTCAAAGTGGGAGGCATGGACTTTGGAGGGATCAGGATGCATCCCACCCCGTCATGCTGCATCTCCTGTAGGAGTTTGGATAAGTAGAGCAGGAACTTACCGAACTCCATGCAAACAACGGCAACCAACAGAAGAGACAGAAACACCTTCATCTTGCACGGACCCTCGTCACCTGGTCACTGAGCTGCCACTGTTCTTCACCATAGGCTTTAATGGGACACCTCCTGGTGGCTTGCCATGTACCTATTCCAACCCAAGATCCAATTCTACTGGAAAAACTAGTGTGATTGAGCTATAAATGAATTGAATGAGCTACAAAGAGGGCCCCACCTCCTGCCATACCGTCATCTCTTTTCATGTTCCTCGGAGAAGAAAATGAGGGTTTGCATGGTGGATAATAGCTGAGCTTGTTTAAAGTGGGTACTTTGTGTCTAGGTGTGACGTCTAAACCCATGGGTATTAAATAATCCCAGTGCCCATGCCTTGCCCTGCAGCTTGTTGATACTTCTTCTTTTTTGTAGTGCTTAGAGAGACCTGGGTGATTTCCACAAACCTTGGGGGAAAAAGAGTCCATAGCTGTGAACAGCAAGGCATTAAATACCGTGTACTTTTCTCCTCTGTGTTTTTACCCTCGGCAGGGGCCAGAGTTTATGATCAGGAGGAGAAGTGGAAAGCTCACTTGTAATCCCTTACTCACTGGAAACAGCATGGTTGGGGTTTTTGTGTTGTAAAACCTCTCCCCAAGCTGTTTCAGGGGGCTGTGGGTGGGAGGATGCCATCTCCATCTCTCCTCTCTCTGTCCTCTACAAGACACCGGTGGTGGGAGTGTTGTCCCAAATCTGGGTTCTTTACCCAGTGTGCAAAACCCAATCAGCAAACAGAGTGGACGTATTTGTTTTATGCCAGTTTTGTGCAGAAAAGGGGTGCTAGGTGGTAATTCATAAAGCTTTTTGAGAAATAAGCCAGGTCTTATATACCAAATAACAAAAAAAGAAGAAACTACAGTAAAGTAAATCATTGGTCAGTCTTTCTTCATCTGAAAGCAGAAATTTTCCATTCTTTTATCTTGAGACTCCTGTCTTTGTTGGAGATTAGTTTGGCATGCCAAGGTCTGATGCTTTGGGGCAGTCTCTTCCTGTCTCCTCATTCACCAACTACACAAACCTACCTGGTTTCAAAACCTGAGTTTTTTGTGACTGTTAGCCCTTTTTTTTTCCACAACAGGAGCACTGAGAAGACAACAGGACTAGGCCATGAAAGTCTGGGCCAAGGGAGTGTCTCAGGCTCACTACCCTGAGCCGTTCAGGGAGGATGGTGCGTGGAGAAGCCACTCTGGTCTGAGCCAACCTTCTCCAAATGCGGCAGCCAGCCCGTAACATCTTTGCCTGCCAAAAACCTTGGTTTTCCCATACCCAAGCCCTGCTTCACCAGGCATCTGCCTGCTTTTCCTGTACCTCAGACCAGCCCCGTGCTAATAAATCCTCCTGCGTGTGTGATGGGCAAGTTTGATTGGGGGATGCATAAACTGGTAAGGAGCCTTTCTGTGGTTATGTGCCGTGCCCCCCCAACACACACTTTTAATAAGGAAAGAAAGGAGGGAAAGCTGAAACAAAGATGTTCTTGGAGATGTTCCCATCACCTTTGTTATCACTCACACCATCGGAAGAACTTTATTCATGTTTAGTATCACTTGAATTCTTCAAATGTTCAAAGCGAACCGTCTTCTCTTATTCCCAGGTAAACAATCCAGTCCTCATCTCTCCAAAGGAAAAGCTGCAGGGACAGTCTCATCCCTTGCAAACACAACATCTGGGTGATCTACACCCTCAGGAATTCGGACCCATTGTTTTCACGTGGCCTCCATAATACAGTCATTCTGTTCATTATGAAAGTTTAGCGGTTATTTCCAGCTCAAAATTACCTAGGGAAAGACATTTTTTGTATATTCTTGGTTTGGCATTCCTCATGTTCAGCAGAGAATTTTATAATCCTGTTAAGAAAGGGGACATATGCTGATCATGTTTGCTTTTTTCTTCGGAAAAAAACCCCAAACCTAAACATGTAAAAGGGTGTGGTTTCTGGTTTCTGGTATTAAATGGCCTCAACCAGTGTGTGCCAGATGATTGGTTTCACATGCACATCTGAAATGTGGTCTTCATTACATTATAAGATTTTGGGTGGAAAAATACAGGCCAACACCCTGCTTAAAACCTGTGCCCTCCTTCAGTTTGGAGGGTTGTTTTGGTGAAAGGGGAGGTGACAACATACCTCCCTTGTTTATAGTTTCAGTTGATCTTATCTGCGTCTTTAAGCATGGCCTGAAAGGTTTCCTCTTTTACGCACACCCTATGCAATTGCTTTGCAGTATTGGCAAGTCATCAAAGAAATAATAAGAATTAATAGGAACATCCAAACAGCATTTTATTGAATTCCTTTTATTCTTTTGTAGGTAATCACAACCTATTGTGTTGGGGGTTTCCCATTAACTACAGGGAAAAAAAAAAAAACAAACCACAAATAAAAAGGCACAAGCTGTATAAATCTGCCTTAACAACCCACAACATGGATTTGGGAAAAAAAAAAAAAAAAAAAAAAAGACATTTTCTACCGTATGTGTTCAAAGGCAAACTAGTACAAGAACTCTCTGCATTTCAGAGGAGTTTGTTATCATAAATAAAAGGAAAAGTTGAGAGGCAAATGTTTACTTCCATCCTAAGAAACCTGTGCCAAACCCCTTTCCTATCCTACTTGGCCAGCTGAGACAGTGTCTGAGTGGAGGCATCTTCACCTGATGCGAGCAGTCCTGCAA
This sequence comes from Alca torda, assembly GCA_008658365.1. Taxonomy (NCBI): domain Eukaryota; kingdom Metazoa; phylum Chordata; class Aves; order Charadriiformes; family Alcidae; genus Alca; species Alca torda. Next base: position 163,047,974 of record CM018077.1, read on the forward strand.
CAGTCGCGTTCAGGCTGGAAATAGTCTCTAAATCCCATAACCTCCCAGTAGACTTGCTCACACTGCCTAATTACCAGGCTGAGGAGGTCCCGCTGAGAAGTCCTAAGATATGCCCATCCACCACCAGGGCAGATTTTCAAGTACCGTGGGCTGGCTGGGTGTTCGCTTAGAGAAGTTCAGGCACTAGTCTCCACTGAGAGCCTTCTTGACTTGATCATTTCAGGAAAGACCTTATCACCCTCTACAGCTGCCTGAAAGGAGGTTGTACAGAGTTGGGGGTTGGTCTCCCAACCTTGGACAAGAGGAAATGGCCTCAAGTTGCACCAGGGGAAGTTTAGGATGGGTACTAGGAAAAATTTCTTCATGGAAAGGGTTATCAAGCATTGGGACAGGCTGCCCAGGGAAGCAGTGGAATCACTCTCCCTGGTATTTAAAAGCCAGGTAGATGTATTGCTGAGGGACATGGTTTAGTGATGGACTTGGAAGTGTTAGGTTAATGGTTGGACTTGATGGTCTTAAAGGTTCTTTCTGACCTAGACGATTCTATGATTTTAAACTCTCCATTTTCTTGATTCTAATCAGCTCTTTATGTATCTCCTAAGAGTCCCACAGCTTTCCAGAGCAGACAGATGCAGGACCAAAAGCTCTGATTGGATTCAAAGGTAGATGTGGAGGGGTGCTGACATGGCAGTGTCTTATGGGGTGCTAAGTTTTTGCTGCACATCTACAAGTAGGTTAAACCCCAAAACACTCATGTAAGATGAGTAAATATTATTATCGCAAAATCAGACATAAGGAAGGCAAGATGCAGAGAGGTTAATTAGGTTCGTGGAGCCAGGTAGTAGCGACTCCAGAAATAGAGCCAGCATTGTATTCCACATGGTTTAACCACTAGTTAATACTTCTTTTTCATCAGTGCTCGTCTATTTTTGTGCAACCCTGATAGGAGGTGCATGAGTTACTAGAAGCAACAGGAGTGCTGGCCTGAAAGCCACATACTTAGAGGTTTATTCTAAGCTCTGTCAAGGATTTGCAAGCTGACCTTGGCAAATTAACCTGTTTCCCCTTTCTAGGTATAAAGTTGGTGCGTGTTGTACTGTGGATCATAACTACAATAGAAGCTACGTATTAGAAAGGCTAAAGAGGAGATTTGTTCAAACAACTCACAGTTTTCTCCTAGTAGCTTCAAAACAGCGTCGATGAGGAAAGCCACTTAAGGAAGCCAACAGCAAGGATGGGCTAGTCTAATCAGTAAACCTGCTGGTATGCAGAGTGCCAGGGATTAAACTACCATGAACTTCACCTCTGATGCAGCATGTCGCCCTCTATCTGTCATAGAAACCACAATTCTCCAGAGACAACAGCCACTTTGCACTGGAAAGAGAGGAATTAAACAGATATCTTTGCCCTCCTCTATTTGCTCCATTGACGAGGAACGTCTTTAATAGAGAGTAACCTGGAAAAGCAAAGTAAAAAATTAACAGTGCCAAGCCTGAATCTGGCCTATCCCTATGAATAATGCATCAGGAATCCAACCCTGCAGCTCTCTTAGAAACATTTCCACTCAGGCATCACTCATTAGCTCATTAGTCACAGCAGCCTTATTCCTACTAATTGTTTTTACTACAATTCCCTACAATGTATGGCCAAGATCCAACATGTCTCTGCCTGGCTTTAAAGCCATTACATTGACACAGCTTTGCAAGGCACTTCAGCCCTCTCTCAAGTCTATCGAGCATGTAAAGGTCAGGTGATTTGTGGAACTCAGTCGTTGGAAGGTGCCCTTGGGGAAATGTCATGTGTCTCCTCCATGTGACAAGCCTTGGGCTCAAAGCACCCTGCTGAGCAGAGAGTTGTGAATTTCACACCTGATAGCAGGTCAGTCCGGTATAGACTGGAGCTGGAGATAGGTACAGAAAGCTTGGCAGCTCTCTCCTCACTGGTTTCCACTTTGGTAGCGGACTGGGACATGGGGGATGCTGGTTAGTGCAGGACCTGGGGCAGACAGATCAGACCAGACTGCAAGTACGAAGGGTTTCTTTAACTCTGCTTCTCTTCCCATATTCCCACCAGACCTCACTATACCTGCCCCTCTGCCCCAGCCACGTGTTGTGTGCTGTGCCTGAGAATTAGTGATGCTTTGCATATTCACCAGGACAGGAAGGTAGGGAAGATAATTTATTTTTATAACGAGTCCTGTTCCCTGTATGTAATGATTCACCTGCCTTTTTCTTTTTTTTTTTTCCCCCGGACCTGTTTTTTTTTTTTTCCTTTGAATTCATTGCAGGTACCTCTTATCTCTAGGTTATTATTTAGACTAACCTTAACTCCTTCTGGGTGGGATCTTCATATTTATCACTTGCCAGTGGTCAGCATCTGGATACAGTGGTCCTATGAGAAAATCTTACAGGAGTTAATAACTACCAAAGTGTTCTCCCTCTCTGTTCATAATGTGTGTACAAAGGATTGATTGTATATTTATAACTAGTGAGAATTTGGCTTCCTTCCCTATCAAATTTTTCTAGTTTCCTTTTTTTTTCTTTTTGTTTCCAAGCTGGTATCTTTTCCCTTCCCATCAACCCTGACTGACTGAGGCAGTAATCACTTGTTTCAAGATTATTTGCTCCATCCAGCTTTCCAGGGCATTGTTAACGATGCAGGAACGTAAATCACTTGCTCAGCTTAGCTGTCACCTGCTTTAATTATCCCCTACATTTCTTCGAGACCTAATCCAATGAACAAGAGATACTTTCCTATCTGAGTCACTTCTCATTGACCCAGACTGGAAGAACAAGGACAACACATGTAAAACAGTAAATGACCTGACTGAAAGGAAAGAGCTTTGCCTCCAGGACCTTTCAATCTCCCTCTAATACAGCAACGTTTGGCATCGAAGCTGGATATACCCACAAGTCTTTGGACTGGTAGGAGCGTGTTCTCAGGTTTAGTCTGCTCAAACCAGTAGAAAACCTAAGTGTCTTAAAGATATCTCAACTGTCCAGGTGACAGGCTCCACCCATCTCCCACCAGCTGCAAGAAACATCCCAGGTTTGTCCTCCAGACACTTTAGGATTTCAGGAAAAGTCTTCTGACCAAAAAGCTTCTGGCTCCTGGAGCGTTTGTCCTGGTAAAGGTGAGGAAAGCCGCCTGGTTGTGATGTTTCCCAGACAGGTGAGTAGTTCAGCCCATCTGACGGTCCTCGCAAAAGAAGGTCCATAGGAGACAAGATCAGTTCACGGGCACTTGTCACAAAGCAGAGGAGCATAAACACTCCCACAGATCACACGAATCACAAAATGACTGAGCCTGGCAGGGACCTCTGGAGATTGTCTAGTCCAACCCTTCTGCTCAAAGTAGAGTCACTACAGTGGGTTGCCCAGGGCTGTGTCCAGTTGGATTTGAATACCGTCAAAGATGAAAACTCCACAACCTTTCAGGGTAACCTTTTCCAGCATTCAGCCACACTTAAAGAAAGTTTTTTTCTCATGTTTAAATGGAATTTCCTGTGTTCCAGTTTGTGCCCATTGCCTCTTGTCCTGGCACTGGGCACCACTGAAAAGAGCCTGGCTCCATCCTCTTTGCACCTCACTTCATGTATTTACAGACATTGATAAGATCCCCCCTGAGCCTTCTGTTTTCCAGACTGAATCAGCATAGATGCCCCGGTCCCTTCGTCATCTTTGTGGCCCTTCTTTGGACTCTCTCTAGTATGTCCATGTCTCTCCTGTACTGGGGAGCCCAGAACTGGACATAGGCCTCCACACAGGGCCTAGCAGTACTGAGTAGGGGGGAAGGATCACCTCCCTTGACCTGCTGGCAACACTCAGCCTAACACAGCCCTCTGGACTTCTTCCCCACCAAGGAATATTCCTCATTCATATGCAACTTGGGTGTCCACCATGACCCTCATCTCCTTCTCTGCAAACCTGCTATCTATCCTAATCAGCTCACAGTCTGTCCTATTGCCTGGGGTTATTCCTCCCCACATGCAAGACTTTGCATTTCCATTTGCTGAACTTCCTGAGGTTCCCCCATTTTTCCAACCTGTTCAAGTCCCTCTGACTAGCAACACACCCACGTGGTGTATCACCCACTCCTCCTTGTTTTGCATCATCTGCAAATTTGCTGAGGGTGAGCTCTGCCACATCCTCATGGTCATTAATGAAGATGATGAACAGTATTGACTCCAACATTAAGTTCTGTGGTACCCCACTAGTGACTTGCCTCCAACCAGACTTTGTACAACTGATCACAAGCCTCTGGGCCCAGTTGCTTCATCAGTTTTCAATCCACCTCACTGTCCACTTATCTAACCCATACTTTGTCAGCTTGTCTATGAGGATGTTGTGGGAGACAATGCTGAAAGCCTTAATAAGGTAGAGATAAGCAACATCCATTTCTCTCACATCATCCACCAAGCCAGTCACCTCGTAATTGAAGGCTATCAGGCCGGTGAGGGGTAATTTCCCCTTTGTGAACCCATGCTGACTCCAGGATGTGATGCTGCTTTTTGTCTTGCTCCTCACTCTTAGGATCTTGAACACCACCTCATGGTCACTACATACAAGGACACCCCCAGCCTTCACATCCCCAACAAATTCTTCCTTGTTTGCAATTATGAAGTCCATAAGAGTATCTCTCCTTGTTGGTTCCCCCACCACCTGTGGTCAGGAAGGTTGTGACCAGTGCACTCCAGAAACCTCCTGGATAGCTACTGCCCTGCTGTGTTGCTCCTCCAGAATTCAGTGGGATGGTGAAAGCCCTCCATGAGGACCAGGACTTGTGAATGTGAGGCTTGCCTGAAGAAGGCTTCAGCTGCTTCTTCCTGATCAGGTGGTCTCTATCACACACCCACTATAACATCACCTACGCTGATCTGCTTGCTCATCCTGATGCATAAGCTCTCAGTTGACTCATCACCTAACCCTAGGCAGAGCTCCATGCACTTCAGCTGCTCTCTCACATACAAAGCAAATCACCTTCCTCACCTCTGGCCTGCCCTTCCTAAGCAGTTTGTATCCATCCATGGTAGCACTCAATTATGTGAGCTATCCTGCTACATCTCTGTGATCCCAAGCTTTTATGTGGTTTGGCCAGGGACTTGACCACAGGCAGTGCAAGGAGTTATGAGAGCCTGGAAAACAGGCTGAGGAGAGGGCTCAGGGGGTCTAACAGCATCTGACATAAAAAAGGGTCAAAGAGAAGGCTGAACTAGGCTGTCCTTGAAGACACCCATTGAGCACAAGTTGCAGGAAGCAAAATTCTGTCAGATACAAGGAAAACCATTTCTCCATGTGAGTGTTAAAAAAAATGGAACAGGAGACCAAAAAAGCTGTGGTGTCTCCATGCTTAGGATGTGGTGAAGAGTACACTGAGCTACCGCACTTCTTCCTCATCTCCAGCTCCAGGTGAACTGCTTTCTGCGTCATGTCATTTAGCAGAAGGGGTTTGTGGTCCTGATACATCAACACGCCCACCCCAGCACATCCTACCGAGACTGCGCTGGCAGATCTGGGGCCTGCCACTGCCACCTTCCGACAAGAGAAGAATCTGCAAATGCCTGGTCCCAGCCCATTTCCCAACGAAGGATTATTTTGGTAGTTTTAATTTTCACAGTTTCCAAAATTCGGGTTTCGTAATCATTTGGCTCCAATCTGCTTTAGGATGAGACACATCCATGTGAAAATGGAAAAAAAAAAAAAAAAAAAAAAAAAAAACAGGGAGAAAAATTCAGTCTATCTAAATTGCCTTGAACAAACCATGAGTTGAATTCCAACATGAGTAGCTACACCTTGCCCTTATACAGAACCTGCAAAGTGGTCACATACAGATGTCACAGTCCCACACCTGTTGAGTGTTCATACCTGGTTTTTGTCATCTTTCCTCTAATAGTTTGGACCATGATGCTAAATGGGTTCCTGAAACCAGGCGGTTTAACTGATCTGAGCTCAGGAAGGGATCCTTGTGCGAAACTCAGAGTCTCGTGCGAGAATGGGTGACTGCATCCCCACAATTTTAGCAATGAGAAGACAGAATCGGAGCCAGGAGCACCTGGCGCTCAGGGACAACAACGTGACATTGCTCCCGGTGATGCGGGCATGACAAGAATCTGCATGAAATACAATACACCCAGTCGTTGTTTGTGTTAATTGGCATGGAGAAGGAGGGCAAGGCACGCTACTCACATCTCTTCCCCCACGGGTTTGATGCTGTATGTGTTATATTTCAGTCGCTCTAGCTTAACTCCTTCTGCACAAAGGACAATAGTCATTAACTGAACGGCAGCTCAGATGGCCAAGGGTCCCTGTGTCACAGGAAGGGCCAGATCACCGAACCCAAGGAGACCAAGGTACATTGTGCATCATTTTGAATCTCTTTTTCATAGGAAATGATAAGCAACAAGATTGGAATGTTCCCACAGCCACGCAAAGCACCTCCCATCTCCTTCCAGCCTCCTCCTACCTTGGCTGCTCCTCCAGTCAGCATTGCAGCCTGGAGGTACCATCTTTGCCCTTGCTCCCCGCAGCCTCTCATGAGGACCTCAATACTGATGAACTGGGGAGAAAAGGAATCAGAGGGAAAGAAAGTGGAGAGGGTTAGCACTGGCAGGAAGGTGGAGCTCTTGATTCAGTCTTTTTTAATTTTCTTCCTGTAGCACCACTCAAATTTTCTCTTGGAAACTATCTACCTACACACTTTTCTTGACTCGCCTACGTCAAAACTAGCAAATGAAACCATTTTCTGGAGACTCCCCTCCAGCCCCAGAGCTATTTCTTCCTCCAAAACCTGTGTTTGCCATGGCTAGAGTGGAGGCATGTCCAGAGGGACAGAAAAGGGCAGGAATGGGGAAGAAGGAATTCTCCCACTTCAGACCCGTTTGCTAGCACATTGTGTCTCATACCCTGAGATGATCAACATCATCTTTGGATGCCAGTGAGAAACACCTGCAGAGCCAACTGAAACAGAAACACTGGCAACAGCCCATGTTTAGTTTCCAGAAATACCTTCAGGCATTTGGTATCGCTACATCTCTTAACGAGGCTCACCTGGAAATATGGATCTTAAGGAAGAAAGCAGCTCTTACCTCTGGGTCAAAACATTAAAGGTGTCCTCTCTTAGATTCGGTGAAATGGCATCATTTCCCTGAACACCTGAAATACGGAGCCCAACCTGACCCTGTCTAGAGACAGTCAGGTCCTCACAGAGCAGCAGGAGTGAGGACATGGGGGAACACCAGGTAGGAGGAAGGTGTAGCCTCTTGGGGGGCAAACTTCTTCTGTCACCACATGCTGTGCAACGCCCTCCAGTCCCCAAAATACTCCCTGTCACCACTTGTGGCCTCTCATCCCTAAAACACTTATAGGCAAGGCTGCGAAATATAGATATTGCAAGGAGGGAAAGCAGTGGAGAAGACCCCTTTCCAGGAAGAAGATAGTCCAGGTGGGGGTTATCCAGAGAAAAGGAAAGATATTTTTATGTCTTTGTTTCAAACAGCCCGTAGTTGCTCCTAAGAAACTCCTGCGAGCCCATAGCTGTTATTCTGCATTTATCTTACATTCCTCAGTGAACATAATCTCCTTCTCCCACAGGATCAAACTGGGCTCCCAAAAAAAAATAATAAAGCTTTAAACAAAAATTAGAATGACACATCTTTGCCAAGCAGCATAAATGCTCCCCAGTTCAGGGGAGCAGGGGGGAGTCTCCAAAGCAACCAGTCCCATGTCTGTGTGTCCGTGTGTGCATCTGTCCACAGGCAGGAGCGGGGCCAGCGCAGCCCCTGCAGCACTGTAGCCCTGGGGAGCTCGGGAAGAGGAGCAGCTGCCCACAGAGACCCACACAGGGGCCATTATGTGCCCAAAATAGCCACCCTCTCCAACAAGAAAGAGCACAGGCTCAAAGGACAAATCCCGTCTCCATTCCCAGTCGGGTCATGGGCAAGTCAACGATATTTATGAGCACTGCTATTGAAAGCAAAGACAATCCCTGTTCTTTATCCATCATCAGGAAGAGACTCCAATGGCCTTGAGATGGCATGTATGGATTTATCCCTCACTATAGTCTACAGGCTCAGCCTCGTGTCTGTCCTACTTTTTATCGGCCCACAACCCCCAGCCCCGGGCTTTGAATTCAACCCACGCGCTTCCTTTTCACACAAAGCAAAAGGTAGTATCTGTGGTATCTGCAGAACCATCCAAAAATTTTGTTCCAAGCGTACCTTTTTTTGTTAATTCCATGTGTTTTATTAGAGTATAAGAAACAATATGTAACATACACTACACTTCTACTTATGTTAACAGATTTAAAGGAATCAATGTTTCTTTATTCTTCTTATTCTGCTACAATAAAGTTAATACACAATTACAAATTTCACATATATGTATTAGTAAAATCAATGTTTCAGTGTAACCATCTCAGTGAAATGAGATCATCCAACAGAGCTGAAATAAAATGTGTCAATATTTTTTTTCTGCAACAGTTTATTGGCCTTATTATATTTTCATAAAGTGTTTCAGTTTTGATGAAACAGTAGAGTTTGGGCTGGAAAAAATGTTCCCTCCGAAAATGCTGGACCTGGGAAGCCTCAATTTACACTATCAGAGCAAAGTTGGACAAATTAAAACATTCGATCTGTCTCTGATGCCTCCGATTCTCTGCTTTACATGCAATTATCTGGTTAAAGGTAGCTCGCCCTTGACTCCCTACTCAGATTTCATGTGTTAACTCTTCCTCCTTGATTTGTGAGATCTTGGGCTTCAAAGCGTCTCCACCAAGCCTGGTAAAAGCCAGTAGATGGCAGGACTGACCCAGGGCTTCGCTTCCCTGGGCCCCATGGACGCTCCCAAGGTGCAAAACTGGGTGTGTCTATCCCCATTCCAGTTTGATAGCCTCAGATGGCAGCTTTCCAAGGGCAAAATAACTCCTCCAGGATCAAGGAAGGATTCAGAGCCATCTTCACCCTGAACAGCTGAGACACGCAGAACCGCACCACTGAGGAGGACAACAAAAGCACAACCCAGCTTCAGGGTGCAAAACCACAGGGATCACCGGAGCAAGGGGCTTGTGCTAAACCTCCAAGCACACAGACGTGCACCACATCCGCCTTTCCCGGAGACAGGAGAGCATGGATGCCTATACCTCATTCCAACATGGAGGCACAGCCACCCATACCAGAGCTACCAAGCTTCCTGCAGGCATGGTGGGACCACAGACTCCGTCATGGCAAACAGGGTCCCTGGGAGGCGAGTCATTTCAAACAACCCAGAACTTGAGTAAATCAATACCAAGCAAGGGCACTCTTTGAGTAACGACGTCTATCCTTTGAGTAATGATTAAGCAGCTGGCCTTATTTATTCTGGCTGTTTGTGCAAGGAAGTCCCATCAGGTTTGTGTTTTCCAAAAGAAGAAATTTTGCCCTCTTTTTAAAAAAAAAAAAAAAAAAAAAAAATCTCAAAAACAGTCAGAAGAACTTCGTTCGTTTTAAAGTCCTCCTTTTCGGCAAACAGTAAACCCAGCGAACCCGACTGGAAAGGGCTGGTGCCACAATAAGCTTCGAGCATGTACAGACAATACACGAAAATGAGAGCCCTTGCGACGTTGGCGTAGTGGTAGATGGCAGCAGCTGCCTTTGAAATACAGCCACTTTCAGGACGGAAGCACAGAAACCATTTTCTCACGAGCATGCTCCAAAATGGGCAGGTTTTTGACTTGAGCTGTTCTCATTTCCCAGTGAAAACTGTTCCGGGATATTTTATGCCTGTATGGAGCAAAGCTGCCTCCCCTCATAACTTCTTGTCTTGTCAGAAAAGGTGAAGATCTGAGTTTTCTGCTGAGACTTCAGTTTCTAATTCCACAATCCAAGTAAACACATTCAAAGCACTTCAGGGCTGTCCCACCACGGCCCTCAAGTTCCAAATCAGGCATTTGGTTTAACAAGCCACCAGTTTTAATGCTCTGTAAATGATGGGTTCTTGCTATTTATTTTCTTCTTATTATTAATGTTTTTAATTACCACAGCTGCGCATTTTCAGGCCTTTCACTCCTGGGCTTTACAACAGCTGAGGTTCTCACACAATTTCTGGTGCTGGGGATTTGGGGGCCAAAAAAAATCTATAGCAGGACCAGAAATCGTGAGAGTTTGCAGAACTGATAATATGATGCTTGGGATTAAACTACTGAATAACTGCATTTGACAAGCTGTCGTACCCTCCCTCTCTCTCAAATATATATATATCTATCAAGGAGATCTTTGCCACATGTATTCAAAAGGAAAAACTGCAAATATCTCTCCTTCCATATACTAAGCAGACAGGAACATAGCACATGAGGAGGAAAGACAAAAAGAGGGTGAAAAGGGGGGAAAAAAAGAATCTCCATATGCAATCTATTCATCATCTATAGGCTCAAGAACACATGTGAACTGATCTTCAAATCCGTCCCCTGGCAATACCATTAATATAACGTGTTATTTGTATAAGGTAAGTAGCCTGTTGAATGCTCTTCCCATCAGCCCTTGCTGCCTTGCATAACCAAGTCCTTGGCATGAGGAAACACAGAAACGCCAAGATAGGAAGGAGATGGCCATTGGATGAGGCAACCAAGTCTCATAACCCTGCTCGTAACTTTCGCCCATGGGGTTGTCCAGTGCGACCTCGTAAAGGCGTGAACAGCCGTTAGGACAAAGCTACGCTGATGGCTTTTCAGTTTAGCTCTTCACTCACAGCAGAGGTGTTGTGAGGGTAATTGAGTCCAAAACCAAGATACCTTTTACCAGGTGGCTAGAAAAAAGAGTTACAGCCCCATTACTTGCAAGGTAGAGTACTCTGGGTGCTGCCTTGGTCTCACTATAGCATCTACTCAGAGTAAGTGATGAACAAATTAACCCTGCAAATGAGGTTTCTAACCCTCTTGGGAGGAAGGCTCAGGCACAGAGAAACAAGGAAGTATTTACCCCATTTCTAGTACTTTTTTCCCCAATTTACCCTGTGCTATATGTGCATAGCAGAGGTTTGCAGTGCACCTCGAGCCCTGTGGTCCCAGCAGGTCCCAGCAGGAGATGGAGGATGCATTAACCAGAGGAAGGCACATCTGAAGACCAACAAGACAAGCAATGCGTTCTTATAAAACTCATCACCTAATTGCGGGTCACGTCACGATGACCAGTCCCTCCTGTTGCAAAGGCTGTCATTAGCATCTGTGTCATTTTAATTAAAAGATGGGGAGAACCAGGAGGAAAAAACATGCAACCACTTTTGTTGCAAATATTTCTATACATCTGCATACACGATTCAAAGGAAGCTGTTTATCACTCATTGATGTGGGGATAGAAGTATAATTGACCAGCATGTGCAGTTTGAGAGGCTTTTGCTTCTTTTTTTATACAAAATAGGAGAATCATGTACATGGTTAAAGAGTGCCAACAGTACACCTGATTTTTGCTGCTAGAAGAGAAAAAAGCCCAGTGCACCTCTGATCAACCAATGGAAGTGACAGCAATGTTTCGCTTGACAAGTTAAGGGTCAATTTTGGCTTGTTCTGTGTCTAGCAGGTCTGCAGGTAGGCAAAGCAGGCAGGAAACCAGGACAATGCAGAGATGGCAGGAGGACACATCTCCCATGCGACGGCCGAGAACTTCCAGGAGCAACGCTGCCAAAAGACCTGGGAAGATCCTGGGACCTGAGGGACAGCAGGAGCGGCAGGTTTGGTGGCGGAGTCACCTTCTGCAGTCCACGTGCACCATCAGCCAGGGATCGCAGGTTGAACCTAAAGATCTGAATACTGATATCTTTGCCTGTGACTTCACTAAATTTTGCAAGCAGACCTGTTGCCCTGGATCATTTAGGTATCGATGTTACTGTCTATCACCATCACAAGTCCAAAGTGAGGAAATTGAAGCACCAAGTCTTTGTAATATGCAGACTAATTTTTAGAGGTCCTATTCCCAGCATGCTTGCTCCGTTAGGAGTAACGGGGTTGACTCAGACCCCAATAACTGGCATTTTTCACTAAAATGCACCTGGAAAAAGCGATTCCCAAGAAAGGTGAAACAAGCTGGCCCAGGCGGGTTTATAAGGACAGGGACAAGAAGGAGGACTTGCTGCTCAGAGGTGAACTGGAAGGAATGTTGAGATGAAGCACTGAAAAGCCGCTTGACAGGGTAAGAGGCCCTCGTGCCAGGCATAATATTTGGGTTTCTTCTAAGGGCATTCCTAATCTCTCTGTCTGGAGCAAGGAAATACACACAGCACGCATCCCACCTCAGGTAACAATAGGAGCATGTTTATTCAGGTCTGGCACTTACAGAGCTCAGAGGGACAAGGTACACGTCATTCGCTTTCCAGAAAAGTCAGCCCAGGATCGGAAGAAATGAAAACGATTTTATAAAAAGAGACTTTGCAGTTGCAGGGGCCGGGAATGTGTCTCCCTTTGGGTCATGCATTCCCGGTGCCCGGACCATCCATGTGCTGGGGGCACGCCGGTGCCAGGCACCTCCACGGAGGTGAGAGGCAGGAACGTCTGAACACTTGAGCAGGTGGTATCTGGGGTTAATCGGTTCTCGGCAAGTCCCAGCCTTGTTATAACCAACCTTAGAAACGAGTGGGGAGGGGGAGATATTAGGTATAAAAGCAGAAACCTTTCCAAAACGATCCACCTTTGCCAAGGAGGTGTGAGAGTGCAGTGGGGTTATGTCCACAGAAGGAGAAGAACAGCTTGGCCAAATCACCCAGGTCTCCAGTGCTGGAAGAGCATAAAGTCTGGGAAACAATCACCTTGGAAGCCTGCTGAGAAGTAGAGGATCTCCTTGCAGACAGCGACAGAGAAGATATTGGCTAATGAGACCCGCGACACCCCATGGAAGACAGCTCTTCCTCAGCCAGCCCCATCACTCGCGAGCCCTGAGGACGTAGATGAAGCTAACGAGGACCCCCAAGGCCAGGACCGTGTAGCTGGCTTTCACGCTGCTGGAACCGCTGATGTTGCAGAGGAAGGAGTCGCAGCAGTAAACGGAGGCAGCCGCTATGCCAAGGTTAATCCCAGCGCTGGGGCAAATGGGAGAGCATCCTTTGGAGATGGACTGGCCAGACTTGCCGCCTGAATTTAGGTTGGGGCAGGAGAAAAGGAAGAAAAGCAAAAAGGAGATGAGTTTATAACGTTTCTCGGCTTTTTGATCTCCTGTTCTGCAAAGGAAATAACAGCACTGAAATAGTTGAAGAGTCACAGGTGGCATGGAGAGGATGAAGTGCTTCTCGGCGTCAGGCTACAACAGTAATCTCAGCAAGCCCACACATCTCAAGGAACAGCCACGACAACCTCCCACACAGACTCTAGAGACCGTGCAACACCCCAGGGACACCACTTCCAGGCTGTTGGCCAAAGTTTGGCCACTCTGTCTCCGCTGAAGAATCTCAAAAATCCCACTCAAGCTTGACCCAGGGACTCCTCAAGCGAGACGGGGAGCACAGGACATAGAGAGCATCAGGGGAGTCACTCATGAGCGAAGGCTGCGTTTCAAGCGTCGGCTGCGAGAGAGGTGCAGCGCACATTTAGCAGCAGGAAATACGAAACCGTTACCACTGCGCTAAGACGACAGGTTTATAAAAGCTCCTGGCCTCCGTTTCTGCATGCACAACCCGCCCACGTTGTGGACAGCACAACTCAGGCGTGCAACAACCCTCCCTCCTGCAAGGGAGAGACAGGCAAGCCGGGCTGGGCTCTGGTCTCCGCAACGGTTCCAGGAGATCTGCCAGAGAAGCCTGGGAGCAGCAGCTGGAAAGCACAGACCTCCCCCAGATCCTTCCTGGCACTTAGGGAGGAAACTTGCAGATCTCCCTTCCGGGCAACCCCACCTCACCCATGGAGAGTGAAGAAGCAAAGGTGGAATTCAGGGATGAACAACGCAGGGCAAAAGCAGGAAGGGCAGCCCTGGAGCTTTCCTACGAAGGAAGCCTGTAGCATGCTCCACCCTTTCACTTATTTATCAGCAACCTTCCCATTCCCACCCCAAAATTCCCCTCGGACTCCTGGCATCAGTGCAGGCACGTGGGCTTTAACGTGACTCCATCTGGCAGCATGTCCCTCATATAAATTCCCTTGAAATGGTCCGACACTCAGCTGCTAAGCAGAACTTTCCCCTTTTTGCAGCCAAAGGAAGGAAACCCTTCCCGCAGATCAGCAGGTGACCCAGGAGAGCAGCCAAGAGGGGGAGAAGAAGGTCCTGTCACCACTCACCAAGTCCCACTCCGACATATGTCGTCACACAGTGGTTTTCATTCTCCCCGCACCTGACAGGCGTCAGGCAGGCCCAGTTGGAGGATGCATCCGAGCACGAAAAGCAGACGAGCGTGTGGGCTGCAAGGGAAAGGAACACTTCGGTTAGCGGCTGGTAGGAAGACTTCCTCACTTGATGGTCCCCACCTCTGACACATGGCACGCACCACACCCGGCCAAGGCCACGCTTGCTATTCTGGCATTATCAATCTGCAATAGGTTTTTCCCCAAAAACATCGGTCAAGTGAAGAGTTCAAGCATAAGGGATACAATTTGAGCTCTTGGCAGGATCAACTGTTAGCTAAAGCCTCAATACAACCACAGGTCAGCTTCACAGAATCACAGAATGACGGGGTTGGAAGGGATTTCTGGAGATCATCTAGTCCAACCCCCCTGCCAAAGCATGGTCACCTAGAGTAGGTTGCACACAAAAGAATCCAGGCGGGTTTTGAAAGTCTCCAGAGACGGAGACTCCACCACCTATCCCGGCAGCCTGTGCCAGGGCCCTGCCACCCTCCAAGTAAAGAAGTTCCTCCTCATGTTGAGAACTTCCTGTGTTCAAGTTTGTGCCCGTTGCCCCTTGTCCTGTCCCCGGGCACCACTGAGAAGAGCCTGGCCCCATCCTCCTGACACCCATCCTTTAAGTATTTATAAGCGTTGATAAGATCCCCCCTCAGTCCTCTTTTTTCCAGACTAAAAAGATCCAAATCCCTCATCCTTTCCTCAAAAGAGAAATGTTCCAGTCCCCTAATCATCTTGGTAGCCCTTTGCTGTACCCTCTCCAGCAGTTCCCTGTCCTTCTTGAACGAGGGATCCCAGCTTGGTACTTTATGGCATGCTCCTATTGGCACCAAGAGCGGGTTCAAGCTACAGCTGCCAACTTGGACCTAAACAACAGAGGCAAGTTCAGTCCTGCAACCTGGAGCCTGAGATTTGGGTTTATTCAGCCCAGATGACGTGGACACTGATGGGAAATGCTCCAGGCACGACCATGGGTTTGAGCTTTCTGTGACCTGCCTTCAGCAGCAGGGCACAAAGCTCAGGCTACGCTTGAGCTAGCACACGTGGTGTAAATGATTTCTCAGCTAGAGCAATCCCAGCGTTGCAGCAAAACCTGCAAGGACTTGCACTGCCCTGCTACCCAGGGACTCCTAGCACTATGAAGGCAGCATATGCAACCAACCTTTTTAATTTGGAGCAGGGGAATAGCAAAAGAAAGCATGCCTTCCTCCATGGCAGGTCCCCTTAAAATGGTCTGCCCTACCTCCGCAGGATGAACTGCACCAGCTGGTTCCCCTCCAACATCCTTCAGGCCTCCCCAAGAAAAGGGCAAGATTGGAAAATAGCATTCAGTAGTGGGAAATGGTTGTAGAAACAGCCTGGGCTGGTGTCTTAGCAAGGATATCTGCACTTTGCAGCGGAAGGATGATTCTCCCCGTATTTTACATATAAGAACATCACATTCACGCTGCAATTGTTGACCTACATACGCGGACAGATCAGGTCTGTTCCCAATACTTCACGGGCTCTAATTTTTGAGCACTTCGACAGCAAACCCTTCCACAAGGCACTGCCTTTCTCTTCCGTGTTTACAGGATGCAAAACAGAGCATGGGTTTATTCAGGATGGGAAGCGCAAGGCAGCATCATTCCTGCTCCTACCTCTTACAGGCCCACCACAAAGAGATTATCCTAAGGAGGTGAAGTCAGTAAAGCCCCGGGAGAGCTCATTGAGGATGATCAGTCCCTGTCATGGGGTATTTTGAAGAACAAATTGGACAAATATCGGTCAGCAGCTGTCCCACTCTGCCACGGGACTGCATGACCTCTTGAGGTTCTTCTCAATCCTGTTTCTCTCAAGAAAAGCTTTTTACGGGAAAACTGAGGGGAAAAAAACACTAACTGTGGTCTGAGGAATGACTTTTGAGCAGCCACGGCCAAGGCAGGGGAAGGAAACAAAAACACAATCTCAGGTAAACAGATTAAAGCGGGTTAGTGGGAGATCCTGAATGTCACATCAGGGCAGCCAGATGACTCTGCTTTGGAGATGAAGCCTACACCACAACCCCCTAAGCAAGAATTTCCTGGACTGGCTTATACATCCTCCAGTGATCATCAGTCTGCAAACGATCCTTGCAACAAAACCGAGCTACCTGAGCACGCCAACGCAGCAGCCACAACCTACACACAGCACCCAGGATTACAGGGCCGCCAGTTGAGTCAAAAGCCCCAGGAAAGATTCATCAGTGGACCTTGCCTTGGGATCTGGGAGAGCAGGGGGAGGACAGAGCCATCCATTGAGCCTCCAGGCTGTCACTGTCCCTTGCTGAGCCCTCAGAGTGTTTCCATGGGTGGCATTTTTGACTCCATCTGGGACCTCGCAGTAAAGCCCAGCTCTCTCCTGCTCCCTTGTCCCCAGCATGCTTCTGCTCTGAAGCCTCAGGTGACCTGTCCCAAACCCTTCTCCTTGCAGCCATCCAGAGGGCAAACCGAGGAGGCAAATTGACTCATCCCATTTCAAAGCAACCATCTGCAACCAGGAATGAAGTGGATTACAGGCTTCCTGTGGGCATTACGGCAGGACATACGTCCCCATATGTATTTGCTCACTACGCTGAATGCACGAGTTGAGTGGTGCAGCGTTATTCATTAAGGCTTCAAGGTTCCAGATACTAACACATCAGAAATATTTGTACATGCGCATAAAAGTGCCTTTAGGCATGAAATTTTCTGCCCCGGGACTAAATCCATGCTCCTACCACAGCACCTGCTACCTGTCCCTGTGTTTTTCTTTTGTCACACCTACCTATTACCCCTTGTCTTAATTCAGACAAAATCTTTCCAGGAAGAGGCGAGTCCTTCAACATAGTTTAAGAGAGGAAATACTCAATCATAACTAGTGCCACCTTCTGCCCCAGCAAAACCGGTAACTAAATAGCCCACTGCAGAGTGAAGAGACCAAGTGGGCTGAGTGTTTTAGACAAAAGGCACAAGAGGGGTGCAGAATTATTTGAGGCAGCTGGAGACAGAGCAAAGAGTTGGGAGCTCAAGGCTACAAAAAAAAGAAAAAAAAAAAAAAAAAGCCCAAGACCGAACAATGCAAAAGGGAAGCCTCGTTTTCACCAAGTAGAAAATGCAGCGGAAGAATTTATGTGTTTATTTGTTTGCTGTTCAGCTCCTCCAAGGAACAAAGAGCTCCCCAAACAGAGCGGCTCAACTGGGGGAATTCCTCAGATAAGAGGTTGAATCCATTCTTGCAAAGAGCAATGCAGGGGAAAAAAAAAAAAAAAAAGGCCTTTAAAAGCCCACTCTGAAGCTCAGCAGCACCGTGAAAAATGCTGTTGCTTCAGCATCTCTTCCATTAGGTCCCTAAGCCAAACGATCTTTCCTTTTCCATCGCTCTTTGACAAGATCCTGACCATAAACCAGATCTTCAGGGCACTCTGAGCAGCAGGCAAAGCTGTTCTGCGAAAGACTCTGGATGTACTGGGAAGCGTTTGGGGATAAAGCTATCTGCAACAAACCCTTCTGCCTGGCTAAGAACTTACTTTAAAGCTGAAAGGTTTTTTTGGAGGTGGGTGGGAAGTGAAACCTCTTCCTGCCTTGGCCTGGACAGCCCATCCTGCCAGCTGGAACCGAGCACACGCCAGCTGGGCTCTGATGGAGACCCAGGGCTTGAATTGCCAATCGCTTCCCGGACCCCACTGGGAGGGGGGCACGGGAAGGGCAGCAAACAATTAGTTTCTTCTCACTGGTGTCCTCAAGAGAGAAGAAGGACGCGTGTTTCCTGAGCAAGGGCTCAGGGGGCCCAGAACTCTCCTGTTCGCTCTTTGTTTGGCTTCTCCAAGCATCGACATATGGAAACAATATGAGGTTTTGCACGGCCCCACGGAGTTTGGATAGTCAGAAATGGAGGCGTCGGGAAGGCGGGGACTGCACACCCTGCGACTTGGATAACTTGCAGTTTAACGCCCAGCAACAGGAAGCCCGTTCTCCCCAGCTTCGGTGGCAGCCCCAAAACGCGCTCCACAGGGCATGGTCCCTTGGGGGTCACCTCCCCACACGTTGGCCACCGCAGCCTGCCCCGAAGGATGCTGGGGGGTGGGGGGCGGCAGGAGCCAGGATCACGAGTGGCTCTGCCCAGACTTTGCTCCATCAGCCATTGCCGGGGTTGGGCTCCATCTCCCCTCCACCCTCCTTCCCCTCGGCTGCATCTCAGCCCATTTCAGGGCCGTTATCCCGGCTCGTTGCGCCGAAAAGGAGGAGCGGAGCCGGCCCTGGTCTTTGTTCGAGCTGTAACTGGGAAAAGCTCCAAAATATCTACGTGCACAGCTGGAGACGCACACCCATACATACAGGCACGGAAACCCTGAAGTTCCTGCTGCAAGAGGGACACCGCTGCGAGGGAGGTCTTGGAAAGACACCCCTCCACCCACCCCACCCCCGCCAAACCCCGGCACGGTTTAGCTCTGTCCCCCCACCCCCTTTGCAACCCCCACCACCCCCCCGCAAACCTCCTACTTCCAGAGCCCACTCTACAAGACGCAGCACCCTCTCTCCCTCCTCCCCCCCGCCTCCCCATAAATTTGCTCCCAAATCCAGGACTAGGGAGGGATTAGGGGACCTCGGGAAGAGGTGATGGTGGCCGGGGGCATCTCCCCCCCAACCTTACCTCTCTCCACGCACAGCACCGCAGCTAGCACGGCGAGCAAGAGCGCCTTCATGGTGCGGCGATGGGGCCGAGGAGATGCGCAGGGCGGCTGGCTGCGCGCAGGGTTGGCGGCAGGGCCGGGCGCGGGGGGGTGGGGAAAGTCCAGCGGCCCCGCCCCGCGCCCCGCCCCGCCCCGCCCACCCCCGCCACCTCCCCGGCCGCTCCGGCTTTCGTTTCCCCGCTCCGGAGAGTGGGGTAGCGGGAAAGCGGCAGTCCCTTCGGCGTGCCAGCGCCCTGGCTTGCTGAGGGGATGGGAGCCTCGCAGGAGCAGAACCAGCTCTCCGCTGGCCCTGTCCCAAAGGCTTTTTCCATCCCCTTTCCGTGTCCCCTCTGTTTCCCTGAAGGAAGAGACAGGAGCAGGAGGGCTCCCGGCATCCCGAGCCCCACTCGTGCACAGCCCTCTTCAAGTGCAACCCGCTGCGACCTGCTGTGTTCGTGTCCCTCTCCCCTCCTTGGTGCCTCTTCATTCACAGATACCCTTAGTACACGCCGCACTCATTCACAACCACCCTGTAGGCACACACGCCTTGCATGTGCAAACTTCCCGTGTGCAGGACTCCCTTCACGCATAGATCTCCTGCATGTAATACGCCATGCATGCAGAGGCACCCTGCATGCAAGACCCAAGCGTGTAGGGAACCAGCTTCCCTAGCTGTTTACTGGAGCCTGAATGGGATTAGACGTACAGGGTTGGGAAGCTTGAAGGTACAAGGACCCAGCAGCTGGCGTGGCAGGGGTCAGCCTGGGCTGCTTGGCGGGATGGGTCTTCAGAGCATAGGGCAGTCCCCCAGAAAGGTTTGCAGGAGTGGCCCAGATTGCCCAAACCACAACACAGATTCAGTAGGTCCCATGAAAATAGCTAAGTCCTCTAGGAAATGAGCTGTAGGGAGGACACTGAGGGAGGGACCCTCTGGAGTTGGCTGTCAACAAAGCCTAGGAACAGAGGAGACGGCTGGTGAGCCAGCAAGAAACAAGCAGGTTTGACAAAATCCGTATGCCACAGATGGGTTTAATTCTGCAGAATCAGCATTTCCTAGCAAATTCATCTGTCAGAAGAAATTCCAGCTCCTGTCTTGTCAGAGTGCATTCAGAATCCTCTACTTGGAAAGCAAACCTCTGCCTGCAAAACCCCACTTCCCTTGTCTCTCCTATGGCTTATTTTTATTTGTCATTGCCAGTTATTCTAGCAGGAACTCATTGTGAGTGGTGTGTTTTTGTGGTCTAGTATCTTCCACTGGAAAGGGCTGCTGTGACTGTTTCATTCGGTGGTTTACAAATTAAATACTAAAAAACTGGGAAGTTTCAACTTTGCGGTAGCCTGAGCAACCGTAATTCAGATACACTCACAAGACCCCTGTGTCATACAGACCAAGTTCATGTTATGCCCGTAAGAGTCGGTCTGGCTTTTTGTAGCCTACATGTGAGCTATCTCACAGCACTTATCTCTGCTTTGAGGTGCAGCACCTGAGATTTAATTTCTGGCTTTCGGGAATGCACAGCATGTTCTTCAACTTTCCTGTTCCTCCAGTGTCCTGCCCCCAGAGAAGTGTACAAAAGCCTACAGCTTTCCGTTGTTCTCCCCCCCACAAATTTAACATTACCAGGTCCACTTTTTCCTGGAGAGGCTCTGTTTGCTTCTAGGAGGAAAGAGAGAGGACCTTAGAGTCACATGGGACACAACTCATCACAGGATCTGGAGTCATCCCGATACTACTGAAATGGCTGGGCAGGGACAGGATTAATTACAGGATGCTGCGAAAGGAAGAGGTGAGCAGAGCGACCGGGGACCAATTAGCTATGGTGGAAGATGTGTCAGGTAAGGAAACCCTTCTGACAGCTTGCTGGTCTAAGCCCATGTCTCCCACCTCCTTACCAAGGCTACAGTGTGGGACAGCAGACCGCAAAGCTCAACACAGCATCTCCAATGGCCGGGCTTTCTCTTCTAGATCAACACGCAGCAAAGCACCGCACTGAATGCTCCAGCCTCATCTTGCAATTTTGGAGGTTGTTGGAGGGCTTTGTTGAACCGTTGGCTTCATACTGTGAGCGCAAGGCAAAAAAATGCCTCTTCACAAGAAGAGAGAGGCAGTAAGAAAGGCAGCAGGGGCAGAGTCCAGCAGGAAGAATGCGGGCTGTGCTGGGCAAAGGTAGGTACAGGTACAACAACACGCTTAAGGGAAAAGGAGATAAGGAGCAGCTGGCTCATAAAGCAAACTGATGCTGGAGTAACTGTTTCAAGGTTTGCTTGCACGCTGGGGAGGAATGTCTAGTCTTAAAATCAGGAAATTAAGACTATGGCAGCTCCCTTCATGTGTCAAGGGGGCAGGTTAGCAGAGGTGGGTGCAGCAATTAAAACTGGGATTACTAGGTCTGCAAGGCTTCGGTGCTGAACCGGCACGTTGGGAGTTTGAGTTTGAGCTCGAAACAACGTGGGCCCACTGAAATGTTGCTCAACGCCAGATGGCATGCGGACAGTTTCCTTCACTGCCATGGTTCTGTTTCAGGGCTTGGGTGAGACTTCCTGAGCCTGGCCAGGGTTGTGCACATGGGTGTCTGCGAGGCACCTAAACCCCGGTGAAATTTGCAAATGAGGTGTTTCCCCAGTTAGTGGAGCAGAGTTAGTTTGTGGAGCAAACACGCCCAAACTGCCTTGCATGGATGCCACAGGAAGGGGACAAAGTCCTTTCTTTTCAATAGTTATATCGTTCTCTGTAGATGAGACGTGTTCAGACTTCTCTGCCAGAGAGGATAGGGACCACTCTGTGGAAGAGTCCTGCCAAAACTATCTCACTGTAAAATGTGGAGTATCAATTTGGCAGAGCAGAGGACTGGGAGGACGTGATCTGTTCTCTAGGCTGAAAGAGCAGGAGCCCAGGATCTCCATCCCTGCTGCAAGGTATGTTTCCCCTTAGACAGACAAGTTTCTTTGCCCAGAGCAGTCTGCTGCTACGTAGTCATGGCATAAAGATCCTCACTGCCCCAGGTGCTGCCACAGCCTCCCACGCTGCAAAGAGTGCTGGAGCCATGATGCACCATCCCCAAGACTCCTACTCACACTATCCTGTTCCACCTGGATGAATGAGACTTTACATGCCAGCCCTTCCCCATTATCCCATCCCTGGATGTTTCTCCTCCTGAAGCCCCTTTTGGTTGCTCTGGATCAGAGTTACCCAGAAGACATTCAGGAACATTCTTGGATCATCCAAGGATGCTTCAGACACAGGTTTTTGCACGGGCAAACCCAGCCACAATTACTTCTTTGAGCCTCCTTGCCGTCTGCAGTGCCAAACAGCTCAATGTCCTCCTTCACCTTGACAGGCCATTCTCTGCTGCAGACCGTGAGGACAGACCTGAGATAGCTTTCAGTTAGCTACTGAGGTTCCTGAAAATGTAGGTGCATAACCAGGTACATCTTTGGGCTGCAGTGTCTACTGGAATAGGACCTTCATCTGCCCACTTAACCACAACCTGCAGTCACAGTCAGGCTGTCAGGTTTATGAACTTTGATTTCTCGCTGACGTCAACATTTTCATTTTCCTTCTCTGCCAGAGCCGTTAAGGTGAAGGTGGTTTGCTGGCTGGTGCATGCTCAGTCAGTATCAGAGAAATCAGTATTCTCACACCTCCTCCTTCCAGAGTCTGCATGACTCACCCTCTGTCTTGCTTGTTTATTCTAGGCTTTTGACAAGAAAATAATTGTGAAGCTTTAAGCAGGAGTCATTACTCAGGCAAAAAGTTTAAGTCTGATTGCTGCTGTGGTCTCTCCAGGCTGCTGGAAGTGTTCTGGAAGATGCATCCATGTTTGGAGTGACTAGGGTACTGCTGAAGAAAGGTTGCTCTGCGGTGCTCCAGAATTACAAACTGACTCCTCTGCAAGTGGGCTCACATTGTCATGCCTTGAGTGCATGCATAGGCCTTAATTGCCCTGACCAATATCACCAGGGACCTCTCTCCAGGTGGTGCCCATGGGTCCAGGAGCCACATTTAAGATCAAGCCTGGGCCTTTTGTCTTTACCAGGACTATGCTGTAAGTGTGACTATCTCCAGCCATCTCCTGGATGGACCTTGGACCCGTGCTGTAGGTAGTTTGTCTCCAACTTTTTCTATCCTCGCGATGGCCACTGGACTCGGATTGTGACCTTGTCTCCAACCCTGTCTGCTGGATGGTCCTTGACTTATGCATACCTGTCTCCAGTCCTATCTCCATCTCCTGGGTGAACTTTCGACCCATGTTGTAGCCTTGTTTCCAGCCCTGGCCTCTTTTGGACCATCAGTTAGGTTCTGCAGCAACCTGCAAAGGTTCCTGTGCCTGGAGACCTCTCCTCTTCCACAGCAGAGACCTCATCACCTGGTTGTTTTGGGGAGCGAAGAGGCTTTTCAGGCCCTTCCCCATCCCCTCCACCAAAAATGTCCCTCTCTGTAAACAAGCGTGTGAAAGCACCTAGAATAAAGAGCAGAGTAAGGGTTAAAAGGAAAGTCATGTGTTGACTGCTCTTGAGCACCCTGTGTCTGACTTCATTCAAATGAAGAGGAGGAACAAATTGACCTTAAATAAGAGTCTCCAGAGAATGAAGAACAGGGTGGGAGCCATAAAACACCCAGATAAAGAAAACAAAAGAACTGGGAGATTCAGGAATTTCACCTAAGAGGGGCAAAATAAAAGGAAAAGGGAGCCAAAACAGCATCTAACATCTCTAACGCCTGTAAAAGGCAAGTCCAAAATCAGTTTGTTGTGCTCTGCCAAGCACCTCAGAAGCGTGGTGAGAACTGCATAGCTGTCATCTCTTGGCTACCCGTGGCACAGAATTGACACAGGCCAGATCATCTGGGCACACACATGTTGGTGCTTGTGAGACAGGGATCAAATTAAATCCGTAAGGACGAGCGTGAGAGGGCAAAATCAACTTTGCTTGAGATTTTGTGTGATAAAATTGCTTTCTTCTCCTGGAAGATCTTGCAGTAAGGTTTATTACACTAATTTCCGGCAGACTGCAGAAGGGAGTTTCTTGTTCCCAGGAGCAGTGCCTGCACGTTATCTAATTGCTGATTAACATCTAATGCTGGAGCAGGCCCTGGAGCTGGAAGCAGGTCCCAGATGAGCTATTGTGAGCACTGGGCACAGAGCCAGCGCCTGTTTCCTGGCCCTCGTGGACCAAGGAAGATTGAATCCCTGTCACCCCCATGCATGGTGACAATGCTTTGTGTGATGCTTAGATTTACCTAGGTGAGAAATCATCTGAAAGAGGAGAAAACAGTATGTCATTCGTATTATGCAGAGCTGTCTCTCCACTCACTGCCTCAGCACTACTATTATTTTTACTGCTGACCGAGATCCTGGGAACCCTGGCGGTGTTCTGAGGGTTGAACATCCTTTGGAGCAAAGTTCCTACATGATATCAGTGGAAGGGCATCTTTGAGTCACCTTTGCTGCTGGACATTGCTATATATTCGGCTTTGAGCAACCTGATCCAGTGGGAGGTGTCCCTGCCCATGGCAGGGGGGTTGGAACTAGATGGTCTTTAAGGTCCCTTCCAACCCAAACCATTCTGTGATTCTATGATAAAGCAAAGTCAAGCCTGAACACCACAATTCTGCTCTAGTGAAGGGAACAAGCACCCACAACGTGTACGTGGGAATGACAGAAAGGAGACGGAGAGAATCAGGAGAGGCAACTGAGTTCATTCTCCAGCCCCAGTGAAGACACCAACGAGATGCTGAGGATAGCATTTTTCTATCATGCTTTGATGCAGCTTGATAATGATGCTGCTGATGCTGGAGGCAGTTCTCCAGCTCTTCAGTATACATTAGGTGCTAGGTAACCTTTCTGATCCTATCTAAAAGCTCCTTTGCTTCTGTATGAACCCTGAAGTAAAAAGTGGGGAGAATGGAGCAGCCCAGACCTTCACTTTGGAGAAGAGACTGGAAGGATCTCATCCCATCAAACACCAGTTTTCATTTCCCAGTGCAATGTGTAAGACTTTTCACTGGATTACGGAGTTCCAACAAGGCCACCTTCTTTTTCATAATTTTTCCCCTAAGTTTGACATATGTTAAACTTGTGATCTCTTGTAACACCCACCACAACTTCTTTTTCTGCCAGATTGCTGCAAGGGAGATTTCCTCATCCTGTATTTGTGCAGATGACGAGTCCACGCTAACTATAGAACTTTGTGCTTGTCCTTCCTACATTACATCTCCTTTCTCAGACTATTGCTTAGATTTATCAGAGTCGCTCAGAATTCTCCTATTTGTGGATTCTCTCAGTTTGTCACCTGTAAGCTCAATGAATTTATTCTCTAATCCGTCGTTCAAACCAGTAATTAAAACATTGCATCATACCAGAGCCAAGGCAAGCCACAGACGACCCTGTTTAATAGATCATTCCAGTTTGACAGCAAACTGTTGACAGTTATTTGCTAATGATTTTAGCTAGGCTGTGTTTTCATAGTTTGCTTATGAGACTGTCATGTGATACGGCGCCAAAAGCTTTATTAACACTGAGCTATGTGACAGGTACCACTTTTACCCTAACTACAGATTTTGCCATCCTGTCACAGGTGGGAATAACACCCATCTGTCACAAAGCTCTTGCTGTTCATCCCCATATCCTTGATAGTCTCTACACCATTGCAAATTGTTTGGTGATTTATTTAAGTTTGTTCTTTTTTCAAGGCTGGGGACTGGGTTGACTGCTGTGGAGGTCCCCAGAGCCTCTCCCATCCCTTTTATAATGGTGGGTGCTGCATTTGGTGGTATCCAATCTTCTGAAATACCCAGATTTCCCTACTGTGATGAAACAGGAGCAGGTGAAACAGGATGGGTTTGGTAGCTGTGATGGATGCCAAAGATTTCTTTTCTCCATGCCTCTCTGCCTGGACACCACTTGGTTTGGCTGATATCCCTCACTGATGTGCATATTTATATGGAAAACACCCCCTTTTATTTGCTTAGACCTGCGCCCTGATTAATTTTAATGTTCTTGCTTTTGATGTTGGCTAATCCATGTTAACCTCATGAACAGCTGCAGCAGCAAAATGGCACTGTTACTCTTTTGTTAGATGTGGTTAGTGTCTCTACACATCTTCCCTTTCACTCTGCACGTTCTGCAGGTTGGAAGCAAAAACACATCTCCTGACTCCGGGTGTGCAACTCAAAGTTGGTGTAAGATTGCAAAACAAATCCTACATTGAAGTGGCACCTCCAAGCATCACCTGGATGTCTCCTCCCAGCAAGCACAGCTGAGCCTGAAGCGCATCACCAACCAAACTGCAGCTTCATTTGAAAAGGCAAATGTGACTAATTCTTCCCCTGGAGGAAGAGGGGACTTGGCTATCTGTGCCCAAACTTCTGGCCACAGGAGCCCTAATCTTCTACCTACACCTTCCTCCAGCCCAAGGAAAGCAGGTACCAGTGTGGAAAGAGAACTGTGACCTTTTCATTAGGCAGACCAACAACACGTTCTCACCCCCAACCAAGGATAACTTTTAAGTGTCCCCCTTCCTTCTTTATTTCTTTGAAAGAGTTTCAGTGATTTCCCACTCAGAGCATCAGTTCTGACAAAGTTTATTCATAAATCCTACCCCGAATACTCACTTTTCGGAGACCTTCAGCTCCTCATTCATGACTGTGGGCTTTCAGTCCAGGAACCAGGTGAGTGCTGGTATGACTGGCAATGCCACCAAAAAATCCTTTTAATCACAGTGAAAACCTTAAGGCACTTCAGTCAGTGTAATCCTGCTGTCATCAGGTGCTCTGGCATCCATAAATTTCAAGAAAGGAAAGGATTTCTCTAAATTTGTAGACAAGGAGACCTAGGAACCCCTCTGTCCATTTTATCTTGTTGGAGGCAACATCTGTTCAGGTGCTATCAGCAGGCAGCACATAAAATAGCGTGGTTAAGAGGACAGGAAGAACTAGGAAGGCAAAAAGGGCCTGCAGCGGGGCATATAGTGATTCTTGCAGAAGTCTGACAGCAGGAGGAAGCCCCTGTAAGCAGAACCAAGCAGCTTTTTTAAAGGGTGTCCAAATTCTGGGGAAGCCAGCGCAGAAGTGGAAGGCCTCAGGGAGTCCTCAGTAGCGGTTGCTGGGCTCAGCTGGGTTCTGGGCAGACCACATCTCCCTCCAAACGTTGCAACATCTCCCGCTCTGCTGCTCTAAAAGAAAATCTGGCTGAGGCTTGCTGTCCCGCCTTTGCTCTGCCCATCCTGGTCCCCCACATGCCACCAGCCTCAGTGGACTTGTCCCAACCTTTGACTCATTTCCTCACCACCAGCTGGCCTCACCAACCAGGTCTTTGCCTTCTCACGTGCAGTGAAACTGGTTGAGATATAAATTGCTCCTTCTGCTTCCCCTTTCCTGTGCCAGCTTGCCTGGTGGTAAAGACAGTAATGGCTTTGGCTGGAGGCCCAACTTTCCTGGAGATCTTTGAAAGCACCCAATATATTGCAGGGAAGAATTGTCTTCTCTCTTTGGAGGGTACTCGTGGAGCATGTGCTCATGGCATCGGGATGCAACATGACCATGACATCCCCTACCTCTGCTGCCAGCCCCTGCCCTTCACAGATGGGCATCGCTTCCTTTTGGTTTAAGAAGTCTTTTCCTTCCCCTTTTCCATCATAGCTTTCCTTCCCTTTTATAGTTGTCTTTGGTGAGAAAAAATAAACATCATGGCAAGCTCACATTTGGTCCTCTTGACATCTGTCATCCCCAAGTAGAGCTCATCAGGATGCTCAGATCAACAGGCATCAGAGTCTTCTTGTCTCTGCCCAACACTGTCGTGTCACCTCCTTCATTTGCTTTGTTTTCCTCCTGTCCATTAAACAAAATATTTTAAACCAGGCACCGGACTTCAGAGTTCACAGTACAAAACAGGAGGTTGATGAGGCATCTTTGGCTGATCGTACTCTTGGGGAACCAGTTGTTTTGTAATCCAGGCAGTGTGAAACATCTCAAAACTGTGCCTCCTTCCACGTGTGCAACCAAAACACAGCAGACTTCCAAGACAATGCTTCAGAGAAACCAAAGATTTCATTTAGTCATCAAATACAACGAATACAGCCCTTGAATTGTTTGGATAAGCTCTGGTTTCCCCCAGAACACAGCTGAGCTAGTGATGCTGCCAACTCTTCTTTTTTTTTTTTTTTTTTCTCTTTTTCAGAAAAATGAGTTTACGGCAGAGGCTATGACCAAGAACCTCGGGACTGTTTGTGTTAGTCTCTGGCTGCCTGCCCTTCTTCTTCTCTGTAGACACCCCCAGGCCTCCTACAGAGCTTTTCTGTCTCCCCTCAGCTGCAGCTCTAACAGGGAGAGGAGGGAGCAGAGAGCCCGGAGTGCAAAACCAAACAAAGCCCAGCACAATCAGTCGTTTCTACGCCAGGAACATGGTTTTGTAGAAACCATCTCACGATCTCTAAATGACCGGGGTTGGCAACAGCTGCCAGGTTGGTTTGGCCCTGCACAAAAAAGAGGGAAATAGATATGGGGACATTCTTCTCAGCTGGACCAGGTCCATGAGGAGGCAGTGTGCAGGCAATTCCCAGCGCAGTGCTCACCATGCTGACCCCCCCATCCCTCCTCCCTCCCGTCTCCTTGCTGGTACCCTGCCACTGCCTCTCCTCTCTCAGCCACATTTGCTCCTCTCTGCCTCTTCCACAAGCTCAGCCAACACATCGGAGCTGGGTGATAAAGGATGCTCATTTCAAAATGTGATACCCCTACGAGAGCAAAGAGCTAGAGGAGCCAGCAATTGTTCCTCATTGAGACTGGAAAAATGCCCAAAATACTGCCAGAAATAAGTTTTACCTCTTCTTACTTGTTTATGAACTGCTTGACTGATGTGTGATAGCCAACTTAGTGTGAACAGAAGACGCTGAACATCCCCTCTGTGCTGACAGAACTGTCGAGCTATTACCTGTGTTTCGGGCAGGGTGTGTTGTTATTCCTTGCAGCGCTTTGAAACTCAAAGAGACAAAAATATGTCTTCAAGGATCTTTTCAGAGCTGTAACGATTTGAAGCCTGAACATGTCAAAAGGGCTGTCTTTTATGTGTTTTCTTAGGTGACTTGAATGTCTGGGGACACTTAGGATTCAAGTAGGCTTAGGAAATCAATGAGAGTTCAGCACCTAACTTATTTAAACTTTCTCGAAAATCCCAGGGGAAGCTCAGCTGCAAAGCACGACTCTTTGAGAGCAGTAATTATCCCAAAGCAACACACTTTTATTTCAGCCAACAGTGCCATCACAAGGAGTGCTTCCTAACCCATCACAGTCCACAGGCAAAGATGTAAGCGAGAGTGGTTAGGACACCCAGGGACATCA
Source organism: Alca torda (assembly GCA_008658365.1). Lineage (NCBI taxonomy): Eukaryota > Metazoa > Chordata > Aves > Charadriiformes > Alcidae > Alca > Alca torda. Next base: position 163,077,265 of record CM018077.1, read on the forward strand.
CTCCATAGCTGCTTTGCTTGCTGCTGACTCCATTCACATTGCATAATGGTTTCTCACAGCAAGAAACCTTCCGATAGGTTTGGTTTTGTTGCTGACTTGTTGCTGGACACGTTGGAGAACACATCTTAGAGATGACATATTTAGGCTTGTTGGGCTCTAATGCAAAAGAGAAGGGGGAAAAAAAAAAAAAAAAAGATTAAAATGTAAGAATCATTGTTAAAATGTTTCCCTGGCTACATCTGCATTGGTGAATAAAAGAAGGCCAGGGACTAGTCCCAAAGGCAAATATGTCCTCTGCTCAGGTCTAGCAATAATCTGGTCATGTCCACACTGCTGCACCATGATGCTGGTCTTCTCTGGGCTCCATGTTTCATCTGTCCCTAAAGTGGGGTATGTGTGCGTGTCTTTCAGTTCAGGCTGCCTGAAGCAATGCTCAGGCTGGGTTGCTGCCCACCCGGATGGTTTTTCTACAGCATAAAACCAGAAGGAATCTATTGTATGGCCTGAGATTTGGTCTGAGAAGACATGGAGGTGTTTGAGGGTGCAGAGCCCCAAGGACAGATCTGAAGGATTGTGCATGGCAGAGGGAGTCAGCTGTGATGCAGTTTTGCCCAAATATTTTTGAAAACAACCCCGGGAGTGAACATTGCCGTAGCAAGAGCTAGCTTGTCATCAGAAAGGTCAGCAGAAAGCTGGGGGGGGCTAACCATGAAGCAGCGCACACAGCCCCAGGACTGAATTCACTCTCTGGTGCTGCTCCATGTATCTTCAGCATTTCGCCAACTCTGGGTAACAATATCAAGTATATATGGACACTGCAGTGACTACAATAGCGAGCTACAAGGTTGGTGTTTCCCAACAGTTGGTGGTCTGGGGTTATTGTTTCCATATGTGGCCATGACTGGGATGAAAGTCCATTCCTAGGGCTGCTCTTCTACAGCACAAACAAAGCGTTGTTCAGAAACGTACTTGTTCCAACGTTGTTACGGACAGTCACACAGTATTTGTCTTCCTCTGCGCACATGGAAATGGTCAAACAGTTTTTGTTGGACTCCTGTTCTTGGCACACGTAGCACATAAATGGGTAAGCTGGGAAAAAAAAAAAAAGAAAGAAAGAAAAAAGCACATTGCATGGTTTAGGAACCACAATACCTACAATCCAGATATCTCCATTTTCCTAGTTATAGACTGATGAATGCTTGTGTGTGAATGACCAGTGACTTTCTTTATCCCTTGACCCGTGGCAGCAAAGTTAAATCCCTCTCTGTCTCATATGTCTCAGACTGTGAAATGTTATCGATCTGTTTGCAATCTCTGGCAACAGTAGATGTGAGTGGAATTCAAGGATTTGGGGTCTTTTATGATGGAGATTATTGCTGAGCGATAGCTTCTGTGTCCTGAGAGCTCTGCCACATGAATTGCCAATTACTGTTCAGTTGCTTCTTCTGGACAGGGCTGGGCTGTCCTGGGAGGGCTTGCCAGGGAGAACTTGAGGATGCCTGGAGCATTTCGAGGAGGTGGACAATACCCAGTGTCCTACTTCTCTTTCAACTGGCTCAGAGACTACTGTCACGTATCCTTTCTTGTGGTTGAACAGACTAACTGAACTGGCCTAACCTCAGTCCTAGGAAGTCTGGCAAGAGTAGTCAGATGCTCTGCTGAACTTCTGCATACTACTGTAAGATAGAGGGTAAATGGGAAGTTTTAACCAAAAATATGGTTTAACTGGTAAACGCAGATTTGGTGCGATAATTCAAAAATCTGCAATACAGATAGAGAAGACGACTGCAGAAACAGCAGGCAGTGAGGAGCTGTCTTGTGTGTCAAGAATGTACCACTTGCCCTCGAATCCAGAAGGTGGTAGGACAGACTTCTGGAAAGCCTCTGGAAAGTAATGATAAAAAGGAAGAAGAGCAAAACCACACCCTGGATGTGAAACCACACCAAAGTGTCTGCAGAACACTCCCCAGCTAGGCAGATTAATTGATTTGTAGGTTTTGTGGTGGTGGTGGGTTCTGAGCTTGTGAAATCACCCAGAGCAATGTGGATTTGTGTGCAGGAGGGGGGATGAGTTACTTCAAAACGCAGACATTTTGGAAAGGGAAGCAAACACAGCACAGAATGTTTGTTATGCTCCTGGTAAGCCTGGGGACAGTCTGTCAGTATGGAAGGGGCAGAAAACAACTTGAGGACACGTTCCACATTCCTGTGAGTGCAGCTTTGCCTGATAAGAAGTTGGCAGCAAGAAAGTGGAAGGGCAGTGTAGGTCAGAGCGTCCATTAAATGAGAAGTTCCTAATGAAGGGAAGGGAAGGGAAGGGAAGGGAAGGGAAGGGAAGGGAAGGGAAGGGAAGGGAGGGAAGGGAAGGGAAGGGAAGGAAGGGAAGGGAAGGGAAGGGAAGGGAAGGGAAGGGAAAGGGAAGGGAAGGGAAGGAAGGGAAGGAAGGGAAGGGAAGGGAAGGGAAGGGAAGGGAAGGGAAGGGAAGGGAAGGGAAGGGAAGGGAAGGGAAGGGAAGGGAAGGGAAGGGAAGGGAAGGGAAGGGAAGGGAAGGGAAGGGAAGGGAAGGGAAGGGAAGGGAAGGGAAGGGAAGGGAAGGGAAGGGAAGGGAAGGGAAGGGAAGGGAAGAAGTTATCAACTGTTTATCCTAAGAGGGCCATAACACTGTAGCTTTTTTGCTTGGTTCATCACCAAAAAATTTGAATCTTCCTGTACAGAGGAATAGAGGAGAGGAGATGCAATAAAGTTTTATCAAAATTTTTGGCACAATCTTGAATGACATTGTTATGAGCAAGCCCGGGGAACACAAGTTAGTGAAAATGCAAAGAATGGGTGCAAAGCCAGACATGAAAACACGCTCATGGGTTAGCTCGCCACGGTTATTAGTCAAACCAATTGGACCAATGCAACTCATGAGGACCTCCAGAGTTCTGCTGTGGGCTCAGGTCTATACAGTATTATCGCTGGTGACAGTAGGGATGGGATAGAGGATACACATCACATTTTTAGATGATGCCAAGGTGAAAATTGCTGTAAACATACTGTAAGTAGAGTTCTCAGTGATTTTGACAGATGGATGTAATACAAGAATGAAAAAAAGAATGGATGCAGTTCAATAAAGAGAAATATATTACACTAAGTTAAAAATTAGCCTCTTAAATGTAGGATGAGGAACAAATGGTTGAGTTACAATTAAGGACTGCAGTGTAAACAGCAGGAGTCAACCGTGTCACACTACAGCGATGAAAACAAATGTCACCCAAGGGAACACAGGCAGCAATGTCATGTGCAAGATATGCAAAGTGGCCTTTCCACTCTGGCATGACCTCAGCTGGAACACCGATGACCAAATCTGTATGTGACACTTCAAAAAATATGCGAAGCATTTGGAGAGAGACTAGAGGAGAGGGAGGAGAAATGGTCAGAGATCTTGAAAATATGACCTTGTCGGAAAGGTTGGAAGCATTTAGTTTGTTTATTAAAAATGAGAAAATGCTGAGGAAAGACACAGTAACCTTCTTCATGCAAGCAAAAAGAAGCTGTACAGAAGAAAGTAATGAACTGTTCTACACATCCTATGGTGAAAAGACAGGAGAACTGTACAAAAAGAGATGTTAAGAACTGGTAACACTAACTTTCTAAAAGAAGAGAATTTGAGCAATTCCAGGCTGTGGAATCTTCTTTGTTGAAAACTTTCAAGGACACATTAGACAAACATCTGCCTTGGAGCAGGGAAAATGATCATGAGCTTTTAAGATTTCTTCTGGATGTAATATATCTATAATGGTGAGTTCATGGATGCAAATGGAAACAGACCGTCCTTGGTGGGCTAAGAGTTCAACATTTTGATCAAAAGTTGCTTATTAGGGTCTTGAATGGGACCCCAGATACATGAGAAGGACCAAATAACGGTTATCTCCAAGTTTTCTTTTGTCCCTGTATTAGGCCAGAAAGCTGTGATCTCTTACTCTTGAATGTGAAAGCCTTGGTATTAGGATTACTAGCTTTTTCCAGTCTAGACTGGGCTACAGAAAGGTACTGTATAAAAGACTGTCCGTAGGTCCATTGGGAAGTTGATGCCAATATAAAAATTCATCAGCCTAACACAGCAATAAAGTATCCTACCACGAATGTGTGCTACCGGACTCGGATCTCTATTAATTAGCTTTGAACTTCATCCTGGGGAACACTGGGGATGTTGCCTTTGATAATTACTCTCCTCTGTCCATGTTGTGTCACTGCATTCAGAAACTACAGAGACAAAATCCTTTCTTTTTTTGAAAACTGAATACTCCTTTTCCCACCCCAAATCTGGCCAAAGCTTCTGATCTTCCAGGCACGCTGCAAAACCATCTGTCCAAAAAAATGTAGGAGTAGGGGGTTGATATATCAGAGAGCAAGAATTAATTAGATGCTTCTTTCTCAACCCCTGCTAGATATGTATCATGGTTTCTGGGAAACCATCAGGCGTGGGGGAAATACTGGCAATCTGGTCATTATTCCTACGTGCAAGTAGCGATGTAGCAACACGTGGGTATCAGTCCCAGAAGGAGGACACACATTCGGAGTACCTCAGACTTCCCTTTGGGAGAAGGATGCCTTTAACGTGACACATGCACAGAAAAGCTCTTTCATCTCTGCCTCTGATTTAATCTATAAAAATTCTCACTGGTGCATTTCCTAGGGAGCAAGACACATGGCAAACTGTGTGGCTCGATACAATGGAGGTATCATCAGTACAGAGAAGCCTGTAAAATACTCAAAACACTATATGGATAAAAAATATGTTTTCTTGTGCTTTCTGACACTTCCAACTTGCATCATTTGAGAAGATCCCATAGACCACTGCATGGATATAGCCTGGCATCCAGCGCCATACGATTAGAGTTCTATCACTCAGTTATTGCCTGCTGGAAAGAAGAATTAGTTTATCAGGATCTTATATCTGCAGCAAATCCTTAATCAAGGCACAAGAGGAAGTTGGTGGCAGCATGGCTGCAACATTGCAATACTGCAAAGTTGGTGACAGCCCTCTAAATTTTTTGCCTCAAAAAGTTTTCACTATTTTCTCTGTAAGCCTTATCTTAACTAGTAACAGCGTTAGAGGCTCACCTTGCTCCACACACAGGACAGCAGCCAGCAAGGTGACAAGAGTAGTCTTCATCTCCACCAGATCCTCTCAGCTGGACTGGGAAGATGCTTGGAGGGCAGGTTATATACCTTTTGAACGGCAGCAGTTTTACAGGTTCCAGATGGCTCGCGGGTGGACATGAAATCAACCCAAGGGTGTGTAATGTGCATGTGGGAGTTTTCCATGCTAGAGCCCATGGAATAGGCTGGCACCTTGGGGGAAAGTCCTTTTAGCAACATATTTCTTGCTCTTCCAGTCGTATGAGTGATGGAAAATGAGGATCTGCTCTCTCCTCCTCCAAGTTTCTTCTTTTCCTTCCTCCCAGCAGGAGCTGCAGCTGCACTGATGAAATAACAGAGCCCAGAGGCACGGGGAGATAGTCCTGGCAGTGCATTTTTCTAATCCCTTTGGATAGTCAGCGCATGATCTACCAGGGTTCATGCCATTCACTTTCTTTGATTATTCCACAGTACCAGAAGATCAAACTCTCAACTGGCCTACGCTGGTTTACCTCCAATAAAACCAGTGTATTTTACACTAAATGAAATTAGCTAATGGTTAGATAAACAGAAGTTTTTCCTCAAATTTTCATGTCAGCCTTAATTTCTTTATCAATTTTCCATTACCTGTATTTAATCCCTCTGCTTGCTCTTCTCTTGGTTGTATTTCTCAATACCTTATACACTTTATTTAATGAATTTTTGCTTCTATTTCAGGGATCCTTTAGAGGGTCTTCTTTCCTCCATGCCCAACAGTTTCTGGAAATCAAACCTCCGTTTATGATACCACAAATTGTCATCATCCTGGAATTGCTGTTATACTTTGAAAAAAGCCATCTCTCAACTGTCTTTTTTTCAGTCTCTCCTGTTAAATCGATCCCTTTTCTTCTGTTCCTCTGTGTTGCTCTCCTCTGAGTTTCTTAAAATCTGTTTCTGACATTCTGGGAAATAGACCCTAATATAAGATGCATCTTGTAAGAGCTTGAGCTGCCATCTCAGTGGAGCTTCTTCCAAAGCAAGCTTAGTTCTGGACAGCAGGTAGCAGAATATGCAAAAGAAAAAAATTGCCAAACACCCTCTTTTTCTGGAAATTATGAAATAAATTAATAGGCACTTCCCTGGAAGTAGCCACCAGTAGAGTATTTTTGTCTGTTTCTAGTATTAATCATTCCAATACTGGATGATTTCCTTATCCATGTGGGTTTCTGATACTTTTTCAAGTCCTCCGAAACTGCTCCTAGGATGACATCATCTGGTGGTGAATTCCAGAGTTGTTCAAGTCTGATGTCAGAATAGAAATCCCCGCTCTTCTTTCTGGAGGTTTGTGAGGTCAGCAGGGGATATGCTGGTGATGATCAAATCAAACCTTTTGCTTTGCAGAGGGCAATTCGGTTTACTGCCCAAGTGTGTTATAAACAGGTTGTTCGTCATAATTAGTGGGTGTGTCTTCTTGCTGGTATTTTGCAATGAGGGTAAAAGGAAGCAACGATTTTTTGTCCTTTTTTTCGTCCTACTAATTATCCCGTAGACTTCTGTTACATAGATTCCTTTTCCCTTCCTCTGTGAACAAAAGAGTGCTCTAATTATTGCCATATGCCCCATCATGTTGACTTTGCCACCATCCATTTGTTCCTACATGAACCTTCACGCAATAGGATGTTGGCTCAGTGCAAGCCAGCTTTGAAAGAGAGTGGTGAAGCTAAGACATGTCCAGCACTGACAACAAATGTATACTAAGGAAAGAACCTTGAGTAGGAAACAAGGTCTTCTATGTCAAGCAGTTATGTGGGAGCTGTCCCCAGGACATTAACGTCTTCGTTAGTAGCTAGACATCCTGCAACACTGGAGCATGCCCTCTTCTCAGCGTCTGGAGAGAAGTAATTTTGCAGCATAGTGACAGGGTCGCAGTGATTCCTTCTTTCTCAAGAGGACAGATTATGAAACTCAATGCACTCAGAGGCAAGATTTAAGCAGCCAATGTGGGGAGGGTGTCTCCTGCTGCCTGGCATCAGAGCCTGGAGGAGGGCCTGGAGCAGGTCAGGTAGTGAAACCAACAGAGAAGTAAGATTGAGGAAGCCAGCAAAAAATGCAAGGAAGCTGAGTCACCTCTGTAGAGTAATCTCATCACTACCCACCCAGAAAAACTAAAATGGACCTTCAAAATGGAGCCATGAGTTGGCTATATAAGACAGCAGCAGTTAATTTTAGAAAAGGGAGGCTTTCATCACTTTCCATGGCTTCCAGAAGATTTTTAGACCCAGTGAAGCCCTTGCTTTTATCTTTTGCATCCATCTTGTCTCTTGCTTTGTCATTGATTCACTGGGTGTTAATCAGATCGGGGCAAATAAGCAGAGAGAAAGGGGAGAATTTTTATGTTGTGAGGGAAAAGGCAGTGAAATTATTTCAGGAGAGCAGAAGGCAGCACAAGTCCTTAAGAATCAGTGGTGATAGAGCCCTAAGTGAGGGAGAAGAAGGGCCAAAGTTAAATCACCTCCTCCAGGTGCCTAATTTAGGCAGGGCAAGGCCCCCTTGGCTGATTCAGGTCTTGGTGCAGTGACTCAGAGCACAGAAACTGTGCTCTTAGATAATCCACAAAGAGAGCCAGCTACCTCCCAGGAGCAATCCCAGCTGTTTGAGTAAGACACCAGTCTTCTTCCTGAGAGCCCTCAAGGCATCCCTGCTGTCTCTGCAGGGCAGCTCGCCACACTCATCTAAGGAGTATGCAACCATGGGAGCCAACAAATAAGAAACCCTGGGTGGAGAGATGTGGAATTAGGCAGCAACATCTGTGTGGGAGATGTCACACCAGGATTTCTCAGGAAGGCTGGCAGAGAGGAGTCTCCTCTTACACAACACCCACTTCCAAAGGAGGGCTCACTAAGGGAGCTTTCATTGTTTTAGGACCTCCCATGCCTCAGGGCAATTGCTGGTCGCACCTCCAGATAAGGACTCTTTTATGTAACTTGAGAGGTGGGTCAATCTTTGGCCCGAATGCATGGCTTGTGTCGCTGGGAGGGAGGGAATGCAAAACCTATGGGGTCAGGTAGAAACAAGGTGAGAATGAAGCAGGCTGGGGTCCATGGATGGAGCTGCTCCCTTAGGGACAGGACTCCTGGCTTCTCAGCACTTTTCATAACTTCCCCATGCAATAGCCGTAAGCAGATCATGAAACCCTCCATTGCAGAAGCGGGCTCTACCAGGTGCCTTCACACCCAGGTTCCCTCCCAGCCCAAAGTGAAGGGACCTGCGAAGTTCAGGTAGCACAAGACATGACCTTATTTTAATCCTGCATGCCAAGAGCAGGTTCTGTATTCACAAGCTCAGCAGGTCAAGACCTGGGGCAGTACCAGCCCCAGCTTGGCCTTGTCCTGTGCAAACCAGCATTGTCCTTAAGAAATTCTAAACCTGTCCATAGCAAAGGCTGGAGACTGCTTCAAATAGTTTGGTTGTTACCACCTTATCATCTGGGTGTGGGGAGGAATGTAGCCATCCAGGGCCACAGTTCTTGGCTTGTTCAAGATGTTCTGATGTGTGTGCCACTTCAATATCTCTAAATCTGTCATGAGGGGAAGAAAGGTCAAGAGATTAGATTAGACAGAAGCCAGCTGAAGCCAGCTCAGATGGGAGTTGACAGCACAATAGAAACCATGGGGACAACCGAGAGTCTCATGGCTAAAGATGGAGTATTGTTACCAACCTTCCATTTGTACCAAGGAGAAAAAAGAGGTGAGGCTTTAGCAAGAAAATAGAAGTTGGAGGTAAAGCTCAGACTGAGACTGGACGAAGAAGCCAACGAGGAAGACTGGGAGAGAAAACAGACAGGGAGTGCGTAGCTGGGGGTCAGGTGTAGATGAGAGGAAGGGTGGACAAGAAGGGATAGGAGCAGGCTGGGGTGAGATGGAGCCGGGAGACCACATTTGCTTTGCAGACCTGTTACAGAGATCCCGCTGTTTCTGGGTGTTGTTGTTCCTCTGCTTTCAGCAAATACCCAGCAGAGTGAGCAAAGTGTGTAGCTGCTCTCCCTGTGCAATGAGTCTACAGAGAGAAAACCGGCTGGGTGAGTTGCACCCAACTAATTGCCCTGGGAGATCTTGTTGGGGTAATCCATGTGGAGAGCTTCTTCAGCTCAGGAGAAAGCGTTTCAGCCTCCTGTGACTCACTTTGGAAGGGTTTGAGTGAGCAAATCTCTCATTCCTAGCTAAGATTATCCACAAGGAAGGTCAGTGCAGGGGAATGAGTTCCTTTAATTTTAACTCTGACAGGAAATCTGGCTAGCAAACATAAAAGATTTATTTTCAAAGTTAGTATTTTGTTATAGATGAAGATGAAATTTCCAGACTCCAGCAGACACACAGTAGAAACTGTCTGTCTTTTCTGATGATTTTCCTTTAAGCACCATGCAAGATACTTTTCTCCCCTTTCAAAGTAATCCGTAATGCTTATAAAGCAATTTCCACTGGAAGATCTTAAATCAGTTTAAAGAAAACTTAATGCTCAAGATTCCTTCATGTAGAGTCACGCCTTGTCCCCTCTCTGCCTTGCTGGAGAGCTCAACAGCCATTTCCTTTCAGGCAGCTGACCCAGAAGAGAAATTGAAAGCAAGTTAAATAGAATACAGTTTACTCTGAAATGAAGTCACAAAAAGACAGTACTGTCAGTGCAGAAAAAAAAAAAAAAAAAAAGAAATAATCTGGGGAGAGGCTTCCTGAAGTGAATGCAAAGCAATGGCAATATATTTCAGCATTGTTTCAATTCAACCTGCAGACCAACGCCTCCGCTTTTGCTGCTGCTAACATGGATGCACCAGCCGCTGCGCCAATGTACCACACCACACGATAGAATAAAATGACACTTTATTGTGCCCAGCTTCTGTTTAACAACTGTAATATTAAAGGCTTCCTCAGAGCCAAATGATACAGGATGGAAAATGGTATGAAGGGAAAAATGGCACAAGAGAATGGCAGGGACAAAATGAAAGGGAAAAAAAATGCATGGAGTTATAAAGGCCAATAGTAGGAGAGATGGTGGCTGTATAGTGCTCTTCCACATATGCAAGGCTCCACGTCATGCCTTTCCCTTCCACACACCATTTTGAGATAGGGTAGTGCTCTTGCACATTGTCATCTTAGCACGGAAAAAGTAAAAATATTTGCTAATGGGCTGCGACCTTCCAGGTAGGAGAAACCTATCCTACGAAGACAGGCTGAGAGAGTGGGTTTGTTTCAGCCTGGAGAAGAGAAGACTCCAGGGAGACCTTATAGTGGCCTTCCAGTATCTGAAGGGGGCCTACAGGAAAGCTGGGGATGGGCTTTTTATAAGGATATGTAGTGATAGGACAAGGGGTAATGGCTTCAAACTGGAGGAGGGGAGATTTAGATGAGATATCAGGAAGAAATTTTTCATTATGAGGGCAGTAAGATACTGGCCCAGGTTGCCCAGAGAAGTCGAGTCCCTGTCTCTGGAGGTGTCCAAGGCCAGGCTGGATGGGGCTTTGAGCAACCTGGTCTAGTGGAAGGTGTCCCTGCCCATGGCAGCGGGGTTGGAACTAGATGATCTTTAAGGTCCCTTCCCATCTAAACCATTCTATGATTCTATGAAACAGGGCAGCATTCATGCTGTGTAGATGAGTTTGATCCCTTGCGATGCAAGGCCAAGCAGCTCCTTTACCCTCCAGCCCCTTCAAAAACCCAGACGGAGGATGCAAGCGAGACTGGCCAAGACACCCAGAGCTATGATAGTGTAGCTGGTTTTCACGCTGCTGGCACCGCTGATGTTGCACAAGGAAGTCTCGCAGCAGCTGGTAGCAACACCGGCTATGCCAATATTCAGGTCAATGTTGGGCAGAATGCAGAACATTTCTTGGTAATGCGCTGGTTACGGTCATTGCCTGAAGTGGGAGAGAGGGAAAAGAGGAAGAAAAGTCAGGTTTTTATCTTGGTTTTTTTTTTTTTTTTTACAAACTTCAATAATAGACTGGCTGTGCAATATCGAGTGAGGAATACATTGTTTTGTACTGAATGGTGTTGGTTTTTACTTTGGCTTTGGCACAGTGCATCATTATTTGTGATCTATGGAGACCACCTCTTAAGACTCCTCTGCTGTTTTCAGGGCCAGGTGAGCATAATCTGGGGCAGGAATTTGGAGATCTAATACATTTGTACAGTACAAGATTGCAAGACATCATTGTCACCATGTCTTGATATTGCCCCTTCCAGAGTACCAGCCCTTTCCAATTCCACCATCTCATATACATAAGCTTGGAGATGAGGCAAGGGGTTTGTGCAGAGAAAGCTTCTCTCTTCCAAAGTCTCCCTCTCCTGGGTGTGTTTAATCAGCAGTGTGTTATTGTTACGATATATTGCAACAGGGATGGGCTATGCTGAGTTCCTACGTGCGGAAAGATTTACTCTCTGTGTGCTGTGATCCTCATTGATTCTTCTGCCACATCCTGTGGTGGGAGGAGGCTCTGCAGTCGGCCTAACCCGAAGCCCCTCTTGTCATCAGAGTCTTAGAAAAGCTTCACACTTACCTAGTCCCGTGGTAGAATAGGTTGTGAGACAGTACTTCTCATGGTCAGAGCATGTGGTTGTACTGAGGCAGTGTATGTTGGAAGATGCATCTTTGCATGTGAAACATGTCAAGGAGAAAGCTGCAAAAGAAGCACACAACACCCATCAATCACCTCTAGAAATATCCGTAGGAGCATATAACTGGTGGTGCTGGTCCAGATGGAGGATCTGTCAAGCCCAGCGGCCACAGGCAGACACCCTCCTGGGTGCATGAAACTTGGCCCCAGAAACTCTCCTGGACCCAAATTACTTTAAGCTCAGATTCCTGACACTGATGTGGTTTGCTTATTGAGTAACCCTCAAAGGATCTTTCTTTTGGATACTTACTTAAATCCATATAAATATCTGGCATCCAAAGTGTGCTTTTGGAAAGAGCTCCCCAGTCTACTACCACTTGCAGCATGAAGATCTTGTGGTTTCTTTCCAACTGGGCTACTCCAAACCCCGGTTGCTGCCCATTAGTTCTTGTATGGAAAGAGATCAGCTGATTCCTGTCCACACTCATCCTCTTCAAGTCATCTGAAGAGCCCTTCATGTGTAGGCCAACACATCCTTTCTCAGACCACACGGTGAATTATTTTAAAAATCTTTTCAAATATAAAAAGGGAGAGACACACCTGAGAGTAACCTCCCTGGCCATAGTGAGCATGACTTTTTTTCCTGCATGCCCCCACAACATAACTCAAATTAGGGACAAGTGACCTAGATCTGCATCTGCATCGCAGTGTTTGCGGGGAAGACGGATGCTTGCATTTAGCTGGTTCATTTTCAGACTTCTGTGCTGGGCAGTCCTGGACCTGTAGAAGACACAGCTCAGCAAACCATCCCCTTGGCTGCAGCAGATTCCTTTTTACAGCCATCCATGAGAGATGACTGCCTAGCGCTACAAAATGTGTAACGCTGTGCATCAGCAAAGTGCTGTGCTAATGCGAATGAATGAAAACAGCTTGCACTCAAGTAAGCTAAAGCAGTCATTCAGAGCAAAGAGATCCTCGGGGAAGGTTTCTTTGCATGATAAGGGGAATTTCCTACTCATCTGTTTATCTGGAACAAACACTCCTGCAGTAATGTCACCCACTGGGGATTAGGCTCATTCTTCTCACTTCCAGGCTATCCCTATCTATGGCCAGTTAATATTCATCTTACTTTTGTACCAGCACTGTCCTTTGCCTTCCTTGCTCTTCGTCTCCCTCACTCTTCTTCTCCCTTGCCCAAGCTTCTTTGCCCTTGTTGGTGCCTTTGACAGTGATGTCCCAACCTCACTGCTCCCCTTGTCTGACCTTAGACAAGCTCATCTGGTCCAAACAGGCTCTCTGCTCCCTATCGTCCTACTAACCCAGACCTGGCTCCAGCTCAGACCATGACCCAAGGTGACCAGGGTCATTGTATTTCATAGGAAGCCACAAAAATGTCTTTTAGGGAATTATTCATTCTTCTTTATCTGTGTGGAAATTCTCTTCTCTTCCCCACTCCTTTGCCCTTTTGCCCTTTCCATGGCTCTCCAACACAACATTTTCCTTCTCTCCCCACTCCAGACCCTTTGCCCCTTTGCCTTTCCTTGGCCCCCCAGCACTGACCATCAGTTTCCTCTGTAGTTTCCTCAGATCCTACTCTCCCTCTGTTGTCTCTCACTGAGGAGCCACTAGCAGAGGACACATAGGCCAGGCAGCTGGGTTTACAGGGGCTCAGAACACATCTCCCATCTTCCCATGCTCGATGCCCTTAAGATTTGAAAAGCCTCAGACCTGGCACCCAGCTCACTCTGACTTGATACCATGACTGTTGCAATTTGCTTCCAACCTTGGTCATACTCATTTCCATCTCCAGGCACAAGGGCACATTCCTGCTCCACCTCACTGGGAGCCACCCTTTCCTCCCAAAATAACCATACGCTAGAGCAGAGTCCCCAAACTGGGTTTTCCAGACGTGTAACCCATTTTATTCCTTAATTGATGCAACTGGGTTTTCCAGAAATGTAACTCATTTTATTCCTTAATTAATGCAGCTCATTTAATCCAGCCCATTTCAAGAAAAACTTCCTGAATCTACACAGGCAGCAGTGGAGCTTGTTGCAGTCCTGTTTCAACCCAACCTCGCAAAGCTGCTAATTTAAGACTAAAGTTGTCCTGAGACCCTTCTAGCCAGGGGAGGAGGAGGCACCTTCAGGGGTGATTTTGCCAACATCTCTGTGTTCAGGAGGTTTCTCTCTCACTCACCATTTACTATAGAGGACTCTGGAGGAATGTGGGCTCCTAACTTGGTAGGGAACAATATTTCTTTCGAAGTGTGCACCACTCAGGATGCAAACCTGGGATTAAACCAGGCTGCTTTTGGAGGTCTCCTGCCTGCATCCAGCAAGACCTCTTCTCTAACTGAAAAAGAATATTCCTCAAGGAATATTTTCATGTGAATAATTCAAGCCACCCAGATAAACAACTTACACGTGTAAAGCATTAGCAAGTGCAAGTGCCGGAAGATGCAGGATTTACACCGTTAAAATCAGTCAGGTTCAGGATTAATTGGAACAGCAACCAGCCTTCTGGCTAGATTGCACAGCGAAGTGTGCTGCGTATGTGTTAATTTTCACTGACTTCTTTGGTAAGTTTGCTGTCTCGTTACGTGATCTTTTTAAAAATGTGATTACAGTTGATAAGCTGCAAGAAAGAATCTTTTTATTGCCCTCAACTTTCTCAACCCCGTTGAGCACAATGATTTAGCACATGCCGAATTTAAAGTCTGTGAAGTCTCAAGTGAGAACATTTACAGCCTCAAATTAAGTGTGAGCCTAAGTGCTCTGCTAGACCAGAATGGCCAGTAATTTGCAGGTGAAACCCTACAGCAGAGCCTGAGAAAAAATCAGTTTGCAATAAGGCAAAAGCCTCCCCAGCTGAGGAAATCAATTATTCCCCTGGAACAGTCAGAGGAATATTCAGGGCTGCAGCCTCTGTTCCTTGCCTGACCCACAGCCCACCCCTGTGCAAACGGGTCATCTTCCAGAGGCACAGGTAGCAGTTCTTGGCAGAGTCCAGCCAGGCAGAGTTAAAGTGCAGGTTCACACTGCATCCTTCCCCCCAAAAAAAACCCCAAACAGGCAGTTATCAGAATGAGAATGGGACTCTGCATCTCTATCCCAGACCCGGGATCAACATCGGCAAAGTTACACCTCAGAGCAATGAGCTGCAAGAAAGAAATAGAAGCCAGAATCGCATGTTCTTGTGGCATGCCCATCTCTACCAATTTAGGTAATGATGGTTTGTAATTACAACTAATAAACAAGCAAGTGAAAAAAATACTAATCAGGCTGTAGATAGTTATATGTCAAATTTGCAGGTTTATGGCAAATATTGCCCTCTCCCTATCCATCTCTGTATATCCCTCAACTAACCCTTCTTCTCAAAGAACTGCACCAAGGGCTCTCAGCTGCCTACACTGAGCCACTCCAAGGGCTGGGCTGGGATTGCATGAGTCAGGGGAGGTGGGTGTCTCATCCCCCACTTCAGCTCCTCAACATTCTTCCAACTTCTGGTGGGGATATGTCCCCTGGCTTCTTCTCCTGAGGAGTGGAATATTCTCTAGAACCCAACGACCCTTCAGATTCACCATTCATGCTGCAAAATCCCCTTGGCATCCTGCAATATCAAAGACATGCCCTAACTCTGGGGGTCTTGCTAATGCAAAGCAGTCCTTGGACACTCACCACTCTCCGTGCACAGGGCTATGAGGAGCACGACAAGAAGAGAAGTCTTCATCCTTTATAGGTCTCGCAGCTTCCAAAACAAGTAGGACTCACCCAGGGCAGGTTTTATACCTCTTCAGTGTTGGCTGTGATGCTAGGATAATAACTATAGGGTTGCTGTGTCAGATGACGGATAATTGGGAGTAACGTGTCAGTGCTTGTATGTGAAAGCATGCTTTGTTGGAAATCTAGGCAGGCTTATATTCTCCTCCTGCTTCTTCTCTTCCTAGCTGTTTCACAATGCAGCTTGTTCATCTAATTTTAAGTATGCAACAGTTTCTAATTCTGGATAAGTGGAGGAAAAGCAAAACACGAAAACAAAACAGTGTTCACGTGAGAAGAGGAATGTTTTCCTTTACAGGCCAGCTTGGGTCTCAGAGCAGGCTGCATTCTTGAGGATCCTGTCCTCCTCACACACTGTTTTAGTGCATATGGAAATTGATTGAATTTGAAATTGAAATTGGGATTGAAACGTCTTCAAAATGTCTCCTAGGATTGTCAATACAGCTAGATCAGAAGAGCAGTATCCTTCCACTGCATTTCATGGGGGACCAGACATCATTTTCTGTGGGCTTTTTTAAAACAGCAGTTCAAAATCATAAATGTTTCTGTTCTAAAACTGGATATTTTATATGAGGGAAAATGTTTTCTTATTAGAAAATAAATTCCACTGGGCAATGAAAATGACCACTTAAATTAAAAAATAGAAATAACACCCACCCCCATCACATTGAACAAGCTGCGATTTTTTTCACAAATTACAAAAAATAAAAGTCAAGGAGAAAAAACTAAACCAGTTAAAGCACGGAGAATGAGGGACTGCTTGCTCAAGGATCTCAACTCATTAAGTCTTCAGAAAAAAAATATATAGCCAGGCAAAATTATGTGAAATGCCAAATAGGAATACTCCACTGGGTTTCCATACGGTGCTCTTTATTCCTCCTTTTTTATCATGTTTCATCCTATCTCCCTGTATAAAATCAGAATCTTTCCTGTCTTCTGATTGCTGTTTCTTTTTCCTTCCACTGTTGTCTTTCTGCCATCTAGGTGTGGGGACAGAGGCACAGTCCCAGAAATGGTCCAGCTGGATCCCTTTCACATGACACTCAGAGCTGCAGGAGCAACCTGCCTGCCCCAAACCTCTGCCAACGACTCTGCCCCTTGCTGCTCTCCATCTGTTTTATTTTCCTTTTTTTCTTAGTCTCAAAGTTACTCAGATTTCCACCACCCATGGAAAATATTTGGCCTTCCAATATGACCCACCTACAGTCATTATCTCACCGAAAAGACATGCCCAGTTCTTGAGGTGATGTAACTCTTTCCAACACCTTTAAATTGGATGTATAAATATTGTTAGTATGGAGACCTGCGTGACTAAGGTGAGGAAATTTCTGCTTTCTCAATAGGTAGAGCATGAAACTCAGTTGGAACAGAGGTGGCAATTAACCAAGAAAGCTCAAAGGAGGGACGTTGTTTGGCTTCACAAGACCAATGCCTTTTTGTAAGGCACCAGGCAGGAAGAAAATAGAAGCTGGCACCCTCCATGCAAGGCACTGCAGCCCTCTCTTCCTTGTGCGATATTTTCTTTTCCTCAATCCAGAAGGGATTTCATGAGCCTTTATTGGTAAATCAACTTTTATAGCTGCCTATTTGAGGTAATAGCAGAAAAGGGGGCTCTAGGCACAAGGCGATGCCATTCTGCAGCCCGTGCGTTGCACTGCAGAGGCAGCCCACATTCAGATTTATTTCAGCCAACAGCATCCATTAACAGGTACAGAAATAGCATCTCAACCAGGCACTTTTTTTTTCCCCCCTCCCTTGTAGTCTCATCCAAGCAAAAACTAAAATATCTCTTGTCTCCTGCAAGCTGCTGAGATTTTGAGATGGCAAGGCTGTACGTCTTAAAGGAGTTATTGCAGGATTTCTGACAGTCGAGATTTTTCCATTAGATGATCCTGCACTTTACCAACTAGTCCCGTATGTCCCCCTGATATTAATGTTATCTTCATCCCACAGCACTGCCAGGTGAGAGAGATTGAAAAGAACCCAGAGGGGTAGAAAGAACACAGATGATTAGGACGCCAGAGGGACCAAGGCAAAGTTTACAAGTATTTGGAAGCTATGAACTTCAAGAATACTTTGGAAAGACTATCAGGGGATTTAACTGGGAGTGGAGGATGGGGTGAAAAGACTTATTTCCCTTGACACAGTTGCTGAGTGGAGATGGAAGGATAGTTTTTTCCTCCTCTTGTTCTAAACTGGTTGAAATTGTCATGTGAGAAAGGCAAATAATTTCTTTGATTTGGTGAAAACATGTAGCTTTCATGAAACAAAAGCTGAAATTTAAAAGTAACTGTGAAATCCAGATGTTTTTACTAAATGTGGGTTTTCAATTTGGCCAAAAGCTTTGAGAAGCATTTCAGAAATTATGGTGATTAACCCATAGGAAAAGTGATGGGAAAAGTGGTTGAAAAGAAGTGCAAAACCCCAAGTTTCTGTTGGTCCCACAGCACAGAAATGCTACAATACTTAGCATTCTTCGGTTAGCCTGTCTTGTGTTTAAATGAATACCAGAACACCCTCCTTGCCCAGAAATTAAATCTTTATAGGATGACAAAACCTAATCCCATCTTCACAGCCTACAGCCAGAGCTGCGGTTTTTCCCCGTTGCACAGAAACACGTTCGCTTTGCAGCCTGTCTTGAGTGCTGGAGGAGCTCAGTACCCTCCTCAGATCCAGCTGGGCTGCAAACATGAGGACTTTTTTCCAGGTGCCACTTCTATAGAAGCTCTCTTGAAAAGCAGCACTGCACTTATAAACTGCTCAACTGGGAATTATGCACCCTCTATCTCCAAGAATGAACGTATTTTGCCCATCTTAGCCATAGCTCTGCTCCTCCAAGAGCTGCAGGGGATCTCCACCCCATCTCCTACCATCCCCAAGCCTGGAAATGCAACAGTGACAGAGGAAAGGGAAGTAGCAGAGACCTCCCCACCAGATCAGACACCCATTGCCTCTGCCAGGCCCTTTCTGCCCGTTTCCCTGCAGGGAAGTCATGAGCCATCACTCAGCAGCATCTTCTCCAAGCAGGCATGGAGGTCACCTTTCCATGAGGACAGATTCCAGCAACACTGTCCTCATCTTGGACATCTCCAGGATCTTGGTGTGGGCTCTTTACCAATTTTAAAAGCTGAAACCATCCATCCTACAGAGATCACATGAGAACTTCGCAGCCCAACCAGGAGCACAACCAATACCTGGCAACCCTCCAGTCCTGCCTGTTAGCATTTACAAAACAATTCTCGCTGTTGCTTACAATGGGAACAACACAAACATCTTTGACCTTTCCAGGTTGACACCTTCATTCGTTAGCGCTGAGTGATCAGGCAGAACATCTGGCTTTATAGAGAGTCTGTCTTGAGTTGCTGGATGCAAGTGAGTCAATTGAGAGAGGCAGCCAGGAGAAGACTCCCAGGTGCTAAAAAGAGGAATTCAATGTGAAGTAGAGATTCAGACTACAGCCCTTTCTGGCAGAACTGTTTTCTCAGCCTGATCTTAGTGTGAATATAGCAAACCCACTCTAGCATAACATAAATCTTTATTTTGTCTGACAATTGTCATACACATGTTATCAAAAGAGCTTTCCCAGGGAAAATTAGTACAAAACAATGAATGATACAGGGGGAAAAAATAGTAGTTACGCTGCCATGCCATTTTGTGGATGGGATCTGAAGCAATGTCTTGGAAAAAACAGGGTAGCATAGACCCTGTTGGGGACACTTGACAGAGGATGTTCGTTTTTCAGCTGGGGGATACCTTGTAGGTTCTTGGGTTGTCACATCTTCTCCCACCCCTCATCACAATCCTGCCCTGATGACACAGATCATACTGGCCACAATTCCCAGGAGCATCACGGCATAGCTGATTTTTATGCTGTTGGCACCACTGAAATTGCACAGGGAGGTTTTACAGCATTTGGTGGAATAAGCTGCCACACCGAAGTTCACGTTCGTCTCAGGACAGTCTACAGAACATTTCTTGGTGATGCGGTATCCCACGTCCTTGCCTGGATGGAGAATAGACAAGAAAGGAGAGCTATGATTTAAAATTATTCTGCAAGAGCTGACCAGAGGATGATAGGAGGAGTTACAATGCACTATGCTTAATTTGCAATGCAGCAATAACAGCTATCAGCAGATTTGATGAATGCTGGGTGAATATCCACACAACCTGCATCAAATGCATGACACTAGAAAGTCCTTGATAGAAATCCACACCATGCTTCCTGTAGGACAGCAAAAAATCATAGAATCATAGAATCACCTAGGTTGGAAGTGACCTTTCAGATCATCAAGTCCAACCATCAACCTAACTCTGACAAAAACCATCACTAAACCATATCTCTAAACACTATGTCTACCCGTCTTTTAGATCCCTCCAGGGATGGTGACTCCACCACTTCCCTGGGCAGCCTGTTCCAATGCTTAATAACCCTTTTGGTGTAATTTTTTTTCCTAATATCCAACCTAAACCTCCCCTGGCGCAATTTGAGGTCATTTCCTTTTGTCCTATCGCCTGTTACTTGTGAGAAGAGACCAACGCCCACCTCTCTACAACCTCCTTTCAGGGAGTTGTAGAGAGCAATAAGGTCTCCCCTCAGCCTCCTTTTCTCCAGGCTGCAAATCACTGCCATCACTGCCAATGCATTTTCTGTTTCTAAAACCGCATTGCCTACATCCAAGCCCTTTCCATCCTCCGTCACAAAGCATGGGTGGCAGCTCTCAGATCAAGCAACAGGGTCTGCTCATGAAAATCTGTGTGCTATAACCAGCCCTGACGCAAGGTAGTGAGGACCATACCACAGGTGGTGGATCACAGACCACCACTGAGGGATTCACTGAGGTTATTTGTTGTGATCCGTAAATTGATCCTCCATGATCAATTCTTTCCAACAAGACCTACTACTGCCCTAAAAAAAACCCTATTGCCCATCAGTTTCTCTGGAAGAAAAAAATAAAAACAAACACCTTGAGGTGTTGCTGGTACTCACCAAACCCAGCAGTGCTGTATGTGGTTGTACAGTATTTCTCATGATCTTCACACTTGTAGGTTTTAAGACAGTTCCAGTTGGAGTGCTCATTGTCGCATGTGTAGCAAAACAGCGAGGAAGCTGGAAAGAGTGCACATGCCACATATTAGTGGTTTCCAGCAATAGCCGCCTGGGAAGAAAGTGTCAAAAGCCATGTCCCTTCTTGGAAAATACAAGGTGAAAAGTATGTTACGAACAAGTTTTCATGACAAGTGAAATAAGAAGTTGTTTTTGATTAATGAAGCTGAAGAAGCAAACAAACAGAACAAAGCAAGTTTTCTTTCTTTACTTCAGATTTTCGGTGATTAAACCTAAAAACACATTTTCTTTCAGCCTGACCAGCACTCTCAGGTGACCTTTCTTTCTCCCCCTGGGTTTGCGTTGGCCTGGTTGACAGCCAACCTGCAAAAGCAGAGCTTACAACCTGCCCAGATGTGTCCAGTATAGCTCTGGCAAGGAGAGGAGGAACTGGCACTGTTCTCAGGTGAGAGCTCAGTTATTGGCATTTTCAGACTACATCTGCAAAACACTGTACAGACATGAATTAATTAAAGCCTATGACACCCCTGTGAGCTAAATTACTGAGCACAGAGCCACGTTAAAGGGAGTTCCCTGGGAGAGGTTGCTCTGGACAACAGAGATTATTTCTACCAATGCCTGGAACAACATGTTCTCAGTGATATTAGCATGGCTATTACAAAACCAGAAGTAGGTAGGATATGTATTTCTGAACAAAACTGAAGCAAATTGAGTCAAATTTCCAGGCTGGCCAGCTGGCCATGCTGGAAACACAGGCACATGCAACCTTGTTCCCTGGAGGTGGATTCATAACTAGTGAAAACTGTTTCCCTCCTGTTCAAAGTCCCCTGGAATGCTCCTGATTTCTGAGCAGCAGTGACAGAGACAGCTCAGCTGCTCTCAGGACCTCCTGCTCCATTGTCACCAGTGGTGGAGAGCCTTTGGTTGAAGGTGGCCAAATTGCAAACTGGGGAGGGTCCTTCATTAGGCTGAAATTTCCACGGTTTTCTCAACCCAAGAAGGCTCTTATTTCTGCACAGAAGAGCCCCTTTCAATTGAATTTGAACCTGTTTTTAACAAGGAAACTCCTCCCAGGGACTCTCCAAAGCCCAGCTGCTGTGGATTCAAATTCATCTCTGAAGTTGAACCTGCCCATGACACTTGGTTAGACAATTCCAGAAGCAGTTTTAAAAGAGAATTAAAAGGCATTTTAGGCCCTAACTACCCCAGGTAGGAGAAGAAAAGGCCCCGCTTCTGTGATGTGGGGAGCTGAGGTGCCTTAGGTACAGCTCAAGTCAGCATAAAACTGACTGTCATGCTCTAAAACCTACCCAGATGCTCTTTTCTAGTGCTAGGTGTTGTGAGCGGAGGTGTTCTCCATAACAGCAGATAAAATCATCCTTGTTGCATCCTAGTTTTAACTTCTTTTTTTTAACTGACTATTCCGCACTCACTGTTTCTCCATCACTTGGGTAAGTTGAGTCCCCCAACCCGAGCTGTGGGCTACTCTCCATTTGCAGACCATGCCAGACCAAGCCCAGACACGCTGCCTAGCAAGTGTTATTGCATTTTTCCAGTCCCTGTAGCACGCTCTGATCTGTTTTTCTGCCAAATCTCACAAAGCTGTTCAAACCACTTCCTGCTGCAGATGGAGCCGAGACCCCAGCATGTATGTGAAAGCAACTGAAATGCACTCGTCTTGACTGACTGATGTAAGGAAAATCCCTCCCAGTCAGGAAACAATAACAGCTTAAATCATTATAGCTGTTATAAAACCTTGCCTGCATCTGACCTCCACCCTCCATTAGCTCTAGTTTTGCAAATGCAGCCAGAAATAGCCTTAACGGTGCAAAAAGGCTTGTAGTACTCCCGCAAATACACTCACAGAGCCGATGTTTCTCAACTGGATATATCTACACAGTTATCTAGTTTTATCTGCACCTCCTTTTGAATGAGGACAAGCACAGAGCATTGCGGATCCCATTACAAACACACTCACTCCTAGACACTTAAAAAAACATCTTCAAACCTAAGAGCAAAGAGCTGTTAGGCTTTCAAATATCTGCCAACAACCTACTTTCTTAATTGTAATGTCTTTGTGGGAAATAAAGTGAAATGCTGGCAGAAGATGCGGTGTCAATACCAGCCGTATTACCTTTATCAAGAGCTCCTCAAGTTTCATTCAGGAACAAAAATAAAACCAAAGGCAAAACTACGAGCCCAGCTTCATTCCTATTAGCATTTCTCAGTTCACATGTCTATCTTCAGATGTGAGTGGTCGGAGCTTGATACTTAAGGGTGTGAGAAACCAGAGTGGTGAGCTCGTCTTCTTTGGGTTACGGGTACCTCAGCAGAACTCACCCAGAAGCTAAGACTCAACCACGCTAAATATTGCTTGATGCAGCTGGCGCCAAAGAGAAACTGCACAACCAAGACCTCACCAATTCCAATAAAAGCTGTCAAACCTTCTTGTCCCTGCGTTATCCCTAATTTCTCTTCTGGTATTTTCATCCTCTCCATCTGGCTCTCCCAGCCTCCAAAGCTCCTTACCTTGCTCGGCACACAGGACTGCCGCCAGCAGGGCAATCAGAAAAGCCTTCATGGTCGTTGTGCCCTCAGAGCCTGAACAATGTGGGATGGTGCACCCCGGTAAGGTTTTATACTGGGACTGCGTTTACTTTGACTTCCTTTGATTACAGTAATTTGACATTTGGGGAGTGACAGCACATAAGATGCGATCAGTGATGGGTGTGTTTGTGCGTAGGAACCTATTATGAGTTTCCAGGTAGCAATTTTTTTAACATCTCATTCAGATCCAATCTTTTTTTCCAAGGCCTACTCCTGCTGACCATGTCTGCATTGCTAATTTAGGGGACAACGTATCTGATTCAAACATGGGAGACCCTTCTTACTCCGTTGGGCTGAACCACGAAACCTGGAGCAAAGCAGAGGCAGCTGCGCCAGTCTGGGGTGGCTCGTCGCTTGCAAGATAGTACGTGTCACCTGGCATCCTCCATCCTTTCTCTCTGCCATGATATGAGAGCTTCTGTCCTGGTTTGAGCAACACAGGATCAATTTCTCTTCTAATGCTTGGGAAAACTGGACTTTTAGAAGATTCTAGTGTCTGAATTGGTGAAAATATTTACTTTATAGCCAGCTATGGTATGTGGGTTTCAAGGTCTCAGTGTTTTCTAGCTCGGCAGGTGCAGGGATGAGGAAGAGTGAGACCCAGGCACTTGACCCAAGCTGCCAACAGGATTCTTTCATACCATGAATGTCACATTCGATATAAATTAGAAAGTTTGTAGCGAAGTTCTCTCTCTCCCTTGATGACTGCGATCCAGACAACTTCTTGCCCCGTTGCCGGACCCCTGAGTCCTTCTCTTCCTCCTGAAACCACGGTGTCCGGCATTTGCTGTCCACGGCTGGGAGTGCACAGATTCCTACTGATAGAATGGGCTGAGTATAATCCTCGTATATTTTGTATTGGTATCTGGGTCAATACTGGTTCTTCATTTTTATTAATGTTAATTATTTAGTCTTATCCTATTAACTCTATTTATATGTCAACCCTCGTGTTTCTTTGTTTTCCTCTGATTTCCCTTCCCAGGTTGGGAGGGGTCACTGGGTGATAGAATAATTGTCTAAAGGACAATAAATTGTTGTGTGTTTCTCAAATCTTAACAGTTTCATATCTGTGGGAAGTGGGAGAGGAGGCAAAAAAAGAAGGTTGTTCACTGGATTGTCTGCAGTCATTCATAATCATCTCACTAGTACTAAGGAAGGTGCTTTAAGCAGAAAACCAGCATGTATCGTTCCTGCAATGACACTGTTTGTCCCTGAAGACTGTCACTCAGAGGCTCCTGTGGTCCAGGCAGGGATGGGGTTCAATGCTTTTGTTTTGCTCTGCTTCTCTGTTCTCCAGAAGCATCCAGGGTTCCCAAGCAACGATGTTTGTTGCTACCTGTAAACCAATTTTGGACTCTGTCAGGTCTTTCCAGTCCCTCATGACCTTTCCAGTCCTTCTGGGCTCCCTCCTTCTGCTCCCACAACCACTTCATCACCTCTTGCCAAATGACTCAGGATGCATCAGAGGCACAAAGTGCATGGAAACAGCTGCAAGAGTTAATCTACGAATGGGAGTGAAAATCACTGAGAGATAAAACAAGTCCTCGTCAAGAAGACATCTCACCAGACCAGGACCCTTTGTCTTTAGAGAAGAAATCACCAAGGGGAGCTCAGAGTCAACATTTGTAAGGTCAGAAATGGTTTGGAAACAGAATAAAGGACATCCAGTTGCTCTTTGTTTTCCCCAAATTACCCCGCAAGGAGTAATCTTGATCACCTGTCTGCAAGATCCTGAGAAGATGATCCTGTGCCCAACCCCTGTGATGGGTTACAGTCATTCTTCCTTTGCCTAGTTCCTCCTTTTCTGAAGCAGCTTCAGCCCTCAATGATTTCTGTCTCTTCCTGTGCCCAGAGCAGGATGGAGGGGCTAAGCATCTGGTTTTCAAACTCTTCTGCTCTGTTCTCTGGATTTGCCTTGACCTCGAGCATAAATCTTTAATTATCTTCTCTTTTAGCAAGACCCACGTGACAGCTAATGTAGGAAGTATACTTCGGAAATAAACTGTGAAAAAGCCATACTCTCCAAACAAGACTTTGTATAAATGCATGCATAAACAATGTCAGGCAGGAAACATGATCTGATAGAGCACGGAGGGAAATAGCAGGTATTAGTCTACATGTTTGTTTTACGCATAATAGCCAGGCTTCTCTCAGCCAGCTGGAGAAATGGAAAGCAAAACTTCCTTCCCTTCCATCCACATCGAAAATCCAGAAATGAAACTGAATTATAGCACAGAATTCAGCTCATCTTGGAGCCAACCGAGCAGAAAAATGCAGCTCCTCAGCAGGAGGAAGGGAGCAACGCGTGAGTACAGCCCACGACAGGAAAGAAGAAAGGCTTTGAAATTAAAACAAATAAAGGAACGGTAAATAAATGGCACTGTTAAAGTGAAGTGCAGCTGAATAGAAAATCTGCAAGTGAGAAATGGCTGTTGGAAGTGGAAATGTGAGAAAGCATTTAAATAGATTAGAGAGAGGGAAGGTTAATAATAATAAACAAGATTAATATTTCACCCAGAACTGGAAAGAGAGAAGGAAGGAGCTGAGAAGTATTAGTGCAAAGCAAAATAAATCAAAGCAAACACACAAAGCTTGGGGGGAGATAATTAAAGGCAGGCAAAGTGAAGGTAAGAAATAAGATGGGATGGGAGGGACATATTGACGCTCCGCTGTTTCTCCTATCGTGGCATTACTTAGCGCTGTGCAAAACGTACATGTTGTTATGTCCAGACACTGTTCAGGTATTAACCATAGCCCTTCAGGGGCTGAGGAGCATTTTCTACAGCTCCTCAAATCCCAGTTTAACCAGCCACTGGGGTTAAACTGTGGGGTCTTCTGTGGGGCCTGGATAGAGAATGCATCTGGGGCATCACCTGGCTCCTGTCCCTGTGTCCCTGAAGGAGAAGACTGCAAAAGCTTTGGGACCCAGACTGGGGTCTGGCCAGGTCCCAAAAACACACTGTTCTTGTGCGCTGTTGATATTGCAATCACGCCCAGGGGCACTGCAAGGGCTTTGAGCTCCAACCAGCACCACGGCAGTGGGGCGGGTGACGGCGAGCAACCCACTTTTTCAAGCAAGGGGAGAAGACAGTTGGAAGAAAAGCCAGGGCAAAGACAACTGGGGTAGTGGGAAGTGCAGATGGTGTCAGGAGAACACAGTGTGGAAGTGTTAAAACTACTTTCCCAGAGACTTAAAAAAAAAAAAAAAACAAAAATAGAGAGGGGAGGGCAGGGGCAGCAGGGTGAATCTTGCTGCAGAAACTGGGCTAGGTGGGTGTTAACCCAATGGTGTCAAAAGGACATTAAACAGTTAACAGAGCCTGGAAATTTTAAGGAAGAAACCTTAACCCACTTTGTACTTGGCAGCCGACAGCGTGTGTTTGTGCCAGACCTTGGGAGTGCGTTGTGCAAGGCCTGTCCCTTTTGTGTAACTGGAGCCAGACAAAGCGTGTTTTCAACCCGTGATGAAGTGGCAAAGTCCAGACTGCCAGGTCCAGGGACATTTTAACATCAACTGTCCCCACTTTCTACACTTTTATTTCTGGAGGGTGGCTCCAATCACTGGTCTCCTCCATGGTACAGGGAGGAAACTCTGTGATTCAGCTCAGGGTTGCAAATTGCAGTCTTAGTGAAAAAAAGGAGATGCCATGGGAGAAAGTGTGAAGAAGCAGCCATGGGTAGTGCTTCTGGTGTGCCTGAGTCACACAGGTGCATGCAGGGCAAGAGGTCCAGCCCAGCCCCCAACAGCATCAGGCTAATCTGGTCATGTCCTCTCCTCCTTCCTTGGCAGGTCAGGGAAGGGCAGGTTGCTCCATCTGGCCATGCAGTGACAACAGGGTTAGGTGAAAGACTGGGTGGGGGGAGGTCATGGGATCCAGAAACCCCAGGAAAAAAGGGAGATCTGAGTGTGATATCTTGCCTTTTCACCCTAAGGCCTGACTGTTGCAGGCAGCCTGCTCTATTCTTCCCCTTCTCAAAGCACGTCTGGGTCTGTAGCTGACCTGGTAGGCTCCAAACAACAGGACAGAGCTCCTCAGATCAGCCTCATGGCAGATGAGAGAGGCTACCAAACCTCCATCTAGGAAGGATAACCGTAGCCCAGATCCACTGTGTCTGGTTGAAATACAAGGTGATCCAGGTAGACTTCCATCTCAGCATGACAGCTGTGATGGTCACAAGTAGCCTTGTGTGGTCACAATGCGTGAGGAACATGAGTCCTTTAGGGTCATAGCTACCAGCCAACGGGGGAACAAAGGGATTTGTCACATTCCCTTAACATCCAAGGTCCTAAGAGATAATTCAGCCTACCAGCTTGGAGGCTTATGGGGAGATATCAACCGGCACCATCGTGTATGGAGTCAACGACCATGATTCACATCCATGCCAATGCCCTGGCTGAACGGTCAGATCCAGACTAGCTTACCAAACAGGGCACAAGCCCAGCCCCAACGCCAACCATGCCATTGGACAATCAAAATGGCTTGGGCACACCCCAACCAACATTGTCTCAAACAGTGCCCTGACATGGGGCTGCTCCTTGCAATTTGGCTGTAACCACCCTGTTTGGAGAGGAAAGAGGTTAGAGTTATGGATGTGAATCATCCTTCTTGGATCCAGGGCCAAGGTTTATTATTCTGTGGTGGCACCTCTGCAGCCAGGAGGGGGGTTATTGGAGACCTGCAGGGTCTGAAGGAAAAAGGGCAGTGAAAAAGGATGGTTGGGAGAAGAAAGAAGAGGTGAGACAGGAAAACCCATTACCTTCTTGGAATTCCCCCAAAAGAGTTAATGCCAGTCCTCACCAAGGAGGATGCCACTGGCCACAACTGTGTTTGGAGAGAAATGATCCTCACAGGTTTATTTAAGTTTGCACTTGTAACACAGCTCAGTTGATAGTTCCCCAAACTGTCATTGCTTTTCCATTGAAAGTGGGATTGTCCCATTGTCTCAAGGTCCAGCCCTCCTCATCTACTTTAATGACATGAGCAGTCAACGTGCAGGCACTAAAATGAGACTGTCCCGTCTGCCACGTATTCATGCTGGTCCTGATAAATGAGGATCTGTTCTTTGGAAATCTTGGGCGACAATAGGCATCTGACTTATGCCAGTACAAATGCTTATGAAAGGCCAAAGATTTTGGCAAGGCTCTCCAGGAAGAAAAGCAGGTGACAGCTCTCATGTTTGTGTTCACAACTGTCTTTCTGATCACTGTGGGGTTTTTGTGTTTGTTTTATGGTTACATGGTGGTGTAGAGAGCAGTCATTTGAACTCGCCAAGCCAGTGATATGTGAAACTCATCTAGGACACAGCTGTGGTAGCAGCTGGCCTTTGTGAGAGCCTCCACAGCTATCCACAGAGACACCAAAAAACCCTTAGTCTAGTCCCCTTTACTTCTGTAAGAAATAAACTTTTCCATGTCTACCCATTATAAAGGGTAGACATGTGCACCCTACTCCAGAATGCAGGGAAACAGTCACGATTTTCAAAATTGCTCCTTTTTTAAAAAAAAAAAATTCTTTAAGTTCTTGGCTCATCTGTTGCATGATGGGTATTTGAGGCCTGGAAGTGATCCTCTGCGCTGAAAACCAATAGCTGAAATTTCCAAAGTGAAGTGAAAGCTGCGAATAAAATGAGAAAAGCACATTTCTCCCTGTCTGTGGGAAAGCTGTGATGAGCTCCAGAGACAACCTCTCTACACTTCATTTCTTTCATGGGCTATGGGTCTGGTATTTTCCACATGGATTCCAACTGGTAGTGGAAAAAGTCATGAGTGGAAAAACTCAGCACATGCGTGGGAAGATCCAGATGCTCTGGTTTCTCTCTTGACCCACTCCTGCTGATCCAGCCAGGTACGGCATCAAAACCCTCATTGCATGATGAGAAGAAGAGCTTGGGCCATCCCTCATTACGTCTAGAAACTTGTCACACCTCAGGTAATAGCCATGCTGAAACCTCCGCAACTGTGGTCGAGGAGGATGAGGAGAGCAAGGCTGTCCCCGGAGGAAGGGAGCCCACAGCAGGCGGAGGTGCTGGAGATCAAGGAAATATCCTGGCCGAAAACATCCCAGCCCGTCGGGTGTGTTCGGCAGGGCAGAGAAACAAACAGGATGATATCTGGGAACACAATCATATTCCTCTTTGGGCGAGCAGAAGGGTATTTTCCCAGGAGCGTTAGCCAAAAATTCAAGGCTGTTTTTTGTTTGGTTGGTTTTTTTTCTTGTTTCTTTTTTTTTTTTTTTAATTATTATTATTTTGGAAAAGCAGGGCAATGTTTTGCTGGGATGCGCGTGTTTGCGCTGGTGGAGGGAAAGGCATAAGTCCACTTCAAGAGTATCCCTGCACACTGTATCTGGGACTTTGACTCCTCTCACCCCATCCCCACCGCTCACGAGGCATGGTGAAAGCAGCTCAGGTGCCGTGATCCATCCCATCCACAGTCGGAGCGGCTCCTCCAAATCCATCTTGCCAGCCACTCAGCACAAACAACGGCTTGTAAACCTCATAGATGACAGCCTGGGAGGGGCATGGGAACCAAGAGCCACCCACGCTGATCTAGGGAGCAATACTAAGGTGGAAAAGTCACCCTAGGTTTGCCGGCACCCTCCTGCTTGCCAAGGAAAGGGCATGGTAGGAACAACTTGCCCCATCTTGATTGCATACACTATGTACCAGGCTTTCACCCACTCCCAACTTGTTAAAATGTCAGGAAAAAGACAACCATGCCTTGAAGGGACTTTGCAGTGTTTCAGCAAAGGCTTCCAGAGCCTCAAAATTGAGTCTGGGTGAGCAGAGGCATGTCCAAAGTCATGGGGTTGGGAGAGCAGTGGGTTTTGCTCCTCAGCCTGCAGCAGCTGCGGTTGCTCCTCCTGCCAGCTTTGAGCTGACCACTGCTGCAGGAGCAGGGCTGGGGGAAGGAAACAAGATCTCCGATGGGAAAAGAGGCCTATGAAACTTTCCTTCCTCTGAAAGCAAAGCCCTGGGACGAGCCCTCCCATTTCTGGGCTGTAAACACAGTGCTTGGCATCAGGCCCCAGTTTTGCTCACAGCTGCTCTCCCCTGCCTCCCCGCATGGAGGAAAACCCACTTTCGTTCAAGCTGAAAGGGAGATGGGATGAAGGAAGGACAGACAGAAATTGCTCTGGGGTGGATTCAGCACCATGAGACCCATTCTACAGCCAAAACCTCACCCTTTGTCCTGTGGGCATGGCTTTCACAGCAGACATACAGGGTATCTCCTCTCCTCTGACGCATCCACAGCACCAAGCAATGCATCTGGTGTCACTTGCACAGCCAGAACCAGGCTGTGACATCTCCAAGTGCACTCACTGCCACCCGGTCCTGATGGTGGGTTGGGTCCTGCCCACCCACTCTGATCCTATCTCATTTACCCAAGGAAGGGTGACCAGGAAGGGGAGGATGCAACATGTCACCCTGAACAAGCAATCGTTGCCTGTGCTGGAGCCAGGCATTGCTTCCTTTGGGCTTCTCATGCCATCCCACCGTATGGTGGGAAGTTA
This sequence comes from Alca torda, assembly GCA_008658365.1. NCBI lineage: Eukaryota > Metazoa > Chordata > Aves > Charadriiformes > Alcidae > Alca > Alca torda. The sequence continues at coordinate 163,107,946 of CM018077.1, forward strand.
GTTGGACCCACAAAGTGCTCTGATAACAAAAAAGACCTGTGAACGTACTTCTCCACCAGTAAATAAGTCCAGAACAGGGCATAGGCTCACACATTTGCCCACTATGAGCACTCACCCATGCCAAGAAACACCTCCCAGACCATGCCCAGGGGACAACCCAGGGCAAGTTGGCCATATGGTTGTGGCAACCCCATTTTGGGGATGGAAACACAGGCATTCCATAGCATGTGGCTTCAGGGCTGGAGGACAGACCCTGCCCTGAGCTGTTTAACTGTCTGGATGGAGCCTCCCCCTGTAGCATTTAGCCTCAGGAGCTTGGTTTCACCCATTTGCTTCTTCACACTCCTGCAGAGGCATGCAGTACAGCATTTAGTGTGGAGGGTCTGGAGTGGGAGGTGAGATTATCTGTGGGGACACTGCTGTGACAGCCTCCGACCCAGCTCCCTCTTGCTCCAAATAAGAGGAAGGGACCGTGCAGGCAGGACCATTTCAGTAATGCCTGGGAGACATTGAGCACCACTGCTGCTGGTTTCCTTGGAAGCAGGACAGCATCTCGGGCAGTACTGGGTTTCTGCCACCACGCCTTGGCAACAGTGGGTATTTTGGGAAGTGAAACACGATCAGACCTAAAAATTCATCAAGCTCTGCTTTCCCCAAATCCTTCAGCCCCACAGAAGGCAGCAAACCCTGGGGAGAGCATCTGTCTCCGGATACATCCCCCCCAGCAGCAAGGTCCACACGCCCAAGGAAAGCTTTGCTCTGCTCTAAGCTTGGGGAAAGGAGACACAGAGTAGTCTGGGGAGGTTCTTCTGATGTGGGGAGGGGGTAAAACACCACCCTCCCTTCTCACCACTGCTGACATCCAGCTGGGAGCTGGGTGATGAGCAGACAAGCCAGTCCCCCAGCTTTTACAGGGTGGAGCACATCCCCAAGCCTCCTCCTCTCTCTCCCGTCTGCTGTAGCATGGGCTGTACCAGGCTCAGCCTTCCTTCTCACCCACGCCAGTGCCGGGGAGGAGGGCAGCCTGCCTGATGAAGGGAACTGAAGGTCAACAGCAGCACGTAATCCTTCCACTGCCTTTCAAGTTTTTCTGAGGACATCGGGCTCCATCAGAGGGCCACAAAGATGATCAGAGGGCTGGAGCACCTCTGCTATGAGGACAGGCTGAGACAGTTGGGTTTGTTCAGCCCAGAGAAGAGAAGGCTCCAGGGAGACCTTATAGAAGCCTTCCGGTATCTAAAGGGGGCCTACAGGAAAGATGGGGAGGGACACTTTATCAGGGAGGGGAGTGATAGGACGAGGGGTAACGGTTTTAAACTGAAAGAGGGGAGATTTAGATTAGATATTAGGAAGAAATTCTTTACAGTGAGAGTGGTGAGGCACTGGAACAGGTTGCCCAGAGAAGCTGTGGATGCCCCATCCTTGGAGACGTTCAAGGCCAGGTTGGACAGGTCTTTGAGCAACCTGGTCTAGTGGGAGGTGTCCCTGCCCATGGCAGGGGCGTTGGAACTAGATGATTTTTAAGGTCCCTTCCAACCCAAACCATTCTATGATTCTATGATTCTATGACCTCATCCTGACATTGGGCTATTCCAGGGACCAAGTCTGTTTGCACTGTCAAGAGCCTTGGAGTTGAACGTGCAATGAGGCCAAGGGGTTCTGGACCCCTTCAGACTTACTCAGTAGCCTCTGCCCATGGCTTCAACCATGAGACCTGTCACCCTGCTAACAAAAAATTAGGCAGTGGCCATGCAACCAGTGCACGCTGCAATGCCTACACCCTTGTCTTCCCCTCTGTGTCTACATCCATCCACTGTAAAAGCTCCCGTGTGATGGGGAAGCAGGGGAGAGATGTCTTTCTGTGATGTTTACATGTCCAGCTCCTAACACAGCTCCTAACAAAAGCTCCTTGGCACCACAGTGAGTCAAAGAACAGCATTCTGGAGGAGTGAGCGATGCGGGAACAGCCCCAGCTTTGCTGTGACAGGTTTCTGCATCATGTCATGGAGACGATGAGTGTTCACACCAGTTATAGCAGCACAGTGCTGGAGGGACCTGGGAGAGGCAAGCTCCCAGACAGATCCCGGAAGATGTCTGTGCACAGACATCTTCAGTGGGTGAGCAGGCTGACCCTTCCTGATCCAGGAGTAAGAACATCCCTGGACCAGCTGGATGAAGCATCACCAAGATCCTGAGTGCCGAGATGCAAAGAGCCCTCCAGACCAGGGTGAGAACCCCTGTGTTGTTATCTCCATCTTAACTACATGAATCAGGGACACCGAATGACTCTTCTGAGGTCAGAAATGGGGAAGGAATGGTAGAGCTTAGTTTGAAGTCTCACCTAGACCACCCTCTCCGCAAAAACCTTCGTGGACTTCTTCTCTACTTTCATACAATTGTTGAAGGCATCAGGCAGTGGGTTGTAAACAGGGTTAAAACCCACACATGAGGAGGAAAAAGGTAGAATTTCCATTATTTGCTTGCAAGGTGGGTTGCAGATGCCAGTCTTGCTTTTTTGGCTGTGACCATTTATGGGAGGAATGGAGGGAATTAGCAGAGTTTAGTACTAGAGGGGCGGGAAGATGTTCAAGGGGACATTGCAAAGAGGGAATGTGTAGGAAAATCAGAAAGAGAGGACAGAGGTACCCATAATGGGACAGAAAGGTGCAGCCCCATCCAATTTGATCCCTTCTTTTCTCCCCAGGACCTCAGAAGTGCCAAGAAAATAAGGTTCCCTCGAGGTTACCCAGGCCAAGACCAACATGAGCCGAGCAATTCTGGGGACTCCCAGCTGTGGGTGAGGGAGGGATAGAGGGTCGCACCTCACTTCCACTGGGTGTCCAGTTCTTGGCTCCCCATTTCAAGAAAGACAAGAAGCTACTGGAGAGAGTCCGGCAGAGGGCTATGAAGATGATGAAGGAACTGGAGCACCTCTCTTATAGGGAAAGGCTGAAGGACCTGGGTCTGTCCAGCTTGGAGAAGAGAAGACTGAGAGGGGATCTCATCAATGATGATCAATATCTAAAGGGTGGGTGGCAAGAGAATGGGGCCAGACTCTTCTCAGTGGTGCCCAGAGACAGGACAAGGGGCAACGAACACAAATTAGAACACAGGAAATTCCATCTCAACATGAGGAAAAAAGACTTTGGGGGTGCCAGAGCACTGGAACAGGCTGCCCAGTGAGTTTGTGGAGTCTCCTTCTCTGATGATATTCAAAACCCACCTGGATGCGTTCCTGTCCAACGTGCTCTGGGCGACCTGGCTTTGGCAGATGATCTCTGAAGGTCCCTTCCAACCCCCACCATTCTGTGGTTCTGTGATTCTATGATTCCAAGCAGCCCATGGCCACAGGCTCTGGATTGAAACCTTGCAGGGTTCGGTATGAGCTTTTGAAGTTCAGATGCAAACGCCCCCTCTTCTAGCACATGCACTCCAGAAGCTGATATTAGATGCACCAGAATTATCCTACACAGCCAAACCAAGGCACGTCCCCGGCTGCCACTGGCGTGGGAGCGAGCAGACACTGGAGGCTGGCCAGGGCCCATCATCTGTGAGCTGGCATCAGCAGCTTGGTCCTGCAGCCATCGTTCCCTGGGCTGCTTCCAGCCAAGCCATCTCATCCCTCGCATGGCTGCTGGTTTTCCCCCTGGAAATCGTTCCAGGAGCACAGGTTTTCTGCTGGCAGACAGCGTTTTGTGGCCAGTCCGGCACCATGCAGAGGCACCAGCTCCCTCTCGTGGGCTCAGTTTTGTTCTCCACCCTGGAAACCATCCAGTATTTCCCAGGAAAGTGGGGTTTTTTTTGTTCCTCTTCCCCCTGCACAATTCAGAATATTCATTAGTGCACCAGACATGGAAGTTTTATAGAAATGTGCCAACTTCCATCAAGTTTCCTCTCATAGGCAGAGGTTTTTTGATAGTTTTGCCACCCCTTCTTTTTTCTTTTTTCTTTTTCTCACTGAAGCTGTGATTCAAAACAACTAATTTAGGCATTGCTATGGCTTAACCCCAACCAGCAGCCATGAGGACCTCTCCCCCCACCCTGCAGTAGGATAAGGAGAAGAGGGAGAAAAAGGAAAAACAAGCCCACAACTCTTGGGTTGAGATAGTTTAATAGAACAGTAACAGAAGAGAGAATAATAACAATAACAACAGTAAAAGAATATAGAAAAATTGCGATGCAATACGATTGCTCACCACCCGATGATTGATTGCCCAGCCCGTCCCGAAAAGCCATCACAGATTCCTGCACTCTGGTCAACCCCCATTTATATACTGAGTATATGTTATGGAATATTCTTTTGGCCAGCTTGTCGTGTCTGTGCTCCCTCTCAGCTTCTATGGGAAGCTGAAAAAGTCCTTGACTTAATATAAACATCACTTAGCAACAACTAAAAGAATTTGAGTTATCAACATTGTTATTCTCATAAAATTTATTCTCATAAATCTAAAACGCAGCAGCTACTGAGAAGAAAATTAACTCTATCCCAGCCTAAACCAGGACAGGCATGTAAATGGTTGATCTCTCTGATTCACTTGCCTTGAGCCTCTGGAAAGAGTTGGGGGTCTCCATTGAGCCCTCCGAATGCCATCTTCGATGCCTGTCCTAGGAGGGGGGAGTCACCCCAGAAGTGCCCAGCTCTCTGTAACTTTGGGGGGAGGCACAAACTGAGGCATCCACCATGTCATATGAGGAGAGGCCCAAGTCATATGAGGAGAGGCTGAGGGAACTGGGCATGTTTAGTTTGTAGAAGAGGAGGCTGAGGGGAGACCTCATTGCCCTCTACAACTACCTGAAAGGAGGTTGTAGAGAGGAGGGTGTTGGCCTCTTCTCCCAGGTGAATAATGACAGGACCAGAGGAAATGGCCTGAAGTTGCAGCAGGGGAGGTTTAGATTAGATATTAGGAAGAATTACTTTACTGAAAGAGTGGTCAGGCACTGGAACAGCCTGCCCAGGGAGGTGGTTGAGTCACCATCCCTAGAGGTATTTAAGAAATGTGTAGATTTGGCACTTCAGGGCGTGCTCTAGTGACAGAGATTGTAGGGTTTGGGGTTTTTTTGTGTGTGTGTATGGTTGGACTCGATGATCTCCAAGGTCCTTTCCAACCATGAAGATTCTATGATTCTGTGATTCTATTCTATGATTTAGATATGTCAATGAAGGCCACGGTCCCAAAGGACATTTCAGTTATCAGTGCTTGAAATCAAGTATATTTTGTGGAGCCAAAAGTCAAGAATGAAAAGGAGAATAAAAATTAAAACAAAAGAAAACAAAACAAAACAACCTCTTTTGATTTGTACCACAAACAAAAACATGGGTTGACCCCAGACAGTGCCAGGGAAATACTGTAATTTCAACTTCTAGCTTTGGTTTGAAAAACTCCTGGTTTCCCCAAAGAGATGGAATTACCCCCAGAGCTGAATTTCCTGCAGCATTTCCACCCAATCCCTCAGCAGGGAGGTGTCACAAGTCCAGAGAGGTGTTTGTCCATCCTGCAGCACACCCTGGTACCTGCCAGGGACATCCAGGTTTCTCTCCCCCCCCCCCCCTTCCCTAGCTTGTGTGGCCCATCCTGATGATGCTGGCCACCCCACAAACCAAATGAGGACCTCACCTCCTGCTCTGAGCCCTGTGGAGAACTAGTCAACACATCAGGGGGCTGCTGTACTTCAGAAAGGTGGTTTGGTGTTTTCCTGCCTGGTGTGACACTCATCTCAGTGGTGTGGGTGGCCATGAGACACATGGGGTTGTTGCTGACCACAGGAAGTCTTGTCTGTCCTCATCTGCCATCCCCACCCCTGGGGTCCCCTGCCCAGGGGACTGCTGCTCCCCCTTTTGCAAGGCTTGTTGGCTCCATCCCACTTCCAGCCTCCCTCCCAGCACTCCTCCAGCCTTGCCCACACACACAGCTTGGCGCAGGGCTAAATTTATCGTGTGGGTTTGGCTGTTTGAGGCTGTAAGCTGGTAGCTCTGATAGTGGAGGAGAAGGTTGACAACCACACACAGTGAGTCCAGCTGTCCTACAGCCTGGATCCAAAAGAACCACGTCACAACTCCCCTTGACATCCATCCAACAAGTCCCTTAGGTATTTAAACCGATAGCTATTGTCTGCAACCAGGCATTTATTATGCTGTTTGTAATTGTTGCTTCATCCCCATGCTGTGTTTGTCTGCCAGCTCCAGCCACTGAAAGGACTCTGCGCTTTGTGCTGCATCTTCTAAGTGCCATACTGGGCCATCTCTTTCTCCATGCCCTCCACTGGGGTCTCTGAGCTTTTTTGGAGGACAATAGCCCTCTCTCCTCTCTCTCCTCATGTCTGGCTGGTTGGGTATCCCCTCCCCAAATGCCTGCAGTAACGCCGTGCTGAGTCTCTGTAGCATCTTTCTCCCACAGCCTGGACCATCGCCAGCTGAGTCATCGCTTTTGCACTCTGCAGTGCCCTGAACCACTCAGGTGTTGTTCTGGGGAGAGCAGAAGGGTTTCCTCACCTCTCTCCCACCTCCCCCATCACCATCACAGAATCACAGAACCACAGAATGGTTCGGGTTGGAAAGGACCTTAAAGATCATCTAGTTCCAACGCCCCTGCCATGGGCAGGGACACCTCCCACTAGACCAGGTTGCTCAAAGCCTCATCCAGCCTGGCCTTGAACACTTCCAAGGATGGGGCATTGACAGCTTCCCTGGGCAACCTGTTCCAGTGCCTCACCACTCTCACAGTAAAGAATTTCTTCCTAATATCTAATCTAAATCTCCCCTCTTTCAGTTTAAAACCGTTACCCCTCGTCCTATTGCTCCACTCCCTGATAAAGAGTTTCTCTCCATCCTTCCTGTAGGCCCCCTTTAAGTACTGGAAGGCCACTATAAGGTCTCCTCGGAGCCTTCTCTTCTCCAGGCTGAACAAACCCAACTCTCTCAGCCTGTCCTCATGGCAGAGATGTGCCAGCCCTCTGATCATCTTTGTGGCCCTCCACTGGACCCACTCCAACAGGTTCATGTCCTTCTTGTGTTGAGGACGCCAGAGCTGGATGCAGTACTCCAGGTGGTGTCTCAGGAGAGCAGAGTAGAGGGGCAGAATCACCTCCCTCGACCTGCTGGCCATGCTTCTTTTGATGCAGCCCAGGATGCGGTTGGCTTTCTGGGCTGCAAGTGCACACTGCCTGCTCATGTTGAGCTTCTCGTTCACCAGCACCCCCAAGTCCTTCTCCTCAGGGCTGCTCTCAAGCCATCACATCTTTGTTTGGGGTCAGAGAAGCTCAGGGCAGTCTGTAGTGATGATAACAACTAGTTTTCCTTTCGACTTGGTGCAAAACTCCTTTATGTTTAGGGTCCTCCAAGCACCTTTCAAACCCGAGGGGTGAATGCTGCCTTGCACAACATCACAGCAAGGGACACAAGCTTGGGGTAATTTTCTGGACAGCCTCATCCATGCACTAATGACTGCCATCTCTCTGTGGTCCCTATTGGCCCTAATTCCTGGTCAAAATTAGTGGTTAGGAATCACACCCACCTCTTCTTCCTCCCTGCACAGCTTGAGCATATTGGAGAGGAGTAATTGCCACCAGGGTAGCTTTGCATTGCAGGAGGAGGGCAGATTTTAAAGTCCTTGAGCTGCAGTGCCCTTTGGGCAAGGGAAATAACCCTTTGCTCTTCAACTATGCCCAGGATGATTTATTTCCCCTTATATTAGCCATGGGATACAAGAATGCTTTTCTGCAGCAAAGGCAGACCAAACCAAGCAAAAAAACCAGCCAGTTTTGCTTTAAAACAGCAAAAAAATACCCGACTGTTTTTCTCCTGCAGGCTGTGGGGGACTCTGTCTGCGCTACCGCAGGACGTGTAAATCCAACACAATGAAATATTAATTATCAGAGTCTGTCCAAATGGGATTCCTCAGTGCTTTCAGAGAGCTGAGTAATTCTGGCACACAGGAAAAAAAAAAAAAAACAACAACACACAAGTCCCTTTTTTTAATGAGAAAATATTATGTGAGGAGTAAATTAGAGCTTTTGAGCATTCGGGCTGAGGGACAGGAGGGGGCTTAGATTGCTTCAGGGTGAAAAATGAAAATTCCTAAATAGGGTATGAAAGAGATCATGGTCTAATGAAGAGGCAAAGGAAGGTGCATCACCCAGCACGGCTCCTTCGGCATGGAGATCTGCCCTCTCAGCATGGCGTAACTGTGAGAAGGAGGGGGTAAAGGAAAGTAGAAGTCGATTAATAAAAGAGAGCGCACATCTCTGAAGACTCCCGTTATGCAGCACTTCAGAAGAAGGCATTCATCCAGAGCAGCCACGGGCACAAGCCCAAGGCAGACGCGCTTGGCAAGGCTCAAAGTCCCTTTTGTCCCTCTTGTTTACCAGGGCTGGGTTTGAAGCACAACACAGAGCGTCATCCCTGGGCTGAGCAATGTTTTGCAGATCTGGGAGCCCAGGCTGACCCAAGTTTAAGCATTTCCATGCTTTTTCCAGAGCAAAACTCCTCCAAAAAGTGCTGCTTGGAAGAATGGAGAGTCATTCAGCAGCACCATTGGCAATGAAAAATCTCTGAGCTCTCATCATTGTTCATTTTTTCAGCTTCCTTTCACCCTCAATTCTCTGCAGCCTCTGGAAACATCTACATGAAATATTTGGCCTCTCTGAAATCTGTATTCTTCTCTTATAAATCCCTCCACTGTTCCTCAGCAGCTCGACCCAAATGTGCCAAATACTTTTCATTACCCTGCGGTTGCTTTGGGGGATGTCAGCAGGACGGGTAAACGAATGGCTTGCTGGAAGACACACTGCCAAGTGGTAGGTCCAGGGCAGTGCTGGCCCAGGGTAAGGTCACTTGGCTCAAACAGCCGCCACAAGCAAGTGAGGCAACATGAAGCAGACCTTATTGCTCTCTACAACGACCTGAAAGGAGGTTGTAGAGAGGTGGGGATTGGTTTCTTCTCCCAAGTAACAGGCGATGGGACAAGAGGAAATGGCCTCAAGTTGCATCAGGGGAGGTTTAGACTGGAGCTTAGGAAAAATTTCTACACCAAAAGGGTTATCAAGCATTGGAAGAGGCTGCCCAGGGAAGTGGTTGAGGCACCATCCCTTGAGGTATTTAAAAGATGGGTAGACATAGTGTTTAGGGATATAGTTTAGATTAGTGATGGCTTTTTGTCAGTTACGTTGATTATTGGACTAGATGATCTGAAAGGTCCCTTCCAACCCAGGCAATTCTATGATTCTATGACCAAGGACAGGTGCTGGAAGTGGAGATGGGGACAAACACTGCAGATAAGTAGATGTGTGCAGATGTGCACAGATAAGCATCGTTTTGATAAAAAGGTGGCACTGCAGGCAGAGCCAACAGGAAGAGGTATGTGTCTGGTGTGTCTGACTGTTGGTGGGACACCGGGTGATGTCATTGTCCCTAGCTGGGAGCTGGGAGTGAGAGGCTTGATGGAGTGGCTGAGGGGTGCAAGGAAGAAGAGCTGCAGTTAGCACCCATCGCAGGCCCTGGCTTTTAGACACAGGACTGCCTTTTCCCCTTTACCAGCAGCAACCCTGGGAGTTTGCACAGTTTTCCTTCTGAGTTGGTGCAGAGGGGTTGTTATTTTTGCCTACCCCACTCCCTGAGTCTGAAAGTTGCCACTGCATGGCTCCCAGCTGCACCCGAGGTGAGGTAAGGTAAGGTTGCAGAAGAAACCCCTCTAGAGACTTGCAGGACATGCAGAAACAGCATCTCCCTCCCCCAGGCTGCAGGATATAACACGGCCACTTCTCCATCAAGCTGCCAGGGCGACAGAGCTCAGGCATGAGAAGCAAATGAGAAGCAACAGGTTGGGAGGCAACACAGAGCAGGAGGCGATGACCATAATACTTTATCTATTCTGCAGCATGTTTGATGTTCATACCCTCCTCGGGGAATCTGACCACGCTCTTCAGGCCTTCAGGAGCCCCTTTCTCCCACCACCACTGAGCAGGTGAAGAAGGACACTGGCATGGGACTCCGTGCCATCTCACTCCCGAGCTAGCCTGGGTCCCGGGCACGCACTCAGGTTGCACAAGAAGGTTTGGCAGCAATATGAGGTGTAGGAAGCCAGGCCCAGGCTGAAGTTGTGACGTGGGCAGGTCTCAGAGCACTTCTTGGTGATCCTCTTCCACAAAGACAAAAAGCCTTGCCCAAAGAAGAGAGAACAGTATTAGAGTGCTCATTGATCTTGCACAGGAGAGAGACGGGCTACTGAGTCCTGCTGTCCTGCACAGCCCCAAGGACCAGCATAGCCAATGAGACCCACCCCAATCCCACCACAGCCCAATAATTGCTGGTGATGAGCTACACAAGGCATTCAATATCCCTGCTGGGCATCTGGCACCTGCCAGCATGGACCCTCATGTCAAGGCTTTCTTAGGTGTATGGTGGGATCCATGAGACAATGTTCATGCCTGGATTGAAAGCACATTTCCAGGCTTCTCTGCTTGAAGGAAGTAATTTTATTCCCCTCTGTATCTCTCTAGACATTCTCATGTACCCTGGCTACCCGCTTCTTTTCCTCTGCTTGTATAATCATGGCTCAAATTTATTTATTCTTCCTCTGAAGGATGCTATCTTTGTCCTTCTTGTTCTCTCTGTGTCCTCTGCCTTTTCCACGCAGGCGTAAAACAAAGGCTAAAGGGGAAGATCTCAATGTGTGATGGGGAGGAGGATTTCAAACCGTGCAAACTTCAGCACTGTATGGCTGGGCTAGTAAGGGCTCCGCCTCCCACACATGCTTCCCTGTGACTCCTCAGCTTATCCATCCACAAAGGGCAACCATAAGAAATTCAGGCAAAACCCCATATCCCATTCCTGAGTCCCCATCAGAGGATACACAGCCATTGCACATACCAATTCCTACAGAGGCAACATTGGTCACACAGTACTCATCCTTGTCCGAGCACTTCTTGGCCTTTAAACAGCTCCAGTTGCTTTGTTCCCAGTCACAGGTGTAACAATATAGGGAATTTGCTGCAGGAGGAGACAGAGGATATGGAAGATGGAGACAGAATGCTGCTAGTCCCAGCAGCAAAAAATACCACCGGCTTTCCATCGACTCTCAAATGCACAAGGTGTGGGTCGCTGAAAGTGATGGGGCTGCAACACCCAGATTAAACCCACTCTGCTATCCACACACTTGCACTCAGGCACACACATCTGTGTGTACACGCACCGGTGGTGTAAGTCTGCCCTTCCTGCCCTCCACTCAAAATAATAGCACAATGGGCCAAGGCTACTGGGTTTGATGGGATGCAGGGAGCTGGGTAGGACAAGGTCCCTCTGTAAGAGTCTGCAGGGTTGTCCCAAGGCTTGGGGTCACCCATTCTAGTTGCTGGAGACACTATAATGTAGACTGGAGCCTAATTGGGCAGTAAGCATTGACAGTTGAATAGGGTTAATTGGGACCTCCATAGCCTAAATAAGTCCATCTCCCATGCCTGTGTCTTTGGGTGGGACTTCAATGCTCTCAAACATATATCCATTACCTGGGTTAAAAATAAAGGGGAGGAGAAGGGCTTTTAACTCTTTGCTATGTGAATTGAGCCCTAAGACACATGCAGGCTAACACTTCATTTTTACTGCCTAGGTTATCTAACATGGATTAGGGCAGTCTTGGTTTTGGCACTGAAGACAATCTCTCTATCCCCCGGGCCTTGTTAACACTTGGAAATTTGTCAGAATCGCTATTCTGGTGAGCGAACAAAGCTAAATAGCAGAAAGGTATTCTTAGGCCACAATGAGACAGAAATAACTATTCCAAGAAATTATTTTTCTGCACCAGACAATGTGGCAAATTTCCAAGCACTGGCAAACCCTCTTGCTCTTTACAAAATGAGTATAACATTTATCCTTTCTGGTTGCTTAACTGTCTTGTCTATAGAGGCCATAAGATGACATACTTTAAGAGGGCTCTGATTTCATTTGCAGTCTCTCTGTGAAATAAAATATATAATCTATAATGCAAATAATATGCAAATATACATCTCCACCCAACATCCCAGCATAAGGCTGCTTGACCTATTTAGCCCACAACCAAACTTGGTCTCCCTAATTCCCCAGCTTGGTCCCAAAATCCTGGAAATCAGCAAGCTCTGATGAGCTCTGATGGTCTGTGAGATGGGCAGAAACCAGGGTTGTTCAGCAGGCAGCTGCACAAGGCCAGATGTTGTAGGTCTGGCCCTGTCATAGAACGGTTTGGGTTGGAAGGGACCTTAAAGACCATCTGGTTCCAACCCCCCTGCCATGGGCAGGGACACCTCCCACCAGACCAGGTTGCTCAAAGCCCCATCCAGCCTGGCCTTGAACACTCTCCCAGTGCTGCTGCGAGAAACAGTGTCACTGACAACAGTAGGAGCCAGGTGGACAGAGCTGCTGATGTATTGTGCTATCGCAGGTTGAAGCACTTCTTCATCGAGATTTAGAAATAACCACAGTCTTGCATCATCTCAACAGACAAACTCACTGGAAAGTCTTTTAACAAAGTCAGAGCAGTGGCAAGTGCTTCCTTTTTTCTGTCTTTCTGCTTTCATAAAAACCCAGCAGTGCATGAGTCTATAGGGAAATTTTGCTGCAGAAAATAAACATTTCACATATCCAGCCTGAGACTACGGACAAGAAATTCACCATGTCCTTTAGCTGCACCACTGCAAGAGCTAAGGCACCGTCTCCCGTGATTTCTTTCCCTGGCTACAAGGTCCCCCCGAGTTTAAAACACGCAACAATTCTTTGTTTAGTAGCAAATCGTGATATCTCACCTTGATCTGCGCATAGGATCAAAACAAGCACGGCAAGGAGGGAGGCCTTCATCTTCTCTCAGTCGTCTCCACAGCCCAGGAAAAGCACCCTCACCTGGGGACAGGATATATATCTTCCCTGCGTTTGGACCGAGTGATGATGAAGACAACAATTTTGAAAGAGTGGGCAGGGATCATGCATTATTTGACAGGCTAGGAATGCATGTGGGTTGTTTTCTCACCTCGGCATCGCCTTCAGGCTGGTCCGATGGGTCCGGAGAGGAGTGAAAGCACTGAGGCAATTCATTCCATTTATTGCTTTTAATACTTTAATTTATCTATGGTCAGGGCTACCAGTGCTACTGATGTCTGAGTCGAGGTTTTGTACTGTTTAGTTCCAATCTGATCATCTTATCTGTGGGCAGATAGTTCAGCGAAGGCAGCCACCCAAAGCAAAATGGCAATAAGAGGCATAAGTTAATGGCTTCATCTGGGTGGATTATTGCCAAATGCGTTTCCAGGGTTAGACCTGGAGAACTCCCAATATCTACAGTCAGGGTAGACCTAGCTGTATATTCATGGTTGACAATATAAACAGGAATTGTCCTACAAATTCCTCTTTGCCTATAAAAGCTTCTGGTTACCTACAAAGTCCTAAATACTCTGCATCCTGGTTTTGAGAGCAGCTGCTGGAAGAGAGGAATGGCTTTGGGGTTCAAATGTAGAGGCTGGGACACTGGAGGCTGGTTTCCAGCTTTGCAACAGCTCTCCTTATCTGAGTAAAGGATAAAAATATCTTTGTCCCCCTTCTACATGGAGCCTTCAATTGAAAGTCTTGCTATATACCAGTCAGATATAATGTTCTCAGCCTTTACGATTTCTCTGCATGCTTACAATTTAGGTGGAGCTGATAATTTTGGCCCTGCTGGGGCTTCCATTTGACCGCCCGTCCCACTTCTGCTTCCAAGTAAAGAGTTACCAGGAAGTTTTGCGCTGAATATCAGCAGACATCTCCATGAGTCACCATGTGCCTGGCCACCAAATACCAGAGAGGACAAAGCAGGAGCAGCTCCTTTGAATAAAGCCGCTTGGGCAATCATCTGTCTGCTCGCCCCTTCTTTCTTCACCATGCAAGACTTGGTCTGCAGGGAAGAGAACAGGGATCCAGCTGTAGCTACACAGCCTGGGGTTTAGAAGATGGAGATGCAGAAGAAGAGGCAGAGGCTCAGAAAACCTGTGGAAGAAAGAGCTTAGGTGGACAAGGGGAGGGCTAAAATGATTGGGGGCCAGCATTAGTGTCTGGGCAGGAGATCAGTCAGATGAGCAAGCGTCCCTAAAGCAGGGGTTATGCTCATCAGAGACATTTAGAGCATCTGATGGGACTAATCATTGCTCATCACAGTGAAGGCATGGCCAGAGGAAGTTCAAAGGGACACCGAAACCCATAGCATCTTCCTTTTTAAGAAAAAAAAAAAGGGGGGGGGGGGGGAGGGGGAATTATTGGTGTGGGCTTTTTTGGTTGATTTGCAGATATTTTTGAGGTTTCTGACACCAGCATTAAACCACTGGGTCTGCCAATACAGCTGCATAAAGCAGGATCAACAGGATGGTGAAGTCAGCCCTGATAACCCCATGAGCACTAACCATTCCTCTCCAATGGGCGTGGAGAGGATAAGCCACATCACTTGCCCAACAGATGAAGTTCTGCCAGACTCAGGGACTGCATGCCACCGTGGATGCCAGAGAAGGTGTGTCAGTCCTTCCAGATGTCATGAGGCAACAACTGAAGAGCGAGGCCTGTTCCAGGGAATAAGGATTGCCCAGAGTGATTCACAGCATGGTGTCCTCCTGCAGGGATGACCCTTTGTAGGAGTCTGGACACTAGCCTGGGAAGTCAAGGTTCAGTGTCCTGCAGCAGCAGAAACACCCTGGTAAAGGTCTGCACTGATAAAGCGGTTCGCTTTAACCAAATTTGTCTGGGTTTTTATTGAGGAAGAAGGGAAAAATAATTGTCTTGCTCATCAGTACGATTAACAAGGTGCATTCTTGATTTTATTTTTTTTAACAAAGAAATATCTCTGACTCAGTTTATTCCCTTAATTCCAAGGACTGATGGTGTGAATGTCTCCTCTCTGACACAGAGCCAGAGAATCATAGACTCATCGAATTGTCTAGGTTGGAAAGGATCTTTAAGATCATTCAGTCCAACTGTTAACCTAATGCTGACAAAACCACTACTAAACCATGACCCTCAGTACCACGTCTGCCCGACTTTTAAATACCTCCAGGGATGGTGACTCCACCACTTCCCTGGGCAGCCTGTTCCAATGCTTGATAACCCTTTCTGTGAAGAAATTTTTCCTAAGTTCCATCCTAAATCTCCCCTGGTGCAACTTGAGGCCATTTCTTCTTGTCCTATCGCTTGTTACCTGGGAGAAGAGACCGACCCCCACCTCTCTACAACCTCCTTTCAGGGAGTTGTAGAGAACGCGAAGGTGTCCCCTCAGCCTCTTTCTCTCCAGGCTGAACAACTGCAGCTCCCTCAGCCACTCCGCATAAGATTTGTTCTCCAGACCCCTCACCAGGTTTGTTTCCCTTCTCTGGACACGCTCCAGAATCTCAATGTCTTTCCTGTAGTGATGGGCCCAAAACTGAGAGTCACCCGGTCCAGGGATTGAAACCCTCACTGACAGGAGGAAGATGATCTACAAGGCCACGGGAAGTGGTCCACCACTGGTCTGCTGGTAGGAGTGGTTTGACAGACAAGTGTGATGATGGACAAGGGTACACAGCAGGCCGCTTGGCATTTTGAGTGTTGCCGGTGGCCCATTGAGCCAGATAGTTGGGAAGTTACCATCCTGGCCTCAGGTATGTCTGATGCATATGTGTTAAGCGTGGGACTGCCATGGCTGGCATTTCCTCAGAGGCACATGGGAGACTGGGGTTGGTGGTGGCCAACTCATGGAAGCAGCATGACTGCAGCATGGAAGGCAGTGCTTGGCTGTGTCAGGGCAGAGAACTGCAAAAAACATGTCCCAGTACCCAGCATCACAGAGCAGAAATGAGACTACAGATATAGCAGTAAATTAAATGTGTCCAGTACCATCTCCAGCATGGAGGCCAAGAGGTGGACATCAACAGGGCCTCTTGTGAATAGTCGTTCCCTTGTTCTATCTTCTCTGTTTTTTTCCAGACATTGCACGGGGCAATGGTGTTTGGTCCATGTTAAAACCTTGCCAGGGAACGTGCTAACAATTAAAATGTTTAATTAAATGTTGCAGATGGTGGCATTCCAGACCAGTGATCTTCCTAGTAACTGTTTATTTCCCTAGCTTAGGTTCAGCCTTGGAGATCAGACTCTTGCAGGCATGTGAATCACATCCTCCAGGATGAGAGCTTGGTCCCCAATTTTTCTCTTGGCTGTGCCACACTGCACTACACAACTGTGTCAGAGCTGGCTAGTAAACACAGCTTTATTTGGCTGCCCTTTGCAATGTTTTGGCCATTGAGTCTTCCTGGATGTAGGAATCAATGAAGTCAATGAAAAGAAGTCAGCCAGGGATCTGCTCATCTTCTGGGAACTTCATACTGGCTTCTTCTCACAAAAGGCCTCGGAACCCGTGTCCGCATATGGAACCACAGCAACAAGGAGGGACAGAAACACCATGGCTTGATCTCATCAGATCTTTTCCTTTTATTTGCCCTGAAGTTTTTAACTGTTCAGCTTCCCTGTGGTCAGAGCATGATGTCTCCCTCATCATTTCTTAGGTGGCATCTCGGAAGGTTCCCAAATATTTCCGTCTGTCCCAGCATCATCCCAATATGTATGTATCTCCATTTCCCACCCAGTTGCTATACATCAGGGGCTGCCAGGAGTTGTAGGGCTGAAGAGATTCTCAGCACCAGGAATAATTACACCACCAGGGATTTTCCAATTGTAAATAAAACCCATTGAAGCAATTGCAGAATCTAACCCTGTCTTGTTCCCCATCCTTTGTTTTGGGTGGGGTTGTGAGGGAGGAAGAGACCAGGTCAGCATGGTACCACTTGTTTTTGGCAAGGAAGACAATAGTTTGAAGCACACCCTAGGAGGACAAGAGGCAGCTGTGTGTCTTGAGCACCTCCTGGGTGAGGGCAAGCTCCAGCGCTTCCCATCCTTGAGTCCAATGACAGTGGCCAAATAGCGATTTTCTCTTCTGCCTCTTTGCCTCCTTCTTTCTGCTCCTACCAAGGGATTTACTTGTACTTGTTCCTGCAAAGGCTCATTATTTGTATCCTTCTTGGTCATGACCTCCCCAAAATCAGGACAGCAAGGTGGGTTGTCACCACCATTCCCCTGACACAGACCTGCCCCCACCTCAGACCTTCACAAATGTTTCAGTGCTTAACTTATAGGAAAGCCAAGGGGAGCTCGGAGCTAATTCCACCCATAGGTTTACAGCAAACTAACATGGGCTTCAACCCTTTTCATGCCATTCACTGAAGGAGTCTGACACTGTGGCTGCTCCTACTCCACCTCCCATGCACTCCCCATTCCTGGGTGCTGTGATGGTGGCCAGCGGGAGTCCCACTGTGGGGCATAGATACTGGAGTTCAAGAACACAGTGTAGGCAGCCTGGGGTCAGGTTACACCAAGGTGTTGAAATCCTTCCAAGAACCTGCCCTTGGGCTTCCTTTCTTCCAAGCAGGGCAGGGAAACAGTGCCCTAGGGGCACCTCAAGTCTCTGTTTACCAGTATTACCTAATTTTATGGTATGTCTGGGATACCTGTACTGCCCAAACCCCAGCTGAGCCTGGATGAAGTTACATACAGGATTGTACCTGTACTTGGGAGCATTAATAGCTGTATCCAGCAGTAATGTCCAGGTGTCACAAGCTCCAGAGGAGGTCACCACCCTTCCAGCTGCCCTGGGGCTAGAACCACGCTGCAGAAGAGCTGTCATGGAGGCAGCTAAGTCTATACCAATAACATGTGGAGACCCCATGCACAGTTTCAAGGGCTGTCCCACAGTCGTCCACGCTGTTTAATTGTTAGCATGCTCCTTGGGGTGATTTTGACCTGACCAACTGGGATTGTCCCTGACAATTCCAGATCTACTTTCCAGTTGGTATTTTGGATTCAACCACCTTATTTTGGAGGGAGACAACTTGGCTATACAGATGGGCATCAGCTGAGCCCAGGGCCAGGAACCAACAGAGGACATTTCATCTGCTGATATGCCTTCCCCATGCTGTTCCAGACCTTGTCAAGACCAGACTCTTGACAGCATACTCGAACAATACCATCAGTGATGCAAATTCACTATTTTTCCAGACCTTTTTCTACAAGTCTTCAGAAATTTCTGCCTGGCTGAAACAGTAAGAGATACACTCTGATCTGGGGCTGTGCTGATCGGGATTGTATCCTCCTCTTACTCACCTCCATTTGTTTAGCTCTCTGCATACCTCCATAAACAACCTGATCATGCTGCTTGCAAAACCCCAGCCTTGCTATGAGTCAGCACTCAATAAAAAAAGAGAATAAATAAGAAACACCTTGAAAATATCTTTTTTATTTTTTTGGGCTGTAACCCTGCTCTATTTAAATTCTCCCAAAGCCCCGCAGAAGGGGGAAAGGCACAGACCCACTGAGAGTAGGGCTGGGCCAGGGACATGCAGGAGCATTGGGCATCAGTATTAGGAGATCACAGCACTTATCAGCTACAGTCACACAGGCTGCCTCATTTTTGGTACATGGGGAAGTCATCACGCACTGATCACTGCTGGTCTAGTTGGTGCAGGTGTAGTACATCAGTGAGTCGGCTACAGGAGGGGAACATAAGTGATTTGCCCGAGGTCAAAGCAAGAAATTCCTTCCCAGCTGGACCTGTTCCCATCCTCATACAGGCCACAGGACATAGAGTAAGAAATAGATTTGGCTGAGCCAGTTCTACTGCTTCTACTATCCCACGCCCAAAACTGCTAAACACACACTTCCCTTTAGAAAAACCCTCCTTCCAGGTGAGTAGGCAACAGAGGTTTTCTGCAGATGTTGATATCCAACTACCCTGTTACAGCATTTAGCAAACGGTCACGGGGTCAGAAGAGCAGTGAAGGTCATGCTCAATTTTTAGCTCAAAGCTTAATTACACCCCCATCCAACAAGTATAGCGTTAGCTGCGGATCTCAAGATGTGATTAGGTTTCCAGGGAAAACCCAAAGGACTCTTTCTGGTTGTGCATCATGAGAACAGGGGAAGGTGACAGATTTTGGTTTGTTCTGTGGGCAGCCCAAGGGTGCAGGTTGTCTACAGTATGAGCCCTTTGGCAGCAGAGCCCTGCTGTGACAGCACAAAGGAGAGGCAAAGCTGACCATGCTGACCAGCTCTTTATCTGTCCCTATCTAGTGACTTCTTAAAGACCGCTGAACTTATAAGTTATGGTTGTGGATTCTCTCCAGAAAGCACCAGCTCTCTCCATCTAGTGGTGCAGTTGACATGTGTGCGGGATGGGATGCCATTCAGAGGGACCTGGACAAGCTTGAGGAGTGGGCCCATATGAACCTCATGACGTTCAACAAGGCCAAGTGCAGGGTCCTGAACCTGGCTTGGGGCAACATCAAGTATCAGCACAGTCTGGGGCTGAAAGGACAGAGAGCAGCCCTGCCGAGAAGGACTTGGGGGTACTGGTTGTTGAAGAGCTGGACACGAGCTGACAACGTGCACTTGCAGTCCAGAAAGCCAACCATATCCTAGGCTGCATCACCAGCAGTGTGGCCAGCAGGATGAGGGGGGGATTCTGCCCCTCTGCTCTGCTCTGGGGAGACCCCACCTGCAGTTCTGTCTCCAGCTCTGGGGCGCCAACATAAGAAGGACATGGACCTGTTGAAGCGGGTCCAGAGGAGCCCCCCTCCTACGAGGGCAGGTGGAGAGAGCTGGTGTTGTTGAACCTGGAGAAGAAAAGGCTCTGGGAAGACCTTAGAGCCCCTTCCAGTACCTAAAGGGGCTACAGGAAAGATGGTGAGGGACTTTTGATCAGGGAGTGGAGTGATAGGACAAGAGGGAAAGGCTTTAAACTGGAAGAGGGGAGATTTAAACTAGATATTAGGAAGAAATTCCTTACCCTGAGGGTTGTGAGACACTAGCCCAGGTTGCCCAGAGAGGTGGTCAGTGGCCTGTCCCTGGAAACATTCCAGGACAGGTTGGATAGGTCAAATACCTGCACTCCTCTGCACCACATCCCATATCTCCACTTCTCAAAACCTTTGCTGTTGTGCCAAACCTGCGTTTCTCTGCACTATGTCCTTGAGTCAGAGTCATAAATACCTCATTCTACACAGAATAACGACTTGTTACTGCTATCCCTATAAACCTGCAACTGCGTTATACAAAGAGACACAAAAGCAAAACAAATTAGCCATAGCCACTTGGTCAATTAGAAAAATTGCTCTTACCACTCAGCCAAGTTAAATAAAAGCCTCAGGCAGGTCAAGACAAGCTCAGTCAGAGCAAACCTAACAAGCCTTGATCCTGAGGTCTCTCAAACTCAGTGCAAAGCTTGCAACCTGTTAATAGCAATGGCAATACCAAATTAAAGTGCTAAGGGATAAAAACCCACATTGTCTTAGACTCTTAAAGGGGAAAACTGGTCTGAGCTATGTTTTTTTATTTATAGAATTGTAAGTCCTGTTTATTTTTTTTATTTTTTTTTTTTTTTTCCTTTTCCAGCACACAGAAAGGCATTGTGAGGACAATCCAGCACAGGGATGTCTTTCAAAGGTGACAATGTAAAAGAGGAAGGGAAAAAATAAAATAAAAAAAAAAAAAAGAGGAGAGAAAAAATAAGACACAGGCGAGAAAAAAAAAAAAAAAAACAACGCTATTTGCTCAGCAGGGGTCAGGGGTTGTGCAGCCTCAGTCCAGGCACGCTGCTTGCTAAAGCCTACCCAACTGGCTGTAGGGTAGAGGAAACTAAATCAGTCATAGCTGAGAGCAATAATGGAGAACATCATAGAAGGAGTCATACTGAACCACAGCCTGTTACAGCACAGACCACCTGCCAAGTTGCGAAGATGCTCAGTTTGTTGCAAGTGTTGCCAAGGCCCCATTGCATGCTTACATGGTGCACGTCACCACGTCAGGACACAGCTGCAGTTGGTGACCCCCCCTATGAAAGACATGGGGATGAAGCAGAGAGCTGGATGAAGCATGAGGACCCAATACAGAGCCCTAAGGGAGAAGGAAGAGAAGCCTAATAAAAGAAAAATGTGATTGGGCCATGTACCTGGGCTAGGAAGAGAGGCCAGACCTGCTGGGTCATCTCCCCTCACTGCCTTCAAATCTCACCACCCCTGGAAAGGCAGCCAACCGAATTTGCTTTTGGAGGCACTGAAAGCCATCCTGTGCCTGGTTTTGTGGGGAAGCCTTCTGCATGCAGAAACGGGGACAGTGCTGGGTCTGAGGATGCACAGGAGAGGGGGTAGGGGCAATTTAACACCCCCTCACAGGTTCTGTTTTCAACAGAATTGGGGTTTGCAGCACCGGGAATGAACTATGGGAAGTCAGGAATTCTGTATGCCTGAGGGACTACCAAGAATTAAATGTGAGCCCTAATTAAAGCTGGTTGCATTAATTGCTGCCCCATTCTCTTCCATTTTGGCAAACTAAGTCTTCAGGAGTTTGAAGAGTCCAGCTATGGCTTGAGAAACAGATGGAAGAGATTACATGGAACAGCTTTAAAAAAAACAACCAAAGAGCTCATTCGTGTATAGGTGACCTGGTGGGAAAGGATTAGAGACCCTCATCTGACCCACCTTGGCAGATAAATAATCTGCCCTGTTTACAAGAGAAAGGGTGGTCTGGATGCAACCCACCAAGCTAGAAACACAGCATTTTTTTCTGAAAGGCATCAGCGATCTGCCTCACCATCCCTCCTGCAATAGGGAGCAAGCCCAGGGAACCACTGGAAGCTACCTCAGTTTGCAAGAGACCTCGCATCACGCTCTTCTCAGGCTCATGGCAGCAGAAGGAAGTTATGAGCCCTCCGGCAGCTCTGAAAGCAGTTATTCAAAGGCTTATTTCTGAGTCAAGCCGATCACTCATAATTGCATCTTAATCCAGACTTGGATTAAAAATATTAAGTAATTTATTGGAATTCCTCATGCCTCATCTTGCAGTGGCTCCGGATTGAGGCCTAGAAAAGCCATTCTCAGAGTTTAGGACAAGCATGGCTTGAGCTCTGAGCCTGCTGAGGCCTTCCTGATTCTTTATTTTCTTTCAAATAACACATGTGCTCAGCTGGCCAAAAATCTCACTACTACGGATAAAAAGAAGCCATAGGAAGACCCAGCTTATGTGTCATCTACTCATTCCCTGTGGGACACCCACAATGGGCAGCCATCCCCCTTTCACAGCTGCACGGAGCAAGTGCCAGGGGTTCTCCTTCACAGGGCACAAACCTGCTATCCTGGAGTTTTATCCTTGCTTTGGAAGCCCTTCCTCTGCCCCTCATTAGGCCATCCTTCATTTTACCGCAAGGATCCAATTTCTCATAGGTTAATCTTTTGCTTTCCTTCACACTCTCCTTGGCATCAGCAGTGCCCCATTCACAAACATGTGGCAAGGGCCAGTGTCTGTCCAATTTGAGCTTATTTTACAGCACTCCAAACTTGGCTGACTGTTAATGGACACAGAGTACAACTGTGTCAACCCAGGAAGCTCCTTAAGCACATGTTTTATTTATACCAAACCACTGATGTGATCTTCTCTCCTGCTAAACTGCGTAGGAAAAGGAAATGCCTCCATTTGTGGTGTTCAGAGACAGAGGGTCTGACACACAGCAGTGACAATCTCAACTTAAATGTTGTTCTACCCCTTTCCTCTCATACTGACAAAAGCATTCCCCTTTAAAGTTTCTGTTCTATTTTTCCCATTTTTTTTTTTTTTTTTTTTCATTTTTGCAACATCAGACCTCAAGGGAAGAAGGGAGGGGAGGAAAAACCCTCTGGAAACCCTTCACATTTCTCTTCCTCACATCCCCACAGGGGTTTCCCACCTCTCACATGTCCGCCAGACTACAGCTGTTTTGTTTTCCCCTTAATCTGATCACTCACCAGGGAGCAGATGCAGAATATAAGCAGCAGTTCAACAGCAAACGCTCCTCACTGAGGATTTTTCATCACACCCACTTCCCTCTCTGCACCAATTAAGATGAATCAGCCAAAAGCCCATCTCTCCGAACCACTCACAGGTGAGCAAGGGCCCTGTCATTAAGCAGATGAAAGAGCAGCTAAGCAGCTTTGATGACTGCCCTTCCTCAGACCCCCAGCCAGGACCCCTTCTCCACTCCACACAGCCCCAGTGGGCAGCAGAGCAACGCTGCCAACCCCACTGCCAGCCCCCACAGTGATGGAAAGCAGCTCTAGGAAACAGGAGGCTGCTGTGCTTCCCCCCCCCCCCCCCATCAACGGGGATCAATAATCTGTTGGCCACGCATCAAGAGCTTGACTCATCCCCAGGAGAAAGCATGACGTGGGAAGGTTTCTGATGAGCGCAATTCGGTCCAAGGGCTTTAGCGTCTGCAAAAGATGCCAACGTGCAGGCTTTACGTTCCCACCTCTCCAGGATGCTCATGCAGAAGCAACAGGCAGGGATGGAGCCCCATTGGAGCCTCCAGCTGCTCAAACAACTTCCTAGGGAGGAACAGGTATTGCTCATACACACTCCCAAGCTATAGATTGAGATGGTCCTACATTCTTCAGCCACAAGCTCCTACCACATCCCTCTGAGGCTGAGCAGGTTGGTGTTTAGTGGAAAGTGAAGTTCAAAGAAGCTCGTGAAGTTCAGCAAAGTCCCAGATGTGGGGCTGAATGACCCCATGCAACACAGCAGGCTGGAGGGGAGCAGATTAAGGGGGATCAAGTTGCTGCTTTCAGCTATTTAATGGGGGGTGGCTATAGAGAGGTCAGATTCAGACTCTCCTCAGACATGTATAGAGAAAGGACAAACAACTGGTTACAAGATGCAACAAGGGAAATTCCAACCAAATAAAAGGAGAAAAAAAAAAGTTTGCTGAGGCAGTGAATAATTGCCAAAACAGGGACTCTGAGATATGGTGGAGGAATCTCCCTCCCTGGTGATATTGATGTTTGGCCAGAAAAGGCCCTGAGCAACCCAAAGTTGGCTCTCCTTTGACCAGGAGGTTGGACTCAAGCCCTCCAGAGACCCTCCCAAACTCAGCATTTCTGGGAAGAGGCTGGGCATGGACAGCAGATGCCAAAGACAGACAAGAGGAACTTCTCACTGTCTCCTACCACCAGAGGTTTATCTTACCAAACAGCCACAGTATCAGAGCTGTTCTTGTGCCATCACACAGCGCAGGACATCCCCAGTCTGCAGGCAGGGAGACAAACTCCCCGGCCACCAAAAGGTTTTTTTAAGCATCATTATGTATCTAGAGCAGTCCTAAGCCCGCCCCAGCATCAGCGTGAGCGGTTCATCTTTGTTCCCCGTAAGTTTGCCTTGAGGTCTCCTCCCAACCAATATGAACAACAGGCTTTTACGAAAAGCACATTAGTAACCCGAGAAGTTACAGGAGAAGGTACCACTTCTGGTTTTGCCTGAAACCAAATCTTCCCTTTTTGCATTTTTTTTTTTTTTTTTTTTTTGCTTTAAAATTTAAAAAAAAAGGATGTAATTGCAAAGGGAAAACGCTAAACTTTTGGCTTTGCGTTTCACTAGACAAATACTGGCAAAAATGCTAATAGCTTGACCTTAGGCTACCTAGTGCCTTAGGCATCAAAGCACAGGCTTTTATGTGCCTGCAGAAAAAGCACTTCATTGGCAAACCTGAGTTGAAAACACCCCTGTAAGGTCCAAGGCAGGTAGAATTCATCTGAGTGTAGCAGTATTGCTTGGAGTCACCAAATAACCGCAAATGGTTGGGCTGGAAGAGGGATCCTGCTCTCATAGGTGTCTGTGACAAGCCATGATCCTTCTCCACGGGGTCCTGAGCAGTGGAAAAACCCTGACAGATGGGGCATTAGGCCAGATTGCTGCTTCGTGCCACTGATGTCAACAGCGAGTAGCTCAACTTCTCCAACCTGTATCTCACTTGCTTGTGGCTAAGGGCCAGGAGGACACTCCCCAGACTTATTGGCCTCTCCTTAAAGCTTAGCTGTTTCAAACACATTGTGTACTCATCCCAGTACAGGTTTTTTGATACCTGGCAACACACATGAACTCTCCACCTTGCTTTTGCTTCATACCTCCCATGCACTTGGATTTCCAATATTGGTTTCACTAAGCTTTTTTGATAGAAATGCTCAAGCCCCAGAGAACTGGTTTACAGGGCAACACAAACGAGGGTAACACCCTTTGGGGAAAGGACACTTAATTTAAGCTCCTACAGAACAGCCAATAATTACTGTTTAGCTGACGTTGGCAGGTCTTTGCAGCCCTGACATTCAGAGCATCTGAGCATGGCCAACAAGTCCTTCAGTATCACACAGAGTCCATCTGCCAGCCTGGTTGTCCTCATCTGCTACAGCACAAGAGGTAAACACAAGTCCTCTAGCTTCATTAGCTGAGCTCTCACTGGAGTTGAGCCACCTCAATTTTGCTCCTTTTGGAGAGAAGTAGGATGCTTTGATAGAGAGAGAGGAGCTGTTGAGGAAAGCGCAGCCCTGTATGCATGAAATATTGCCAGCACCCAGTTCGTGGATCTACCACCCCAGCAAAAACAGGGTGAGGACGGACAGGACCATGTGGGACAGCAATTACCCAGCCTTTCCAGCCCATTAACCCAGCAGAGGATCACAGCACTGATGTGAACCTGCTGGAGGAGGGGCCAAGGACCAAGTTACTCATTTCTCCCCAAAGCTGGCAGTAGGATTTGCTTTCTGGGGTGATTTTTCCACTGGTCCCCCAGGAGCTGTTCAAATCGCTGCAGCTGCTCTTACTAATGCAGCTCCTTTCTCTCACATGGTGCTTAAGAGAGACTTTTTCCTCTAGGAAATACTTAAAAAAAAAAATTCCGATTGGTTCAATGTAAACACCCACAGTACTCATCAAATTGCATCTCGCTCCTTTTTTTCTGGAAAACAGGAACACCGTTTCACTAGGGGCTAGGCTAGAATTACTCCCCTATTTGGGATGGAACAAACTTTTCATCACAGTCAGTGGAAAATATTCACTTTAACCTCTTTTGAAAGCCAGAAAGCATATAGCAGAGTGGGCAGAAAAAGAAACCACAAACACATTTCCACCCATTGGGACCAAACTGCTTACCCCTGTTTCGCAGGCACAAATCCAACATGGGGGTCAAGGCATGCCAAGGTCCTGTTGACTGTGCAGCTGACAACTGGTCTACCTTGGCCAGAAAAATAAATCTTGCCAAAATTCAGATTGATTTAGATCCCCGTTTTAGGGGTCAGTTGTCTCATTACAATCAAAATGAGCTTTTGGGGCTTGCAGGGACACTCCAGTTAGAGTTTCATAAGCTGCCACATCTCAGCCAAGCAGTGGAGCAGACCCCAGTGCGGATGCAAGGTAAAACAGCATTGGCTTCCTTTCCCCCCCCTTTACATTTGTCACGACTCAGTTATCCTGCAGCAATCCAATTTTGGTGGCTCAGTTTTGCATCCAGACCCTTAGGGACCAAGCAGAAATGGGTTTTGAGATCTGCAGGCAGGCTCTTTGCTTGAAGGCAAAAGGATTTCCTACCAAGCCTAATCCCCTGCAGACAACTGAGGGTACACAGAGCCCATTATAGAGACCAAGCCCTGGCTCAGACCTCTGCACATCAGCTCACAGCAGAACTGCATCCTGGAGGAGTTGCAAAAAGCCTCCGGTCACTGATACTCAGAAAGAAATAAATAAATAAGTCACTTCCAGTTTTAATGAAATGCGTTTCAAGTACCTGACTCCCAACCAAAATAGCAACAATTTAAATGCAAGAACAAGTGGTTGTCAATGAACACATGGGAAGCACCGAGAGCTTTGGACTACAGCGACCTGAACATCAGCCCTGAGACGCCAGAAGGTTCTGCTGCCAACGCAACGGCTTGCTTACACCTGAGATTCACTGGTATGTAGGGTAACTGTTGCCAGGTACATGCTGATACCTTTTTTTTTTCCCCTCTGAAAAGCAGCCAATTAGGCAGCAACCACCAGCAGTTTATCCTATCGGTCCCTGCCTGCTCCATGCCCAGCGGGAGCAGAGCGGGGAGGATGCAGCCCGATGACAAAGCTGTCATCCCACGCAGGCACAGCTCCAGTAAGATTGGTGCTACTCCCCAGCACGCTCAAATCCCACTGGAGTCTGGTCCAGCCCCACAGCCGGCATCATCCTTTCCCCAGTGCTAAATGTGGGGCTGGACAGTTTAGTTTCTGCGACGGATACAGGGAGCTGAGCCAGAGCCAACTGAAGCAAGTAGGGGAAAGAAAGTACGTCCCCAAATGAGGTGTCCTCTCCCAGACCAAGGCTGAAGCACATAGGGGTGATTAAAATACACTTTGCTCACGCCAAGGTGAATTTCAGCCCTCCAACATGAAACTTGCTTTTTAAGCCAGCATCTTCCCCTCCCTCCTTCTCCTGCCATGACATTTGCTCCTGCCCACAACATTTTTCCATTTCAGTTTGTGCAGTTGCACAATTTTCTCCTCTCCTGGAGGTGAAAGGGCACAAAATACCCTGAACATGTAAAGCCCTGAGATTTTTTTTTTTCCCCTTCTTCTCAGTGCATCCCTAAGGCAAGCCCAGGTTTTATACCGCAGCTGCCTGTTTCGGTGCTGTCATTGCTTTGTGTTTCCCCATCAAGCCAATTCAGAGAGCCTGAAAAGGGCAGCACAGCTCCACTACACATCAAGGAGATGGGATTAGATCTAATCTTGTTTATCAGCACAATTAAGGTTCTCATTCAATCTTCTTGCCAGACTCTGGAGGAGGAAAGAAAAGATCCAAAGCACTTGGCAACTCTGGAGAGGAATTAAAAGTTCACACGAAAGTCACTGCAGGCAGGATGAGTGTCACAACTACCTGTTTGAAGGAGAAACTGGATGTTTTCTTTTGTATACAAGCAAAAGGCACAAAATACCCATATCAAACTCTTTCATTAGACAACCCCTTAGCCCCACCCCTGCAATAACCGCAGCAGCACATAAAATAAAGCCTTCTAACAGCACCAAAAGAGCACCACATAATGTGAAAGGCACTGTCTCAGAATTCAAAGTCCTCATCGGCCATGTCGATCGCCCAGGCAAACTTCTCCCTCTGCGTCTTGTTGTAGATCTTCTCGATGGGCACACCAAACTTCTTGCACCTGTACAAACCACAGAACAGCAGCGGGGATGTGCTACCCATCCCGCTCTGCTCCCACCACCGCGGTCCCCTCTGCTCAGGGTGTAGCATCTGTCACCCATGCAAACTCCTTTAGCCCCAAGCTCCTTAAAAAATTAACTTTGTGCTGATAAAGATATGCAAAGTGACCCCTTCTTGCCCTAAACCCAGAAGGAACATCCTGCAAACAGTTATTTGCAGCAACGGAAGCCTTAGCTTTGGATTTTGTTGGCCTCCCCCAGCACCTCCAGGTCTTGGGCAGGTTTCTTTGGGCAGAAATAAAGTTTATTCCTTTCCCCCAAAAGCTCAGGTGTGTCTTTATCCCCTTCCTGAGGCAGCGCTAGGTGATCTGCACATCTCTAGAGGAACATCTGCCCATAACACACCCAAGACTTACCAAGCTATGCTAATCCTGGGGTCCAGGTAATTCAGCTTGGACGTGCCCAGAGCTATCTGCTTGTTCTCCTCCTTATCTGTGGCCTGAACATTTAACTTGGCCAGCTGCTCTTCCAGACGCTTCAACAGCTTCTTTTTCTTCTCCACATTGCTGAGGGCAAAGAAAGAGCAACACAGTGTCGGAAAGTGGAAAAGAAGCAGCAGAAGTAAAACACAGAGCAGTTCTCCTGGTCTGCAGTCCTGCAAGGCCTGAGCCTAGAAATACTCCAGAATGGCAGAATCAAAGATGCCATTCAGCACTAACCTATTTCTAAAGTATTTTGACCTGATAAGTCACTTTTATAAAAGTGTTATTACTACCCAGGTTGGGCAAGCACAAAAGTCAGTGTGCAGAGACCATCTCCCTCAAATCCAGCCTCTATGAGCAACGATCGTCTCTGACAACCTGCTCTGCATCTCACCAACGCAGGGCACAAGAATAAAACAAGAAAACAAACACAAAATACAAGCCTTGTTTCTCTCCTCCAGACCCCTCCTGTCTCTGGGCAGCGAGTCACATTTGGGCTCTGGGAGGGAGGAACAAATTTGGACAGGCCCAAAGCAATGACTACTGCAGAGATCCACAATCCACCACTGAAGCATCCCACAGGAAAAACATGCATCGAGGCCAGTCTGTGTATCCCCAGCTCCAACCTCAAGCGAGGCATCCTTTGCACCATGGCATTTGTAGGATAACTGCAAGGGTCGAAGTCTCAGTATTCAGTAAGGTGTGTCCTATCACAAAGAAATTCCCCTGGAGGAGCTTTTTGCAATCCTACTGTTGCAAAGAACCTTCCACAAGACCTCCACCCCTCTGCCAGGCTGCCGTGGCACCTGATACCCAACATGCACATCGCTGTTCTGATGAGCTGCACGTAGGGTGTTGGACCACACCATCCCTATCTACAGACCCTCTGCACAGAGATCCCTCTGCCAAAGAGGATGGTAAGGAAGAGTCACTCACGCTTCTGCTTTGGCATCTTTTGTGTCTTCAAACTCATCTTCAGCTTTTTTCAGCTCTTGCTGGGCTTCCTCCACCTGTTGCTTCTTGGCATCGATCTGGGAAGGTAAATACAAAGTCAGCCCGTGCTCCTGTCCTCCCTGGAGGTTTCAGCTGCCTCCCTCTCGCCCTTTCCTTTGCCACATCACTCCTCAGTTTCTCACCAGCCCTACTCCAGATCCAACAGCTTGCCCCTGCAGCATCTGCTGAAGCCCAGGCATTTCTTAGCATCTTGCAAAAAAATCATTACAACACAGATGCCAGAAACGCAGTTCTTATCTGTTCATCTTGTGCAACTGCCCGACACTGACTGGCTCATGACAGTGCTGGAGCCCTCTGCAAAGTCCCAAGTTCACCAGTAGAGTGTGAACAGAAGCCTAGCACACTTAAAAATGGTAGTTGGAAGTATTTCCATAGCAGACCCATGAAGTTTCAGCTGGTCCTCCTGCAAGTGGCCAGATGGGAAAACTAATTTCCCTGCTCCCAAGCCAACTGTGTTGAAGCTGTGCCATGGCAAAAGGCACCCATCTTGGTTTGAAGACACCAAGTCATGAAAAACACAACCCCAAACTCTGTGCCAAGTGCGCTTCATCCAGCATTTGAGCCTACTCCATCCCTCTCCATCCCTGGGTTGCTAATGTCTCCGTACTGATTAAAAAAAAACCCTGTTCCTGGTTCATCCGCTGCCATGCTTGATCAACGCAATCTCTTTAGGCATCAGGTTATTTCACCCTACCTCTCCCCATCCCCCTCCCCAAAAAAGATCAGAGGTGATATCAGATTCAGGGACTCTCAGTTTGGTCTGTCTCACCTTGGCCTGGAGGTTTTGCATCGACTTCTCAAAGGTTTTCGGTGTAGACCTCTGATGGTTGCACAGGATGGCCACAGCTCGGTTAGCTCGGTTGTAGGAGAGGAGCTTTCCCGCAACATTGTCTTCAGCTGGAAATAAATGGAAGCATCACCATGTCTCCTTTCTGGGACTTGGGGAAGGCAGGGAACAGCCCAGAACAACAGTAAGTTGTTTGCCTTTCCCATCATTTCTCAGGGGAGAGCAATACTGGTTGTGAAAAATCAGCGAGTAACGCTGAATCTGATATTGTGCCTCATCACTCACGTATCCAAGGCAGGCAAAAATAATGTAAACAACCAGCAATGCAAGGAAGGGGGGAAAATAAATACCCCCAGTATTTCAGCAGTTAGACTACCGCTGAGCAGGTAACTATTTCTCACTTAGCATTCAGCCTTTCAGTACTTAAAGGGGGCTACAGGAAAGACAGGATCAAACTTTTTAGCAGGGCCTGTTGGGATAGGACAAGGAGGTAGGGCTTTAAACTAAAGGAGGGAAGATTTAGACTGGATACAAGGAAGTAATGTTTTATGCCGAAGGTGGTGAGGCACTGGCCCAGGTTGCCCAGAGAGATGGTAGATGCCTCATCCCTGGAAACATTTCAGGTCAGGTTGGACAGGGGTCTGAGCAACCTGATCTAGTTGAACAGCATAGAATGGTTCAGGTTAGAAGGGACCTTAAAGATCATCTTGTTCCAGTGCCCCTGCCATGGGCAGGGACACCTCCCACTAGACCAGGTTGTTCAAAACCCCATCCAGCCTGGTCTTGAACACTTCCAGGGATGCGGTATCCACAGCTTCCCTGATGTCCCAGCTCATGGCAGGAGGTTGGACTAGATGACTTTTAAAGGTCCCTTGCAACCCAAATTATTCTATGATTGCATGATTCCCAACCCGCTGCATTCTCCCTTAAGTTACATATCGCCCTACAACATGGTGCATGACCTGCCAAGGAGAGGCAAGCGGTTCTAGGGATCCCAAGGCAATGGATGGACACTGCTGAGCCCACTGGCCTCACAATGCAGCCAGTGATACTGCAAACACTGTTAGTAACTCACAGTTAGTAAGTGCCTTGAGCTGCTCCTGCAGGGTGATGGAGGCATTGTAGGTCCTGAAGACTTTGGCACTCAAACCATCCATCAGACTCTGGAGGTGTCTGTTCAAGATGGATGTCTGGAGGAAGGAAGACAGGACAAAGTTGGGGGCAGGGAAGGAAGAAAGAACAAGCAAAAGCAGGACGATGAAGCCCTTGCTTTTCAATCATCTTCTGCCTAAGCAATGAAATTAGGCATTAAGTCTTTTGTAGCTTGCAGACCTACTCATTAGGTCAGGCTCTCATCTACCAGAAACTGGCATAGATTCCACCTAAACCCACAAAGTATTTCTCTGGAAGTCAACAACTTCTTCCCATCTACATTCAAGAGGACACATCTTGCGTCCCATTTCACATCTGATCTCTGTTCTATGGAGCACATGGGGCTGCAGTTAGACTGGAAACAGAAGATGTTAAGAGTCATCTGGGGTTTGGAAGAAGTCCTACTTGCACCAAGAAAGCCTATCACAGATAAATCCTACATAACCAGAGAGGAGCAGCTTCTTCAGAGTGAAGATGGGCAAGTGGCTTTGTAGGGGATGCTTTCAGAGGGGGAGCATGGGTGGCAGCACCCCATGTCCTATACTGAAGAAGAGGAGGGAGGAGGTTTTTGCAGGGGAGTAGCTCGAGAAGAAACACACATTTCTCCAGCGTCCCTGTGCTCCGCCAACCTCTCACACTTCTGCCGAGCCCCATCGAGGTGTGAAAGTGTCAAACAGCTGAGGTTTGACACTTCCAGCAATGCCCCGAGCAACATGTGCGTGGGCAGGCCTTCCCAGGCTAAAAAAAGCACAAGCAGATGAGTTAGAGGAGGGAAGGAGCAGAAAGCCACCTCCTTAGCAGGGACATGGGTTAGTCGTGGGCGCAGGCAGGCAGGCGAGCTGGCATTCAGAGAAGCAGAGATGCTACCAGTGCAGAAAGAGGATGGGAAAAAAAAATAAAATAATCACAGCATCCCAACAGGGTCTTCAAACAATTACAGTGGTGTCTCTGGAGGGGAGATAGTTAAAACCAGAGTAAAGGATCACACTGATGCAGTGCCGCAGCCTGGGAGCCTGCAGGTTGGACAGGAGTGTCATGGGTTAGCTTCTACTCCCTCTGACCTCCCAGTGCTGTTTCAAAAGCTTAGAAGTGACAACTCACATTGAGCCTGTCAAAGAGGTCATCTGCTGGGTCCTTGTTCTTCATGAACAGCTGCAGGTTCTTGAACACCTAAAGAGGAGGAAAGGATGGCCCTGGTCAGGGACAAGGAGAAAATTCCTCCCAGACATCTCCCTCATCTCCATCTGCTTCCTCATCCAAATAGACTCCGATCCAAACTCATGGTAGGATGTGTACTACACACCATCAACCTTCTCAACTTCAAGGACTGACGCTGGGATCTGAAAACCACTGATGCCACAGGTTGGTTTTCCCTCATCTCTCCTATTCCTGGCACTCCAGTTTCCCCACAAACATGATTAAAATCATCTATCTCATGGGTAAAGCAAAAAATAAAATATCGATGAGGACAGTTCAAGTCCTAATGCCCACCAGTCAACTGAGGATGCTCCAGCAGGAGACAGGATTTCTCTCTCAAGGTTCATGGGCTAGAACAACCTTGAAAGCCCTAGCCCAAAGTTTGTCCCGCTTCTCCAGGACAGGGTCAGCATATGCATGTCCTCATCACCCAGCACTATCGTACCTCATGTGCATGCTGCCATTGTGGTGTTATAGCACAGGAGGCATCCTTGCAAGAGGTTTCAGGTGCAGATTTGGGACTGATGAGCACTGAGTGAACGGAGTCGCCCAGCTAACCCAGCACAAAATTGCCATGTCGGCCGCTGCCTGCATCTCTGCCCCACTTACCAGCTTCTCCACTGACACTTTGTTGTAGTAACGGATGGAGTCTTTCCCAAGGAAGTCAAACTCTACCACATGCTCCTGCCCATCCAGCTTGGGGTGCAGTTTGATGTGCTCCACGCGTAGGGAGCAGCAGCCAACTGTGTCCGCAGTCTCCCCTTCCTCCTTCTCATTGCCAGCTCGCAGGGCCAGCTGGAAGGAGACAGCAAGCCATCCATCCCAGCCCACCTCAATTCCCTTTTCCAAGGTTATTGAAATGAATGTGGACACCAGGAGGGGGGAAAAAAGCAAGCTTCCTCAGGACAGTACCTCAATCAATGGCTACTGGGACCCTGGTGGAAACCAAGCAGTGACCGCCTCCAGCAGGAGATTATTTCACTGCCTAAGGAACCCTAAAATATCCCCTCAGAATAAAGTTATCCAGCTCTCCAGTGGGGGCTTTGACATCATTCAGAGACACAAATGCAGGTAAAGTCCAGGAAGGACAGTACAGCTCCTGCACCGCCACACAACTGCATCCTCAAACAAGCATCAGCGATTAGTAGGAGTCACTATCCTCCATGATTATTGCCAGATGCCCCATGAGAAACAACCCTGGCTAGTACAACCAGCAGACACAAAAATAAATGCTATGGGTTGGGGTGAATCAGGTAAGCTAAGCCCAAACCTCACCAGGGATGGGGGACCCGAGGGCCAGGGTAAGGCTACAGATACCTTATCAATGAAATAGAGGGCCACTGCTCTCTGCCGCTTCTTCATCTCCTTGGACTTCCAGTCCGCTCGGTACTGAGCACGGATTTTGTGGACAACATCCTTTAAGCGCCGGGCTACCTCATACTTCTGCCAGTCTTTCTCACCCTGAAAAGACAGGCTAAAACCCAGTGCCCCATCTTCCCTCCATCCCCACCAGTTATATCCTGTTCTGGGAACACCCCTCCAGCATCTAAATACTGCTCAAACACCACTGTTTTCTTGAGAAAAAAAAAAAAAAAATCCATGAAGTGGAAAAATCAGAGCAGGAACAGCTCATCTAGGGTTTCTGTGCCCTCTGCTGGCTGTGCTCGACTTGGCCAGGATCCCAGGTCTGAGCTGCTCCATAGTCTGGAGGTGTCTTCCACCAGCTAGCAGCCAGGACCCAGCAAGTGAGAAGCCAAGTGGTCAAGCGCTGCACAGCCATGGCCGCTGCTGCTTGGACATCACCAATGTGGACTGACACAATGCACTTGCTCGATTGTGCCCAACTTCTATCCAGTGTCCTTATTTGCTTTGAGGACTGGAAATGCTTTAAATCACCTTTCCCTCTCCCCCTAGTGCTGATCCCACCTCCCCCTAACCCTCCATTTACTGGCATAAATGGATTCAACCCCATAAACTCTGGTCCCTGTGGACCCTCTCAGCCCCTGCGGACCCTCTCAGCCCCTGCGGACCCTCTCAGCCCCTGCCTGGCTTTAAACACCCTTCCCTGGAAAGAACATGAGCAGCACAGCACGGGGTGGCTATGCCAGTAACAATCCATCCCCCTGGAATAGGCTTGATACTTAATAATCACCTCTTCTTTTCCCCTCACCACTCAATTGCACACCAATTAATTTAGTTTACCCCCTCTTTTGGGGGGGGAGAAAACACAATTACATTTTTGTTGATGTGCCACATCTCTGCTTTCCCCTGATCTTTCCACCTGACAAAAAGCCCATAGCCCGACAGGCAACAGCTCTGCCTGAACAGCAGCATCACTCCAACCTTCAGCTTGGAGCTGGGGTTCAGCATGATGTACTTCAAAGCGTTCTGGATGTTTTCTGTCCACGAGGCCAGCCAGGTAACCGTGTTGTCAAAGCGCACCTCCTTCCACTTGTGCCCTGCTGGAGGCTCAGGAATCTTAGAGTCCCTGTGGGCAGAGCACGGTTACAGCCCTCAGGCCATGAAGGAGAAAGAGGTCATTAACTCAACTGCTTCTTCAGAGTGAGCCGAGGATGGTCACCACACTGCAGCATTACTTACAAAAAAGACACAGCCCGCCCAAAATTGCTCCACAACATGATCAGGTCCTTATTTGAATGCTGGGGACAACAGGAGAACTTGCTGGGCTGGTGGGGAGTGCTTTGAATCAAGGCCACAAGGTCTTCACACGGGTGGTTTAAGACCAATCCAACCCATGTAACTTAGAGGGCAAATGCTCTTAACCCAGTCACTACTTTTCCTCCCTCCAGTGAGTATCCTGATGTTTCCAGACAGCATGAGGGAGCCATAAAATGAGGAGGAATGGCTCGTTTGGAAGAGGAGCACAGGAGAAGGAGTAGAGAGTTGTCCCTTCTTCAAGCGGGCCATAGGAGTACTGTGGTATTTGCAGTGGATGTCAGGTGAACAGTGTGGGCACCAGTGAGAGATGGGAGCTGCTGACCAGCTTCCTGGCCACTGTACCTCCACAGAGAAACTAAAAGTCAGATCTAACTGCAAAACAGACATTTGAAGGTGACAGAAGGGCTCCAGTGAGTTCAAGCCTCAGGGTGTGCAGATCAGTGATTGTAGGAGATCAAACCCCCCGGCAGCTCCAGGTAGAGGAAGCGTGCCGCTCACCCCAGTCCGAAAAGCAGCCCCATGAGCTCAGCTCTTCTCAAGGCAACTCACTTGCTGCAGTTGATGATAACATCTTCTGGCATGATCCTCTTCTTCAGCATGCCCATCTTGGGGTGGTCACCACGGCCACGGAAAAGCCCCGGTGGCTCAGTTTTGAAGTTGCCTATCTTCTCACGGTGCCCATCAAGGATGCAGTACCCATACTCTTCCTGGATCTTATCCGCCTCCTCCTTCAGTTTCTGAAACAAGCACCATTCCACAGGATAAAACCAAAACCCCATGCCTGCCTATCGCTACCCTCCTTTCCCTGCAGAAAGAAAGGCTGGAAAGGCAGAGCTCAAAGGGTTGGAGGAAGAGGTGAGCGTGGGTTCAAGCCCCCTCCCAACAAATGGTGCATCGCCGCCCGCTTTGCAAACCCTCACAGTAACGCTGTCCCAGCACGATATGCTGATGGAACAAGCCTGTGTGCCACCAGCCCCTTAGCAAGGTCCACCATCCTCTGGACAGGATGCCAAACCATGGTCCGAGGATGACTGGTACCCTGCAAAGCAATGAAACCTGCAGCATCTGCAGATAAACTTAATGAAGAGAGGTGTGATGGTCATGGAGACAGAGTTGATCCAAAGAAGTCCTAGGTCAGGGCATAACACCAGGAAAGGAGACAAGTAGGAGCCAAAATACCCCAAGCTGGTTCCAAAATATATCAGCCAGTCCCAGATGTCATTGGAAACAGTCCTCACCTGCTTCTCCTCTTTGGAGAGTGCCTTCCGTGCCTCACTTTTGTTCACAAAGTACTTGTGGATCTCCCTGAAGTCGCACTTGTCCAGGTCCTTGATTATCTCCTGCTCCTGTGAGGTCATCTCCTGAGCAAGAGATAAGTGGGGCTGGGCAAAGCTGGGAGGCAAACCCAACTCCACACAGAGCTGCTGCCTATGTCCCTCCTTCACAGAAAAGGAAACGGAGACCCGTATGCCAGTTCTTCAGAAAAATCAGAAGGAAACAGCCACCTTCAGCTATCCCAGCCACATCCACCCAAGGGCAGACAAAGCCACCGTGGCAGGAGGCCAGTTTGCCTCTGGGCATCTGAGCCTGCAGCCACAGAGAAGCAAGATGCAGCCAGTTCTGTGGTGGAGCAACCTCCAACCTCTGCTGTGGAAGCAAGCGGTCTCCAAGCATGACAACAAGCAGCCTGCAGAAGCAGCACTGAAGGTATCTGGGAGCACGTAAACTTGCCCTAGTAGGGGTCTTGCTTTTATTTGGGGACTGAGCTGTGGCACTACGAGACCATGAGGTTAATCCTTCAGAGGGACACATGCCCCAAAGTCTTTGTGAAGCTGTTTGCAAGACCCAGCACCTGCTTTTTAGTAGCATCACTAAACCTCAGAGGGAGCACAAGTGCCAATGAGAAGCCCTCAAGGATGCTGCAGAGAGCAAGCCCCAGCCCGAACCCACAAGAAGCAAGGAAATAAATCGTATCATTTAGAATCTCATAATCATATGATTATAAATAAAGAATTTAGCCACAAAGAAACCCCATATTTTCCATCCCACACCACAGCCTGGGGATAACAGGTTTAATGCTGAGCATTTAATGCAGAGGATGGACAGCAAGGAAGCCCTCGCAGGGAAGGTACCTTCCTCCAGTCATTGAAGAAGTTGTTCTGGAAGATCTCCTTGGTCGTGTATTCATGATCGAGCATTTTGGCGTAGAAGGTGGCAATTTCTTCTGTGGCCAGGCTCAGCTTCAGGGGTTTGCCTAGGAAGAAAGAGGACCTTTAGCATCGGTTATGGGGACAGCCCAACCCCGCAACCACAGACAGTTGTTCAGCGAGTCCCCGTGCTCACCAGAGTACCAAAATAAGGACAAGGGGTGAGAACAGACACTGGCAAGATTTCAGCACCCCGCTGCACCAGGCACAACCTCATCTGCAGACCAATGCTCAGAGCACGTGACACCGCGGGATGCTACCGTGGCCCATCCGCAATCACACACTTCATTTTCTTTTCCAGGAGAGTGGAAATCCTGATTTACATTAAGGTCACTGAGACACAGGGCTTTCAGCAGCCACCATGCTGTGATGAGTCCCAAATTAATGGCTCCACAGGACAACACAGAAAGGTTTGCTTTCTGACCATGATCACTTCAGGACCGCACTGAATAGCCAGGATCCCACTCGGAGAGGTTTCATCTCAAATGCTTTCCCATGCAGATGGAGCAATCGTGGGAAGCTCAAAGCTGAGATTTGTGCAACAGAGATGCAAGAGCCTCTCATGGTTGTCCAGTGGGTCTTGGATCATTCCTTGGAGACAGCAAAGTCATCATCCTCTCCTGAGCTTTTTGGCTAGAGCAATGAAGTTCAGTAAAGCCAAGGAACAACTTGACTCTTCCTAGGAAACCAAGACTTTGAAATAGCTTTCCTAGGCACCCTGCAGGAAAAGCACCCTGCAGGAAAAGCACCCTGCAGAGCTCCAGGGGATGGTTCAATCCTGCCTGCACTCTGTTTTTTGGGATTCCTGACTTCCACCTGAACTGTGGGGCATGGTGGGTCACAGCTTTATAGAATCACAGAATCTTCATGGTTGGAAAGGACCTTGGAGATCGAGTTCAACCATACACACACACAAAAAAAAAACCCTACAATCTCTGCCAATAGAGCATGCCCTGAAGTGCCAAATCTACACGTTTCTTAAAGACCTCTAGGGATGGTGACTCAACCACCTCCCTGGGCAGGCTGTTCCAGTGCCTGACCACTCTTTCAGTAAAGTAATTCTTCCTAATATCTAATCTAAACCTCCCCCACTGCAACTTCAGACCATTTCCTCTGGTCCTGTCATTATTCACTTGGGAGAAGAGGCCAGCACCCACCTCTCCACAACCTCCTTTCAGGTAGTTGTAGAGGGCAATGAGGTCTCCCCTCAGTCTCCTCTGAGGGGGAGCCCCATGAAAATCTACATAGCAGTAGACATGTAGACATGTCTACATGACAATCTACATGTCTACATGACAATCTACATGTCTACATGACAATCTACATGCCCCATAGCAGCCCCATGACAATCTACATAGCAGTAGACATGTAGACATGTCTACATGACAATCTACATGTCTACATGACATCTACATGCCCCATAGCAGCCCCATGACAATCTACATACACCAGCTCAGCTGTGGGCCCTTCCTATTTGGTCTTGTTGCCTGTCCACAACCACGTTTTCATCCAGGAATGGTGCCACCTTTTAGCAAACAAGCCAACATCACCCAAGATCCCAGGCCAAAGCCATCACCCCAAATGCACAGAACACATAGATGGGTCTTCCAACATCTCCGAGGGCACAGAGCAGGTCCAAATCCTCCTCATAGATGCAAAAAGTCTCTAACAGCCCCATCTATGTCCCAGCAGTGCCCTCTGGTGACAGCATTGCCAGACACCTAATTTCTCAAATTGGCCATATTTTTTTTTTTTTTTTTTTTTTTTTTTTTTACCTTCTGTAAAACCCCCCCAAGGAATAGCAAGCCCCAGTGAGATGGCTGAGGAAGTCCAAGACCCCATGGGACTGCAGTCCCCTCTGATCTCCAGCATCCCTTGATCAAGTCCCAAGGTCCTTCTTGCCTCCTTCCCTTGATCTGTCACAGAACAGTTCAGGGAGCGGGAAGAAAACAGCCCAGCAGGCACAGTGGGAAACCAAGGAGGACAACAGAGACCTGGATCTGTCCTGCCGATCTCTCAGCCCCTTCACTGATGCACTGAGTTGCTGTAAGGCAATGCATGGTGGCCCTGGGGACAATATGGGAACCTGTGACCAAGAGCTTGGAGCAATCCAGCAATGTCTTGGAGGGCAACTGGTGTGTCAGTCACAGAGGCCATGGGACAAGCAAACTGCAGCTCTCAAAAACAAAAATCACATTTTTTCAGCTTGCAGGGAAAACATGACCTAAAGCTCAAACCCAAAAAGGTATCTTAGTGAGAAAATATTGTTTTGTTTTGTCTCCAGTCCATCTTCACAAGAGGTACACAAGGACTTCAGGCAACAGCATCAAGATACATTCCTTCCCCTCAAGAAACTCAGGGTCCAGCCCCACCACTGCATGTCCTGCAGCCAGAACAGGCTGTGAGAAGACATGCAAGTCCCAGAACAACACATAGCTGCATTACAGCACCCCAAAACCAGCTGCAGGAACCCTCACCCTGTCCCAGGGTGCTCTGCATGGAGGGGATGCACGAAGCACCCTGCAACTGTCAGGGGCTCATTAGCTCCCCAACAACCCCGTAATTCCTACCACATGCAAAACCCTCCAGCTTTAACCCACGGTTCAGGCTTTTATACAGTGGGATATTTAGGCCCTTTAATAATTTGTGGTCTGCAATACTTCCCCCTGCCCCATACAAGAGAAGATACTGTCTCTTTAGCCAGGCAGAGGATGACAACTCACACCCCAGGTCCCACCACGAGGCAGACGTACCATCATAATAAAACTGCACATCATCAGGCAGCGGTTCATAGAGGGGGGCGAAGTAGGGTCCTCTGTGCTCCAGTTGCATCCACTTCACCCCATCTTCTTTCTTCTCCTCTTCCCACCTGGGACAGACGCACAGGGACCAGTGAGAGCATCCCCACCCAGAAGTCTGGGAGCTTCTCCCAAAGTCACACCAGGGAGATGCCCTGTGAGCAGCGAGGGCTGCCACAAAACCTGGGTGAAACCCTGTTGTCTCTACTACTGCCTCAGTTTCCCCACGCTTTCAAAACAAGGAAGGCTGTGATGCAACCCAGGGAACGGTGCCTTGAGGAAGGGGACAGGCTCAGTGCAGTGAGATGGGGAAATACAGGGGGAGAGCAAAAGGATGGAGGGGTCAGCCAAATCCACAGGGACAGAGACCCCACCGCTGAGCCACAAACATTGCTCAGTTCACACCAAAGAGGCCTCAAGGACTAAAACACTCATCCCTTCCCTCCCCAGACCTCATCGCATTTTTCTTTTTTTTTTTTTTTTTTTTAAGAAAAGGCACACAAAAAAAGCTCCAGAGGAGAAGCTCACACCACATTTGCAGCTAGGAGACCACCACACCACACTATTTATACCTATGATCTTAATGCAAATAAAATCTTAAAGCACCTCTCCTGCCTGCAGAGCAATTAGGATTTTAAAGTCACCACAACCTTTAGCTGAGAAATGATGAATTTAAAAAAAAAAATTTAAAAAAGGGGAAAAAGAAGGAAAACACCCACCCTTAAGAGCAGAGGAATAACATTTAAGAAAGATAACCCAGACCAGGGGTTGGAGAAGCATTTGCTGATGGCAAGGCATGGGACCGGCAAGGGATCTGCACCCTGCGGCTCAGCACCAGCCAGGCAGACACTTGCCCTTTAACCCCAATATCACCGGGAAAACACGGATTGTTGGGAAAACACAGCAAGATTTCACGCCAGGGAAGGAAATAAACGCTGTGTTTCTAGCTCAGCGGCGCCCCGGAAGTATTTCGTACCTCTCTCCGCCGTATGGGAAGTGGGGTGGAATAAATCAATTGCATCAAAAGGTGCATTGTGCCAAGAAAATACAGTGGGAGGTGGGGTAAAGATATTAAAGAAAAAAAAAATAATCAAAAAGCTACAGAAATCTTGGCTGAAAGCAACTCAGAGACAGGCAGATGGGAGGGTGATTTTTGGCGTGCTGTAAGTGCTCCGATTCTCCTCCCAAACCCACGCGATCCCCCCTCCCAGCAGAGCATCACCCACGCTCACCTGCTGCAGCCCCCTGAACCTGGACGGAGGCAAAGTGGGGTGAGCCGGGGTGGACGGACCCCACGGCCGAGAAACGAGGAGGTGAGACGCCGGTACATGCCACCGACCACCCAGAGAGACAGCGAAGCCGGTGATGGATGCCCAGGTCACCCCCAGCATCCTGCCCTGGCACCTCGCTACCCACTGGGGCATGGTGGTGGTGGTGCCCACGGCATTGCCATGACAAGCCACCACTTTTGTCCAAGCAGTCCAAGTTGTGGCACTTCCCCACGTGCCAAGGCAGCACGGCCTTATGGGAAATGTAGTCCTGCACATGTTTCAGGGCAAAATTGCTGCAAATCCAGCTGATGCTACCTACCGGCCTCTTGCCTCCAAGCCAGGCTCCAGCCCCCCCAAATAAGGCATTACTTAGCAAAAAAGCCACAGAGTCCCACTTTTCCTGCCACCCTGTGCCCCACAAAATCTGTCCTAAAGGCTCAGGCATCCATGGGCATCCCTGTCTGGGATAACACCGTAGCAGCTCCCCACCGCCCAGGTTTGCCACAGGCTCCAAAGCATCCATCCCCCTAAATGCTCCTTCTCTGCCCCAAATATTGGGGTGGTCTGGGAGAGAGCGACACCAAGTGGCTAAAGCTGCCACTCTCTGCCACCTTAAAAAAAAAAAAAAATTAAAAATACAGCATCCATCAGCCTCGCTCATACACCCTTTCCCAATGCTCTGCTACCAAAAATCTCGCCTGGATCATCCAAAAACTGCTGCAAAGGGGAAAAAAAAATAAATTGCAGCTCCTTTATATCCTCTACAAGTCCCCAGTATGGCCCCTGCTGTCTTGGAAGCTGTTTTATCACAGCGGGTTGTGGAGATCATCTCCTTCCACCAGCCACAAGCATCTCCCTTCCCTGGGCACCAGCAGAGCTATTTCAGGAGGAATATATATTGTATATTCTGTTATAAGAATAAAAAAAAATAAATGTACATGTACTATTTTGTATTCAGGACCTTCCCTTATCTCTCACCCACTTTCTCCTGCCAAGAGTGCTGAGTTCAAGGCTTAAGAAAATACAGCAGAGCAGTTAAAAATAGTAATAAAAAAAAGGAGTTTTTTCACAGTTTTACTCTAAAAAATAAAGCTAAAACCCCAGTTGCATCAGTGTTAGACCTGCCCACAGGCCAATGCAACACAGGACACTTACCATTTCCACTTGTTTTCTGCCTCTTTCTTTTCTTCTTCTTTCTCCTCCTTTTTAGCCCTTTTGTTGTTCTTTTCTTCTCCTTCTTCCTTAGATTTCCTTTTACGGGTTTTCCCCGTGGCCTTCTCTTCGCTCTTCTTCCCCTGCTCTTTATTTTCCTCCTTTGGCTTTTTCTCCTTGATTTTCCGTTTTTTCTCTTTCCCTGGCACATCTCCCTTCCCTGCCTCATCCTCCTCCACCTCCTGTCCAACCTCCGTGCTCTGGGTCTCTCCCCACCCTTCACCCCCTTTCTCATCCACCTTCTCTTCCTCCTCCTCTACTCTTTTTCCATCTTCACTTCCCTTTCTCAGCCCATCTCCCTCCTCCAGTCCCTCTCCCACTCCTTCCTCTCTTTCCTCATCTGTCTTCTCCAGCGCTTGCTCCTCTTCAAACATTTTTTCCTTCTTTGTTTTCTTCTTCCCCACTTTCTCCACCCCCTCTATTTTCACCTTCTTTTGTGTCTCTGCTTTCCCCTTCTCCTGCTTTTGCCTTCCATCACCCCGTCCCTGGGTGCTGCTGCTCCCTCGCTTGGGTCTGCCCTGTCCCCTTGCCCGATTCCTGCCCCCATTAGCACCCCCCTCCTCCTCGATGCCCTCCATCACATCCCCAGGGCTTTCCTCAGACTCATCCTTCTTGCTCCCTCCTTTCCTCAGCGATCCCTTTTCCTGCTGCTTCCTCTTCTCTTGCTTCTTCTCTCTTTCTTTTTTCCTTTTTGAGTTTCGGGCATCCCCTTCCTGC
Organism: Alca torda; assembly: GCA_008658365.1. NCBI lineage: Eukaryota > Metazoa > Chordata > Aves > Charadriiformes > Alcidae > Alca > Alca torda. Next base: position 163,151,504 of record CM018077.1, read on the forward strand.
TGCGGGACAGGGGGGTCCAGCTCCTTCTCCTCATCCTCCCTCATAGCAGTAACCCCCACATCCATCTCCAAAGCCCCAGACTCTCCAGAAAGGGATGGAGCCCCACCAGCAACACCATCGTTTGGCTTCGGGACCTGTGGGAAGAAGCCAGAAGGGAAGAAGGGTTGAAGCTGGGAAAGGAGAGTGATTATCCCAAAGCCCAGGTGCATGAAAGAGGTGCTCAGGGATGTTCCCCCTGCAGGACTGTGTCTGGGGGGTGATGTTACCCCTCTATTTCCTACCCTAACTCCAGCCTTGGTTGCTGAGAGCTGCCATCCTGCTGTGGGTCCCGCTCTCCGAGGTTTGCGCTGTGACCTACAGCAAAAGCACAGCCATTTCTCACCACACTGGTGAGCAGCAGCCTTGACATCTTACACGCAAAAATTAGGTGATTGCTCCCAAACAAGCCCTCGTTTCCCTTTGAGCATGGGAGCACCTTGGGTTCTGTGGCAAATGGAGATATCCCAAAGCATCAGTGACTGGCCCCCATAAGAATAGGATGGCCCCAGGTTGCAGCTTACAGGATGAGGAAGCTCAAATGAGCAGGACCACAAGGTCCTCCCAAGGAAATGTCCCCAGAGACATCTCTGACCAGAGAAGGGGACAGGTTTGCAACGTTTGGCAGCACCAACAGAAAGCAGGACAGAGATGGCATCAGGCTGAGCATTGTGGACACACTGGAGGAGAAGACCTTGTGACAGAGCACCTCTCCTGGGGCTACAGGGACAGTCTCCCCCAGTCCTTCCCAAGAAGGCAGCCTGAGCTGTACAACAGGGAAGGACACAGCCTCAACAATGCAACGAGCTGCAGGACCAGGATTGTCTGTATCCATGACCTCCACCATCAGCAATATGGGTGGAGAATGCAGGAATGTTTCCCTGGTCAGCAAAGCAGTCAGGTGGATTTGGGGGATTTCTGTGGGACTTGCAAACATTACAAAGCACCGACCTGCCCCTATAAAATACTTTCTCCCAAACCTTCTCCAAGCCAAACAGGAAGTTGAGAACGTCATCTTTGAGTTGCTTATGTTCCAGAAAAGCAAAGCAAGAGATTAACAAGGGAATAGCAAGCACAGCCTAAAACCAAGCCAGATTGAGCCTACGTCTACATAGGGTTGAGGTGAAACTTGCGGCTGTCCCTGTTGGGTCATGGCCACCTCCCAACCAAGTGAAATGCCCGCCAGGCTGCAGAGCATCACACCCCCAGCTTGTGATCAGCACCACCACAAAAATACCCAACTTATCCAGGCCAGCAGGTCAGGGCAACCACAGCCACATTCCTCCAGCCCATGCCAGGCAAGCTTGGAGCTGAACCCAAGGCCCTTGGCACCCGCCCATGGGTCAGACCCATTGCATGCCTTTCCCCAGCTCCTGGCACCTCTCAGCAGGACCAGTTTGGAAGCATGGCCAGCTGCCTGATGCCACCCAGGAAGGTGTTGGGAAGCCAGGTTTCTCCATCCAAGGAGGGTGGCAACAGCTCTCCTGCACATCCAGGTGAGCACAAAAAGAAAAGAGCCACAATTTCTGCTTTTAGCCAAAACGTCCTGTAGACATAGTTTCTGCAAGGGAAAGGGAGATTTTTGGCCCTTTTCTAACAGATCATTTAGGGCTGATACTAAATTACCAGGCTGTGGGACACCAGAGTGACACAGGGCTCAAGAAAGCCTTCAAGACTGCTTGGGATGGGTACAACAAGTTCTCATAAAAAATGGGGGCCGGATGGTTTTTCCACACAGCCGGAACACACATTACACAATATCCACTAAACTCATTAGGGCAAACAGCTCGGCAAAATATGCTCAGCCCTTCCAATCTCATTAACAGCCAAGTAGATTCATGACTCAGAAGGCAAAGTCCTACCACCTCTTTGGGATCGGCTCCTTCACCAAAAGGTCTTATTAGAGGCCTCTCACTGGCCATGAAAGCCCCTGCCTCTAAGAGGCAGGGAGGATTAGCCTGTTACGGGACAAATTTATGAGTTCAGCTTCATATCTCTGCCCAGATCTAGCATGGGGCGAGAGAAAGAAACACCCTTTTCCCAGGCCTTGTGAGGCTGGTTGTCCCCACTAGCATTTCCCCACCGCCTACCTCTGTATTTATGTAGGTATGTGCATCTGAGCGATCGCGCCCTGCTGACTTGAGCATCCTTGGGGAGGTTGGATGGGGCCAGGAACCTCCCTCTCCACCCTCAATTCCCAGGATGGAGCCTCAAATTCCATTTGTGATGTTTTTGGCAAGCTCTAAAATCACTGAAGGTACCAGGATGTGGCAAGCTCCCCAGTGAAGGCATCAGCAGCAGGGTGGTCTCAGTGATACAGGAGGGAAAACCAGGGCTGTGCAACCCCATGGCAAGAAGAAAAAGGACCAATTTCCACTTCTCTGGGCAAAAAGTATTCAAAAAGTAGCCCAACTTACCTTGAAGAGTCTTTCAGCCCCACAGATGGCCCTTGGTGGAGGGTTGATTTGGTCTGAAAGATATTAACAGTGTTGATCTGGGGGAAGTTAGCTGGCATGGGTACCCCACCAGCAGCATCGTCCCCAAGCAGCCATCCAGCCCCTATGATTGCAGCCAACTGGGCCGCAGTACACATGTCCCATTGACATTACCTTGCCTATCCTCAGCCACCTTGGCTAGAAACCAGGAGCCCAAAATGGCAGGCTTTTCCAAGTATGAGAAGAGCTTTGAGGTTTTATGGGGTTGGGAAATCCCTGTCTTACTTCCGACAACACCGAAAAGGTATTTTATAAAGCAAATACATGAAAACTATCACCCCTCCTCAACCACCTACTCACTAGATGTGTTGCTGCTATTGAGAACACTGGCCCACAACAGCAGAAGGGACAGGAGGGCTTCAAAACAAAGATGCATCAAATGACAGCTTATGTACATCCACGCCAGCTTGGTCCTTAGAAGATTAAATGACCCTTGTAGCAGATGGCAAGCGGGAAAGAGAGGCGGGGGGCAAAGCCACAGGGTGGGAAATACAACAGGGGTGAACAGAGGGCAAGGAAGAGAAGGGCAAGGAGAAAGAAAAGCAGAACATAGGGAAAATAGGGACAGGATGTAGAAGAAAACGAGCTTAGAGGGGACTCAGAGCCCTAAGAGCTGACCCATGGTGGCCACCAGAAACATTATGACACTGCAAGGTTGTTTTCAAAGCTGAAGCCAGGTTCTTCTGCTCCTGGCTGAGCAAGGCTATGTCTAACCATGCAGCACACTGAAACCCCATCCCAGCTTCACCTGATGCTTGCCAAGCATCAAGGCTCTCGTTATAAATTCTGACTTCCCCAAGTTTCTCTTTCAAAGGCTTTCAAGGGAGGCCAAAACCACACAGGGATTTTTCTTGAAAGCTGCTGCTGAGAAGCTGCTGGGTTAACTCATTAAGGGGAGGGGGGGGGCGAAAAACAAAACCTTGAGTTAATTATAGGTTGGTTATGGCAATATACACTTTCGTTCCCTGGGAATATGCCTGCTCTCATATTCACAATCCTTCAGCCACTGTCAGGAATCAGGTTGGTAAATTCAAGAGCAGCCAGCCACGACCTTCCAAAAAAAAAAAATTCCTGCATGCAAATGCCTGGCGCTTGCACCAGGAACACCGACAACACCAGGACACCAGCCGCAGGCAGCCTTGGGGGGTTTCAAGGCTGCAGCTCCGATCGCATCCATCCAGGAGAGTTTGCTGCCATTTCAGACGCTGCAGGAGGAGGGTTGGAGACTCATCATGGGGAAGGGAAAAAGCATCTCTGCTGGTTTTACACACCAAGATGACAAGTGCAATAAGTTAATGTGGGCAAAGCAAAATGTAGGGGGAATCAGCCAGGATTCTCAGCATCATCGCAAGAACAGGGAATGATTTTCTTGGGATGAGCAGGGAAGACCAAATGCCTCAGAACGGGACACTGCCAGGATGAGACCAATCCCAACCTCGTGCTTGAGAAGTGATGGAGTCACCCACATCCTGGTGCTCCCCATTAGCACCAGTTCATGCTCTTGCTCCAACACCAAAATGTGATGGATTCAACCCCGATGCCACACGCATATGAGCTTCTGGCAATTTATTCCTTAATTTAATTCAAGGTGCTCAAAGGATCCCTTTTAGGGGCTTGCACACAACCACAAGTTATAGGACACCAGTCTCACAGCTCCCTTGAGAGGAAACCACATGAGTGCTCCTTAGTCCTTCGTTGCAGAGACCACCACGTACCAATCCAGATGCATCTCCTTCCTCTGCTTGGATCCCATCCCGCAGGCTCAAGCTGGGACCTTTCCCTTCTGCAGCCTCTTGCTTTAGAGAGCTTCTTGGCCAAAAAGGAGGGGGAGAAAGAACGCAAGTTTTTCCCAGTTAAAATACTTTTTTTTTTTTTGATAATCAAAGCAGCCCAAGGAGAGCAGTGTTGGACACAGCACTCCTATGCACAACTGGGATGAACCCAGATGGGGAACCTCAGCATAGCAGGGCACAAGCCCCACTGATGCTATCTCCTCCCTAGTTGCCACCATCAACCCTCCCATTCAGCCAAGACTTACCTGCTGATGACATTTTCCTGCAGTGGCTTCTCCCTGACCTTTGGTGATTTCTTCTTCTTTCCTTTTACCGCAGGGGGCTGCATGACAGGACAGAACAGCGTAAGAAAAAAAGGAAGATCGTTCACTGGGTTTGAAGTCCACAAAACACTGGGGACAGTCACACAGGTCACCCCAATGCCTGGGCATGGCGAGGGCTTGTCTGGTACCTGCACGAAGCATGTCATTTCCTCCAGATCCTTCTTCGCAGCCTTTCTTCTGGGTGCCTTTGGTATCTCCTGCCCCTTCCCAGACTCACTCTTTCGCTTCCTAAGGAAAAGAGAGAATTCACCCCACTGAGGCCAAGCAGGCAGCAAAAACCCCTTGGTGGTGGAAAAAGCCATGGCATGATGCCACACTACCTAACCCTTGTGTCCATCAGGACCAAAAAAAACGCTCCCAAAAGGAAATTTGGATGGATTTCCCTTCTGGCCGCTTCAGGGCTGAGCTGCCCAACAGAGCCAGGTACAGCAAACGTGATAACGTAATGCTGGAGACCCCCCAAAGTCCCCTGTCACGCTCCATGGTACCCACCTGCTACTGGTCTTTGCCCCACTGGCTCTTGAGACCCCCATGGCTCTGTCATCCAGCAGCTCTTCAAGACGCGACACGGGGTTAATGCAGCATCCCCAAGGATGGTCACTGTGACAAGACGGGGACAGTGTGCGGTTGGTAGCACCCCACTTTTGCTCTCACAGGGAACGCCAACAGATGCTCACCCCACAGCTCAACCCTAAGATTTGCAGCTACTCACAGTGTCAAGCAGAACATCAAATGGAAAAGCCTGAGCTGCTGTTGGAGATGGTAAAAATGAACTTGCTGCTAAAATAAAAGCAAAGCTCCTCCCAATTATATATGGATTCACAGCTCCATGTAAGTAGATGGGTGTTGGATTTGCACCCTCAGAACAGCCCAGGATATGCAGCGAGTATTATCTAGGCCCTAATCACACCACAGCAATGCAAAATAATAATAATAATAACAAAGGAACAAGAGCAAAATCGAGATATTTACTCTCCCCAGCAAAGCAAGCAGCTGGGCCACCATCACCCAGCTATTATCTCTCTTCTCCTTCTCATGGCTGGAGCAGCCAGAACCACCCGCACCCCCATAAATAAATAAACAAATAAATAAATAAATCACAATTACCCCTGGAAACTCAAGGCCTCAGAGAGTGCAAGAAATAAAGTACACATTCAAACAATGCCAAGGTGCTCCCCACCCATGAAGAACCTTTACCGTTGAGGAAAAAAGGAGAATTCTCAAGGAGAAAAAGTCAAGCTACAGAACACCATGAGACACCCTGCAAACTTTTCGAGGTGTAGAAAACATGTTGAAAACCTCCATATTTTACCAGCCTTTGCTGAGCCACGAGCACTCACTGATACTGGTGGGACCACAGTCACGCAGTGCAGCAAGACATACTCCCTCAAAGCCACCCAGACTGAAGAGAACCCCACTCCCCACCCAGCTAACTCCCTAATGACAATGCCCCCCTACAGGGAGCTTATTTAAAGACTGCCTCAGCCCTGATTGGAAGCTCCCAGCTCAAGATGCACGCTGGGAAATGAAGTTTTAGCCCAAAAGCTGAATTTGAGGAGAACCTCTAACCAGCACCTCCTTGGCAAGGAGACCACCTAGGGGGAGAATGCTTTGTATGGATCAGATGGAAGATGGGGCCAAACACGTTGGTTTAAAAACAGTGTAGAAAAATCTCCCTTGCCAGGAGACATCCCCCCTGCAATTAAATAATTAAATTAGTCCCAAACCCCAACCTTTCTCAGATGCCTCTTACCCATCAGAGACCCACAGTTGGACTTAGAGAGGTCTTTGAGCCTAGACGCTGGGTGTAGAGCCCAGCTCCTGCAAAGTGCAGCATACTGTGACCCACAACCCTCATCCTGAAGCCCTCACCCATGCCATTCTTCTCCAGCCCTCTTCATGCAGGTGGGTCTATTGCTTTCACCTGCCCACGTTGCCGTCAACCACCTCATCACAGCTGAGCCTCAAAACCATCTCAACCACCCTCAACCTGGTGCAAGCTACCGGGAATGGGCTGATGCAAAGGGATTTCATGGAGGATGAAGAAACATGAGCTTTCCTCAAAAATGCTGGATTTTGAGGCAAAAAAGGGTGTTGAGATCCATGCTGAGTAGCGGGGCCACGCGTTTCCCTGGGAAGATGCTGCCTGGTTTGCGGCCGGGAGCGGAAACCCCTGGAGACAGGGCTGGCTCCGGGAAAGCCTCTTTGATCCCCGTTGCGCCACCTGGGGAAAAAACACCCAAGCCACCTTTCTTGCTGGATGAGTAAAAGTCGTCAAGGGATGGGAGCCAGCCCCAGGGCAGGGAGCAGGAGAGGACGACTTCATGCCGGGGCTTGTTCACTCTCGGCTGCCTTCCACCAACCGGCATATATTTAATTTTCTTCCATTTTCACCCTGGGTCTCGTATAGATTTATTTAGCCCTGATGCGTGCTGAAGGTTTCTCCCAAGATCTCCACGCCAGTTGAGATGTCCATGATGGGAAACGATGGGGTTTGCAGGGTGGCTGAGCTGGGAGAAACCTGTCCCCACCTAAACCAGCTCCAGTTTGCTGATACATCCTACCTAAGCACAACCTGGATTACCAGTTGGGTTGTCTAGTTGGGATGTCCATGATGGGAAACGATGGGATTTACAGGGTGGGTGAGCTGGGAGAAACCTGTCCCAACCTATACCAGCACCAGTTTGCCGATACATCCTGCCCAAGAACAACCTGGGTTAAATATCTTAATAATAAAGATGAATTTTGTACATTTTAATGTATTTTTTTCCCTTTGCAGATACTCTTCTCTGTGGAGGAGATGGGAGCAGGATGGGTCCAACCAGGGCTCTGCGGTGGGGAAACGTGGACCACAAAGCAGGTCTGGCTCATCCTTGGGGAAAACCAGACTGCAAATGGGGTCCCTGCAGGGTTCGGTGACACCGTGGCGAGATGTTGAGGGTCATGTCAGTGACAATATCCCATGAGCTGTTGATGGTAATCAGCTCCCTCACCAGCAGAGGAATAACTACCTTGTCCTACGTCCTCCCCAATGTGCAGACGGTTGTGACCACATGATTAAAAGCATTTTTCTTTGCAAACCACGGCGATATTCACCCAAAAAAGCATGGCCGCCATTCCAGATTAAACAGTAATTCCACCTTTCTATTCCAGCGTCTCCTTTTGGATCGGGAAAACCAAAAGGAAGAGAAAAATCCATACCAACATACTCCCTCCCCTGGGATGGCGCAACCCTTGAAGCCCCCAACAAGAAGAAATAGGCTGGGAAAGGCGGAAATGGTTTAATATATTCAGTTATAAAATAAATTCAGGCACTATAAAAGGTTTAATTTATGCCGGGCTAATTTTTTTTCCCCTCATTAAACAGCTGAATCTGCACAGTGTTCCCCGTGCCCCATTGACGTGAATAGGATTCATCATGCATAAGCGTGGTCTCATTAACTTCATTAGAGAAACGAAGCTAGGTCCCGGTAAAGACTAAAGGAAGCTTTTCCTGGTGACACGCGCCGGTGACAACCCAGCTCAGCATCCCCACGTAGGGTCCCAAGTGCACCTTGGGAATTGGATTTTTCCAACCCCCGGACATTTTTTCCATAAAATTTTGCCAGCTTTAATGCCGTTGCCCCATCCAACTATTATTTTACAAGCGTGATTGAGAGTAAAACCCTGCTGTGCCTCAAAAATGGGGCTCAGGGAGGGGAAAATGGGGTAGGATTTGCCTTTATCTGGCTGGAAAAAAGTAGGAAAATGGAATCTATTTTATTTACTTTGTTATTTTTCGATTGTATTTTGTGTTTTGTAGAGGGCTCTACAGGAGCAGCGTCTAATGGTTATAGCAGGGCAAGGGTGCGGGGATTCCAGATGTTGCAGAATCTCTCCAGCAGCTGTGTGAGCTGCAGTGGCACCATCCAGATGTTGAGGGATATTTTTGGGGGGGGACAGTGAGGAGGATGATGTTGGCGCCACACAGAGGGGAGCAGCCGGGGCACAGCATTGGGGTGGAAAACAGCTGCACCTGACTGAAGTGTGGGTGCAGGGTGTGTGCTGCCTTACTGCAACCCCCCCCCCCCACCACCTGCCACAGCAGCCCAGATGTTGCGGAGGGGGGAAGGTGGGGGTTATAAGGGGCTGAAGTGGAGGTGCGACAGCCCAGATGTGGCCGGGGGGCGCCTGGTTGGAGGTGCGGTCGCCCAGATGTGGCTGTGGGCAGAGCGGACGCGCATCCAGATGTGGTTGCGGGTGGGGGGAGCGCGCGCCCAGCCGTGGCCGTGGGCGGGGCCACCCCCCGCGAGGCCCCGCCCCCTCCCGTGACGTCCTCGGCGTTCTAATTCCCACCGTTGCCACGGGCGACGGCCTCTCCGCCCCGCCCCTCCCCAAGCCGCTCCGGCCCTCTCCCCTCCCTCTCCCGCGCTTCCATTGGGCAGCGCCGCCGCCGATCTTCTCCATTCCCTTCTCCCATTGGTCGCAACCTCTCTCCGCCCCGCCCCGCCGCCCTGCTTATGCCGGGGCCAGCACCGCGATCGCTCCTGCTCGGCGGCGCCCAGCGGCGGGGCTGGGCGGGGGCACGGAGGGGTGAGTGGGGGGGAAACGGGGCTTGAGTCACCCGTAGCGAAAGAGGGGAGAGAGATTTGTGGGGCTGTGGGATTTCGCCCTGGTGGGGGCACCTCTTGGAAGGAAGTTTGGGGGGGTTGGGCCCCCCCCCGGCTGAGGTAACTCTGTGAGGCGGTGGGGGGGGGGGTGGTCTGTGAGGATTTGTGTCGTTTCCCCCCGGCTGAGGTAACTTTGTGGGGGTTTGTGTGCCCCCCTCCCCATTTGGGGTAGTTCTGTAAAGGTGGGGGTCTGGGGGACTTTGTATGTCGTGACCCCCAGCTGGGGTAGCTCTGTGAGGGGGTACTGTGGGGGTTTGTGTCCTCCTCCCCTCCTATCTCGGATAACTCTGTAGAAGGGGTCTGTGGGGGTTTGCCCCCCTCCCACCCCCCACCCCCCTTTAGGGTAGCTTTGCCAGGGAAGGGGGGGTCTGAGGTAGGTCTTGCAAGGGGGGCTGTGGGAGCTTCTTTGTCCCCCAAATTTAGGGTAGCTCTGCAAAGGGAGGGGGGGGATTGTCTGATTGTCTGTGGGGCATCTCTGCAAGGGGGTCTTTAGGGTTTGCCCCTCCCCCCCCCCCCTCGGTTGGGGCATCACTTCAAGAGTGTCTGTGGGGTCCCTCTTTCCCCTAGGATAGCTCTGCAAAGGGGGTTTGGGGCTTTGCCGTCCCCCCTCAACGCAGCTGGGGCAGCTCTGCGAGAGGGCTGTCTGTGTCCCCCGCCCCAGCTGGGGTAGCTCTGGAAGGGGAGAAGTAGGCTGTGGCCAGATGTTGGGGGCTGGGGGGTTTGCAGTATCAGAGGGCAGGGGCTAGTGGGGCTTTAAACCCCCACCCAGGACTCTGAACCCCCCCGCCCTGGGGCTAGCAGGGTGTAGGGTTAGGCCAGGGCAACCAGAGAAGCCCAAGGAGGGGACACTGAGCCCCAGAGCCACCCTGTGGGGTCAGGCGGGAGCCCCCACCTGTGGGCTGACCCCTCTCAACCTGTGGATGCTGTGCACCCGGAGATGATGCCCCCCGAGGAGGAGAGCCCGACTGGTGGTGGGGAAGGGGACAGTGGCCTCGTCCTCCTGCAAGCCTTGAAGAGTGGCAGCACCCGGAAGGTGAGGCACGGCGGTGGGGTGCCGTGGGTGGGGGCAGGATGGCAAAACATCCAATGGGTGCTCCATGGGGCTGGGTATCCCTGGTCCATGGGGATGGTGCAGGTCCATCCTGGCCATCAAACTGTGCTGGGGGTGTCAGGGCATAGCAGGGGAAGGGCTTAATATGTCACAGAAAAGTGTCCAGTAGCTCATCTGTAAGCAGCCCTACAGTACTGTCTGATAGCTCATCGTAGATCGGTTTGAGTTGGAAGGGACCTTAAAGTTCATCTAGTTCCAACCCCCCTGCCATGGGCAGGGACACCTCCTGCTAGACCAGGTTGCTCCAAGCCCCGTCCAACCTGGCCTTGAACACCTCCAGGGATGGGGCAGCCACAGCTTCTCTGGGCAACCCATGCCAGTGTCTCACCACCCTCATAGTCAAAAATTTCTTCCCGATATATCTCATCTAAATCTGCCCTCTTTCAGTTTAAAACCGTTGCCCCTCATCCTATGGCTCACCTCCCTGATCCAGGGTCCCTCCCCAGCTTTCCGGGAGCCCCTTTAGGGATTGGAAGGCTGCTGTAAGGTCTCCCCGGAGCCTTCTCTTTTCCAGGCTGAACCTCCCCAACTCTCTCAGCCTATCCTCACAGCAGAGGGGCTCCAGCCCTCCCAGCATCTCTGTGGCTTCCTCTGGACTTGCTCCAACAGCTCCTTGTCCTTGTGCTGAGGGCTCCGGAGCTGCACACAGTACCCCAGGTGGGGTCTCAAGAGAGTAGAGTGGCAGAATCCCCTCCCTCGCCCTGCTGGCCATGCTTCTTTTGATCATTATCTCTTTAAACTCCTCTATCCCATCTTCCTCCACTGGCTCCCTCTGCAAGCTTCCCAGTGACTCTTTTTAACCAAATTCTCCTATATTTTGGCTTTTTCTCCTTCCTGCCCATAGGAAGATGGTCCAGCCAAGCACTGCCTGTCCCCATTACGTTGCCGTCAGAGGTACCGGGCAGGGTTTTTCTCGCTGACAAACAACTTCTGGGAGCTGCCTGCAAGGAAAGTCAGTGCAACGGCAGCCTGGCTGTGCGTGTGAGATGCGGCCGATAGCTCCACTGGCGTCAACTTGTTTAATTAGTAACAACGGGGTGAAACCAACGGGGATTGTCCTCCGGCTGCCACAACCTGGCTGCTTGACTTTCCCCGCTGTCCCTTGGGTGTCAATCCACTCTTGTAGGGTCGAGGAGGCTTTAAAGAGGACCAACTGTTGCCAGAAAAGATGGGTAAACATGAGGTTTTTGGGGCTGTTAAAGTGCGTTTCCCGCTAGGTCTGTCCCCTGGGAACCAGCTTTATTAGCCTGTCGTGAATTCGCCCTGTAATCTGATCTCTCCTTGCAAGTATATAATTTTCAAAACTTGTTCTTCGGCAGAGCGCTGCGTTTCTGTAGCCCTTTGGGGGAAGAAAAACAAAAGAAAAAACAAAACTAAAAAAAAAATCACCTAAAAAACCCCAAACCCAAAACTCAGCCGGGCTCTAGAGGTGTTTGGGTTTTTTTTTTTTTTCTCCTGAGTGAGTGTTGGGATCACAACCTTGGCTGAATAAGGATCAATCTGATCTTGAGTCACTTGAGCCTGGCCTCTCTGACGGCAGCTAAAGAGGTTGCAACCTTAAACCAGGTTGGAGTTTACCCAGGGCCCTGTCTAAATAGCAGGTGCTGCTTCTGAGGGAAGATTAGCAGAAGGGTTGGGTTTTTTTTTTTCCAATTTATTCTGCATACAGACACATCATTTCCCGTGTATGATCCCTGTTTGGAGCTGTCGGATAGTAGCACAGAGGAGAATAACATAGGAAAATATTGCAAAGCTCAGGAGCGGGGGGAGGAAAACTGGCAGGGGATATGCAGCATTTGTCATAACATGATTACTTTTTTTTAATTAAAAGGACCAAAGCACCTGATTAAATTTCCTATTAACAATATCAGGGGGTTTTTTTATTTAAAAGAAACTATCAATATAGCCTCTTCTACTTTGTTGGGTTTTTTTTTTCACCCTGATGGCATCAGGGGCTGTGGATCTCTGCTCCCTTGCAAGGGGATCCTGAACACTGCCAGAGTTCATGTACTAGGTCTGAAGATTTAATACATCTGTTTCCTGCTGGCACCCTGCCCCGACTCTTATGATGCCCTGTGCCTCCCCCAGCTCCCCCGAGCGCTTCCACACTCCTAAAACTCAAACTCCCAATGCAGATTTTGCTGTTTTAAAAACCCCAATCCCCCAGATTTTTATTTTTTCCCCCCACATTTTATTTTTCTTTCTTCTTCTTGCTGAGCGCATTAGCCAGCAGTGCAGGCACTTCGTTGTGAAATTTAAAACCTTAATCCTCCACTCATTTGTTAAAAGGCTGTGTGATGTAACCATATTCTCAATAAAAGGTTTTAGAGGTTTTAGCTGGTAATGTCTCCCACAGAAAAACAGCTTGCAGTCGGAGTGCTTCATGAGATTAGTTTCATGATAGGGACTTTTATATATAAATAGATGTTCAGGGAAGAAAAACATTTGTTATGACCTACTGGTTGTTTTGCAGTAACAACCCATATTACTTTCTGAAGTGCCTTTGGCTGGCAGGAGAAGGAAATTATCGATAATCTTTTAAAAAGGAGAATTTTAAAGCCTGCCTTTATATGTGGATTGGTTCTCCAGCTTTTATTTTGCTCTCTATCCCACGGGCTAACGTGGCTAAACCAGGGTCACTTGGCCACTTGTCCTGTGCTGGCCTGACTCAAAAAAACTCGTGGGTTGCAAAGTTGCAATAATGCCACTTGACAGCTCTGACTCCATCAAAGTAGCTTTTAGATCAGTGTGCTTCTGGAAATAAAACCGGTGCTCAGAGCTTGATGTTCCAGTTACCTTATTTCTGCAGGAAGTTTTCCAGCTGCTGGATCACCTGTGCGCTTGGAAACATCCCTTTTTTGGGGACAAAACTCTGTTAGGTCATATTTTTGCTCTGGACAGTGGATGAAAATAGGTACCTGCCTATTTTTTTTTTTTTTTGTAGCGGGAGATGTTATAAGCATTTACTGTGTAAAACCTGCAGGGCTGAGGTTGTTCCTGGAGACCATGTGCTCGACGCAGAGGGCTGGGGACACAGATCAAGGGTACCTCTGTTAATGACAGTGGTAGTTTGTGTGTCAGGGCTTCCTAGAGCTGCAGAAACTGTTGTCGTCTTTGGCTGTTCCTTGTCTCTGCACAGGTATTCTGCTGCAGCTTTTACTACAGAGCAAATGTTGATGTTCTGGAGAGTGCCTTGATTGATGCAAGCTGGGTGAATTAGTGGAGAGCAAACCCAGCTTGGACTTGACCAGCTCTCGTGGAGTTGCCCACCTCTGCCTGAGTTACACTTGGTGGCTGGTGCTTGACCTTCCCAAGCACTGATCTCGGGCTCTTCATTCACCGGCTGGAGCTGAAGGCTTCCTGGGTGCAAGCCGTACGATTTCCTTGTACTTTAGCACCTCGTGCTCCTTCATGTGCCGTTTTCTTTAATTACGTTGTGAGTGCAGACTGGTAGTGCTGGAAAGGTTGGTTGGTCACTCGGTGGTGTTGAATGCTCTAGGAGCTCACTTAGTCTGAAGACTGGGGACCTTTAGGGTTAACAGCAAACCATATCCAGCATTGGCATGGATTTGGCATTGCCTGTGAATCGTACGTAAAGGAGTTCCTCTCTGAATAAGAGAACAGTTTGCAGATGGAATGACTCATGATGTCCAAAGGTTGCTGTGGCTCTATCTGGAGGATGGCCCTCATGGCTATCGAGTGTCAAACTGAGATATCTCAGGCTTGTTTTGTAGCCTTGCTTGGCTTTGCCTTTGTCTGCGAAGTTTTTTTTATTTATTTTATTCTGATTGCCAGTTCTCTCTCTGTGTGTAGAAGGAGCATCTGGGGTGGCTCTTATGGGAACTGCTGGGGTTGGAGGAGATGAAGTGGAGGAGACACAGGGGAGCCAGGCTCCAGCAGAGCTCCTGCCATTTCGTCTGAAGGGTATATTTATGCCCTGAGCAACCAACCTCAGCAACTGGTTGGTGGAGGAGGGAACAGGGCAGCACTGGAGAGGTTGAATGAAATCCCAATGGATTGTCCAGCAAAAGAATTGAACCTTCTTCCTTCCCTGGGGAAGGGTTGAATAGTAACACTCTTGTTGCCTTTTTGACTCCCTCCCTTAAAAAACCCAAACAATTAAATTGTCTATTTCCTGGGAATAGTTTTTTAATTATAAAATTAAAGCAAAATGATCCTTAAGGCTTTAAGGAACATATGCAGCAGTTTGGGATAATGGGAATGCCAAAGGCAGTTGAGGCTTTGGGGCATGTAGCAGATGAGCATCACGGGTACCTTTGCCAAAAGCAGCTGGGTTATGCTTAACATATTCTGGTATCCACCATCTCCTGATGTTTAGTCTGAGCAGTGGAAGGTGAGATGGGCCTAATCCTGCCATTAGTCCTCAGCTGTGTCCCTGAGATCTGCTCGTCTGATCTCAAGCACGTTGTTCTGGGCTTTGAGACTGGGTCTGAGAGCCTGTGTTGTCTGACGTGGGGTACCAGGGCTGTGGTGCGGATGTGCTGCTGCCCATGTGCAGTGTGTGACCTCAGTGACAAATTTTAGGGCAGATAATTTGATTTCCATGAAACGGGGTCATTCCCCCATTGAAAAAGGAGCGAGAATTGTGGGGAAAGATGCCTGACTTCTCTGAAGCAGGAGGTTATCCCTTATATATTGCGTTGCCTGACACCAAGGGTGTTTGTATACCCACAAGGCAGTGATACAGAGCTGGCTGGTGCCCTGCTCCCCTTGCAGCTTTCACCTTGAATTTCCCTGTCCTTGGGGATGTGAAGGTTATCTGCTTGGCAGTGGGTCTGGCTGTAGATCCTAGGTCAGCACCAGGTAACAACTCATCTCACCACTGCCATGTTATTAATGTCTCCATTCTATGTGCAAACTGACCTTCTTTAGTTTCTCGTGCTATTCTCTGGGCGCTCTCCAGCTGCTCTAATTGGCAATAATCCTGGTGGTGGCTGTTTTGTGGCTAAAGTCAGGCTTGGAGGTGGCACAGCTTGGTTCATGCTTCAGCAGGTTGTCTGTGGAGCACCTCCCATGATCCAGCCAAGCTCTGCAGGTAGCTAGGACCTTTTACTGCAATACCCAGTAACTAAACTCCCCGCTACACATGCTGACAGCTCACAGTCACCCGTTGATTGCTTCATACGCTTAAGTTTTGCTTTTGCTCAGTTGTTTCCAGTGACTGAGCTCCTGTTCTTCTAGCGGAAACGAAAGAGCAGAAATTAGTCCCTTTGTGCCTGGCTTTACCCTTTGGACTTGCTGGCATCCACCTCTTCCTGGAGGTGATTAGTTTTTTTCTGTCATTAATGCTGGGAAAGCTGGGAGGCGGTGGCCTTGTTTGGCACCGGGGTCACAAATAGTGCTCTAGGTGTGCCTTGTCACCCAAGACATATCCAGGTTTCATCTCCTTGTGTTTATTGGAGGCATGAAGTGCAGAGTACACTTGGTGATCATCTCTAAAGAAACATTTCCTAAGGACTTGCTTATACAAGCAAACCTAACCACGTAATTGCCCATATTTAACACCCCAGATGGGTGCACTTGAACTGGAAGAGGAGTTGGGGAGTTAATACCACCATTACATCATTGTATATGTTCCCTTCAAAGATAGGGTTTGAGGTGGCAGAAACCTTGACATCCCTCAAAGGGGATGTGTTTGTCTTGGCCTCCTCTGGGAGGGGTCTTCTGGCTTCTTCCCTTTTCTCCCTTACGTGGAGGCATTGGCTGAGTGCTTTCTGTAATGCTGTCATCTTTCCATGCTGAGGGTTGAACGCAATGTTATTTGGCAGATGTCTTCTGAGCATAAAATTGAGCCTTGCTACAATAATACTGGCTCTACTCCTGCTTTGTCAGAGGCAATAAACTTCAGAGCTGGACACAACTCGTGTAACCTAATGACCCATACCTCATTCATTTTCATGGCTTTCGTAACATACACTGTACTCTCTGTAGATACAAGCTGTGCCATTCCATGGCTGCTACATGATTTATGGTCTCTCCCTGGAAGGGTTATGCACTCGCTTCTCCTCTGTAAAAGCTTCAAGATAGAAAGGCTGAGAAATCTCACGTTTAACCTGGCCACTTCTGAAGCACCAAACTTTTTGCTTCTGTTGATGTCTGTAGGTGCACCCAAGAGGCTGGTTGAAATAACAGACCTTTCTTCTGACCTTAAAGGAGGGTTGACCTCAAGAGCTTGTGCAAAGAAAAATTCAGCAAGGAAAATCACTTTTATAACTGAACAGTGGGTTTTGGTGTGGTTTTGGGTTTTTTGTTTTGTTTTTTTTTTTTTTTCCCCCTATGCCCCCCTTATGTAAGGCACACTTAAATCCGTCACCACTTTAGAAGCTCTGTGCTGTAGTTTTTAGCTTTCAGTTGCAACTTGGAGAGTAGATGCACAGGCAAAGCGTTGGTTTCCTTTGAATGCAAGCTGTTGGAGGATGGGCACACTCTCCTCTTGACTCTCTATCTCCCTTTTGATTTAAATATGGCCTTTCTTGCTTGTGGGGGTGTCCCCTTTCATTTGTAAGTTAACCTGGGCTAAGCATCTTATTCTGGAGATGAATTTCCTTCTTGCTCCAATATTTGTGAAATAACGTCATTTCTGCAGTGCTGCAGGAGCAGATGCAGACTAGGCTTGGTCATTCCCAACGGTGGCTTTGGCATAATGTTTACATTGGTCCACGACAGCGAGGGATGATGCTCTGGGACCAACAGCAGATCCTCTGGAGGCAAGGTGTGTTGCAATTCCATGGGTTACTGCAGTTACCTAACTTCATAAAGGGTGAGGAGGAAAGCAAGGTGCGGGGAGATCCCATTAAGTCCTTAAGGGCAGCAAGTCTTGAGATTCTGACTTGACATCCTGACAAGGCTTTGATATTACATCAAGTGCTCCAATACCTGACTTTCCGGTACTTTTTGCTGTTGGCTTAGGAGCCTAAATGAGAATTGATAACTATCTCGTTAAATCAGATTGAAAAGACACCGAGTGTTCAGGTGGCGAGGGGTGGACCTTGCAGCTCTACAAATGGCTTAGTGTCTCCTGGTGGGAGAACAGAACAGAATGGACTATTTCAGTTGGAAGGGACCTACAGTGACCATCTAGGCCAACTGTCTGACCACTTCAGGGCTGACCAAAAGTTAAAGCATGTTATTAAGGGCATTGTCCAAATACCTCTTAAACACTGACGGGCTTGGAGCATCAACCACCTCTCTAGGAAGCCTGTTCCAGTCTTTGACCACCCTCTTGGTAAAGAAATGCTTCCTAATGTCCAGTCTAAGCCTCCCCTGGTGCAGCTTTGAACCATTCCCACAAGTGCTGTCACTGGATCCCAGGGAGAAAGGCTCAGCAGTGCTCTCTCCAAGTCTAAGCAAATCCAAATGCTATGATGTCCTGGATGTTGTTGAACTGTGTTTGGTCCTCAGCTGCATCGGGGCTTGCAGGCGTTCCTGGAGGGCAGCTCCTTTGTGCCCTTGTGGAAAGCCAAAGGGATTCATGATTATCAGTGCCGCTCTGTTTGCCTGAGAGGGGTCTGGATCATCAGGTTTGACACTGTAGCCACTTGAATTTTGCTACTTGGTATTGTCTCAAGCCAGGCGTGGGAGAAGTCAGGAGCTGCCAAGTCAATTAGCTAAACCCTGTAATTGCTTTTGCAGTGAAGAGGTTTTAACACTGTTTTTGAATCTCTTGTAGAGCCATCCTAGTGTCTTCTCATGCCAGTCTGCATCTTGCTTCTTTTCTTGCTTAGTTTCTTCTTGCCTCACCTCCAGACAAGGAGGAGTTCATGGACCTTTTCTGTGGTTTTGGATAGTCTTTCCACTTGTGCCTCTTCCATCACTTCTCATCTGAAGGTACTCTGGCGTCCTGCCCATGTATTCAGCTAGTCTTTGCTGTTCTTCCCCCCTGAAAACATCTTAAGATCCTCTGACCGCTTTCAAGCAAACCTTTGCAAGAAGTGCAGAGATCTCAAAGGTGATGAAAGCTCCTGTAGCAAGAGTTGGAGGCGGAGAAGAGGTTCTTTCCACCTCCAACAGTTGCTACTGGCGCTGTTGAGTTTTGGATGGATTTTTATGGCTCTGGATGCAAAGAGAGGGGATCTGGATCTTGCTCGCTTGCATGTATTTGGATATATTTGCATACACATTTGGCTTGAACGTCTGGGGAACTGACAAGCACACACAGCTCTCATCCGTACACCTGAGGGGCTGTTGAAATTTTAATAAGCATCAACTTCTCTTTATGTCTCCTTTCCCACCTCCTTAAGCTTTGACTTGCATATATAGGTTAATGTCTTGCACTGTATGAAGAAACCTCATTGAAGG
Source organism: Alca torda (assembly GCA_008658365.1). Lineage (NCBI taxonomy): Eukaryota > Metazoa > Chordata > Aves > Charadriiformes > Alcidae > Alca > Alca torda. Next base: position 163,170,230 of record CM018077.1, read on the forward strand.
CACAATGTTTGTAATCAGCCTTTAACTAATAAAATAAAAACTTGTGCATTATCTTGGACTACATCTGCATGAGCAGCTACTTTCTAGACAAGAATTTGGTGCTGTCATCTTTGCTTTGAGAGCCTCTGGGTGCTCAGATTTGAGTCTGCATGGTTGGGTTGGGTTTCGTTTTTCTGAAGAGCCATGTTCAGCGATGACCCGGCTCCTTCTTCCTGGAGAAAACCTGGCATGATTCCTTCTTGGTCTTCATTCTGTGGGATTCCTCATCATTTTCCTTTTTCTTCCAATTTCTGGATTTTTTCCTGGGGAGCCAACAGTGTGTTCAGGATGGGTGGGTTCCCCAGGGAACTTCTGGATCAGCCTTTCCTGTATTTTGCTCCTGACCCAAGATTTCTGCAGCTGTTGGGGTGTTTTCCTTAACAACCCACTTAATTGCTTTTCCAGAATAATTGGGCCCTCCTGCTTCCAGCTTATTCCGTCAGTAATTTCAACAAATTCATGGATTACTGTAAAGCATTAAGCCTGTAGATCTATGGACCAGATGGAGCGACTCTGAGTCCTCGGTCTCCAACGTTCCAATTAGGAGCTCAAGTCTTTAGCATTTTCATTTAAGTGAATGTTAATCCCGGACCCTTTTCAAAGGGGACACCACTTAGTGGACTTCAAATATGAGAAACTAATTTTCAGAAAGCTGAAGTCTATGAAAATACAAATTTTTCCATTCCCTACTGACTAATCAAAGCTGGTCTCATACTTTTTTTTGAGCAAGGACTTCTTTTTTTTCCTTTCCTATTTTCCCATAAAAATCAAGTAATTTGTTAGAACCTTGTTTTCCCAGAGTAACTCTGGGACCTACAGTGTTTTCTGGAGAGGTAACCAAGCGTTGCCCTGGCTTGTTGGATTTGAGACTGTTGTGACCCATCTTGGAGGATGAAGTGAGACCTGGTGAAGCCCACCAAGGTCTCTACGTGAAAGAAACTAGCTGAGAAGGTGTTTTGTTCAGGACAAGAGTGGGCACTGTTGGAGCTCTGTAGATTCTTTTGGGTGGCAAAACCCCTTCTTGATGTAGAGGCAAGAGGTCCACCAGCATTGATGGAGGTAAAGCAGTGGGGAGCAGGGTAAAATTGATGTGCATAGCAAATGGAGGAGTTCTGAGGGAAACAAGAGGGTGAAATAATGGCTTTGAGGAGTTTCTTTTGGTGCTACAGTGGATCTTGATACATTCTTGGAGGGATCTGCCCGTGCTTTGCACTGGTGTGTGAAAAGCAGGCTCAGAGGTCTCCATTCTCTTAAACTGCCCAGCTGTGTGCCCTCCCAAATGTGGTGTGGTGTGTTTTGTTTTGTTTTTTTATTGAGGGGTCTTTTAGAGGCTCATTTCATCCATCTGAACCTCTCCTCACACAGTGGAAATCGTCTCTGCTTGGGTAGAGCTTTTGTGGCCCTGCATTTGGAGACCCTCTTTGTGACAACCTCTCTGCCTGGTGCATCCCATAATAACCTCTTGCCCCTGCGAGACTGGGGAATATTGCCGACTGTTATTTCCTGAAGTCGGAGATTAAACATGTTTTCCCTGTCTGCAGAAAGTCCGAGCCGAAGCCAAGCGAAGGAGGCAGGGATGGAATTAATTTACTGCTTTGTGCAACTCATTTCTCCACCCCCGTGAACTCTTGACTTGCTGCCTGTGCTCGATCCCCTATAGCCGGCAGGAGATGGGAGCACTTATAGACACGGGGGTCACATCTGTTCCTGAGCTCAAGGGTTATGTTGAGCTCATCTGTAGCCCCCTGGGTCTTGTCTTGTGTCTGGATGGCGAGACCCTGGAGAGGAGATGCTTAGTTCCTGTTTATGGTTGCATTTCGGAAGCCTTTTCTCAACAGCTTAGAGAATACATTGCTGTAAGCAGCATGTGGTGTTAGATAATAAAACTTTTATTTCAGGTGCAGTGCCGGGCTCTGAAAGTGCCCTTTTTAATCCCAAAATGGCGGGGTTTTTTGGTGAGAACCCTGCCCCTCTCTCTCAGCAGGGCTGCGACCCCTTCGCCCAGACCCAACGCAGCAAACTGCAGCATCGCCGGGCGCGGATTAACCAGCAGATCAACAAGGAGATGAGGATGCGAGCGGGGGCAGAAAACCTCTTCAGGTGAGTCCTGGCCCCGGAGCATCCCTCTGGCCCAGGGATTTAGCTGGGGGTGGAAATATGCTCTTGATGCTGGCGCTTCCGTGGCTGTGGTTGGGGTTTGCTCGGTCTGCCCGTGACTTCGCAGTATTCATCCTGGAAATGCTCGCCCTCCATTCGCTGCGATGGTGATGCCATGCATTTTAATGAAAATATAAAATTTTAACATCCTGGAAGCCTGGTACAAAGCAGGGTGTGAGCAGATGGAGTAATGGGAACAAGCGTTTAACTGGGATTGAGCTTGGACTGCAGAGCTCTTGCCTGATAACCCCAGCAAATGGGTCAAATCCAGCTTTAGTTCTAAAAAATCCCCATTCCACTTCTTCCACCAGTGCAGAAGCTGAAAATTCAGGTCTGTCTTTGCAGATGGGTACAGTCGGGTGGCTCTTCACCCCATTGGGAGGATGCATTTATGGAATCGTGCAAAAGTTGGTACCTTTGCATGGCTTTCAGATTGTCCAGCACAAGTGGAGCTGGCACAGAACTGGCTTCCCCTGTGGAGTGTTCGTGATGCATGACTTTTTGCAGCTATTTTGTCTTTTTTTTAACCGAAGAATGACACTTATTTTTTTAGCTCTTATGTGTCTCACGTCCCTGTAGGATACTGGAGCAGATGTGCAGGGTGGGCAGGTCTGTTAGTGCAAGAAAATATCATAAGGCTGCCCTAAACTAGCTTTTTTTGGCCTATTTTTCCAGTGTGTTGATTTATTTCTTTTCCCCCCCAATAAAATAAAATTGACTTTTCACTTCTGAACTTAAATGATTTAATGTCAGTGGCTTATGCACCTGGAAGAAGGGAGTAATAGTTGCTCCACCAAACTATAAGAAAAAATGGTATTTTACTGGTGGTCGAGGCCAGTGGGCCTTCCTGGGGGAGGTGAGGTTACAGCCCCTGTACCCAGCTGCTTCAATCAGGCTGCTGTGCCTCATCTAATTAAAAAAAAAAAAAAAGGCCATGAAATCCCAACGTGTGCTGCTCCACGCGACTCCCCTTTATGATAAAAAAATAAGAGGAAATGTGCTGGCTCAGCTGAAAGATGCCTGGCCCCGGTTGTGGCGCAAACAGCGGGACTTGGAGCTGGGTGCAGGGGAGTGAGCAAAAACGTGATGCAAAACACATCTTAATTACTCGGCCAGGGAAATGCACTGATGGAGCTCTTTTTTTTTCTTTTCTTTTTTTTTTTTTTTGCTGGATAAGCAGTTTGAATGTCCTTTGGTAGCAGCCACTTTTCCTCCCTCCCACAAATCCACTTTGCAGCTGAGCAATAATGTGGGTTTCTGGGCGCTACAATGGTCAGAGCTTATGAAACATGGGGAAATCTTGGCGGGGGGGGGGGAACAATAAATCAAGCTTGTGTTTGAAATTAAAAGATGAAGGGGGGGTGGATTATGTTGTAAGTCTAAAGGTTATTGCTTAAAAATTATAGACTTGAAACTGCTTTTGCATCTCTCTATGCCACTGCTAAATGCGAATGGAAAAAAGCTGTGGGTTGCCCAGCCTGGAGCAGAACTTACAGCTGAACTTGCTGGTTTCTTTGCCTCTGCAAAAATAAAAATACCCTAACTCTCAATGATTTTTTTTTTTTTTAAAAAAAAAAACTCCTGAACTGTTCTGTTCAGTATATCGGTCTCCTTTCCTGGAGAGGTTGCCATGAATAGTGTGTTGGAAAAAAAAATAAAAATGCACGTGGTGTTTGCTCAGCAGTGTTAAGAGGGTTTGTTTGCTGGGTAAATAAATGGGCAGAGGCAGCGGAAACCTTCTCCTTTCTTGTTCAAATACTGGGGCTGAGCGAAGCAATGGGGGAGATAAAGGTGTCGCCAATAAACCAGTTTCTTAAAAAGAAATTTAAAAAAAAAAAATAGAAGAAAGCTTTGGTGTTAGCTAAGCAAACAGCTGATAACTTCACCGAGGAGGGTGCTCATACGGAGATCGGTGTTTGCCCCGGATGGGAGCATAAAGTGCCTCAGTGCAGGTTTGCTCACGGAAGTGATTGAGTTCTTCCCCTAAATTACTTCTCTGAGAGGCGCTGTGCTCTTAACTGCTGCATGTGGCACTTGCAGAGCGCAAACTGAAGTGCCCCGAAGCGACGTTGGGCTTTAAAACCTTAACCTGGTGACAACTCCTGGAAAAACTTGCACGTGCATGCAAAATCCTGCCGAGCAAACTTGGGCTTTGGAAGCTGACGCGTCCTTTCTGCTGCAGAGCAGGGGTGAAAGCACAGGTCAGAAATATATCATGTGTAGGTAAAAATGTTACCCTGGCATTGCTGGGTTGCAAATCAGCTATTGGTAACATAGGACATTAAAAACGATATAAATATTGTTGCCACCTGGAAGCAAGAAGGGGAAACTCTCTTCAATTCGTATTGGAAGAAAATTGTAGCGACAACAGTAATGCACCTCGGTGTTCTGCAGGTGTTGTGATGCGTGGAGGACTAAATTAGCAATTAAATATTGGTTTATAAGGGAAAAAGGGTGGCTACTGTGCTGATACTCTATGGGGAATAGCAGAAATGCCAAAGAACGTTTAAATGGAAGCAGCCATGGAGATCTTTGGACCTGCTGTGGCTTTGCTGTGTTTGTTTAAAATAAAAAAAAAAAAAAAAAAAAAAAAAAATCACTGGTCTTGGGAAATCCCAGCAAAGGGGAGTCAGGGGAGGAGACACAAAAGGACCAGCATCTTAAAAGAAAAATAGTAGAGTTCCTTCTTGCCAGGTCAGGGCAGGGCCCCTGAAGGATCCTGTCCACAAAAACCACAAGTCGAAGGCACTGTGTTCTGCAAAAGCTGGGGGAAAGCGTTGCCCTGACTGAGCAGAGCTTGTACACGTGTTGTTTTTCCAGGACCCTGGTGTGATTTAGCACAAGCAGCCAGAGCCCCTTTCAGCTGACAACTGCACACTGTCAGCTCTGGGTTATCTCTCCCCGCTTTCCTTCAGAGCAGATAAGAAGGGTATAATCATCCTGGGAGCTTGTCTTGCAGGGAGCGGGCAGCTGAAATCAATCCTTGGTGTTTACATCTCCTTGACGTGCAGGAGTGGGGAAGGGAGGGCAGAGTCCGGCTCTACTAATGGGTGAGCACGGTGAGCCTCTTCTCTTGCAGAAGGGTTACTTGGACCCAAAAAGAAGTTTTTCCTCCTAACCAGCAGCTAGGACCACACAGCCACTCGCGCACTCCGCCCGGTTGGAATGGGGAAGAGAATCAAAAGAGTAAAAGTGAGAAAAATCTCATGGGCTGAGATAATAGTTTAATGGTAGAGCAAAAGGCACGCATGCAAGGCAAGGAATTCATTCACTGCTTCCCATGGGCAGGCAGGTGTTCAGCCATCTCCAGGAAAGCTGGACTCCATCACACTTAACGATTACTTGAGAAGACAAACTCCATAACTCTAAACATCCCCCCCCTTCTTTCTTCTTCACCCAGCTTTATATACTGAGCACGACATCATATGGCGTGGAATATTGCTTTGGTCAGTTGGAGTCGGCTGTACCGGCTGTGTTGCCTCCAACATTTGTGCACTCCCAATTTTTGTGTACTCACTGGTGGGGCAGTATGAGGAGCAGAAAAGGCCTTGAGAGCTTAGCAACAACCAGAAACATTAGCGGGCTATCAACAATATTACCAGCCCAAACCCAGATTAGCACTCTACCAGCTACTACTAAGAAAGTCAACTCTATCCCAGCTGAAACCACAACAGTTCCTCAAACCCAACTATCAAGTACTTTTATTTGGTGTGGGTGAGCACCTTGAGTGCTCATAGCCAAACCTGAAGCTGCACTGAAGGTGAGAGCATGGATGAGCAAGGGGAAGATTGCTCTGGGGGAGAAATCAGCAGGTTCATCTGAGCAGGGTGCAACACTGTCGTGAGTTTTGCCTGGCCTCAGCCTCCACGGCACAACAGGCTGGGTGCTCTGGCTTCCCTGGTCCAACATCATGTTCAGAGCAAGAGGCATGGAAGGTTTGGATGGATACACGTGTTATCGCACCACTGGATAACTTAATCTCTGTTTATCACTGCAGTCAAGTGTTGATAAATAAAGGAACAGATGAAATGGGGGAGGTTTGATCCACACGGTATTGTCTTGCAGGGCCACCAGTAACCACAAGGTCAAAGAGACAGTTGCCCTGGAGCTGAGCTACGTGAACTCCAACCTGCAGCTGCTGAAGGAGGAGCTGGAGGAGCTGAACAGCAGCGTGGACGTCTACCAGAACGACAGGTAAAACGGGCAGGCAGCTGCCTGCAGCATGGGAAGAGCAACTTAATCAGCTGGGTTTTTATTTTTATTATTATTTCATTTTTCCTTTTTCTGGGAGCAAGGCAGCCTCTCACCTTATACCAGTTGCTCTGCTTCCCTGTTCTGCGCAGGGTTTTGCCTCTGGCAAAGACCACAGGGTGGTGGCAGGGGGGTTGGAACTAGATGATCTTTAAGGTCCCTTCCAACCTGAACCATTCTGTGACTTGGGCATGGGCCAGATTCCCTGGAAAGAGTTTTTCACCCATGTTTCATTTATAGAGCTGCAAGAGGAGCAAACTCAGCAGCATTCCTAGCAGATACTTTGGAGGCATTTGAGGATGGATGGTGTGTCCTCTTAACACCAATGTCCCAAAGTAGGATGGATAAGTCAGAAACAACCATCATGACTTGCATCATCCCCCTTTCCTGAGCATCCCACTAGAGCATGATTTTTTTTTTCCAGCAGGTGAAAAGGTTATTTAGCAGAAGAAATTAAAAGTGTGGCTGTTCAGGTGTCCCACCTCCTGTTCTGCTTTTTCCCAGAGTGGATTACTCACAGGTTTCTTTTCCCGTTGAGGTTATTTTTCTCTCTTTCCGAGGTTAGACCTTTTTTGTTAATTGTAAATGCTCTGTCACTTTGAAATGCTTACCCAGCCATCTCAGGCTTGACTCACTGGAGGAGTAATCCTAGCACGCTCGCCAACAGCAAACCAACGTGCCAGGGCGGCTCGGCAGTGCTGTTTCACTGGGTGAGAAAAGCAGAAATCCCCCAGGCAGAACAGACCGGGGACGCTGCAGCAATGTGGGAGCCACTGCCGCTCCTTCCCTTCCCGAGATGGATGGGCGGATGGTGTTTGATGACACCAAGCTGAGTGGTGCGGTTGACAGGCCTGAGGGACAGGATGCCACCCAGAGGGACCTGGACAAGCTTGAGAAGTAGGCCCACATGAACCTCATGAGGTTCAACAAGGCCAAGGGGCAGGATCCTGCATCTGGGTGGGGGCAACCCCCAGTCTCAGCACAGGCTGGAGATGGAGGGATGGAGAGCAGCCCTGCTGAGAAGGGCTTGGGGGGGTGAAAAGCTGGACGTGAGCTGGCAAGATGCGCTGGCCCACATCCACAAGCCCCCTCATCCTGGGCTGCATCCCCAGCGGCGTGGCCAGCAGGGCAAGGGAGGGGGATTCTGCCCCTCTGCTCCGCTCTGGGGAGACCCCCCTGCAGTGCTGCCTCCAGCTCTGCGGCCTCAGCACAGGAGAGACATGGAGCTGTTGGAGTGGGGACAGGGGCTCTACCACACTTGGGTGTTTGCTGCATTCAGAGAGTCTGTTGCGGTCTCTGAATATAATCCTGGATGTTGGTCCTTCTTCTTCTGTGCAAGAAGTAGGGATGTATACAAAATCTCCCATGTTGCGTGCATCCTCCCCAAATTCTTCTCTACCAGGGATGCTCGGCTTTTCCAACCCACCACTTGTTTGTTCCGGTTTAAAAAAAAAACAGCAGCAGCAGCAACCCCAAAACCCTGCCCAGGCCAAACAAAAGCCTCTTTGTTTGCCCTAGGCATTGGATTCAAGCGGAAATCTTGTTAGGGAAGGAGCGATAATGGCTTTTCTGCACTAATTATAGCTCTGGATGCTGTTTATTCAGTACGAACAGATGAAAATGTGGGTGCAACCTCCCTGCCCGGCTCCCCATGTTTTTGCAACTTTCTTTGCCTCTTTTCTTCCCTGGCCTAATGAGTGATGTGCTAACAAGTTATCAGCAGTCTCTGGAGGTAATGAGAGGGGGCTCTTGTGCAAACCTGGGCTGGTGAGGGCTTCATCCTGCCCGACACGCTTCCCATTTCTCACTCTGCAAAACCCTTCTCATCTCTTTAAACCCTTTAAACCAGACCCTTGGGAGACCAAGGTCTGGGGATGCCATAACGTGGCTTGGAGCCAGGGTTGGGGACATCCCCGAGGGATAGGTGGGTATTGGGGAAAGCTTTTGTGGAGCTGATGTGAGCTGTGGGTACCACCACAGGTTCCCATTCCCCATCTCTGGATACAGGAGTTGAACAATGGGTCCAGCTCTGGGGCTCTTTGCAGAGCAGCAACGCTGTAATTTTCTGTGTGCTCCAGGCTCTGCTGCTTAGACGGGCCATTTCTTTACTTCTTGGCAGCAGAAAATCGAAAAAGCCATTAAATCCCCCAAAAGATGGTCCTTCCTGGCTCTCATCCTGCAGCGTTTCTTTCTCGGTGCTGCACAACTGCCCCCTGTTTTAATGTTGAAACACAAACCACTCCCCAACTGGGTGTTCCCAGAGTCGTCGTCATCTTCAGCGTTTTACAATATCGAATGGGCTCTGCGATAAGAGCTATTATTAGACAACTGCTTTTAATAGAGGTAGAAAATTTCAATATCAGGCGCAGGGATGGAGCCCAAGCAGGTCCTTATCAGCGCCGAAGCCCAGATTAGCATGTAGAAGTGGGTGAATCCGTGACCTGTGCTCCCATCACACCCGGTTCCTGAGGGCTGGTAATTAAAGCAGCTTCATTGCTGAAGTTGATTTGGGTACTATTGTACTTGGTACAGAGAGAAAAGCAGAAGCTGGATGAATAATGCTGATGGTTTCACGTTCTTTTCATATCATATATGAAATATATGACATGAAAAATATATTCTATTTTCTGCGCGCCTCTGCTCCCACACTGCCATTCCAAACATAACATCGGGAATTTATGTTGATGTAATACGAACGTTGCTGTGCAGAGTCGGGTCCTCTTCTAGTTTTACCCTTTAATAGGAGCAGCAGATGCCCAGGGCAAAGAGCTGCTTCATTTTAATCCCTCCAAGGCTTTTAAACCAACCACCAAATAGGTTGCTGTCTTCTTCCAGTGAGTCCATCAGCGTCCCCATGATCCCTTTGGGCCTGAAGGAGACGAAGGAGCTGGATTTGCTGGTACCGCTAAAGGTGAGGATCGAGGTTTCGTTCGCTTGATGCAATCCATGACGATGGAGGGAAGTGACCGTTTACTTTGGGTATGGTTGGGTGCTGTAGAGGAGATGCCGCAGCAGCTGCAGAAAGTTTTCTATTTTAGAACAGTTGCAAAAAACTAGATTTATGGGGAGGAGCTGAACTTAAAACATGTCAAAGTGGGAAATGAGGGTCTGGAGATACTGGAGAGCAAGGGCCAGGCAGGGGAGGAGATGGCTTTCACTGGCACAGTTTCCTTGCAGAGAGAGCTTGCAAATTCTCTATACAGAATTGCCCAAAGTCATCCTTTAAATCTTGAATGTCTGTTCCCAAGGGTGACTTAGGGCTTTTTTTTTCCTCTTGTTTCCCCGTCCAGGATCTCATCAGTGAACACTATGGAGAGGAGGGCGTCTTGTTTGAAAAGGAAATCAAAGAGTTCATGGAGCTACGGCAGGTCGGTGTCCCTTGAGTTGCAAAGTCTTTGTTTCGCTTGTTCAGAAATGCTCTCTGGAGGTGCCCCATTTTGCTCCATGGTCCCCCCAGCCTTTCTCCAAACTGCACCTTTACCTTTGTGTCTCGGGGTGAAGGATTCCCACACTAGAGCTCCTCAGTGTTTGGTTCATAGGTTACAAAAAATTACAGACCATTCAGTAATTGTTTTCTTTCCCCATCCTTTAGTGCTGCACTAACCTAGAACTGAATAGCAATAAAAGTTACAATGCAATCCATTACTGGCTTATGAATATTAGTTCACCCCCAGCGAGGCTAAATGACTGCTCTCTCTCCAGCTAGCTCTTGGAGAAGAGGAAATATAAAGCAATTCGGCAAAGGTGAATTTTCATAAGTAACTTCAGGTTTTGCCTTGCTGTGAAGCTTTGATCTGGGAGAGCGGAAAGAAAGAGGCTTGCTCAAGCCCTTGTGAAGGGCCTGGTCCTGCTCTTCAGGCTGTGGGAGGGGGAGCCCTGCAAAGCCAGAAGCTGGGAAAAGCCCTGTGGTTACAACTAGGCATTAGGAGAGCTCTGACCCTTCTCCCTGTGTCAGGTCAAAAGCTCAAGAGCTTTTTTATTAAGAGCAAAAAATCCTATTTCTTCCCTAGCATTTATTGCAACAGACTTTGTATGAGTTTCCCATCTTGGTTTAGGCAAGTGTTGCCATCAGGTTGGTTCCCAGGCTGCTGGCTCTGGATTTGGGTACCCCAGCACTGAACTTGTGCCGGGGGGCTGCCTCCTGCTGCTGCGCAGCCTCTCATCCACTATTGATCTAATCCTATTGATCATATCGATCTGATCCTATTGATCTAATAAGTCAGGTAGAGTTTCTCTCCCCTGGGCTGGCCAGCATGTGCAGCTCTGTAAATCTGATTTTTTCTTCCCATTTCCTCCCCTCTCTTCCCACCCACATGTCTCCTCTCCCATCCCCGCAGGCGATGCGCACCCCGAGCCGCAACGAAGCTGGGCTTGAGCTCTTGATGGAATATTACAACCAGCTCTACTTCCTTGACAGCCGTTTCTTCCCTCCCACCAAAAGCCTGGGTGTCTTCTTCCACTGGTTGGTGCAGCCTTCCCCATCCTACCTGGGGCATCACGAGTGGGGAGGGAGCCAGAGCCAAGCCTCCACAATGGGATCACTGCCTCAGCAGCAAAGCTGGTGTTGGTGGATGCAGGGAGCTGGGGTTTCCCTTTGCTCTGGGCTTGCTGTTGCTCTGGGCGAGTTGGTTAGGGGAGGCAGGGGAAAGTGTGTGCCCCGCGGGGATGAGCCATGGTGGGAATGGTGTCTGCGAGCCCACGCAGAGTGCTGAAAACCCTCCAGGCTCCTCCTGCCTCCGTGGGCGAGGACTCGGGAATGGGCAGCTCTTGACTCTTCCCTTCCCCAGGTACGACTCCCTAACGGGGGTCCCGTCCCACCAGCGAGCACTGGCCTTCGAGAAGGGCAGTGTGCTCTTCAACATCGGAGCCCTGCACACCCAGATCGGAGCGCGGCAGGACCGCGCATCCCTGCCGGGGCTCAACCAGGCCATCGATGCCTTTCAGAAGGCAGCTGGTACGTGGGTTTCTCCCTTCCCCAGCTCCCCATGGGCATACAGGCAGCATTTCCACAGGGTGGGAATAATCCTCATGAGTGCAAGAAGGGGAGAGAGCAGTTGTGCAAAGAGGGATGGTGCTGGGGCATCTCCAAGGGACCATGAAACAAGCACAAGTTGGCCCCACACTGCTTCGGTCAGTTATGAAGAGAAGCTGGGATGACCCAACAGCCACCTAAAGGGCTCTCTCTTGCCACAAGGGGTGTCCCAGCTGGGGAGAGGAGAGATGCTGATCTGTCTGCGAACAGCTGGGAAAAAAGGGACCCTGGGACTGTGATCACCCAGGTCTTTGGATAAGAAAGCTGTGGGCACAGGGATGGTTTAGATAACAAGGAAGGGACCCCCAACCTTTTTACCCACTGGCTATGGTGGGATGTTTGATGTGTGAGCTGCATTGGTGGCTCTTCTCCTCCTGTGCCGCCGGTGGGGAAACCTTCATGGTCAGAAAGCCTGACCCTCCTGCTTACAAGCCCAGCTGCTACCAAGAGCTTCTGCTTCACACAGGTGCCTTTAACTACTTGAAGGAAAACTTCTCCAACGCTCCCAGCCTGGATATGAGCGCTGCTTCCTTGAACATGCTGGTGCGATTGATGGTTGCCCAGGTCCAGGAGTGTGTCTTTGAGAAGATGACCTTGCTGCGCACTCAGCATGACTTCCTCTCCCGGCTGCAGCTTGCCCAGGAGGCAGCAAGGGTGAGCACCTCGGGGAGGAAAGGACTTGGTGGGGCTACCACTACTGGAGAGGCTCCTTCTGTGGTCAGCAGAACCCCCCAGGAGAGGACAGCCTGCTGTCACTGTCTCCTGATGGATGTCCAACATCCCAACCCATGACTTGTCTCTTGACACCCCACAGGTAGAAGACGTCTACTCGCTGGTGCACCAGACGATGACCCAGGCCCACGTGAAGGATTACGTTCCCTTCTCTTGGACCACCATGGTCCACGTCAAGTCAGAGCATTTCAAAGCCCTCTCCCACTACTTCGCTGCCATTGCTCTCTGCGACTGCCCCGGTGAGTGTTAGAGCTTGGAAGCAGCTTCCTGCTCAGCCAAGTGCTGGCTCCACGTAGTAGCCTGGTGTTTGGGAGGGAATGCAAAAAAAGAGGTGAAGGGACACATGCCCAGGGTAAAGGGATACAAAACCTAAAGTTTTTGGGATGTTCTGAGCTGTTGATCTCGCATATTGACTCAGCAATTAATGCACAGGGCAGATTTCTCCTATATTTCTGGTTTGCCAAGTCCTTCCAAGAAGGTGAGCAAAAAGGTGCTGTAGGGATATCACCTGCTGTCCCTTTTGGGACTGGGTGGGTAAATGCGGGGATCAGCTGCCTGCTGACCACACGTGTGCTGGTGTCTTTGGCCGGGCATCCTCCTGAAGCACCCCGGTCCATGTGGCTGGCCAGCGAGGAGTTAAAAAAATAAAAATAAAACCAGAAAAACCCTGGTCTGGGCTACTCAAATTTAATTGCCAGCTTCGTGGCATGCTCTGGGCATCCCAAGGTGATGGGGTGCTGGCAGCAGGGTACACGTGGCTGTGCCGGAGCCGGGCTTACATGGTTCCGGGGAGCCAGCTGGAGCGTGGACGTGGGATGCAACCCGTGATCTCCATCTGTGCCATCACCGACAAGCGATTTCGGGTCAGGCAGAGGATCTGGGGGCGGGCAGGCGATACACGCTGTGACCTGTGGTGCTGACCCATCACTTGGTGGAGTGGCTGAAGACAGGCTGAGGGACTTCTTGGGGGATGGCTGCTGAAAGCAGTGCTGTGCCAGTGATGGCGATGGCTGCCAGACTGTCCCAGCATCCTCCCCCACTCCGGAACCTGCCTAAAATGTTGCTGTCGGGCTTGTGGCACGTGGGCGTTGCAGAAGCAGGATTGAGCAAGGAGAGCTGCTGGGGCAGAGATGGGAAAGAGTGGGGTGCTGTGGGGTTGGAGCAGACAAGAAAGGGAGAGGATGATGATGGGGCTGGGTTTGCATGATGTTGCAAGGGACAGGGCAAAACTCTTCCCTAAAATTTTTAGGCTTTTTGCCTGTCGTAGTAACCTTAGGTGCTGGGGGAAACACAAATCTGCAGGACATCCCTAATATGGGTGTTTAGGTTGGTTTCTTTCCATTCCATCTAGAGCACGCTGTTGAGATCTCACGTGCCCACTCACTGCCTCTCCAAGCGTACCCTGACCCCGTTGTTCCAAGTAACAACTATTTTGCTTCCATAACCAGCTGGCAGTAAACTCCTTACACTGCAGTTTAATTCCCCCAAGGATGCTGGCATGGAGAGGGTTGGCGTGGGGAGGGCCAGCCCTGGAGCTGCTGGTTTCCAGACCACTGGGTGCCTATGCTGGGTGTGCTCACCAGGCTTTGGAATTTCCTTCCATCTGGACCAGCAAGTCTACAAGGTTCCCTGGAGCCTTCTGGGTTGCTTCCTATTGCACCCTGTGCCCAGGAGAGGACGTTTCATGCATCACTGAACTCCCTGGGAGACAAAGGGGATTAGGAACAGCTTTGGTTGGGAATAGGGGTATAAAAATCACACATACCAACAAATCACTCCAGCACGGTGCTTGGAGCACCTGTGCAAGCTGTATCCATCTCAGTTTCTCCATTGAAGGACCCCCATGGTTGCCCCACCAGTTCTCTGCCCATGCAGGGGTCCCAGCCACAGCAAGGAGGGCTGAGCTCCCAAATTACACTTTAATCTGCCCAGCTCTTGTGCTTTTGTTGTTGTCTGACTTGGATCCGTGTCACTAACCTCCAGAGGGGAAAACCCAGGGCTCTTGATTTCCAATCCTACTTCCAGACCAGAGCAAAGGAGGGAAGGAGGTAAAAGAGTCAGATAATTGTGCTGTGCAGCGGACAAATTTTGCACTTGGTTTCAAAGCCTGGTAGAGCCTTGAATGTGATAACTCATCCCTCTCCATCAGTGATGGCTTGGTGGCTGTTGCAGGCTGTGGTTGGGTGAGAGGAAGCTGCTGCTGAAGTTATCAGGGCCACATGAGCATGGATGTGGCTTCCTGGTCCCCTTGTCCCCACCACTACTGGGGGTCCATGTGGCCAGGCAGCACCATGACTTCTCTCTAAGCCCATCCCCACCCAAATTTTTCACACAGTGGCATCCGATGCTGAACTGCCAGAGCAGGAGAAGGCTTTTATCCAGTTCCATGTCACCATGCCAGATGGACCATCTCTCCGCGTCCTCCTGCAGGACCCCGAGGAGAGGAGGAAGCTGGGTAAGTGCATCCATGGGGCAAAGCCCCCGGTTCTTGCGATGAAACCTCGATGTACAGACAGGGAGCCTCACCATAACCCTACCCACGTAGGCATGGTCTCCACGAAGGAATGTGATGAGCTGTTGGGTGGATCTCTCCATGCAAAGACACCTTTTTTTGGGACTTTCTTTGGAAAGAACCTTTCCTGGGAAGGCAGAAAAGTGTCACAGTTCCCTATTAGGGTGCTGAGGGACAACTGATGGTGCTTGCACCTACCTGTCCAGCTGAGTTTGACAGTAAAACCTCAGGTGCCAAGGTGTCCTGCGCCAGGTAATGTCATCTAATTCAGCATGGAGAAATCCGTAGGGACACAGAGATCCTGGAAGCTCCTTGGCTTGGGCTTGCTGCTGACTTGGCTCAATGACAAGAAAATGCAGCAGATGCCAGGGGGTGGCTTGGGAGACGAGAGCTTCCTCCCATGCGGATTTTCAGCTTCAGGGGAAAAACAGAGCGCTGCTTATTCAGCTGAAGTCGTGTTTTGGCAGCCCCTCCCCAACAAGGCTGCAACACGAGCAAGCTCAGCACCCTGATTTTGGGGTGTTGTCTCCTGTTTGCCTCCCCCATAAACTGTCTCCTGGTGTTCTTTCCCCTCATCGCACACGTGTGAAAGGAGACCACCAGGAATGAGTTTGTCATGTCGCTGGCCCCAGCAAAGTCCTCCCGGCTGCTTGAGCGGATTTCACTGCTGGGGACAGAGGACGTGCATGAGAAGACACCTTACATGAACCCCCAGACCAGAGTGTTATGGTAACACCGCCCCAACACCCTCACCTGCTGTCATCTGGTTTCCCGATTTGCGTCAACCCAGCTCTCAGCTCTGCCCACTCTTTTTGGGGGGAACGGGCTCTGTTCAACGTCCGCTGGTGAAAAATGAACACACAGATGCCAGCCTCAGCCCTGGTTTTGATTACAGGAAAGGAAGAAACTTGCAGCATTAAAACCATCTCCCCAGAAGGATATTTTTTTTCCCCCTTCCCTCATCTCCTTGTCTTATGACGTTTTATCATACATGATATATTCCACCACCTTCAACAGAGTGAAGCCAAAAGTTTACACAACTTCCATGCTTAACGTCTATTCTCAGTGATCTCTCGAAAATAGCAGGAGTTGATAATATTCAATAAAACATAGTTTCTTTCTTGCCCATGGATGGAGCTGGCTGCGGGTGCTTTGATTGCATTTGATGCAATTATTTTGGAGAGTCACTTCCTCTCTGGTTTCCATCCAGCCTCGATATTTCCTCGATTGCGACTTGTCATGGGGAAAAGCAAAGGTCTTCCGGCCACTGGCTGTGGTTCTCATAAGCCTGAAGCAAATTCCAACCATCTCCCTGGGTTATGTTGCCACCGTGTGTCCTAAAACTGGAAATGCTACAGACACACGTGTTTCTATGATACGTGTGTGCGTGTCTATACATGTATATATATAGCTTTTTCAGTAGTTTAGCATTGGATACGGGTATCTTGGTTGCAGTCTCTCGCAAAGGAGATGTTTGCATTGATATCCGTGGGTTATCGGGATTTCGTCTCTTCTGGCCATTTTCCGGCCGCTCCGTTTTCACAAGGATGGAAACACGTTGAAGGCAAGTTGAGAGGAGCAAAGCAAGAGCAGATATTGAAGAGGGTGGACAGCAGGACCTGGAGGGCAAGGAGAAGGCTTTGCTTAGCCTAGAAAAGAGGGAGATGTGTTGCATCTTCCTGAAGCTAAAAGGCTGCCACCAGGAAGACCGGGCTCAATTGTCCTCTGTGTCCAGCCCCGTGGGGCCACAAGGCAATGGAGAGAAGTTAATTTGCGGAGGAGATTGAGGTTAAGCGTTAGGAGGTGCAACGTGGTGGCGGCTCCTTTGCCGGCAGTTTTTGGGAACATCTGCCAGCTCTGCCGCCGGCGCCGGGGGAGTGAAGTAGGTCACCCTTCAAGGTCCCTTCCCAGCCCTACATCGGGGGCTCGAGCTGACGGCTGGGACCTACTCCATTTAGTGCACGTTGAACGCCTGGCAGGCTGTGAACGTGACTGGGCTGTCCCTGAGTCACGTCGGGTGACACAGCCACAGAGGCTGCTGTCATCCGTGGGCAGCCGAGTGAGCGGAGAGGGAACGGCGGCGGGGCTGCTCCACTCCGCTCGGGCTGCGATCTCTCTGCTCCCTTGCAGGCAAAGCTCATCTGAAGAAAGCCATCATGAAGCACGAGGAAGCCATGAGGATCCACGGCTTGTGCAAGATCCTGCGGAAGATGGATATCCTCCAGGAGGTCCTCTCCTTCGCCCACAAACGCTCACTGAGCAAATATTCAGAAATCGACCACGAGGAGGACTTCTTTGAAACAGGAAATGCCCCGGACATTCACCGTAAGTGTTTCTTTGGGGGTGCAGCTGGGGAGGGGGTTTGTGGCAGGTTGCATGGGGTGGGCAAACTCCACGGTGAGTCTGTGGCATGTCGCTGCGGACCAGATCTCCCTGCACGGTGGTGGAGCATCACGGGTGGGAGTGGGGGCTCCAGGCTGCGTGTCTGGCAACTGCCTGAGCAGGTCCCAGCTCTTATGGGTCACGCCATCCCTTCTTGGGGTACATGATGTAGAGGCAGCAGCTGCTGCAACTACCTGACCCTGGTGTATGTGCTTTTCTCTCTCTACTGCTAGCCAAAACGCTCCAGAAACCAGAGATAAAATCCCCCAACTTCTCCCAGGTGAAGGTGACTGACCTCTTCCACAGGCTGGTATGTACAGCTATGGGATGGAGGTTGCCCCAAGGGAGCAGACATCTCCTCCTCCTCCCCTGCATGCTCTGGTTGCCTGGTTTCCTTCCTCCCTGCAGCCTTTTCTCCCTCTCCCAGTGCAGCCGCTGCGCTCACAGGCGGTTTTCCAAGGAGGATAAGCCGCCTCCTTGCAGGCAGGGACCCGTGCAGGAGGAGGGATGGGAGGGCGCAGATCTGTCTCTGCAAGACCTAAATGGGTTGTGAAGCTCCTCTGGTGCATGGGAGAGTGGGCACAGGCATTTCGGGTGGGCTTTACCTGGGAAGGACTGAAGGGACCCTTTAGAGGAAGCTTTTTAGGGGAGCAGAGCAGGATGATGCCAGCTGAGAGGCACCAGGAAAATCCCAGCGGACCTTTATCCTCTTTAGGTTTACAGGGTCCCGGGGAGCAGGACTGAGCTTTAGGGCTGCTGTGGGACCTGGCTGTGCTGTCCCTGTCCCCCAGACACCCCAAGGGTTGCGTAGCACCCCAGGGAGATGTTGGGCATCTCTGCTTTTAAACAGCCTCAGCGCAGGCAGGTATATCCTGCTCCTGAGGGAAAAGAAAAGTAGGAAAAAGGGAAATAGGAAAGATCTGGGGGGGATCTGACCCTGAAGACCCTGTCCCACCACCTCGCACCCTGCTGCTGGACCACCCCAGCTGGGCTGCATCCCCCAGAGCCAGGCAATGGTGACAAACCTCAACCTCCATCATCCCTCCTTGGGTGATGGGTTGTTTTCTTTTTCTGAAAGGGGGAATTAAGGAGCCAGCTCTTTCCACCAGAGCTTTCTGTTCCATTTGTTCCAGGATCATAGTGTCTAAACTGATGCCAGCTCACTGACTGTACCGAGATCTCCTCCTCCTGCCTTGCAGGAGCGGGGCAGCGCCAGGGGGATGTCCAGACATAATCACTGGGCAGAGGGTTGGACCAGAGACCTCCCGAAGTCGTTCCCAACCCGCACAAGACTGCTGCTGCTGCTCATAAAGCCAGTGGCTGACATGGACTTCTAAGCACCTCTAGCTTTGTACTGCATAAATCGGCGGTTTTGGGCATGCAGGCAGGGTAAAACACTGGTCAGGCTCAAAATCACATCCTTAAAGAAATGCAGAAACCTTTCTTGCTCTGCCTCCTCACCATCAGTGAGTGTTTTGCAAGGTTGCATGTCCCCAGAGAGTTGTTCTTGCACCGAAAGGTGCTTTCCGTGTTTCTACCTTCCCCCCAGGGGCCCCTTTCGGTTTTCTCAGCCAAAAACAAGTGGTACCCAGTGCGGAGAGTCCACCTGATGAGAGGAGAGAACGGTTTTGGGTTCACGCTGCGAGGAGACTCCCCTGTCCTCATTGCTGGTGTCATCCCGGGGGGCTGCGCTGCCGTGAGTACCCCCGGCTCTTGCTGTCCCCGTGGGGATGCTGGAAGTGAGGTGTGAGGGGTTGCCTCGAGGGATACCAGGGGGTTTTAGGTCTTAACACTCAGCTGGTAACTACATTGGTGTGCTCAGGTGGAGACTTATCCCTGCCAGATCTCAGCCTGGGGCTTGCAGATGGGTGTCATGAAAGAATTGAGATTTATTTTTTTTTTTTGTAGGAGGCAGCTAAGGCAAAAAATATACATGTTAGCTCAGTTTTCAACTGCTGGCAGCCTCTCGTTGGCAAGCAGCCAGCGCCCTGCTCCCCCATTTTGGGACGTGATGGTGGACGGAACAAGATGGCAAGTCAGAAACGCGAGTTATCTCAGTGAAAACTCACTGTGTGGGCTTTCTGATGGATCAGGGGCAATTTTGTTTTCCAGCAGAAGCTTGCTGGAGCATCCTGGTGGGACACCCAAAAGGTCTCCCCCCTCCCTCAGCATCAACCCTGCCATCCAGAGCTCAGCATCTCTGTAACAACACGCTCCTTAGCAGCAGGATCACATCCCTTTTGGGGAGACTAAAATCTTCTTAAAGGCCACATATGGTCCATATCTGGACCACAGTTGTGTCCCTTGGGCTACTAACATTCATTGCTCTCATCTGGGGTGGGATTGGTCTCCAGATAGACACCAAAATGCACGTGTCCATGCGTGGACGAGTTTCTAAACCTCCATTGCAGTGGGTCCAGCATGTCCTGGCTGGGTTGTTCCTAGCTCTGATGCTGTCCCCACAGCCCCGAGCTGGCACGTTCTTTCCTTCAAGCATGTCAAGAGCCTTGTTGATGCCTTGATGGATGAAAGGTGTGCAAAGAACCTTGCTGAGCCTGCTATGCTTTCTCAAGGATCAAGGCTTGCAGGCAATATTTTTTTTATGTTTTTCTTGAGACCTGCAATGTTTGACCTTTATTGAAGGGTCCGAGCTGGATGCAGAAGCCAATGGGCTGGGAGTTTAGAGCATGATGGATGTCACGTGTGGCCATCTCCAGCAGCTGCAGAGGAAATCCTTAGTCTGTAGAGCATCACACTTTTCTGTGCACGCTGCAAAGCAGACGTAAAATCTTCAGGATGATGAAGGCATTGGCTGTGCTGTGCTGTAGGTGGAGGGTGGACTCCCTGTGGCTCGGATCTCTGCAGGATTAGGACCTTTGGGGTAGGTCGGACACTGAGCAGACCTTGTGCAGCAGCATCCATGAGCTCAAACGCGGGCATCTTCTGTCTTCCTCCACAGGAAGCCGGCCTGAAGGAGGGAGACTACATCATCTCGGTGAACAGCAAGGACTGCAAGTGGTCCAAGCACGCTGAGGTGGTGCAGCTGCTGAAGAGCACTGGGGAGGAGGGAGTAGAGATCGGTGTGATAACCCTGCAGGGCTCAGAGGGACCGAAAGCCGTAAGTCATGTCCCAGGCATTAGGTGGGAAATCACAGAAGAGGTTCCCCAGTGTCTTGCTCCCAGGCTGGAGGCGCAGGGGTGAAGCCGGGCATCGCATCTGCAGCTCGGGTGCTGCCTTGGCTTCATCCCTCTCAGCGCTCCCCTTCCCAAACAGGCGGACAAGAAGGCGACGGCGATGTCCTCAGGCAGTGGGCTGCAGAAGAGCAACAAGGAGAACAGCCGAAAGAGCCTGATGAACAGCAAGAGCGCCAGCACGCTGCTGGTCTGGAGCAAGAAGAGCAAGCGGAGCAAGAAGAGCACCTACGGCGTCCCCTTCACCGCGGTGGGAGACAACGAGGCCATGTACTGAAGCAGCCACCGGGCTAGATCGTGTCCTGTGAGCCCCGGGGCTGGCTGCCCGTGAACCCTCGCAAGCACTGGTGGCCTGTTCGGGTTGTACTGGTGTCGGTGCTGCCAGGAACCCCCCGCCCCGGGGATGCGCCGCTGGTCGGATCCTCTCCAAAGAGGCGAGCGATGCACAGGACCGGACTCCTCCATCCCCCAACTCCTGCATTAAACGATCCTCAGCTAAACAACATGGGGAAACACTGATTTAGTCTTAATTTTTAATTTTTTTTTGTTTTTTTTCTTTTTGCTCTTAAGGGGTCGGGGGGGAGCTGTGCTTCAGTATAACGCAGGGACCGGTTTGTGTCTTCTGCTCAGTGCGAGGAGCGGCCAAACCAAGCCCCAGCCGTCAAAGCAAAAGCTGTAACCTTCTTTAGCGTCTCCTAAGCTTTCTCTGCGAGGTAGAAGATGGCACCGCTGCCGCTGCTCGCCGAGAGCTGCTGGCAGAGCCAAATCGTTCAGCAGCTCCAGCTGGAGGTCACCCTTCAACTCCCCTTTTTCGGGAGAGGGGATAGTGTGGGCATCGACGACTCATGGTGACCCCATTATGGGGTCCAGTGTAGACCGGCTCAGGCAGCACTGGGCTGTGCATCTCTGCTATGGTACCAGTTAGGACGTGTTTCACTGGTTTTTTTTAGTGCTTTTTGTTTTTGTTTTTTTTTTAACGGGCACCCAGCAAATACAGCCCAGCTGCACAGCCTGCTTCTTTGGAAGAAAAGGGAAAGACTTAACATGCATTTGTTGTCTCGCTTTTTTTTAATCAGTAGAGGTGGATTGCCCTAAATATGTGTGTAGATTAATAGCTAAGAGCCTTGGGCTTTTTTTCTTGGTATGAGATTAAAATTCCAGGAAGATAGCTCCTCCAGATTATTAAACTACTAAATTTGTGCTAGTATTGGATCTTGCACACGTTGCTAATACCCTAACACTGTGCTGTCAGCATTCGTACCAGAGCTGGGCTGATGGATACATACATCTTGGTAATTGTACTGGAAATGCTGGGAGACTCCGAATATGCGCTTAGATGTATTGGCAAAATTTTCTCAACCCCATTTCTGCCTTGTGCATTATTTTTCTGAAGGCTAAAGAGCTGTCTGGTCTTCAGTGCTTGGATGATCTTGGTAGGTATAAAATACCCTTTCAGAGATGCAATTGTATTTTTGTACTTTTGAAGTCGTGACAAATTTGTAGCAGTAGTTTGATGAAGTGAACGTGCGCCGGCAGCGGGATATTGTTGCGCGAGCATCCCCCCCCCCCCCCGGGGTTTTACAGTGACTTCTTCTAGGTGGCTCTGCCCATGTGCCAAGCTTTCACCCCCCCGTTTTATTTAAGGAGAACTAAAGGATGGCTTCTAACTCTGCGTTATTGACCAAGAAGCCTCTCCATAGACCGAGACATCATCAGACCGGATTACCGATCCGGCTGCCACCACCAGACCATCTGGTGCAGTTAGGTTTTCGACGTAATCTTGCCAGCTGCTTGGTGCGGGAGTGGGAAGAAAGGGGGTAGGTTCATAGAAAAGGCCACCTTGCCGTGAAAGTATCCCAGCAACATCTTCCCCCGATCCTAAACATGTTGCCGAAACGGTCGTCTCCGAGCTGGAGATGTATTTATTTAGAAGAAGCCTGTACAAGCGGTGATCCTGCGTGTCGCGTCGCCACCTGCATCACCCAACTCCTCCATTGACGCTGGCGGAGGGGTTGTGTTTTGTGCGAGTTTCCCTGACAACGGTGGGTGTGTTTTGTTTTTTTTTTTTGTTTTGGTTTTTTTAATTTGTACATGGACTCTCACCTTTTATGGATTAAAAAGCACTGATTCAAAAACACTTTGTAGCACGTATCTCCGTTGTGAATCACGGGTGGACTGGGTGCACCAGCCCTGGAGAGGATCAAGCCCTGCATTGGGCTTGCAAATGGGTTGATTCTGGGTTGTGTTTACCTAAATCTGGAGGTGTTGAGGTTGGGAGAGATCATTTGGCTCTTGTACAGCCTGATCCAAGGTAAATGGAGCTTCTAAGCAGCCAGATCAGCCTGACAGCCCTTGGTGAACCATCATCTCCATCTCCAGCGTGTTGTAATGGGAGGTGGTGGCTTTGTCGCATGAGTTATTTCATGGAAGTAACATGGGAGGTGAGGAGTGGGGCTCGGTCTGGATCCCATAGGGGCTTTTCTCCTGGAAAAAAAAAAAGGAAACCCTTCAAGAAAGTAATTTTTGCTTCACACAGCATGTTTTGATCTGCTGGTTTTGGGTTTCTAAAGAGAGTTTCCAACAAGAGTTTCCAAAACCCTTGTTTTTGAAGACCACAACAATAGGAACGAAAGTATCACTTGTGCTGGAGGAGCTCATTGGTAGCTGGTAAAGAGCAAAGCATTGACATCGGACCGCTCCCCAGCCCATATTCTCCTTGGGGTTTGTGTTTCACTGGACTCTGCCTCCCCGCCATCCTGGGAGGGTGACTAAGCCCACGGCTGGGGGGCTGGACCATGGGTCCTGACAGCCAGACAAGTCCCTCGCTCAGG
Organism: Alca torda; assembly: GCA_008658365.1. Taxonomy (NCBI): domain Eukaryota; kingdom Metazoa; phylum Chordata; class Aves; order Charadriiformes; family Alcidae; genus Alca; species Alca torda. The sequence continues at coordinate 163,193,358 of CM018077.1, forward strand.
AATTGTGCACCCAAAAGGAAATGAAACGACAGATGAAGTCCTCCTCAGAGCCACAGAGGTCGGTTTAACCCCCTTAGATGGGAATGAACCAAGGTCAGTGCTTTCAGCATTGGGTGAGTATATAAAAGGGTGGTGAGGAGCCTCTTTTTCTCCCATCCACTAAAAAATGGCATCTGACCTTTTTTTTGGACGTATTTTTGTAATTTGTTTACCCTTTCATCAGACCTCCTGTACCCAGCACCAACCTCAAAGCCGTACCAAGGTTTTTAAGCCACCCACAGGAACTTGTTCTGCTGCAGTAGATCCTTTTCCCACCTACGTTCGGTGGATGTGGGAAACTCGTGACTCCAGAGCCGGGATCGCCTCCCCCTCTGATGACATGTTTTCAGACGAGATGGTGTGCTCCATCAGCAAGAGCCTGCTGCTCCCTCCCTCCTTGCTAAGAGGCTGTGGAGCTGGATCTTTCCATGCTTGTCTTCTCCATCTGGACCAGGAGGTGGAGGAGTCCTGTAGGATCCTGGTGGTGGGACTCAACATGGGTATAAAGCACAAGAACCGTTGAAAAAATAGCTTTACAGTCACTCAGAACTTGAGGTCTCTCCAACCTCGGTCCCTGTGAAGAGGAGCTCCAGGTGAGCTCAGGAGCCGAGACCATGTGCAACGTTCCTCAGTCTGGGCATCCTGGGTTGGCATCAGTTAGTGCAGCTCTTTGGGGCATCTTAGGAGCAGAAAGAAGGTGCAAATAGGGTTTATTTTTATCCCTTGTTATTTCACAGGGCCCTTGAGACAGAAAACAGCGGTGCCCACCATCCAGGAAAACCCCATCACCAGACCCACAAGGGTTCAGCCCAGTTTCCTGCCTTTGAGGTTGAATTTTCCTCCTCTCGGAGCTTCACGCTCGAAAATAAAAATCTCCCAGCCCATATATCAGCCCTTCCAGCGTGGTGGGAAGGTGTTTTGATTTTCCCCTCCATTAGGTACACAACGGCTCTTTTAATAGAAGAGGAGAAGGTACCTGCAGTGTCGGGAGCTGCGGCCGTGCTCCTGCCTCCTCGCTTCACGGCTCGTTGATGCTGTAACCCGTAATGGCTCCTCTGGAGCTGTCACCAGCTACAAATTAATGCTCCTACCTGTCCCTGGGGACAACAGAAGGAAAGCATCTACAGGGCTGATGGCTCTGGCGTGGTTTGGTGCTGGGACACTGCCTCTGTGCAAGGTGTTCTCACCACTCGGCTACACTCAATATACAATTTATTAACAGAATCAGGCCGTAAATCAGGTGCTGCTTTCAAAGGGTCCTGGGCCAGGAGCAGATCGATGGGGTCGTCTCATGAGAAGGATGGGGCAGAGCAGGATTTCTCCTGCTCCCAGGAGAAGGAACGATGCTGTGCCCGCTTGGTCCCTTGTCCAGTGCTCACTCCATCCCATGGAAGCTGTCATAGAATCCCAGAATAGTTTGGGTTGGAAGGGACCTTAAAGATCATCTAGTTCCAACCCCCTGCCATGGGCGGGGACACCTCCCACTAGACCAGGTTCCTCCAAGCCCTGTCTAACCTGGCTTTGTCATCCTCAGCCCCATGTCCCACCTTATCCCTCCCGAGCTCAGTGCGGAGCAGGGTGCCCACTCCCTTCCAACCTGAGCCCGCTGGAGGGCAGCAGCACCCTGTCCAATGCACCCACTCCTCGCAGCATCGGCATGCCGCTTCTGCCCAGCGAGGCAGGCACCCCTCGGCTCACCCTGCCACCCAAGGGTGAGTAGAGGTGTCCCTGGGGTGCTTTGGAGACCAGTACAGTGCAAAGCAGGGCATAAAAAGTAGTTTTGAACCATATATCCTGCAAAGTCCTTATGGGGAAAAAGTGTGCAAGTAGTAAGGCCAAGCATTGTGGTGCAGCATCCTCTGGGATAGACCACCCTGAACTCATAGCAAACTCCATCCATCCTGTAAAGGAAAGGGCGAAATTATGCTGGGACCACTGGGAGCACCCACCCTGCTCCTACAAGCTGGCCCTCAGGACCCCACTGAGGCTTCAGTGGGGATCTTGTTCCACTGGCCTGAGCCTAAGACCTTTGCCAAGGTGCTCTTCTGAGGTTTGGAAGGTCTTCTCTTGGCCCTGGCTCCCCAGCAGCTTGGAGGTGCTGAAGCCCTCCTGCATGCCCTTCATGGCAGCAAACAATGCTGGGAGGCCCGTCAGACAGGGAGGCCACAAGGAAGGGGTTGTTCTGGAGGGTTGTGAAGCCACTAGGGCATCGAAGTGGGGTGGGGCGAGCCTGGGCTTCAGGTAAAGGCATTGGGGGCTGCAGAGGAGAGACCAGTAGGTCCAGGAGCTGGTGGAGATGTAAGTTGGCAGCGTTACACTAGAGGGCAGAGTCGGTACACGCTGAATCCTTCTCCCAGTAGGCCGGCCAGTCCTTCAACAGCCCAAGCCACCCCAGCACAGGGTGGGATGGTGCTCAAGCCCCTAATTGTCACATACCCCCATGCACATGACTTTGTGCCAACCGATTTACATGTTCGTGCCCAAGTAAGCTCTTGCTCTGGCAATTGCATCGATGCTGCCGGACAGCAAGTCTTCTTGCCTCTGCCCAATGGGCAAAGTGCTGTTGGGAGAGAAGAGAAGGTGACCTGCCACAAGCAGGGACCTGCCAAGCACCTGCCTGGCCCCAGGGCCCATCATCCTCAGCTGCTTCCTACCAGGGACTAAAGTGTTGGCTGTGGATAATCCCCATCCCTCTGTGGTTCCTGGGAATACTCAACCACCTTCCCGTGCACAGGACCAAGGTCTCCCATGTGGGAACAGGTCAGACCTGGCCCAGGGTGGACGTGGTCTGGCAGCAGGGCAGGGGTGGAGAGGGGACTTCCTTTGATCCCTTGTGCCCTATTTCCTGCAGGACGTGAGTGTTTCTGAAGGGTCTGCACTCTGTAGTCCAAAAAGAGGATTGGGGAGGATGCCGGTCCTCGACTGGATTCATCCCCAACACTTGTCCTGAGATGTTACGGGTCACCTTTTTCTAAGCTGGTAGCTTTCACATAGCCTCCCTGTACCTTATTTTAATTTGCCAAATTTTTACCCTAGACAGAGTACAAAGCTGCCCTGCTTTGGGATTTACATCCCCATATGAGGACCTGCCTCTGACCATCTCTTTGCAACAGTAGCAAGAAGAGATGAGCAAGTTTCCACCATGACACAAACTCCATGGGATTAGGAGACTGAAGCCAGACCAGGGATGTAGGACTTCTGCAGGCTGCAGGATGCACTGGGAGGCCAGTCTGGATCTACACCAAACAATGAGGTCAAGATGGCCATGCTACGGGTCAAGGAGACCATGCTGTGATGAAGGAGGGTAATGCTGTGGGGCAAGAGGATCATGCTAGGAGGCAAGAATGTCATGTTATGGAGCAAGGGGGCTATGCTATTAGTCAAGGACATCATGCTATAGCACAATGGGGTCATGCTATTGAACAAAAGAGTCATGCTGTGGGTCAAGGGTGTTGTGCTATAGGGCAAGAGGGTCATGCCATGGGGCAATGGGGGTCATGCTGTGGGGAAAGGGGCTTTCAGGGTCCTGGTCCTCACTGGGGATCCCTCATGGCTCGGAGCAAGCCCAGCTGGTGAGACCTCACTCTGCATGGCTGGATGCAGCGGTTGAACCAGGCAGGGATTTGCCCTTGCATTGAGCCAAGCCAGCAGCCTGCACAGGCCTCCAGGAGATGAGGGGCAAACTGCTGGAGATGAGGGGCAAATAAACCCTGCAGCGTATGAAGAGGCCCTTCTCTGCAGGACCCAGGGGCGATAAACGCACCGCAGAGCTGTGGGGTGCATCTACCTGCTCTGCCTCTTCCCTCTTTCTCTCCTGCCATGGAGCAACTCCTGCTGTGCCCGAGACTCTCCCAACAAACTCAGCTGATTTTTTTCCCCATCTTGGGAGCAGTCCTCCTCTTTTTCCCTGCAGTCACGAAGAGCCTCCTTCACCAGGGCCCAATCTTTAATGGGAAGTACAGAACTGAGCCGTTCGGAAATGGCTCCTGAATCTTTAATAAAGCAAACATTGCCTGGGCCATAAACATATGATGACAGCAACAGAGGCTCTCAAGCTTATTGCCTGGCCGCTAGTTCTTTACTTAACTCTGCCATAATGGCTTTAATAGCCCGGGAGGGAGCTGAGGTGAAAGTCCTATTAAAAAATGTATTTCCGAATTTAATTGAGGCTCCATCTGTGGGGAAAGATGGAGGAGAGGTCGCTCCACAAGAGACCTATGAAAAAAAAAAAGGAGCTCTCTCCACCTTCCGCTGCTCCTGCCCTGCCTGGTTAGTGTCCAGCAGCAAATCCCACACCAGCCGGTGGTGCCGGGGACACGGGACCTTCAGAGTGTTCCCTCCTTGCGGGAGACCACCAGCCCCCTGGGACTGTTCCTTCCATGTGAGGGAGCACCCCCATTTGTGGTGCATCCCTCTCGCTTTGCAAGGGTGTTCCCTTTACAATCGTCCGGGACAAACGGCTGTGGTCCACCAAGCCCATCAGCTTGTGCAGGCAGCACCACCATCCATACTGGGCAGCATCAACTGCCTTTGCTCTGCTGTGGCCTCGCCACAGGTATGGTCTGGGAGATTGATCTGATTGTTTTCCTACCCGTCCAACCTGCACATGGCCTTCCAGCAGTTCCCCAATCTGCCCAGTCATCCCCATAGATTCCTAGACACCTGGTCCCATATACATGTATACACATGTACATACACATACACATTGGCATCATCAATCTCTTTGCCCCGATCCCATCAATATCCATTCATCCATCACCCATCTATTCATTCACCTCTATCTATCCACCTACCTACCTGCCTATTTATCCATCTATCTCTCCATCCATCTACCTATCCATCATTCAGCCTATCCATCTATCTATCTACCTCTCCATCCATCTATCTATTCATCTATCTACCAGTCTGTCTATCCACCTATCTACCCATCCATCTACCCATCTATCTACCTAGCAGTCTATCTAAATATCTCTCCACCTCTCTATCCTTCCATTGATCCATCTGTCCATCCATCTATCTCTCCATCTATCCTGTCACCCAGCACTGAGCTTTTCTCCATCCAGGGAAGCTTTGTGCATTGAGACCTTTGCAGCCTTTTTAAAGAAGTCACCGGGGATGAACCCAGCCCTCCAGACTGGGAGACATTGCCATGTCCTGGATAAACCACCGTTTGGGGCTAAACACCCTGAGACAGTGTTATTTCTCCCCAGAGAACGGTCTGTTGGAAGATGGGTGAATAAGGGGAAAAACAGACAAGAAAGTAGATGGATGGCAGATAGGGAAAGGAGGAAAGAAAGAGGAAACAGTTGGGATCAGGATGGGAGACATGAGTTCTGCTTGAACCATGCCAGCGTGTGGGCTCAAGAACAGCCACTCTAATTAGTGATGAAGAAAAGAGGTCGGGAGAGGAGGAATTCACTCCTTCCTCCACCTTCTTCCTGCGTCCCCTCCTGGCAAGCATCACCCTGAGTCAGCAGATCTGCCGAGGTCACGCCACCCGCTCTATTAATTGGATTAATAAAGATGTACGTCATTGAGGTAATTACCCGCTAATTGGGGATGACAAGGTTGTCAGGGTTTGTCCCTCGAAGGGACAATTTCCCGTCCCCGGCCCTCCCCTTTCCCAACACGCACCGAGTCAATCACATTAATTAAAAATCAGAGAGTCCATAACCTTGCGCTGCCAAGCCCCGGGGAAATTGCTGCCTCCGGAGCCATGCGGCGGGGCAGGGTGGTGGCATCTGCCACCTCCGGCCACTGGCTCAGCTGGGGAGACAGGTCCAGGCTGTTGGCACCCAGACAACATGTTGGAGGGGTCTCAAAGGTCCCTTCTGCCTCCCCTGCATCCTTCATTAACCCCTTGTGAAGAGTGCCAACAGGAGACACATGGATGCTGCAACTAGGGTCAATGAATATATTGACGTGTGTCACCTCACATGCCATAGTATCCAGGAATATAAGATGCCCGACTTTTTGAAGGAAAACCAAACTGCAGCCCCCTCCATAACACGCAGGTAACTCTTCCAGGCAAAGAAACGCTCATTGGAAATGTTTTGTTAAAAAAAAAATAAATAAATAAAAAAAAAAATTCCGCCAGGAAAGAGCTCAGCTTGACACTATCTCGGTGATGAAGCACTTCCATTCTGCCAAAACTTTCCCTGCCCTTTCCCTGGAGTGAATCCCTGCTGTCAGCCACCTGCTGGAAATCCTCTCTGTCTCTCCCTGAGCTCCTGCCTCAGTGGCAATGGCCAACGCATGTCCAAGCCCGTTCCCTGGCATGGCCAGGATGCCCCAGGGCAGCCCGGTGCTGAATCCTGCACAGCTGGGTGCTGGATCTTGCAAGCTGCATGCTGTGCCCTGATGCTCTGCACAGCTGGATGCTGCACAGCTGGATGCTGAGATGTGCCAGGCTGGTGATGTCTCCTACACAGGGATGAGGAGCCTTGCACAGCTGGATCAGCTGGATATGGTTCTGGCATGGCTGGATGCTGAGCTCTGCACATCTGGATGTCATGAGGCCTGATTCTGAGCTGGGCAAGAGCTGGTGCTGAGTCTCATATGAGTGTGAAGAGCCCGGCACAGCTGGATGCTGAATCCTGCACATCTGGATACAGAGTTCTGCATGTATGGATGCTGCCCAGCCTGGTGCTGAGCTCGGGGAGAGGGTTGGGTGCTGAGTCCTAAACAGGGATCAGGAGGCTTGCACAGCTGGATAGTGAAACCAGCACATCTGGATACTGAGTTCTGCACATGTGGATGCTGCCCGGCCTGGTGCTGAGCTTTGCGTCGGCGAGCACTGAGTCCTAAACAGGGATCGTGAGGCTTGCACAGCTGGATACTGAATCCTGCACAGCTGGATGCCGAGCTCTACATAGGGATCCAGAGCCTGACACAGCTGGATACCAAATCCAGCAGAGCTGAATGCTGAGCCCTGCACGTCTGGATGCCACACAGCCCAGGAGGGAGACAGGTGTCATGAGATTGTGCGGCCTCAACACCGCTGCAGTCCTGGAGGTATGAGCTTTGGGGATAATGAACTCAGGCTCAAAGTCGAGGCCGGGCGGGCACTGCTCCCATAGCGGGAGCAATAAAAAAGGCCGAGGGGCTTCGCGGGGAAGTAGTCCAAAATCAAGACAATTGTGGCAATTTTATTTTTACTGTTAACGAGGCAAGAAAATTAGCAGCAGAGGGAAAGCAGCAGGTTATAGCGGTATGTGAGTGAAACCAGTGAGTCACTGCCTGCAAAGCTCAAAAATTAGTAGCAGGTGGTGGAACTGGGAGGGCTGGGGGGTTCAGTGCCTGTTCCCCCCCTGTGGGAACCACTGGTTGGGCTGGGAGGATGCTTCTGGGCTCTGTGAAAAAACAAGGAGGAGGGTTGCATGGCTTGCAAGGACCCTGGAGGGGTGATTTGCTTGGACTCAGTTTAGCCCAGTGTGAAAATTTGGGTTTTTCCACATCTGGTTGTCTTGGCCCTTTGGATGAGGTCCCCAAATCTCTTGTGCTGTTGCTTCCTTGGAGAAATCTGGTTGAAGGAGAAGGGGAAACTGAGGCACGTGGGGTCAGGTGGCGCGGTTGGGTCTGCTCCTGCCCCTTATCTTCTCTAATCGCCAGGTTGAGGGATGGGAGGTGGCATTTCCTCAGCTGCTTATGGGCTATAACTGAATCATTTAATCCTTGCTGAGCTGAAATCAGCCTCCCTGCCCAGGCCCCGTAGTGTGGAGTACGCAGATATATTTAAGTGTATATTAAATTGCTTGAACAGCCATTAAAAATTGCCATACACGTGTAATGCTACTAAGCCAATATTTCTACAGAGACTTGAACTTCTTAATTACTCGATTTGGGACATGTTTACTTTTCCTGACTTTTTTTTTTTGGTGTTTTTTTATTTAAATCAGGCTGAGGTCAACGTGATTATTTCTGTGATTTAAGAGAAAACTGTAGCTGGAGGTTGGCATCTTCACCGTGGCCTTTCCCTTCCATATTCACGGTGAAAGGCTGCAGGCATCATGCCATGCTGATGTTATCTCCACCCGAAACCCAACAAAAAGGAATGGGAAAAGGAGCCTGGATAAGTCAACAAGCTGAATTTCTTCCCCGGTTCCAGGACAGATATAGCAGATGACGCATCAGAAGATTTGAAAGAAGGTTTTTGATTCCCCCCACCAAAAATCTGGCCATTCAAAAGGGTCTGGGCTCACGTCTCCAAGTTTCCCTCCATAGCAAGAAAGGCAAATGATGAAAACATAGAGGGCAGAGATTAACACAGCCTCAAGAAGCCTTCGAACAAAGGCTCATCCCCAAAGGATGCACCAGCGTGCCCTGGCGAAAAGGCAAATAAGTGAAGAACTAGCAGCGTTGTTTCCCGTGCATCCCTCTGGGGACACCTCCAGAGGACGAGGAGGCCAGAGGGATGTCACAGGGCTCATAATGGCCCCGCTCTCTGCTTTTTAGCCCCAGAGCTGCTTTTTGCGAGCTCTGGTGTAAGTGAGGCAGGAGACTCCGAGCTGAGGCCAGCGGGTGAGGAAGGAGAGTGATTACCCGAGCGATAAATCAGCAGTGCAAGGCTGATGATATAATAATGGCGATATGATGTCATCTCAATCCTGCCCATTGATTTTTTTTCTTTCTTTTTTTTTTCTTTCCTCTCAGTGAACTGGCTTTTCCTATCCATTACCCTGCCCAAGACCACGCCGATGCTGCTGCTGCGGCTCTTTATATCCACAACTATTGATTGAGCCCCGACACCGTGCAACGGTGGCAAAGACCAATGTTTGCATGGGTGCAGCACCCTGGGAGTCCCCTCACCAGGGACACCCTTGCTGAGGCACCAAGATGCTCCTTGTGAGCTGTCAGAGCAGCCCAGTTGGTCTCTTAAACCTCACCCACAGGGAACAGGAGCGTCTTTGCTCACGGCTGGGCTGGGACTTTGTGCAATCCTTGGTCCATGAGCTTGTGATCTTCCTTTTGTCTTGTCCTTGCTCTTCCTTCCCTTCTGCTGCTGCAGGTGAGAAAGAAATGGCTCCCAGCCCTGGCAGGCAGCATCTGAATTCACATCTAAGGTAAGAGGAGATGGGAATAGCTGAGCTGAAACCAATTAAAGTAAATCAGCACATCCCCTTGGTGGAGGCATTTATAATATCCTCAAGCCCTAGCTGGGGGGTTTGGGCATCCACAATTAAGCAGGACCTGACTTATTTCATGTTTCTCCTGGCTGTGGCTGCAGGTTTCAACCCTGCTGTCAACCCTCCCCATCCCTTTGAATGAACGTCCCCATCCAAATCCAGGTCAACGTCCACACTGCACTCACAGTCACAGCTGCTGGGGACAACCCAAGATCAGGCTTGATTGGAGCCCCACCACTTTCCCCATTGTCTTGCAGCATCCTCCCAGGGAGGATTTTCCATGCCCCAGCATCCAGGCTTCAGCAGGAAAAATGCCAGGCAAGCCAGCTCCTCTGGAGCAGACGAGTTTCTATCGGAAATTCAAGGACAAGCATTAATCCTCGGGCTCCACGGAGTCGGGCTCTGCCAAGCAGGGACAGGGTCTCAATGCAGGGAGCCACTTTCTCAGCACGATCCCTGACCCATCCCCTTCCCCTGGCCCTACCATCCCTCTCCACCACCCCACAGTCTGTCCCCCCACCCCTCTGCCAGGCTCAGGGATGGAGGGCAGAGCTGACCCCACCTCAGATCGAGCTCTCCAAGGGGACAAGACCCACCACACAACTGGGGTGGTACCTGGTAGAGTTTCAACTTAAAAATCTGGAATTAAAAATAGGGATGTGAAGATGCTTTCCGGCTGGTTTGCAAGCACTGAAACCACATGCCAAATCCTGGGCAGCACTTGGGGTGAGCCCCACCAGGGTGTCCCTGCTCCCCTGGATCCCAGCTCCTCCCGTTCCTGACCCTGTCCCCATCCCCAGGCTTTCCAAGCCTCAGGGAAGGGCTGTGGATATCGAGCTCACCTGGGGAACTGAAAAGTGGTGAGCAAGGAACAGCTGATGGATCGGCCAAGCTGCTGCCAGCAATTTCATGCAGGGTAAATCCATTTATCACCCCGGCATGAGGAGGAGAGCCACCGGCAGCACAAGCCGCCAGCAGATGAGCACATCTGTCACTGGTGGGCAGGGGGGGACTACAGGGCCTCCCCTGTACCAGAAAACCCCCAACAATATCCCAGTTCCCAGGGAAAGGCACTTGTCTGGGGACGGGGCTGTAGTGAGGCATCAGTTTGTGATGTCCCCTGAGCCTCCATTGTCCTCCCTACTTTGAGACATGACTGATGCTGACAGTGGAGGTGGAGGTGGGATTTCACATGAGCCAGTACCACAACCGAAGCAGTCAAGAGCAGTGCAAATCAGTAGGCTGGGGAGGGACAGGAGTGTCACACCACAGACGGGACCCACTGGTGGCTCAAGGGCTCCTGGGCGGTGTGGGCTCTGGGGCTGGTGTACCCAAGGGAGCAGCCAAGGCTGAGCAAGGTCTTTCGAGACTTGTCTCTCCCTTGTGGGTCACAGGTACAGTGCTGGTGGCAAGGTGCTGCACAGGACTCTCCACCCTGTAGCATCTTCTCATCCTGGTGGTGGTTTCTCAGCCCCTTTTCTCCTGGAGTTCACCCAGACCCCACTGGAAAAAAAGAATAAATAATAGCAGTACACCAAGCTCTGGGATGCATCTCCTTGCCCCTTCATGCGTTGTCCTCTCCTTTTCCCTCGCTCTCCCTTGCTGCAGTGGGCTCCTATTTCCATATCTCCCTGGATAGCCTCCAAGGGACAGGTTTGGAGCCAGATGGGCACAGGACGAGTGCGCTGGAGCCCCCCTTCAGCAGCATCTGAGCAAATTCCAGGCAGCATCTGAGCAAATCCCCCTCCAGCCCTCTGCGTGTGTGTGTGTGCGCACACAGTGCATGTGTGTAACATGCCATGCTCGGGGGGGTGCACGTGGGGCTGCCATCCGTCTCCGAGCATGCAAAACGCCCTCTATTTGTGTGCACGCTGGAAGATGCTGCGTGTGCAAATCCATATGCAGATGCTCTTGTGCAGCCTGTGGGGCCCCCCGTGGGGCATTTTTGTAGGTGTGCAGGTGCCCCATGCGCCGGTGGGGTGCAGGGTGTTACAGCATGTGCTCCTTTAAGGGGAAGCCGTGTTTTGCCAAGTTAGCACTTTGTAGCGTGTAATGTTAAGGCTGCAGTGGGAATTGCTCTCTGATATTGAACAGGTAAATAAAGCACAGCTTGGAAAAAGCCTTTAGAAATGGGCTGCGTGCAAGGCAGCCTTCCCTGGGGTGTCCTTAACCCGCAGCCCTCCTCTCCACCCTGAGACCACGGTGGGGGGCTGCCAGCCCCACAGCAGGGAGGCCAGAGCAGCCCTCAGTGCTCTTAACCCTTTCCTCACCCCTCTGCATCCTGAGAGCATAACGTGCCCATGCAAGAGTCAAGACCAGGGAGTGCAAGACCAGGGAGGTCCAGCTCAACAGGGTGGTGATGACCAGGAATGGTCCTAGAGACCTGCACACCTTCGGACCTCCCCATCTGCCCCCTCATGGGGTTGCCTTGCTTTGGGAGCAGCTTCAGAGGGGGTAAGTTTAGGATTTCAGAGACCAGAGGCGAATGCAGAGCATGATGTGGCACCACCACCAAGGGCTGGTGGTGAGAACCCCTTCCTGCAACCGAAACACAGGGTAGGGATGAACCCTATTTCCCAGAGCATTCAGTAGCAGAAGGATATCTTTTTTGGGGGACCCCTGCTGGGAAATGAACCCCAACATCCTGCCCTCTTCCTGTTAGCAACCCCACTTATGTTATCCTCCATCTGAGCCCTCCCCGTGGGGTCTTTACCTTGTGCCCATCCCTGCCTAATGTAGGGCTCACTAGTGAAAACCAGGAAGGATTTTTGTGGCATGACCAGATTTGCATGGATTTAAGCCAGAAGAGGCTGGACGGTGTCCCCCCAATGTCCCCTTACACCAGTGCCACTACTCATATTCCTCCAACCCCCAAAACCCACAGGCACCTGCCCCAATTACGGAGTAGCAATGCGCTCATCCCCACGTTCATCCCTTTCCAATTTGACACACACCGCCCCCCCTTTCTCCACGATCCTACTTGTTTGTAAAACGGTTACGTCTCCGCTGAAAGGGATTCGCGGCCGATAATATATCAGTTTTTTCACCTCCCCTCGGGGATCCATTTGCGGCATTATTGCTGTAAGGTAGATGGTTGTTACCACACACCGGGCGGCCCTTACTTTGTGGCATTTGGACAGATTAACGATAGGTTTCCTTCAGAAATATTAAATGAAAAGATTATTATTTTTTGAACAAAAAAGAAAAAGGGAAAAAAAAGATTAAAACCTTCCAGAGCCTGCATAAACCTTCACCTGAAGAAGGATTTGGGAAATAGAGTTTATTACTTAAGAAAAATTTCCCCAAAAAGTGGTGTTTGGATGGTCTTTAAAAACCCAAATCCCACTCACCCCTTCAAGGCATTATTTAGGTGTTTGTTAAAAACTAACCAACTGGTTTCCTCTGGTCCCTTTTTTAAAAGTGTTTTCATTTATCAAAAACTTGGAAGTTGAGGCTTTGCATTTTCATTTTCTCATTGAAAACACGGAGAATTTCAAGAAAAATGAACATGAAGGAGAGAAAACACCACTTGCAGAAAACCCATAGATTTTCACACCCTTATTACTGAATTTGCAAACTATTTCACTTGTATGAACGGGGTACAAAAAGTGGCTGATCTGATCCACTTTGGGTTTTGAGGGGCTGAAAGCAGTGGGTTTCCCTTGTTTATGATTGCACCTTGATTTTGCATGGAGGGTGGGAAACACGTTGGATGGGCGCATGTGTGTGTATTCACCCTTGGGCAGCTGAGAGCTTATACAGGTCAGCGCAGAAGCGATGGTTGCCTTGGGGCAGGGGAGTTCTGTGAATTCACTCTGGGTTTTTCCATCCTAAACCCATGGGAAATGATGCACCTGTATGTCCAGAGGGAAGTGAGCACCTTCTGCTCATGTGAGCTTGCTGCTCTCCCTGCCAACACGCAGCTGCAAGTACCACCAGGTCAGCAGAATGGGCATAAACCCCACAGAGTGGGGGTGGGAGGTGATGGGTGGGAGGTGGAGGTACATAGGGGTGTGATGGCTCCATTTGCCCCAAAAGCATGGGTGCTGTCCCACACCCATCCTTATACATGGGATCCCCATGTGCGTTTGCAGATGCCATATGGGAATGGGCAGCCGTCAGGAAGGCTGGTGTTTCCTGAAGCCTTGGGACCAGAGCATTATGCATCTTCTCCTCAGATGGAAAGCCCAGGTGCCCAGTGGGCACTCAATCCTGTTTACCAGCTGTTCTCCATCACCCCAGGTCCTGACCTGATTCCAGCTGAGCAGCTTCACAGCAAGTGTCATCCCAGACCCTCCTGTCCCAAAGAGATGCAAGTTCAATCCATCTGGGCCCCAGGGGAACCAAGCTGGTGATGGAAGAAAAACAATGCCACATCCTAAAGCAACGCTTTTTGAGAGCAAAAAGTCATTTCTATGATTCTATGATTTGCTGTCCCTAGGGTGACGCACATCGAGGTGGGCTTACCGTAAGGGGCTGGAGCCATGGAGAAAGTTTGCTTCAGGTTTGGCCTCAGCGATATGTATCTTAGTGGAGTCAGATAAGGACTCCACAAGTACCGGGGCTGGTCAATACGCCTCGCTGCGATCAATGGGCAAGCGGCAGTAATTACATTTCCAAGATCAAATGGGCATATAAATGTTTCATCTGGGTAAACATGTTGTTGGGTGTGTTGGTTTGCTGGTTGGGGTTTTTTTTCTTCCTTTTGTTTCTCCTTTCTGCACATGCTGCGAGCATCTGAGTGGATCCCATCGACTCGAACCAAGACGCTCCGCTAAGGAACAGGTAAGCCTTGCCTTGACACCTAGGGACTGCTACCCCAAAATCCCACTGCTTTTCACATACCGTGGGGGCAATCAGCTTCGTGCTCTCACCCGTCCTCTCTGCAGCCTTGGCTTCAACACACAGCAGAGACATGGGCAAACGGGCAAGAAAAGGTCATGCCTACCCCAATGTATCTTGCCAGGATCACAGCATCACTCTGGAGTGCCTGGACTGGCTCTAATCTTGCATGACTGACTGCCTTCCTACCATCTCCCAGCCTCTCTGAAGGCTCTGGGAAAGTGGCTGTGTCGATTTTTGCACCAGTCCAGGGGAGCTGGACACTGCCTACCCTGATATACATGTCTGTGACATGGTCACATACCAAAGGACCTGATGCTCCTCAACCACTTGACCGTGACACCCACTCCTCCAGCTTCACCATGCCCCATGGGAGGCTCTTGACCTCCATCCTGTCCTGCAAACTCCCCTGCTGGCAGCTGGACCCCCTAATTTGTGGGCCAGGCAGTACATGGGCATTTGCATCCCCATATTGCTCAGCAGCTGGACATGTGCCCTAGCAGCTCTGCTGGGAAACATCCTCCCCAGCTACCACCTTTCCTTTCCCCTGCCATCCAACGCCAGGCTGTTTTGCACAGCAAAGCAGGAGAAACCCGAGCAGCCTCTGAGGACACAACATAACCACCTGGATTTGTTTCACCCTGCAGATGAGCCCCAAAAGCATTTCCTTTCTGGATGCTTCAAACCTTTTCTGACGCCATAGACCTCCAGGCTGTGAAGGGCCAACAGTAAAGAACCATAGGAGAAGGAGATGGTTTCTTCCAGCACCAAGTAAGAACCTTTACACAGCTCAGGGAATGGCGGACCCCATCCATTCTGCTCCCTGTATCTTCCTTTTTTTTATCCCTGTTTTTCTGTACTTGCTTATGGACTGCAGCAAGATGGGGGCAGCTGGGAGGTAATTCCGGTGGAGTGCAAGGATCAAAGCCCTTCCAGACCACATGAGACCTCTTTGGAGGAAGAAGGATAGAGAAGCTGTGAATATCTCTTCTGGTGTCCAAGGACACCAGGAAATGTTTTCCCATGATTTTTCAGTGGGGAAAAAAGAAAGTCCTGTTTTGGCTGAATTTGAGTCTAAAAAGGAGGCTGGAATTTGGGCTGTTTTCAATATTTGGAAAGTCTAGTCTCATTCTCCTGTTGGACTGTCTTTGTCTTTGTCAACATCACGGCACCAGGGCTTTAGTGCTCAGCAAAAGGGCAAATCTTCCTGTCAAGGAAATCAGTGCTGCCTGGAAGCAACCCGGTGCCTTTTTCTTCTCCATCTGCTCATGCACCAGGGCTGGTGATCCGTGTGTAATGCTCCGGGGTGCCTCAGAGTCCCTGTGCAATGGGTCGGTCACTTCTGTCTCCCTCCTGAAGGTCACATCTCTCTCCATTTTTACAAGACTACTGGGAGTTCCTGGAACAGGGGTTGTCCCCATGCAGGGCTGGCCCGAGAAGACCTGCTTTATGGCCATGGTAAGGGGCGTCCTGAACCTCTCACTACCTGACTCTGTGATTCTGTGACCAAGGTGCTCCTCAGCAGGAAGGCAAATTGTCTGATGGACAGATGGTCCTGAGACACTTGCAGAGGGTACACTTGCCCAGTATCTACCTATCCCAGAGATTCAGAGACAAGTCCACCCCAAACTCCTTGCAATTCTTGCTTGTCCTCCACCCCTGCCACACGCTGGCCACACCACACTGTGTGTGTCATCCCAGCATCCCAGCCCCATGTGGCCTCTGCAGGAGCATCGCCCTTGAGATGTCCCCCAGAAGCTGCTGAGGAGCCAGTTCCCGAACTGCTGACGTGGTGTGTTGGCTGTGCTCATGCACGGAGGCATTTTGGGGCCAGCTTCCCCACCTGGGCCCCGGAGCTGAAATCCAACACCAGGTTGACCCTTGGAACAAGGCTGACCGTCCTGTCCCTGCCAGGGAGGAATTTCGCTGCAGTCTGTCTGTGGCATGATCAGACCAGGCTTTCAAACTTTCCCACCCATTTTTCAGACCCACTTGTACCAAGGAAGAGCAGAATGACCCTCACCCTGCACAAAACCCCTTGGGACTTGATGGGGTTTAACTAACACTGCCCTCAGTACATCCGTCAAGAAGATAAGCATCTCCTTGACCAAGGACTAGAACGAGAAAACAGACCTGTAGGGTGTCGTGGTTTGGGCTCAAACGAGGACAGTAGGACCAGTAGAGATGGACACATATTTTCCTCTGTACTTTGGCCGAGGTGTGTCAACCGTTTCCTATGCAAGGCTGAGAACAGTCCTCTCGTTGCATGTAACAGACTCCAGTACATCCTGTCTGCATGCCCAGGAGCAACATGCAGGCTCCTTATGGGGCTGCTGTGCATGGAGGGAAGAGGCCCTGCCATGGCAAGTGGTAGGTTTTACCCA
Source organism: Alca torda (assembly GCA_008658365.1). NCBI lineage: Eukaryota > Metazoa > Chordata > Aves > Charadriiformes > Alcidae > Alca > Alca torda. The sequence continues at coordinate 163,209,748 of CM018077.1, forward strand.
GTGGAGAGCTAAAGCAAAGCTCCCACATGACCCTCCAGGACCTGCAGCATCTCTAGGCTCAGGAATGGGAGGAGGAGGAGAGAGGAGGATCCAGCACTCATTGTGTTACACCTGACCCCACAAAGAGATGGGGAATTCATGGGAGGACGCTTGTAGGGCAGATGCTGACAAAGCAAGCCAGGAGAAGCTGAGCCGAGTGACCTGAGCAGCCCCATCTATCCCTTTTCGACTTCCCAGGAGACGAAACTCCTTGATGCCTCAATCCCAAGGTGGAGATAAGAGTCACCTCTTGATTTTCCTCCAGCTCCCTACATCCACCAGACTGCACCTGCCCTTAACAGGTAGCATGTACCTGAGGACAGTGAAGGAGGTTTGGACAATGTTATAGGGACACCCTGCATTTCACCCAACGCACCAGGACAAGGCCCTTGCAGGGCTTCCTGCAACTTGTGTACAATCAACAGCTTTGACCCATCAGCAAAACCATCCCCTTCAGGCTGATGGTGGTGTTAAATTATCAGAAACACCCTGACCATCGTAACCACTCCACTGCAGCTCCCCTTCCCATACCTAGTGCTTCTCCTCTCTGTCCTGTGGATTTTCTTAAACACCATGAACCTGCTATTTGCTTAATTCAGACATACTTATTGATCAGAGCTATGAATTATATTTCCTTCTCCTTCGTGCAGGTGTTTTCTGCCCTGGTCAGTGAATTCTCTTCTACGTGGAGGACTGAAAGTGGAGACTGACCAGCTCTCATCCCCACCATCCTGCCACACACCAGCATGAAGATTTCTTCTTTCATAGAAAACTTTAAATGTCTTTGTCACAAAGACATGCCAACTTTTGGTTTCCTCTTGCAGGAAACATTTCCACTGCTGGTTCTTTCTAGAGACCTGAAAAACTTCATCAAAAGCAGGCACTTGCCAAGCTAACCTCCTTTTTTGTCAGCAAGAAGATTAGAATGGCAGCTTCTGAGCATCTCTGCTTGAAGGGAGCTTTTCAGAAACACTTATGCCTCTCTCTGCCACATCAAGAGGCCCCCAGTGAAGGGGGGTGGTAAGGAGGGATGCGGTAAGAGACAAGCTCCACTGAGCTGACAAACCAACCAGCGCTGGGATTGCAGGTGGTGCTGGGTCTTGGCAGCAACATCTCCCAGGTAGCTCCTAGACTGGCATGAAGCAGATCCCCAGTTCCCAGGCTGATAACCTAATTTCAAGGGCCCTCTTTGCTAACCAGAGGTGAAGAGTGGGTGGGGAGAGACAGGCTCTTTCCCAAGGCACCGCAATCAGCATCATTATAATTCAGAGCATTGTGCCCAGCTCCTCTGTTCACAATCTGGTTGTCATCACCACATCTCCCTCCAAAGATGAAGAATCTGAAGGACTTACCAAAACTAGGACCATCACAACATCTCAGAGCCACAGGACAGGATGCCGCTACCCCAATCTGTCAAAACCAGAAGAAATAAACGGCCCCAAACCGCAGGTGAATTGGGGCAGACAGGGAGCAACCAAGAAAGAATGAAACCCCAGCAGCTGGCTTGATAAGTTCACCCCTTAAGCAGTCACTATAAAAGAGCCCCCACTCTCCACGTTCCTTTCCCATGTTCCTGCATTGAAATAATTAGTTTTCACTTCTAAATTATTTTTTTTTTCCAGAGCCCAGAAGGTCAGAGTTTAGCACCTCAAAAAATAAAAAATAAAAATAATACTAGTAAAAAAAAATTCTCTCTCTGCTTTGCTGGCAGAAAACAGCAGGGGGTGAGGGGTAAGAGAAAAAAATCAATTTGAGCTTGGGTCAGCGGTGTGTGCGAGAGAGACCTTTGGAGCAATGGAGATTAATTTAATAGGAGAGAGAAGGCAAAGTGGAAAAGCAAGGAGGGGGGAGAGGAGAGAGCCCAGGCCCGCTCTAGGGGAGGCAGGGACAGGTTCGGGATGTGCTTGGTCTCTTTTTAATACGATCCCAGCATGGCCCAGTGAAATTAATCACTGCTTCGTTAGTACACAGATGCAAAAATGCGAAGTCAGTTGCTGCATTAGAGGAAAAATGCGAGGAGCTGCTAGCCTGCTGCTGTGTCCCAAAGCCAGCGTCCCCAGGGATGGGAGGTAAAGGTGCCTAGATACAGTCCCTCCTGTTTATCTCTGCTAGAAACCCTCTGGTCCCACTGGAAACCCTTTCACAGATCTGATGGGGGGTCAAAGGGGCTTATTATCTCCAGCTGAAGTCTAGGGAGATGGTCCAACAGTAGCAGCAAGGGTGTAGATCCTTAAGGACCTCACTAGAAACAAGCTAAACCCGGGGCAGAGTTGGAGTAGCGTCTCAGATGGATGATGGGGAGCCTGGCCGGCTACGGAGCTGCTGGAAGTGCCTTAGTGGCAGGAGGGATGGGTCCCCTTGCTCATCTCCGCCTGTCAAAAGCATCATCCCTGGATTATGCATTGCTATAACTGGGGGAGGATAATAAGCACTTAATCCAACGTCTGCCCAAGCCTTGGAGCATCTCGGTGGAAGCTGAGCTCCTCTGAAAATCTGTCTTGCTCACCTCCACTATCACAGTGATGGTTTCTGTGACGTGGGCACATTCAGAGCTGCTTAAGAGCTTATGGAGCCCAGCTGGCTCATTAGAGGCACCTTCCAATGCTTGGGATGGGAAATACAAATGTTTGAAGGGGTGGGGTGGGTAGAGGGGGAAAAAGGTGGGGCAAGAAAAAGGCAAAAATTAATTTATCCCACAATCTCACACCGCAATGGGATGCAGAAGGCTCAGCCCATGCTTGTCGGTAATTAGTTGCTCATGGATTGATTGATTTTATCTGTAACAACTGCTGTAAAATATTCTGGGGTGAATTCTGAACATATTGACCCCGGTGAACTCAGTCGTCAAAGACAGTATTGACAATGATGAATATTGCTATGGACAGCATCCTGGACGGACTGGGATGACGGCAGTGGTAGAGGGTGGCGGAGGGGAAAGAACAAGCTTTGCTTTTTCTAAAGATGCTCCAAAACTGCCAGAAGCACAAGGAATGAGCCCGAGTGGGAAATATGGTGTCATGGAGAGGAAACAAAGGTGAATTCAGGGCATCCTCCCACCATTTGGCAGGTTCTCAGAGTCTGACTGATCCTAGGAGGAGAACAGAGGAGCAACCTCACTCACCAGGGCAGATTGGCAGGGATCTGGGGAGACTTTGCCTTCTTCTCCAACCCAGGACATGATAGGCCAGCCAAGAACCTCTTGGCCACTGTGAGGACCACAGCAGCACGAGCCGTCACACAGCATGTCCTGTCTTCTGCCTGTGAGAGACAGCCACTGAGAGCTGCAGAGCTTCAGTTTTCAGTTTCCATGAAGCCAGGGGGGTCAACATGGAGTGAAATACACGTGATGCTGCAGATGAAATGTCCCCTGTGGGTCTGACAGTTTGGAAGGAAAGCTGAAGCAGACACTTGAAATATCCAAATTCCCGGGGCCAGCTAAACCAGCAGCTGGAAAAGCCCTGCCCGTCTTCAGGGCTCTTCAAAGCATCTCTCTTCTGCCATGAACCAACAGTCAAGACTTGCCCACATCATTGTGTTTTACCAAACAGAGAGGGCAATAGTGCTTGAAGAGAGAAGAAAATTCCCAGCAAGGAGAAACTGTTGTCACAACACCCTTTTGTCTTAGCTCTGTGTTGCTTCTCACAGGGAGAGATAAAGATATGCCCGACTTGGAGTTGTGCTGATGACCTTAACGCTTGGTACCCTAGCTTGAGACCAAAGGTGGGGCTGATTCCACCAGGCTCCCAGTGGCAGCCGGATCTCACCCAGCTGGAGAAGAAAATATTGTTAACAAAGCTTATGTCCAGCAGGATTAATGGCTCACCCCAGGCTTTCAGCAGCCTTGCTGTGCCAATCATGTTTGCAGAAATGAATAAAGACTTTCTTATTGGCATTTAAAAGGCTTTTAGGAAAAAAAAAAAAAAAAAAAAAACCAAAAAAAAAACAACCAATCCAAAACCCAACAATTCCCCAAAACCTTTTAATTGAGCCTGCAAAGTATTTAAATGCTTGACTGGTCAGCAATTGCTTACAAATTACTTTAGGAGCCATGGGGACCTCCCCGTATGGGGCCAGTGTCATTGAGCGGTTCTGCCTCATGACACTCCCCCAGATGTCCAGGCATTTACCTTGTCATTGGAGGATGCTTGTCCTGTCAAGGGTGCTTTGAGACCAGGATCCAGCCCAAAAGGCAGAGTCAAGGTGCAAGGTCATGAGCTGAGCAAGCAGGATCCCTCATAATACGGCACAGTTGGCATGCCTCAGTTTCCCCATCACTGAAGTGGATAAAATGAGTAACAAGGTGGACAGTAAAGGTGGGTCAGCTTAAGTATTAATATTTGAAAAAGAGAAAAGTGCTCTCTTAAGTATCTCTTGCTCACACGCATGCACATATATATATATATATATGTATATGTATTTCCCTCTCATATTTGAGCGCAGCATGAAAGCAGCCAAGGAGGAGCTCACTTTGCACTGAAGGACTTTGTTCACGGCTTCACTTAGTGAGAACACCAAGATGTATTAAAATCTAAAGGGGAAAATCATCTTTAAGGAAAAAAAAAATAAAAGAAAGAAAGAAAGAAAGAAAGAAAAAGACCCAACTTGATTTGACTTTCATGAGACACCAGATTTTTTTTTTTTTTTTTAAGCTTCCACACAAAATGGCAAATCGTCTAAAATTAGATCTAGGGAATTATTTTATCTGCATGGGGAAAAAGGCTGTTTGATACCGCGACTGTGTAATAGGGGACTTCTCGGCTTCCTAAACAGGTTAGGAAGATGCTTTTGATTTTTTCCCTTTTCTCCCCCTCTTGTCTTGGCAAGCACTCAGCATGTTATTTAAAGAAAAATTAAGAGGTGCTCTCAGGTCTGGCTAAGCACAAAGTATAGATTTTATTTTAAAATAAAAGGTTGGACTGTTTTTGGTTTTGTTTTTGTTTTTTTTTTTGTTATGTGCTTTAACACAGCAGAAGAGCACTATAAAAGCAATCCCACCACTGATGTTCTTCCCAGTGCTGATGATCCTTGTCCACCTCTCCTGGCAGCATTTCTACCCCATGCGGTGCAGCCAAGGGCAAGATGCCTGGCTCTGCTCAAAACATGTTGCAATCAGGGAATCCTTGGGTTCGCAGAGACCGGGACAGAGAAGGAAAAGACCATAAAGTGAAGAGGATCCTACTTATGTCTGAGTTGCAAAGTCCTGGGGAAGGGGGAGGGAAAGATCTGCCCTGCAGATGTCGAAGCCTGTGATGTTGTGTGGCATACCTTAGTTTGGGCTGAAGCATCTGGTGAGGGGTCTGGAGAAAAAGTCTTATGAGGAGCGGCTGAGGGAGCGGGGGATGTTTAGCCTGGAGAAGAGGAGGCGGAGGGGAGACCTTATCGCTCTCTACAGCTCCCTGAAAGGAGGGTGTAGTGAGGTGGGGGGTCAGTCTCTTCTCCCAAGTGACAGGCGATAGGAAGAGAGGAAATGACCTCAAATTGTACCAGGGGAGGTTTAGACTGGATCTTAGGAAAAATTTTCACACTGAAAGGGTTATCAAGCATTGGAACAGGTTGCCCAGGGAAGTGGTGGAATCACCATCCCTGGAGGGATTTAAAAGACGGGTAGACATAGTGCTTAGCAATATGGTGTAGTGATGGTTTTTGTCAGAGTTAGGTTGATGGTTGGACTTGATGACCTGAAAGGTCCCTTCCAAACTAGGCAATTCTATGATTCTATGATTCTATCTGCATCTCTCCAGGGTCTCCCCAGGCTTGAGGAATTACCAAAGCGGTGTGGCTGGGGTGGTGGGAATGTGTCCACGCCCATGGATCACATCACAGTGGGGAAATTTGTTGTCAGGCTCTTGGTTGGCCTTTTCATTGTTGTTCAAGCACCTGAGAGTGTCTCACATGTACGTGGGGTTGCAAAGGGGGAAAGACGCCACCACACAGGGCTGAGAACGTGGGACAGCCCTGGCCAGCAGGGGGGGGAAAACGTCACCACAGCTCTGCCACAGGTAGCTCCACGTCACCGCAGATCCACTGCACGTTGCTCTGCAGGAGACAAATCCCCTGACAGCCCCCTCAGGTCTCTGTGACCACACACAGGACAGCTTGTGAGTCTAGGACTTGGGTTTTGCGCAACGTCAGGCACAGCTGGGCTCTGATTTTAGCAGGGGACTTGCATGAGACAAGAAATAATGCTGACGGGATCACAGATTTTGAAGCCGGAAAGATACACTGACCTTCTGCACAGCACTGGCTGAGCAAGGATGGCACATCGTGACCAGAAATACCCATCTACTCAGCTCCCTCATGCTTCTAGAGAGCTTCTTACACAAATAAAGACGGGTAAAACAACAGAGTGAAAAATGGCAATCCTTTCGTCTTGCGTGACTGACACTGAGTGGACCAATACTTTGGGGAGTCTTTTTTTTTTAAAGACAGTTTTTAACCCAACCTTTTAAATACAGCTCTGAGACCAGGGGAGTTAGGGAAAAAAAGTAGAGGTTTCTTATTTTTTTCCTTTTTTTCTCTTTTTTTCTTTTTTTTTTTATTTTTTTTTTTCTTTTCTTTTTCTTTTTTTTTTTTCTTTTTTTTTTTTTTCATTCATAACTGCCAGTGGAATTAAGATCCACAAGATATACTTGCCCATGATGCTGGATCTAAGCTCCTTACCTGTCAGCATTTCTAAATTAAAACCTGATCCACGTCCGCCTGTAGCCCCCGGAACTGCCCTGCAAGTGGCCACAGTTGTGTTACACGTGATGGGTCTGAGTGTGAGGACCTGGCAAAGTCCCAGCAGGGCAGGAGGAGAGACCATCGCCTGGAACGAAGGTCAGACGTTCAGGCTGCAGCTGTGACCATTTGCTTGTACCGTTGTCACCTCCTGGAAAAGTCCACCTCTGTGTTTACCTTGCAAAACTCCACCACCACCATCCTGTAACACCAGCAAGAACAACTGGTTTCACCACTGGCCCATTTCTATGGAGCTTAATCTTGTTCGCTGGCAGGGACACACAAGGGATAGATAGAAACACCTTGCACAAGTCCCAGGTGTGGTGTCTCTACCTCAAACACTGCTTTGCAACCTTCAGCTGTGTTTAGGGGTTGAGATAAGACTGGACTGGGGTCTGTATCTGTTCAGCACTTCAGTTGGCAGCTAAGGCCATGTTACTGGGCTGGTGCCACTGGCCAGTGTCCTGGGAATGGTGTGCTTAGCTCAGGAATTGCTCTGAGCCTATAGACCAAGAGCATGTAGATGATGTGGCTTTTTTCAGTGCCTTGGCACGACATCTGGAGTCTGAACTTGAAACAAAAGCTGTTTTTCTTGGTGTCCACCTTCCTGAGCTAAGGCTAAGCTTCAGATCTGGTGGGTAGACAAGCCCCACGCAACCTCTGAGTAAATGGTTTTTCTCTTGAGGGAGTTGGAGAGTGCATTTCCTTTGGCTGCAGTGACCATAAATAGTGAAGTTCAGGATCCTGAGGGAAGAGAACAAGATAAAAAGCAGGATCACAGCCTTGGACATCTGGAGAGAAGACCTAGGACTGCTTGGAAGAATACCATGGGGTACAGTCTTGGAAAGAAGAGGAGTCCATGACAACTGGTCACTTTACAAGAATCATCCTCTCCAAGCTCAAGAGCAGTCCATCCCAAAGTGCAGTCCAACAAAAGTCAAGCTGGAAGCATGGCACAGGAAGTGCAAAAAAATTATAGCCAGTCTGGAGTCAACCTGCTTACTGAAAATCATCTCCAGCAAAATCCATTCCCAACCTGTCTCCCAAGGGTTGGAAAGTTCTGCTCAGAAAGTCCTTCCTCCATATCTTCTTTCCCATTCCTCATCCTTCCCTCATGCTCCGAGCCCTGTCCTAGAAGTCAACACAACACAAACTCAGTGCAGACGTTGGGCAGCAGGCATCTATCACAAACATCCCTGAGAAAAATTCCCTGGGGGGAAGCTGGAATTGGGAAACCCCACGCAGAGGTACATGGCAACAAAGGTGACCAGCTAATAGAGCCGCTCTCCTGGAGACCTCTGTTAGATATCAGTGAAGCTGTTTACCGGCCAAGCCAAGGAAGCGTGCTCTGCAGCCTGTCGTGTCATATTAATGGGCAGGATCATTTAAGCTTGGATAAAACCCACAACTTAATTTTTTTTTCTTTTTTGGTGGCGGTGCTTGTCGTGGCTGCCTGTTCCAGATGATGAATGGTTCTGTTTCAGGCCGATCCGCTTGTTTGAGCACCGTGGTGGTTTCAAGACTTCATGCAAAAGAGGAGCCCTGGCCATTTTTCACTCAGAGAGATGAGCGACACAGGAATAAATTTTCCTGCTTAAAATTTGCTGGGCCCAGGGTTTCTTGGTGAGGCAGCTTTGACAGCCTGTCACTTTGCTAGATGTTTGGTGCTTCGAGTATTCTGGGTCCTTTTATTGCTTTTTAAAAGATTTAAAGGAAACAAAACCCTGGTGCATTATGACATTTAGCAGGATCGATATGTGTATCTGACTCTATCCAGGCATCACACCAGAACACGCTGGGTCCTGATCCCACCCTTGCTCAGCCCAGCATAAATCAGGAGTGGATCAGTGGCAGGTGCAGGAATCCCAGGGATATAAAGCAAAGGGAGGTGAGATCAGAGTAGCACCAAATACACAACTCACCTCTGGCTCATAGACAAGCCAGGATTTAACATCCTGCACTTTTCCATGACAGTGGGAGGAAGAGATTTTTCCCAGGCCTGATAGCAACGCACATGCGATACACATCCAGTGCATGGAGCTGGGCTCTGATACGTCAGCGCACAACTGGAGTTGGACGCATTTGATCCAGTGACCTCTGAGGATCCTTGTAACATGAGCAAAAGGCCAAGATACAACTGAGACCTCCCTCAAGGAAACGTCTTCATTTTGAGTCTATATGTTCAGAATACTTCTTGTCTGACTTCACTTTGCCTAGCACTTGCATCCTTGGCTGCACTCTGGTTCAGCTCCATGGGAAGAGTGGAATTCCCACTCCATTCCAGCCTGTGGTCAGGACATGCTGGGCAGTGGGAGTGGTTCATTCAACCTCCCTCAGGCTGAGCAATGGTCTTCTTAGACAAGTTGTCTACTCAGGAGATTAGGCACTCTGCAGAAGGAAGACACCTTCTTTTCCATCTCTAAGACTGTTCAACATCCTGAAGCTACCATGACACACCACAGTGCCATGCATTTTCCATGACCTGGCCCTCTGCAGTGCCCTCTGCAGCATGTAGAAGATTGGATCACTCCATGGAGATCCAATAATGGAGGAGGAATGGTATGAACCATTCTTTCAAGGTACGTACTGCTCTCTGTTAAAGTCTCTTAGGCACATAACTTCACCACTGCAGGCAGAGCTTTTGTTAGAGAGGTTGTACTGTCCTCCAGACATCTGTAATTCCTAGTTTGATTGTGGCCCTGACTTGTTGTGCATTTTGCCTCTGCTAAATTTTCCACCAGGCAGTGAGTGACAGCTGTGGGCAGCAGCTGGACAGATGTGGAGAGGGTGGCTCCCATCAGAACCCACCTGAGCTCCACCTGCCAGGGTGGTCTTGGCTGCCAATTCATGGCGTGTTGGGCAGCCAGGCCCACCAGCCCCATGAGGGCCGGAGCAACTAGGGTAGATAGAGGTTTGAAGCGTGGGTCAGAGAAGGACATAGAGTACGCAACAACCCTCACATGCAGAAGCAAGGGGAAAAAGGGTAGAAGATGTTCTCTAAGAGATGTGGTGGCTGATGTTGACCCTTCAAACGAGATGTCAAGTTGCTCATCTGGCTGAGAGAACATATCTCAGAGAGCTGAGAGGTGGGGGAGTGCCAGAAACAGGTCACAAACAGAAGATAACCGCGTCTCCCCAGAGCCATCACCACTCTCTATGGCTGGATGACGCTGGGCTGGGAGCAGGGCCAGTCTCCCGGATGAGCAGTATTGCTACTGCCAGCACAGCTGAGGGGGATAGATTAAGTCAAGCACTAAGCTAAGACCTGGAAAGTGGAGAGGAGACACACTCAACTGAAGGTCGGACCTCGAGAGAGCTATTTGGGGTGAAAGCCAGCGTGTAGGGAAGGGTGGAAACCATCAGATATAGGAACGGAGACAGGCCAGCACTGCCTCAGCAGGGATTGTCCCAGGGAAGGGGGAGAAAAGGGAACAGAGGATCAATTCCTTCAATGCGGAGGCCAGGCTGGCCCCGGAGATGGGCACTGGGGGAACATGGCTTATAAATGCTGCATGGAGTCCTGCAGGGACAGAGATTGGTGTCACTTTAAAAAGTAAACATAGGCAGCCTAATGAATGAGTTATATCCCAGACGCTCCATTCCAGGAGAGGTATTTAACAGGCACTATTGGATTCTGCGGTATCTCTCTATCTGTAACCAGTGCATTATGACCATTAATGGATTTTTGAGGCTGGATTGATTTTTCATTAATTTGGTAAAAATCTTTTCCCTCTCCCATATAATTCTGTCTTAAAACGCTCCCCCTGACAGACCGATAAGTCACTCACCTCATAATGCAAGTCTGGCTCATAAATTTCAGTGATCTGGTGAGGTGGGGTGTGGGGGAGCAGAGTGGGCTGGGGGAAGGAGGGGGAATCTCCATGGGTCTGGATGGAGCTGCCAGACAGCTTTCGTCACATGTGGAATCAGAAAGGCCCACTGGTAACGAAGTGAGGATAGAGGATAGGGACATGTGGACATACAGTTTTATGGGGGCTGGTGGTCATCCAAGGGCGAGCTCCAGAGCCCACCTTGTGTCCCCAAGACTTGATCTTGTATGTCCTTATGTAGGACAGTGCTGTGATACACTGGGACCCACTCAGGGACCCCATGAGCCTAGCTCAGCTGATAGGCGTGATCCGTGTTGTCCCTAAACTTTGCACCCTGTGGAAGGTGCTGCGTGGAAAGATCCCGGAACGATGTTGTTTTTAGCCCAGGTCATCCTGATTAAAGGCTCTGCATGGCTGAGGATGAAGGATTCATGATTTTTCCTGGTATGGTTTCAAATGCTTTGCAGAGAGGCAGACCTCATCCAAGGTTCATTCCTTCCAAAAGTTGGATCCTACCCCCAAGGGAAGCCAGCCAAGCAGAGAAGAAACAGCAGACCAGGACCTGTTTCCCTGAGGGTGTCTGGGACACCCTAGGACTCTGGAAGAGCCTGGATCCAGCCTGTGACAGATTCCAGGGTGCCCCAAACTGAGGGCAGGATGGATTTGTCTCTATCCTGGTACACCCAGGAATTGACCTTCTCTAGAAAATGAATCACATTCTCCCTTTAGTGACCCGTGGACCACTTGGCTGCTGGGTTAGAGGAGCAAAGCCTTGCAAAGCAAACACCCTTGAGGGATCTTCACCCAACCAAGCAAAGATCTCCTCTCTGCACCATCAGGGAAGGAGATGGGGCAGAGGTTAGCCTGCTTGTGAATTAGTCATCAAGGTGTCTCTGCTCGTATGGAAACAGCCATGATGAGAAGGAGTAAAGTAAGGACAGAGCTTTTTTGCGCTGTGAATTTTTGGGAATTTTTGCAGCTAATTTGAGGATGGGAGTTCTATCCCTGCCTCTGCTCAGGGACATCACCCACATCAATGTTACACAGACTCACATGTGGACTCTCCTCCTCAAAATGCACGTTCCCAAAAGCATCATGCTCTGGGCAAGGAGGGAGCTGGCATGGGAGGCTTGTTCATGGCCACAGCGGGAAGCTGGAACATCTTAGAAGGAAGCGAAACAGCTGCTGTGCTCTTCCGAAACTGCTGCCCCCTGCATGATCCCCCACAAATTACCATGACTGTAGGAAGGTGTGAGAGACCCACTTTAACTCGTGCTATTGGATTTCAGTGCAGCTCTTGCTCCTGCTACGTAACCAGTGCATTACCACCATTAATGGATTTTTGAGACCAGATTGATTTTTCATTAATTTGGCCCAAAAAAAAAAAAAAAAGGGAAATCTTTCTTTCACCCCAATGCGTTCACAATTCTGTCTTTAAATGCACCCCTGGCCAGCAAGACAAGTCAGTGCTTCCCAATGCCATTGGGAAGGAAGAGGTGGAAAACTCATATTTAGAAATCCCCCCTTGCCTCTTCCAGGTAGGAAACCTTGCACCGCCCCAGCTCAGCAATGCTCTGATGAGAAGCCACAGCTCCACTTGTAGCAGAGTGTTGTGCCCTTTCCCTGCCTCATCCGCAATGTGGGTGCACAGACAGATGCCCAGACACCTTTACGCTGGCCCACATGCACCCTGCCAGTCCTCACCCATGTGCACACACTCATTTCCAATCCTGTCACCTCTTTTGCACAACCCATGCATCTCCAAAAGGCTTGTGCAGAGCTCCTGCAGGCCTTGTGCTTTCACAAGCTAAAAGTGCACCCCAAATGCAAAGTCTCTCCCAGTGAGGTAGGGTGTACTTATGGCAGACTGGTCTATAGGAGAATTGCCCCCGAGCATAAGAAGAAGAGAAGGGGTAGAAGAGAAGGGGTAGGAGCAATAGCGTTCTCAATTGTCTATGTATTTCCATTCCCCAGCTCCATCTTCTGATCCAGAGAGGGTCAAGAGGGTTCTCTATATATCTTATAAAACATCTGCCAGCTTCAGGACGGTGTCCCAGATAACTTGAGGCAACTCAGATGACACACAATGTCCCCTTTTTCTAAACTGAGTCCGTAACACAGGAATCCTGGGCAGAAAAGGAGAGAGAGGTGCTCTGGAGGGGGGAAAGGCAGAGGGAGGGACCGATGTCATCTCTCCCACGTCACATCCAGCACCATCATTGCCTTTGTGTCCTACAGACTCAGAGGGTGCTAGTCAAGTCCCACTATCCGGTGTCCAAGGCAAGGGACAGAAGAGGAGCTCACTTGTTCTCCCAGGGCAGAGGATTTTCTATATCCACTATGCTTACAACAACATCCTTGGAACAAAGGGCATTATTAGCACCAATATCCCCTTAATCCTGGAGCAGAGCTTGTTAGACCCAGGGCATCAGTGACTTTTAGTCACATCCAGCCAGGCAAGGCCAGGGATCCTACTGAAAGTGAGTTGAATTTTCTAAAAGGCTGCAAACTGCGTGATTTAGGTACCATTTCTGAGGGTGTTTTCCTGACTGGGAGACATTGTTGGAGGACACCATAAAGCAGAAATAAGGCCAGGTCATAAAAAAGTCAGGAAATCAAATCCAAGATTCAGTTTTTCTCCCTTGAAGAACTGCAAATGAACATGACTGTTTATTCATCTGAAGTAGGTATGCAATGTTTCCCAAGAAAAGCTTCTGCTTGCCTCTTGATTATCTTCCAATTGTTTATTAAAAACCATACTTAATGAAGACTAACAAGCAAATAATCAATACCCACACGGGTCACCTAGGAATAGATAAGCCTCAATAAGCCCTTGGGGATCAGTGTATTTACTAAGCAGACAATTACAAGGGTAATGACTATCCGTGCAATTTAAAATTAATAAGATGTGATTGCATCCTGATGAAATGCAAACTGATTAGCAGAATCGTGCGTTGAGGTGGGAAGGCATTTTGGAAACATTTTAATCTGGGGTAGGCAGGATACCCATGAAGGCCCAGTAGTTAAGGTCTTCATTAATCTGACAATTAAAAGCCAACTTTGAATTTTCAGGCTTTTTTCTTTTTTCCATCATAGAATCCAAAGACAGGCTGGAAGGGGCCACTGGCAACCTCCTGTCCAAACATCTACTTAAAGCTTATCAACGTTGAAGGTAGGTTCAATTTCAAAGTTAGAGCAGGATGTTCAGGGCCTTCTCCAGCTGAGGTCTGGTTACCTCCAAGGATGGAGATCCCACACGTTCTCTGAGTCCCTAGTCTAACATCTGATCACCCTCACGAATAAATTTTTATTCTGGTGTCAGGTTAAAATTTCTTCTAGTATAATGTCCATCTGTTGTCTCTCCTCCTATCACTGTGCAGAAGAACGTGAATCCATCTTCTTCGTAACCTCTCTGGATGATTTATATTCATTTCTTTATGTTAATTACAGTGTTCAGTCCAAATAATTCATCTCCTTTCCTCACGTTTGTCCCCAGCACATTTATAGAAATCAGCCATAACTTCTCTCAAATCACCCTTTGCTGACTAACCAAGCCAAAATCTTCTTGTTTTCTCCTAAAAGCTGCGTGGTTTGTTTCCCTAGTCCCACCTCATCCTTCTCTCACATTTCAATATCAGCTCTGCCATGGTGTCCTCAAGCAAAAACATTATTTCTTGATCAATTATAAGAAAAATCCCTGCCTTGGTATATCTTACAGTCACACTCATCTTTTTTCATGGTCGCATCTACTGACATCTTATAGCATCAAGTCAGTGACTAAGTCCAGCTTTCCTTTTTTTTTTCCAGGTTATTGAAGAGAATGTTGTTGTAAGCCCATATATGCATCATCTTGTGTTTTGCATAAATACATTTCATCCCATTTCTCCTTTTCCAATCTGTCAAGGTCATGCAGTGCTTTCCTGGACATGGGTTTTGCCTCCTAAACTCGTACCATCAGCAGATTTCATCGGCGGACTCCTCCTCTTTGAAATGAGGTCATGCATGAAATCACGAAATAAAAGCTGTTCCAAAGAAATCTTTAAGAAACTCCACTTGTTCACTTCCCTTCGGCCTGATGTTTTCCCTCTCAGCCACTGTTCTCCCACTGTCTGCGAGTTCTTTACCCATCTCACGGTTTTCATAGAGATCCTATCTTCTTGAGCTTCATCTCTAACTATCCATGAGGTGCCACATCACATGCTTTGCTAAATCCAGATAGAGGAGGCCTACTGCATTCTGCTTTTCCTGGAAAATCTGTTATCCAAGGAAGATTTCAAGAGAGAAGGACGCTACCTATCTCTAATAAATATATTTCCTTTCATTTATGGTTTGCTCCAAGTCTTCAATAAGTGGCTCCTTGCATGCCCCTGAGACCAGGCTAACAGCCCTGTAATTGCCCAATGTAGTGTATTCTTAAGCCAGCGAACACATCTGCCAGTCTCCAATCAAAGGATTCCACTCAGGTTCACAATCCTGCTACTCAGCTTATGCTGTTTCCTATTTTCAGCTCTTCCAGGATTCTGGCTGGAGCATAGTCGATATCGATATGCTTTAGGAGTAGAGGTGGAGTTTCATATGGTATACCCTGGGTGGGTTTCTGGGAGAGGTGTCTCTCCTGGACTTAATGGGAGCCATGACCTCAACTCCCCAACTGTTCTCTGTCCTTCCTTAGGCTGCCTGGAAGAGGAACTCTGAGTCCTGGGCTGGAAATTACTGAAAATATTGATGGATTTGTGTACGTAGAGAGGAATATGACATCTGCACAGATTCTTGCCACATCAGAGAAGAGATCTAGACACCTTGTGGATGAGACAGTCTTGGGACCTGCAGGCAGCCCCATCTGGAGAAGACCAGCTCATTTTCGGTAGGTCTGCTATAATTGGCTGTGATGGTTGATGTCACTGTCTTTGAGCATTTCTGCCTGCTCTGCCAGCCCTGCCATTGCTATTCATCTTCAGTGCCACCTGCCTGCACTGAAGGGAGGTGGATGGGTTGCAGACAAGGCCTTCTTGTGTGGGCTTCCTGCTGCATTTATCCTTGCTGTTCTGCTGGTGCGGCTTTGCATGATTTGTTTCCATAGGGTGATACCTGTGGCTGTCACATGTCGAAGACTGATAATGATGAGGGGCAGAAAATACACACCCCAAACAAGCTGGGCTTCCCTGCAGCACATCCCCCAAGTAAGAGGCCATCAAAGGAGGCATCAGTGACATGTTTGTGTCACCTCAATATGGCAGAGCACCTTCATGTCTCCCTTTCCTTCTCGGAGACAGCTCATTAAAGCTGAAAACATTGAAGAGTGATCAGCCATGGAGTCAGTAAGCTCTCAGTCACTCCTCTGAGTCTGGCTTTGATCACTAGAAACCAAAGGTCTGACTGTGTGAAGGCTGTTTTCTAGTTGAGGTTCTGGTTACCTGGAAACAGCCTGTAATCCCTGGAAAACAGGACTGGGATGGGCACTGTAGGGTCACGCAGTCATTCCTTCTCCTTAGGGTAGGAGAAGCAAGACTCATATTGCTCTTGAGTGATATTTCGCCTGACCTGGTCTTGAACTCTTCCAGTCTTAGAGATACCACTCCTCCCCAGACATTGCCTCACTATTTCCAGTTAGGGAGCTTTGCCTAATGTCTAGCCTAAATCTTTTTCGCTACATCGTATTCTAAACCTGCCCACTAGGGACACAAAGAGCAAACTATTCCCTCCCTCTTGCTGCTTTGTTTATTTGATTTGAAGGCGGTCTTTCTCTTAGCAAGAAACAGCCCTAATTCTTTCAGTCTTTTCCTGCAGTTCCTGCCCTATAGCTCCCTGGTCATCCTGGCTGCTTACCTCTGAACCAGACACCTTGGCCCCAAACTGGACACTCCACCAGTATCCTCAGCAGCTGGGCATTTCCTACAGGTGTACCCACATTGTCAGAAAGATTTCAGTTGATAATGGAGATAGGGAGGCTAGTACTGGTGTGAGCGAGGTAAACTCTTATGTGGAAATGTTCATCTAAAGCAGAAACACTTCTGCTCTCTCTACTTTTCTTACGCCAGGCATAAATGTGCAGTTTCAACTTCCATTCATCAAACTTCATCTAACCAACAGCATATCCTAATTAGTTACTTTCCTTGGCAAATGATAAGGATATGTTGGGTCTTGGACTCCCCAGAAGTGGGGTTGGATAGTTCATTACCTTCTACCCTGGATTTGTTGTCCACGGATAGATTCGAAAGCAGCTGTGTGAAAAACAGGGAAAACAAAACCCTGCTTGGACGAGAAGGGAGGAGGTGTCTGCATCACTTGCAGACTTCCCTGCAGGCGAGTGGTCTGACAGCCAGGAAACCCACCCCATTGTTAGGAGGTGAAGTCACTGGAATACAAGCATGGAATAGAAGGCCAAGAACTAGTCATTTGGAAACTGCGCATTTCTCGAACAAAAAAACAACCTGTATTTGGGAAACCAGCTGTGACCTGAGTCATCTCCTTATTCCATTTGTGGAGTAACACTAAGTGATGCAAATGCTAGTCCATAAGAAATGGAAATCAATAAATATGTCAGGTCTTATCTAGCAGAGGGATGAGATAAATGCCTTCCAAAAACACCCTGTATCCTTCTTTACACCTGCCCACTTCAGCTAGGTTCTTGAGTAAGCAGCATTAGCATTCTGAATGATGAGAACTCTGCTGGATAAAAAGTCCAGAGTCATCCTGATTCCAAAGCCAAATCTTTGGAGATCTCCCAGATTCATTCCCTAAGCCTCACTGTGTTGGATTTATTGTAATATGAGGATAAGGACTGTGTTCAGACCACCTTTCCGGCTGCCTCAACTAGACATTTGTTGGAAAGCATAATTCTCAGCAATTAGCTCTCAGAGCTGGTAATTCTAATTTTCTCTCCCTGCTGTTCTTAAATTCTTAGCTATTTAGCCCCAGGAGATGGTGGAATACAGCCCTGATAGTCTGACCAGCATTACCATGACTTTCCAAGTCTTCTTTTCCAACTGTTCAGAGCAAAGTCTCAACAGTCAGATGGAAAATAAATATGAAGACTATCTTTATGCCAACCTGGTATCAGCAGAATGGTTCTTATCCCTGGTTCAGTCATTAATAGTCAACTGCGGACTCTGGGGCAGAAAAAAATAATCATAAAACTAAACTGCTATCCAGTGAATATGCATTTCCTCTCTTCAGAAAAGTCTGGAAGCTCTGCTTCTTTGCATCCAATTGTGGGATTATAACTCACGGCTCTCCTGGCAGCTGGTGCTGTAGCTCACCATTCATTTTATGGCTGCAAGCATTAACATTTCTGCAGAACATCATGGTAATTTTCTGAAAAGAATGATCATTTTTTTAGTGACTTGCAACAATTAATTATCTGCCTCTTAACAATTTGCTGGGATGAATGATCACCAGGGAGAGGCCGTTGGGCTCTTAGGGAAGCTGATAGTGTAATGGCTAAAATGGCAAGAGGTGAACGAAGTATATTCTGTAATTGTGGTGAGGAGCTTCCTTGCATGGCAGTGCTCTGATAGCGACTAATTCAGGTCATTATATGCCTTGAAAACCACCCATACCGCATGCACATAGATGAACAGTCAGGAGATGTGTAAGTAGGTGTCATCCAGTACCCAGAGAGATCCAAGCCCATGCTCCCCACTGGTGGGAAGTCAGCTCCACACAATGATTTAAAGAGTTAATGGTTTTTCGTTTAGCTGGTACTGTGCACCTGGAAGGAAAGCTGGCTGGCTGGAGCCTTTTCCATGCACACCAACTCCTGTTTAGAACACAAGTCAATGGTGTCCTGCACCCTGCCTGGCTGGGAAGTGGCCACCTACCATTATTTTGAGTGCTGAAGAGGACAGTTGCACATATTTGACGTGGTGGCATTGCCAGGAGTTGCAGCATAAGAGCTAGTAAAAGTAAGAGTGTCTGGAGAACCCACATTAAACACCTCAGGCACCTCTTGGTATTCAGGTTATCTCATGAGAAAGGCCATATAAGCTCAGACTAAGAGCTCATCTCCCAGCAGGACCTCACAGAAAGTATAAGCACAAGCTGACTGTAGTGAAAACTCCCCAGAATACCATCCTAGCTTTCAAAACTGTGCAGCTTGTAATTTCTGAGCCAGAGGTGGTCTCGTATTT
Organism: Alca torda; assembly: GCA_008658365.1. Classification (NCBI taxonomy): domain Eukaryota; kingdom Metazoa; phylum Chordata; class Aves; order Charadriiformes; family Alcidae; genus Alca; species Alca torda. The sequence goes on from CM018077.1 coordinate 163,228,466, forward strand.
CACAGCCCTTTACAGATTTTTCCCAGCCAAATCTATCCTATTTTTCTTTTTTTTTTCTATTTTTTTAACCCTTGTGAAGGCGTAGCACCCACAACATCCCATGACAAGTACTTCCATGGTTCAACTGTGTGCTGTCTGAAGTACCACCTCTGCTTTTCTGCTTTGTTTCAACCCTGTCATCTCCTAATTTCATGCGATGTCCCACGATCCCTCCACTGGAAGAGGCCATGGACAGCTGTAGTCTTGGAGAAAGGTATCAGGGTGGTGAATCTTGAGCCTCCGAGGTTGGACTCAGAACACCACTGCGAGCTCGCCTTTGACACTTTATCTTTCTGCTAGCTCAGAAAAAAATGTTTGCATCCTCTCTGTGCCATGGACAAGGTACATCTGCCAGCTTGGATCTAGCTACCATGAAACTCATCACCTCGACTTCACCCACCAGTGAGCTACCAGAAGGCAATACCAAGAGTTCCCTCCTGCCAAGCACTGCAGAAATACACCCTGACAAGGTTATCTCTTCTCTGAAAAGCTCTCAGTCCAAACTGCATGTGGGATTCATCTCCCTTAAGTGCCTACAAAAGGGCTATGTCCATCCATGCCAGTTATCTTTGAACCCATTATGGTTGATGGCGATCAAGTCAAGGGGGCTCAGATCATCATTCATCTGAACTATGCAGACGTTGTGCTTCAGGATGACATGATCTCCACTGAGTCGCTGCCCTTTGACTACAGAGTGGTCCCAGAGTGAGGTCAGATATTTGTGCCTCCACTGTAGATGGCTCGAGGATGTGCATTAGCTCCATCCTCTACCATCGGGGTGGGAATAAACACTTGTATCCCTCATGGGCTGTTCCTGCAAGGCTCAGCAGCGCTGGGAGAAGTGTCCTCGTGAGATTGCAAGCATCAAGAAGGAGAGACCAGCAACCTGCCTCCCTGCCGCCCAAGATGGCTGGGGGGGGAGCTCAGTGTGGCAGTCAGGAGCCCAGCCCTGCTTACAGGCTCAATCTGCTGAAGCCAGCACGTTTCTGCAGACTAAGCAAGTTTACCAATAAAACCCTCTCATAATCTACCAGTGTTGAGGAGGGAGAGTGAGCAAGAGAGAGCGAGCAACTGGGCCGCAGTGTCCGTGTGTAATAAGCACTGGAGATTTAAGTGGGAGAGAATTACCTTAAATATATATCTATACAGGGAGGGAATATATAGGTATACTTAAAAAAAAAAAAATAAAAACGCACTGCCGAAGAGGAGTAGAACCAATTTCCCAATTTCAATCTCCGGCACGCTGGGACTCAGCTTCTCAGATGTTGCCTGCTTTGCTAAATTGGCTGGGCTGAGGGCTGCTCTGTTTCCTATTTCGGCTCATTGCGGTGCATTTATGAAGGGCTGTCACACAGGTCTGACAGGGTGATGAATTGACCGGGCTCACCAGAGCTTGAGGAAGGTGGGGAGGGAGGAGGTGGGAGTGGGGGGTTGACGAGGGGTGGGAGAGGTGATGGGAGCGAGAAGAGAGGGCATGAGATGGGGGCAGAGGGAAGGGGGAGGAAACCATCCTAAAGGGTTTCGCTCTGTAATCGATTCCACTGGCAATAAGCAGCCAAGTCCAGGGGGAGGCTCACATATATGGGGGCTGGGGGTGGGAGAAATGGGGAGGGAGAGGACGGAGTGAAAACAGCAAGTTAAGCAATTTGTTGCACAATTCCTGGGGGCTCATTACTTGGACTTTACAGTAACAGCAAGACTTGGTGCTGCCAGGGGCGAGAGTCCTGGATAAAGTACTGCTGCATAGATGGATCCCATCTTCTCAAACTCAGTGTCCCATGATCTGTGCACCTCTCTGCTGGAGGAACTTCATGGATATAAACACCAGGTTGGCAACGGAATGATGGGGAATAGACTAAACAGGAAAGTGGGCAAATGCATTGCTTAGGTCTCTTGGGTATCTGATGCTCTCACTTTCCTTTGCATGTGTGTGGAGGCTGGTAAAGTGTTTCTTTTGGCCTGCAAAGTAGGAAAGACAAAATAAGTCAGGTAGCCACTGATAGGAAACTGATGGGTGTAAAGGAGCTATAGATATATTGATCTTTATCTGAGACAGATAATATCCATCCAAATCTATCTCCCAAACATTTATTTATTCTCAAACCTCCCTCCAGTCATTTGCCCATCTGCACTATAGATGTCTATCAATTTCCCTATCAAATTTTATGTCTGTCAGTCTCCCTCCCTTCTACATGTCCCTGAGGCACATAACACCAAGCAGACATACAATGGCAAAGAACAGTGCAATGTATTAGCAAATATTATATGGTAATGACAATAAAGCTTCTTTTCTGTCCTGCTTGGTCTAGCAAACATTGCTTGAAAAGCCCCAGATGGACCCCAAATCCTAAGGCAGTGGAGCCAAGACAGCACCAAGCAGCTGCATTGCCAACAACAAGGTGCAAAAGGGGAGGAAAGAGTAGCAGAAACATCCCGCAAAGGGACTATCCTCTTTCAGTTGACCATGAAAGGCAGCATGCTGGCAAATGTGTCCTACCTGGGTCAGCCTGGCCCATCCATATTGCAAGCAAATTCAAAGTCTGTCCACATCTACTTGAAAGGTTACAATAGGGAGGGTGCAGAATACCTCCAGCCACTGTAGGCATGAATTATTTTTCATGACCAAGGTGAGAAGAGAGGTTGGAGAAAGGTGCAGAGGTCCTGCATGTGGATTGGGGCAATCCCAAGCACAAATACAAGCTGGGCAGAGAATGGCCTGAGAGCAGCCCTGAGGAGAAGGACTTGGGGGTGTTGGTGGATGAGAAGCTCAACATGAGCTGGCAATGTGCACTGGCAGCCCATAAAGCCCCCCGCATCCTGAGCTGTATCCCCAGCAGTGTGGCCAGCAGGGTGAGGGGGGAATTCTGCCCCTCTGCTCCGCTCTTGGGAGACCCCACATGCAGTACTGTATCCAGCTTTGGAGTCCTCAGCACAAGAAGGATGAGGACCTGTTAGAATGGGTCCAGAGGAGGCCACGAAGACGATCAGAGGGCTGGAGCACCTCTCTTATGAGGACAGGCTCAGAGAGTTGGGGTTGTTCAGCCTGGAGAAGAGAAAGCTCTGGGGAGACCTTACAGTGGCCTTCCAGTATCCAAAGGGAGCCTACAAGAAAGCTGGAGAGGGACTTTTTACAAGGGCATGTAGTGACAGGATGAGGGGTAATGGCTTCAAACTGGAAGAGGGTAGGTTTAGACTATATATCAGGAAGAAATTTTTCACTATGAGGGTAGTGAGGGACTGGCCCAGGTTGCCCAGAGAAGCTGTGGCTGCCCCACCCCTGGAGGTGTTCAAGGCCAGGTTGGATGGGGCTCTGAGCAACCTGGGCTGGTGGGAAGTGTCCCTGCCCATGGCAGGGGGGTTGGAACTAGATGACCTTTAAGGTCCCTTCCAACCCAAACCATTCTATGATTCTATGAAAGCTGGACCCTACACCTCTCATGGTTAGCATCCTCTGGGCTCAACCCCAAGTGCTGTCTCCAGAAGGAGAGTCCTTTTTGGTGTAAATTTGTAGTTTTGTAGATGGAGAGGAAGAGTTTCCTCACATTCCCATCTTTGACTGCAATACATGTTACTACTCCCTAAAGGACAGGAACAACGTAGGTAAAAGTGGCTTTCTAAAATCTAATCTTAAATTGCAGCAATAGTAATATTGACTATCTATAACTATAGTACAGGAAATATATAGATAATATAGCCCCTTCTCCACAACATATATTCTAATAAATAATCATATAATCTAATAAATCTCCACTGTGCACTAATAAGCATATTTTTTTTTTCTACAGAAAAGCCAGTGCTTTCAAAGTGGCTTCATCAAATTCCCCACCTATCCCAGCAGATATATTCCTTTTTATAATTACGCTTTTTGTCGATTTCAAATACAGTTAAAAATGTGCAAACCGAGTCAATTTTTACACCGTAAGTTTGTGTGATATAGGGCCCTCGTGTCTCAGACGGCCAGACCCCCCCCTCCTCAGTGCTCTTCTCCTCCCTGATCCTGACATTAAACTACTCCACTTAGACTGGGTACCTGGTGCCAGGCAGGCTGACCTCATTAAAATAGATTACTGCAGAAGTAAAATCTAAAAGGTAATAAAAATTGCCAATATTTTTTACTGGGACACACATGTATTTTCTTTTTTTCTTTTTTTTTTTCCCCTCTGTATCTCAGTGGAAAAAGCTCCTCTTTGGATATCAGAATATCCTGCCTGCTGCTGAAAATCCACATTTTCAGTATTACCCTCTAGGCAAGATGTTAGTAGTAACCTGGACAAGTGAGAATGCATTTACTTTTACTTCTTTTGCAGTTCTAGCAATTTATACAGGCGATGGAATGATGTGACTGCAGCTGAGGTGAGCTAAAGCTTATAAGCAAGACGGGGTTTCTGGGGAGAAAAACTTCATGAACCTGAAAATAGTCCTGTTTTTCTAATCATACCAAGGAGCCCTATAAAAGCTATTATCTCTCCAAATACCTTGATGAAAGAGACGCAATAATTATTATTAATTTCTCCCACTGTTTTTTTTTTTTTCTTCTTTCCATGAGAAATGTGTCCAGGGGAGTTACCTCCAGGGCATGACTAGGAGTGTTGCTCGGTGGCTCATAACCACAGGTACTTGATCAGAAAAGTGACAAGCGGCACAAATATGGTGGTGACTTGTGTTGGCACGTGGTCTCCTGCCAGCCTGAAAGGAGCCATCATATTCAAAGACACCTGAGCCAGCAGCAGCCTGAAAACACCAGCTGGCAGGGGATCCACTACCTGGTCAATGTCACCACAAGCCCAAGGAAGAGGGTGGACAAGCTCTCCCTCAACCACAGCAGTCTAACGCACTTGGAGGCACCTTATTCAGACCACCAGGCTTTGTCCAGCAGAACTGGGGACTTAGAGGCTTGCTTGGGATAAATTCTTCTTGGGGAGCTCCCAGACAACACTTCCCTAACAGCGGAGGAGGGTCAGGTGGGATGTACCTGCAGTGTGTCTCCACCATGCCTTTTCCACCCCAGAGGGGGTCCACGCTGTGTCTTGGTTGGGGCAGATGCCTGTAGGTGGCCTGTAGAGCCATGGAGTAGAACTGCCCACCTTAAACTCAAGCAGGGAGTGGGAGGTGGAGACCAGTTGTACCCAGGGTTCTCTGGAAGGGCTCTCCTGGAGAGGAGGGCTGCTATCCACCCTTTCTGAGAAGGAGATAGGGAATGTCAGGGTGGCTCAAAACAGACGTGTAGGCAGTGGTCCTGTCTCTGAGAATGGCTAAAGTGTCCTGTGCCTGGCAGAACAAAGCCCATGATGAAATGGCAGGCTCCCTGGCACAGGATCCTTGTGGAAGGAGGATTTACATCCCAGGATGAGTTCAAATTTATGTATCATTACACAGGGGTGGCAAACTAGAAATTGCAGCCAAAACCAAGAATTCATGCAGCTAATTAAATGTGAGCAAGAGGTACTTCCCAGCCAAGGGCCAAGGAGGGAGCTCTTAATCCTCTTTCATCAGCCTTTCCCAGCCAGGGATATAATGGTATAAATGGGCTTTTGAAGTACCCCTAGAAAGAAGGCCTGGCATTCACAGGCTGTGGGTGACCTGGCCACTAAGCCCCTCTACTCCCAGACTCTCCCCATTTACAGCTCCTTTGAAAAGAATTAGAAATAACAACCTCCCTTGCCCCCCTGCGCTCTGGGAAGCACTGGGGAGTGATTTACTCTGTGCAGGGGAAAGGAGATTTATCAGTTCTTGGAACCAGTGTTTATGAATATTCCTAAAGAGGAAAATCAATCAGTTCTATCATAACATTGCCATTTTTCTAAATGATAGAACAAGCATTTTTATACACCTCGCACTGGCTGGTTGAGAATCAATAGGAATTATGAGCTTCTCTCTGAATTTACTAATGTTCTGGCATCATCCCCTCCTGTCCCTGAAGCTAAGACGGGGAGGATGCTCAGAGCCCTGGGGCTGAGGAGGCTCTGACTCGCCTTCTGTATCCCTACCCTTTTTCTTTCCTGTTTATACCTCTTCTACCTCCTCGGTTTTCAAGTCACCCAACAAGCCCAGCCTGCCTGTGCTGGGCTGGACAAGAGCAAGCTGAGAAGACCCTGAGAAACATCATGAGGTTAAAACCAAGGGGTGGATTTTCTTCTCACCTATGGCAGCTTGGGTTAAATGCCTGGAGGCAGGGCTCACCTGGAAAAAAAAATGCCTGAGAGTGTTCCCTGTCATTTGTCTTACCAGGGAGTCCAACGCAAAATGAAATCCAGGGATGCCTGGAACCAACCTAGCCCCTTAAAATATGCAAGAATATGTCATAATTTTGGTAAACTTTACGTATTTCGTAAAATAGGTCCCTGGAGAGAGACACTGTCTGTATTTCTCTAATCACTAAACAAAACAGTTCAAGGGAAAAGCCACAACAGCATCTCCAACAAGACTCTCCCCCTCCCCAGGGATGTGAAATCTCAAACCTTTTTCAGTATCTAACTGGAAGGAGATATCAGAAGATATTTTTCATGCTGACTTGGTTGCGTTGGTGTTAGGTGGCCACAATTCCCTTTATTCTGGCTGATCTCCAGACATTTCACTGGAATTACAACCCACATAAATGTTAAATAAGAGCCCAAACATAAACAAAAGTACCCACACATGAGGTAAAATGCATGGTCAGCTCTTCAGTTGCAGCCCCAAATCCACCCAGGGCTGTTTCCTGTGCTGGTGAAGTCCATCCCTGGGGAGATTAGTCCTTTCTCCTGTGTATGTCTCTGTGTTCAGAAAGTTTTCTGCTATGTGCACTTACACCTATACATGGCACCCAGTGCCATGAAGCTCCTTCTTGCTGCTGTGAACCTTCCTGCTTTGGTTAACTGGTTGTTTTTCTTCCTCATGTGTTTATCCTGCTGTGTTTTGTATCCCTTACATATTTCACAATAGGAAAAGTTCGCTATAAAAGAAATTCTCTGGTGCAAGCAGGGATTGATTCAGGAAACCCACTAGGTGGGAAGAAATGCTCTGATCATCCCACCTTAACGTTCAGTAGTTATGTCCCCATCTCTCTATTTTGATTACCTTTGAAACACCTTTCTTGCCATTCCCAAGCACTGCTAGTCACCAGCTCTGGATCAGAGATCCTAGCTGAGGGATGTGCCACATCTCCATTGGGAGATCTGCACTGGATAAAGCCCCACAAAGCCAGATGTACTGCCTCCACTGCTAGCCCTTGCAAGCTCAAACATCCCCCTTGCATGCACCCAAAAACACCTTCATGGGGAGAAGAGGAGAGGCCAGTGCCTCCAGCCTTGAATTTAGCCATTCGGTCATTTTTTCTTCTTGGGAGACATGAATCTTTCCAATAAGGGGCAGGCAGGCTAGCGATAAATCCCACTAAAGGTAAAAGTGATTGATTTTAGAAGACACTGTTTAAGAATTTGTTTTTCTAATGGATCCTAAAGTCCTGTCATCAATTTTGCCAAGCTCAGCGGTGCCAGGAGGCTGCTGTATCCTGTCCAGAGAGGAGGAGGGAGATGCAGAGAAGAAGGAGAGACAGAGTGGGTGAGGTGGGGATGAAGGAGGAGGGGGCTGGAAAAAAGGAGTTCATCATATGTCCCTTCCAGATGCCGTATCCTAAAATGTGGATTATGCTCGACCATAAATACTAATCCATTAGTTGCTCTTTCACACACTGCTGGCTGGAATGCTACCTCCATTTGCCTGCATGATAATCTATTTGAATATCAATGTGGCTTCATGTTAAACTGCTTCCCTTGGAGTTTCAGATGAAGGGCAGGCGTGTAAGGCCTGCGCTTTGGGGATAGGGTACCGTATCGGGGGCAAAATCGGAAGGTAATTATTGAAATCCCTCTTCGCTCCGAAAGCTTCCTCACAGCTGACCAAAAATAAAAAAAAATAATAAAAAAAAAAAATAAAAAAGAGTAAGCCAGGCAGTGTTGCCTTGGTCTTTAATGGGACATTAAAAGGAAGTTCTTTATTTTTAATTCCACCGGAGGACTGCATTGATTTGCTTGGTTCCCAGTGTGGGGAAAGGCGAGCACAGACAAGTGATACATAACAGGGGGCTGAACAGGGCAAGTGCTGCTATGGGGAAAGGGAATTTCTCGAAATAAATGAGAGTCGCCCACAGCTGTGGAGGAGACTGGAAGCTTGACTGCTACAACCCCCACCCCAACCCTTCCCTTGTCCCTTACAAGGATTTGTTCTCTTTTGTGGGTTCGGATGGCAGAAACAGCCAAACGTGACAAAAATCCCAGAAACTGAACTAAAATTGTCATTGTTTATAAGGTCATAGAGACCCTGCCTGCCCAAGCCAGTGCAGGGATCTGTCAGTTCCTTGGAAATTATGGTAAGAATGGGATGTCTTGCCACAGTCGTGACTTGTTACCTCTGTGTTTAGGGGAGGTAGATCCAGCCTGGTCCACAGTGAGCAGAAAGAGGCCCCACTTGATGTGTATCAGCACGCTCTCTATAAAGATACTCAGCTTGCTACACCCATTTTGCTGTCTTTTAGCACAGACGAGGAAGAAACTCTGGTTCTTTCAAAAGGGAGCAGTATCTTTACAGTGGCTCACGTTCCTGTTGCACTCTCAGCTGGATCAAGGCTTTTTTTCTTGCCTTGAGAAGCCTAGCTAGGACTCAGTCTATCAGCAGAGGAGGAAGCTACCCTAATTGACTTGCAAGGCCTTCTGGAAGATGTTCCCCTCAAGGGAACATGATTAGGGGACTAGAACATCTCTCCCATGAAGAAAGGCTGAGGAATTTGGGTCTTTTCAGTCTGGAAAAAAGAAGACTGAGGGGGGATCTTATCGATGTTTATAAATATTATAAAGGGTGGGTGTCAGGAAGATGGGGCCAGTCTTTTTCATTGGTGGCCAGTGACAGGACAAGAAGTAACGGGCACACACTTGAACATAAGAAGTTCCATCTAAACATGGGGAGGAACTTCTTTATCGTGAGGGTGGCAGAGCACTGGAACAGGCTGCCCAGAGAGGCGGTGGAGTCTTCTTCTCTGGAGATATTCAAAACCCGCCTGGACGCGTTCCTGTGCAACCTGCTCTGGGTGACCCTGCTCTGGCAGGGGGGTTGGACTAGATAATCTCTAGAGGTCCCTTCTAACCCCTATCATTCTGTGATTCTGTGATACCTCTCCAGCAGGGAACCCCAAGATCCAGAGCATAATGGCTCAAGGAAAAGACCTTGGACATATTTATCTCAGGAAGATTTAGGCAGATGGTCATATACACAGATAGATAAAACACAACCTCTTCTTAACAGATATCCCAAGCATAGTTTAAGAGTCCTGAGCATGAGCGGCAACCAAGACAGGCAAACTTTAAACATTTCATCCACGGGGATTGGAGCATGGCCAACGAAGCTACATTGACTTCTTGCTTTGTTTGATACAGCAATGAGAAGCCATTAAATGCCTCCTGCTCCGGATGTTCATCCTTGACAAGGGGCTTCTGGAAGGTGGCCAGCTAAACCAGCCAGCACTCAAGCAATGAGGAGAAGGGTCAAAGGAGAAAATACAAATGCCTGACAGAAGAAGCCAGCAGTAACATTGACCAAGTAAGAGTTGTGCTCAAGTAACAGCCACAATCTTGTGCATTTGTTTTATCAGTGTTAACTCCATACTCAAAGCATTAGTAGGTGGTGAAATCCCCATGATCTTTTGCAGAAAGGCTAATATGCATCCCAAGCCTTTCTCCTGGGACCAACAGTAGCCAGGATCCTTGCAACGATAGCCATGTGCCTTTTCCTCTCCCTCCCTCCTTCCTTCAGCTCCTGCTCCGCTGTCTGGCTTTTGGGGTGAGTGCTCCTCACTGGAGAATGGGTCCACTTTTAAGCCCTTCACAGGAAGCCAGTGCCACATCCCTAGACTGAGTTTGTAGATTTTAATCTCCAAGGTTTTTAGGTGAGCCAGGGCTCTACGCAGATCAGAAGCAGAAGAGTGTGTTGGGAGACTGGGTATTTAAGCATTTCTGGGGTCAAATAGAAGCTGAGCATCTGGTCTGGAAAAGCCTGAACAGGAGGAATATCCACAAAAGGCACAGGGGACCTAAGGACTTTTAGGGATCTGGGCTTTTGTGTTTTTCTGGGAGTATACAGAAACCAGATGACTGAATACAGCACAGTTTTTCCCGGGAATGTCAAAAAAATATATTAGAAAGAAAGGAATTTTAGTGGCTAAAGAGTTCTAGGGTGCAGCAAAGACGTAAGTACAGCCCAGCTCCCTGGCAGTAGGGAGTGAGGATGCTGATCCTGGCTCTAAAGATGCTTCAATCTCAGACCTGTCTCTGCAAGAGATCTCCAGAAATGATAAGTACCTGGTACCTGGTCTCGGTTTTCTGCCTGCTGTACCAGCTGCTCCCTTCGAGGAGGAGGTGGTCAAGAATGGGAAGGAGAATGGCCACCCAATGCCAAGCACAGTACGCTTCCCACTGCATCACTGCACCCTTCCCCAGGCTGCCTCCTGCCTCCTTCCTCTCCAAGGCCTGGCAGAGGCTCCTTCCCTCTCCACGCCTCATCCATCAAGCCAGATGATGTTGTTTGCCCACCCCATATTCGTCGGCCTGTCAGTGCCCAGAGAAAACTATGATAAATAAACTGGCACTGAAGAAACTGTCTCCTGCTGCTTGATTTATCTATTATTTGTGTTGTAATCCAAGCCCCTTCTTCTCTTCCCCTGCACCCCAATCATTAACTCTTCTTCCTCTGCCTCGTGTTGTTTTCCAACCTGTAGCCCTCAGAGCCAGCATGGAGATTTTTAGACTCTTTATCAGCCTTGTTTTCTGCCTAGGGCTGAATTAGAGTCCCAAGGCTGAAGTAAAGCAGATGGTACCCATGACATATGTTAGCCCCGGTGCAAGGTTAAGGAGGTGGTTTTTTACCTGTTTCATGTCCAGTCCTCAAGCCTGGCTCTGAAGTATCTTTCCATGTACAGAGCAGTCTCCAAGAAAGGTTTTGGAGGAAGTTTGGTATGAAATGAGCAAAAGCTCATGTGACACTATTGTGCCAGTCAGATTCATGCCTACCTGCATGCACAACCAGGAGAGAATTCTTGCCTGAACTAATGACTTCTGTCACCTTGAAACCATTCACCCTCGAGGATGTGAGAAGGTGCAGTGGGCATTTTCTCTGTTACTTGTTTCTTCCCTGTTTATGTTATGTTTCTGTAAAAAGAGAGCTGAAGTGTGACCCTTTGAGGGAGCTGCTCATGGGGATCTGCCTAGACTGCTCAGGGGAGAAGCAGAGAGGAAGAGCCACAGCACACAGCTGGGAGCCTGCAGCTCCTGCTAGAAGATGGAGAGATTGCAGGGAGCAGCAGGGAGCTGCCAGCCAAGCCACAGAGCCCAGAAAATCCTTCATAGGGATCAGAGGAGACTCTGCCTGGTGTGGTGCACACTGCAGAGGAGAACAAGGCACACCAAAAAGCGCTTACCATCGCATAGAGGAAGCACAAGCCATATTTACAGTCTTACGGCTGAACTTTCAAGCAGTAACTCCTGTTTTCCCCTAGACCTTTCTTCTTTGTACATCTGCTGAAACATAGCACTAGTTTGCCAGGAGCCATCAATCACCCTCTGTACCTGAGCAGGGCAGTTACAGGTTAGGCTCCAGTTCTCCTTAGCAAGCACAGTGGGATTCCCCTGCCACCACACTGGGTACCAGAAAGCAGCCAGTGAAATCATGCCGGCAATCCGATCATCCACATTGCCTGTCCTAGGACTGACTGTTGACAACAGCCCCCATGATTTTCAGAAGAAAAGCTGTGGTGGGCTGCAGACATAGGGTTTGGGTTCAAAGCCTGCGCAGGCTGAAGTTGCCTTGTCCTGTGCGTGGGGTTTGGCAACACTGAAAATAGGGAGGAAAATTATACCTGTGGGACTTCCCCATTTCCGTCATCACCACCCTAACCAAGGCTGCTCTTTTCTCTCTCCCGCTGTGGTCACTGAGGACCCGTGGTCCAAGACAGCAGCTGGCAGAGGTGAGGGGTAGGGCTGTTGGCTGAACAACACTTTTCCATGCCTTCTGCAGCTCTGTTTTAAAATATTAAAACTCATGTACATGAACTAACAGTGTATCCATGACCAATTACCAGGACTGATGTGCAGCAAGTTGTTTTGTGTCAGAATTCATAGTTGCAACCTTTCTCTCCCATTTCTAGCACTATCCTTCACCAAATAGCTCTGTAATGGTTTTTTTGTTGTTGTTCTTTTTTTTTTTTTCTGTTGTGTGGGGTTTTTTTGGTTTGTTTTTTTTTTGTGGGACACCCATATAATCAGAAAGGGATTTGCCTGTGGCCTGTTGAAGTCAATGGGAGATTCTCCACTGCGTGAAAGTTTTGAGTTAGACCCTGGGTGAAATTACATCTGTAGTCTCCAAAGCCCAGCCCTGCATCTGCCAGGACTAGAAGAACCCTATTTTCAGAAGACAACATAATTTCCATTTTTGATATCCTCTAGATAGTTCACATTATGCTTCTGGACAGGACCAGCTGTTCTTCAGCCTTGATCAGTCTGCATTGAAGAGATCCAAGCACTTCTGTCATGTCTCTCACCATTTAGTGTTGCTTGTTGAAGCAGGGCCACTTTACCTCCAATATTTAATACTCATTGTCCAATATTGAGGAAACCTTGGTTAGGACACTCTGCAGGTCACCTGGCTGCCTAGCTCTGGGTTGGGGACACCATCTTAAGGAGCCAGGAATTGAAATGTTACCTGTGGTGTGACACGGAATCACATCCCGCTGTAGGCTTCGTTTTTCACAGCTTATCTAGGCTACAGAGGCAGAGTGATTTAAAATAATCCTCATAACCTCTCTTCTGACCATCTTGCCAGCCTTGTGCCCTGCTCACAAAAGGGTGCATCTGGCTCCATGAACACCTGCCTTGGTTGTTATTATGATGTTTCTTCCCACACAATAAACCAGTGAAGGCCGTTCCATAACACACAAAGCAATAAAAATATATTGAATGTTTAATCAAACATTCCCCTCCTTTATTTGCCTCTAGATTGCTAGTTATTACATCATCTAGATCCTTTCCTTTTTTTAGGTGCCATAAAATTATCTCTGGCTCTTGCAGTCTGTGAGTTTATGATTAATCAATTACTTAGAGAAGTTATCTATTAAAAATCAAAACGTGATGCTCAGTGCACTTCCAATAAAGCATCATACAGCAAGAGATTACTGGTCTAATCCTTTTCTTCAACAGTTGCTTATTACCAGTAATTGTGTTAAGGGGATCACAAGAGTCATTAAGTAAACAGGGTGCATTAAAAGTGTGTGCAGCATAACAGCGAAATTTACCTAATTAGTGATAGATGGTGCTGGAACAGATTAATTGAAGAGCTCTTTCCACCAACTTGACTCAGCCTGATTCATGCCTTGTCTTGAAAATGTGGCCAGTGAAATCACAATTTGGCTTGAGTGAGGTTGCTTTCATGTTACATGGCCTCTGTCTAAATGCTGCAGGTGTAACACAACCATTTGGAGTTGGACCATCCTTCCACCACCTCTCCAGGGGACCCAGGCACAGATCTTTAGCTCTGCAAAAGTGAACTGGGCCATTAAATAGAAGAGGACGTGGGTCGAACAGGGGCCTGATATCTGCAGTGGGCACCCAAGAGCTCAGATCCTCAGGACCAATTTTAGGCAAGGAGTGGTTATTTGTGGCCATCCTCCTGTGGAACCTCTCCCTCTTCAACATAACCCCTTCCAGGAGGGGACTCAAATTGTTCCCTTGGTGGGCCACCCTGCCTGCAAACACTAGCCCATGGAGTCATGTCCTTCGGGGCAGCAGGGAGAGCTTCGTGATTTGAGTTTGCTGGGTCTCATCACAACCCAACCCCTGGTGAACAAGCCTGTTGTCAACAGCACAGCAAGGAGCAGACAGGGGCTGGTGCCTTAATTAGTAAAGACAGGACCAAATAAACAAGGGGGTTGGAGTTCCCCCCCCCGCCACATGTTCCCCCATTTCAGGAGCCTTGACAGCACAGCATGTGGGAAGGGATGGGGCTGCTCCCGGCCACCACGTACCCACCCCACAGCCCCTGCATTGAGCTGCCTTCCTCAGAGTTGTCAGTTTGCAGAGCTCATTTAGAGACACCAAGCAATTAACTACCCCGTCGGCTCCCCTGTCCCCCTCTGAGCCTGACATCTCTGGAGAGACAGGGACCGCAATGCAGGTCTCTCCCCAGCAGTGTGAGTGGCTCGTCTCTGTCTTGGCCCATGCAGGCAGCGCTCAGTGGGTCTCATTTGTTTGCATTTGCCTGGTGCCTTGACGTGATGAAGTAAAAAGTTTTAATATTCGCCGACATGAATTTTTAATGCCTGGCTCCTGCTCCCGTGTCATTATTTGCCTGCGCTTCAGCAGTTTTGGAATGCGTTTGTTTAGATAATGTTCCGTTAAAGGAAAAAGGGGGTGGAGGGAAGCCTGTACCTTTCTCCCCATAGTGACCATTAAATTATATACCAGTGCTAGGCTGGTGTTCGACAGGTGCTGGCGATGCAACTTCCCCTCACATGAACAGGGGCTGCACCCACACTGCTTGCGGCAAAATTAGTAAGAGAAATCTGGTATTGAGGTCAGAAATGTGATTCCAAGGAACTTTGGGGTGTAGAAAAATTGACCGTTTACACCTCCTGCTCTTCCTCAGCATCTCTCACACTCTTCACCCCCAGCTGCCCTATGGACAGCATGAGAAAGGGAGAGGATGAGAGTGACAGGAGAAAGAAAGGGAGGGAAAGGAGGGCTTTGGTGGACTATTAGACTGAGTTAAGATGAGGGGGAAAGGAAACAGCAGTGGCAGAAGAAGGCACAGGCCTCAGGACGGCAGCAAGTCTCTTTCTGCAGTCCCACTGACTGGGCTTGAGGACTGGGCAGAAACGGGTTAGAATAGGACTGAATAGGTGGAAATACGAATGATTCTGTACTGTATTAGACAGGCAGGAGAGTAAGGGGATGGGTCCAGGAAGAACCTGGCTTTTGTGTCTGGTTTTTGTTATAGTAATAGATTCTACTGAGGCTGAGTCCAGGGCTGATATGCCCTAAACAAAGCTTCTGCAAAGACAAGCTCATGAGTTAATAAGGAATGGACAAGAAAGAACATTAGGTGATCTACAGCGATGGATGGATGGATGGGGACAGGGAAGATGGATAGGCAGAATCACAGTGAGGTTTAAGCATGAAGCCTCACCCTTTTTTTTAAACACATGATCTGCTCCAAGTTGAACCTTCCAAATCAGCACCCTACTGGTCACACAGGCTTTCCTTCAAAGTCCTTCCCTTCAAAGTCCCAAAGGAAACTGTTGATGAGGAAGGGAGGGTGATTGACCACCCTGGCTCTATTGCAAGGTTCAGATGCTTCTCACCAGCACCCTTTTCAACACCGAAGAAGTTTGGTGTCTCTGCTCTCACCCCAACCCCCAGGCTTGGCTTTGGCCCCCAGGTCTGCTCCTGCCTCTGTCCGTGGTGCTGAGCGCTGCCCTCAGGCTCCATTCGCGAACCCCCTTGGAGGGGTCTCACCCCTCTGAGTGACCATGACCAGACCATGAGTTTGGATAGATCAAAGCTTTACATTGTGCACAGGTTCAGGAGAAGACATCTCAGTTCCCTAAGTTTCGAGCTGGCAATGTCTAAGCCAAGCCATGCTAAGAAGGAGGTCTGGTCAGTGCCAAAGATGGCAATGCTTTCTTCACAGAAAGGTAGCCCCCACTTCAACTACTCGTGTTCACCTGTCCAACACAGTGGCTGAGAAAACAGCCAAGAATATTGACCCTGAAGTGTCAGGCTGCAAATAGACCACCAGCTCTACTATGTGGATTTTCAGATCCTCTCACTGCATCTCTAGTGTCCAGAATCTCAGGCATTCATCGTTGAAATGTAAACAGAAATAATCTCATAGTGTGCTTGGTGGCAGGGAGCTGGGGAGCAGGCAACTCACCAAGTGAGTGCAGTTCATCTGCTTTTCAGTTATAGGCTTGCAGAAGGCCAGGTTTCCTTTCCTAAGGCTTGATTCAAAGCCTAGTTCAGACTCTGAGACTCTTCAATTGCTTTTAGTGAGCTTGAGACCAGCTTTTTAGTGAGTGGAACTACAGTTCTTTTTGAAAGTAAGTCATGATTGAACAATGAACCAATTCCCCTGTGGGAAAAGGGGTAATCTAATGTTCATGGGATAATTCCCCACATCACCAAAAAAATGAGGTATAGGCAAGATACATGATATACCTGAGGACACATAATGAGTGCAACAGGAGAAAACTCAAATCTCTGGACCTCTGGTCTTGTTTCAGGACATTAGTTCCCACAATCTCAGAAATAAGTGAAGAGACTTTTGCTCCAAACTGTTTTGGCATATGGGAAGGTGGACAAGTCAAGTTATGCACCACTACTCTGCAGTGCAGAAAACTCTGGACACGCTTACAAAGTAGATCAGGGTATGCGAGATCCCAAGCCTACAAGTTCTCTGAGTTTTCATGCAGCTGGCCCTGCAACAGCAAAACATTATCTCAGCAACGAGCTGGGCATCGTCTAGGAGAGCTCATGGGTTGGAACATGGCTCAGGGCAGAAGTAACAGGAGCCCTCATCTCCCTGTGATACGAGCCTGAGGGAGCTGCTGTCCATTCCTAGTCCTTTAAAAGCTGGAGACAGCTCCAAATCGGGATCCCTTGGCTCTTGTGTCTGTCAGCAGTCTCCTTCTGGCTGCCCGACACCAGCCCAGTTCCACGAAGGCACGAAGGGTCTGCCCATGCTGACGGCAAGCAGGGGGTTACATTTCACACACTCACCTGCCTCTGTTGCGAGGAGATAAGGGCAGCACAGTCTCCATTAGGGAACATTCTTAAATTACTTGTGTCTCGGCTCCAGCCGATATGTAATCCAGGGGAAAGCAGGTGCAAGAGAGGAGCACAGCCAGGTGGCTTCTCTTTAAAGCCCAGGGGCAAGCTAAGGATAGAGGAGGAAAAATAGAGAGATGAGCTTCACCTCCAGAGGGAATTAGCACCCTCTGCATGCTATTAAAGGATCCAGCACAATCCATGGGCATGTCAAATGGCACAACCCCAGCACCACCCCTTCTCACAGCGGCCAGCATTAGCTCCCATTGCTGTTCTTACCAATTCCTTGTACTGTAGGGGAAGAAAAGTGAGGATGCACTAAAGAGAGGTTTGAGTCACAGCTTGTGACACCAAGAGCCATATGATCCAGAAAAAAAGAGGAATTTCTTTTGCTGGAGAAAATCTGTTCTCCTTGTGTGTGGATGAGTTGGCAAGGTTGGCATTAATCTTTCCCAGTTTTAAGAAATATAAGTGCCCACATGCAAGCTAGTTGTCTGAACTATGTCAGTGAAATATGGTCAGGGCTCCTCTGACCCAAGCAGGCATCTGCTCTAGGATGAGACAACTCACACCCTGAAGCCCACTGAAAATCCCAACCAAGGACATGTTAATGGATTGATGAGCACCTAAAATTAGGAAAGTCTAACTCCACCCTTGCGATTCCCCACCCCTCACCCCAGCTAGAACAGAAAGCTGAGACCTAGCAAGTTCCAATGGGCAAGTCCCTGCTTTATCATAAATTTGGAGTACAAATGATAAAATTTGGCATTTATGGATAATTAGAATAATGAAGCACTCCACTGCAGGACATACCACATACTGGACAGCTTCTCTTCAGTTCTCTGTTAACAAACTTGCTTGCAGGCATATGATTTCATCCCAGAGCACAGATCTGTGAAAAAAAATATGGAGCTCTGTTTCTTTCACCTGGGAGGGACATGGCTTTGATTCCTCTGCTCTTTACCTTTGCAATTCACACTTTATTAAAGCCACAGACCCTCCATAAATACACTGATAATGATCAAGTGGCACTTCTTTAATAGACAGTAAGTAGCCTGCTACATCTCAATGAAGCGGGCTGTTAAGCAGACACAAGACATTTCCCACAAAGACACTGCTTCTCGGTGTTTACGCCCTTCAGATACTTAGGGAGATGTCACATCACGTCTTGATCACTGCTGTACTGATTCAGCTCTTTTCATCTTGCCCTTGTAAATCAATCCTTCCAGCCCTCAGTCATTTGTCGGTTGTTCTTATACAAACTCCCTGCCATTTGACAATATCTGTCTGGTACGAAGAAGCCCAGAAATGCGAACAACTTTCCATATACATTAACGTTGAAGCTCCACCATCCCTCCGGGATTTTTGATCTTTCTGCTGTTCGTTATTTCCAGAAGGCTGCAGAAGGCGCCTCTGCTCATGAAGTGGCTTCTTGACTGGGAGCTGAGATTTGCAAAAAAACCAAACAAACACGGGCTTTGCCCAGACTTTAAGACTACTCTTATACATTAAATGTGCCCGGACTGTCCCCTGCCCCTCAGGATAGCCAGCACTGAACAACCCACAGCCGTACTATTAAAATCCTTTACCTTCAAACAAGATGTCCACAACTGCGTGGTGATACTGGCTGGTGGCTGTTCATGATTCCTGATTCCTGGGAAGCATTTGAAAAAAGGTTAATTATCTTAGGCCATTAGTATGTCCAGGACTGTTCCCAATAACTGACCAGTTTAACAGTTGGGTCCCAGTGCTGGAAACACTCTCAGGCACTCTTAAATTTACTAGTAATTGTGTGGTTCCAACGACCTTGGCTATCCTACTTTCCATACAAAGAGGAATGGGGAATATTTCCAACACATTCTAATTCATTCATGGGAGAAAATGTTCAGCCCGGTCTGTGAGACCCCAAAGAAGAAGCTGAAGGCAATAAGCAGTTGAACTGTAAGCCAAAGGACCAATTTTTATATCTACAGACCACACACAACTCCTCACACAACTCCTTCTTCAGGTTCCTTGCACTGATCCTTCTAGTATACCACCAGTTTCTTTCACGCAGGAGGAACAGACCCTGAGGGTCACGATAAGGTCTGGGGCCCTGTTCCAGTACAAACTGGAACCCCTGGACCTGTCCCAGTACAAACTGGCAGCTGTAGACCAAAGCCCCTGAGCCTGAGGAGAGCAGGGCATGGACTGGTGTATGGTTTAGTGTTAGGCAATCCTGCGAGGAGCACGGAGTTGGACTCGATGATCCTTATGGATCCCTTCCAACTCAAGATCTTCTGTGATTCTGTGATATGATGTTTGTGTGTGGATCTGAACTTGGGTGTACAGTGATGGAGCAGAGCTGTTTCCCTGGCAGAACAGGCATTCCCTGACAGAATACAGACCTGATTTAGGAAGCAAAGTCCCTATTACCAGAAGATGAGTCCTATCCAGGGTAACCCTCAGCAGCAGCAGGTTGAGTTAGAAAGTCCATGGCTGACATAGACCCTGCTATGTTGCCTATGCATGCAGCAGAAGGGTGCTTATGACCCAAAAGGCTGAGAAGTAGAAAGCCACTTCTATCTCTGTTAGCAAAGCTGGTTTCACTGGGAGCCGTATTCCTCTCTCCTCCTGGAGATGTGGTGAGGGACAATGAATTCATCAATCTGTCATTTAAGATTGTTCGCTTGACAGCTCCAAAATGCATCTTAAAGAAACCCCAAACATTAAGGGCTTTAATAATTTAAGTTACTCTTAAATATGCCCTGCAATTCAAATCCTTGGAGTGGTTTAAACATCTGAAAGAAGTTCAATCTGGACAGCGATTTAAAGCCAAGATAGATGAGTTCAATTTGGCTGTGCACTGCAGACTGGCACAGGATCTGGAAGGCCACAGACCTGACATCACTTTGCACTAAGAGTCTCCAGGGATGTCCATATGACACAGTGATTAGATGGATGGCCAAGTGTGGAGTGGGATGCAGAGATGTTGCCAGGACAGCTCCAGACTGGGTGAAGGAGAGACTACAAGGTGCTAGGATTACAGTAGTTTCGGTTGCTGTTTGACCTAAAATGTGTCCATGGAGAGACACCTCTGATGAAGGTGAGTTTGGATCCAAACGGCAGTGATCTCTGACTCTCATCTTTGTCTCCGGTGGAAAAATGAACCTGAGGTTTATAAACCAAAATAGTTTCAGTGGTTCAGAAACCTGCATCTTGGGTATGATTTATTTAATCATTCAAGTGGTACGAGCCATGCCATCAAACTACTAGTTTTCTCTCCATTAACTATAAAGACAGATGAGTCAAATTAGCTTTGAGGGAAACACCTGAGATATCTACACTGTAGGCATCTAGACTGGTCAGATGAAACCCATCCTCTGTACCAGGGCAGAACAGTATCACCATTGATTTTTCTCCCACAAGTTCCAATCTCCATAGAAATTACCCTAGACTCTGATCTCTCTTGGTTTCTACACATTGCTGTTTATTCCTACTGGTCTTATTTTTGATCCAAGACCAATATAGCCCCAGCACAATGAGATATCAAATCTGCTGGCTGTAGACAATACCAGGCTATAAGTAATGGCAATGAAGTGATCACCCTAAAGAAAACCAAAGAAAGAAGATCATGAAAAAACTAATGTGGTCCTGATTCTCACGTTTTTTTCAAGTGCTTTCAAAGTTGTCCTTTGTGACCAAATCTCTCTATCAACATTCAAGAACTCAAAAATGTGGTTACACAGGTCATGACCTTCCAAACTGAAGTAGCATTTTGGTCTCTACTGCATGGGCTGAAGAACTGCCAACTCACCAGCAGAGGTACGAGACCATGCTATGGTGAAGTGGAAGAAGAAGATGAAGAAATAAAGCCTATTTCTCCCACTACAGATGCTTTTAAACACTTCCAAAATTTGCAAGCTGTTTACAAACAACAAAAAACACTTGCAAGTATTCACAAGGAAATTCCATGTGGAAATTGATTAAAACATGGGATGTGTAAGGAACAAAAGACTGCAAGAGTGTACATGAGACCTTAAAGTCCTGCAGGTCCCAGCACCTCCACTCCACATGTCCTCACATATCACAAATGACATCAAGAGATCTGAAACATGTTTTTTCCCCATAGTCCACCCTGACTGAAGACTGTATAAATTGACAAATATCAGATTGCAAATGAGGATCTCAGTCCCAGTCCACTGAAAGGAGTAAAGGATCCCCCATTAGCTTTGTTGAGATCCATGAAGAGCTCCAATGCAGAAGAACCAATGTCACGAGCTGCCACCTTCTGTAAACTTTTTCCCTGAGGATTAAACATTATCCTGCCTAGCACATTCAAGAGTTATCTTCATAACACCAGTCCAGATAACAAGAGGCTGCTCCATTACTGACTGGAGATTAAATTATGATCACATCCAATTCCTTTCCCCCCATTCCCAGCAGTTTCATTACTCTCCATAATCAGACACTGACTCACATTCTTCAGACATGGCAACCAATATTGCCTTCCATATTTCACAATAAAAATTGCATGTGAACCCATGTCACCGAGAATTAATTTTTGTAAGACAATGTTTATATTAACCATTCATTTATTGACTTCTGTTTGGTGGGTCAATTTTGAAATTTATGCTCCCCTGAGATCCACACATTGACCTCAGTTTCATCTCAGGTCAATATTTCCTTCTCAGGTCAATAAATCTTGAAACTGACCGTAGCAGAAGTCAATAGTATCTGCATATTCTTATATTGTCAGAGGATTGGTAACACACAATTGTGTGTCTGAGAGGTGAGGAAGCACGAGAGACACCAAGAACTATTCAATGAGGTATTAAAATGGAATTCTTGCTCAATAGCTCTCCTTCTCATCCATCTATAGAGTTACATCTGCCAGCAGTAGAGAAAATCGTTGTTTACGTTATTTATTTGTATATAAGCATGTGAGCATCCCATCACAGAGAGACACCCATGCTGAGAACAAAAAAGAAACATAGTGTAGTAGGTCCTGGCCCTAAAAATCTTCCAATGGGTATGGACAAGTGGGTCCGCTCAAAGAAATGGCATAAAAGTGAAGAGTGTAGAAATCATATCTCTCAAAAGTAATCAGAGGAGTCTCTAAATATCTCATTAAAGGAGAATTTTATGCTGGGACTGGAAAGACAATGAAGAGGTCACTTTGTAGAAGTTCATGGGAGGTTTCTTCCAAGTCAGGGAAAACATCAATCTGTCTGCATGAAAATCTGCTAAGGGAGCAATAGCATCTGCACTCTTGGTTTGATCGGAGATGAGAACTGGTCTTCTGGCTGTGACTGAGAGATGAGAGGCAGGATGGAGACAGACTGCTGAGAACTCAGACAGAGAAAACGAGTAGCTGACGCACTAAATGGATCCCGTATCTGCCAAAGCAGTGCTGCACACAAGCTAGCAAACTGGGCCAAGAAGCTCCAGGACAAAGCTGCCTTTGTGGAACAAGTCACTCATTCATGGATGGTCACCCAACAGTGTGGCCAACATTTCCTCTGGTCTTTTGCCTCCTGCTGGGATTCTTGGGAATCTGAAAGATCCATGTGCCCATGGATCTCTCTCTGCTTTCCAGCTTCCTCCTTTCCGACTCCTCTTTGTGTGGTGTCTGTGCAGCCTTTTCCTCCGTGGAGGCCCTGTGGACCCTTTCACCCAGCTACAGGTTTTCACAGATTTTTCTGGAAATGAATTATCTAACCACCCTCTTTTTCTGTCAAACCTAATCAAAGTTGGCCTGGGAATTTAGAGCTTACAGGAGCTGGTGATGGCCACCGGTAGACAAACACACAAACAACAGGTTCCTGTCTGCCTCTTACAAACTGGTAACAACTTCTGCTGGGACAAAACCTGCTCCCTCCTTCTGGCCATGCCATGAATCCTCTTGAGTCACCACATTAAGATGGCCTTTGTCCTGAAAGCCCTGAAGCCCATTGTTAAGTACTGTTCTGCTTCCCAAGTTTTCCTTTAAATCAGGGCTCTTCATGGAAAGGTGTGGTTGGATTGGGACTGCCCTCTGGTCTCCCCCATGTTCTGGTGATGGTTGGATGGGCAATATTCGTTCACCTGTTATAAAGTTATTATGGCTGGGTTTTTACAGGCAATCCATAGGAAAAAAGCTCTTAACTAAGGGAATATTGGTAGTATGTAGGCATAAGAGTAAGAATATTTCTATTAAAGGAAATCCCAAATGATTTTTAACCAGATTCCAAGTCAACCCTTCAAATTACCCAGAGACCATCATTCCTGACATGTGAGCTGGCTCATGTCAGCAACACACCTAGTGTGTTTCTAGCATGCTGGGCCAGATGATGAGGGAGAGCCAGGAGAGTGTGAGTCTGTGTGACTCAGAGGGATCTATGGAGCACAGCAAGATCAGTGTCAGGATCCTGCAAACCCTGGTTTGGGAATCGTGACACACTGGGCTCCCACAGTGCTCTGCAAAGCTGAGGGTGAAATTTCCACCAGTGTAGGTGGCTGCACAGGGAGGTTAAACACCACACAGATGATCTTCTGAAGAGCCAGGAACAGGACTAGGGAAGCTCTCAAACAACCATCTTCCATTAATTCTCCATGGTGTGAAGGTGCCCATGGGACAGCAGTGCCCAGATGTTATATCCAGACCTCACAAACCTTCAAGCACCAAGACTTCCCTTGGAGCCACAGTGCTGCAGCCAGCCACACGTGCTTTAACCCTTCCAACCAGAACCTCTAGGCTTTGTTTCACAGGTGATCTTGGGGCTGAAGTTCATTCTGCTACACAGACTTTGGTCTGATCACTGCCTCCCCCATCCCTGCTGCTGCAGAGATTTCCTCTTGAGGGCTCTGGTGGGATGCAGCCCCCCTGGGTGGAGAAGACAAGTGGGTTTCAAGCAGTTGTAATTCTCCCTCCCACCTTCCCCAGCTGAGAAAGCACAGCTGTTACCTGTCTTTTCCTCCACAGCTCCAGCGCAGGAGCCCAGGATCCTGCCAGCCGCTAATCTTCCCTGCCTCGGGGCTTTCCTGACAGAGCAAATGATCTGCCAGACCCAGCTTAATGGAATTGTAATTGCCAATTAAAAGCTGTCCTGTTAATTGCAGCAGCTTGAAGGTTTGAGTGTGCATTCGTGTGGGTGCGTGAGCCACTGTGAGTTCCTGAAGTCTCTGCTGCTGAAATTGATGGGCTGCCCACAAGGAGATAAACTTGGGAATAACCAGTATCTTGTGAATTTTGCTGCTGTTGAAACACCACCCAGAATGCCCCTCTGGCCTGTTCAAGGGTATGAACCAGCTAAAAGGCAAGAGAGGAGGACGAGCAATGTGAAGGGGGAGAATCTGGTGTCACCAATGGTCAAAGCAAACAGGAGGAGCCATCCGAATTGCCATTGGTCCAGAGGGTGAGCTTGATGGATGCTGGGGGAAAGTTATAAGAGAAAGCTTGCAGACTTACTAAGGCAGCTAATGTCTTAACGAACAAGGTCTGATAATTTATCACACTTCTGTGGCTTCCAGCACTGTGTTTGTCCAGACCCAACAGACTTGTGCTGTCAATCCAAGGGACTTTTTAGCTTAGGTGAAAAGAAAACACCTGAACCAGAGGGAAGAATCTTAATTTTTTTCTTGCAAAAGCAAGAGAACAGAAAACAGGCTTTTTTTTTTTTACAGAAACAAGGGTCTTTTTAACTCCCTGCAGAATGACAGCCTGTTTCCACACTTCCCTTGGAGTCCCAATTTCCCACTGCTATGCGTGTACCTATTGATACCTGTGCAAAGCAGGCATTTGGCTGTCCAATTCCACAGGGCAATGCCCCTCATCCACTGTGCCCTGTGTTTAAAAAAAAAAAAAAAAAAAAAAGATGGAGGCAGGACATTTTGGGTAGGAACTTGGTCTGCAAAAGACAACATTCAGACACCTGGAGTCTTTTTCCTGCTCTGTCACAAACCCTTTCTTTGACACTGAACACCTTACTTAAGCTCAGGTTTTGCAGAGAGATTTCATGCCAACCTAACTAGAGGGACTAGAAGAAAAAGAAGGCATTATCTTCCTTGAAGTTTTCCTTATTCTCATCTATATTGTAGCCAAGAACATAAGGCCACCCAAGACGGAAACCCATCCCGGTGATGTGCATTGTGTCTCCCTTTCACAACCAAGAGCAGAATCTCTCACTGCTCTTCCTGGGCCAGGACCAGGCCTGTGAGCATGGAGACAGGAGGGGAGGATATAAAAAAGTTACTAAAAAGCCATCGCTGTTTAAAGCTCATCACTTATAGAGGTATGGATAGTTCAGCTACACAGGTTCTTACAAAGACAGTCAGCATTTCACCAGCCTTTGCCTTGACTGCTTTCATACTCCTGTAGACTGTAAGCAAGGAGGTCTTCTTGGGTGAGGGTGGTTCAAGAGCACAGGTCCATTCTCATGGGGAAAGGCTTTTCATGTTGACCACTTGAACTCTTTCCAAATCCATTGCTGCTTTCCCCCGGGGCCATCCTGAGTGCCTCCCCTCCACACCATCCAGCCTGGGACCCTGCTGAGTGCACTTATCCTTCACTGCTGCCAGGAGCCTCCAGATCTATAGCAAGAGGAGATTAGCTCTTTGGCTGGGGTTGGGAGATATTCATCTGCCTGTACATCTCCGGTCAAGCAGAGTCTGAGGGATCCATTTATCAGGGGAGCTAGAGAGCTGTGGTGCTGTCAAGGGACATTTCACCATTGTGATGTGGCTTCTTTTGTGTCTTCCTTTTCCATTTTGAACAGGGACAGTTTCTTCAGCAGAGACATTGCTGCATCTCTGCTCTGATTGGGTTGTTCTTCCAAGGAGTAGACGCTTCTGCCAATTCTCCAGTTTTGTCCTATATTTTTTTTCAGTTGCATCTCACTCCATCCCAGGAGAAAGGTCTCCGTATCCACCCACAAAGGAGGACTGAAGTCCTTCCACAAGGGAGACATCTTCTTGCCGTATGAATATACTTCTTCCACTTCTTTTTCTTGATGTCTCATCTTCAGACACTGAGCTGAGCCATGAATTGGGGTCTCAGAGCTTCTTTATGCGTGATGACATCTCTGGAAGGAAATCAGAGACTTTCTCCCCGAATCCACATGGTCTGGCAAGAAGCCAAATGAGATGCATTGGAGGCTGAGAAGAGATCCATGGAGATTAGGTCAGTTCTGGTCCCCGGGAACAGAGGCTCCACATCCTCTTTGGGCCCTTTTTCCTTTGCTTAACAGCTTTCATGGGGCTTCAGGATACGTCACCATTTTCTCTTTCACCAAGTGCATGCATCTCCTGCGGTGCGGGCTAGAAAGCTTTTAATACAAGTCCCTGCCCCAATGCCCCAGGGATACCTCAAGCGGCTGGAAAGACTCATTGGCAATGTGGCAGGCCCTGTTCAATAATAATCTTTTAAAATCTGAAGGACAGAGGGCTGTTCTTTAAATTCCTTGAGATGACACTACATTGACTGACATCTCCTTCTCACCCTGCTTGCTTAAATCCTGAATTGACATCATGTGCATTTAGCCAGTTTGATGTGTCTGTAGATGCTGGCAGTTTGGGGTGAAGCTAAAACATCAGCATGCAGCCTTTTGAAAACCTCACCAACGGCCCCCAAATCAATGAATGTGTTTTCCAAAGCATGAATCTACCTAAAAAAAAAATCACATTTTCCAAACTGAAATAAATGTTGAGCTCATTTTTATTTGATTGCCTGCCTTTGAGTCTGTAAGATCCATATTTTCATGTGTTTGTCCACAATTAAGTCAATTAGACAATTAGGGCTAGAATGTGACCTTATAAAAATAATATTATTTAAAAAAAAATCATCTATAAACACAATCTAGGAGATGGTGCTTTAACAAACAGAAGATGGTCTTCATATACCAGAGCGTAGAGCTGTGGGACTGCTTGCTAGGGAATGCTGTGGATTCGGTTAATGGTTTCAAGAGGAGACTGCACACATTCTTGGAAAAGAGTGTTACTAAATAGACAAGTGACAACAAGAACAGAAGAAGAACAGCTGGAGCCCAGGAGATTGTTAGAAGAGGTATCACACATTTGTCCTTTCCTTAATTTTCTGATTGAAAGGGCCTGCTTAGGGCCACCATTGGAAAGAGGGGTCTGGCCAGGATGGACCCTTTCTTCTGCTATCATAAATCAATGATGTCATAAGACCACGGATAAGTCTCAGGAGTGACCATGCTGACTTTGGCCCTTTTGACAGTCATTTCATCATCCACTTGTAGAGCTATTTTTAACAAGAGCTCCCAGCCCCTCAAATTCGGGTGTTGGAAATCTGAGTCAACAATGCAGAAATACGCTAATGTTGTTAAAGCAATAAAGCACCAGCCCAAGGCATCAAAGGGGATTCGTTTCCCTTTTGTGTAAGCTCCAAGCAAGACCTCCTCTGCCTAATTCTCCTTTACCTGTAAGCTCTTTGGTGGATGGCTGTATCAATGATGCCAGAGAAAGTGTTTGCTATGTGGAGGTTTGAGGAGTTTTAACAGGGCTCATCTCCCCCTCTCTGTGCACATGGATATCCTGGAGCTCAAAGGGCCCTCCACAAGGAAAGCCACCAGGCTCTGGTCTCACCTGAAGTGCTCAGACACCGCTGTCTCTGTGCTGGTGGTGGGCCCCAAGTTCACATAGTTCTCCTATGCAGATAACCTACAACATCCACAACTCCTTGCCTGCCTCCAAAATGGATCCTGGTGTTTTCCTTTTTTTCTCCCCTCCCACATCAGCATCCTGCATCCTTGCAAGCAAAACACTGTCAGTGTTTCCTCAGTGGCATGAGGAAAGATCTCATGGGATGGCTTAAACCAGTGACTAAAGAGTTGCTTCATCTTCTTAGGGGTGCTTCGTGACCATGGAGGAGGCAGGTGGGTGGAAAAGGAATATTACTATTGACATCCTCAGCCCCTGAGTCTCTCCTGGGTGCTGGGGAAGGCAAAGGGGTGATTCGGGGTGGGAAATGTTTGTACAGCATTGAGCGCTGGGGAGACTTTAGTCCTGACCAGGCTCTTCAACTCAGTTGCAAAACACATGAAGAAATAGGTTTAATGACTAAGACTGTTACCTACCAGCTGTGAATGGTGTGTCCAGAGGTACAGAGACACCACACCGCTGGCATGGGTCGGGTACAGCTATAAATAGACCTCCTGCAGGGCTAGCGTGGCTCCAGACGGGAGGCAGCGATGCACATACGGTGCTGTCCCAATCTCATAAAACCTTCTGGACTGAAACAGCAGCTGCGTAGCCCTTGTGATCTCTCTAGGGCATCCCACAGGGATCATCTTAGCCTTAAAAACAAAATAAAAAATTCTTTCTTCCAGGCATTACATACCCCAGAATCCCAGACACATCCCTCCTGCTTGTCGGCACTTAACTGAAGTACCTGACTTCAAAGTATTTTTGCCCTCAGCTAATTCTGTATCCAACAGAGAGGGTCAGGCAGAGAGCCAGCACAGCTTGCTGCTTTCCCTGCTTATACGGTGTGCTCTCAGCTCCCTTGGATGGGCTGGACCTGCTACTTGATAGTCCCTTTTTGCCCCCCCAGAGAGTGCCCCAGGTCTCCTCCAGGTTTGTAGGAGGGATGTCTGGAGGGCACAGGGCTTGTTAAAACAAGATACAAGCTTGGATGCAAACATCATTGCCACCCCAGAGGAGTGCAGCGATCCTGACCTGCTCTCTCTCTCTCTCCGGCTCGGGTCTGTGTCAGCTTTTTCTTTGTTGTTCCTTTAAGCAGTTTTTCAAATTGATGCTATTGAGAAAAAAAAAAATAAAGTCTAAAAAAAAAACCAGAAGAGGCTTGCAAGGCATGTGATGGGGACTGGCCCAAAGCAGGCTGGACTCTTTGCTGTGGTCTGCCACGGGTCTCAGCTCAGGGATGAGGTCCCTCGGCACAGAGCTTTGCACTCAGGGAGAGCACTCTGTCCCAGATATCCAGCCCTGCCTTGTGTCCCCAGTTGCAACCAGTGTCTTCCCTGAAGTCTGTCCTCTCCTAGGCTCCCACAGACCTCTCCTTCACAGTCCTAGACATGGAAGCTTCCACTCACACACACACACAAGCACACATGTACTGACACATCCATGCTCAAGTGGGTCCACGCAAAAAGAAATTGCTCCTCCAGCCTGCAACCCTTGTGCAGACATCACGCAGGCTTGCACAGACCACACGCACACACATTCGCACGCAGACAGACACCCTGATGGCAAATAAACTCCTTTTCCACCCTGTGCACCCGTATGTCCTCCAGCATCCACCCTGCACTCTGCTGCTCCAGCCCCACATATATACAGCCAATCCAGCCCTACAAGTGTGTGAAAACCTGATCACAGGGATACAGACTCCCACACGGTCCCTTCACCCTGTGCCACACACTCCCAGCCCTACTGATGTTCCTGGTGAAGCCAACCTCATGAGAAGCCTCCTCACCCTAAGACTTGCTCCTAAGGGGGGCCAAGGGAGTGAGAATCCCACCCCACAGTCCTCACCCAGCCCTCGCTCACCCACCACCCCCACAACCTTGCAAAGAGGCTTTACCAGCCCTTCCACCCTGCACATATGTCTTCATTTGTCCTCTTCTCGTGCAGCCACTAGACGGCAGGTCAGGCTCACAGAAATTCTCTTCCCAACCAGGCAGTCGATGGGCTCATTTGTCCCAGCTCCCCCAAGTCGATGGGGCTGACACTCGGCAGTCAACGCTCTGATTAAGATGCCACAGTTGAGTTAAAGCGCGCATTAAGATTTGATGAGTAATTGATCAGCACATCAACAGGGACGAGGGGCTGGAGAGAGAAGCCGAGGCTGCAGACACCTGGGTAAAAGCTCCAGTTGCACGCACGGGCTCCGTCTTTAAATAAAACTTATTAGGGAGTTTGAATCTTAAAGGGATAATGTCGGGTTTATATGAGATGGGACCGCTACGGAGCCGCAGAGTGCAATAAACAGACTTGACATAATATAAATGGTGATTTAAAATTCTGGCTCCCTTGTATCCTTTGAGGGGCACATCCAGACAGAGCAGAAGAGAGGGGGCTGGGATCGAGCTTAGCCGGATCACATTTATACCAATGGGAAAGTGCTGACATTGATGGATTCGTTCCTGATTTTACACCAGCGTAGCTGGGTGTCTCTCACCGGACCGGGAGGTATAAATAGGCGTGTGTGTGTCTGATGCAGATATTCAGGGCTCCAGCCTCTCTCTTGCCTTTTTAAATTGTGTGATATTTGGTGGCTGGGGAAAAATGAATGAGAAGTGACTGTAAAATGGTACTACCTCGCTTTACAATTTGATCAAAGCCACACTTGTGCTTAAGTGTTCGTAGAAACAGGGACTTCACTGCCAGCCCGCCAGAAAAAAAAGGCTTCCTTTAAACTCTGTGCTGTCACAGGAAGATAATGTAAGTAGATATAATATACCTGTAATAAGAATACACAATTCCTGCAGAGAAAACCCGATTTTCTTTTTACACACGTATCCATACCCTCTATAATAAACATGCACATGAAAATTTAAAATAAATCCTGTGCATCATAGGTGTAGGAAAATATGTTATAAATATGTGCCTCTTCCTTGTTCTTAAGGAAGGAAGATAGAAAAAGACCTGGTCCACACCCTGCACAGAAATAATAATGTTATGAGCTGCCATAAGAATAAATTCACACTTTTTTCCTCCAAAAAAAAGCAAAGTCGTTCTGTGCTCTGGCATTTGACTGCAGCCAGCCCTTTCCGAAGGATTTTCTGTTTGGTTTCTGCCGACACTCAAATAATATCTTGTTTTGGTGTGGGGAGTTCATTTGATTGAACTCACAGAGTTCTTCTCCCACCCACAGTTGTGGGCATGCTTCTGTGGCCAAACGAGCATCACCGTCCTGGGAAGGGACTTTGTTTTTTTTCTTTTTTTCTGCCAAGGAGGTAAATAACTACAGTGCAAATCGATAACTGAGTATTGAGGTGGGGTCTGGCTCTTCTTTTCTATTGCCTCAGCTCTTTTGGCTTCAGAGGACTTGCTCCAGCAAGGGGGGAAACAGCACAGAGTGACAACCACATCCTGCGTCGTCTCCTGGTGCTCCCCTCTTTAAGCTCCATCTCTTCATTTAGGTGGCAGGATCCTGGGAGCAGACATTATTTTCTAACTGAGGGTTAGCTCAGCTCTTACCAAGTGCCAGGCCATTTTCCAACAGCGGTTCCGATGTTCTCATTTAGCACAAGCAGTGATAACCAGCAAACATCTGGAAAACTCCTGGAATACAGACATCATTAGGCAGAAAAGCACTGATGACCCTTCTGGAGAAATATTAAAGGTTTGATTTCTTTTTGCAAGGCAGAAGGACTTCGAATCAGCTGGCACATGAAGTCTTTTTTCCTGCCCCCCCTGCTTTCGGTGTCTGAGAGCCCCAAAACACCGTCCAACTGCACCAAGAGAGATGCTTGAGGAGCAGGGACACATTTCTACCCAAACAACCCATTTGCTGATCATTAATCACATATTTGCATGTGGACTACTATCCTATCCATAAGTGCACATGTGAAAAAAATAACATCTTAAAAAAATATATGCTATTTAGAGAAAACTGGGGAAAATCCACACAGGAACCTGGAATTATTTTTGGAGCAGGTGCCTAAGTGTGCAGCACATCATTTTTGCTGGAAAATTCCATTTTATTCTGCTTGAAAATCCTGACATCTGGAAATGGGTTTGCATTCCGAAGCCAAAAATACAAATAAGAATTTGAAATTCATCCTCAGAACAAAATCAACCTGGAAATATTTTGTTCTGATGTTACACTGGTTTAGTTCAGTTAAATAAAAATGTTCCATCTCACTAGCAATGAAACATGGCAGAAATCTCAACTTTATAATCCAATATGTTGTTAAACCCAAGGTTTAACTATAAACACTCGAAGAAACCAGGATGCCTCGGCAGAGCTGAAGCAGTATGTTTTCCCCTGGCATTACAAAATATTTTGTTGCTTTGAAAGCGAAGCGAGACAGTTGAAACAACTCATTTCAATATTTTTAATATAAAAAAACATCGACACAATCAGCCTGATCCCAAGACGATTTTTGACAAGAATATGTTTTCCGGGAGAAAATTCCACTATCAAAAAGTGTTGACCAGCATTTTGTGGCATTATCGCAAAGGCACAGCTTCAAATAATACTGAGATGGGTATAAGCTGCATCTCTACGGACTGCAAGATTTTCCCAGGTTTTTGCTTTGGGGAGGGGAAGGTACCTGCTATGAATTCAGGGCAGTGGAGAGATGAGAGCCGGTCAAGAGCTTGGGTTCTGGCTGAGGACTAGCAGCACTATGAAA
The DNA here is from genome assembly GCA_008658365.1 of Alca torda. NCBI lineage: Eukaryota > Metazoa > Chordata > Aves > Charadriiformes > Alcidae > Alca > Alca torda. The sequence goes on from CM018077.1 coordinate 163,260,645, forward strand.
ACCTGTCCTAAAATAAAAGAGGAGCTCCCAAAGCTCTTCGGCAGAAAAACTGGGGAGAAAAATGACTCCACAGCAAGGAGAGGGTGAGAGACTGAGTCATGACTGCACTGCAGGGACACAGAGGTCATACACAGAGGAGCCAAAACCACGGCCAAGCCAAAACCCACCGGGCTGGCACAGAGGGTGAAGATCCCAGCTAACGCTGGCTGCAGAGATGCCCTGGATGCTCCTAAATGAGACTTAGTTTCCCTCCTGCTCTTTATTTCGTTTGATGCAACATGTGCTGAAGTGCAAAGGCTGCCTGTGTCCAAATTTGAGATCGGAAAAGCAAAAGCAGGAGAGCAAACCACAGGCTTTGTGCTGCAAAGAGGCTCTGCTGGGGAAAGAGCAGTTATCTGCTTTCTGAAGGGAGCCCAGAAGAATCCCAAAAAAAACCCCAACCAGCAAGTGTGCATGCATCCAGCAAGTCAGTCTGCTAAGAACTGTTACACTTCATGACCTGATGGGATCACACAATTCACAAGAAAACCAGACATTAGGTAAAAAGTGAACGAATGGACTGCAGTCCCGGTATTTGCCATCACACCTTGCAAATATTTTATTTTTTTTTTTTTATGTTGGCTGCAAAGGTAGCTAGAAATAGAGGCAGGAGGTCGGTGAAAGAAAAGCAGAATCCCGGGATTCTAGAAGCGGGAGATTTCTCCAGAAAAAAATAAAAATAATAAAAAAAAAAATTATGTGGGCTGATGTTATTTTGGATTTTTTTGAAGTCGGCATACCCTGAGGCAGGATGGTGCCGGGGAATCGGCAGTGCCCTGGCAGTGCTCTGTGGGGCTGCAGTAGGGAACCGGCTGGCTTATCTGCAGCCGCAATTGAAGGTGGCATTTTGAGTGTGCAATTACGCACATCCTTTCTTTTCTCATCTCCGCCAGCTCTTTCAATCCTGCTGCTCCTGCGAGTATTTACTGCTGAGGGCGGCTGAATTCTGTACACTGCCTGCTTGGCCTGAATTTCATCACACACACACACACATACACAGAGCATCCCACCTCCATCTGAATGCAGAGGTGGTAAATAAAAAAAAAATAAAAAAATAAAAAAATAAACAACAAAAAACCCAGCTCTTTGTTTTCTGCCATCTCTGTTTATTGCACAGGGAAGGGAAAGCTGCCACGGTGGGGTGAGGAAGGAAAAGTGGGGAGCACAGAGGAGACGTGAGGGGAGAGAAAAGGTTAAGAACTCCCACATATTTCATGTAAATCTTCCTGTTTTTTTTTTTTTTTTTCTTTTCTTTTTTTTTCTCTCGTACCTCCCCATTAGTTTCAACCCTGCCTGCTCCAGTGGAAATTCCTGCTGTGGAAATGTATTATTTTTTTTTTTTTCTGTGAAAGCTGTGCTGGCAGCACATGGGTTTTGTGGCTGCACAGGAGCAGTTTTGGTACCCTGGAGGCCACCAGCCCCTCCCTGCAGCTGTGATGTCTTTGAGAGCCATCAGAGGTGCTCAGAGTCTTCTGCCCCCAGAAGCCGCTTTTTTGCAAACCTTGCAGAAAAGCCATTCTTCCCCTGCAACATCCACCCCTTTGGTGGATTTAATAGAAATTAAGCAATGAGTGGAAGTTTTTTTAGAGTATTTATGGGTGCTGCTGAAGGTGGGCTGGGGGAGAGGATTGGCCAGGCATAAAATTCTGACCTCAGTGGTTTCTCCTGGCTTCTTAAGATGTTTCACCAACCCGATTCATAACCCAGAAGGGTAAAATGACAGCAGAGCCACAGCCCTGGCCTCAATGACCACATGGATGTGGGGTCTCCCCAGGTCCCTGCACCCTTCTTGCTGCTGCCCCTAGATGGGGGCTTCCCAACCATGCCAGAGACACTTTCTGCTCAGTGGTGTTCCACCAAGGAGGGTCAGGCAGGGAGGGACCAAAAAAATCAGGGAGAAGGGACCTCTTAAAACACTAATAAAAAAAGCAAGCCCATTATTTGAGGAAATAAAAATCCATGAACCCTCTATCCATGCTCAGTGCTGGACTTGGGCATCCCAAACCCAGCCAGCCCTCGGGTGAGTCCAACCTGTGCCAGAACAAGGTGGCCACACTCACCCCTTTCCCACAGCAAAGCAAGCCAAAGGACAGAGCGAGGGCTGGAGCTTTTCCCCCTGGTTTCTCCTTGCACAGCAAAATGGTGGTTCCAAACGCTGGTTCCTTTCCAGCATCCTTTGCATTTCTCCTCTGTTTTGACTTAAAATGTGACTTTGGCTTTCAAGTTTAAAAGAAGAGAAACAAGAGCTGACACTTGCGTCAATATGAAACAACAGTTTTTGCCTCATTTAGACTTAGCGCCACGAGTGTTTCTGCTTGCTGGTTTTTAAAAAGGAAACAAAACAACATTTGACACTGAGTGCTGGGTATCCCTTTCTTTCAGAAAGCTGCTCTGCAGCAAAGCTTCCTGTTCACATCCAAAAGAGTGATTTAGGTTGGATGGGATCTCTGGAAATCTCTGCTCCAACCCCCCCTTGCTCAAGAAGGGCCAACTTGGAGCAGGTTTTTTGTACTTCATTTGTGAAAAAAAAAAAAAAATACGCAATTTTCAGTTCAAAAAATTATCAGGAGGATTTCTATTTGCAGATTCTCGTGGGAAAAGCTCTTCCTCTCCTGCTCTGTGTTTTTGGAAGCATCCCAACATTTTCAACCATCTAGAAGTTATCCAGGTGAGGGCTTTCATTAGCCACCGCTAGCTCCATCCTGGCTGATGGTCATGTGTATTAAATCACGCTCCAAGTTTGCTGGGGATAATTTAGCAAATGACTTGGCGTTCGCAGTCTGCTTCCCCCAAGAAAATTTGCTGTGCTTCTAACCGCAAAAGGAGGCAGCGGGTGTGCATTAAGTGCATGCATGCTGTGTGTTTACAAACACATCCAAACGTTGCAGATCAGCTTTATGAGCACCGTGCACGGCAGCGGATGCAAATTGCTTTAGCTCAGTCAATGAAGCCGGCGCGTTTCGCAGCAGCCACAAGACCTGGCCTTCTGCATATTCCTCTGCAGCGTGTATTTATCTAACTAATCTTCAAGATATTAGAGATAATCTTTGCCGTTTTCCTTTAATGAATGGCTGACACGCTTGCCTGGAAGCTGTTACTGGAGAGACCACCAGAGAGAAGAAATCAGATATCCTATCTCCAATCGTTTATCACTATCAGATCAGGGACGGAGCTTTTTCCCCTGTCTCTTTCCTCAATACCTCCTGGCGTGTTCGGTTATTAACCTCACTTAGCCTCCAGCAGAGCCTGGGAGACCAAAGCAGAAAGGTTCACTTTTTATTCCCCAGCTACTCCGCGCCGGAAATCCTGGGGCAGAACAAGATAAGGAGGGACGGCAAAACGAGGCAGGGGAATCCTTAAAGGTCTTGGCCACAAACGGGGTTTTCTTTAAACAATGTCACTCACCCAGTGATGCCAACCTCTGCTGAGTCGGGAACGGAGGAATTACTCGCTTGTTATCAGCTCCCCACCAAGGGCTGTGATCTCATTAGCTCTCCCAGACAAACGAAAGAGGGATGCCAGCCAAGGATGCTGCAGGAGTGGAAGATCATGGAGCAAGGGATGCTACCTGCTGCTGTGCTGCCATGAACAGGACAGGTTTCCCAGGGAGGGGACTCAGTCTCTGAGTTAATATCCCTCCAGCAGCCAGGTTTCCCCCACCTCCAGCCATCCCAGTGCACAGCCAGAGAGTGTCTGCTTTCAGGGCACTTCTATCCAAGCCTGCATCCCACAGGGTTGCTAAAATCCCCGAGTTAGCAAGAGTCGGTGCCACAGGGCTGACCAAATTCTGTGTCCATTAACTACTTAACAAAATTCCTTGTGCCCACCCCCAACACATTAAAGTTAATGCTCTTCCTCATTTCCAGGCCAAAAGCCAAGGCAGATCTTTGCAGAACTGGTTTCCCTCCTATCCCTCCTTGGAGTATTTGGTTTGCAAAAGGCGGCAGAATGAGCACTGCAGTCATCTGGCTCAGTCTGAGCTTTCTTACCCCAACACTCTGGCTAGAAATGTCTAGAAATATTCACAACACCCCTTCTTCTCAATGCACAAAACTGGAGGCATCAACTGTTAAGTCCTCCTTGCAAAATCTACCTGCTGTGCTCAGTGGGACTGCAAATGTCTCCACTTTCTTGCTCAACTGTCACAGCTTTGGGGTTGCTTTTCACCTTCCAGATGGCATCTGTGATCCTCAGTTATCTGTAATCTATTGGACATGGGAATGCTTCAAGCTTCCAAGCCTGGTCACACACCCACTGCCTTGTCCCATCTCTCCTTTAGGGTGAACCTTAGCATGTGTTAGCCTACCTCTTCTCTGCACCCTGGTTTCACCCTGTTGTCCAGCTGGAAACCTAGTTGCTGGAAAGCAGCACATCCCTCAAATGGATAACAGAAGGTCCAGAAGCCCAGGTTTAGCAGATAAACCTGGATGTGACTTTGGACAGGACTTTGTGACCAGGATATTGGAATAATTCAGATCATCTGGACACGAATAACAAGCACTTCTAGATGCCCTTTCATGGTGGCTGCTGGCAGCATCACCCTCCCAGGAGCCATCTCTTCATTTTCTCCTTCAAACTGGAAGTGTTATAGCTTAAACTGTAACGAAAATTTCCACCAAACCCAGTTGCTCTGCACCCCACTCACCACAAATGTGCCCTCTCAGGGACTGCAATATGTATATACCATATTTTGATGGTTGCAATGAACACCAAGGGACATTTCATATATGTTAATATGAACACTGAAGGGGGTCTTGGCTGAGTTTGGACTGCCAAGATTGGAAGCCACTGAAAATCCTCTGAACAGCTGATATGACAGCAAGAAGAGTCTTCAATAGATCTTGACAGCTGTCCAGCTTTTCACGTGCAAGTTGTGAGTGACAAGCTCTTTACTCTTTCCCCATGATTGGGTGGATATGGAGATTGAGGTCCATACGTCTGAATTAAAAACCTTGGGCTAATCATGTCATCTCCTGGGCAGAGACAATCCAGGCGTGTACACAGGCCCTCTTGGTTTGTTCCTTAGGGTGAGGAAATTGGATTAGAAAGGCTGGTGGACCTGGGTGTCAGTGACCATGTGCACAGCATGGAAGGGGTGTTACACAAAGACATTACCCAAAGACATATAACCTGAATGAGATTGTCTTGCAACTATCTAGGTAAGCTGTTTTCCTAAAGATTTCACTCATTTGTTTAATTTTGGTCACCTTTTGCAGTTGATTCTGACTAAGGTTCCTACCACATCTTCAAGAAGATGGGTTTAAATCCTGCTTTGGGATTGCCATGTCAACCTCCACTTGCAACAGCAGGTTAACTGGAGTCCTTGGCTTAAGGGAAGAAGAAATCTTCAGGATTCCATGAATGAGGGATCTCAGAGCTTCATGGAGTCTTTCTTCAAACAGCTAGAGATAAAGTCATTGTCCTCTGGTGCCAGCTGAGACACAATCCCTTCACCTCCCTACCCTGAGTGCCTTCTGCCAGAGTTAAATTGCATTTTTTTGTTCTCACCCCATGAAACGTTCTCCAATCCCCATTCTTGGTTTTGGGGTGTCCTCTCTTCTCCTTTGTGCCTCTCAGGCTGGAGCATTCTGATCCATGGGGTGTTTCCCCACCTCTTTCAACGATGTCTCCAGCTTGTTTACCACATCCCCTACTCCTTTGCTCTGGGAACAGGACCTAGGGGAGGACCCCAAAGAGTTAACCCTCTTCAATGGTTATCTGGGTGCATCTCTGTAGTTCCTGGGCTGGTGAAGCTCCCTGGAGCCAGCAATACTGCTGAGGATTTCGGCAGGGTGACAGAGCCACTTAGTATGTGCCGCTCTCAGTAACAGAGCAGTGGTGGCGGGATGGGGTTGAAAGCAGATCCTCGCTTTCAGGTGACACTGAGGAGGGGAGATAAGGTTTCTCGTGGGGGAGGAGGGGCTGAGGAGCAGCCCAAGGAGAGGTTGGGTACAGAAGGCTGTGAGGGACAAAATGGCATCCGTCGTGGTCTGACAGCCTCTGGCTGTTTATTTCCTGCAGCTGAGCCATCGCGGACATTTTCCCAACAGCTTGAAAAGTGAGATAACCAAGGGTTAAATCCTTTGCTGGGAATCATCAGGGCAGGATGAAGAAGCCTCCACCTCTATTTAAGCCAGCCCTCTTATGGGAGACTCAGGCAGGGTCAAAGAGGGGGTGCTTCTTGGTGTAGCTGATGTGGTGCAGTGCACGGAGAGAGGATACCCAAGGGCAAATCCTTGGTGCACCCTCAGTAAGTTTGCAGGCAACACCAAGGTGGGCAAGAATGTTGATCTGCCTGAGGGTAGAAAGGCTCTACAGAAGGATTTGGACAGGCTGGATTGATGGGCCAAGGCCAATGGTATGAGGGTCAAAAAAGGCTCAGTGCTGGGTTCTGCACTTGGGTCACAATAATCCTGTGCAGCGCTACAGGCTTGGGGAAGACTGGCAGGAGAGCTGCCTGGTGGAAAAGGACTTGGGGGTGCTGGTTGACAGCCAGCTGAATATGAGCCAGCAGTGTGCCCAGGTGGCCAAGAAGGCCAGTAACATCCTGGCCTGTAACAGAAATAGTGTGTCCAGCAGGACTAGGGAAGTGATCATCCCCCTGTACCAGCCCTGGCGAGGCTGCACCTAAAATACAGTGTTTGGTTTTGGGCCCCTCACTACAAGACACTCTGGTGCTGGAGCGTGTCCAGAGAAGGAAAATGGAGCTGTTGAGGGGTCTGGAGCACAAGTCTTGTGAGGAGCGTCTGAGGGAGCTGGTGTTGTTCGGTCTGGAGAAAAGGAGACTGAGGGGAGACCTTATCACTCTCTACAACTACCTGAAAGGAGGTCATAGCGAGGTGTGGGTTGGTCTCTTCTCCCAAGTAACAAGCGATAAGACAAGAGGAAATGACCTCAAGTTGCACCAGGGGAAGTTTAGGATGGATATCAGGAAAAATTTCTTCACCGAAAGGGTTGTCAAGTGTTGGAACAGGTTTCCCAGGGAAGTGGTCAAGTCACTATCCCTGAAGGGATTTAAAAGATGTGTAGATGTGGTACTTAGGGACATGGTTTAGTAGTGGACTTTGTAGTGTTAGGTTTACGGTTGGACTCAATGATGTTAGGGGTCTTTTCCAACCTAGATGATTCTAAGATTCTAAACCAGCTCCTGGCAAAGAGGTGACTTAGCTCTGTATTCAGACAAGTCCAATATGCCAACCAAGGTAACCATGTTGATTGTCCACACGTGGACATGTTGGTATCAGGCTGGAGGGCTCAGAGATGAGTGGAAGGTCCAGCTGCACACTGCTACCCAGAAACCCTCGTGCAACAAGTTATCAGTGGAGAAAAGCATCCCAGCCAGAGGCGGAATGGACCAGCAGGCAAAGTGTTAAGAGCAACCACCCCAGTGAAATAGACTCAGTAAGAGCTGGATGAAGGAGAGGGAGACGAGACTGAAGTCTAGCTGGACCTCTCGTCTATCCCCCTGCTTGATTTTATGGGCTCTGAAATGTTGCCCATCTGCCCTCGGTGTATTCTGCTCTTTTTTAATTGAAACGGACAGAGGGTATTGACTAGCTATCAAAATTCATATCTATGCAACATTTCATTTCCAGTGGCCTCAGCACTCTGCCGCCACCTCTCCGTTATTCCCCATCATTTCGATATAAAGGCAACTGTCACTTCGATAAACGGCCCCTAATGGTGGGTGGTGAAGGTGGGAGCTGGGGGAGAGCCACGGGCAAGGGTGGGACAAAAAGCTTTCAGATCCTGTTGGAAAACTTCATCAGGAAAGAAAAAAAAAAAAACACTCCAAGGGCTTTTATTTTTTTAATAACTGGGAGATTTAATTAATTGATTGACTATTAAGGCTAATATAATTTTGATGATGTCGCCTATCTTTTCTGCCATTGATTTTAAGTCAGGGTCTCTTTTTTGCCTTTTGGTTGTATTTTTGGTAATGGGGCCCATTCTTATTAAAATTCAATTGAATTTTCACTATCTCTGCACCGTAAGCCAGATGAGCCAAAAAGAAGGACGGAAAGGAGTGTTACTGGTACTTATTCAATTGCACATTCACTGCTGCTGTTTTGGCTCTTCCTTTTTGCCTCGGCAGGCTGCTCTTTATGACAGATAGCAAGAAAGAAGTGCCCACACAGTTTATTCAATTGAATTTTCACTTACTTTCCCCTCCACATTAAGCGGCTTTGGTAATGGGAGAATTTCTTGAACCGAGGGGAAAACAAAGAAAAAGAGAAACAGGATCCAAAGTAAAGCTGCCTATTTCTGATGTTGACAGCAAATATGCAGAGGTCACAGTAAGGCAAAGGGCTCAGTCTTGGTTTTTTTCATGCATATATTGATGTCAAAGTGGGTGTCTTGGGCATAGGGTCCAGCTGTGCCACCAGAGAAATGAGTTCAACCCCTTTTTCTGGTATCTCAAAACTATTGTCACATCTGCAGGTGCTCAGACTCCTGCAGCCTTGTGCACACACACCCTGATGCTCACACTCCCGTGGCGCACACAGCCTCATTCACTTTCATAGACTCGTAGAATTGCCTAGGTTGGAAGGGACCTTTCAGATCATCCAGTCCAACCTTCTGTACCTATAGCAGCAAATAAAATCGGCCAGGCAAGTTCTTTGTAATGAGTGACACGCACAGGTCACATCCACCCAGCTCAATGCTGTCACCCTCCGAAGCCTACGAGAAAGCAGACAGTGGGCAACCATGCTTGAGCCCTTGTGATGGTGCACACACACCTCCTCCCTCTGCTGAGGGTCATAGTGTCAGGGTGAGCTGGGCCTCTAAATGCAGCCACCACCACAACCTTACAGGACACATTGATTGTCTGGGTCCTCTTTGATGGAAGAAAAAAATAGGCTTGGCTGATTTGGAGGCAGAGAAAGGTCATCCTCAACTTGATGTACAGTTTGGGTGAGAACGGCAAAGCAGAAGTTCTCCTTGCCACTGGGTCTGCCTCTCTGACACATCAGGATGGCTTTTTGCTGTCAGTGCAGGTTTAAGACCCTTGTTCTCTGCATCAGCAACTCCCCAGTTCCTGTCACAGCAATACGATCATCCTCGGCAGAAATACAGGAGAAGTCCGTTAGGTCAAGCCACCATGGGTGAATGTGCCTTGGTGCCACCAACCAACACCTCCAGTACTGTTCCTAGTCCCCAGCCCAGCAACGTCACTCTTTGCCACAGCTGTGCCTTGAACCCCACATTTATCCCTCACCAGCTTACCTGGAGCACGCTGCAGCAGGGCAGAGACAGTGAAAATTCAATGGAATTTTAACAACAATGGGCCCCATTACCAAAAATACAGATGGACAGATAGTGATGTGCAACTTGATAGCCATTAGATGTGGACTTTCTACTTGGCTTGCTGCCCTCAAGTTTCCTTTCTGACATTCGGGTGGTGCAGAATACCCAGAAACATTTGTTCTGCTATTCCCATCTATGCTGCCGGGACACCAGACCCTACCAGCTACTGCCTGCATGTGCTTCTCTCTCCTTTGCCATGGTCTTGGCCGTGCAGACCAAATCCTGCCTCCATCTCCTAAACCTTATACTGGTAGACCTGGAAAAGACCCTCCATTTCCCAAGTGTTTTGCATAGCTCCTGCTGGGCAGGCTGCCCACCCGCATTCCCACCCCAGCTCAGCCACGCAGCATCTGCTGTCCCTGGAGGACATTGTCCCTGCCCTCCTGCCTTCCCCTCACTGGTATGCACCCATGGGGCAAGCCTCACTGGTACTGTGCAGGACATGTAAGCATGTGCTTCCCCTCACATTCCACAAATGCTTCGACATTAGACTGGACATTAGGAAAAAATTCTTCATGGAAAGAGTGGTCAAACACTGGAATAGACTGCCCAGGGAGGTGGTGGAGTCACCATCCCTGAATGTGTTTAAGAGTCATTTAGATGTGGTGTTAGGGGATATGGTGTAGGGGAGAACTTTGTAGAATGGGGTTGATGGTTGGACTTGATGATCCCAAGGGTCTTTTCCAACCTAAATGATTCTACGATTCTATGATCCTATTCCTGCCTGCAGAGACCACTTTGCCAGCCTGGGTGACACCTGTGGCAGGTTGCTCAGATCCTCGGAGCCATCCTCCCCTGGGAGAGGTGCCGAGAAATCAACAGAGACACAGGGACCTGCACCATCAGGGCCGTGCTCTGGCATCTTCCTGCATCAGGTCACCCTTGCATTAGATGCATCATATTGCTTTTTGAAGCCTCGGATACCTCCTTAGTAAAAACAGCACTTGTCCATGCAGGTGGAGAAGTGCACTGAGCCATCCCCCCATGTCAACCCAGACATCCCTCCATGGCCCTTCTTCCACAAGTTGAGTGAAACTCATGACCTCTGGTGTCAAAGTCCACCCTGCTGATGGTATTGGCAGTGTATGAGGGAGACCATGGGGAGCTGGGTTTGCCTCCACAGCACAGTGGAGCTTGCTTGCCCCAAGAAGGATGCTAGCAGGGCTCGTTGCTCTATCACATAGGTTCAAAAACACCTTTGCAGGATTCAGAATCCATGTCTGTTAGTACCTTTTGAATACCTTGCCAAGGCTGTGTGAGAAACACACATGGTGGAGGATATCCTGCACCAACTACATGCAGGAACCTGCTCTTCCCACCGAACACCAGACGAGACATTGTCACTGGCCACCAATTTCCTCCTATTCGTGCATGGCTCCAGAAGCAGCCTTACCAAGAATAAATCTGACAATTAAACTAGCATTATGACATTAGCTTTTAAAACCCTCGTCCTATGAAATAATGTCCCTGTGTTAGCACACCGCATGCAGAAAGCAGCAGGGGCGTAAAACTTTTATTATTAAAATTAACATTTAAAACCTGTACCATGAAGTAATGTGTGAGGTGAGCATGGATAAATCAGACAGTTAAACTAGTAACGTAACATTAGCAGTTAGAATCGTGACCATGAAATAAAGTCAAGGTTAGGAGATGGATAAATCAGGCGGCTCAGCCAGAGCTTCTTTATGTTAACACTTGAAATCCCCTGACCAGGGGGTAAAAGAGCCAGATAGGGAAATTGAACAGGGCACAAAAATGACCAATACAGGGCCTGATTCTGGTGTTGTGCAGCCATAGGCTAAATCAGGAGTCACTCAGGAGGGGAAAAACACCGGAGAAGAGGAGATGGGGGCTGCTCAAGCTGTTTTGGAGCCTGCAGGGATGTTCAAAAACAGTAGGTAAACATTCATCTCCTCCCAAGAAAGTGGTGTTCCCTGAGGTTTTGTTGCCTGGCCTGAGGATGGTTGGGCTCTAGCACTGGTGGGGTTTGGACTGCATAAGCTGGAGGTAACAGTGGGCAGCACCTGGAGAACCTGAAGGGAACAGTTCATTCACTGGTGACAGCCACACTGCAGGTCTCCTCAGGACACTTGTACTTACCTGTTTTCTCCACAGTGACAACCTGCATCTCTGTAACCTCAGCCATAACCTATATTGTCACCATGAGCCATTAAGAAAAACTTCCAGCACTGCTCCACACAGCAGGAACCTTCCTTACCAATATTGTCTTCTGGCTGTGAGACTCAGGCCTTGTTTTCTACCATGAAGTTTACTAGGACCTTTACCCGTTTTTGCTCTACAATCCTTTCCAAGAAGGGGCAACACCAAGTTGCTCTCACCTACTCAGCAAAACCATCATGGGATGATCAAACTCAGTGGGGGAAGATTGGAGATGCCCAGGTGTTTTTCTCCTTCTTTGAATGGCTGAAGGTGACCAAATCCTTGGCTAGAGAGGACTGGGAAGTCTATTTCTAGCAGACATCGTCTTAGAGGGTTACACAATGTAGTGCCAAGATGTCCCCAAGTCTTTTGCTGCATGAAGTTATGGGTGAAGAGAAAAGATGAGAAAGAAGGAAGGAAAAGGCAGGGTGGTGATGGGAATGGGGTGGTATATGATGTCATCTTCCCACCCCCAAGGGAACCCTGAATTATTAATCAGAAAAGAATGCGGTCCTTGCAACCCAAGCCGAGGCGGCTCTGATTTCATCTCTCGACAGCCCTGGCGCTTGGCTGCGCCGACCTGTCCTGCTTCCGGAAGGGAGTGCGTCTCACAGGGAGAGCAGGCGTCAGAGGGCCTGGGGGACCATGACGGTGGGGGGCAGCATGGGCCCACGTCCCTGTGGCATCAGCACTAAGATCAGCCGTGACCTCCAACTACATCTGCAGCCCATCTCCGGCAGTGGAAGGAGGAAGGTGGAAGACTTGCCCCCTCCTCACTGTCCTCTGGGGTCTCTTGGCGTGGATGGAGGTTGCTGGAGACATCCCATCCCATAGGATCAGGAGGACAGCCTCTAGCTGTCATAGGCACCGGGGACATGCTCACCTATGGATGCACCAAAAGTTCTCTTCACCAAATGCTATGCATCTCCCTTTCAGTGATCTACGTGCAATGAGCTGCACAGTTGCAGCCTAGGTGGAGGAAATAAGGTAGAGACCAGTGTCTTCAGCATCAGTCTTATCCTATTGTCCAGTTTGATCAACCTGGTCCTGTTGTCTCACTCTCATCTCGTCCCTTTTCTCCCTTCCCTCCCAGCTGTGCAATCCACAGGCTGACATCCTGAAGACCAAACCCTTTCCCAGTGTGGTTGCTTTTCCCTCTCTCCACTCCTAGCAATGACGATTCTGAAACACTCAGTGGCATTTGTGGTGCCTTAGGGCCAAATCCTGCCCTTGACATTGTTGTGAGATTTCCAGAAGCATGCATTGTGTTTTCACCACTTGGTATCAAGAGGGAAAAAGACAAGGAAGCTCAGAAAAGAATTGGCAGCATCTGCTAAAGCAACTTCACAGCAATTTAACTATTTGAGGATATGAACTTTTACTATTTTTTAAATTAACAGTGTATTTTAACCAATTAAAGGGTAATGAATACTGACTGGGAAAGAGTTGGAATTAGGGTTGGGAGTAATTTCTAATTACAGAAGCAAGAGTAATTGCCCCAAAAAACTCAAATTTCTCTCCCCTTTGGAGGGTGTCCAGACCTATGATGCTTCTCATTGCCCCACTGTAGACCAGTAGCTCATTGTAGCTGGTAGCACACTCTGCAGAAAGTGTTGGAGCTGAGTCTGGGAGGAGGGATGATGAGGGAGGTGGACCTTCCTGGTGAGTCATTCCTGCAGGTCACAATGGCCGATCCTCTCCTCCAACCTTGGGGTCCTGTATGAGGAGGAAGACTCCTCATCTCTCTCATTGCAGCAGATCTAAGCAAAACATAAAAGCTTTTCTTTTCCATTTCGCCACCCATATCCAGAACTCTTCTACAGAGAGCAGGGGCTGTGGCAAGCCAGTAGGCCAGCTAACCACTTCAGACTTGGCATCTATCTTTAATTCTGCAACCCTATACCGTTTTCTCCCCCTTAGGGAGCTGGCATTGGGCTGATTCAGCTGAACAAATGCAGGAGTGAGGTGAGCTGTGTCCTGAACTCTGGCTCTTGGCTCAGTCTGCATTGACTCCAGAGAAAGCCCAAGGTAACCGGCCCAGGCAAAGGCACAGCAGATACTTCCCTATAGTCAGATCAACGTCCACTCTAGGTAAAGTGAGCCACGTGGGTAGTTGGTAGCCAGGAGAGAGAAATCAGCACTGTTTCTACTCTTCAGACTACTATTGCTTGATATTTTTTGCATTTTTATCACTTGAGATTCCACCCATGGGCCATCTAATATCCCTTATGCTGCTTCGTGTGTCCACAAAACCTCTAAAGACCATGGAGCATGTCAGCAACATGTGAGGCCTTCACATCTGCTAGAAAAATAAGAATATTGGGAACACAGGATGAAATGCCACTGGAAAATTGATCAGTAGGGTCATTGAATCACAGGGAACGATTCCCTCACCTGAAAAGAGACACCTACATCAAGTTGAAAAAATGCACCCTAAATTCCACTGGCAATATCATAGAATCATAAAATAATTTGGGTTGGAAGGGACTTTAAAGGTCATCTAGTCCAGCCCCCCTGCCATGGGCAGGGAGGTCTTCAACTAGATCAGGTTGCTCAGAGCCCCGTCCAACATGGCCTGGAATGTTTCCAGGGATGGGGTATCCACCGCCTCTCTGGGCAACCTGGGCCAGTGTTTCACCATCAACATCGTAAAAAATTTCACAGAATCACAGAATGGTTCAGGTTGGAAGGGACCGTAAAGATCATCTAGTTCCAACCCCCCTGCCCTGGGCAGGAACACCCCCCACTAGACCAGGTTGCTCAAAGCTTCATCCAGCCTGGCCTTGAACACCTCCAGGGATGAGGCATTGACATCTTCCCTGGGTAACCTGTTCCAGTGCCTCACCACCCTCATAGTAAAGAATTTCTTCCTGATATCCAATCTAAATCTACCCTCTTTCAGTTTGAGGCCGTTACCCTGTGTTCTATCCTTACAATCCCTGACAAAGAGTTCCTCCCCATCCTTCCTGTAGGCCCCTTTTAAGTACTGGAAGGCTGCTATAAGGTCTCCTCGGAGCCTTCTCTTCTCCAGGCTGAACAACACCAACTCTCTCAGCCTGTCCTCATAGCAGAGGGGCTCCAGCCCTCTGATCATCTTCGTGGCCCTCCGCTGGACCCGTTCCAACAGGTCCATGTCCTTCTTGTGTTGAGGACTCCAGAGCTGGATGCAGCGCTCCAGGTGGGGTCTCACGAGAGCAGAGTAGAGGAGGCAGCCAGAGCACAGTAGAGAGGCATTTCTTCCTTAGATCTCGTCTAAATCTACCCTCTTTCAGTTTAAAACCATTAGTCTTTGTCCTGTCACAACAGGCCCTGCTAAAAAGTCTGTCTTCATCTTTCCTGTAGGCCACCTTCAAGAACTGAAAGTCAGGATTAAGGTGTCCCCGGAGCCTTCTCTTCTCCAGGCTGAACCCCCCCCCCCAGCTCTCTCAGCCTGTCCTCCCAGCAGAGGGGCTCCAGCCCCCGCAGTATCTCCGTGGCCTCCTCTGGCCCCACTCCAACAGCTCCGTGTCTCTCCTGTGC
Source organism: Alca torda (assembly GCA_008658365.1). NCBI lineage: Eukaryota > Metazoa > Chordata > Aves > Charadriiformes > Alcidae > Alca > Alca torda. Next base: position 163,275,672 of record CM018077.1, read on the forward strand.
TGAGGCCCCAGAGCTGGAGGCAGCACTGCAGGGGGGTCTCCTCAGAGCGGAGCAGAAGGACAGAATCCCCCCTCCTCACTCTGCTGGCCACGCTGCTGGGGATGCAGCCTGGGATGCTGGGGGTTTCTGGGCTGTGAGTGCACATTGCCAGCTGATGTCCATCTTTTCATTCACCAGTACCCCCAAGTCCTTCTTGACAGGGCTGATTTCCATCCCTTTATCCCTGGTTTGAACCAACTGGGGCTGCGTAACGGGACCCTGGATATACAGCTCAGATGTGCATGACTTTGCTGTCGACTCCTCTACTCATTGAGGTGAATCCTACCCAAAGTTTTCAGTGCAAATACCTATCAGCATTTGTTATCGTGCCTGACAAGGTCTCACTCCCTGAGACCCGCTGTGCTGAACATGCTGAAAATACAGCTTTAAGTAAAGAGGGTTTCTACAGGTTGATTCAAGTGCCTTGTGCTTTGTATGCAAATTGCAATGTGGCTGTGATATATGAAAGTCGAGAAGTGTGCAAGTTCAGTTATTCAAGCTGCAATAATGGAAACAGATCTTAAATTCATAGGAACGTGTTTGGAGGCTGGTACAGAGTTACGGTGCATGAAACAAAAGACAAGTCCAACAAAGAGCAAATAGTTCAGCGTCTGCACCAGGCAACTGCCAAAAAGAAATTTTCTTGGAACCTTCAGCACGAATTAAGAGGTAAAATTGTCAGAGTGATTGATAAGGTGGAGCTCAGTCTGATTTTTGTATTGCCAAATCACTGAGAACAAGGATGATACAGAAATAGGTTTGCAGCAAGAAGGGATAGGAGATGACCTGCTGTGGCCATGCTCTGAGTTTGACATTCCAGAAGGATATTAAAATTATTGCAATCCTTAGGGAAACTTTGAAAATTGTTTAAAAATTAAAAAATAATAATAACAAGAAAATCCTTGCAGTGAAAGCAAAGGATCACCAGGATAACTTTCAGATTTATAGGCTGTGAAGGCTAATTTCAAAGCACCCAAATGAGGTTCTGTGTTTCAAGGCAAAAGAAGACATGAAGGGCTGAAATCAACACATCCTGTCCCTGACAGACCCTCATTGCCAGTTCTTTGGTTTCCACCTCTGAGAACCACTTTGCAGGGTGAGTTCCTGCAGATGGGACGGATGCAGTGAAGGAAACGGTGCAGAAAGTCCCCTTGCAGTGAAAGTTTGCCTCCTTTGCAGAAGTTACTTTCCTCTTTCCTATTTAATTAGTCTTAGAAGTCCTAAATGCAGCAGGCGGTTAGAGCACAGCTCTGCCAAGGGGATGATGCTCAAGTCTTCTCCATGCTTACATGCTCAGCTTCATTTTAAACAGCCCTGGAGAAGAGCTTCCTATTTCCACCCCACCACCTTCCTTTCCGTGGGGCTTTTCTCATCTTTTCTTTCTCATCTCCCTCTTTTTGCTCTCCTGTTGAGTCAACCAGGGCTGACTGCAGAAGCCATGACCCACGTCATGGCAATGGGATGATTATCGGTGCATTTGGGGTCCCCAACAAAAAAGAGCTCCGTTAGCAATTTTCATTGTCTTCAAGGGTGGGTTCAGGGCATGAACTCTGAACGTGTGTGTGCACATGTGGACACATGTAGGTACATATAGGTAGGTATACCTGGAGTTATCTGCATAAATAGACACCCATGTGCATCTCTCCGTATAATAGATATGTGCATATCTGTGAATACCTAATGCTTATTTAAACTGGGTCCTGAAACCCAGCTGAGACCTCTTGCGGTTCCTACCACGGATGGCTACTCAGAAAGGCTGACGCAAGCACTTGGATTCCTGGGAGACCTCTCTCTCTCTGCTTCATAAGCAAAGTGGCTTTCCCAAGAGGTTTGAGGATGCAGAAGGGAGTTGCTCGCTCAGCAGCTGTGCTACAGGGAGTGTTTCCTAATGGGGCACTTGCAAGGGGGTCGATGGGGCAGAACTTTTTTCTGGAGGGAAGAGACTTGAGGAAGAGAAACCTTTCCCTTCACTTTAAGGGATACCTGTCCAGCTTTGAACCTGTATCTTGGGGTTTTTTTGAGCTGTGTTCAGCCAATAGAAAATCTGTCCTGGATGCTGAAAGGGCTTGGGAAAGACAGTGGGAATATTCCCCTACCTCTGATGGGGCTGGCAGCCTTGGATAGAAGTCAGTATATTGTTTATTAATTGTGTTTTCTTCCTTCTAATAGCCACAAGAAGCAGCTTGAATGCACCCCAGTTGCCATGTTAGACCCAAACTTGGGGAGCCAATATTTAGGAAAACTCCCTGAATAAGAAATCCTAAAATTCCCATTTTTATTTTTCTTATTTTCGCATGGGGTTGGATGCCACAGCAATCCTCTGTGTCACTTGCAGTCCAGTATCACACAGGCTTTTGCCCAGTGATCAGTGTATCAGCCCAGGGCAGCAGTACTGCACAAGACATAAGGAGGACTTGTGTCTCCATGACTGGGGCAGTGAACAGTAGATTTAAAGTTCTTGGATCTCCAGTTTAACCCACAGATTTTCCAAGTAACATTTGCTCAGTAAAACATTTACAAGAGTGGGATTTACTGTCATAATTAATAGGTTATGATTAGGTCAATAACTTTCATCAACCCAGCCGGGAGAGAACCTATTAATGAAACTGTAAAACAATGTAAACTCTACGGAGAAGATAGGGGGGAGAATTTACAACTTCCCAGAAGCCCTAGTAACTAAAGCGGCGATTTACAGGAAGTAAAATGAACCGGGCGCCCATAAAACACAACCAAAATTATACCCATATCCAAACAAGACAAATTAAAAAGGTTTAAGTGGATTTCTCAGCCCAAATAAAACAGAGCATCTCAATTGAGAGGAGACATTTCATGTTGCGTTTTATGGAGTGCAGGAGGGGAAGATGCATGGAAATGTGAGAGCACATCAAACAGGTCGATAAGAAATCAGTGGCATAACCTGACACTGCTGACTGCCCCTTCAGTCTCAGTCCATAGGATGTGGTCCAGTGGTCACAGCCAAGTTTAGAGTAACAAGGCAGCACGGTCAGCAGCCACTTCTGCTCCACAGCCAAAATACAGAGATCTTAGATTAAAATGCAGAAAGTCTGGAATGAAACATGGTCATCCTGCAGTCTGTGGAAAAGAGTCCTTTCCATTTTGGTTGTCCTCAGAGGACATTACCCAACACCACGGAGTAAACCACTTCAGTTGCTGCCCAAGGTAGCAAACTCCTGCAGACATGTCACCACATCTGACTGCAGGACCAGATCTGTCCTCTACTCCCTTTTTTAGCTTTCCGAAAAAATAGACTGCAATTTTCTGGGTGTAGAGTGGGCAAAAAAAACATGTTCTAATCCCAGAGTACTTTCTCAACTCTACAATGAGGCCCATGGCCAACAGTTCCTTGGGACCACAGAGCAGACTTTCTCTATGCAGTGGTGCTTTTCCAAGGCTAACCATGGACTTTCTCATCCTGGGCGTTCCTGTGGGTGATCCATCTTCAGCTTAGCTTCTCAGCACAGCAAAGCCTTTTGAAATGAGACCTTTCCCAGCATAAAATCTAACTCTCCGAATGCCGTACAATGTCTGGAAGAAGTGCGTGCATGAAACGTGGATTGCTGGACACTCCCTGCACCAGCCAGCTGAGGGATACTAGGACACCAGTGACATGAGGACAGCACAAATACTTGTACAAGCCAATTTATCTCTGGGCTAAGGTGCAGCCCTACAGTAACAAAACATCTTCCTATTCTCCCTTTCGATTACAAGTGTTGTATACCTCCCAGTAGCCAGCCATCTGCTACTTTCATTATAAGGAGCCAGCAGAAACCATGTTAAAGTTTGTTTCTTCATCAACATATGGTCTACAAAGATGATTAAGGACTAGAATATCTCTCCTAAAAGGAAAGGCTGAGGGATTTGGGTCTCTTCAGTCTGGAAAAAAGAAGACCGAGGGGGGGTCTTATCAATGCTTATAAATATTATAAAGGGTGGGTGTCAGGAGGATGGGGCCAGGCTCTTCTCAGTGGTGCCCAGTGACAGGACAAGAGGTAACTGGCACAAACTTGAACATAGGAAGTTCCACCTAAACATGAGGAAGAACTTCTTTACCCTGAGGGTGGCAGAGCACTGGAACAGGCTGCCCAGAGAGGTGGTAGTCTCTCCTTCTCTGGAGATATTCAAAACCCACCTGGATGCATCCCTGGACAACCTGCTCTGGGTGACCCTGCTCTGGCAGGGGGTTGGACTAGCTGATCTCCAGAGGTGCCTTTCAACCCCTACCATTCTGTGATTCTGTGATACGGGTTTGAGCGCCACAAAGCACCACTATGACGAACTCTTCCAAGGTCTTGGATATCACAACCTGACAGGATATTACTTGGATAGCACTGTCGTGAACGAATGTTCTCTGCAGCTGTGGTGGCTGTGGTTAAAGGGTTTTGACTCCAGTTCCTCCAGGAATGCACAAAACCCCCATTGTTCTGCACACTGCACAAATGACTTTTTTTTTAAACAAAAACTTGTTGATTTAAACATCTACCCAAGAGACTCTACCCCAACCCTCTGCAAGTTCCTCCAGCAGTTAATTATTCTCACTCTTGTAATTGCGTTTATAAAAGCTACTTAATTTGACAAGACCAATTTCCCATAACCCCCTGCTGATTAGCATCATGTTCCTGTAATTCTTTATTAATTGGGTCCTTGTGAGGTGTTCCTTCATTTTGCCTCGAATCAATGGCAGGCAATAATTATCCAAGTCATCCTGTTTATGAAGTACTAGCATGACATTAGTTTTCTTCTAGTCCCCTGGATTGCCCAGACCTCCAAGGCATCTTGAAAACCAACAGTAACACTCCTTGGCCATTTCCTACAAAACACTTGGATGTAGCTAAGAGCTGTTTTCAGAAAGTTTTGTGTTTTTAAGAGGGGCGATTTGGTATGTTCCACAGTTAATGCTGGCCTGTAAACCTTCCCTTCACTTTAATCAGATACAAATCTGCTTTTCCCCCCAAATACAAAACAAATATCTATTGAAAATGCATGCTTTGCACATTTCCCTTCCAAGGAGGAATCAATACTGTGGTTATTATAGCTCCTTCTGTTCCCAAACTATTTAAACTCTTTGCTGTCCTCAGCTCTACTGGCCAGAGATGTCTCATGTCTTTTTGCTCATCTTACTGATTTTCCACATTTCTAGTGCAAATTCAATGTCCTCTACTAGTTTGTTGTTTTTTCTTTTTTTCCATTTGATGTGTCTTTCGCTTTTCCCTTTGCCTCTGAGCCAGCCAGTTTTTCAAACCAGTGTCACTCGTGGTGGAAGGATTATTGCTTTGGGGGTACTTTGATGTTTGCTAGTTTTTTTTAAACCATCCCCTACCATCATTCACATTTTTCCATTCCATTTCTTTTTCTTACCAGCGGAATTGTCTTTTAGGATATTTTTCCATGAACCTGATCCTTGTAAAATGAGATGTTCTGAGCTAATTTTGTTTGAACATGATAGATGCAAACAAGGGTGGGCATTGCCACCCAAAAACCAGCCACAGATGTTGTTTTGGCCAGTCAGCACCCCTTTGCATCCCAATGGTGAGCTCCACACCTTGATTGTGACCAGATCTGAGGTTTGCAATTGTCACTTGTAAGTTTTGGAAAACCCCAAAGTTATCTGAAAGCTGGCAGTCTGACATCTCCAGCACACATTGGTCCAGACGAAATGCTTCTGCAGCCGTCTTCTTCTCAACTACGCATTGCAGGTAAGTGCTTAAGGTGCAGGTCAGCCCACATCGTGGTGGGGAGCGTTGGCAAGGTGCAGACACCACCAACTAGCACTGCTCCTGCCCTGGCTTTTAGGACATTGACCCACAGGCATTCCAGATCATTTGAATCCAAGCTGCCCACGGCTTGCAAACAGAAATTGCTGTTTTGACACTTTCTCCCTCGTTTGCTTGTTCAAAATACATTGTAACCAGAGACTTAAGCATACCAGTGGTTAAAGCTGGTGGAATAGTATCCTCAAAAAAGTTTCCATGGAAGAATTTTTTTCTTGCAAAACCAGAAATTTGGATAAAAAGAAATTTTTCCACTTACTGCTGCTTCAGTCTTCCACTAAACATTTATGAACTCTAAACCAGTTTATTTTTCAGGCTTGGGTTTTCTCAGAGGGAAAATGTTTCAGCTTACATTGTTTTGTTCCACTTGACCATCTACCCTCTTCTTTCCCTTTCCTCCTCTCCCAGATTGTCCAAAGAAAAACATTCTGTGAACCTTTTTTTTTCCTACACTAGTGACTGTTGTTTATATTTCTAGTCCCTTCCACCACTTCTCCCCTTGGATCCGCCAGGCTTGCAGTAATTTGAGATTCACACTCAAAGTAACTGAGTCGCTGCTAACATGGCAAAGACTCTGCGTGACCAGGGTGGCTGTGCTTGGAGGTGACCCTCTGGCCTGAGCTGGTGCCTTTAATCTGAGGGATGCCAGCAGATTGGGAGGCATTTCTTTACCTCTTCAGTCCCTTTATTCCTTCAGATCTTCCTGAAATTAACTATGGTAGGTGAATTTGCCAGTTCAGTGGAGCAGATGGTTTCCCATGGGGATGAAGTCTCAAAGACAGTAAGCAGACATTTCCCTTTCTATTCAACATCCTGGGGGTTAACACACCCATCCTGGATGTCAGGCATGAAAGCATGTTTATTTAAATGTGGAATAAAATATGCAGGAGAAAGCACAGGGACCACAGCTCCCCAAACTTGTGCTATTTGATCAGGATGCTCACGTGATGGAGGGAGGTTCAAACCCCACCTGACTCATTCAGAAGTGGCAGCCACATGAAGTGACTGATGGAAAAGAAGACGGAAGTGGGTCTGAGGACTGAGAACAGACAAAGTTTCTGCACTGCTCCTTCAGCAGCTTCTGCTGGAGTTTCTCTGTTGCTTTGAGCTGCATGGACTTTTTGGGGCCTTTAAATTGTTTTTGCAATTGCTCAGCTCCACTGACTGAAAATCCCACCGACTTGCAGAAGAACATTCGAGAAGAGCATGCAAGATTCTCCTGCAGCTGAGAGTTTGTGAGACTTCATCCCATCAATATGGTCAGATGGAGACTTGCAAAAAACAGCGAGAAGGTCACAGAGGGGACAGAGCTGCAGCTGAGAGACCTGTCACCTCAGTTGGCCAATGGGGACTATTTTTATGGTTTTCTGGTAAGATAAATGTTTTCTCACATCTGCCTGCTGGGGCTGACATTCTTCTCACAGGTGGAAGTTGCTGGTCAGGATGAGTCATGAAGAAAAGGAGCTGATAACCCAGGTCATCTGGCCCTCCCAACAGCCCATGGGTCTGCTCATACTTTCTGTAGGGCTGAACCGGAAAAAAATCAGGTACATTGCACTCAGTCAGACAGAATCAACTGTAAAATAAACAATAATATTGCAGGAGAGTGTTGGTTTCAGGCATGAGTGAAGTTGCATGCCAAAACAAAGGCATTTGGGATCGCTCGGCGGTGTGTTTAGCACTCGTGCTTTTAATTGGTCAGCTTTTACACATAAAAATGAATTATTACATGTGTAAAAACATCATTGCACATGTAAAAGTAAATTATTGTGCATATAAAAACTTTACTGCACATCTAAAAGTAAATTATTGTGCATGTGAAATAGATTTCTGTATATTTTTTTCTTGTACCTCCTGGTTGTCATTTTCTTAACACTTGTAATCTCTCATTTTGAACATGTTGAAGTTACATGAAAGATTCCTTCCCTCTCTGCTTTAGCAGTTTTAAAACAGATGCACGGCCGCTCTTTGAAGAGGAGCATCCAAAATACGGGTCGACTTCCAAAGAACTTTTAGAGGGCTTGGTGTTCCTGGAAATCATCCCTACCACCTTGATTGCCTGGATTACTTTCTAAGCAGGTGGAGACAGTGCCATACATTGGAGATAAAGCAGTGCATGTCCATGCTCCGACTGTACCAGGCATACATGAGCTGGGGGAATCAGACACAGAAGCAGCAAGTCACACTTTTCTAGACGAGCACTTGTGTGCAAAATTTCTATGACTGCACATGAATTCCTGGCAACTGCATGTATTAATTATGATCACGAAACTGCCTGCCAAACTCCCGCAGTAGTCTGATAGTCACATGCCTTCAGATTTCTGCCATGGCCAGAGCCCAGCTTCTTGCTCCTGGGTTAAGATTTATGGATGATATCTTTCCTCTCTCTCTCACATGAGTTTAAAAGCTTTGGCCTCAAGGGCAGGCCAAGCTCCCATCATGTTTTGCCTTGCTGTACCAGCACAAAGCAGCTCCTAGGCTCAGCAGAGCTAGTCCCGGAGAACTTCTGTGTCCTTTCCCCACAGCAGCTGGATGCAGGGGGAGCATACAAAAGTGTTGACGTGCCCCATGAGGTCATTGACAGCCACCACGAATCTAAGACGTATGGTTCAGAGCACAGCTCTGTAGATTTACTCATGCACACCCAGGGCTTGGTACCGCCCCAGACAATTTCAGCATCAAGATCCAACTGGAACCTCTTTGCCACATCTCTGAGTGGGTTTGGTCAGTTGTTTTGCAGATTTTTTTCTCCATCCAACGTTCACGGAGGAAGATGTTCCCACACATTTTCTGTGTGGTGTCCTCCAGAGTTGCACAATGAAGCCCCAGAGGGCTGGGAAGCTCCATTCAGCATCTGAAAGGCTGGAAGAAATAAGCCTGGGAACAGAAGACACTCAGACTCGCTTCCTTCTGCCAGGAAAAGCTGTAGGAGAGAAGACAGGGAGAAAGGCTCACTGAAGTTGACTCAGTCTCTCATGCCTGAACTAGGGACATGCTGAACTGGAGCTGGGCACAGAGTCAGTTCATATGCAGCCACATCATTTGAGATCCAGCCACATCATTTGACATCCACCCATCATTTGTGAAGGAATGGCAAGCTCTTGGTCACAGAAATTGGAGTTGTACACCATACCATGATTTTACCACAAATTATTGTCATAGCCAGATATCCCACCAGGACTGCTTCTGGTCTTATCCCTAAGTAAGGACCAGTCCTTCATCCAGTTGTGATGAAAACCTCCCCACTTGCAACAGAAAAACGGGAGGACTGAAACCTTAGTTAATCATACCTGGACTTCTGCAAAGCATTTGACACTGTCCCGCACAACATCCTTGTCTCTAAATTGGAGAAACATGGATCTGATGGATGAACCACTCAGGGGATAAGGAATTGGCTGAATGGCCACACTCAAAGAGTTGTGGTCAACAGCTCGATGTCCAAGTGGAAACCAGTGATGAGTGGTGTTCCTCAGGGGTCAGTACTGGGACCAATACTATTTAATATATTTGTTGGTGACATGGACAGTGGGACTGAGTGCACCCTCAGCAAGTTCGCTGATGACACCAAGCTGAGTGGTGTGGTCAACACGCTAGAGGGAAGGGATGCCATCCAGAGGGCCTGGACAGGCTTGAGAGGTGGGACTGTGCAAATCTCATGGAGTTCAACCAGGCCAAGTGCAAGGTCCTGCACATGGATCGGGGCAATCCCAATGACAAATACAGAGAATGGGGCAGAGAATGACTTGAGAGCAGCCCTGAGGAGAGGGACTTGGGGATGTTGGTGGATGAGAAGCTCAACATGATCCGGCAATGTGCACTGGAAGCCCAGAAAGCCAGCCATATCCTGGGCTGCATCAAAAGAAGTGTGGCCAACAGGTTGAGGGAGGTGATTCTCCCTCTACTCTGCTCTCGTGAGACCCCACCTGCAGTACTGTGTCCAGCTTTGGGGCCCCCAACTTAACAAGGACATGGACCTGTTGGAGCTGGTCCAGAGGAGGCCATGAAGATGATCTAAAGGCTGGAGCCCCTCTGCTGTGAGGACAGGCTGAGAGAGTTGGGGTTGTTCAGCCTGCAGAAGAGAAGGCTCTGGGGAGACTTTAGAGCCCGTTCCACTATGTTAAGGGGGCCTGCAGAAAATCTGGGGAGGGACTCTTTATGTGGGAGTGTAGTGGTAGGACAAGGGTCAATGATTTTAAACTGAAAGAGAGGAGATTTAGATTAGATCTAAGGAAGAAATGTTTATGCTGAGGGTGGTGAGACATTGGCCCAGGTTGCCCAGAGAAGCTGTGGCTGCCCCATCCCTGGAGGGGTTCAAGGCCAGGTTGGATGAGGCTTGGAGCAACCTGGTCTAGTGGGAGATGTCCCTGCCCATGGCATGAGGGTTGGAACTAGATGGTCTTTAATATTCCTTCCAACCCAAACCATTCTGTGATTCTATGGTTCTATGGTACAAGTATGTCACCGGTTTGGGACAGAAACCTCAACACACTCAGTTAGGATGTCATATTGTCAGAAGGAAACAGCAATGATGAGAGGAGATGTCATGGCTTCGACCTAAAATTGACACATTGTACAAAGACCTCCTAATGTCCTAATATCTAGAAGGAAACTCTAACACATCAATGACTGGGCTATTCCACCACAGAGGCATCAGCATACTAAGCAAATGTAGCAGAGCATTTCCCTTCGATGCAAATATCAACCTATACTATAAAAAACTGATGCTATCCAGCCATGACACCATTCTGAGGTATCATGCAATGTTATTGCAACAAGATGTCACTGAGCTGTGAGCTGATCTGATGCAATGTCCCAAGCTAATATTGCCATTATGACGTTTCTCGGTCCCAGGAGTTAATTTGGGATGTTTGTTGGGGCCTGGCATCACATAGTGTCTGCAAACTGGAATGAACCATGATGATTTCTTTAAGGTCTATAATATTAGACTCCAATGATGGAAAGATGTTTGAATCTGTCCCCTTATCTGTGTTTTTGCAATTATTGAGCAACCTTTCTGCAATGGGGTCTGCTTTGTCTGGTGGCTGTTGTTGTTCCGAATGGGACTTTGGGTGGTGAGAACTGGGAAGTCTCACTGGCTCCTGCTCTACAGCTTGCAACCCTTGCTGCAGTCTGACAGTATCAGAAGTCCTGCTTGACACGTCCGCTCATGCGTTTTCTGCAGATGATTCAGGCGACACAAACCACTGATGCCAAATGGAGCATCCAGTGAATGTGGAAACAATGGTCCATCTCTTCTCTTCACCCACTGCATCCTCTCTCATAAATCCCAGGGCAGTTCGATAACCTATATTCCCAGCCCTTATTACTTCAGTGAATAGTCTATAGAAAGCAGGTGATATACATCCTATCCAATAAAGCCTTTGACACTTCTGATTAATAATCTACAATGGTACAAACTAGAACGATGTAATTTCTTGTGTCGTGCTCTCTCCCCTGCTCCCTCCCTGCCCTGGCCATGCTGAAGGCAGAGAGCCCTCCCTCTCCTCTTCTCCTCCCGCCTTCCTTCCCCCTTTACTCCTTATCTGACGAAATCATCAAATTTATGGCCAAATTGAAATGAAATGCAATTTAGTTCCCGTTCTGCTTTCAGTCCATCACCTCGCAGGCCAGTCCCAGAGGATCTCCTAACCTAATCGCCGGATGGCAGTAACTTCATTAGTGCTGCCAGCAATCCCTTGCTTTCTGCTGCGTGTGGCTTCCAGAAATCATGGCTGACACCTCTCCCTGGGAATTACTGGAAGCAAGAGCTTTCTCAAGTTTTTCTGTTTTATTTCTGACTTGTGCCTGGTCAGCACATTTGCTTCCTCGAGGTGATCAGATCCCCACTGCTTGGCTTGGGTGCTTTCCACCCAAAATCCGTCTTCAGCTCCCCAAGGTGCAGGTCAAGGTGGAAACACGGGCAAGGTAGGGAGAGAGGCTGAGATGCAACACGCACAAGCACACATTGCCACATCGATTTGGGTCCTGTGGACCTGAGCAAAATGATGGCCAGGGAAATAGAGAGGCAGCTCTGCATGACACCGGAGACAATGTGTCTCACACCAAGGAATGAGCATGAGCATCATGGGGGAGAAGCCCCGCTACCGTCAAACCCATCAACCATCTGTAAACATCCCAGCACTCGCTTGTTTTGCCTTATGGGTCAGCCAAAACACTGGAAAAGACAGCCAGGTGGACGTTTATCTTCCCTGTCCCCTGCCCTGTGGCAGGATCCACTCTCTTTAAGCCTTCTTGACACGTTTGTCCTCCAAACCTCCAGCACTGGTGATACCACACTGCCCCCCCTCCTAGCAATTAATCCCAGCCCTTCTCTATCCCCACAGCTCTAAATCTCCTTTGCTGGCTTTTAAGCTCCTTATTACTTGTCCTATCCACAGGGAAACATGTGTCCCTCCCCTTCTTGCAGAAGCCTTTTACATAATTGCAGGCTGTTATCCCATCTCCCTTCAGTTTCTGGACTAAACAATCTGATGTCTTCCCAGCCTTTCCTTGTAGGCCCTATTTTCCTGGCTTTTGAGGAGGTTTACTACAGAACCCCAAGCTCCTGTGCAAGTTGGCTGGTTAGCTGGTCACCGGCCTCTTGCCAAAGGCCCAAGAGAAGCCTCTGAAACCATGTTCCTCCAGCCTGAGGCTCCTCAGCTGTATTTGCCCCCTTTCTTCAGTTCTTCGGTTCAATGCCCAATTTGTACAGTGCTGTAAGCTCTTGTGGGTGCACACAAGGCTGGTGGGTTATTGGCAGAAGACATTTCAGCAGCCCCCAGACCTGTGGGCATACCGAGCTGCACTGTGGAGAACCCATGTCCTGCTCTACCCTCCCTTATCTGCTCTTGCATGGTCCCCTCTGTCTTCTTGGCACTGCTGAGCCACCCCATGGTCTTTTCTTGTTGGGTCCTCATTTTCTCTCCACCGAGGGTGGGTTCAGGGGCAGGGTGACTCCCGCTCTTCTTGCACAAGGGATGCTCAGAGGGTGCAAAGGACACAGGAGGGATCTGACACCTCTCTGGGATGGGGTCACCCATGGGAAATGAAACACCCATGTCTGAGCAGTGCCAGGAGCTGGTGTCTGAGGGTGCAGCCAGCCCTTGTCATTGCCATGTCAGCCAGATTTGACCCACAGGGATTCTATGGGTTTTTTTCTCCTCAATGCAAAGAACTGGCGCCCCTCAGTTTCACACGGGACAAGAAGAAGAAAATAAGAAAGGCTGTGATCTGACAAGGAGCTGGCTCTCCTCATTCCCACCTCCCACCTAGATCTTCTTGCTAGTGATATCCACAGTGATGAGACCACAGACAATTTGGTTGGAGGCAGGTGAAGTGACTCAGTGGTTAAGGACCCCTGGTCTGTAAATCATTGCAGAATAGCCTGTGCCGTCCCTTGGGAGAAACACTCATAAACACGCTTTCATAATGCAAACAAACAAACAAAGCAGTGAGAAATAATAAAAGAACATTTAATGTCTAATATAACTTTGCACTGGTTGCAAATGGGGGAAATTGGTTGCTTTTGGGGAATAATACAGAAGCTGGACTGTGTCCTTATTCCTAAAAAGTTAAATAGTCTCCCAATTAAAAACACTCAAGAAACACCAGAGATTTCTCTGCATTTCTCCCAGCTTGCTTTCGAGGATTTTTTTAAGTGCTTAGTCAATATTAAAAGGGAGGGCTGTGTCAGGGTGAGAAATTGAATCCAGATGTGAAAGTCTTTAGCTAATTCCCTAAATCCTTGGCCAGGGCCAAAAGGCATACAGCCATTTGCTCCTACACATGCACACCCACACATGCATGTACACAATTATATTGCTGCATCTGTTTGTGGTTCATGAGACAAATTCTCTGAGGTTTGGCTTTGATTTAGCTTTTGAATCAAAACTTATTAAGTCCTTTCATTTCCCATGCCTGCCCCTACACACACTTGCTCCGAGAGAAAACCCACCTGCATCTGGGGAGGCCTGAGGCTGGAGGAGCTGTTAGTTCACGAAGGCAGGAAGCAGAAGGATCCCAAAGAAGGCAAGTCTCATTAACACAAGCAGCTTAGCAAGAAAAACGATGCGAGCAGAAACGTCTGGAGAGATCAGGAGGGTTGCTCGGAGTTGAACGTGCTCCTACCTTTCCCAGAGCAAAGCAGAGGCTAGCTGAGAACACAGACAGAAATAAAATATATTTAAAAAAAAAAAAAAAAAAGAAGAAGAAAGAGGTGAGGGAGACTCAGTAGGTGGTGCTCTTCCCTCTGAATCAGCACAGGGCCTGGGGAGAGGGTGGTTGTTGATGCCCAGGTGGAAAAACAGCTCAAAACCCAGCTCCTAGTCCTGACTTCTGGCCCCGGTGATGGACGTACCACCTCAGCACCTGCTGTGCTCCACCCTAATAGCAGCTGTACTTTGGTACGTGGTGGTTTTGAAGCACAACATCTAGCTTCTGGCTGTTGCCTAACCCCTAAATCCGACCAAATGCTAAATGAAATAAATAAGTGTCAGCAAGTGGCTTGAGTCAGGGGTTGACATCCCAAGAGGAATTCAGCCCTCAACCTTGTTTCTGACACAGCTGATATTTTATCACGTCCAGGGCATCTCCGGAACATGCCAGGACAAAATCCTTGCAGGAATGGAAAGTGTTGATTACTCTGGCATTTTAAGAGAAGGAAGTCGAGTAGCACCAGCCCCAGACCCGCACAGCCCCCATGCTGGAGGGGAGGCGAGAGCCCGATTGATCCAGTAACACAGAGCCATATATCAGCACAGCCGCTCCCATTACTTTCCCTGATGGATTCCCATCCGATGAGCTGATCTGAAAGTGATAAAGGGAAGACCGGAGCATTTTCAACACGCCACTAACTCCAAAACCGGGCTCGATAATCCTGCAGATTGATGGCACCTAAAGAGCAGGGAGGGAGAGACGAGCAGGCTAGGCAGGGAGTTTATTTAATACTCACAGCATTAACCGAGTATACATTTATCTGGGTAAATGAGGGGGCAGCACAAGTACCACTGCCAAGGAAATGTATCTCCTGGCAAAAAGCAATCTGGGGCTCTCAGGTGGGGTCCTGGGGTGAGTCAGCCTGTCCCCAGAAATGGCTTAGGTCCAGGATGGGTCCAGTGATTTCCTGTGGAAATAAGAGCATCACAGTTCACTTTTTTCCCCTCCTCCCTCACTTTTCATGTCCTTGTGGGTAACCCTACGGTCACTTCAGACAACTTCAGTCTGAACAACGAAGCCCTGGACAGCGGTGAGACTTTGCTTCTTTGCTGTTCTGGCTGAAGGAGTTTCCATTTCCATTGCCTTCAGGTTGACAGTGGACCAAACATCCTTGCAACAGTTTCTCCAAAGCCAGACATCACAGGGAACATGTTTTCTGTTCAACTGTTGCATTTTCCTTCAGGGTCCCGGCAGGACCCTTTATAGCTCACAGGCAACTTTACTGCCTCTGCTGTGATGGCAATAAGGTCCACCACAGCCTCTGAGGTCTACAACCAAACAATTGGAGTTGCTGTTGGAGGACACAAATCTCAAGCAGGATTTCCCCTGTGCCCTGGCTTGCCAGACAAGCAAGATCTTGGAGGCAGGAGCTGCATCTGAGCCATCTTCTTTAATAGCCACCAGCAGATGTTCCAGCGAAAAAGACATCCCAGGACTGTCCAGCATCTCCAGCTCCCTGGACTAAGTTGTCCTGCCATTGCACAAGGACGTGTTTAAAAACCTAACCCTTTCTACCCAGTTGAAACCCACTACCTGACCCTTCAGCCAGGGCAAGGAGGTCTCCCATTGTTCTTCATGAACTCCACAGTCCCCTGGAGTACACAATGCCAGCCCCAACTGGCATCCTCATCCTCTAGCTACTCCAAGCTGCATCTCTCCACTCCCATCCTTGCCATCAAGACCTCAAGCCAGCAGGGATTTCGATCTCAGGAGGCAGCTATTGTGCTGTAATTAAACAGCAATTGATTGCAAACAGGGTTCTTTTGTGTTTGGGATTAATGAGAGGCGAGAAGATAAATTTGGTCACCACTAATTAACCCCAATTACAGAAGCAATAAATTAGGAGTGTACCAAGCTATGTGTCATCTGCTGCCTGAGCCATGGGGAGGGCCCTGGGTCCTTCCCCCTGCCTCAATTTCTCCCTCCAAGTCAAGTCGAGTCTCAGAAGTGCAATGAATCCAGAGAAGGGCTCTGGGGGCTGGTGGCTACACTGGCATGGGATGAACAGGCAGCGGTCAGGATCTCGGCCGTGCACGGAGCGTGAGGATGCTGTCATGAGAAAAGCAAGCTGGGAGAGCCTTTCTGTTCCCTAATGCCCCAACGGGGAATCGATGATTTCACTAATTCTAAGTACTAATCCCTGGCAATTTTCACGAGCTGTGATTTTGCATGCTGGTTGAATAGGGGCAGACTCTGTGGGATGGGAAAGCTGTGTGTGCTCAGTCCAGGCAGCGTGCATTGCCTGCTGCCAACAGCGCATTAACCTGCTGGATCCTGGGGGTGAGGTGCATGCGCAGCTGGAGATAGAGTGGGGTCGACCCCTGCCATCTCCTCGAGCAGTGGGGAGTACAAAACTGAACTAAATTGGAATTACAAAGATTTCCTCCAGCTTATTTCAGTCCTGGGGTTGAACCGCTGCGATACCCGGCTCACAGCATCATTCCCCAGGCAGAGGAGGGGTCATTTCCTCCCTGCTGCCTTCCTCTGGTTTGTATGACTCCAGTCTCCATCCTGCCTGGTGCCCAAAAGGATTTCCAAAGCATTTCTGTCTTTAACCTCAGCTGTTTTCATAGCTGAACAGCTTTGAGGCTCGGCCATTGACCCTTGCACCAACAAAGCATTAAAGCAGATGCTTAAGGGTTTCCCAGGACCCCGGGGCCTCCTGAGCTTTTCTTTGCATAAAAGCCCTGTGGCTGCAAAAAGGATTCATGCCCCAGTCCAAGGCAGAGCAAGTCCTAGGTGCAAACCCCCCTGCATCACAACGCTAAGAGCATAGCAGGAAATGTGGGGGACAGGAAGGTCCTTGTGCTCTCAGGAAAGCTGTGGGGACGGCTGCCACAAAACCTCTGCAGTGACCCAGCTACCCCTCGACAGCCTCTAGCAGCCTCCAGGGAGGAAGCCAATGCCTAAATCTCAGCCTAACATTTGCAGAATCCCCCCTGGCAGCGCTGTGGCAGATGTGAAGGGTTAGTCCCCACCTGGAGATTTAGGCCACGTTTTATATGTGAGCACCTAGGTGAGACCCCAGCTCCATCTCAGCTGGGGAGGACAGGTGAAAACATCCTTGTCCCCGCCAGCTGCTGCCTCTCCAGTCCTGCTTCCCCTGTGTACACCTGAGACTCCGGCCCTGGTGCCTGGGGTTGCTAATGTGCTCTTCCTCACCAGGAGGAAGAGAAAAATCTTGCATGGACCTGTTGGAGCAGGTCCAGAGGAGGTCACGAAGATGATCCAAGGGCTGGAGCCCCTCTGTTGTGAGGACAGGCTGAGAGAGTTGGGGGGGTTCAGCCTGGAGAAGAGAAGGCTCCGGGGAGACCTTGGAGCCCCTTCCAGTCCCTAAAGGGGCTCCAGAAAAGCTGGGGAGGGACTCTGGAGCAGGGAGGGGAGCCATGGGACAAGGGGGAAGGGTTTTACACTGAAAGAGGGGAGATTTAGATGAGATATTAGGAAGAAATTCTTTGCTGTGAGGGTGGTGAGCCCCTGGCCCAGGTGGCCCAGAGAAGCTGTGGCTGCCCCATCCCTGGAGGGGTTCAAGGCCAGATTGGACGGGGCTTTGAGCAACCTGGGCTAGTTGAAAATGTCCCTGCCCATGGCAGAGGGGTTGAAAATAGATGACCTTTAAGGTCCCTTCCAATGTAAACCATTTTGTGATTCTATGAATCGCAACCTCTGTCTGCAACCAGCCCCCCCTTCTCGCTTTTTCCTGTTGCCATCCCCACCTGGGGGGTGAGTGCGCATCCAAAAAGGGGTCAGCGGTTGCTGGTGCTCAGAGGCCAGGGCAGATCTCCATGGCTAATGCTATAATCCTCCCCCCTTTCAGGCAGCAGGAAAGCCCAGGCCGGCAGGATCCATGTGCAGACAGGGTGTAAAAAGCCGTGGCAGCTCCAAAGCAAACACTCCCACATCTTCATTCCTTCCACCCTATTGGCCATTGATTTCAGATAAATATCCGTCCGGCCCTGACAGGGCTCAATTCTCCTAATTATAGCCCTATTGACATGTGATCTTTAGCTGCTCAGCTTGTCAGGAGCCATCTATCAGGCAGACAGATTTCTTTGGCTCGGGAGGAAATGAGATGGGAAGGGGGGAGAAAGGAGAAGCAGGGATCGGGGAGGGGGGAAATGGCTGGATTAATGTGTCAAAGAGACCTTCTGCCCCAGATTTCAGTTTATTAACAAGTACGGTGTGGAAGGCTCCGAACACCAGCCTTTAGGGCAGAAGCAATAAGGGCAGAGTTAAGGTTAAGAGCTCCTAGTTTGGGAACAGTGTGTGTAGATCACTGCAAAGGACTCCTGTGCTAAGGCTGCTCATATTTCACAGGTCTTTCCTCTTCGCGCACAACTGAACTGATTTCCCCAGGTCTGTGCAGCACAGAAGTAGCAAAGATGCCTCCGGCCAGGCAAAACTTACCATCGGCTGCTGCTTTCTGCAACCAAGCCACAGAACTCCTTGCCGCAGGATGTTAAAATCTTGCACGGCACATTCAGAGAGGAAAAATCCATCCTCTGCCATAATACAGAGGGCAACACCTCTGGTTCAAGAGGTCCCTGAGCACAAATTGTTGAGAGCACTCTGGGAACACTCTGCTTGTTCCTCCTGCCTTGCATTTCTCCAGCCATTTACTGTGGGCTGTTGTCAGAGGCAGGACACGGAGCAAGACAGACCTCGGGCTTGACCAGCTATGGAGAGAACAAACCTGCTGTTTTCTTCTCCCAGTCCCAGCCTTGGACTGGCAAGACGAGGCTAGGGCTTGTATCTGAACTGGACCTACTGGGAGGCGGGTAGACATGGACAGGAGACCTGGATGGGGCATGACGGGGGAACACACACGTTTTCCAGCCTTCCTTGTGATGCTCTTATATCTGGATTGCATTGGTGCACAAGCCAGCCGGGCCTGGGGGGTCTTCCTGGTTGCTTCTCCTGTTGTATGGACTGCATGGGTAAAGCCAGAAGCTCTGTGGACCAGGAACGGCTGCTTGTATCACCCCCAAAGCCCAGCGATGAAGGAATAAACCCATATACCTCTTGCCTGGCTTTTTTTTCTCATAACCTCAGGATAAGCACACTGGGGAGCACCGATGGCTGGGGAGCTCATCAGTAACCACTTTTATGACATCCTAGGTTGGAATACAGGAGAAATCAGGTGGGATGGATGAGGCATAACTGCCCGGCCAGTTCTTGGCCTCTGAGGAGGTGTGAGCCACCCTGTGCTCCCTGCACCAGGCAGCCGTCAGCCAACATTGCAAAGCGGTGTCGGGCCGGCACTCGGTCAGGGATCAGGGAAAGAGCCCTGTTAGCTGACTCATATCCTGGTCGGCATGTCTCTGTATTGTGAAAGGACCCAGACAGCCAGAGTGTCTGGAGATAACAGCCTTTACCGGGGAGCCCTGAGAGCTCAGGGTTCATTTACAAAGCTGGGCTTATTCGTGCCGGGCCAGCTCTCTCCATATCAACATTATTGATCCTCTCCCCCCTGCCCCGGCCTGTCTGCAGTATCAGTCCATCCATGGAGATAGCTGTCTGCAGTACCTGCTTCCATCCTGGCTCGGGTATCCAGCATAGCCTTACACTCACAACACTTTGCAAGCGGCAAGGACCGGCTTCACGGAAGTGCTGAGCACTCAGAAAACCCATCTGTGGGGGAAGAAGCAACGCCCAAGCAGCTCCCATCTCCCTCCACAATAGGAAGGGAGAAAATAGCTCTGCTTTGCCGCTGGGGAAACTGAGGCAGGGGAAGAGGGACCGATTTTCCAGTGTCTTTGGCATTCACTTCCAAGGCCTCAGTGGAGTCACCTGCATTTCTCAAATTTATGGAATCATAGAATTGTCTAGGTTGGAAGGGACCTTTAAGATCATCGAGTCCAATCATCAACCTAACACTGCCAAAACCACCACTAAACCACGTCCCTCAGCACCACGTCTACACATCTTTTCAATACCTCCACGGATGGCGACTTAACCACTTCCTTGGGCAGCCTGTTCCAATGTTTGATAACCCTTTTGGTAGAGAATTTTTTCAGAATATTCAATCTAAAAGTCCATAACTTGAGGCATAACTTGAGGCCATTTCCTCTTGTCCTAGCACTTGATAATTGGGAGAAGAGACTGACCCCCACCGTGCTACACCCTCCTTTCAGGGAGTCGTAGAGAGCGAGAAGGTCTCCCTTCAGCTTCCTTTTCTCCAGGCTGAACAACCCTAGTTCCCTCATCTGCTCCTCAAAAGGAGGAGAATTCCTTTGCTTTGGTCCGTGCAATGACACTGCCTTGAGGGAGACAGGACTGCTGCATTTCTACAACGTAATGGGGTGGAGAGGAGTCACCACGGCACAGCGGTCCAGAGCTGTTGAGCTACATATCTCGGTGCGGCATGGTCTCCACGCACCAGCCATAGCTGGACTTAGCCCATGCCAGAGATGTTCAAGGAGGCATCCCTTCACATGCATCTCCTACACTGCCAAAGTTCCTTGGCAGTGCTGCTGACCCGCTGCCTGGCATGATGTGAGGGACTTGCATGCCTTGCTGGGCACCATGCTGCAAGAGCCACGGCGGTGTGGGAGTCAGCTGACCCTGCCAGCATGATTCATTCCCTGCTGTGCCTTCATCCCAGGCATCTCTTCATTCCTTGGGGGTCTCTGGTCGAATTAGGGACTTCCTGGTGGTTGCACAGATGACCATGGGATGTCCACATGAAAGAGAACATGTTTATGGGATCGTGCTTCCTGGTGGTTAACTGCACACTATGGCTTGAAAGTTTTGGCTTCTGGGGCAGATTTGGATACCCCAAATGAGGAAGACAACCCAGGGCATTTGGGCTGGGATCAGAGATCCTCGTGGTTACACATCTCTAGGCAGAGCTGGAGCCAGGTCAGCAAGACCACTGCATGATGTTTCCGAAAATGATTCCACACCACATCTCCAAAGGTGTTTTACAATATAGAGATGTGGCCATTTGCCTGAAAGCAAACCTGGCACCGCTGACCCAAAGCAGCCCTCTCTGAGAGGGCAGAGAAGGAAGTGGGAAGAAAGCAAGGTCAGAAATCACTGGAAAGAGCACCAGCCATCTATTAATAGTGCTTTTCTCCTTCAGAGAGGCCGTCCCACCGTTCCAGCATCCCTGGATGGGTAATCCATAGCCACCTTGCTATGGGGCAGGGTCATCCAGAGCATCTCCCCACCTCCTGCCCTTGCTGGTCCTCCACAGGCCCCCAGAAAGCCTCATCCCTGAGCTGTGGGATGTCAGAGTCCTTCAGGAAAGGAGCAGGGGTGTTTAAGGCCAGCAGAGGCTCTCCACATTGGATACACCTTTAGCTGGTTCCCATGTTACGTTCATAGCTGCCATGTATACCTTCATTCCCATGTAGACATTTATAACCTGTTCCCATATTTTCCACTTTCTGCCTGCAAACCAGCAAAACTTTCTAAAAAGCAAGTTTATTCCCTCACATGGGACCCTCCGAGAAAGGTCACACAGCCTTTGAAAAGCTTCATTTTAACTCTTTGGGAACCTCACTGATATGAATTCCTACCTCTTAGATCCCCCCAATTCTTTTAATGTCCAAGCAAAGCCTTGCTTTCAATCACCCCAAGCAGAAGCAGAGTGATGTCTTTCTTGTCAAATCAAGTGTTGTGCAAACTAGAATTTCTTTGACTCCTCAGTTAAGCATGAACTTCTGAAAAAAGAGGAGACTTTGAATGACAGCTGCTGGCAAACTGATTGCCCCATTGCTGCATCGTTTCAGTCCCCATAGTGTGAATTTTGCAGTGACACGACAGGTCTTCTCAGGTGGGCTCTCGTCCCAGGGCAGTCCCTGCCTCTCCAAGGGTTTAATCCCAGAGGGAAAACCTTATGAAAAATCAGGAAGTCTGGGCAACAAAGGGCTAGTTCTAGGCACAAACCGAGGCAGGGACAAAACAATTTGGTGGCTCCAGAGGAGGGCAAAGGGGATTCATAGGAACAGGAAAGCTGGGTCAAGGCTGGCTAATCCTGATGCAAGCTGTCCCTCAGCTCCCCAGACTCTTCCTCCATCCATGTGGCAGGAGCAAATCAGTATTTTCACCCTGGGAAGTTAAAGTGCAACTCAGACTCATTACACGGACGAAAATGGTGATTGAAACGTGGGGATGAAGGACGGGCTTTGAGGGGGTCTCATTCTCCTCTTGCACCAGTTTGACATCACTGTGATACCCCTGCCTCCCGGGTCAATTATCATGATTTATGCAGGATCAAGATGACAAAAACAAGGTCTTAACACAGCTGCATGCCCTCTGGGCTGACAGTGCTTAGCCTGGAGCAGGATCAGTGCCTGGGGGGCAAAGCAGGCTCAGCACAGCCCCACGCCAGGCAGCAAAACTCTCACCTGCCTCCCACCCCCATAGACATGGGAAATGCAATGCCCCAACCACCGCTCTGCATCTCGCCAGCAAGTGGAGCAGCGGGCGCTGAGTCAGCATCCCCATCCTGCCCTCCCTGCATGTGACATCCACCCTGGGGAGAGGTGAAAAAAAGCTCCCGCTCTACCGACACGCGTCTGACTGCAAAGAAAAGCGCATCCGCTCCCCTTCACCCCAAAGCCCCCTGGCAGAAACACCGGCAGATCCTTCACTTTAATGTTAACTGAGTTTTAGTGTTGGCCCCGGGCTCTGCCATTTATCTACAAGGCTCTGAATAGCGGGAGAGCAGAGTTAATAAATCTGCCCATGTGTCGCCTGTAATCAGGCCTGTAAATAAAGTGGAGCTGTCAGGGAGCGGTGGCCTGTGCCGCCGGGCTCCTCACCATCCCACAGACTTGGGGGTGTCATGTTGGTGCTGTCCTCGCCACAGGGAGCAGGGTGCAATATCCAGCTCCACCTGCCCATCCTGCAACCCAGGGTGACCATCAGCTGCTCTTTTCAGGGTGGTAATATTGTTTTCTCCTATGCTGGACCAAGCTCCAAATGGTTTAAAGACAATTAAACCACTGAAACTTGTTGCCCAGTGAGGTGGTAGATGCCCCATCCGTGGAAACATTCAAGGTCAGGTTGAATGGGGGTCTGAGCAACCTGAACTGGTTAAAGATGTCCCTGCTCATTGCAGGGGGGTGGACTAGATGGTCTTTAACGTCTCTTCCAACTCAAACCATTGTATGATTCTGTGATTCTATGTTGAAGATGTCCCTGGTCATTGCAGGGGAGGTTGGGCTAGATGACCTTTAAAGGTCCATTCCAACCCAAACTATTCTATGAGTCTATGATTCTATGACTCTATGATTAAAACTTGCATTCCCAAAATCTGGGAAATCCATGGAATCTGTGAACACGGGAAGAGAAGAACACTTCCTGGAAACAAGGAGATTTACCATCTCAAAGACAAAAACACTGCCTCCAGGACCACACACTAAGCACTCCCATCTTCACCTCATGACTGCCCAGCTGGGTCTAACGTCTCCCATGAGATGCTCTGATATTTCCAGACAACATCCCGATTCTGAGAGGGGAAACTGAGGCACACTGGGAAGTAACACACCAAGGTCACTTAGTTAATCGGTGGCAGGATCCCAACGGCAGCCCACTGCTTCTACTGACTGCAAGCAGAGGGGAATTGATTCCAGCCAAGTCCCTCGGTAGGCACGGGGACTGCAGAGAGGTTCAGCAAGGGAAGATTTCCTGTAAGACGGGAAGTTTTCCTCCCGCTGTGCCCTGCTCTCCTCGTTGTGGTCCGGCTCCGGGAGGCAATCCAAGCGCTACATATCTTTAATTATTAAGCAATCACCCATTGTAGTTACTTATGTGCTGCAGAGCCTCCAGGATGTTCCTGCCAGCAGTTCCAGGGCGTAAAGCATCCCTTGATGCTTCCTCCGCCGCGGCTGAATCACCCGGCTCCATTAACTGACATCCCCCGCTGCTCTGCACACAAATACATCCCCCTGGTCACCCCCCTTTCCTCCACCAGTGCCCCCCCCCCATCCTCACCGAGCCCCTGGGAGCCCTCCTGGCCACTGCTACCAATTGCAAAGCAGTTCCAGGAAGGCGGACAGAGGTGCGAGCTCATCCATCATGGCCCAGAAGGAGCCATCAGGCTGGGGAGCATCCTGCAAATCAGCAGATCGCGGCAGCTCAGAGGAAGGGTCTGAGAAAAACTTCCTCATCCTTTCCTCATGCTTGTTGGCTGGATTTGCATTAAATCCTCTTCTCTTGCCCCACAGATCCTGAGTACCCCTAAATTGCCATTCACCAGCTGGTCTGTGTAGGCTCTGGGGCATGCCAACAAGGAGAAAACTGCAATGGTTGTTGCAGAGGAAGACCCTCCACCAGCAGCATGGGTAGCCCACGTCTTGTGGCCAAGACAGCCAAGACTTCCTAGATAGACCCAGTGTCACTTGCAAAAAAGTTTTGTTGGACAAGGGAGCTGCTCAGGATGGGATGGCTCTTGGAGAAGCCCCGAGTCAAGGTGAACTTTCTCTGTGCTGGTGGTATCAGCTTTTCAGAAAGCTGTAGCCATGCTGGTGCCATTCTCCTAAGTGTAAGGGATCGGCTTGTCCAAGCAGGGAGCCCAAATAGGCAAGATGCTCCGAGAGGGTGTAGTAACACACCCTGGCCTCTGGCCACCACTTTTGCCACAATCTGAGACCATTTCAAAAGCACCCCTTCTCCTTTCATCCATCTGTTGATAAATATCTCTCCCTCCTCCTCTCCATCCCCCAAATCTCTCGAGCACAGAGTTAGCATGAAAGATGCTGTGGTTAGAGCACGGGAGGGAGACTCCTGTCCACAATTACATGTGTCCCAGATACCGCTGTCTTTGTACATCCCCCGTGACCGTTGCTGGCCTCACACCATGCTGATCTCCTCCTCATCTCCAACAAGAGCTGTGGAGCAAAGCATTTTTCAGCAGCCCAGGGCAAGGTGAATCCCTCGCCTTCGACTTCCTCGGAGCTCATGCCTGCCAGAAA
This sequence comes from Alca torda, assembly GCA_008658365.1. Classification (NCBI taxonomy): domain Eukaryota; kingdom Metazoa; phylum Chordata; class Aves; order Charadriiformes; family Alcidae; genus Alca; species Alca torda. The sequence goes on from CM018077.1 coordinate 163,300,639, forward strand.
AGCTGAGCAAATATTTTTCATGGAGCATCAGAAAAATGCTGTTTGGGCAAACTCTGAAAGCTTCCAGGAAACATAGAGCGGAGCGGCAATTGCAAAGGAAAAGTCTTCAAAGGTTTGCAGGTAAACTGGAAAGTCTGGGTTTGGTTTATTTATTATCCCAGCATGAAACATTGACACAAACATGATTCACTTTTGGCTTTGAGATAGTAAACCTGCCTGTTTCCAGGAGGCATTGTGCTGTTCCCATATTCACAGATTCTGCAGATTTCCCAGATTCAGGGAATGCAAGTTTTAATCTTCCTTAAGCACTGTTTCTGAAATGTCAGTGTTTTCAGAGGGTCCAGATTCCTCTTCCCATGCATTGAGCAGGCAGGGATACACAAGAGGATGGAAGAACATGGATTTACCGTGCCATCCCAAGCTGTTTGGTCCTCTATCCAAGCACATGAGGTAGTTCAGGAAAAGGTGTGAGATAAGGACCGCAGTACAGCAAAGCTTTTCTAGATACTCCCAGCCTCCAGCATGTGCTCCAGGGCTTCCTAAACCAGAGGTGAGTTGCTGTGTGGAAACCACACAGGGCTGTAGTCCAACCTTGCACTGCTTCCAGTGGCTCCAGTTTCACAAGGGAATCAGACCAGAACTGCATGATTTTCACGGCAAAAGAGGACAGCATCCACCACTTCCAATGTCTGTAGCACATGAATGACTATACCAAAACATACTGGCCATGCACAAAGAAGAAGCCCCCATCCCAGCAAAGTAAAAAAGGGGTATAGGCTGACAGTGACGGGCTTCACTGCTGTTTTACAGCTGAAGAGGTTTGAATCGAGACATTGCTCTTCAAATCCCTTTCAATAAATAGGGTGTTTTTTGATTGCAGCACACTGGCTTTGCAAGCTCTTCAGCAAATGTGAGGCGATCTCATTGTTACTGACCTGGAATTCATTCATCATTCTTTCTTCCCTGGCCAAAGAGATTTGCCCCTAAACAATCCTCTTTATCAGGTAAATGCTCGATATTTTTCACTACATCAAGCTAAATCCCAGCCATGATGCCAATCAGACTCTCGCTTTGGAAAAAAAAAATATTCTTTTGGTAAACTTTTAATTTTCTGTCTTTTGGTGCCATCAGGCAGCTTAGATGGTCTCTGCTTGTGCCCATGGTGGGGGTGGGGATTGGAACTGGATGATTTTTATGGTCCCTTCCAACTCAAACCATTCTGTGAGTCTATGATTCTATGCAAAAGGATAAGTGGCTGTTCCAAACACACGCCATCCCCTGGACTTTGATGGACCCCATGGAGCTGAATACAGTTCTCCTGTCTCCAGTGTAGAGAATCATAGAATCATAGAATCATAGAGCGAGATTATTAATTTTCCAGTACAACAGTGGTGAAGTACCCCTGGGGCTGATGGTGCAGCTGATAACTGGTCAACATCATCAGTGACCTGGATGGAGATGCATCTTCCACAAGCTTGTGGGTAACAGTTAATTAAGAGGGGAGCCTGGCACAATGAATGGCAGAGCCTTGGTCTAGCAGGACCCTGAAAAGGGGTGGGACAACAGGAACATCATGAAGGTCAACAAGGAGCTATGAAAAGCTGTGCTGGTGTTGGAGTGACACCAGACTGTGAACTGACTGGAAAAGAGCTGAGAACTGGCTGGGAACCAAGCAGTTGAGCAGCCATGGTGCTATGGGGTGAGAGCTGATGCCAAGTTGAACATGAGCCAGCAGTTATTCTCATCCCAAACAGGGCAAAACACATACAGGACTACAGACTCCAGAGAATCTTCCCACCAGACAGTCTAGAATCGCACTGGTCACCCAAACCTTAAGCAGCACTGGGTCCCACCACTCACTGCCCGGTCTGGACCTCATGGTCCTGCAGCATTGCAGCTTTTCTCCTCTGGCCTGAGCCCATACAACAGCCTGGGGTCACTGAATGGAAAAGATCCTCATTAGTGTCCCATAGGCAGGGCATGAGGTCCATCTCCCAAAGAGATTTCCTTGAAAGCACACAACTGGAAGCAGTCCACCCCTGGTCACGCAGCTCAGCACAGGTCTCCTCCCTGTGGCATGGAGAGATTTGTTTTTTATTTAATGAGGTGGGGAGTACTAATGAAACCTTGGTCAGACAGGAGCTTTGGCAGCAGCAAATCCAGCATCCTATAGCTCAACTCCCTGTGGTGGGTGTCTGCTCGTCCATCATTGAATGAGGTGTGTGGATGGAGCAGCAAGCTTTGTTCATCTAGAGAGTGGTGAGAAGATGGGAGGCAAGTCCTGGAGCATGGCCAGGGCAGTGGGAACCCAGGAACAAGGAGGGATCAGGTGATACCAGGAGATCGCTCTGTCATTCCTTTGGAGGCCACCCAGCAATTGTCATTCCTGACCCAAGTGACCTGATGGCTCCCCAGAAGCATGTAGGGAAGGAAAAGGCTCTGTTTGTTCCAATAAGGCAGGTTGCAAAGAAAGTTTGTGAGCCTACAAAAGGATTTACTAAAAAATGGACACAGTTGAGGAGGACAAAATAGGAACCAAACTATGGACACTCAGTTCCCAGGTCATAGCAAGAGATTTTCCTCAGATGGTTTCATATCCTGCCTTACGCTGCACCCAATGTGGACAAGAGGAGCCTGATCAGCAGAGTCATTTGTGGGGATGTTGGTATCCCCCTCAAACAAGGGCAGCGAGGTTCAGTGAAGCAGCCACATGCTGACACAACCAAACTTTTCAGCCAAACTTATCTCCAGAAAAACGACCCTGGAGAAGAAGTCCTATGGGTGAGGAACTGCAAAGGGACCTGCCAGTGTTGTATCTAAAAACTGAATCATCCACCTGCCCAGGCACAGCTGAGTGGAAAAACATCCAAAAACCTAAGAGAAGAGCTTGCAAGGTCCCATTGATGTCCACCAACTTTGCCATTTTCTGGCTTTGCCAGCCAGTCTTTAAGGACAACACGTTCCTCCATTTGCAGCTGGTTTCCTCCCGCTGGTTTCTACACAGGAGTTCACTGTTGCCATCATCAATGAACAGGTGGGAAAAACAGGGTTCAAGGATGGGAAGCAACTTGACCAAGAACTCCCACAGCAGAGCCAGCAAGGGAACTGTTATGTCCCAAATCCTGTGCCCTTATTCCATGTCTGTCCTTGCCTTTACTGCAGAGCTGTGTTTTAACATGCCTGTACAGAAACCACCCCCAGGAGTCCTTCTGGCTCTCTGCAGGCTTGGTTAGCTGGAGCTGTATTTCTAAGGGCTTCGTTGGACTCCTCCAGCTCAGGAGGGAGCTCAGACCATTCCACAGGCTCAAACAACTTCTTGATGTTAAATTCCCCAATCTCCCAGTGCTGAATCCACCTTGAAATTGGTCTCGAAACCTCTCTTTGCAAGCAGTCGGGAAGGGGGCTTAGGAGGAGGAGGGGAGGTGGAAGGGAAAAGAAATTAGATACATTTGCTGTGAGAAGAAGAATTAAAAGGAAAAATTCAGCGTGGGAGTGGAATAATGGAACTGTGTCTGGGAAATGCCTTGTTGTGAAGGAGCGGTGAGGAGAGGTAACCACAGGGAACAGGCATGGGAGATATGCTGGCAGCGGTGGGAGGACTCCAGGAGCATCACTGGCAGCAGCAAATTGAGTGTCCTTCCCAGGTCAGCCCTGGCCAAGGTGAAAAGCCAGGGTCCAAGGGGGAGGCTCTGATAGGGCTTCCTGGTAGGGGGAATGCAGAGATACAGGAGAGCTTTAACCACAACAATAAGAAATATTAAAAAGCTGTTTTCCCACTGTGTGTGCATCTGGTGAGCTCTTCCCATGGAGAGGGTCACAACCTATACCTGGGGTGAGGGCTAGTCCTATGTCAAGCTCAAGGGACAAGGATTCTGCAAAATGGCAGGGGGAAGAGACAGGATTTTATCCAAACTGTTTATTTTCCTCTAGCATAACTCTGCCCGTCACTGAAGGAGTCATTTTTGGCTCTGTCCACAGAGGAATGAGCACTGGAACGGGCTGCCCAGAGAAGTGATGGAGTCTCCATCTCTGGAGACATTCAAAACCCACCTGGACGCGTTCCTGTCCAACCTGCTCTAGGTGAACCTGCTTTGGCAGGGGGGTTGAACTAGATGATCTCCAGAGGTTCCTTCCAACTTCTGGAAGGTTCCTATCATTCTGTGATTCTGTGAACAAGAGCACCATCCCCTTAAAATCAGAGCTTGATAGCTGAGGAATCATAGAATCATAGAATGGTTTGGGTTGGAAGGGACCTTAAAGAGCACCTAGACCAAACCCCCTGCCATGGGCAGGGATACTAGACCAGATGGAGGATTCTCTACTGATAGAACTCAGAGGCACCAATGTCACTGCCAGCCTACAGCTTTCCTCAGGTCTCCATGCAAAACCCTGGCAAAGAGTTGGATTTGCAACATCTTCAAAGCCACAAATTTATTCTTCGTCCAGCCCTGCTGAAGGCAGGGAAAATGCCAAATCTCTGTGTTCCCTGAGAGGGTGGTTTACAAATCTTTTTTCAGGATATGTGAACTGATTTGAGGTGATAATTGGAAAGGATCTAAGTCCAGTTAGTGGCTGGATACCGGCACTGCCAGCTTTTCATTGTCCCCCCCTGAATCATCCTTTTTTGGGGTGAAAGGCTGTTTCTCCCTTCTCTTTTCTCCCCTTACCTCCCTCTCATCTACTCCAAGCTTGACAGGGACAGGTCAGTCAGTCCGTCATTGCTAATCTTTGGATACTTTTAGTGTCACTCTAATGACAGCACACCTCTCTGCAGAGCCGCCGAGCCACCGCAATAAAAGGCTCTTAAGGGCAGCAGCCCCTCTGAGCAAAGTGGCTTGCCCGCTGCCGGGGCCCTTCTTTCCCCCTGAAAATGGCATCCAGCCAATTAGCCCTGCCGCCTGTGACAAGAATCGGATGTGAAACCTTCCACTTTTTGATGCATTAAAGCCCTTTGCATGAAGCGCACAGAAGCGCACCGCTCGGCCCCTTCGTCTGCCCTCCCACCCCTGCCCGCTCCCACCCTTCCTCTCCACTCTAGGGACCGAGCAGCTCCAAGGATGCTCTCGGGAGCACCCAGTGTGGCTTGGCTTATTCCCCACACACACTCCCTCTCTCTTTTTTGGATGCTGAGGGCATATTTCCACTCTGTTAGGCTATTAGGGCTCTATGGTGCATCAGGATGGCTTTGCCATAGGACCCCAGGCTTAACCATGGCTTGCCATAAAAGACACAGGTCAGTTCCCAGCAGCTTTATCCAAATTGGTAAATTCCAGGGTGCCCAGCCAGCACTTTGGATGCAGTTGATCTGTTTTACAGGGTTAAATAATGTAAAATCATCCATTTCTTGCCCATTGGCCTTGGGAGCAGGAACTGGGAATGTTTAGCTTTAATAGAGAGATAGCTTTTGTGACTGCCAGCCCCAAACCAGATTTTCTTGCTGGCCCTGTTCACAAGGAAAATGGAGTCAGATGGCAACCAGGGGACATCACAAGGCAATGCTCTCTTCCAAGCCCCTGTCTTCATTGGATTTTGGCTGTTTCAGTGCTTGGTTTTCCCCCGTGTCATCAGCCATACATGGAGTGAGAGGGTAGCACCCTCTTGGATGGGACGTGAACCACAGAGCATGGTATCTCTGTGTCTGGGGTGAAAGTCTAGGGCCTCCAGCCAATTGTCCCAGCCCTGCTCTATCCTGCGCCCTTTGGATCCTCCTCAAGGGAGCCAGAGTGTCGTTTCCCACCCGAAGTGGCTGCAGAGCTATGCTGCCGCACTGGTAAAGACTTGATGAATGAAGTGTGCAATACTATTAATAATAAATAAGCTTGTCTGTTGGTTTAGAGGATTTTGTTCTGCTGCAGGGCTCATCAAGGCATCCATTGGGACCTGCTGCATTTGGAGGCAGCATCGCATCCCTAAACCATTAAGCCATCTCCGTAGCAGTATACAATACGTTCTCTTGCTTCAGACGTCGTGGGTTGGTACAGCCCCTGGGCCCCAGTTCTCAGCATCATGGGATGGAAGAAGGCAGCATGAGCTCTGCCACAACTCAACAGTAGCACAGCTCTCACAGTATTTCCCCTCACTTCACCAAATCTGGGTTTTCAAGGTAAAAGGTTGATAGCTCAGTATGGTTCTGTTCAGCTCAGCAATTCGGTTGCGTTCAGAGAAATGCACCCTGGGGAAGGTGAGATGTGTTATTCCCATGCCCTGGCACATGTCCCAGGCAGTGTAGGGATGAAGTCAGCGGGCTGCCAGGGGCAGATGGGTGTGCTGAGAGCTGTAGGCAGCCAGCGTGAGCTGGAGTGTGGATGAACCAGAACCAAGAGGCAGTAAGTCACCAGGAGTCAGGAAGGGCACAGTGGGAAGCTGGGATTGCATGATGCAGCCCCAGCCGTTTTGGGGGTTTGCAACTCACTGTGCAACTCACTCACTTGACTTCATGCAAGGCCTTGGGTATGTCTCAGGCTCTCCCATTAAAAAGAAATTTCACCAACCCTCTTGAGTCAGTGGGGCTATGACTGTATTAGAAATCAGGCAGTGGTAGGGAATCTGGAATCCAAACACCATTATATTGTCAGTGCAGTTCCTGGGCACCTGTGGACCAGCTCAATTAGCTGCTCCCCAAAACGATTCACAAGGACAGTACTGCAATCATCATGGACCAAGAAGCCATTGCAACTAGTCACAGAATCATAGAATCTTTTAGGTTAGGGGAGACCCTTAAGATCCAACTGTTAACCTAACACCGACAAAACCATCACTAAACCATGTCCCTCAGCACTACATCTACATGCCTTTTAAATACCTCCAGGGATGGTGACTCCACCACTTCCCTGGGAAGCCTGTTCCAATGCTTGACAACCCTTTTGGTGAAGACATTTTTCCTAAGATCCAATCTAAACTTCCCCTGGCACAACTTGAGGCCATTTCCTCTCTTCCTATCACTTGTTACTTGGGAAAAGAGAGGAACCTCCACCTCGCTACATCCTCCTTTCAGGTAGTTGTAGAGAATGACAAAGTGTCCCCTCCACAACTTTCTTTTTCTCCAGGCTAAACACCCCCAGCTCCCTCAGACACTCCTCATAAGACTTGTGCTCCAGACCACTCCCCAGCTTCCTTGTCCTTCTCTGGACATGCTCCAGCACCTCAATGTCTTTCTCATAGTGTGGGGCCCAAAACTGAACACAGTATTCCAGGTGCGGCCTCACCAATGCCGAGTACAAAAGGGATGATCATTTTCCTTGTCCTGCTCGCCACATTTCTGATACAAGCCAGCATGATAGTGGCCGTCTTGGCCACCTAGGCACACTGCTTTCCGAGGACCCCAAGGATCCCAGGCAAGAAGCTGTCCCTGGAAGCTGAGAGGCGCAGCTGCAATTCAACCTGTTGCAGAAGCCTTCTTGGGCATCTCCAGCTGTAGCTACTCTTCTCAATATTTTTTTTCAATAATTCTTCTCAATAAATTCTTGGGAAGCATTGCCTGTTGCTGCAGGAGAAAAAGACCAATGATCATTTCTCAGTGACAAATGTCATGAAATCACCTTTTCCTAAGATGAAAAACAAGACTTCCAAGAAAAATCAAGAGAAAATCAAGAGGAACCCTTCTGATTGCTGAGTAGATCCCCTTCCTCCTTCCCATGTTTTGAGCAGGCACGTGGGGTGAGTCATCTTCTTCCTAGTTACCATCATTCTCTTCTTGGCAGAGAGGGAAGGCACAGGGAGAACACCTGGAAGAGGGTCCTACACCAGAGTCCTGACAGCCCACTTTGTGGGACTGGAGGAACCCTAGAAGCCATAGAGGGAACAGAGCTGATGGAGGATGGACTCTGAGACCTGGGAGTCAGGGCTGGCTGGGTGGTGACAGTGAAACACCAGCACAGGACCAGGTAGACAAAAACACGAGAGCTCTTGTTACAGTGGTGTATGAAAATCCTTAAGCCCCAGAAACAACCCTGGTTGCCCCACACATTTGAGACCTTATCGCTCTCTAGAACTACCAGAAAGGAAGCTGTAGAGAGGTGGGGGTCCATCTCTTCTCCCAAATAACGGGCAATAGGACAAGAGGAAATGGCCTCAAGTTGCATCAGGGGAGATTTAGACAGGACATTAGGAAAAATTTCTTCCCTGAAAGGGTTATTAAGCACTGGAACAGGCTGCTCAGGGAAGTGGTTGAGGCACCATCCCTGGAGGTATTTAAAATATGGGTAGACATAGTGCTTAGAGATATAGTTTAGATTAGTGATGATTTTTGTCCGAGTTAGGTTGATGGTTGGACTGGATGATCTGAAAGGTGCCTTCCAACCCAGGCAATTCTATGATTCTATGATTCTATGTGTCTGCCTCCCACATCCCCAGCCAAGCTCCTGGCAGCGCGTCCAGGAAATAACCAAATTTGCTTGGATCCTGCCTCTTTCTCCAGCTCTTTCTACACGGTGTGTCTCAAGTACAGTCAATTAGAGCCATGGATCAATTAAGCATTAACGGGGAAGGAAGATAAATTACTCAAATGGGCAATCCCAGGGTCCGGAAGGGAAAATTCCCTGGTGTTGATTCATGCGGACTCTCCTCTTTTTCATGCCTGACCGGATGCTCCTTCTGCTCTCAGCACGAGGCCTCGCACAGGTATGAGGTGCCATGCAGTCTGCAGCGGGGTTGTTTTTCCCTGTAGACGTTTCACTGGGATTACACAGGGAGACACGCTCACGTAGTGCTCAATTCCTTCTCTCCCCTCCTCTCCCTCATCCTCCCCAGTAGCTTTTTAGCTTGGGAAAAGCTTTGCAAATTGAAAAGAAGCTGAACTCATCCCTGCTTCTCCTACCCAAGAAAGCAAGGTTTTGAAGACATGCATCCACAATGCCTTGAGCCAGTGAAAGCCCAGACAAAGGAGTGTGTGTGTGTGTACTTGTGTGTATTTTCAAGTGGATATTACCAATCCTGACCTGGCTGGAGTGAGTCTGTTTGCACATTTGGATTTGCCCTTCCCTAGTAGCTGGAAGATTGAGTGGTGAAGGTCTGGTGGAGGTCTGGGCTGCATAGGGAAGAGTGTGGCCAGCAGGTCAAGGGAGGTCATTCTCCCCCTCTACTCAGCACTGGTGAGGCCACAACTGGAATACTGTGTCCAGTTCTGGACTCCCCAGTTCAAGAGAGACAGGGAACTACTGGAGAGAGTCCAGCATAAGGCAACAAAGATGATGGAGGGGTTGGAGCATCTCCCTTATGAGGAAAGGCTGAGAGAGCTGGGACTCTTTAGCCTGGAGATGAGAAGGCTGAGGGGAGACCTTATTAACCTTTACAAGTATCTAAAGGGTGGGTTTAAGGAGGATGGAGACAGATTCTTTTCAGTAGTGCCCAGTAACGGGATGAGGGGTAACAGGCACAAGCTGGAACATAGGAAGTTCCGATCAAATATGAGAAAAAACTTCTTTACGGTGAGGGTGACAGAGCACTGGAACAGGCTGACCAGGGATGCTGTGGAGTCCCCTTCTCTGGAGACTTTCAAAACCCGCCTGGATGCAGTTCTGAGTAATGTGCTCTAGGCAATCCTGCTTTAGCAGGGGAGTTGGACTAGATGACGTCTAGAGGTCCCTTCCAACTCTGAAAAAATCCGTGATTCCGTATAAAGGAAAAGAAATCTCCCTCAAGAACTCCACTTATGGCACGAATCTCTGTGCTTAGCTGCCTTTTCACACATTGTGGCTCCTGGACCATCCTTTTCTATACAGTTGTGGGGCACTCAATCACCCCTCCATGCCTGTGCACTGAGCCCCAGGCTCAGGGCAGGATGGGAGCACCATCTCCCGAAGCCTTGTAGGGCCAAATTTGAACCCATAACTGAGCTGCATCACTTTCAACAAGGTATCAGGGGACGCTTTTGGGCGTCTCATAACACCCACTCCTGAGCTGGGGCAGTTTCAGACCATGTTTTTCTATGGAAGGTCCAAAATTTAGTCCCAAATTTATTCCCAAGATACAAGGGATGTAAAAGGTCCCTGGCATTTAATATTTTGTGGTTTTATTTATTGCATTTGTCTCCACATCTCCCTTGTTTGGGGGTGCCTGGACACTGATAATTTGCAATGAAAGACAATGCAATGAAAGGAAAATCCTGTCCTTCTCATGGCAGCTCCTGTGTCTCTGCCTGCTTCATCCTTGCTTTTCCATTCCCTTAAACCTCCCCAAGCCCTGCTTATACCAGCCGTGCATATGCAGAAACTCTTCCTTCCCCTGCACACTCCTCCTCCTCTCTCTCCCCCTCCGGCTGCTTGAGAAATTCAAACCTTCTTCCTATTAGGAAGAAAAAAGGGTGTGCTATCAGGTTGAAAGGGAAAGCGGAGGAACGGGTTAAAGAGGTTTAAATTGGAGGTTTATGGATATTTCTCTCTCTCCTTTGTGAGTGCATTAAACTTTTCTTTCGTTAAAAACCAAGAGGACAGGAATAGGAAAGGAGAGGAGAGAAGGGAAAGAGAAAGTGGGGGGGAAAAAAAGCCCTCAGATATTCATGTGTGACACAGCTCAGGGAGGTGAGACGTGCGGCTGATTTGCTTAATGCTGACAGGTCTTTCTTCTTACTGGAAAGAAAACACAGCGGGGATCCTAAAATGTGCCGTGTAAAGGTCCATGGCAGGAGCATTTCCAATCTTCCGTGGTGACGCTGCGGGCCAGGTATTCACACAGGCACATCAGGAGAAAATAACACAAAAAGTTCTTCAGTAGACTCCCATTAACCCGCTGACTATGGTAACGTTGAGCGTAATGCTGCTCTAAAGCGCCTGGCGCTCCTGCTCTAGCCGGCACGAGGATGTGTGCGTGTTGGTGTGTGTGCGTCGATGTGTGTGCCAGCCTGCCCAAGTGGGGCTGATAAAAGGGATGGGGGGGGGAGAAAAAAGGGAGAAAGAGGAATACCAAAGCAGGGTGGGGGGAAGGATGGAGAGAAAGCAAAGACAAAGAGAGAGGGAGGGAATCTGAAAGAGGAGAGACAAAATGAAGGTGAGAGTTAGGATGGAGGATGCTCCCCGTGCAGTCCTGCTCACTGCTGCGCTCCAGTATGGGGTTGCTGAAGACTCACCCAAGGAGGTGTCTCCCAGAAGAGGGCAGGGGGAGAACCTGGGCATTTGGGAGGTGGGATTCCTTGTGGGAGCCACCAGCCCATCCCTTCCCGGTACCCTGGGTTGCTGTGACTCCCTCCCAGGGGAGAAGCACCCTCCGGCCAGCCTGACTGTGCTGTCTGTCTCCTCCAATGAGCGGATGGCTTGTCCTGAGGGATTGCATGTTCGCCTTTCCTCGCGTCAGCTCAGCAGACAGTGGGATGTGTCGGAGCAACATCATGCACAACACACAAGCTGACACAGCTGATGGACCCTGTTTCTGGGATGGCTGAGATGCTCTACAGATAAAGACAAGACTCAAGGGCAACCTCCCAGCTGCACAGAATCACAGAATGATAGGGGTTAGAAGGGACCTCTGGAGATCATCTACTCCAACCCCCCTGCCAAAGCATGGTCACCTAGAGCAGGTTGTCCAGGGATGCATCCAGGTGGGTTTTGAATATCTCCAGAGAAGGGGACTCCACCACCTCTCTGGGCAGCCTGTTCCAGTCTCTGCCACCCTCAAAGTAAAGAAGCTCCTCCTCATATTTAGATGGAACTTCCTATGTTCAAGTTTGTGCCCGTTACCTCTTGTCCTGTTGCCAGGCACCACTGAAAAGAGCCTGGCCCCATCCTTCTGACATCCACCTTTTAAGTATTGATAAGCATCGATAAGATCCCCCCTCAGACTAAAAAGACCCAAATCCCTCATCCTTTTTTCGTAAGAGAGATGTTCCAGTCCCCTAATTATCTTTGTCGGTCTTTGCTTCACCCTCTCCAGCAGTTCCTTGTCCTTCTTGAACCGGGGAGCCCAGAACTGGACACAGTACTCCAGGTCTGCAGACAGTGATGGCTGGTGTGTCATCTATCCAAGGGGAACCTCCTCCCCACAGTTCTCCTCTCCATACCTGTTGGCACTATGTCTCCCTTGTGACAAAAGCTGTGACAGACCTTTATGAAAAGTCATAAGAACAGATGCATACATGGCTGTAACAGCAAACTCACAAGTCGCTAGTGAGAAGGGGTAGTGGAGGAGGAGAGGAAGAAATTTACAAGCAGGATGGTTACCTGCAGCGAACAAGAGTCTGGGGGTCAAGGGTTAAGCCAAACCTGAAAAGGTGTTGAGGTTTGGAGCTGGGAGCCATATGCTGGTGAGCACAAGTTGAAGGCACAGTGCAAGCTGGAGGTTTTGGCTGGGCAACACAGCAGGAAAGGTAATAACGCTGAGGGAGCAGGTTGCAGCTCCCAGTGTAGGGTCAGCACCTTCATCATGTATCAACCACTTAGTCTCTCTGCTCTTAGTGATGAGAAAGGAGTATATAATAGGTCGGATCACAGCATGTTGCAAAAGCAGCACTTAGGGACACCTTAGGGAAGAGGACCTGTCCTTTCTGGATCTACCAAAGAAACAGAAGCACCAAAGCTGCTTCATGGGACTCATCTCACACCCACCATGTGAATGTCGCTTCTGTAGCATCATCATCTGAGCCAGGCATCCTGAGGTCCCTTTTTTGCTTCATAACTAGCCCAAAAGAGTGAAGTTTGGGGTATAGTTCTTCTTATCCTCAAGTGAACCTTGTTCAGACAAATCTTCCCTATCTGTCATTGACTGTCCCACCTCTTGTACAGTCACATGTGCAAAGTGAAGGAAATCTTTCAGACCCACACTCCTGCAGCTCCTGCATACAGGGTCTAGGACACACAGGCCTTTGGGCAGGTGGCATTCAGATGCCATGAAGACAGGATCCATGAAGGACCCAGGAATCAGGTGCATGGCATGGCCTTGAATTAACAACCGGGGGGGTCTGTACAGACCAGGACAAGCAAGAGGTGCCATGGTGCAACTGGAAGTTGTACCAGCAAAGGACTGCTGCGGTGGATCCTATATTTGGCCCCACATTATCTCATACATTGAGGAGACAAGACAGATGGAGTAGAAAAGTCAAGAACATCCCTTCTGACTTTAAGAGATAGCCTTGGATAGTCCCCTTTCTGAATGCCGCTGTGCAGTAGCAACCACTGATGATCCCCTGATTTTACAAACACTTTTGCTCCCCAGCCCATCTTGGTCCCAGAGTTGGGCTAGATCTGCCCAGGGAGCACACAGCTGCAATTAGCAAACATAACCAGCTATGGCCAGACATGGATGTACATGTTGCTCCTCTCCACACTCCACTGTGCTAAAGCATCATGTTTTGTCCAGCAGAACCAAGGAGGGAACATCTTGGGCCACAGGTCAGAGCTGCTCTTTCTTTCTGCTGAAATCTGTAAGCAGATTTCACATCACGTTGGTGTCCATCTGAGAGATAAATATGTGGTCAGCAGGGGCTAGAGCACTTTTCCTTTCATCACTAAAGTACATGCCACAGAGAAATCAGGACATAAACCACATTGACTGCCCTGGTTTTATCCCCACTGACCACAAAGGGGTGGTAGGCATACGGGTCACCTGCAGGTTGCTGAAGGTAAATAAGGAATGTCCCACCTGTTTCTCTTTCTGCCAATGACTCATTTCTCCATGCCTTAGTTTTCTATACCACTAAAATGGGCGTTATGGTGTTGGTCTCCTTCCTCTAGTGCTTGGACATCAACTGAGGAGAAGGGTTGGTGGTGGTTCCAACTTGACAGCTATGCAGACGATTAATAAGTGAGAATAGAGCATTCAGACATGTGGCCATGGGGCCCTCCCCAGCTGCTTGGTTAATGCTTCCCAAGTTGTTGGTGTCAGCCATTTAATCCTTCAAAACCAGTCAGAGGTCCAACAGCAGAGTCATGCCTTTCTGAGAAAGTCTTGCAAGAAGCATCAAAAGCCCATGTCTACCAACCACTCTGGTCCATGTTGGCCACAATCCTCATCATTGTCAACTTCTCTGGCTTCTGCATATGGAGATGTCGTAAAACAGCAGTTTTAACCAGCTTGTTCCTTGTGCAGCTCACAGAAATGTTCCCCATCCCAACATCCTCATCCCAGCCTGCCTTGGGACCAAAGTGTAAGACAACCCCATTCCAGAAGACAACCCATCCTTCTCCAAGACATGCAGGTCACCTCCCAAGGACTTTAGGGCTTCACCACTCCAAACTCCACCTTGAAAATATTTCTCTATAGTCATACATCAACTGACATGGGGGCTGGAAATCAGGAAAGGCACATTGCCATCACTCAACTAACATGATGTAGTGCTGTATGATGGGGAGATGGTCACTGTAGTGACCCTGCTTTCAGGACTGGGGCACAATGGAGGTGAGAGGGAAGACAATGTGTCCAGCAGAGGCCACTGATATGGCCAGGGCTGGAGCACAGGACATAAGATGGGGGGCCAAGAGCTGGGTTTATTCACCAGAAGAAAACAGGCAAAGGGGAGATCATTGTGACATTTCCATATTCTTAACAAGAGAGTGTAGGGAAGACAGAGGCAGACTCATCTCAGAGGTGCACAGTGAGAGAACGAGAGGCAACAGGGACAAGTTAGAAAAAAAAATCCAAAGAAATTTTGCCAAGATGTGAGTCCCCCCTGCTTCCCTTTTGGGAAAGTCAAAGGTTTTCTTACATGTGGGACAGTCAAGAGCTTCCAAAATTTTTTTTCCCTGGCATCCTCCAAGGCTGCAGCTTCCTGATCCTGTTTTGGCCGTGGGCCCGCCCCATCCTTCCCCCCATAATCTCCAATAGACATCAGCTCTGCCTCTTCAACAGAGATGAGGTTCAGGGAGAAACACTGGCAAAAACACTTTCCCCAAAAGTTATTTTGTATTGGAAAGTATTAGGTCCATTTAGTCCCACTGAAGCTCTTCCTGGGGTGAATCTCACCAGACAGACATATGGGAAAGATGAAGGGAGGGACAGAGGGTTTCTCCACAGCATAATTCATTCCTGGAGCAGCCGTAGACGTGTGATTTGCTCTGGGCTGCCTATGCCTCATCTGCCCTGCAGGACAGAGGGGACACGGCCCATCAGTCCTTACAGGGGTTTTCCCAGTCTCCCCAGTGTCAAGGCATGAAGACTGGGAGGGAGCAGGTGATTTTGCCGAGTGCCCTGATCCCCATGTCCTCCCTGTCTGCTGCAAGCACAGGAGCTCAACCTCTCTTCACTCACTCACCAGTACCAACAGGCACAGAAGTGGCTCAGGAGAAGGACCTGGTCCCTCCACTTTGCTCTTCTGCCTCCACCCACCACCATCCCTGCTCCCACCCCACTGCAGAGGAACTGGGGTTGCTCCCACCCCACCACCATGGACTCAGATCTCTGGCTGCATCCTTGGTGTCCCCCCCCAGCCCCACCCTGCGACACCTTTTTGTGCTATCACGCTGGTAGTGAGTGGGTGCTTCTGGGCAGCCCTCTGCACTCTGTGCCAAGGGGAGGGTAATGCCCCTCTCGGCTCTCTCCTTCCTCCTCCTCCTGAGTAAAGCAGAGTCCTGTGTGGAAACAAGCTTCGCTCCTCTCTCCTTTCTTCCCCTTTTCTCTCCTCCCTTCTCCATCACGCCAGTTGTTTCATCCTTTGAGAACTCTCTGCCTCTCCCTATGGGACCCACTTTAAAAAACAAGGGGAGGGGGGGCAGGGGGGAGATGGAAAGAAAACTCCATTGTCTTGTCAAAGGGAATAAGTGAAAAGTTGCAAGTGTCTCTCTGCAGGTTTTGGCTCCTGTGTGTTCTCCTTTCAAACCCTGCCAGCCTCAGGGGCTGTCATTTCGCCTTCATCTCAATGGATCGACCCGTGGTTTCCCACCGCTCCCCCTCCCCAGCATCAATGAGCGTGGAGCTGCCAGGCTTTTCACGGCCACCGCCAGCTTGATCCTATTGACAGGTCTCTTCTCTTTGCTTCCCTTTCAAAGGGGAGCTCGGGGTCCCTTCCTTCCTCCCTTCTTTTTCCCTTCCTCCCCTCCCTCTCTTTCTTTTCCCAATTTTTCTTCTTCTCAGAGGTGTGCCGCTGAGGTGCTGCTGTGCAACGACTTGACAAGGCCACACGCGGCGGAGCCGGGGCCCAATTATAAACCCCTCTTAAAGAGCGGCCTTCGTTTAGGGAGCGAGATTGGAGCTGTCAGAATATTAACAAGCTCTTGCCGGCGGCATGGCATCCAACAGCGGTGCAGAGGGGCCGCATGCTGGCATCGAGGTGTGCAGGGTGGAGGGATGCATGCACCAGACCAGGGTGATGCCCTGGGCAAGAGTTTCCAGGGGCGGGGATGCTGGTGTGCAACCGGTGTGCCAGGCATGGTGCTGGCTAAACCAGTTTATCCCAGCCAGGCTGGATAGGTTTTTGTGTGGGGCCACCATGGAGGTGTCACCCCTCCCCTGCTTCCACCAGGCATCACCCGACCATGGGGAGGCAGCGTGGTCTTATGGTTAGAGCAGGCAAGAGCAGTTCTATTACCAACTCTGAAGGTGGCCCTGGGGCTTGTCCCCTGGGTGGAACAGGGCTTCCCAGGGTGCTGGGGAGTCACCCTCCCACCACCTTTCCTCATCCCTGCAGTGAGGTGGGGATTTTTTGGACAATCAGCAGCAAAGCGGTTATGTGGTCTCCCATGACTGGCATTCATCCAGCATTGCTGTGGGTGATTACAAGGATTAGCCCCAAAGCCAATTAAAGCCTCAAAGGGGAATGAGACAAGAATTAGGTTTGGGAAGACATGCGGGTGCCCACCTACAACACAACCATGTTGGAAAACACGTGTGGCCAAAGGAGAGCACATACATGCAACCATCTGTCAACACATGCAAATACATGCATCCAAATAGCAGGCATGTCCACAAGCACACTCAAACCAGCACATGCTTAAGTAGATAAACTGCAAACACAACTACAGCCCTGACAAGCACCTGCACACAGGTGTGTCTGTGCATCTAGACAGAGCTGGAAATCCAGAGAAGTGAGCATCATGTAGCCCCTGCTCAATGTGAGCAAACAGGCTCACACAGACACACATGCATGAACACAGCACCGCACATGTGTTCATTTGCAAACGTGCACTGAGACCTACAAAGGGTCCCAAGTCACATCTGTCACCCACTGTCCACCTACAAGGTCCCTCCTGTCCTTCTCACATTGCTAAGACACCTATGGGGTGCAAGGGTTGCGGGGATGCAGGGAAGTGTCTGCTGAGACCCACTCAAGTTATTTTACTTGAACCTTTGCCTAGGGGCCTCCACCCAGAGGTGAATCCCATCCCCTGGGAGAAGGAGGTGACTGTGGAAAAGAGGTGGTGTGGGGAGGAGATGCAGAACCCCACCAATGAATTCAGGCATCATCTAGAAGGCAGGTAGGACGATGGTACACAGGGAAAATGGCACACAGGGAGGGGCAAAAGTGTAGGTGTCTGAGTTCGTGCATGCATTGGCTGGACTACAAATTGCCCCATTGGTGGTCACAGGCCCCACGGGGCTAATAACCTCTGTAGTCTCCTTCCATACACAGGCCAAGACATCCTATGTTGTCAGATGTGAAGACACTGGTCCTTGTTATACAGCCCAGGATGCCCTCTTTGCAGCCAGACCACACTCCAAGCTTGTGATGAGCTCTCTGTCCCCTGTGACCACTGGGGCCTTTTCCATAGAGCAGCTCCCCAACCATTAATTTTGGCCACATTTTGGCCAGGGGAGATCTGGTTTCAGGGATGTAACATTTCCAGATGGCCCCCACTAGCTCTGTTCACCCGTGCCCAGCTGTCACGCTAGTCCTAGCCAAAGGCTGCATTGCAGCCTATCAACTAGCCCTGCATGCCTCTGCTTACACTGCTTGGGCAGGGAATGGAGCCCTTGAAACTTCTGCAATGTCTGTAGATGGAAAAGAAAGGCTTTATTTAAGTTGGGCTTCTCACAATAATACTCAAAAGGCTCATGGATGATGCCACAGAATTTGCTTTGAAGACCCTGCTAGGCCCTGGTAGGGTCAGAGAATGCCTAGCACACCAGCTGAGCATCTTCCTGGGCCCCATGTAGCTTACCATGGTACTCAGGCTGTGCAAGACCTGGGTCTCACTCATGGCATCCAGTAAGCCCTGACAACTAGCGAGGTCTTGCATTCCTTGCTGCGTGTTTGCTGGATCCAATGAATCCTGCCAACCACCCATGCACAAGTTGTGTGTATCGCTCTGGCATCTCTCCTGGGGTATGTACTGTATCAGACCTCTCTATTCCTACCACATGTGACCCAGTTCTGGCCAGTTTAATCCAGGAGGTACCAGCCTCCACGTGTGCTCTTGCACTCCTATCCACGCTGCATGTGGTGATGCCCATTCCATGTCAGCAGAGTTCCCTGTCCATAGAACTACCCACTTTTGCCACACGTGGTGTATGCCAAGCCTGTCAAACCTCTCCCCATGGCACATTTAGGGTCCCTATGGGATCCAGTGCCTGCAGTGCCCTGGGATGCAGAGCTGCCTTGCAGGGTCCTGGTAGCTGGTGACCCCTGTCTGGGCAGATGCCATTATTCCACCTCCTTGCATTGCAGCTTTCCCTCCTGCTACCTCTCAGCACACACAAGACCTCCTGGGGTCCCTTCCAACCTGAGTTATCCCATGATCCATGTTTTCCTTCCCTGCCTTGGGGCTTAACAAAGTCTCTCAAAGCAGATGCCGAAAAACCTGCATGCAACTCCTTCCCAAGTCATTTGGGGCAGGAAATGGGGAAAGGATGAGGACAGGGAGACGTAACACTTGGATGCAGCCCCGTGCACAACTGTGCTGGTAGAACAGGTGCCCTTGGAAGTAGAGACCTCTCGCTTTGTTAGAGGACAGGTGCCAGGAATCAGGTGCCAGGAGGTAAGAGGGTATCAACCACGGTGGCCTTTGGCTTGTCTCCAAGTTTGGGGTCAGTTTCACAGAAAGGAGCCTCCACCTCTGAGTTTCATTATGCTCCTGGGCATCCCAACCCAGGCAGTATCTTTCCCTCTGTGATCTTGTTGCACTCCCAATCCCTTCATTTAAGACCTAGCAGGGTCCCCTAGACCTCTGTCTCCTCAACCTTAACCCTCCCTATCTCCCCTTCCAGCCATCCTCCCCCTCACCTCCTCCTCCATCTGCAGGGTATCTCTGTAGAAAGAGAAAAGGACCAAAACCCACCAAAACCGTCATAAGACTAGCAATGGACAGAGCTACAACCCACCCAAGAACCCCTAACAGCCACAGTGGAAAAACTTTCAATACCATCAATAATAACAAACGTCTAAAATGAATGTGAAATTCTCCTCAGCAACAAGGAGAGCTAGAATCCAATGGGAAGAATCAAGGAAGTTCACAGAGCACCAAGGCCCCAAGGACTGGAAGTTCGTAAGACTAAGTGCACTGCAGCAGAATTTAATAGCCAGGCATATATAGACTGGCAAGGTATGGTGAGACAGATAATAATTTTATCATACCTTCAGCAGAGAAAACAGGTGGATTTTCACATGAGTGCTTCTTCAGATCTGCGAGAGAGGAAGAAACTGTCAGCTAGGTAAAAAATTGCACTGAGCGCAGTGGATTTATGTTGATCAGCTGGAGATTCTGAGAGGAAAAGACAGACCAGAGGGGATGTTAGTTAAGACAGAGGGAGGAAAGAGGTGCACATGAAGCCCATGGATCACTATGGAGTTAGCACCTGAGGAGGTGCAGGAAAACTGTAGCACAGCATTAAACCCCTGTTGTTCATCAATCCATAGTGCCTGGTACAGAGCAGCTCCTAATCCTGAGTTCCTCTTTCACAAAAGTGTTTAACAGGTCTGCCTCAAGGGTCAGGATCGAGACATCAGAGGCTGTTGGGAAGTGTTTCCCAGCTGGGAACTTATCAGGCACCAGCGCTTTGGTCCATGGTGATCATCTGCTCTCACTGGCTTTGTTTCCATGAAAGCATCCAATGCATTTTAGGGGCAGTCTGTTGCATCCTTGGATGGGCACAGCCCCTGGGTCGGAAGCTTCTGGAGGATGGAAGGTTTATTACTTCTCTACCTTTTCACAGGATATAGAAAATCATTCTGCAGCATGGGAATGGGAGGCTTCTCCAGGGACATGTGCTCCTACACGAGTCCTTACTCAGCTTGTAGCAGCCTCTGCAAGAGCTGTTGGGGACACACATCATCCCTTGTAATGCAGTAGCTTCCACAGTAGAGTAGAGTGGAGTAGAGTAGAGTAGAGTAGATTTGAGTAGAATAATATTGTCCCAAGAGCAAGCGGGAAAGGCCTAAGAAGTTCAAAAAGACAAACTTTTAATGTCTTTATTAATTCTCCTATTAATATGAGATAATAGCTAATAGTATTAGCCAAAAAAAAAAAAAAAATTATACTGAAGGGATGTTGTCTCCTGCATTATAAACCAGTAAGAGCAGCCTCTCCAGAAGCTATTTCTCCTACCCCACCATTTCGTCCCCGTTAAACTC
Organism: Alca torda; assembly: GCA_008658365.1. Classification (NCBI taxonomy): domain Eukaryota; kingdom Metazoa; phylum Chordata; class Aves; order Charadriiformes; family Alcidae; genus Alca; species Alca torda. The sequence goes on from CM018077.1 coordinate 163,321,064, forward strand.
AGCCAGGCTCTTCCACAAGCACATCTGAATTCTCCACTGGGAGCACTCAGATTCTCTCCCTGACTCAAAGGATCCGCTCCACCTCCTCTGAAGGATTTGCAGAGAAAAAATCAGGGATGAGCGTCTACCACACAGCCATGTTTCCCACCCCAAAAGTCCCCCTGAGCTGCTCAGGAGCCTGCAGCATCCTCTGTCACTGCAATGATGTGGTGCGTGGCTCCAGGTGATGAACACCTCTGAGGATGCGCTGTGTGGGGCACAAGCACCGAGCAAGCCCCAAAATCCATGAGGCAGCTCCTTCCCCACACTGCCAGCACATTTAGAGCTCTGCACAGAGGCTGAAAGCCAGCCTCCAGCTGGGCTAATGGCATTCAGCAATTGCCTGCCAACATGAGAGACTGTAAGGAAGCAGGAAAAGGCACTTATCTACACGTCAGAGATGGATTCACCCCACCAGTTCCTGCAGGGATACCAGTCCTCTCCATACATGCTGGGAAACAAGCTTTCCCCCTAACTGACTGCAAACTCCTTGGTGCATGTAGGCGTTACACGAGTCACTGCTGTGGGAAAGCAAAGCTGGTGTGTATCTGTTGCCCAAGGCTGGTCTCAGGGCAGGGAAGGAGGTTGTAAACCAACAGGTGATTTGAGGTCTCGGTGTCAGTCAGTTGTACAAAGGTCTTCATCGGGCACCCCTGGGTAGCATCTTCCCTGGATATCTCAGGGTGACAACGTCTCACCCCGAATTACACAGCAACTGCACGCTCAGAGACTTGTCCGTTGCAGCAGAGAATGAGAAAAGTCTGACTCCCAGGAAGGTTGGAGAAGAAAGGGGAGATCGGACCCAAGCAAAAGCAATCACAATATCCATGGGGAACCAACAGTAGGAACTGGCTGATAATGGAAGGGGGAGCAAGTTCCCCAGAATACCCACACAGAGGGTTGTGCACAGCTCTTAGGGCCAGATAGTCCTTTGCAGGCTTTTTAATCCAATTTGGACCATGCTGCAGCTGTCATCAGTTCCCAACTTCTGAGCCTCGTGAAGGTGGCCGGTGGCTGGGGCAGGTACGGTGCTTGCCAGACCTTCTAACACTGCTCGGGGCCGCGGGACACTGAAACATTAAGGGACCAAAATGTGATGCCGTGATGTGTTACACACTCAGCGTTGTTGCCCGGGAGCTCTGGGGACTGTTGATGCAGCATGAGAGCGGATTTCACTCCCCCCCCTAACCAAGTCCAGCAAGTTTGGGTCAGTAATACTCCCCCTCAGAAAAGGACCAAGTCAGGAGAGCAGAGGGAGTCCAGCCCATCTCCTCACTCCTTTTCTGGAGGTAAATCAGTAAGACTATCAAATCCGAGTGCCCTCCATTTGATAACTAGTCACAGACATATTTGTAATGAGCCAAGGCTTCTGTCGGCTTGTTTTGGAAGCTGGTGGCCATCGGTGATGGGATCGCTCGGGATGGGGCAGGCAGGGTGAGGGGATGCACCACGCACAGCTTAAAGGCAGCATCTCTCCCCTGCCCATCCACACGCTCCAGAGAAGAAGGGAGGGGGAGAGAGACCTGCAGCCCCAACCCCGCCAGCTCAGCACTTTTGTGCTTTTCTTGTCAGGGGAAAAAAGAAAAAAAAAAAAAAAAAAGAATAAAAAGCCCCTTTTTGTTGTTTCCTTTTTTTGTTTGCTAATTTATTGTTTTGTCCTGAGCTCGTGCTTCTTGAAATCCCTTGTTCTTGATGCTCATTAAAATATTTTCGGCGCACGCGGGCTCAGTTAGTTGCTGCTACGCGCTTTTTGTGTTTATTTTTCCCTCCTCCCCAGACCCCCCCGCTACACAACCCCGCGGTCAAAACGTCCCTGTGTTTTCCATGCGCTTATTACCCAGAGAATCAAGGCTCCTTAGCAATTTTCGAGTCACTCCAAAGCAATCAATTATGCATCAAATGACTTTTTGATTCTTTACCTTGTGAGAGGAGAGATGGAAGACGAGGCTGTCTTTTTATTCTTTTTCCCCTCCTCTATATTATTATTATTTTTATTATTATTCCCCTCTCTCTCTTCTTCTCCCTCTCTCCCTTTCTGTGCTTGAACGGGTCTGCCTGCTGGCATCGGGATTATGACATGATCAAATGGCTTGCTTTTAATTGGCAACAGCTCCAAGATGGAAAGAAGACAGAAAGATTAAAAAGGAAAGGCCATGGGAGCTGGAGCCCTTGTGTACGGCTCTAGCAGCTAATTGTGGTGTCAGGTGAGGTGGGAGGACAGGGCTGAGCCGAAGGGGACCCAGGCACTTTGGTGTAAGGGTGATTGGGCAGCTGGATGGGGACAGCCAGATGAGGACAGCCATAAGGACGATGGAAAAGGAGAGGGGTCACTCATGATGCTGCAGCCAAGGAGGGTCTACGTGCAGAGTGCTCTTCTCCCCATCCTGAGCTGGCCCAGCTTCACCTGCACCCATGAGTTCAGAGAGACCAAGTGACTTGGGGACAACGTGCCAGCAGCAGCAATGCCAGGACACCTCCTCCAAAGTCAGCTGTGAGGATCTCAGACATGGGAACAAGTTGCCCAGAGAGGCTGTGGAGTCTCCATCCTCAAAGGTACACAGTCCCCATCATTTACCTCCCCCAAGACTCACCCCCGGAGTCAAGCGTGTTCTCCAACCAACATCCCCCAAAACTTCAACACTTGGGTGTCAGCAAAGCCTTTTTATTTAACCCTCAAAACGGACTCCCTGTCCAGCAAAGGTCTACCAAGGGAATCTCCTCTGTCTCCAGGAAACAAGAGATGTTCTGGAAGGTGCAGAGGTCAAAGCCAGTGGGATTTTCCTGGGCATAAGCTCTTCTTCCCCTCTCTCAGTTTAAAAGCTGCTGTGCCTCAGTGACAAGGACATCCGAGTACTCACTTTCAGGTGGGGCTGCAGTGCAAGAGTCACAGAAGGGAAGAGGCAGAAATGGGATCTAACACATCTCAAAGGGTTTCTCCAGCAAGATGCACAGTCCTGGACTGTTAGATGTCCCAGGCAAGATTTATCCATGTCCTGCTCTGAAAGCTCCTCACATCACAGCCACCAGCAGCACCATCAGCAGGTGACAGTATTTTACCTGCAGACCCTGAGATTGCAGAAGACCATGTGAGTGTCCTTTATGAGTGGGCATCAGGAGCCACATCTTTGACCCCTTTTCTTTTGCAGTTGTATCCCTGGATCTGTTTGTCATAATTTGTGGCCCCGACTTATGCCATGCTGAGTGCAGGGCTCTCCCCTCCTCTGAGTGGGAGACTCCCACAACTGGGTTAAAACAGATGCGAAAGACAATATACAGTTTAGAGTGGCTAAAGCAACTGTCCATCTTCTCTCCATCCTTCCAGCTCCAGCCTTACACCTTCTGGGTCCAGTTCACACGATAGAGGTGATCATACTGGGATTATGTATTCGCTGTATTCGCTGTTTATACTCATAATAATAATAAAAAACCCAACAAAATAAAAAACAACCATAAAAACAAAACAAAAGCCCCTAAAACAAACAGAAAAGCAGGTTGTGTTAACTTATGTTTTACCTCTAGACTTTCCCACCACAACCCAAAAGGTTTTGAAATGCGATGTGCGCTGAACTCGGGGTTTTCCTCAAGTAAATAAATGTGATTTAAAAATACCCTCCTCCTCTCCTCTTGAAGATGAGGCTTACAGAAGGGACAAGCATCCCCTAGCAGTGGAGCTCTCGCCTCTTCAGAAGTGCTAGCTGTACAGGACATGAAACTGCAGCTTCTTACCAGCCCTTAAATGACCTGATGGGTATGACAAGTGCTGTACCCTGCCCCCATGGCCCCAAACATCCCTGAGGGAATCCCCCACAATGAGACACAAGAGGCCATTCAGCTTCCATTGTCCATCTCTTTCTGTGGCTCCTCAATCAAGATGCTAACAAGCCAGCACAGGTGATGCCTCAGGCTGTGGATGTCCTTTGTAGGACACAATAAGCATCTGACTTAGATATGCTGCCTCCATCAGCAGCATCCCTTTCAGTAAAGAAAACCAACTGCACCCTAAACTGCATTTGCAAGAGCTCAGCCAGCAGGGCAAGAGAAGTCATTAGTCGCCACAATGTGGCACTTAGGAGGACACATCCGAAGTACTGTGCTCAGTTTCAGGGCCATGGTACAAGAAACACAAAGTCCAATGGGGGACACCCAGGTGGGTTGGGGAGTGGAGCTCATGAAGTATAGGGAGTGGTTGAATGAGCTTGAATTGTTCAGCTGGAAAGAGGGAGGTGAAAGGAGAACCTAGTTGCAGTCTTCACTACCCAACAGAAGTTCATAAAGAACTTAAAGTCAAACTCTTCTCAGAGGTACCCAGAAAAAAGACAAAGTGGAGACAATCACAGGCTGCAGTAAGGGAAAATTTTCACCCTGGGGGTGGTCAGACCCTGGAAGAGGGGCCCTGGGGCTGTGAAATTTCCATCCCCAAGATCCTGAGTAGCCTGATCTAACTTTGAGGTTGGCCCTGCTTTGAGCAAGGGGTGGAACTAGAGATGCCAGCACTCCCTTTTAACCTAAATTATTCCATGACTCTCTGATTTACCACTGGCTGGGCAGATCCCACGCAGGCTGTAGTCAACTTACAGCACAAGGTCTTTGTTGGGAAGCAAACAGCAAGGGGAGAAAACACTCCTACAGTCCCTCATTCAGAGGTAGTTCTGACTGCTCGAAGATGGGGGGCACCATGGAGCTGGATTGTCCCTAGTCCTCAGCCATTTTGGCAAAGCACAGTACTCACGACAGCCAACCTGCATCCCCTGCACCACATCAGTAACTCCAGGATGACGCAGGGCTCAGGACAGAGCCAACAGAGCATCCTTTGGCAGCCATAAATAGAAAGGAAGAAGCAGGCTGAAGGGGTCACAAGCTACAGCTACTGTTAGTGTGACATCTACAACACCCAGATGCTCTCACTCAGGGTCTACAGGATTTGAAGAAGCAAACCAAAGGGGTTAGCTCACTGGTGAAATCTGTGGGTGATCAGGGTGGGCTAGGTAAGGTGGAGACATAAGGTGAAGAGAGCAATAGCAAAATCCAGCATGCAAATCAGAAGATTCTTTACAAGGGTCCAACACCAAGGGCCACGCTGTGGACATGTTAAGGAGAACATGTCCATGGTTTTTTGATAGTATCAGACAAGAGCATTTCAACATCCCATGAGATCTGCAGTAGTCTCTGGCTGAGTGAATGCTGATCAAACATATCACACGCAGCCATTTCTTCCTGGGTGAAGATGCAAGCAGATTTTGGCTGAAATCAGTCAGCATGGAAAAGATCTGAGCACAGATCCCTTGGCTGAGTGAATGAACCTGGCTCATCAGGGGAAAGCACAAAATCAGTGAGACACTTGAGAACAGAGGAAAACAATGAGTGTCAATAGCGGGGTCCACACGCAGAGATGAATCCCCCAACTGTAGGTGTCTATGGTGCAGACACCTCAATTCATACGCAGTCTACAGACTCTCCATGTGGTCGACAGAGTTAGAAGCATTTTTAGGGAATGATTCAGCTCACCCAAAGGATATGTCTTAAACAGGTCAGACAAATCACTACCTGCAGGAATCTCGTCTCCAGTGATGATGGATTTCAGGTATCTAGCTCAGGTGGAGGTATCTACATGCTGAATGCTGGGAATCATAGAATGGCTAGAGCTGGAAGGGACCATCTAATTCTAACCCCCCTGCCATGGGCAGGGACACCTTCTACTAGACCAGGTTACTCAAAGCCCCATCCAGCCTGGCCTTGAACACCTCCAGGGATGGGGCAGCCACAGCTTCTCTGGGCAACCTGGGCCAGTGTCTCACCACCCTCACAGTCAAGAATTTCTTCCTAATATCTAATCTAAATCTACCGTTGCAGACAACCATCTTGTCTATCTCTGTTTGTCTATGATTTAGGGACTATAACTGAACAGATCACATTTAACTCCGTTTAGTCACCGGAGAATTAGGTAACACAGCCAATAGTCTGGGGTACAACTCTTCTCATCCTCAAACAGACACCTACCTTTGCTGAATGCAAAGGTACCCTAAACTCCACTCACTGCATTGATCAGCTCTCCATCAGCTATACAGGGATGTAGACCTCCTACTTCATCTGTCCCATAGAGAGGTAAAGTCAAGTAGAATGAATCCCACTCAAGAGACTCAGCTGCCCTGCAAGGGTATCAAACATACCCTGCAGAGCTGACTGGCAGTGGGACTCCACCAAGATGCATGTAAGGGTGCCATCACATGCAGATAGCCAGATGTCTGTCTGAAATATAGGGTACAAGAGAAGGGATCTAACTCCTGTGGCCAGTGGTTGGCACCTGGGAAGGGACACAAATTTCACTCATTGGCAGTGAATGCGAATTCCTTGAAGAGAAGTCAGAGTTGAGCTATTCAGCAGGGTAGCGGTGTCCCATCCAAGACATCTGGTGAAGCTGCAGTTCCCTTTCAACCACAGAGCAGGCTCCAGAGAGGTTTGAGGTTGTGTTTGAGGTTGTGTTTGAGGTTGTATAAGAGCCTTTTCATTCAAGGATGTGGAAAAAGCAGGATCTCATCCATCACCCTCCATGCACAGAGCAGTCATAAAGCATTTAACTTAGGGTCCAATCACTTTTGTTCATTCGAAATGGGTGGACGAAACACAGGGATGCTAAAAATAACCATTCGCATGTACAGCAAGACTCGGGGCGGGGGGGGGGGGGGGGTGTTGCAGGCTGTACGGATTTCTTCAGTGGGAATATCACAGTGGAAACAAAAGTTACTTGAAACTGGTATTCAGGAAGAAAAAAATGAATTAGTGATTCCTGCAAGTTCCCAGGAATTCCTTGGGCCATTGGGGTGAATGGCTGAGCCATGCAGAGAGCAGCTGTCCAAACACACATGGTGTGAGACTTTAACTAAGCATGAACAAGAAATAAGGGCTATGGGGAAAAGTACGGTGAAAGCACATACTGCTGCCATCCATATGTCTCTAACTCCCTCTCCAGACCTCAGAGCATGAGCAGTGGTTAGTGTGCCGGGAAAAGGAGAGGATAGGTTGTCACTGCTGTGCAGCCATGGAGAATCAAGATATAACACTGGAGAAGTCAAGCTCCTGCTACACAGAGTCCAGCGAAGGTGTGCAGGGGAAATTCATTGTTTACCAAACTGCAAAATTTACCACCTCGGGCTGAGAAGTAAGAACTCTCCTGGGACCAATATTCCTTTTAGTCCGACAAATGCACTTGGAGCTTTCCAGTGCTGCCTGAATGAGCATTTGACAAGTCCCAGGTAGATCACATCTCATCTTTAAAGCTCTGGTTCTGACCACCATGGGGAAGGTAAAATAAAAGTTTGAATAAATTGCAGGACTGGGGGATAAATTAAAACCTTTTAGATGAAATCTCTGAAAAACTGAAGTCAGAAAATTAGCATGAAGCAATGGATGCTCTCAGAGGACCTGCTCCAAACACTGGTGGACAAGAGAAGAAACAGATGGACAGACTATGAAATTTTTGACACCCACTACAGACTATGAAATTTTTGACACCCCACCCCCCCCCAACAATCCCAAACAAAAGCTCCATTTGGAGAAAGCCACCAGAATATTTGGGAAATCTGTTGCTTGCTGGTCAATATTTCATCTTCACATTGACCCATGTTCAAACAGTCAGTGACATTAACCTGCTGATATTTCATCTAAAGAGGAGGGGAAAACTGTAGTCATGTCAGGGGAATGTGAAAGCATTATCTGCAGATTGCAAAGGCAGGAGTTGTTACTACATGGGGATGTTAGATGTGCTTGCTTTACATGGGTTCTTGTGAGGCACTTGGGAGGGTTGGACTCATCGTGTGCCACAATTCTTGTGCGTGAAGGCTACACTAAAGCTAATCCACACAGAGTGTTGGGGTGGCTGTTTTCAAAGCTCTCCCATGGGTTTATCTGTTATGCAGATACCCAATTAGCTCCTTGACAGTCGCTTTCTAGTGGCAATTTAAAGTTATGGACTTAGGCTGATTTTGCAAGTGGCAAACTCAGAAAGCGTGTTACTTTCCTTCTCAGGCACCAAGGCATCTGAGATAGATGGAAACTTTCTAGGATGCCCTTACAGAAAGAAAGAAGCAGATTCTTGCTGACTGCCTGCAGCTTTTCTACGTTGCACCAGGACTAGCTAGAAATGGAACTGTGAGATGCAGTGTGATCACAGAGCATGAGGAAAACAAAGTCCTCCAGCCATGGTCTAGGTTCTGGACAGCTACAGAAGAATATTATTTACGATGAGGTAGACAACAAAGATCATCTAGCAGCTTATTAGCTAACTGACCACGGAACGCAGACAGCCAGATCCCACTTGTGCTGGGTCTGCCCAAACTCAGTTCATCCCTGAAAAAGCCTGTGATCAAACAGTCCAGAAAGGAAAAGGTAGGACCCTTGCGCAGAGCCAAGGAGATCTGCATTATTCTTCATCTGCTCTAGACCTCTGGAGACCATACCTAGCATCTCAGCCACAGGACCATCCCTTCTCCCCCTCACAGGTAGCAAAGTGCTTGGCTAACAACATTCCAGCCCTTGCCAACCTGTGCAAGCGAGAGAGGCAAACTGTCACCCAGCCCTATCATCCTGATGGACAGGAGATTATATCCCACGCTGGACCCAGGAACCACCAATTCCAGCAGCTTATTCCAAAACAAAGTGTGCATTGAGGGGTTAGGTTTCAGTTTTTCCGGCTGTGAGAAGAAGAGGCTGCCAAACAAAATAACACTGACAGCTGCTCCGGGAGTCATGTGCTGCTCGGTGACCTCAGCTCCTTTGCAGAGTGGCCTCCAAGCAGACATTGGCCAGCAGTGCCACCGAGCACCAGGGCAACCATTAGTGGCAGCCAGGCCCACGTTTGGAGAGGCAGAGCATGCAGCCTACCAGCTGCGAAACACATCACCTCCCTCCAGCACTATCCTTTCCCCCTTCTGTCCTCTCCATGATGCTCTCCCAAGAGTTAGCTCTTGTCGGGGCCATTGTGTCATAGCGATTGTCACTAAACTAAAGGCTCTTGGAAGTGCAAACTGTTCAGAAGGCAGGGTGCAGAAAAGGGCTCTGCAATATTTGGATCATAGACAGGAGCAGTCACCTTAAAGGGAATTTTCCTGATGTTGCGCACAGACAAAGAGGAAACTCAACACACTTTGCAAATCCTTCTCTTATCCCCTCCTTCGCATGCTGAGCTATTGAGAGGCATTGAAATACCAGCCATGAAATGCTCTCATGTGCCTTGTTCCCGTCTCAAAATGAGATAATGACAGACTAATTGCACAGAGATTGCCGTCACAGGGGACAATTAAAGGGTGCCATATCGGGGACTGCTTAGGAACCCCACTGAGCCTTACCAGTTTGTGGCTCAAGCCATCAGATGGCAATGGTTTTAGCCACAATGGATTGATTCTCATCTACCAAAGCTCTGACACTGTACTGATCATGTGCTTCAGCTGTCCAGCCCAGAGCCACATTATGACAAGAGAAGATATTCTCACTATTCCCATTGGATCTGCTGAGCATCCATGTCTTTTATTTCCAGCAACTCAATCCACTTGTCCACACAGGTGCCTTTGGAGATACCTTAAGGTAATCTGGTTGACCTTCAGTTGCCAGTCTGAAAGGTCTCAAGTGTCCCACGGATGTCCGTAGGATATCCTAATCCCATGCAAAGAACTTGCATGCTATTGGATACCTCAGACAACAGTAGGCACCATCTTTACCCAGCTGGATGAAGCCCCTGAGAAATGGACAATTCCAGAGGAGGTTATCATAATTGACATTTGAAGACTACTGTGATTCTCCAGCTGATTGAAGACCATGGCCATTCAATGCTTTAGTGTTGTTCCATGCCTTCCTTTCTTCTCATGCTTTCTGTGATGCAAGTTTCCAGTCACTCCTTGCTGCACTTCTAAGCATTGTTTTAACCTACAAAATGTAATGATTTAGGCAATAGCTACAATGAGTTAGAGAAACAATCTCCAGATCCTTGTGTGCTTGCTCCCCAGTTGAGGCACCCAAGTTAAAGGTCTCCAGCTTGAGACTGATTTAATTTGGAGATGGGGAGTTCTCACTGGAGGTCTTTGATTCAAGCTTTTCCCATAATTGTTGATCCAAGACAGCTGATGTTTCATGATTATTGTAGCTGTGGTCTTTAAGAAGTTAGAAGCTTCACAGATGTAGTTATCAGGAGAGACCATGGTGATATCAGTTATGTTCCTTATACTCCAGCTTCCATAAACTTCTCAGTATAAATTTCCCAAAAGAGACAGGTGTAATTGCAGCACAGACCCTTGTAGCCTATGACTCTGAATCATACTTTCCTTGAGTTTTTCTTGCAACAACAGGTGATGTGAGGAAAGTCCTTCCAGTTTTGCATGGTGGGGAGAGTAGCCCATGGACTAATGATGTTGTCTGAGCCACCTTCCCTTTCCTCCCAGATTTCTGACTTTCTTGAATACCTACTTTCCAGCATACACAGCAATTCACCCTCCCCAGCACCAAATTAATCAAGGCCAGGAAATTAGCAGGAGCTTCACTACCAAAGGTTCAGGCAAGAGACTTTGCAGAAGCAGTCACAGCTTTGCGAAAGGGCAGGACACGTGCCCAGAGGTGGTCATTTGGAAGCTCAACTCTTGCAATAGCACATACAATTGTAGCACTTGGATGCCCAAACTTCCTGAGTAAAGTCCTTGGGTCATTCCTTATTCCACACATCTAGAGGAGATGGAGAGGTGGCCCTCTGCTTGGGTCAACCTTAACCCTTGGAAGCCTGGGTAGGGCTAGCTTGCCTGGTTTGCTGGCCAGAAATGCACCCCTCTCCCGCCACCTCCTTCCCATTCGCCTTCTTGTTCTTTGCAAAGTGGAGAAGTGAACAGATGTTTGTCTGCTTTCCCACCTAGCTCCCCCACACCCCCCCGCTGGAGTGAACTCACCTCCCCAGTGTGGGAAAGCCCCGGAGCAACCTCCTTTGCAACTCTGCAGACTCCGTGTCACTTCACCTGTCACACAAGCTGGTGACAAGGTAAGCAACAGCACGTAACCCGCCAACCACCACCACGAGCCAACGGGGGAGAGGAAGAGGGGGTGGCGGGGGTAAGCAGATGTACCATGAGTTGCTCCCCGAAAGCATTTTTTTTGCATCGGGAGGTGTGAAATGAAGTCTGCACCTCCCTCCCTCCCTCTCCCGGCATAGGTACCATAGCAGCTGCCAATGGCTACAGGCCTACCATATCAGCCTTGCTATTTCTGTGAGATGTCAAACATGCAGTGCTAAGCAATCATCTCTCCTGCCATCTGCCAAGGTGAACATGGCGTGTGGATGTTAGATCAAATAACTTGACAGACTCTCATCCCCCTCCTTTTTTTCTTTTTCTTTCTTTTTGAAGATAGAGAGGGGAGGGAGGAAACAATACCACATTAGTTCAGAGACTTCATTCATCACTACTGCTCTATGGCTATCAGAGCAGGAAGTTCATTTAAAACTGGATTCTCTTCCATTCCCAACTAGGATGGAAATGGGACAAGGCAGTGACTTTTGCCCTTAATCCCTTCTGTGGGATTAAGATGACTCTGTTGGCCCTGGAAATACTGCTAGTCCTAGTGGGCATCTGTTGTTGGCCACCATCGAGTCCCTGCTGAAAACATATGTCCATTCTTGCCCGGATAAAGGACTTTCAAAAGACATGGACAATGATAAAAGTCTTAGGCCTGAGAGCTGCCCTCTCCAGGAAGATAAGGTGATAAGCCCAAAACCTAATAGTTGTCCTACATTGCCATGGTCTGAGTTTCCCAGTTCCTACCCTCTGGACTGCCCACTGCATGGATCTATGGTGCTGGACAAGCTCAGCAGCAGTGAATGAGCCACTCTTCCCTCATTAAAAAGCAAAGTCTGGAGTGATGAGCAGGAAGGGCTTACATGGCTGCACTATGACATGTCCTTCATTAAAACATGTTGTGGAGAAATGTCTTCTTGTCGTCTCCTTCACAGTCCCTCACTGAAGACACACTAGAGATGGGAGGACTTGGGAGAAGTTTTTCTTTGTTTTTCTTGAAGGTTCCTTGCAAGATTTGGGGCATCTCCAGATCTCCTGTGACATTTATCCAACAGATACTTAAGTAAAAAATGTTATGATTTCGGAAATCCCAATAGATAGTTTACCATGAGAAGCCCACCATGTTCAGCTGTAAAAGCTTTTAGCTTCACCCTTACCTTGATGTCTAGGTCTTTAAGGGCTCCATATTGTTCTTGCTCAGTGAGACTCTATCACGTTTTCAGGTTGAAATGGCTATAAAAGTTGGGAGAATGGGAAGGAAGATGAGTAACAGCTGCCAGAGGAACTAGTTACATCTTCAACTCAAGTGAGGAGTCTCTGCCAGTGGCTGGGATGGTGACCTATTACTTTCCTCTTGACTTCTTACCATATCTCACACCTCCATAAGACACAAGGTCTCCTGAAGGAGAAACTAATTCCTAGAAGAGCTGCTCACGTGGCTAATTCTGAAGAAGGGAAATCCTCCAGCCTGGCTTTACCTACAGACCCGACTGATGGGATTGCAACATGCCACTCCTTTCTCCATAGTCTACATGAAATTATGTTTAGTTGCAGCCCTTGAAGTGTTAACTATCAGTTCCCAGCCTCCCATCTCTTTTACCTTTTGTCTTCCTTGCCCTCTCCACCTTCTCCAAACACACCTTACAATTTCCTCGTTCTACTGGTATATTCCTGAGATAAAATAAAGTCCTCCTCACTCTTTGCTGGAACTCCTTGGTTTGGGCATGTCTGTCCATGGCATCCAGAATTTATAGTCCAGTTTCCTATTTCTCTCACACTTCATTATACATCTACTATGTTCTACCCACAGTCTTCTCCAAAGCCTGCTCAAACACTACCTTTGAATCCTTCCAAAAAACCAGCACACCAAAACCAAAGTTAATTCCAATAAGGAAGTGGAGCAACTCTCAATAATCTGGGAAAAGTAGAGTGTTTTGTCAGAGCATTTAGTATGATACAGATATGACCAGAATGATAACAATTCTAAATTCAATGTATTTCATAGGTGCTGGACTGAAATTGTTGGCTGAGTTAGTGGGGTTGTTCAGCCTGGAGAAGAGAAGGCTCTAGGGAGACCTTGTAGCCCCTTCCAGTACCTAAAGTGGGCCTACAGGAAGGATGGGGAGGGACTCTGGATCAGGGAGTGTTATGATAGGACATGGGGTAATGGTTTCAAACTGAAGAAGGGTAGATTTAGATTGGATATTAGGAAGAAATTCTTTATTATGAGGGTGGTGAGGCACCGGAACAGGTTGCCCAGGGAAGATGTCAATGCCTCATCCCTGGAAGTGTTCAAGGCCAGGCTGGATAAGACTTTGAGCAGCCTGGTCTAGTGGGAGGTGTCCCTGCCCAGGGCAGGGGTTGGAACTAGATGATCTTTAAGGTCCTTTCCAACTAAACCATTCTGTGATTCTGTGATTAACATAAGAGAAAATTAGCAAATCCTGGGGCTAAAGAATGGCTAGAGGGTCAGCATGCTGGTGTCTATGCTCTGTTGGCCAACACAATGAAATCGCTTGTCTACCAATTTTTTTTAATGCCATAACCATGGAATTACTACAGTTTCTACAGTCTCACTGGAAAACCTTCAAGTCCAGAACCGCTTTAGGTGCAGTGATCAAATACTAATCTCAATTAGTGCTAACTATGCTTCAAACTTGAACCAGAAACACCAGCCTACCACCACTGACGCACATCCTTTCCAGATCAGCCTGGCCTGGAGTTCAGCAATATTGAGAGACCATAGGTTTCTTTCTGCTTCCCCAGCATTCAGCCTTGAGTTCATCAGTGGTATCTAGGCCTCTTGTTTGCCCTGATGAGGGATTTGCAGATGTTTTTACAAAAACTTTCCTGAATTGGGAAAAGCAGACGTTGTCTTAGAAGGGAAGGACACTAGTGGAAGTTCATAGGGAAACTTCTTCCTTTTATGGCTTTGCCTTCTGTTGTGAGACCTGCTGCCAGCCTGTATGAGTCACAATCCCAGTGAACACTATGAATTTTGGAGGACACAATAGTCAAAGTTGGCATTGTCTAGAAAACGTGCAACTTCCCATGGCCGATGATGAAACACAGCCATCCACACCTGAGCTTTATTTGGTGCAGTAGCAAAAAGTGGCACTTAAGGTTCATTTCAAAGGAAACTCACAAATGTATCTCGCCATAAAAAAAAAAAAAAGATATTAAAGTCAATTAAGTGCATTTGGGATTTATCATTCACATCAGTTATAAGATCACTCGCTCCTATGCAGAATCCAAGTGAGAGGAGAAATAAAACTTGTCATGTTCAACCAGTGGGTAAGGATGAGGAAGAAATATAAAAAATTAAAATAGTCTCCAAAGGCTGAACACTTATATAATAAATAAATAACACTTCCCATATATTTTTATGAATATATGCATATACATAGTTCCTATATATGTGTATATGTTTACATAGAACAACAGGAAGATTCACTTTCTTGATGGGGTAGTTAACCATCAGAACCTCTTTCCTAAAGAAGTGAAAGAGCAGGTCACCTGTATGTCTTCAAAACATACCTGAAAGCTTTCTGAAAGGTGCGTACTACTTCGAACTGTCTCTGGATGTTGGGTTGTCAACCAAGCAATCTCGTCAGATTGCTTGATGGGCCCATTTTGCCCTGAATAGCTCTGGGCCAAGTTCTTCTCAGATGACAGTTGTGATCAAGCAACCACATTACATCAGCTGCTGAACCAGTTAGAGGATTGGAATCCCTTTATGATGGGATAATTCACTACACCCAAGCAGGCACTGACTCATGGTTTCCTAATATGCACCCGAAACTTTGCAACCCCATCTGATGGTCAGGTTACTCCATATGTACCTGCCTCAGTGGTTCTTGTACCTTCTGCTGTTACATGAGACCAGAAGCAAAGGAAAAGGCCAGACAACCCCTGCTTGGAGAAGAGAGGCAATACAAGTATTTCTAGGCTGTAACAATTTAAAAGGAAGTTTCTAAGGGATGGAAGAAAAGTGTCTCAAAAGACAAATCATTCTTGATAAAGATGATGCTGAGTAGAAATCTCCCCAGCTGTTCAGTCACCACCGTGACCAACCGAGCAGGGAGCTTCGGAGCAGAAACCTTAGCATGCCCTGCTTGGAGAACAGGGATCAACTGAAATGTCACCAGCCATGTGGTTTTTCAGGGATTTAGTTCAAAGTTAATCCTATGCAACTTTGAAAGACCTGCAATTCACTTACCTAGCATTGTGGGTATTTAACATCGAAGCACCACCTGCTCACGGAAAATCCTGGAGCAGTTTCTAAAATGGGATTTCATTCCCTTGTCAGCCAGTCTGATAAGCACGTATGCTGTATGAACAGGGATCTGACTCAGTGTCTCTGCCCCAAAACACAGCAATATATTTCTTTGTATCCATACCTAGTAGCAAGACAGTGAAACTGAGTTTGTTCTCTTCTGAGACAACTGGTTTTGCAACACCTGTACTGGTGCTGTCTAACTGGAGAGGAAGGTGAAGTGGATCTTGCGATACCAAGCACAAGGGGATCAAACCCATGGTGGGATCATTCAGGAGCCTTGACAGACTAGTCAGTGCAGATGACTGAAGGAGGGAAGGCAGGTCTCTTGTGCCCAAACATGCCACCCTGGCAATCCCAAATTCTTCTCCTGGCTGCGCCCCTGCTCTAAATCACTTGATCTGTCTGTGCTTCACCACATCCTAAATTGGGGAATGTTTCTTAAAGAGAAGGTTGGTAACACTTGTGTGATTGTTTGTCAGACTGGGAGGTGCAAAGACACCCTCTACATAGATAACTTCGTGTTAAATCCAAACCACTCTGTCCTCCAAGACAGCAGAGGAGATACAATTCCTGCCCTTTTAATCCCAAACCGTGACAATTAACATCAAGAAGAGTATTGGTCAGAAAGAAACAACAAAGGGTATTTGAAACTGTTCAGTTCTGCAATTAAGGCATTTATCTTCATCACAAACTCCCTGCATGAACTTCAAGTCGCTTCCCATGCCTCAGGTCTTCCTTTGAATGCTGAAGAGGCTGCCTTATAGGATACTTTCATCATCTGCCTTCAAAAGGTGAAGATATCATAGTCAGGTTGAAATGGGTTTGTAGTAGGAAGGGAGGAATTTCATGGCAAAGAGCAAGTCTGCTTTTTGAGGCCACGTGGTGATATCTCTGCTGACTTGTACCACTAATCACTGGATGGTGGATGCATGGAAGATGTTCTGACCCTCTCTTCATGGAGGAGTGATGGCAGAAGTAGCTCTTGGGCAAAGGCAGCCAATCAGTCAGAGTGACCCTACAGCTTCCCCATTGGTTGCCCACAGTCCACAACTCTATGATCCACAGCTCAAAATTGATGAACAGTACACAGCCTGCCTCACCATTAAACAAAATATGTCTCCATGAGAAGGAACAGACCCCATTTGACCCAATCAACCGCAGCCCAGAAGAATGCCAAAATATAGGCCTACCATGAGACTTTTGATGAAGCATTTACCCCGTGGTAGTCCTGATAAAAATAGGCATTCCTCGTGCCTCACCCCAGGTATAATCTTGAGCCATGTCACACACAGATTTCCCCCAGACTGAGAGTCAGTGCCATGTTTTCCACTCCCCAACCTAGTCTTTTGCCTGACTAGAGGGAATCCATGCTCCAGCATGGCGAGACCCTCTGGAAGTAGCTCCATCTTGGCAGTAGCTGAAACAAGGCTTCCTCCTTTACAAGCATGTGTGCCTGCCCATGCAGGTGGCAAAATCTCCACTCTGAAAACCTCATCAGTATAACGATCTGTGCACAGCCCTGTCCCCTACAAAAAGCATGACTCTGATGAAACCCAGCAGCAACCTAAGCAATGCTGCAGCCAAAGCATCAGAGGAGCACTGAGTGCAGGTGACTGACCATGTGCAGAGGCACTCAGACGGCAAATGGAGACGTCCTGTTATGAAGCACATGGCAGCTACACCATATGCATAATTCAAATCCCCCAGGGGTCAGGAGCCCCCAAACGTGGGAGGTGGATGCACAGAAAAATGGAGAGAATGGACTGGATGGCAAGTTACGGAACCAAAGAGATGGTCAGGATTCCCAGCCTCACCACGGTTGCATATGAGTTACCAAGTCCCAGACAAACATCAGATATCCGTGAATATCTGGGACTGATCCCGAAGGCTTAGGGCTTGCCTCTCTGTTCTCCAACGCAATGAGGTGAGAAGGTCAAGAATGCTGAGAAGGTGGGAACTATGGGGTGCCCTTAAGGTGAACAGGAGTTGTAAGCCACTGTGACACTGAAATCATAGAATAGTTTGGCTTGGAAGGGACCTTTAAAGGTCATCTTGTCCAACCTCACTCCCTGCAATGAGCAGGGACATCTTCAACTAGATCAGGTTGCTCAAAGCCCCGTCCAACCTGGCCTGGAATGTTTCCAGGGATGAGGCATCTACCATCCTTCAATCTTTCATTTTACAAATTCTTGTAAAAGGGATTTACAACAAAAATTCCCAGAGCTGGTGACCCTGTGGGAGAAGAATGTGAAGCATCTTCAGAGGTAGGACTAGAGACCACAGAAGTTCTCCCATGAGATACCAAGGGACAGACAGCTTGTCCATATAGACATCCCACAAGACATGACATTACCATGATGATTTTTCCCATCCTGGGTCAGGGAGAGATCTGGGGGTTTCCCACCTTGTCGAACCCAGAGGACCGGGATATCTGTCCTCACCACCATTGCTGCAAGGTGAGCAAGGCAGCTCCCATCACCAGGAATAGCAGCCATTCTTCACCCTCCACATCCAATAAGTGGTGGAAACCCGAGGCCACCATCAAGAGGGGTGAGTAGCTCTCTGGAAATACAACTTGTTTGGAAGGTCCAGTCCTCATCGCTAACCAGAAGATGAAGAAAACTAATACAAGGCTACCAGAGACCTAACTGAAGACTTGCACCTCTGAGCCCATTCCCTCCCCTGGATTCATTCCAGCCACAAACACTGCTGCCGTCCCTCTCTGAAAAGCAAAGAGCCTCAGCAGCTGAATCCATGACTGATGGAGAGCAGTAACCTGACTGTCCTGGCCCTCCCACCCAGCTGTAAATCAGGACCCTGTCAGAGGAGTCGGCCCTTTGGAGAAAGAGAGGTAGATAAATCAATCCCGCCAATCGACAGGCTTGCACTGAAATGCATTGTTGGTTTATCAGTCAATAGTTATCGACCGGGATCATGTTCCCAGGGTGATATTCTGCTCTCAGAAGGGATCCCACACTCCGATGGAAATGTAGGCTATATAAGTATTCAGCAGCACTGGGAGGAAAGTTGGGAAGAGAGGTTAGAGAGGTGCAAACTGGACAGATGGGGAGAAGATTGGCACCTGGTAAGGATGTAGCTAAGTGTTCTGGACAAAAAATGATGGTGATGGGGGAGGAGACAGAGCATGATTATTTGCACTTGTGATAGAGGCACAAAGAGTCCAAACTTGCTTCATACGCCCTTCTCCAAAGTCAATGAGGAGGAGTCACATTTCTTCCAGTCCTCTCCAGTGAGTAAATACCTGTGAAACACTGAAAAGCCTGGGTCTGTTCCATGATGAAAAAGGCAGCCTGCTTCTGCTCTCAGCTGCTCCCCAGCTGTGGTTGAGGAGAACCAAGAAATGCCATCTCTCCTTGGAAGTTAGTGGGTGTCAGTATAATGCCTGGGGGGGATTTTCAGCTTCTTCTAAAGACTTTGGAAACAATACACATCCCCAAGGTACAGAGCAAAGGGGATGAGGGTTGCAAGGTCAGGCATCACAAGTTAGGATTTAAAGGTAATATCTCTGCATTAGGGCTTCCACTGAGACCAGTTGGCACAGAAGAGCCAATGTCCATACTACTAAAATCTCCAAGCAGAGTAGCAAACTACCTAGCCCCAGGTGAATACACTCAGAAAAGGTCGGGGCAGTGCTAACTGTCTGAGTTTTCACGTGTGCTAGGGACCTTTCCAAAACCAAACACCACAGGCATGTGAGATGCAGCTTCCCAAGCTGCCTGGTCAGCCCCAGTCCCTGCCTTTCCCTGTGTGCATAGTTGTGATGGTTCAAGACCAGACCATGGCCTTTTTTTCACAAGACGGTTCCTTCCCTGGGTGCAGAGCTTGGACTTCAACCACTTGAGAATTAAATACTCACAGGTCTGTTTGCTCCCATCTATTATTCGCTGTGCACTGTATGACCCCAGGTCCTAATACAGAGAGCTTGCTGGTGCTGCTCTGTGCTCTAGCATCTCTGCAAACACACACTGTTTCTTCTTCCCAACTTCCGCATCAGATAAATAGTTGGTTTGTTTTTTTTTTTCCAGGGAAGACTCAGCTAGAAACTCCTCTTTCACTCTCTTATCCATTACAAAAACGCAGCTCAAGGCCTCCCTGTAATGCAGGTCATTGCATTTTGCTGCCTGATGTTGAATAGTCAAGACCAGGCTGGGCAACTCCTGCTGGGAGAAAGGGAGAAGGAGGGAAAAAATGATTGGAGGCAGAGGGGAGAGCCCTGTAAAGCAGGTACTGATGCTGGGAGAATGAGAGAGGTGGCTTTTCAAGAAAGAGCTGAGGTCCTGCAGCAGCAGTTCATGCCCAACGCATCTTACCCCTTACTCCACAGGTCCATGAACCATCCTGGCTCTGGAGGGATCTGGTAGAACCAAAGTATTAGCTATGTGCCACGTGTCTGCAGCAATTTTCCTTCCTCTCCTTTGTCCAGCAAGACCTCTTGGAAACCCTGCCCCAGGCAGCCCTGGGGGGGACACCCCACACCCTCCCCCTAGATTACAGGAACATAAATTATGTCCCAGGGGCCCCTCAGCTCCCATCTTGCTCCCACCCCATTACTGTTTCAATCAGTCCCTAAATGGGCTCTTTGGGAACCCAGGCTGCTCATGGTTGGTCACTGCCCCTGTCTCTTTTTAATTGGAGCCTTAATCTCTTGCTGGCTATGATAATGCAATTGGTACCACCAAGCAGTTTGCGAACAGTTAACTATCCGTGCCGTCCGCAGCCCATTAGACACACAAAATCTGCCAACTGCTCAGATTAGTTGAAAAAGATTTTAGCACAGGGGGAACGGAGGGACTGCAGTCACAGGGACTGCGAGCACTGGTGGGGCAGGGGGACAAGACCCCTGAGTCCTCTCCCTGCCATGTCATTTAGCAGCTGGTCCCAGGGGAGGGCAAAATCTGCGGGTTTCCTTTACAGATGTGAGGAACAGCAGTAAATAAAGAAAATGATCATTTGAAGCAGAGTTGAGTGGCTCAGGACTCCTGAGTCTTACTCTCTGTTCTTGGGGGATTTTTGATTGGGTAATGGAACCATAGAATCATAGAATGGTTTGGGTTGGAAAGGACATTAAAGGTCATCTAGTTCCAACCCCCGGCCATGGGTGGGACACCTTCCGTTAGACCAGGTTGCTCAAAACCCCGTCCAACCTGGCCTTGAACACCTCCAGGGATGGGGCAGCCACAGCTTCTCTGGGCAACATATTTCAGTACCTCACCACCCTTACAGCAAAGAATTTCTTCCTTATATCTAGTTTAATCTCCCCTCTTTCAGTTTAAAACCATCCCCCCTCATCCTGTGACTCCTCTCCCTGATCGAGAGTCCCTCCCCAGCTTTCCTGGAGCCCCTTTAGGGACTGGAAGGGGCTATAAGATCTCCCTGGAGACATTAATTATCTCTGGGAGTCGGTGTCCAGACTCTAGGCAGGCATGAGAAGTACAGATCAGAGGGTGGGATGTGGAAGCAACATCCCAGATTTCCACCACGAATCCATCAGTGACGCTCTGCCAATGTCTTTCTTCACATAACGTCTCAAGTGGCCTCATCCTGCCCCTCTCGCTGGTGATCACAGCATCCCAGCTAAGCAGAAAGAGTAGCATGAAAAGTATTTCCAGTTTCACCATTTTTGTGGAGTGAGGGAGCCGGCCAGCGGGAACCCAGGGAGCTCACACTGCCCTAAGGGATCTCTGCTAATTCCCCTCTGCCATGTTGTACAGGAGGATTTGATACCCTGAGAGACAACAGATGCAAAACAAAGCAGATATTTGAAGAAAAAATTAATTGCGAGACCTTTGAGTTTTGGAAATAATGAGATTCAGGGAGCTCAGAAATTTTCGCGTGTGTTCATGTGAATGTCCTTTTTAACGGCAAAATCTCCAGGGTGGTTTGCTATTCTTTATAAAGGGGTGGAAATAAAGTGGCTGGGTTTTCTCCTGAAGCTTTTCCAGCATGTAGATATGAAGGTGCTCGTGCAAAGGAGCTCTGGATCACTCTGTCTCAGGCAGATTGGGAGGTAGGACGTCCTAAATGGTCTTCAAATCTGCGTGAAAAATGTGGTTCGTCCCCCTAATGCCACAGATCTCAGTGCAGCCCTCCTTAAAACCCTCACAAATGAACAGCTACCCAGGCGAGCACTTTAGGAAGCCTAGCCCTGATCCTGGCAGCAAATCTGACAGGCCTTAGTTTTAATGAGGGAATAATCCAGATAAAAGAATCGCTCCTCACATGCAAAACATTGCAAGGGAAAAAAACCCGTGTGCTGGCTGTACACATCTCCAATGAACATCCTATTTTCCCAGGCTCAAAGCTTATTGATTTAAGTCTTCCCCTGTAAGGCTCATCCCATGCCATGTTTTGATGTTGCAGAACAGCTTCCAGTATCCAGTATTATTGTGCAGCTTCTCGGAGCAAAAATTCACATTTTTCTTTACGTGAATTTGTGAAGTAGGTGGAAACGCATTTGATTTCATTGTCATTGTATTGAAAATATCATTTTTCTTTGAACTGCTTCTGGAGCATTTCTATTGGGCTAAACTCAGTTGGAAATTTCAGCTCAGAAGGTGAAAAATATTAGGCAGTTATCAGCAGGGCTGGTCAAGAAAGATTTGGGGCTTTTTTTTTTTTTAATGAAATAATTTTTTGCCAGAAAATTGCAGTTAGTAAGGACAAAGACTGCACCTGATTGGCCTGGTGCTTAGAGCATTCCCTCCTGCTCCCAGAGACCCTTGCTGAAGTCCTTGATGTGGATCGAGATGAGGAAGAACTTAACAACTGCAGGATCAGCATCATGAGTAAGTGGTCCATAGGCAAAGGATGGGGAGCAACCAAACTGGTACAGGGTTGTGTTGTGCTTTGACAACGATCCTTTATTCACTGTAAAATAAATGTATGCATAACCCAGAGGTGTTCAACCCACCACAGATTATCCTGCTCCTTCTCCCTTTCCCTCCTACGTGGGTGTACAGGCATGTGCGGGTGAGCTCAAGTCTTACACTTTGTTTCACATAATTTATGTCCCCATTGTGGAGTGCACGAATGACAAGGTGAGCAAATCCCATAGCAGCCTCTTAAACAACTCAATAGAGGGGACAACATTTTCGTTTTATTGTTGTTCATAAAATTTTATGGGTTGGAACTTGCTATTTTTGTTCCACAGAATGAAAGGAAGTGGTCTTTTTATATTATTATTATTTTTGCAAATCTGCAGTCACAAATGGAACAGCTCATAAATGCACGAGCCTGACTCCCTTTCTCTGCAGGGAGCTTAGGCACCAGGGCAGGAAAGGTCAGAAGGGAAAGACAGAGAAAGAAGACCTTTTCCTCCCTTGAACTTGTGAGTTGCCAAGCTCCTGGAGAAGACGTAGGACCAAATTTAACTTTGTGGGTCAATGTGGGTGTGCGTGCATGCAGGTACCATTGAGAACTAGGGAGGGAAAATGTTGTTATACAGTGCATAAAGACCATCTGGAGAGGTTGAAGCAGCTCCCCAACCTGCCATGGTCTTTCCCACAAACTGCCCAATACGCCCAGACCTGCCGGATCACTCGCAGCAGGCAGGACACCCTCTGCACCCAAAGCTGGACTTATTAGTTAGACTTGTTTGCTGGCTCAGAGGCACGGAGCTGCCCATGTGGGCTTGGGGTGACAGAGTGGGGTCAGTTGTGCCTGCAGGAGGACTGTGCACAGGGGAACGGCATCAATGCACACTCAGAAAATGTGGGTCCGTATGTGTGAATTGACACATGATGTCTGGGAGGGCAAAATGTGTGTATGACAGTGCTTACGGAGCGGGAGAGAAGTCAAGAGCTGGCATCCCCTGGCAGGCACTGGCTTTATGTTCTCGGCTTGCAAATCATCCCCATCCCTCTTCCCCTCCAGCAGTCCAGTCGTTGCACATGACAAACTGCAGTTGCCTTTTTAGTACCACAAGTGCTACTTGCTCACAGCCACACGCACACTTTCTCCAGCAACAAGTCACATCCCAGCCTGACCCACATGTCAAAATCCAGAGCCCGTGGACAGGTAACACCAGCACGTAGCTCACATGCATTGGGTATCCCAGGCAGAGCACTTATCTCCAGGCCTGTGTTGGTGGGACCAGGAGCCTCCCACCACAACTCCAAGCACTGGGTATCCCCTTCTTAGGGTTTGGTCTCTGCAGCCACCTGGAAATATGCACCCCTGGTTGGAAAAGAGAGAGGTCACAGCTTCTGGTGTTGCCCAGGGAAAGATGCCAGAGCTAGGGCTGACATCCATCACCAGTCAAGGCTCGTTCCCACAGCAGAAACTGGGGCAGGGTCTGACCCCACTGTCTTGCTCCCCTGATGGGCACAGTGTCACAGTTCTCAAAAGAGAAAACTAGGACAAAATGAAAGGGGGTCAAACTTGATATAAGAAGAAGTGTTTTCATGAGGAGGGTGGTCACGAGTTGGTACAGGTTGCCCAGAGAGGTTGTTCTGAAGTTCATTGGAGCAAGAGGCTGGAGTAGAAGACCTTTTGCTCTATTCCAAGCTGAATTATCATTTGATCCTAGGATTCAGGAAAGGCTAGTTGGGCTGAGCACCAGGGTGGAACCCAGAATCACTTGCCTTGGGCTGCGGTGTCTGCCTTTCCACAGCACATGTCACTGCTGGAATTGAGAGGACCAGTAGAAATACACTTGGGAAGTACATAATCCCCAGGCAGGGATCAAAATCCCCAGCTGAACTGGATGCACCATCCCCATTCAGTTCATATTCATGGTTATAGTGGCATATCCATTTACCTCTATTCCTTCTGTAGAGGGGTTGAACAGAAGGAATGAAGGCCATTCCATCTCTGCATTGCTGTGAGTTCTCCTAGCCTAAGCTTTGTTCTCCTCAGATCTTAAATCACCTGAAAGAGCAATCCCCCTGGTCCCAGGAGATGCTGCAGGAGCCAGGGAAGAAGTTCACCTCTGGGGACTATGAAAGGTCACCCCAAAGGCAGCAGAAAAAAGACCATGATCTTGAATATCCCAGGCAAGCACACCCTTCAAGTTCTAAACACCAAAAAAACAGGCATCTTTCATCACCTGATTTCCATCAGAGAGAGGTGCTATAAAAGAGAGCTCAAGCAATAGAATGAAATTAAACCCAAATTGACTATGTGGCAACACAAGCTATAAATTGTGAATACTGTGACCAGTGCCTGGGCATTATCTGACTGCCTATTCATCTTTTCCTTTGATTAAAACATCCCGCACTAATTCCATTTCCATAGCCCAAGTTTATTTACGCATAATCAAATTAATTACATTTCCTCACTCTTTAATCCATTCACGTCTCCTGGATGAAAACGCAGCCCCAAGATTTGACACTGAGATGTTTCTGGCATCTTGGGAAAAATCTTGGGGAATGTGGAAAATGGAATAAATCACATCCTTCCCTTCATCCTGACTGCCCATACCTTGGGGGCAGGTTTTCACTGCTGGCTTAGCTGAGTGTTACCCCCTCACATTACTACCATCTCCACCGAACTTCTCACCCCATTTTGAGGATGCTTTAGTCCCTGCACTGCTACCACAGCTAAAGCCATCAGTCCAAATTTGAATACCATCTCAGCTCCAGATCGGGATGTTTGCACATCCTCCCATGTCTTCCCATGGTCCCAAAAGCTCTGGCCTCCCTTGGCCAGTGTAGCCCAGCAGCAGAGGAGACTTCACCAAGTTTGTTCTCCAGGGAGGGCCTTTTTAAATCACTGCTCATGGTTGTTTCTTCTCTTGCGTCACAGTTAGGAAACCTCGGTCCCTCCTTTTGAATGTTTTCAGACTCCTGGTGTAATTAGCAAAAAGCGATTTGCAGTCATGTTTTCAGTGCCTGGCTGTAGACACAGGGATAATTTTTTTCTCCTGGAAAACAAGCTGAGGGACAACCCTGGAGGGTGTGTGAGTGCAACGAGAGTGCAAAACTTTCCTACTCCTCCCTCCACCCCTTTCTCCTCCCTCTTGGGCTGCCAGAAGGGAACCAGTTTCTCCTGGGAAGGGGCAAATGTGACTGCACAGTTTTGCCACTTTATCCCACAAGGTCTCAACATGCCGCCACCTCCACCCGGACTCTTGCCTGCTGCACGGTCCCTACGAGCAAGAATCCTCCCATGCCTGCCCCCATGGACATCCCTCCCAAGCATGCAAGTCTACACAGCTGCAAGATGTTTCCCGCTGCAATATGTGACTGGCTTCTCTGCTAATCCTCCCACCCTCCTCAATACCTGTGCTTGTCTGGGTGCCTGAGAGGATTTGGAAAGGCAGGGGAAATATAATTAGACATGATGTTGCCCTCGGAGTCAGAGATGGGTCCAGCTCCTTGAAGGGCAGCGGTCAGCAGAAGGAGGGAAGAGGAGTCAATTTAGCACGGCTTACAGTGCTGTTCCGGCTGATTAGGGATTTGATGAGGGAAGGGGTTTGATTTTGGTAGTTGGAGTGACAGAAGCCTTACGGTCAGTTGAGATCTTGTTTAAGGAGGGGAAGCGGATCTGGACTGGGGATGATAGATAGGGAGACGGGGACGAGCGAGACAAATTGGCATGGTTCCCCGCCCTTCTTGTTGTCTCTGCAGCCCCCTGACCTAATCCAGCCAGGGCTGCCCTCCAGCAGGGAAAAGCAGCCAGGAGGGCTGCAAGGAGCTCAAGGGAGGGAGAGAGGGTGAAAACAGCAGCAATAAAGAACAAGAGGAAGCAAGAAAGACAGGCAGACAGTGAGTCTAAGTGCCATCTTCCCTGGGAGCTGTCTCAGTCATACTAGCGCATTCTTCTTGTGGGCCCTCTGCCTACCACCCAGGGAAGCAGTGGAGTCACCATCCCTGGAGGTATTTAAAAGACATGTAGATGTAGTGCTGAGGGACACAGTTTAGTGGTAACTTGGCAGTGTTAGGTTAACGGTTGGGCTTGATGATCTTAAAAGTCTCTTCCAACCAAAACGACTCTATGATTCTACCTCTGACTTCATCCTGCAGCCCTCTGCGCACCAAGAGCAGGGAGGAGAGCAGAAATGGAAAAGGAGACCCAACCTTACATGAAGCTTGTCCAACCTTCCCCTTCCTGGCTGCCAGTGTCGGGACTGGCATCCTGGGAATAGAGGGGCTGTTGCACACAGATGCTCCTCCCATCTCCTCTGGGGCCACAACACAATGGTACGTAGGGCTGTCCCAAGGACCATGTCAACCCTGTGAACTTCCACTTGGTCCTTCCTGTGGTGTGCGAATAGATTAGGCCTGTTTGGTCAGCAGTTTCCTAATTATACCCCTTTTGGGTGCATGTAATTGCTGAGGTAGTCATATCTGCATTAGCCCCATGCTCAAATAGTTAGATCCTCCCCTTGGAGAAACTCTTAAGAAGCCCTTATCATAACAATGAGGCGGGGTCGGGGGGGGGGGAGGCAGGGGGAGAATGGCCTAGCAAGCTTTCCCAGATGGATATCAAAGCTCAAAGCCAGTGCAGTAAAGGACAGTAGGATCTCTCTCACCCCTGCCCCCATCCCAAATCCAGTCGAGGAAAGGATAGAATTTCAGGGGCATTTCTGTGTTCTTACATAGGTCCCTTGAATCTGTTGTTGCTTCTGGAGATGGGCAGAAGGAGGCAAAATGCCCCATGATCGGATACGTCACTGGCAGATCTTGAAGTCCAATTTTCACTTTGGGGTGTTGAGTTTCCCCATTAGTTGTGATTCCACCCCAAAATATCTCACTCTCCATTCCCCCTGCAGGCTGACTCAGAGCCAGGGAAGGGAGAGTTAATGTCTTCACTCCAATGCTGGAGGGTGATGGAGAGGCTTTAGACATCACCTGTACTTTATGTGAGCCACGGTGGCTTTCTTTGGGGGCTCAGGATGCAAGCGTCATAAACACAGTCCCAACTTTCTTGCAGGTAATGAAGCAAGACTGCTAATTGCAGTCCCTTGATTGCACAGGTAAGAGACCAGTTTAGGCACCGAGGAAACTCTGCTACAAAGACCTCTGGTCAGGCAGAGCTGCTGAAAATATAGTCCAAACTCTATTTTGCATTGTCACATGGAGATGAAGTGACTTTCCCAGCTGTCCAGGCAGGGTTTGGTGTCAAACCCAATCTCTTAAACCCCAATCTGATGCTCTAAGCATGGGACTAGCCCTCCTCCATTAGCAGGCCACCCAGCAGCTTAGAATCATAGAATCATAGAATTGCCCAGGTTGGAAGGGACCTTTAAGATATCTAGTCCAACCATCAACCTAACTCTGACAAAAACCATCACTAAACTGTATCTCCAAGCACTACGTCTACCCATCTTTTAAATACCTCCAGGGATGGTGCCTCAACCACTTCCCTGGGCAGCCTGTTCCAATGCTTAATAACCCTTTCAGTGTAAATTTTTTTTTCTAATATCCAGCTTCTAGGAAGTTAAACTACTGGGAAACAAAAACCAAACCAAACATGTGATCAGCTTTGCAATCCCTCCTGCCCTGCTGGAGAGGGGATCCTGTCCTGAATGTAATTTCATTATTAATAAACTTCAGGAGATTTCATCAGGCCTGGTCAGAAAGCCTTGATGCATAACACCCTGTAAATCGCTCACACAAGGAAGAGGATGCTCAGGGATGGAGGCCAGACAGGGTACATCACCAGGGGAAATGTACAGACTCCAACACCCCAAAAAGCAAAATCCTAGCAGCGACTGGTGCTGTAATCCTCACTCCCCAGCACCCAACGGTGCTAAAATGAGGCTAGAAAAGGTTCAGCACGGAAATCAGCAGGAGAGCAGCGCCAGCACGACTGAGCCTTTAAGAAATAAAGAAACTGCAATCTTCAGCCAGAAACAAAAGTAGGGAAATATTCTGTGTTAATAAACAAAATGAAAGGGAAAAGTTAAAAACCATCCTTCTCCCCATTGTACTTGTGATGTGTCTGGCTTTCAATTCTCTTTGACAATCCATAAGAAATTAACACCATGAGATATACAATTATTGTCAGATGTGAGCGGGGCAATCAAAGCATTTCAAATCAATGTTTTGTCAACAAAAATAAATGAATGTATTTGCCATGAAAATTCCCACAAAATATCGGCTCTTTTTCCCCCGCAAAGCTAGGAATCTCATTTTATATCAGCTCTGAAGTTCCTTTTCATCTGTCATCATATCTTGAAACGATAAGAATTAATCTCAGTAGGGAGTTATTTCTTCGCTTCCCTTTCAGCTCAAAATAGAAAACACTTTTTTTTTTTTATTTTAACTAATTTGAAATAAGCTTAATATCATCAGTGAAAATTCATCATCAGAACAGAAAGATCAAATCTTTCCACAACTCATAATAAAGCAGGGAGCTCTCACCTGGTAACTTGTGCCTACCAGCTTCCAAATGCAGCTTCAATATAATTAAATAATAATAATCCAGAAGATACAAAGCCAGGGATCCTGGAGCAGTACTTAAAACTCTGCCACCTCCATTTCAGATGACTGAATGCGAATGTGGGTGATTTATTTGATTAATTAGCTAGGTAGGTTTCTAGCAACCCTCCACTGCATTTTCTAGAGGCTCCATCCAAAGCCCACTTAAGCCAGTGTAATAAAATCTTTTGCCTACAAAGGGCCTTCAGCTAAATCCATGGGCATATGCCAAGGGTTAATTTCTGTTTCAACTCACTCTGGGTCTACTCCACTGCAGTCCCTGGTGATTTCACTGGAGTAATTCCAGATTATCCAAAATGAAGGCTAACACGAGCCAGCCCCAGGAACACACACGCACCTGACTGTGCAGAGGAGATATTTTCAAAGACACCCACCGTCAGGGGCAATCTTTTTTCCTGGAGGAATCTTCCCCCACTCCCCATTCCTCCCAGGGTGAGAAAGTGCTGGAAATTATTTTGGGGGGCAAATGACGAGGAGGGAGGTGAGCTCTAAGCAACACAGGTCCCCCAAAGATGTTGCGCTGTTTGCATCAATTGGAGCAGAGTGGTTTGGCTGGCACAAAATGCCATCTCCCCATCCCGTGTGGGCTGGCATCCCTCCAGAGCCGTGACCTCATTCCTCCCACCTTCCCAGAAGTGCCCCATCTGATGCCCCAATCATGACTGTTTGCTGCTTCTACCCCTTCCCCTGCCAGGGTCCATGAGGGCAGACACCTCCCTCCCCATGAGCCAGCCCTCTTCCCTGAAGCTAAAGGTTTAAAGGGGTTGGTGGGTGTAATTGAACATCCTGTGGTGCTGGGGTGGTATGTGTGGGGCACCCAGCCCCAGTGCATCCCCATCTCATCTCCCAGCACCCTGCAAGGTCTCCAGCCCCGCCAGGTGCCATGGAGGGACCAGACACAGCCGGAGAAGGAGGATGGCAGATGCTGTCCCCTTCTGGGGACAGGTTCTTCAGGTCAGGGCAGGTCCTGGGATCTACCCCCAAGTGCCACTGTGGTCGATGATGGCCACCACGGCTGGATGCAGGCAGCCGCGATGCTGGCACACACGCAGCTGTCCTCCCCACTGAGCCAGCTCGCTGTCATTTCAGGTTTCCACTCGCAGCATGTGTTGGTTTGGAGAGGGAGGAGGGGGTCTTTATCTTATTATTATTTATTGGCAGGGAAAGAAGAGAAACCCCTTCAGCCCTCCTGCACTATGCAACAGGAACGGGAGCCACGCTCCCTCGTCTCTGAGCCTGGGAAGGTAATTGCCTCTCTCACTCCAATCCCTGAGAAACCTTTAATATATGTCTCCGCCAACTTTGACGCCTTGTCCAATCTTGACAAATTGTAGTGGAACAAATCCTGTTTGGTTGTAATGCAGCGATTCGAGGGAAGATGGATTCGAGAGAGATGGCAGGTCCCGCACAGCCATTTAATGCGTTTTGGCTGGGGGTGCTTGGCGGCAGCAGTGACAGCAGAGGCAAAGCACGGTGCTCGAGAAATGTCCCTCTGCATGGGGAGGGACGGGTCAGGACCCCAGCCCGGATGTTGGCAGGGATGGAGGGGGATTCCGCAGGGACATTCCTCCCCACCAGACGATGCACGCAGGGAACGTCGGCTATGTTCCCAAAAGGATGCCTTTGCAAGCGAGGTGGGTAGTTCTTCCCATCTCACCAGGGAAGAGCGTGGTGGTGGACATTCTTTCCTCAATACTCTTGAGGATTTCATACCACCCTCCCTTCCCCCCGGGATCCCCGGGCCATCCCTGAATTTATTTTTAAACTAAACAATCCAGAGGAGATGTCCGGGATGGGGAGAGGCATTGCCATCAGCTGTTCATCATCTGTTTGTCCAGGATAAAAAGCATCCATCAGATGGCAAAGCTATCCCCCAAATGGACCAGAGCCTTGGCACTAGGACCTTGTCCCACTAGCTGCCATGGGAACTGAAGGACAGAAATCCCCTGCTAGATTCAGTCTTATTTCTTATCCCAAAAAAAAGCCACAAATTTGGGGAGAAGGGGAAAGAAATTTTGCATTACCATATATATAATCATATGCATGTAAAGCTGGAATTTAATTTTTGACAATTAAAACAGGTTATAGGATTGCAGGAAGAAGATATTTTAGTTTTAAGACAGGAAAAAAATTGTGCTTCTAACAGCCTTCTGCATACAGGTATAACCTATTTTTCAGGAGATGAATGTTAGTCCCCATTGCAGAGCAAATAAAAGAAAATCCAAAAATGTACCACATCAGGAAATTGACGGGGAATAAGCTGTTTTACTAAACCTACGACTGAAAATATATCAACTGAGTGATACTGCTGGTACTAGACTGGGTCACAGTTTCAAATTTCCTATCCTGCCTCATCCCAAATCAAGATATATATAATTATTTATACATATAAAAGACATGGATACATACTTATATATAAGTATTTATAATTTTATTCTTATTTTTGTGTGTATACATATATACATAAGAATTTTGATGAAAGGAACAATTCTGCAAATATTTCTTAAGCCATCCTTGTTTTGATTTTTCTGCACATTGAAATGTATTGGAAATCACAAAATCAAACCAAACCCTTCTGACTTGATTGAAATGCTGCCATAATTCCATTACAAATACAGGGATGAAATCTATGTGCCCTTGCAAAAGTTGTTTTTTCCCAATTTCTGTTGAATTGGCCTTTCCCAACTGAAATCTCCCATCTGAACGTGTTTGTTAAGCTCTGTTCAATTAACTCAAATGATATAAAAGTTGATATTTCTTTTTGTTGTTTAACGCTTTTTTTTTTTTACAAGGGAAAACTAAAAACAGGATGCAGGTTAAGACATTTTTCAGGCAGACCCTTTTCCCGCACAAACCTACCTCATCTTAATTTGGTCAAGTTTTGCCCTCTTTAGACCCAAACAGTAAATATCATGAATATGTCTGAGACCAGGATTTACATCCTCACTTTGCCTAACCCGTTAACAATAAGGTACATTAGCAGGAAAACCTCCCAACTACTAGTTTACACAACAAATTCTTCCTCAATTTTTGATCTGCCACTTGTACTGATAAAGATAAAGGTTTATTTTTGATCTCCTACAAATCTTCATTCATTAATTACTGAAGAGATTTTTCTGTTGCAGTGAAATTGTTAAGAACATGCTTTTTATTGATTCTGATTAGACAGCAAGGTTGGATAAGTACATAGGCAGAATACACAAATCTGATCTTATGTTTCCTCCCCAAAAGTGCTCATTGTGGAAATCTGGGGAAAGAACAGGTGAAACAGGGCAAATGCAGAGCAATCCTTCTCCAGACAGATCATCCTGGTGGTGGATTATAGATCACCAGAGTTGTGGGTTGCTCTGATGTCTCAGTTTTCATGGACACCAAGCCAAATTTCTGCTGCTCTACCGGAGAGTGAGAATTTTTATTATTAGGAATTTGATTATTATTTTATTTCCCCAATAAATATTCTGCAACTTAGGGATAACCATAGCTTGAAAGGCTCAGTGTTGCACAGGCATCTCTACCTGGAGATTCTCAAAGAGAAACAGCTAAAAACGAGGTGTGCATGCAGGCATAGAAAGATTGCTTAAAGGTTTTTTGCCCCTCTTGGCTCTCCCCGTGGAGGAGAGAGACTCCATTGCAGAAGCCATTGCATCCTTTAGGGGTTTAGAGACCCTGGCACAGGAGGACCCATTTGCCAGGGCTACAAAATGCAACTAATCGTCAGGTTGTAAGGGATGTAAGCGAGAAGAGAATTTAAGCACCTGACTGCAGAGCAGTTTTACTTATTAGCTTGTGGTCAAATTCAGTGCAATTATGTGGTGAGATATTGGAATGTGGGCTGAGCTTTACCCACAGCAGCGCTATTTGTTTGAAACTGAAAGCAATCGGAAGGAAAACAAGCTATCTGGCCACAGACCATTGAAAGCAATAGGCAGTTGCAAGGTCAAAAGCTTTGGCTGCCTGCAGTTGATTTAGGAGAGAGGGGAATCTGCTACAGCATTTATAAAACTCAGGCACTAAAATAAATATTAGAGGGCAGAGTTGGTGGATGCTGTCCACAAAATCAGGGCACTTTTTATAGCTGGTGGGATGGGTGCATCTTTCTTGTCAACATGCTTAATTCTGGCTAAAATAAGGAGTCTCATCACCTTGAGTAGAAATGTGACATAAACCATTTTTTAGGTTTTGCATGTTCAGTACTTGTAAGTGTACAAGGGATGAGAGAATAGATAGAGGATGAGGGCCTTTTGACTCTATGTCCCTCATGCTCCTGAGTCCAGCAATTTGGGGAAGTATCTGAGGAGTCCTCCCAGGAGAATGCCGAAGTCCATCTCCATCATGAGGGAGGCTATAATCCTGAGGCACACTTGCATCCTCAACAACATGGGAATCCAGGATTATTTCTAAATTACCCCCTCCAGTTCAAACATACCACGTTTGCCCTCCATGGACACCAGCTCTATTGGTAGCTCTGTGGTCTCCAAGACCTCCAAACAGAAGCAAAGGTGAAATAAAAACTCATCTCTCCCTAGCTAGGTACCAGGCTTGGAATGGGTCTTCTTGGTTGTCTCCAACACTTGAATCCCTCTGGGCATGCTCAGATCCTCCTTGTTGCAAAAATGAAATTGCAAATCCATATTAAATATTCCTTCATTTCCAAAGTGCACCTCCACTCTTCCCAATCCTGCCACTATATTGCAATGTAAACAAACTTCAGAGGTCCTGAAGGATCTCTGGGGGATTACTTGGTTGAGGAACTGAGATACAACACCCAATTTCCCTAAGGCCGCCAGTGGCAAAGTCAGGACCAGAGTCCAGATCTCAGCTGAAGACCCTCCTTCAGATGCACAGTCTCTATTCTTTTCTTGACTTCTTGTGAAAGGCTCCTAAAAAGAGAAAGGGAAAATTATTTTCTCCATGGTTCATAGAATCATAGACTTACAGAATCATGGAATCCTAGAATCATAGAATTGTCGAGGTTGGAAGGGACCTTTAAGATCATCTAGTCCAACCATCAACCTAACACTGACAAAACCACCACTAAACCATGTCCCTCAGCACCACATCTACCCATCTTTCAATACCTTCAGGGATCGTGATTCCACCACTTCCCTGGGCAGCCTGTTCCAATGCTTGATAACCCTTTCAGTGTAGCAGTTTTTCCTAAGAAGAAATCCAAACCTCCCCTGGTGGAACTTGAGGCCATTTGCTCTTGTCTTATCACTTGATAATTGGGAAAAACACTGACCCCCACCTCTCTACACCCTCCTTTCAGGGAGTTGTAGAGAGCAATAAGTTCTCCCCTAGGCTTCCTTTACTCTAGGCTGAACAACCCCCTTTCCCTCAGCTGCTCCTCATAAGACATGTGCTGTAGACCCTTCAGCAGCTTTGTTGCCCTTCTCTGGACATGTTTCACCACCTCAGTGTCTTTCTGTTAGTGAGGGGACCAAAACTGAACACAGTATTCAAGGTGGGACCTCACCAGTGCCAAGTACAGGGAACATTCACTTCCCTAGTCCAGCTGGAAACACTATCCCTGATACAGGCAATGTATGGGGAGAGACCAAGAAGTCCTTAAATTTGAACCACAAAAGGAGGCTTCAGGAGAGTCAACTGGTTTCTAAGAAGGAGGGTTTGAACATTGGGGATTAGACACCCCATCACTAGAGGACTGAAAAAACAAGTTGGGCAGGAAAAGTCATGAACTGCTGCTCTCAGGAAACTTATTGCATATGGATGACCCATCACATGTCCCATATATCTATTAGCAGTACTGGGGGAAAATATGGCAGCCCTGCTGCCCCTTGTCTGGGCAGGGGATGCAGCAGGCAGCATCAGATGAGGACCGAGGAGACAGACGAGTTAGGCTGCAGTGACGGACGAGCCAGAGGAATGGGTGGAAAATGGAAGTAAAGGCTAAGAAACCTTAGCCACACTGAAAAGGAATCAGCAAGACTAGCACGACCCCGTTCATCTCCGCCTCTGAGTGTTGCTCAGAGTCTGTAAATCTACATAGGCACAGATTTGTCTGCTTGTCAGGGCAGAGGGAAGGGAGATGGACTTTATTTCTAGTCCCAGTGCTTTTGATGAGCTGCAGTATTGCCCTTCATACTCCTCCAGTCTCAATAAACCTGGCTAATTAGCATCCTGACCACTCAATTAATTAGGCAGTACACTTAATTATGACAAACTACATTATTCGCTATAGCCCAGAGTCCAATGGACATTAGCGTCAGGTTATGTTCAGTAACAATTTGATTTGAGAGGGAGTTTATTGACCAGAAAAGACATATGATGAGATTAAAATAATCAGTAGAACTAGCTCAGTGCTATTGGCTTGTCGTAGCTGTGGGCTTGGGTTATAAAGACATCAAGGATGGCCAAATTAGTTGCTTCATTCTCATTAAAAACCACTGCATAAATGGAAAGATATTGGCAGAGTGGAAAGGGAGAGGCAGCCAAGCTACAAAGGGGTCTCAGATAAGATGCAGGATGGTGGGTTTGACTTGGTTTCTTCTTTCCCTTGGTCATGACTCTACTCTTTGTCAAAGTTAAAAGAGAAGCCCAGAGACTTTACTGCTCCCAGAGAGCCTTGGAACAAGGCTTGTCCGTATACAAATGCCCCTTGGGAAGGCATTTACCCCCCCAAAATATCTGTCACTCTTTCTGAATAGATGGCATTGACCTGCCAGCATCCCTGTGGGAGTAGCATATGTTGCCATAGGGCTGACCTAACCCAACCAGAGGGCATCTACACAGCTGTGTTGGAGCAAGCCAGGTTGATCTCCGCTGCCTACTCATCTACCATGAGTACCCAGGACTGCTGATCATCACAGCATGCACAGCAGAAGCAAGGGAATGGAGCCCAGCTCTTGGTCCATCCCATCTGTCTTGAGAGCAAGAAGATGGAAGGTGACATGCAAGAGTCTTTTGTTGTGAGGGTAGATGGGATTGATGGGCAGCCTGAACTGAGGAATTCAGGTCAACATGAGCACAAAGTCTTGTGGGCTTCGAAGTCCTTCAGTAATGCTGCTAAATCTTCCCCTTGTGTCTCCAGCTCAGTTGAGTAGCAAAACTACTATTCTGCCTTTTTTTTGATACTGCCTGTTGTTTTAAGAGTTGACTGCAGATTATTGATAAACGATGGAGAGAGGGTTGGTGAGCTCTCCCGCCAGCTCCCTGAGTCCTCTTGGGTGAATCCTGTACTCTTGGGTGATGTTGTTCCTAGGAAGGGTCTATGGCAGCCTTCAGGTCACATCAGTCATCTGTGGTTACTCTTCCTCAGTTGACCAGCCAAGGATAAGTCCATCAGACAGGCTGATGTTGCCATCAAGACTTCATGCAGAATGTGGGAGCTACCAGCAACTCCAAAGGCTGTGTGCTTCACCACCAGCAAGATAGTCCTTGCTGGGAGTCCTTGAATTGTTTCTTGGCTGACATCAAGGCATAAAAAGTACTTTTATTGAGAGGAAGATCTTTGAGTATCCCTGTAGATGTGGATGAGGGGTAAGAGAACCACTGGTGGCCCCTTGGAAATGGAGCATATACATTGCAGGATCAAAGAAGGGGAGCGGCTTCTTGTTCTTTTTGTCCTCAGAATCAAGAAATGAAGGGAATAAGGCCCTTTTCTTTGAATTCAGAGGATGCATTTGCTACCCCACTATTAGCCTGGAGTCAGTTTCCTGGTTCAAGACTCTTCTGTGGAAAGAAATCAGCAAAATGGTCAAAATAGAGAGAGCTGGAACACACCTAAACTGGGTGACA
This sequence comes from Alca torda, assembly GCA_008658365.1. Classification (NCBI taxonomy): domain Eukaryota; kingdom Metazoa; phylum Chordata; class Aves; order Charadriiformes; family Alcidae; genus Alca; species Alca torda. The sequence goes on from CM018077.1 coordinate 163,357,588, forward strand.
ATGTGCACAATAAACAAGTCAAGGGATAATCCTTATGAAAAAAACCACCACCACCAAAAGGAAAAAAACAAACAAGATAAAGATGATTCCTCAGTGAGGGGAAGGGGAAAGAAGAGATTCACTGGGAAATCTGATCCAGCTCTTGCCATTTCCATCACAGCTTTGTTCTCCCAGTATCTCCCGGCTGTGGCGGCCATAAAGCTGGAAATACCCAACATTTGTGGACCTCCTGTATCTCCTTCAGAGCTCTGTAGATTAAAGTTTTCACGTAGATGCGCCTTCCCATCTGAAGAACACACACCAAAATGCCACTTTCATGGCAGTTTGGATGGGACCATCCTGCTCCAGGAGGCAATGAGTTCAGCTACGCAGTCATGGGTTGCCCTCAGGACCAAGGAAGGGGATCAGCTCTGTTTTATTCACCATTAGGGATGTAATCCATCCCAAACCACACCTGAGTATCTCACCACAGTCCCAGGCTGTCCCCAGTCACTCTTAGTCCTTTCCCTCCTATTCCAGTTTCCTTCTCAGGTTCACCAGGAGATGTTTGTCATCCGTATCTCTTGGCCCAGCACGTTCAAGGTGGAAGCTTTCCACAGGACAATGAATCAGACATGTCTGAGGAGAATTTCCCAAAAGACAGTACCTGCTGCACAGTTTCCTCCTAACTAGTTATTCCTCCAAAATTGTGCAAAAGTTTAAAATATTCAATTATATTTGATTTGTTGAAAAAGGGGATATTTATTATTTTAAGATTGGTAGGGGGTTTTTTGCCATTATTTGACATAAACATTTTCCTGACCTGTAGAAACAAACTTCTCCCTCATCAGGAACCTCAGAATCAGAGAAGAAAATAAACTTAGTTATTTTTAAAAGGCTTTCCTTTGTCAAAGAGTATTGGGGGGAAAATATTCATATTCATCCTCAAAAAGAAAATACAGATTCTCTACCAATTTTCAATGACTTGAAATGTGATTGGAAGACTAGAGGGGCTGGCCAAGGGCAGAGTTAAGGCTCTTTGGATACTGGGAAACTACATCTTAACATATTGGATTTCTTTTAAGTTTAACATTAACTCTACATGTCTAGGTTTATTGCCCTTGGCTCCAGGATAATTGTAACATCCCTGTAATTTATTTTGCCATAATTACTGATATGCACTGCCAACTTTAACTGTGTTTTAGGACCGATGCCACAGTCCCGTGAGAGAAGGTGGTGATCCCTTATGTTGTGAATGGCTTGGTCCCATTCAGAAAAACAAAGGGCACCCATAATTTTCTCAAAATTACTCCAGACTATGGGCAGCACCGATTCAGTCCTATCAGGAACAGCAAAGAGACCAACACTTTAGAGAGAGGGAGGTCTTCTTCCTAGTAAATGGCTGTATCCTTCAGCCTTCACTGAAGGAGAATCTTCCAGTTATAAAGAGTAATGGAGAAGAAGAGGAATAACCATTAATCCTAAAGAAAGCCTATTCAAATACAATGCATGCCCAGTTCTGACTGGAGTTTCAGCAACACATAGGGTGCAGATTTACCTTATTCTGCTGTCACCAAGGGCAAAGAAAAAAAATAATTGGCACCCAATGTCAATCTAAATTACTATTACACTCCTGGGCTAATGAACAGGTTTCCTGTTAATTCTTGTAAAACATTGCTGGTTCCCACAGAGGAAGGGCTGTGATTTGGGAAGGACTGGCCACCTTCAGCACATGGAGCAGGGAAGCCATATCTCTGTTTCTAAAGCAAACGTCAGCTGCTGCCTTTCCTGTGAGGCGTGTATGCATATGCATTGCGTGCATGGGCGGCACTGCCTTTACATTCGTCTGGCTCATGGTCTCCAGCTGGTGCTGACCCCTGGGATTTGGGACAGCCTGGCCCCAGGGCTGGCATCTCACACACTCAGACTGTTTTTCCCACAACAGCATCGCACACAGGCAGGCATTTAGCACAGCATCCAGGTAGAACTGCATCCATAGATAGATCCACACCCTGATGTAGCATCGCATCCAAGTGCATGAGGACCTGACTTGTGCTCTGCAGAAGAGAAACTCTATGCCTTTCTAGATGTGGTCTTCCTAAGCTGGTCTCTAACTCCTCCTCATGTAACACAATTAGCTAGAGTGTGGTCTCAGGCATGAGGAAAGCAGGCACTTGAGATGGGAAAGCAGCCCTCACCTGGGCTACTAAATTGTGCTAATTTAGTTTGGCACATGCAGCCTCCAAAATCACAGAATCACAGAATTGTAGGGGTTGGAAAGCACCTTTGGAGATCATCTAGTCTAATCCCTCTGCCAAAGGAGGTTCACCTAGAGTAGGTTGGATAGGGTTTTGAATATCTCTGGAAAAGGAGACTCCAGAGGACAGAGAGAAGGAGGACTCCAGCATGGCTTCCACATAGTGTCCCAACCAGGATTCGCATGATGGCTCTGCTTATCACAGCTCACTGTGAAGAGCTGAGGCTGGCCACCTCAAGCCATCCAGGCTCAGCAGAAGCAGCATTGCAAATGTTTGTCCCAGATGGAGAGGCCGTTTGCTCAGGCTAATCTGTGCTCAGTCCTTTCAGGAGCTGTCTGAACCATGGAGAGCTTGCAACAAGTCCCAGAACCCCTTGTTCTATCCCCAGGGAAAAGAGGTAAAACTCAACCACATGGGCCCAAGAACATCACATTTCATTTTCCCATGAACAATTTCTCATGGGTAAGGAAAGATGGACCAAACAGAGAGCTGTTTTAGCTCCATGAAATGGAGGGAGATGGATGGGTAGATAGACAGAGCCATGAGCATGAGAAAATCTAAGCTTTCCATTTCTCTTAACAGCTAATTTCCAGAAATAAAGCCCAGGAGAAAATGTTGAACTCAGAGGCAATCCCTCAGTGAGGATGAGACACAAATCAGGAGATAGGAGGAGGGTTGCTCTTCTCCCCAGATCTCTGCTGCAAATGGTACAAAGACATCAGTTGGTCTACACAGAGCTATGGAGTTTATCACTCACTAATCTCCCAGATAGCAGAGCTTGGGGAGAAGTTTTCTACTGAAAACTCTTATAGCCAAAAAATTGAGTTTTAATGATATCGAAGCATTTCTCAGATACATTTCAATTTCATTGAATTTTTGGTGCTTAAGTTCCCTTCCTAATTCCAAGAAATTAAAAATAGAATGAAATGCATTAAAAGGGACATTTTAATTTTGCAGCTGGGAACAACTATTCAAATTCATCTCGAAAAAAAAAAGCAAAACTTGCAGCCAACTTGGAGCGTTCCTAATTGAAATAAAATATCGCAGCCTGCTCACAACCAAACTTCTCAATTGGCCAAAGTCATTTTTTTTTTCCAAATAGTCAATCTGCTGAAGTACATAAAGAAATATTCATTTCCATTCCAATCCAATTTCAAGAATACTGATGAACCCGATGTTTTTATATCTGCCCTGCTTTAAGAACATACCCAGATTCTCTGCCTGTCCAAATTTCCCTTCTGGGTTTCTACTGCTCTCCCCAGCTGCCACGGGATGAACCCACGAATTTGAGCAAGCTGGTTGCATCACTACCAAGAGCACCGTGCACCAGCATCCGCATTCATCCCCCCACAACTTCAGCTCATCCCCAACTTCAGCTGATCAACTTCACCCCCTCGCCAATGCCTTGTACTCAAGTGGAGCTGGCTCTGGCATGACTTCCAAAGAGACTTGGGCCAACAGCTTCAAAGCTGGGATGGACTGTTTCCCAGTTCCCTTCTCCCGAGCAAGGATATATTGCTGGCTGCACCCTACTCGCAGTTAATCAGATCATGCTATGGCTTATTTTTCTTTTGAGCACAGCTCCTGGTTCTAGCACTGAGTTCAGCCACAGACAGAGCTTTCCCATGGACTTTAGGGCTGGACCACAGCAGGGGAACATGTTTTTTTCACAGAGGTGCTCTGAATGTGGAGCCTTTCAGAGGCTCATTCCCTGACATCCCTCTTGCCTGCAGAGAAGCACCCAAAAGGCGGGACCATTATCTGACCAAGTGGGGCAGTGTCAAGTGCGTGATGCTCTCAGGCTTTATCTGCTGGATGGTTTGCGTGGAAAGGTGTGGACAGAAGAACAGGAGTCAAAGATTTCTCCTCAGCCACATCTACACAACACCAACAGTGGTGTGAGCAGCTGCCTGCTGCAAAACCATCCTTCAGCCCAACCCAAGGTGTTCAACAGAAGTGCCATCGACTGCCTGGAAACTGGAGGAACCTGGACAGCCTGGGACATTGGAAGGGAGCAGATTTCATTTGTTTGGTGCTTTTTAATGATAGCATTTCATCCGGAGGCCCCATACCACCTCTCCTACCACTGCTCATCTGCCAAAGTCTCTCCACCTCACCAGCTCCAGATCTTACCCTACGCAAGCAGCAGGAAAGCCGGGAAGGCAATCATGGGTGGATTCACAGAGCACTACTTGAAGAAGAGCTGCATCCAGACCAGCTGTGGGCAGGGGAGGGCAACATGGCAGTTAAGTAACATGAGGGTCTGATCCACACTCCTACCACCCTTGTGAACACAGCCTGCAGCCTGTGGTAGCTGATCCATAGCCATTCACCTCTTCCTCCTCTTGCTTTCTAGGACATCTCCACACTCTGCACCCAAAGGTGTTAACGGCTGAGCATATCTGTGTGGTAACACCCTAGTTAACCCAGAAACCACCACAGAGGTGCCACTGCCTGCTGCTCCTGGGCCTGATTCAGCTTACAAAGTGCAGCTTGGACCAGAGCTCAACCCCTCTTGCAGCACCACGCCACCTTTGCTGGGTTGCCCAGGCCCCACAAGTTCCTGAAGCAATCAATCAGAGATACCACGCACAGAAAGCTGGTGTTGAGAGATGGTCCTTGCTGTCAGTCAGAGAGGGTTACAGCCACTTTGGAGGTCTGCTTGCTGCTTCCCACAGAGTGCGTCGATGTCAGCCCACCATAGAGGAGGAGGGAACAGTGCAAAGTCTGTGCATGGGCCTATCCCAGGTCTGGCAGGGCTACTTGGCACTTTTTAAAGGAAGACACCAAGACAGGACTGGCTGGAGTGAATCTGGCATAACAATATCTGAGGGAGGTCGCACCACGCTGCTGTAGTCAGGAAGGTGAGCAGCTGGGACAGGGAATCCATTTCTCCTCTGACTTTGCAAGGTTCAGAGCATGAAAGAGCCTCTCTTCTAGGTGTTACTATCACACACATCATTAAATGCAGCAATTGCCCTGCCTGGGGTCCCTGGAGGGCAGCTTCCATGAAGGGTACAGACCACGGTCCTTCTAGAAACAAGATACATAATACAAAGAGTGCAAAGTGATGCCTGCAGGAGAGACAGCCTTCACCATCTGCTTCATTCAAGTGGAGACCCTGGTGGGTCAACCAACAGGCAAGGTAGAAAGTCATGCTGGAGGGTGAAAATGGGGAACATGAGTTTGCAAAGGAGACGACACAATTTGGGAACCAATGGAAAGGGAAGAAAAGGGAAAGGACCATGTCACCTTACTGAACAAGAGCCCGTGAAGCAAATTCTTCAGAGGTCTGTGGGCTGCAGAGGGATAAGAAGCAATAACTTGCTCTACTGACATTTGGGAGGGGAGAGAGGCCTGTGAGACAGTCCTCTCTCTGTCGCACTCCTTCTCACCCTCCCTCTCAGACAATCAAGTGAATTAAGTTTGCAGAGTTACGTAGGAGGCATCGGGCGTCAGATACAATTACTCACCCGCTGCATCATAATTACTGCAAATGGTCCATTAAAGGAAAATTATCATCAATATGATATTATCAGACAGCGGGTAAATGAATAAAGGAAAGTGCTTATTCTTCCATTGTCCTGTTAATAAAGACGTCTTTGAAATTGATAATGTGAAGGATGCCACCTCACTGGGGACTGTGGGCCAGCAGGATGCGGAGGGGAACTGTGGGTGATGACACACAAACAGGACCCACCTTTTGGGATGGAGGTGCAAATGCACACGTGCACCTTCATTTGATTATCTGGTTGTGCAAGCAGTGGATGAGGAGAATAGACTTTTGGGCAAGCTGTCATCTCTGTTCAGGACACTCTCACACCACCATCCCTTCTGCCCAAGGGATCCAGCACCACCTTCTGCAGATGGTGCTTCAAACTTGGTGACAACAAACTTTAAGGGAGCTGAATCCAACCCAACATGCAAATCCAGACCAGGGCCAGATCATCTGCCTCACCTTGCTGTTAGGAGGCTTTTCTTCTATGGCTACATCTGGGACCAGCCACACCTGGGATCAGAGTTGCTGTTCATCAGGCAAACACTTTTAAAGTCATCATACTGAAATTAGGCCATAACTGCAGGAAAACATCAACTAATTGCAGCTCTGGATCAGCAAAGCTGATGTTTTTGTGCGCTGGTGGGTTCTGAGTGTAGGAAACTCCACCTCCACATTCACAGCTGGGAACTGGTGTTTTGGAGGCACAGGGTTGGGGAAAATTGTGCTGGAGCAATGAATGACCCATGCCCAGGGTGGCATGAGATGTTCTGCAGAATGAGAAAATAAGGAGACAAGTAGATGAGCTCTGGCTCCCATGGGTCACCAAGAAATGTCCTGGATGTTCAGACCACCTGATTAAAGTCTTCTCTGCAAGACACAGCCCAGTTATCTTGCATCTTGGTTCCTTGTGGACTCTCTTGAACTTTCCTCTGGAACAGCTATTTCCAGCTGAACTATTTCTGAATCGGCATATACAGAATTTTGAGGAAAACACACCTAAGTTTTTCCAGCCTTCCTGCTTCCAAATCTGGGTGACTTCTCATACAATCAGATGGGTCCAATCCTACAGTAGGTGTGTTTTACACACCCATGTCATGGAGATCTGGATAAAAGGCGTTTTGATGGGATTCATCTGGCTAAACAGCGTGTCTGCAGTGGAGACACCACCATGGCAGGCCCCCTTTCCCATTGATGGAGAATGAGCTGACACAGTTAGTAGAGCTGAGGCAACTTTTCCACTCTTGATAAAGCAGAAAACTACATCTGAGTGGACAATTTACTCTCTTATCTTTGTAGATGGCACAGATATAAACTTCTGGTTATAACAGGAGCCTAAACACCTACTCAGATGGAGACAACTATGTGAAGACTCCCAAAACAGAAGGGATGAATCCTAGCCTTTACGTGACTGGGAGAAGAACACCTATGAGCTCCCGAGCTCCAGCGGAGTGACATCCAGTTGTTGTGACTCCTGGTCTCACTGTGATAACAATGTGATAACCCGTTTCAGTGCCAGGAGCAGAAACCGGTTGCAACCCCTTGCTCCAAGCTCTAGCACGCAGCATCTTTACCTAGTTATTTACGGTCTCCTTCACTCATCTCCCTCCAGAAATCTCTTTGCATGAAGGGAGATGGGACATTGTGGTCCTAAGTTATCATAAAGTCTACACTGCAACATGCACATCCTTGTGTGAAGGGGCAGTCTGAAGCATAATGAAACCCACTTGAAAGAGAAGAAAGTGCACTAGGGCACTCTTGACCCGTTGAGGCTGCTGTATGCCCCATGGTCTCCCAACCAGAAAGTTGGTGGGACCACCCTCCAGCACTGAGAGACGTTACCCACATCTCCATGTGATCAGTTCCAGACTGGGATGACAATGAACAAGTAAGAGATGCCACTACAAGGTGAAGTGCCATCAGTGAAGTGGAGGTGGGGTGGGAGAAGAGCCAGACAGAGTCAGCCCCAGCTGCAGGACCAAGGAGCATCCTCAGTTTAGCTGCCTAACGCACTCCCACTGAGAAGCAGTAGAAACACTCACCACTTACATGCTGCTGAGGTGACCTGCTATAACAGGACTGCCTTTTCCCTCCTAGAGCACATCGGTGGCCAGACACCAGGGTGACAAGGACCCTTGTAAGGCTATGGTGAGGTAGACAGGCTCTGCCCAGGGCTTCCAGACCCACTCTCTGGTTCTTCATGCTCTGCCAAGAGTCCCCTGTCCCGAGAGGGCCCAGGATAGGTAGCCTTCACAGAAGACTAAGCATCTGGCCAGAGCAGGAATACGCCTGCGGGGCCAGGTTTGGTAAAGCGGCACGGAGCTGCATCGGTCTCAAGTGTAGAAAATAGTCAGTGAAGGGAGTAAAGCGGATCTGCTGCTATTCATTTCACAGCTGTAGTGGGATTAGTGGAACGAGGGCGATGGGGTAAGCTGCCCCTTTTATCTCATTCAAACATGTTGCTAATTCAGCAGAGCACCGCAGCCAGGAGCAGCTCCCAGCCTAATCCACTGTATCATTCTCACCCAGCGTGAAGAAACGAGAATTTTAATCCGCTCCCCACCCCCCACCCCCCCGCCCCATCAGCTGCTCCAGCAGGCTCTGCCTGGCCTAACCAGGCATGGGGACCCACTCCATGCCTGGCACCACTTTCCCTGGCCCCATTGACCAGCTCTCTGGTAGCTGGGAGAAGTGACTTCTCAGCAGCATCTCCCACCCTCTGTTCCATGGGCTAGCTGGGCTGGTTGATGGTCCCATGCTCCTGGGTGGCCATAGAAACAAAACACCAACAGCATCTTGAGGGACTTCAACTGACTGCTTTGGTTTTCAAGTCGGATTGCTCTAAGGATCTTCTTCCAAGTTGAGAAAGACAGCGGTGGAGAGGTGGTATTTCTGCACCAAAGAGTGAAGTACCATGCAAGGTGTCTCAGGGATAGACATTGGCCCAAACAGACCTCCAAACCTGGGAATTTAGGGAGAGGACAAACCAGCAGGTGACAGAGGATCTGGTGTCCAGGTCTCATCACCCTGTGGCTCTCCTTTGAAGGATAGCTGTAATTCTGCAGGGGGCTCAGAACTTCCCTTCCAGGTGACATCTGCTTCTGAGAGCACACGCAACAAACTGAGATGTCTTCTTTCCTCTGGAAACACAGTCCCTAAACCAGCTTCCACCACAAGAAACGCCACTTGAGATACCACCCTTCTGAAAACCAGACCTTCTGCACTCCCAAACACTCCAGCCTTACCTTCGTTCCCAAGGAAATACTCATCCACAGCCTCCATCCCACATTTTTGACCACGGATCTCAAAGTATGGTAAGAACTGAGGCATCATGGCCTGACATAACAAATAACAAATAACAAAAATTAGGTGGAAGAAGAGGCTCTGACTTGCCATGGGTCCCACAAATGAGTCCTGGCAGATGCTGAAGCTCAAGCAAAAGTGCAGAGTCTGAGCACAAAGAAGAACCCAAGTGTTTTGGCTCTGAACCTTCAAGGTCATGCCCAAACGTAAATTTTAACTAACAGGCACAATTTCCAAAAAGTGTTGTAAACTTTACACAAATATTTGTCTGTATGGCCAGTGCTTATGTCTTGTCGTCTCCACTGATAGTGCATGCCAGCTGACACACATCTAGCCATGCCTGCATGCACCAGTGTGAACCAACAGTACCTTTCCCAGATCTCACTGTTTCTCTGCTTGTAATGTCTCCAAATCCAGTCTTAAGCACATCTCACTGAAACTTATGTGCAACAGGTTAGAGACAGGAGGGTACCATCATGCCGCTGAATCCTTCTTTGCAACAAAGAGCATCTGCAAATAAGACAGTGACAGTGAAGCATCCAAAAGCATCAACATTTATGAACCTTGAATCCACCTTCAGCCTTCTCAGGTTCTGTGTTTTCTGGGCCCATCACTACAAGAAAGACATTGAGATGCTGGAGCGTTTCCTGAGAAGGGCAACAAAGCCGGTGAGGGGTCCGGAGAACAAGTCTTCTGAGGAGCAGCTGAGGGAACTGGGGTTGTTTAGCCTGGAGAAAAGGAGGCTGAGGGGAAACCTTATCGTTCTCTACAACTACCTAAAAGGAGGGTGTAGCAAGGTGGTTGTTGGTGTCTTTTCCCAAGTAACAAGCAATAGAACAAGAGGAAATGGCATCAAGTTGCTCCAGGGGAGGTTTAGATGGGATATTAGGAACAATTTCTTCACTGAAAGTGTTATCAAGGACTGGAAGAGGCTACCCAGGGAAATGGCTAAGTCGCCATCCATGGAGGTATTGAAAAGATGTGTAGACGTGGTGTTGAGGGACATGGTTTAGTGGTAACTTGGCAGTGCTAGGTGGATGGTTGGACTTGATGATTTTAAAGAACTCTTCCAATTGTAACAATTCTATGATTCTATTATTCTATAACATAAGAAGGACATGGACCTGTTGGAGCAAGTCCAGAGGAGGGCCACGAAGATGATCAGAGGGGTGGGGCACCTGTCTTATGAAGGCAGGCTGAGAGAGTTGGGGGTGCTCAGCCTGGAGAAGAGAAGGCTCCAGGGAGACCTTAGACCCCCTTCCAGTCCCTAAGGGGACCGACCTACAGGAAAGCTGGGGAGGGACTCTGGATCAGGGAGTGGAGGGATAGCATGAGGGGGAATGGTTTTAAACTGGGAGAGGGGAGATTTGGATTAGATATTAGGAAGAAATTCTTTACTCTGAGGGAGGTGTGACAGTGGCCCAGGTTACCCAGAGAAGCTGTGGGTGTCCCATCCCTGAAGGGGTTCAAGGCCAGGTTGGATGGGGCTTGGAGCAACCTGTTCTGGTGGGAGGTGTCCCTGCCCATGGCAGGGGGTTGGAAGATGATCTTTAAGGTCCATTCTAACCTAAACCATTCTATGATTCCATGATTCTATGATCCCTTGGGGACTGACCCAAAGACACAGCGCTCCTATGGGGTAGTATTGCCTCAGGGACACCTCACCTCACATCTCTCCCAGGCGCTTTGGGATTGAAGCTGAAAAACCCAGACTCATCCTCCCTGATCCCAACACCCCTGCCTGGTCCAAGGCTCCTCCCCAAACACCTCCCTCCCCACAAATCCCCTGAACCTCTTCCAATTGCACACCAATAAAAAGTGCATTATTAACACCCCTCTGTCTCTGCTCCCTCCCGCTCTCTGATGGGCAATGAAACCTCCCTGAATTATGCCACTCGGCATGCTTACAATTTAATTACATTTAAAGTCAATCAAGAGCTTCTGGAGCTGAGTGACTGTTGAAGGGTTGTAGGGGAGGGGTGGGAGAAAAGGATGGGACAAAGACCCCCAGAGCTGATACACACACATATACACACGCATACACACAGAGGCACCTTCTCTAAAATAATTAGCATAAATCTATTTTCTGTCCCTCCTCCCATTCCCCCTCCCCTCTGCCCACCTTGCTGAGCTTTCTGGGGTTTTATGGGGAGCAGCCCCATAGCAAAGTCCCACAGGGAACTGGGGGGGGGGGGGGGGGGGGGAAGGGGGGCAGGGAGGGAGGTGGAGGAGGGATGGAAAGAGGCAGCATAAAGCAGGCAGCCTTCCCTGCTCCCCGCCACCTCCACCCCTGTGTCATTGAAGGATGGCATGCGCCTCGGTTTTAATTAGATGGAGGTAATTGCCTTGGTGCAGAATAACATTGTTCATGCTGGTGGGAACTGAGAAGGGCTTCAGGCTTGCCTGCCCCCAGGAGCTGGGAGAGGGAGGGTTTCCTTGGGTGCTGCTCCGGAGGGGAGGACCTGAACTGAGTGATGAGACTAATTCATTGCTCAGAGAGGACAAGGGCAACTGGGGTGGCTTAACCCTTGCATTCCCACACTGCAAATGATCCTGCTTTTATCCAAAAGCAGGAGGGGAGAGTGTCTGGCCTTGGGGCATGGGCAAATCTGGTGTCTGCCCAGCACCCTCTCGGGCTCTGCTGTGACTCCCCACAGTGTGTCCCGTTCTCCCTTCAGAGCACCCCGGGGAGAAAAACAGGGGGAGGAGAGTCTGTCCACTAGCAGAAATCAAAGTGATATTCTCGCAAAGCATCAACAGAGGGAAGTGGGAGGATTGCCTCCTGTCCCTGCACATTGTGATCCGAGCCCGGGTATTGCAACATGCAGCAGGGTCCCCAGGGACAACACAGAGCACTGTCACGGAGCCCGTTGAGTTGACACATCGTGCCAAAAGAGCTTGTAACACAGGAAGAAACAAGACCTCTGGAGCCCTGACCTCACCCCTGCTCCCTGGCCTCCCAGTCCCGGTGGGCAATCACTTCCTGAGCGCTGGAGACATGCGGGTCGAGCCCTGGAGCATGACATTTGATTGTCTCCACTGACAGCTCAACATGGTGGCCTCATCCATAGCACCTGCCCAGGAAACTACCCTGGTGTCTGTGAGCCCCCAGCCTTGTCCACAAGCCACCCAGGTCCATGGCAGACAGCCCAGGTGGAAATGGTGTTAAGCCCTGTGCTGCCAATTAGGGATGGTGACTGAAGGTCCATGCCATGGTCCCGGTTAGTATGCAAATCCAGATGACAGTGACTGCACCCCAACATGTTCCCGGGTGTGTTTCCTCCCCGGAGATTTTCATGGCAGCAGATCGGAGCTGACTCAGGAGCTGCACTTTGCCCTGAGCACACCAAGGCACTGGGTATCTTTGAAATAAGTGCTTTGAAAACTCCCACAAAGGCTGTAGAGAGTCAAACATCTCCTACGCGGCCCCAGCAGCTGGGATAAATATTTATGAGGGATGTCAGTGTTGTGTTTCAGGACACACGCCAAACACTAACCACTTGAGGTTAGCAAGAAACTGCCCCCATTGGCATATTATTGGATAAATGTCCATTACAGGGACTGACTCCTTCCTCTGAAGCAGATGGGAGGGGATGCTCTCAGAGACAGGATATTGGATGAGATAGTGGTATCCCCGCGTTCCTTGATGATTGCTCATAAAATTAGCCATCCCTTAAAAACAGTCCTCCCTTGTTGATATTTAACTGCAGGCTGCCGTAGGGGGAGAGGCCATGCCCAGCTTCCTGCTGCTTCGAACGGGCGCTGAGCAGGTTGCCTGTGGGTTTGTACAGCCTTGTCCCAGCCCTGGTTTTCCAGCTTGATGGGGATCTCCCCCACCAGCTACCCATGGTGTTGCAACCATCAGCTCGTGCCAGATGCTGGAGCTCCATCCAACATGCAGAAACCTCCCTCAGTCCTCTTCCACCCCAGCAAAACATCATGTTTCTGGGACCTGTGAGCCTGGTGTGTGGGTACCACACATCACACATCATGTCCACCATTGCACTGAGTGCCCCAATGGGATAGAGCAGTTATAGATGTGGTGCTTAGGGACATGGTTTAGTGGTGGTTTTAGCAGTGTTAGGTCGACGGTTGGACTCGATGATCTTAAAGGTCCCTTCCAACCTAGACGACTCTATGATTTTATGATCATTTGGGAACATCTTCCATGCACTGCATGGCTATGAGAGTTCCTGGTGTGGTATTAGTCTAGATCAGAGGCTGCAATGCCTGGGGTGGGTGTGCAGCCAGGGTTGTACCCATGGGCAGTGTGGATGGTGTTCCCCGGTTGGGGATGGTGAGGGAGCACAGCTGGACAGTGTGAGCTCTTCAACACCACTGTGGCTCAGGACCACCAAGTAACACCAGGTCCCCAGGCGAGGAGGCAGCTGTGTGGATGGGATGCCCTGGGATTGTGCTTCTCACACTCCAGACCCTGTTTTACACGTTGCAATGTGGACACAGCCTGGGTCTCCTCATCTGCAACACAGGACAACCAACACCCATGTAGTTTGGGGCCAGAAGATGGGTGTCCATCAACTGAGCACCAGCAAGAAGGAGGAGACGGGAAAGTATTAAGGTTTAGTCAGTCTTGCTGAGGCATGAAAGATGAAGGGACCAAACTCTCACAGGCAGCAATGACATGGGGTATGGTCTTTGCCAGCACTAAGGCTCTGATACTTTCAGAGGCAAGAACATAAGTCATGACCCCTATCAGGGAAACTGGGGCAAAACAGAGCAATTTAGCCAAAGCAAGGAAGAGCAGCCCCTCTGCAAGACTGATCTTTTATGAACTGGCTGCCTGTGTTCTGTGTGTGGGGCCAGGCCCAGGATAAGGACAGTGGGAGTCAGGACCAAATCAGCAATTGGGAGGGGAAACAACCACTGTGCCTAGGAGAAGGACCCAGATTCAAAAAGCCGTGATCAGAGGTGGAAGGGAACCTTAGGGAAACACATGGAGGAACAGACCCAGCTCAACCTGCCCAACCCCGGCAGAAGGAGAGAAAGAAGTGGAGAGGGAGTAACTCACTGGCAAAACATCCCCTGGAATCGAATCCATGTCCGCCAGGGCTGACACCAGACCACCGCAACCCTTTACAGTAGCATCTACAACAGCCTGGGAGATGAAAAGCTTCCAGCTTTGGTCAGAGCAAGTATATGGTTCGGATGTCCTACCAGGCTCTCGTGGGGGCAAAGAGGGCAGGGAGGCATCTTCTCAGTTGTGGTCTATGCATGCTGATGAAGCTTAGCCTCTTCCATGAGGAATCCACATGGAAATGCCTCCAAAGTCACTGTGTGGTGGCTTTGGAAGGAGACAGAGGGTGAATGGGACTCTGGGCTAGAAGATCTGCACTGTTCTGCATCACTTTTTCTGTTTGGTAAGATCTTGGCCCCAGTGATACCTCCTATGGATTTAAACGTCTTTCTTTAGTAAATAACAGTGGATCATATATACGTATCTAAATATACATGCATAAAATTCATTTGCAACAATAATAGAAGTGATGACGTGGCACTTTCCCTCTCCGCCTGTCAAACCTTCCTCTGCAGCAGTGAGAGGATGGATTAGAAATGGTTTGATGTATGGATGGGTCACCGGATAAACTAACCAGAAGTGGATGGAGGTGAGATGGATGGGCTCCCCATGCATCCTGATCATTGTCAGTGCATTTCAGTTCTCTAAAACTGCCTAAAGCTTTTCTGCTTTGAAAGTTGGCTGCGTGTGTAGTTGCTCAGCAGGTCTAAGCTATCTTAAGCTACACTCACCCATTTTTATTGCTTTGTTACATGCACCCAGCCTTGTTCCCCCATGTCCCCATCCTGATGCCAATTGCCACTGGGGAGCAACGGGATTGGTGCAGACAAACCCCCACTGAGAACTGATCTCTCTTGCAATGGAGAACAATCTCTCTTTCAAAAGGATTCTGCTATAAAATGCCTCTCTTGCAGACCTTAACTCTAACTGTCACCCTATGGTGTCCTACCCAAAGGGACTAAATGTCCATGGAGAACATCTCTGCTTCTCCACTTTCTCCACTCCTACTGCAGTGACCCATCTCCAGCCAGTGGTTCCCTTACAGGAAACCAGTAAGAGAAATGAGTACTGGATGGAGGAACTTACTCAGGAATGGGTGGCAGTCATGAGATCCACTGCTTTTCCATTCCTTGGGCTCCTACGCCAACATTATGATGCTGCATCTTACCACGCCAAGCATCAATTTTCGTTTCCCAAGCCAAGCTGGACCAGGCTATGGAGGGCTAAGGCTGAACTCTTTCTCATGGTCCGGACAGGACATCCATGAACATGGTGGGGAGAGGGATACGAGCTCTTGCTCTCCCCGCAGAACAGAAACCTCTGAGCACTTAGAAATCACCCACACTGAGCTCCTGAGCACAACTCCATTGCAACAGCTACAGAGGGACCAGAGGCAGAGATGGGAAAGGGAGAGGGAGGCAAAAGGCTCAGATGACAAGGCTCTCAGTCCACTTAGGCAAATGCCACACGTCCATAACAAGCCACAGACCAACCACACTGCACCACAGAAAGCATCACGCAGGAATAAAAGGATTTCTGTCCCAAGATGTGCCCGTCCAGCCACCTCCATCACACCTCCACATTTTCCTCTTCAAACCATCAATTTCCCAAAGTAAATTTGATTCCATCCCAGGAGGATTATTAGCCAGCTTAGAATACTACCAGAGTTTTCCTGTTGACATTTACCTAACACCTTGTCCCACAGTGCTTTGCAGGGGCTGGATCTATGTATGTGCCCCTGGAAATCTCAGCAGAGAGGGGACTATAGCTCTTCTAACAGCCCGCAGGAACGCAGCAGAGCCAAACAGGCAGTAGAGACTATATACTATCAGAGAACCTGACAGAGAGAGATTTTGGAGAAGAATATTATTAAATCTATATATACCTATATGATGCTTTCCTTGCCTTTCCTTGCTCAGGATGAAGCCACCGACCCTTGGATGTCCTTGCAGCTGAGGTTTGTGATCCGCAATACAGGGACATACCTGCAGGCCAGGGAAAGATGGGCAGAGGGAAGGGCTATGCAGCAGTAGAGATGCTCTCCCCTACCCCCAGCGAGGCCGTGCATGAATCCTGCCACCACCCCCGAAGCTCTGCCAAGCATCTGGCACACAGCTCTGGCCACTCCACGAACCTGCAGCAGTAATATAGTAAGTGCTCTTTCATGTCGCGTTGCTTTGGCTTTCCAGGATCCGAGGGGGACTCTGACATACAGCATTTATCTCAAGCGGCTATTGATCCTCAGCTCTATAAAAATGATTACACTTGACCCAAGGCTGCACTCACTTCAGTATCTGAGCTGGAGAGGAGGAAGAGGCTGCCCAGCTGGGTACGAGTTGTGTAGGGAGGGAGAGACCGCAGAGGAAGAGATGGGGTGCTGGGGGGGTTTATTCAAAGATGAGTAGATAAAAGTTGCAGGGTCCTTTCCTTTGAGCGGGATGTAGGTGGGAAAACACTCACCCGATGGAACCACTCAGCTGCTGCTGGAGCGATTTGAGGGGAGGATTTAAAGGCAGTTTTGGCCAAAAGCTAAGGCAATTCAGCCAAACTTTTTAGGCAGTTCAGCCAAACTCACAGCAGATAGGGAGCATATGAATTCAGGATGCTCCTGTGCATAGGGGAGGATGAACACCAGGCTGGTGACGGCCCTGGAGAAGATAGTGGGTTGTAAAGATTCCTTTCCACCAGCACTAAATCACTGCAGACCCGGGCAGAACAAGGGAGATGAAACACGAATGAATCACCATGGAAGTCAGTGTCAAGGCCAGAAAAGGAGCTGGACAGCCCAGCCACAGGGGCCCTCCTTGGGAGGACTCCTTGGGATCAGGAACACTTGAATTCATTGGGGCAATGCAGAAGGATCAGAGGAAATGGAAGAAGACAACAAGAAAGGCACAAGCAGGGCAGATACTCACCATGGAGTCCCTCAGCACATTTTGAGTGGTGTGGCCTCTGGCATGGGGATGGATTTGCTTGGACTCAGCATCAGGGTCTCCATCAGAGCCACCAGCCCTGGGGTCTCTCTGCAGTCATGGTCTGCAGAGCCAGTGGTGTTTGAGGAACCTTTGGTCAGACAGATACGCTCTAGCATATCTGATCCCTGCTGGAAGCAAGCCCTACTTGCCCTGGCAGGACAGTTGCTGTAAAGATAGAGTCTCCTCCATCTGCCCAGCCCAGTGGAGCACAAATGTGCCCATGAGTTGGTACCCAAAATGATGCGTCACAGGGGTTACCTGCCTCTCTCCTCCTACTCCTGCAGGCTCAGCCCCAGGCTGATGCTCCTGCCTTGGTCCTGGTGCCCATCAAACCCCTCCACATGACTTTCTATTGCATAGCATGAACAGGCGCTGCACTAAACATCAGAGCCCAGAGGAAGAGCCATCTGGAAGGATATGGAAATGAACTTTCTCATGGTCAATTTAGTGAAGCTGTTCTTGGAAATGCAATCCTTAATCCTGAACTAGTGCAACGCTTCGAGCCAAGAACCAAGTTGACCTACACCAAAAGCCAACAACTGGTCAAACAAGCTTTGGACCAACTTACGGACTCGCTGATGGATTTAAACCTCTTGATGGAGATCAGTGGAGAGGCTCACGATGCTGTAGGATGCCATGCGACCTACCTGAGAGCATGGGTCTCCCTGTGCTTCAGGAAGAGCTGCTGCAAAAAGTGAGAAGCTTGGCTTGCAAAGCATGGAACATGCTCGGGGAGCTGGGATTATGAAAAAAATGTCCAGCACCATTGCTGGAGGGCAGTGCGAATGGGGCTGTTCTCAAGAAGCATTTTGGAGCTGCCCTAAGAGGCCATGTGGATGGAGCCAGTGGGATTTAGGATGCAATACGAAGAGTTTGGCAGTGCCAAAATGAGCTGTACCGTGCACTTGCCTCAAAGGTCAGAAAAGAGTTGCTGGGGGCTGGAAGTAGAAAAGCGACAGTGGGAGTAGATATCTCTCAGCCAGGCAAAGATGAAGGGTGAGAGGAGATAAAGGAGTCTGGGAGCCACAGCTGTACCTGTGGATGAGGTGCAGGAGACTGTGAGTCTCCAAATGCCTTCGTGTCTGCTCCAAGCCAGCTCTCAGACGGGACAAGTAGAGAGAAGAGACCTCTGTGTGGCATGATGTTCATTGTGAGCTGTACCAACATCAGCTCAAACTCCTGGCACAAGCAACTTAAAGTACTCCCATAGAGAGTTGTGCCTTACCCAGCAGTGACTCTGGGGCTGTTGAGCCCACTAGACCTGGTCAAACACAAGCTTGATCCCACTGACCCCATAACAAGCTGCCAGTTTGACTAGACAGGGGAAGGGAGACTGAAAGGCTCTTCTCTCCCTTTGCCTGCCTCTTCTGCCTAGATACTATCCTGAAGCATGAAAAAAACCTTCAAACAGAAACTAATCCTTTTGCAAACTGCCCTGAATTAGGACCTAAAGAAAGAGACTGGCTGAAAAGTATGGCATTTGCCCGGAGCTCCCAAGCAGAGAGGAAAACAGAGGGATATCACCAAAGCTGATGTTCTGCAGAGCTGGCTGCGCACCCTTATTGGTGCGCTGAGTTGGGGAGGGCTTTGCTTCCAGCATAGGAGAGTTATCAAGGGATTTGCTGCTGTTGCAAAACTTCTGCATGGATTGGGAGGGAGAGGGAAAGGTTTTTCCAGCAGTCAGCAGAGCACGATTTAACATCTGCAGAGTTGAAAATGACCCTTGCGATTACACTTACTTTAGGGGACCTGGATTTTAGATTTCCCCGTGTGCTGGATAGAGATGTTTGTGCTTGCTGCTTGGGGGAGGGTTATGTGGGAACACAAAGGACTGGTGAGGGGACAGGCCACCACTGCAAAAGTCATTACTCCAGAGGGAAAAGGCCGCACTGCTCACAGCTGTAATTAACAGTCCCCTCAGACCTATGAATTCAGGGGATGGGGATCCCCGAGGATGGGATGATGGGGCCACTCATTTCTCTCTCTTGACTGCAGAACGAGCCAGGAGTGATTCATTTGGTGCTCAGTTTCGCCCTGATGAAACCCTTGAATGTGAGGATCTGGACAACCCCATGGATCCCAAAGACATTTCTTTAACCAGGCAGCAGGCAGGCCAAGGTGCCAAGAGGTTTCACCAAGCACATTGCTTTAATTTCACTGTCGCCCAGACAGGGTTCTACTCGTGGTTTACCCAAAGAGACCTTGTTGGGTTGCTAATTGCAAACAAAACCCCAAAAGAAGAGCAGAGCCAGGCCCTGGGTTACATGTAACCAAGAAAGCAACTTTTCTCCAAAAAAGTGCAGAAATGGGTTCATCTGCTGGAATACGGCCAAGTCCTATTGCTTCTGGGGTAAAGTCTGGTAAAAACCATAAAGGTGCCACATGGGCACAGGGATGACCCCGAAATAGTCCCGTTACAACTCCCCTAGTAATCTGTGTATGGAGATCCTGGAGACGAAGATAAGAAAGATGGAGTAATGAAGAGCTTTTCCTTAAAGAACAATTAAGCTAAAACCAGGGGGGGCTGGACTAGATGACCTTTAGAGGTCCTTTCCAAGCCAAACTATTCTGTGATTCTATGAAGACCTTAGACTTAGCTCATGGAGGAAGGATTTGTTCTGGAACATACAAAAGGAATTGCAAGGGGGAAAAGCAAAGTAAAGGATGAGGGTGAAAACCTTAGTGACAAGAAAGGTCTTTGCAGAGAAATATCTGCATTTCAGCTGGACCATGTTGAACACGGACAAGTCAGGGATAGTGGGGAGAAGATAAGGGTGAAAAGAGGAAACTTCTGGTCCTATTTCCAGCACAGAGACAGCTTTATGGGCAGCCCAACTTTTCTGAGTTGGTTTAAACTTTGGTAAAGTTAGGGGAAAATTTCTGCTTTTTAAAACAAAATAAAAACCACTGAGGTCCGTACTTGACATTAGGACATGATTTGAATTGGGATTGTGTCTGTCTGGGCACAAGAAAATTGAAAAAAAAAGTGAATGCTGCAAGGATGTGCCAGACACGTGCCTAGGTAGAGCAGCTTGGAGATGCTCTGGGAAGAGTTTTCTCACTCCCCGACACATAGAAATAGTACCCAAAACCAACCAGGCATGCACACAGACAGTGTATGGGACCTGCTCCGCTCAGACTGCCCAGCACAGACCCAAAGTGTGCACAGGGACATGCACGCACACAGATACTTGCACACTCCACATGTCCTGTAAGGACTTCACAACCTACAGGTAGTCAGGCATCCCCAGACATCCTGCAGGACAACCTGCACCAGGGAATGAGGGTTTTTGTAGAGAGCAGGGCAGGACCACAGAAAGGACAGTGTTTGTGGGAGCCCGTGGGGTCCAGCAATGAGAGCGGGGGGTGTTTGCAGGGGAACATGGCTCCAACCCTGACATGTGGCTGACCTGAGGGGGAAAGCTGCTCCAGGGTATCCTCCAGAGCCAGACTGACCATGCATCCAAGCCATGCAAAAGCCCACTTGGCCATTTCCCGGTGCTGGGGAGGGGAGGCGTACATCCTTCCTGGCTTGGTTGGCAGGTACATCTCAGTCAAGCATTCCCCCCAGGGCTGCGCTCCACTGCTGGGGTGCAGAGAACTGGGTACAAGCCATGCCTGGTTCTCGAATATCCTCCCCTCTGTCCCCCATCCCTCCCCTCCTGCAGGGCACCTGCCATGGGGGTCACTTGGCTTCCTCGCCGCGAGAGCAGTGCCAGGTCCCTGATTGCTGTTAGAAGACACCCTGGCTGGCACCCAGGGCTGACACATGATGCATTACCACCTTCCGCTGGGAAGACACTGAGGTCAGGCCTCCACCCACGGGCTTCCCCCAGGGTTGCCACCGGCCCTGCAGCAGGAGACTCGCCAATGCCCAGAGCTACCCCACAGGCAGCAACACAACCACAAGGTGCACGGCACTCACATCAGCCCCACCATGCGCACACCTGACCATAACGAAGTCATGCAACCCCCCCCCCCCCCCCAGGAGGTCCCAGGTGGAGAAGGATGAAAGCTGCATGGTGCAACCAGTTTTACAGTTGGGATACGTGCTGGGGTGAGCCCTTTGCAGAGCACCCGGGCACAGAGCTATTTGGCTCGGCAAGGGCTTACATCATGGAGAGAATATGCTATCTCTTACCCAGGGGCCTCCCTGTTGGAAGAAGCATCTCCAAATTCCTGGAAGTACATGCTAACCGGCACAGACTGTGCTGGGAAACATAACAAGCCACAAGCTGCAGGGATCCGTTTACACCACCGCGGCCGGGGACCTGGCAGCAGGATGTGCAAGGCTCCAGCAGAAGATAGCTTCTCATGCAGGGGGACAAAATATATCAGACTCCAAACTGACACAGCCAGAGGTCCCAGCACCAAGCTAAGGTTTCATGCTGGAGGGACAGGTGGGCCAGGGACTGCAGCTCAACCATTCATCACTTCAGGCACGGCTGGAGCAACACAACTCAGCTGCAAGCTTGGGGCAGTCACCCACAACATCAAGAGTGAAAGCAAGCAAGCCATCACCACGTCCTCCTTCCTATCGCTCTGTCTGTCTGCCTTTACACGCTGCCTGTCTCCGTGCTCCCTTTTCCAAGCTGTTAGACCTCACACCCCACCCCCCCCCCCCCATCTCTCTGTCCCTACACACACTACTGTGTTCTTGCACCATCCCATAGAACATCCACAGCACATCAAGGCTTCACGGCCACCTCTTGGGACTGTCCTGGGGCATCCCGCAAGACTTGTCCCTCCTGCCGGGTCCCTCCTGTTGTGCCAGCCCTGGAGCTCTGCCAGGAGCCATTGCCTCATTCCCAGGGCACAGGACAGCCCAAAATGTCCTTGGCAAACTGGTACCAGCATCAGTTCTCCTGGCCATCACTTGCTCCACAGCCACTTCTCTTCTGTGAGCTATCAGGGGCCCTGAGCCAGGGCCCTTAATGCACTCAGGCTGGCTGCTGGCTCAGTCACTTAATAGAGTCCAATTGTCTATTTTTCATTATCGAACAATTCCCTTTATTGGGCTTTTTGGCTTGTCCAGGAAATCCAATCAATAGGGTTCCCGAGGCAAACATTGGCTTTGCGTCCTCTTCCTCTCAGCAAAGGGACCTGCTATCCCTCTGCACCCGACCACCCCATTGGCATCACCGGGGCCAAAGGCTCGGGAGCTGGAGGACATCTCTGGCTGTCTGGCCACCACTGAGTGTCATGCCAGTGGGGATGTTGCTCCAGCTTCTTCCCCAAGGGTGATAACCACCTCCTGAGGGATTTGGGGGGCTGCTGTTTCAGGGGAGAAGGGCGGCGTGCAAGGGTGGAGGATGTTGGTGCTGGTTGGAGCGTGAGAGTTCTGTTCAAACAGTCTCAGCTGGAGCTGCCAGCTCCACTCTTCTGAGTAGCACAGCCTGGTTTTCACACCAAACCCATGTTCTCCTGCTTTTGGAGGTGACCTGGGGGTTTTCCAATCCAAGTATATGGCAATGTAGACACTCTTGTAGTGTAGAGAGACTGCTATAACTCATAGAGAGGAAACCACATATGGCAGCACATCTACACAGCCCCAGACAGCCCCAGTGATGCTGATCTGGGCACTGCTGCGCGTGCACAAGGGACACGTCCACACTTCCCAGTTAAACAGACCCAGGACTGTGTGGCATGGAACATCCTGTAGCCACACTGCAACTCTCTTACTTTCCATCACAATATAGTTTTATCCAAGCTGTGCACTGCAAGTAGTCCTCAACCCACCTGAACCACACTCACAAATCACTGGAGACAGCATCCTCTGGCCTGGCCCAAATGAAGCGGAGCAGATGATGGAGTTCCACTGCCCAGGAACATCCTCCATCCTCTCATGTTTTTTAAATTGTCACGATTGACGCAGCTGATGGCAGCCACCAAGGGGCAAGAGAAGGTGAATCCCTGCCCTCATGGCACATGGAGCTAAAGCGTAAGTGCTAGCAGTGCATGATCCTTTTCCCAACCAGTGCATCCCATTTTACTGGGCCCATCTCGAGCTGGAAAAGCAGCAGAGTGCAGAGGTGGAGGCTGGGAGAGATGTTCTCAGAGAGGCACTGCAAGGGTTCTCAGCCCAAACTGATAGCTGCATGGCATGCCCTGGGTTGTTCATCTTTCAGACCCAGCTTCTGAGTCAGGGGAAGACGCAGCTTCCAGCACGGCACTGTCTGCCCCTTCCTCATCGCATTCCCACCTGTGTCATGAAAGCACATTGTCACGGCAGGGGGGAGAGACCCAGTGCCAAAGAGGAGGGAAGGATCATGCCCAGGTAAAGCCACCATCAGGTATCACCAACCCTAATAGCAACTGGGGACACTCAGCATGAAACACGCTGAGAACTCAGGCATCCTGACGGCACAGACGGCTTTTACAGGACATTTCCACCTTCTGAGGCTGCAGGGAAATGATGGAAATCTTGCTAGGAGTGACCCCTAAAGGCTGCGAAGCTGAAGAAACCCAAAGAGAGGGATTTTCTTAAGAAAGGGAGAGCGTGCATGAGCAGAAGGAGGAGAGGAGGGAAGGCTCCTGATTTGGGTACGTGACTGTCACCATACAGGAATAGAATATTCATGTGTGTGCGTGTGCCTGCATGGGATACTCGGTGATGCCTGTGAATGTGTCTGCAGAATGAGGATGAAGTTTTTTGGGACAGGGCTGGCTCAGATGTGTTTTTAGACAATGCTGCTTCTCCTCTTGTGTCAAAAGCCCTTTCCTTACCCTGAACAGGGTGTTCAGGGCCATCAGTGGTGGCAAATGGGGCAATAATGGCAAACGGGACAGGATTCACCCAGATGCAGCCTTCAAGGCACCTGCAAGGTTGTTCCTGTTCTTACCACACACACGTGAATGCTAACATTCCTTCTCAACACCACCTTGTGCCTTCCTGATGAAATGCATGGCTTTGCACACATGGCGTCTGCACGTGCACAGTGCCATGGACACCCACGCACACACAGAGCCTCCCAGGGCCAGATCCAGGTGCCCTGTAACCGCACCACACAGCCCAATTTGGGTTGGCATGGCATGGTTGTGGTTCAAAACCTTGCATGTCTCAGAGAAGGGCTTGGGGCCATCACCGTGTTGTGCGGTCTCCTGGCAAACTGCTGATACTTGGAGGGTCATCTGGGATCTTCCTGGTGCATCATCACAACTGCGTAGTGAAGGAGCAGGATCTGGTCCTCGGAGACATTGCTCTTCAATCCTAGGAGGGGCAAGGCAAAATGCCCCAAGCCAGGGATGTTTTTAAATGTCCCCACAGCTCAGTGTAATCCGAGAGCCGGTAAAATTAAAATCACTCATCACAGGACGTTGGTGGGGGGAGATTAATGAGTTTGAACCATGACAGCTCGCAGGCCAGAGGTACATGTGCTCCCAAAACCATGAAGTGAGAAACTCATTGCCTGGAGGCCACAGCCAGGAGAGTGCCAGGAATGGGCAAAGCCAAGTAGCCAGGGCAGCGATGGGGTGCTTTGCATTCCTGTTTTGGGGTGGGTTTGCTCTTTTTTTTCTCCTCTAATCATTCATCAAAACATCCTGTTTCTTTCTGGGCGGCACTCTTCATCTGCAGTTGGTTTTGGCACCTCTCTGTTCCACAAAGTCCCCGTTCCCCCTCTGATTCATTTGGCCTCCTGGCACACAGGTGTTTGTTTCTGTTCCCCCATGGAAGATACCAGATTTTTTGCAAAAAAGTGCCTCTGAATCTACCAGAACATGGACCGCAAAAAATCCCTGCAGTGTCCTGCACTGCATGTGGTACAGGGCACTGCAGGCAGTTTAGGAGAAATGGGGAAAGGGGAAAGTGGACCAAAAAGAGAGGAAAAAGTTCAATTTGGAGAGGTCCCTGCTCTGCAGAGTGCAAAGCAGCACCTGGCAGGTGCTCTGAGGACCAGGAGGCCACGATGGTGCGCACATTTAAACCCCAAGCACAGCCAGATGCAGTTCCACACTGCACTCCACCCAAATTCCCTAGGATTAATGCTCCCGATAACTCAAATCCTATTTAAATGACACTCCTGGGCTCAGTTCTCCCTTCCGAACTGCTCCCCTAGATGCTGTGTCTGCCAGGGACCACATCTGCGGGTGTCTGCAGAGCCATGGACCCACCATGGCAGGTCCTGTGGATGGACAGGCTTTCACCATGAGGCACAGGTCCAGACACTGAGCTATTCTGGACTCCATTCATCAGTTTTCCTTTGGCTTTTCCCCAGTAGACACACCCTCCAAAGGTCATCTGTCCTCCAAACCATCCGTGCCATGGCTCACCTTGAGGACATGTGCAGGGAGCTCTGAGCACCCACCACTCATGACAACATCCTCTGGAGCCACAGGTACCTTCAGCCCTGAGCATCTGAAGGGAAAAGGGGGCTACCAAAATAAGCTGTCTTTGAAACATTAAAGCTTCTGCTATGCAGGAGCAGCTGGGGCCCACCTCAGACCCTAGCAGACTCATGCTATTGTGAAATACCTTATGGGCTGCCCACCTCCCTCCATCCCTACCTAGAGGAATTAGGGCATTGCCACCAAAGTTAATCATTATATTGATTTTGCCTACAGCAGCTCCGTGCACCAGGTGAGTGCCCACAAAACTGGCTGGACACTGCTTTGCAGAGATATCATCTCCTTATCAGAGCCATCAGGCTCCTCCAGGCTTTCAAATTCTTCTCCAAGGAGAGGCAGGAGCCCTGAGAGAGACAAGGAGACACGTGTCACACATCGCTCATCCTATCACTGCCATTCATTGCATCACTGCTGCTCATCACACCACTCATTGGTCACGCAAAGTCCAATGCCTGGTACCAGCACTTTCACCGTGTGTCTCAGATGAGTGGTATCAGGAGCACCATCCACCTCGCAAAAAGCCCAAGGGCCAGGTCACCATGATCTTGCTGTCTGGGTAAACGCTGGCCAGAAACAAAGTCCCTGCTTTGGACAGGGAGATGTTCCAGGAGTATACCTGCTCCTGGCAATCCAGAAAAGATTCCGTGCACCTGAAGGACCCGTGGGAGGGCTCGGTGGACCCTGGGGAACTGTCTACTCCTTAGAGCCTCCAATGAAACTGTCTGGTCCAGGAGATATATTTGGGCTTGCGGGAACCCAGCTAACCAGCCAGCCTTCCAGGAGCCCATAGGCTAGTGGGAATCGACATAAATTGCAGTTTCTTCTTCAAAATAGGGACAGTAGCTCCCAGCTTTGGCTAAATGTGATCAGAGGGGTACATCCAGGCAGGATGGGGACTGAGATGTGCGCACAGAGCATCACCTCTTCCCCAACACACTACCAAGCACTTCCATTAGAAGAAACTTCACCAAAGACATGCAGAGGGGACACCGGCAGCCCCATCCTGCCATCCCACCCCTCTCAGGTCTTCCAGTGAGCCCCCAGCCCTGTGCCTATCTCCCCACCATGGCCTTTTCCCCTCACCTGTGGTGCCTCTTTGTTTGCGTGGCCAACAAAGAGCTACTTAGGGCTGATGCACATCTTGTGCCAGAGCCAGAGGCTGGCAAGAGGAACGCCCAGGCAATTTGAGGATTAAACACACATTGGTGGGAAGCAGAGCCAGAGTTGGTATTTTCATGGGGGTTACATGTCAGGGCATCTCTGCTATGTGTCCAGGGAGCATGGGGTGAGCCTGGCTGTGCAAAGTCTCTTCCAGGTAGGATTGTCCCATTCCTGCTGGTCTTGCAGCAGAACAGCCATCCTGGCTGCATGGTCCTGGCCACTGGCTTCCTTTCTGGTTGGGGACAGTTGGTGCCCAGATGCTTTAGGCTTTGGAGAGGCTGGGAGGTTAGCAGCCTTTCCAAAACTGAGTGTTAAGAAATCACCCGATGGAATAGTTCAATGAGGAATGAATGTCTCCAGCACCACAGCCCAGTGAGTCCTGGTTTGCACCTGGGTCAGCCAGGTGCTCCCCAGTATAAATCCAGGATAACACAGATGCATTTGGAGGACACTATTCACCTTCCAGCTTCTTAACTGCCACCTATGCTTCTTCATCTCTTTTTCCTGCAGCAAAAAGATGTGGTCATGGGCTTCATGTTCAGCTGATTCTCTCCCCTGAATCTCAGGACTCCAGTCTCAAGGCAGAGACAGAGTCAAAAGGCTTCTCATACCCCAGAAAGAAACACCCATTACTGAGGACCAACTGCCCATACATGGTCTTGGAGTCAACCCTGTGAGATCCCTACAGCTCCTAGACCAGAGGAGGTGGAAACCATCTCCTCTCTCTAACAAAGATTGGACGGGATGGCAGGGTCTGTGCTGAGGAGAACAAATGAGTCCAGTCATAGGGACTGGCCAGGGACTTTCCTTTGGGCCAACGTTGCCCTTCGGGATGATGGGAGTAAGGGAAGAGGTTTTACTGGTGGTAAGTTGTAAAAAAAGTGTGCTTTTATCAGCATAAATCCTGAAGTCACTGTTTTTATGGGGTGGAATCACACTTGGAAATATGCAAAGTGTGATAGTAGCAGCATTGCAGAAGTGGCACTGGTCTAAGGATGCAGGTACAGCAGGGAGTGGAAATGTCTTTCATTAAAACAAGTGGCATTACCTAAAAAATCCCAGCCCGGTGTTCAGGTGCACCAGCCACCTCCTCTCATTCCCACGTGTATGAAAAGCCCTTCCAGTGCAGGATTAATTTAATAGCACCAAAGCCCTGGATCATCCCCAGAGGAGTGGTCCAGCTGGATGAAAGCGGTTCAAGGCTTTTCTTTATTTCCAGTCCCAAACCACCGAGCATGGAGCCAGGCAGTTGCCCCGTGCCTTTATCCTCTGGCCTTGAGCTGGTCTGGGTGACATTTCAAGGTGCTGCACAGATACAGAGGGATGTTGTCAGAGAAATAACCCTCTCCTCACCCAAATCACACAAGTGCCAGAGTGACATTGTTTGGGAGAGCCCAGGTCCTCCCAGGTAATACAGCCATAGGGGATTGGCATCCATGAAACACTGAAACAGGTCTCGGGTCCATCCCCCCATGAATTGCCTACCTCTGCCCAGTTAAAATCCCACTCATCCTGTTTTTTCAGAGCAGCTGCATTGACACCAGCACATGCAGAACACCCAAGCAGCAACTTTTCACACCAGCTTTGCAGCAAGCATCATGCAAGTGGCCAACGGGACTTTGAAAAGGCTTTGAGGATGGACGGCTTCACAGCAACCATCCCAGCACTGATGCTGGCTTGGAGCGGGCCCGGAACCACGGGAGGCATTTGGGAGTGGGTTAGGGGATAAGCTCAGCAACGGGCCAGATCAAAGGATGGGCCAGAGAGACCCCACAGCCAGATGATGGATAACCAGAGAGGTACAGTTGGCAAATGGATGCAATCCTGAAATACCGTACGGCAAAAGAAATGTGTCAGGGAGATGAACAAGCAAATCGAAGATGCCTGGTGTAGGTGGATGGATGAGTGATAGATCCATGGCACTGCTAGACGGGTGATGGATACCAGGGTGGGGGGACACCGAAGACAGGCAGAGGGATGTGTGCGCCGCGGGAGCCATGTGTAATCTCTTTCCCTGTGTGCAAGTCACTTGCCTGCAGTCCCCTTGGGTCCCCTTTAAAAAAGCCTTTCCAGAACCTGCATCATAAACATTACAGGGGGGCTCAGGAGGCGGGGTGGAGATAGACGAGTTTGTTCCCAACTCGCCAGGTTGTCTTCAACAGAAAATGATCCTTAAACAAATCAGGCTCAGTTTATCGGGGCTTCAAATACCCGTGTGCGCTCACACGCACGTATGAAGAAAATCTCAAAAACACAACAAAAACTGAGGGGAAAAAAAATCAAAAGTAAAAAGAAGAATTAAAAAAAAAAAAAAGCCCCATATTTTAGAGTCAGCTGAGAAGTGACAAAGTAATTTGCTCCTGGCAGTCTATCACGGCAGTCTAATTCCCAGTGACACCATTCAGCTGCTGACTACACTAACTGTCAGAGTCAATTAGCTGGGAGCCAGCAGCGCAAAGTGTTTACGGGTGCTAAAATTCACTCCGCACGCTGTGCGGAAGTGAGAAAAAATTACTTTGAGGGAAGGGGGGAAATTCAAGCGGCTGGTTTAATGCTAACAATTGCCTCCACCGCACCCCAAGATGACAGCAGGGCCTGGAGGATGCCAGGAGGAGAAGAGGGAAGGCAACGTGGCAGGGACCGAGGGCACCCAGGGGTGTTACGGGTGCCTGGGCACATTCGCCCATGGATCATGCTACCATGGGAGATGGGACAGATCCTGCAGTAGAGCTGGGATGTCAGCCAATGGGGCCAGCTGGAGGAGGCAACAGAGCTGTGGGCTTTCCCCATCCCTGCAGAAGTTGTTTGGAGAGCCAAGGAAGGGGCAGGCATGCATGGATGGCGTGTACTAGCATGGAGTGCTAGCACGGATGGCATGCACTAGCACGCAGGATGCCTAGCAGAGAAATAACCCATTTTTCCTGCCATCAAGTCCACGCGCCTGGCACAGAGCTGCATGGACACCATCCCCAGGCCACCCTCGCTACCCTTCACATCTCACGAGGGGAGCAAGGAGAAGAAATCTGGCCAGCTGGACGACAGCAGTGCAGTTCCCCGAAGCCAGGATCTCTCTAGGAGCAGTAAGAAAGAGGAAAAGTGATCCCAGAGCACATGCCTGGATGAGGAAACCATTGCTGTGACAGCCCCATCAGCCCACAAGCACCAAGGCACAGATGGGAATCAAGAAGGTTGCTGCATTGCCCAGTGATAACAAAGGTCTTTACATGCTTGCATGAAAATAGTGCTGCGTGGAGGTCAATGTCAAAGTCTGAGGACAATCAAACTCTCCTTGAAACCCTTGAAATTTTTCCTGTCATTGTTC
This sequence comes from Alca torda, assembly GCA_008658365.1. NCBI lineage: Eukaryota > Metazoa > Chordata > Aves > Charadriiformes > Alcidae > Alca > Alca torda. The sequence continues at coordinate 163,387,463 of CM018077.1, forward strand.
CTGGCTGTGAAGGTGGGATAAGCACATCCAGAAAAGGCTTCAGGCATGCAGGAATCAGTATATAGGAGCTGGACGATTTTCCTATTTGAGGAAGTTTTGAGATTGTTTTTTTTAACTCTTACTTTCTTCTCCCCAGATTGTAGCCAGGAAAAGAAAATTGTAAAGAAATTGAAAATGGCCCTCCTCTCCCCATCCACAACTCACCTGGGGCCAAAGCAAAATGTTCTCTCTCCTCCTTTTGCAAACACGTTGCAATTATGACTTTTTCTTTTTCGTAGGTATTTCAACAGCAGAGCTTTCACCTTCCCTGAGATGAAGACAAAAGGCTGAAAGCAGAGTTTGTGTGAACAAGGGATATTTTGACAGTTTCAAAGCTTTCCATGAAAAATTGATCAAGAAGGACCTGGGACTTACCTTTCCTGGGAAAACAATCAGTTCTAGCCAATTGTCTGTTGTTTCTTTAGAGCAAGAAGGTCCTGGCCAGATGTTGCACATATCCCAGAGTGTCCAAGGCAGTGTGGTTAACTGGGGCTCTACCCTGCTGTAGGAAGGTTCTCAAACCCATCTCCTCAAGCCTATGGTAACACCAAAGCCAAACTCAGAAGAGGTGACTTCTTCACCACTTTCCAGCTTTGTCATATGAACTGTGCTCACGTTTGTGGTTTTTTCCTAATTTTTCTCAAGTCAGACGTCAAACCAGAAAAAAACCTACCCCAGGGACAAGTTACTCTGACAACTGCTGAGATGTGGGGTGTCCCACGGATTCCGCCGTGTTCATCACTGCTCAAAGCAGGCCATAAGGCTCATGGGGTCAGATCAGTTCTCACTACACTTCTTTTGCTACACCTTCTTTTGCTCTGGTCTGAGTCTGTATGGAAACCAGAGAGGCAGGGGGATGACTTTCTGGTATTTTTGTGGCATTCTAGCAAAAGCAGGTGTTCAAGGAAAAAGGATATTGATCTGGATCCAGCCCATAGCCCTGGCCTTTAAACCTGCCCCTTTCCAGGGACGCCTGGCCCCTCTCCATAGAGGGGAATTCTCCTTCCCTGCAGGGTGATTTCGAAGGGCAGCTCACCACTGGTATTTACTGACGTAGCTCTGCTGTCGCTCTCGAAGCACCAGCTCTCTAATAGGATGTACCAGCCCTTACGAGATCGGGCAATGGTTCCCTCTCTCCAGCTAGCGATGGAGAAACTGAGGCAGAAGGTAAGTGAGCTCACCCAGCACAGGTATCTCCATTTGGGGTTATCCTGTGGGAGAGATACAGGCTTTGCATGCACCACCTCACCCTAAAGGTTTAGAAACGGGTCAGAGAGCTCAAACTCTAAAGCAGACGATATCTCCCCATAGCAGTTTTTTGGGCAAACCAGGATACCCACACATGTTGCCTAGCTTCTGCTGAGCTGTATCCCGCTGTAATAGTCCATCAGGAGAGGTCCGAGAGTCACAGACTCACACCCTCCACTCTCCCACCTTCTTCAGGGCATGCATGAAGGCTGCCATGTCATGTCCAGCCTGGCTGCATCCTGATCTCCATTGCAGAGAGCGATCAGCAACAGGCAAACAGAGGTGGACAGACCAATGTGCTTTGAGCAAAGCTCCATGCTTGGTAGCTCAGATCTAAATTTGTTCCTCTGCCCATTCCCCCCCACACACACACACACGCTTTCATGCCATGTGAAATTAAAAGCAGCAAAATCCCTCCTGAAAGAGGCAGGTAGTGTCCTAACTAACCCAGAGCAGGGGGAGGGGGATGCCATTCCCAGAACGGCTCTTGGGGAGAGATCTTGGAATCGCAGCAGACACAAAACACCGGCTCATGGTCTGTGGCCGTGACCTCAACTTTCTGGCTCCAAATCGCCAAATGCAACTTAATAGCAGCTATTTCTGCCCCTAAGCTGCAGTAACATTAAACATTGGACCCTTGGCTTGCCCACGCACTGCTCTCTGCCTGCTGCTTCTCCCAGCCTTCAAGAGATTGTGCTCAATGAGCGCTCCCAGGAAAAGGGTTCAAGTCCCACCCTTGCAGATGTTGATTACACTGAAGTCATCTCATCTACCTTCCAGTTGCCTGCTCTGCTGGGAACTTTTTGCAGTTTTGGCTGTACAAGCTCTGGGCTGTGGTCCATAAGCTCTGTGAGCACCGCTGTAAAGCAGGTGGCAACAGTGGCTAGTACTCAAGACAAATTATGTAGCCCAACCAAGGAAGAGAAGCACCTACCATAGTGCAGGCAAGACCCCACACATCCTCAAGAAAGGCCTTGGCAGCTCAGCTCTTCTGTGTTGGGGGTTTAACATCCCAACAGCGCAAACCAGCAGGGTTTCCATTGCTTTAGTAATGTTCTTGGTGCATGGGATTAGTCTGGCCAAGCTGTCTTTTCTGTCCAAGGGCAGTTGCACAGGCGTGATCATTATTGCTCATGTTATGATAGGTCCCAACATGATCCCATGGCCAGACTCCACCCAAACACTTAGGGAGCACCCAGACTTCTTCTGCAAGAGGACACAGACCAATGAAGGCAGAATTGCTGCCCTCCTCCATAGTCAGGCAACCCTGGGCAAGCAAAGTGCTTCACCCAGACACGACACTGGTGTCTAAACTGAGCCCTCAAGCCTTGAACCTCCCACCCAGGACAACCACAATGACACCAGCAGGTCAGCATCTTACCACTGAGCTTGTTGCGCTGTTAAACCTCTGGATTGTGTAGAGGCTTCATAACAAACATCTAGAAAACTCCATGGGAGGAACAGGACAAAGGAGCTAGATTTTTACCAGATTTTAATTTCATGAAATATGAAAGTGTGATCCTTTTGAGGAAGTCTCACTGGCACCCTAAGGCAATGACTGCCAAGTGGGAGCAAAGCCTTTAGGGACCATGGAAAATATGTCCTGTCACCATGGGGGGGGTAGGTTAAGCTGTGTACTGCAGTGAATGGCTCGGGTCCAGGAACACCCTCTCTGGAATCCTGGGACCTGCCTCTGCCAACTCAGCCAGATCTGCCATGGAGAAGGACAGACGCATGAGTGGATGCACCATGCTGAGCCCATAAAGTATCCCAAGTACAAGGAACTCATTTTCTCCCCAGGTACACCCAAAACAAAACCCACTCATCTTTGGAGGAAGATGGATCCAAATCAGGAGTTATCAGGAGGCTACTTGGCACACTGCCCTTCAGCAAAGTGGGTAAAGACACCTTGGAAGAAGCTCTAAGTCCTGAGCATAACTGAGGTCCCCTTGTAGGGATACAGGAGGGATGTCCTAGAGTAGGTTCCAGTCCCCTCCCATAGAAGCGGCACCCCACCCTTGAGGCAATGTGGCTGCAAAGAACGAAAGTAAGTCTTCTCAACTATTGGGCAAATGTTGCTCCTCCTTTTTCTCAGCATCACACTGCACTTAACATACAGAGTGAGGGCCCAGGGTCCCAAATGCTCCACGGGTAACTGGACACCCCCTTGCCTGTTTGTCACCAAGGCCATCAGTTTCAGATGAGACTTAACCAAAGACAGACATATCCTGATGCAGGACCCCTTCCTGTCCTACACACCAAGTACTGCAGTTCGGTAGGACACTCCAAGGAAAGAACTTTGCAAGGGGCTGGGCTCATTGGAGCTCAGCAAGTAAAACAGGCCTTCATTTCTCAGGTGCTTAGAGAAAACAGTGGTGCAGAGAGGGGACTTGGACTCCATTGATATGAAGAGATCTCTAGAGCATTCCTCTGTAGGTACCAGCTCACTCTGGTGGATGGAATGGCCGAATTACCAAACACCTTTTGAGTTAAAGGATGCAGTTGGCCCTGGAAGACAAGCAGAAAAACTTAGTTCTGAATAGAACCATCTGTATTGGAAGCAGCTCCTAAACCTTTCTTACAATCAGAGGCTGAGGTCCATTCCGAGGCCACCTCTTCCACTGCAGGTCTCTGGGTGGGAGACACAGTGTTGAGACACCTATGCAGTGAGTCTAGAGAATGTTGCCAGCACACTCATGACAGAAGAGCTGAGGAAAGATCAGGGAAAGCCAGGCCCCATGGGGTGCTCACTGGTGTCTCATAAGCTCTATCAAACATTGCAAAAGACCCCCATGGAAAGTTTCCATCATTCTCCAGAGCTCACTCAGCTTCTTCCTGGCAGCCTCTATGCCAAGGTCTGAAACCTGGACCTATGACATTGCTGACACGAGCAATCTGCAGGGCATGTTCCCCTACCAGAACCTCACAGTGTAGGAACCTGATACGTGGAATCATAGAATGATTTAGATTGGAATGGACCTTAAATATCATCCAGTTCCAACACCCCTGCTATGGGCAGGGATATCTCCCACTAAACCAGGTTGCTCAGAGCCCTGTCCAGCCTTGTCTTGAACTCCTCCAGGGATGGGGCATCCACAGCCTCTCTGTGCAACCTGGGCCAGGGGCTCACCACTCTCAGAGTAAAGAATTTCTTCCTAACATCTCATCTAAATCTCCCCTCTTTCAGTTCAAAATTGTTCCCCCTCATCCTATGGCTCCCATCCCTGATCCAGAGTCCCTCCCCAGCTTTCCTGGAGCCCCTTTAGGGACTGGAAGGGGCTCCAAGGTCTCCCCGGAGCCTTCCCTTCTCCAGGCTGAACCCCCCAACTCTCTCAGCCTGTCCTCCCAGCAGAGGGGCTCAAGCCCTCCCAGCATCTCCGGGGCCTCATCTGGCCCCACTCCAACAGGTCCATGTTCTTCTGATATTGGTGGCCCCAGCACTGGAGGCAGCACTGCAGGGGGGTCTCCCCCAAGCGGAGCAGAGGGGCAGAATCCTCCCCCCTGCCCTGCTGGCCACGCTGCTGGGGATGCAGCCCAGGGTGCTGGGGGCTTTCTGGGCTACGACAGGGCAGTTGTTGACAGCAAGACATTGTCTTCATCCTCCTGCAACATCTCTGGGATCACTTGTGGCCAGATGGGCCTGAATGTCAGACTGAGAGACCCTGTTTTAGACTCAGTAATCAAAAGCCTGTTCACTCTGCTGCATTTTTTAAATGAAAAATGGAGTACAGAACAATACAAAAATGTCATTCAAATTTCTTTTATTCTGCATCAAAGCAAAGTAGGGGACTTTTTGAGATTTCATTTTCGACACAAAAAATTACAGGGAGCATTTTTCTATTGCAGACATCTCTTTTCCCCTTTCATAATCTTTTTGTTTTTCTCCCTTTCCTCCTCCTTTGCTAGCAAAGAAAAGTAGGGGGCTTGTTTTTACTTTTTTTAAGGAAAAGAAGCAGAAAAAAAAAAAAACCACCAAAGGACAAATATATAGGCATTATCCAGTAGAAATTGCGGTCAAAAGACACAGTTGTTTTTTCTTCTGAGATTTTGCACAAAAAACACTTTCTGCAGCACACCCAAAACCTAGAGCATCTCTGGCTGCTGTTGAGACAATCTCCAAAAGCAGGGTGCTGGCTGACTTGCTCTGGACTGCACTAGCCCTTTATTTTTCTCTGTCCTGAGAAATTCAAAGCCAGAACCCAAATCAGTGTGAAACTATAACTGAGTCATCATGGAGCTGTAGGAACCTGACTATATGCTGTCATCTGGCTTTTTAAATACAACTTATCTCAGAGCAGACAAAGTCTGGAAGATCAGACAGCCAAAGGCAAAGCTTGACCAATGCATACTGGAGGTGCACAGCAAGTTGTTAATGAAGAGGGTAATTAACCGTGGCAAGAAGGAAGCAGCACTTTCATTATTGTCCATTCAACCTTTGAGGTTACTGCTGTGTGTGAGATGGTCCTGTCCATCCAGCAGTTATGGGTTCAAGGGAGAGCTCGTGGCAAGGGCAGATAACCAAAAACATTGAGTTAGAGCAGCTTAGTGAGCTACCCACCATCAGCTGAGCTGAGTGGAGTTTCCACCTACAACAGTGTGGTTTCACTTAAGTCCTAATAGACATCATTCACACTAAAGCATTTTGGTGGCTGAGATCCTCAAGGACAGGGGGTTACCACAGCCCAACGTATTAATGAGAAAACATTAAATTGTAGTAACTCTATCATGTGTCTGACACCAGCATGTTGGGCTTAATGCAGTGATGACTGGCTTGAGGTGTCCTACCAACCTAGTGTAGAAGGTGTTGATATCAACGTATCTCACTCGCAATGAAACCCATGAGCGTTTGGCACCTAAAACCTAGTGAGGCTCTACCTTGAACAACTTTGTGTCCTAACCTTAGGGCTGCCTCTCTGTGCAGGAGCACTCCAGCATGTCCAGGTGTTTGTCAAAAGCCACCTTTTGACCCCAGGATCATGGACTGAGACACATAAAAGAAAAAATCACAGATCTGCAGATGGGTGTGACTGGTACTCTGCTCCTGACCCCTGGTAAGCACCCCAGTGATTTATCAGCTAGAACTATGGGGACATATTAATTTCATAAACCTACTCCAGTGAAGCAATTGATCCACTTCATCTACAGGAGAAGAGCAGTCCCATGCAGCACTGTGGGGTTCAAAAGACACGTCCGAGCACTGTGAACCTAACTGGGGAGGACAATGCACCTCCCAGACAGCGTGTGGCATGGAGGGGAAAGAGAATTTGACGCTGAGATACTTAAATGACAGCCTTGGAAGAGGGAGGATGGATGGACATATGGATGGATGGATGGATGGATGGATGGATGGATGGATGGATGGATGGATGGATGGATGGACGGACAAGGTGGATGGACAGATGGCTGGAGATAGCATGAATATTTTCACATAGGCTCATAGATCCCACCAGACAATGCCTAGCCCATTGAAAGGGGTCATGTTCCATGTCCTTCATGCATGAGAAGTGATCACCAGGCCATCTGGGATGTTGAAGACTGTGCCCCACACTGTGCCTAGCACTGGCCCTAGTCCCCAGAGTTCAGACTATGCCTGAGATGCACTCAGGTATTAAATGCAATGTGACAGCTGCCAGCCAGCAGCATCCCACCTTGAGCAAAGGACCATTTGGAGCTGCATGGCTTCCAAAACCCTCTGCTCCAACCACTATGTGGCTGGATGCAAGCTCGGCCTGGAAGTTCTCAAGGATGCGGAGGTCTTGTGCAACTCTGGTCCCAGCTCCAGGCGTGGGGCTGGAGTGAACACCTGGCATTGCATACCTAAATATGAGCGGGGAGGGTCCACATCACCTCTCTAAGGATATGTATGGAGCAGGAGAACACCTCTGGGAGTCACACCAGCTTCTCTTGGAGTCATTAGGGAGAAGCAGGCATTCGCTGGTGTGATTCATCTGGTTTTCTGCAGACATCAAAGTTCGGATGAGATCAATTGCCCCTCCAGCAAGGCCTATTTTTCTCTTTGGCAGCAGAGGCAGCCACGATGAGCACAGATAGCTGCTTTCAGAGGGACGAATCCCTCTTGGCATCTCTTTTTTAAAAAACAAGAGCACATGCACTTCCTCACTGAAAACTCCCATCACTTTCAAAATCCCCCATGAGAAGAAGCCATCAAACCTCATTGTCACCCCTGTTTGCACACAGATTTCTTCCACCCTCTGGAAAGTTCAGCTCCAGAGGAGGATCACCTCCCCTCTCTCCCACGGGCTGTTCACGTGGGGAAGAAAAGTGTCCCAGCCCCACAGCAGAGGGATTACAGCCCAAATCTATGCTGGCACCTGACATTTATTGAAGAACCAACATTCTTTCCTGGATTTGGATGAAAATCATTGGCTTGAGGGGAGCTGAGCAACCTGCAGCAGAGGCAACACTTGAACTCCTATCATCTCCTGGATCCCAAGCTGGCAGCATCACCAAATGCCCACCTCTCTCCTCCCCATCGACCTGCCACTCCAGGAACAGTGCTCACCCCAACAGGAGGCAGAAGATAATGCTCCCCAAATTATTCACGGCACAGCCCATGGCAGGAGCTCGTGAAAGGAGGTGGGAGGGAGAGAGGGAAGGAGAGAGAGAAGAAAAAAACACACACGACAAGCTTGTCAGTTGACTTCTTAAGCAAAAGCCAGCAAACCGTGCAGTCAGGCACCGAGTCGGGTTTCTCCCAATTAAATTTAACAAGTGACGCCCCTGAATCTTTCATGAGCATTCAGAAATTTTAGCCCATCTGTCTTTATGCGCACACACAAGTCTTGCTCCTGCTCGTGCTTTTAAACGACACGATACTCCAGCGATCAAGCCCTGCCTTTTTGTACTGCACCAGCAGCACCCGGGGGACTTAAAACCCCTTTACGCCAGGTGGTGAGACGGTGAGGGTGGCCAGGCTGGATGTGGCCAAAAGGGTTCTCATCTGGGCCATCTGCTTGGCAGGGCTTGCCGATGCTGCCGCAACTTCCTCCGGGGAGGCATCGCTGCCTCCATCGCTGCTGCATCGCCCCCCCTCTTCCTCCCGCGTGATCGATTGTCACTTTAATTATCTGTCGGCCCCGCGACGTGCCGGCAGGTTCCCCAACCTGAGTCAGGCTTCAGAGTGGCTCCTGGGTCTCAGTGTGTTTGTGTGCCGCCTGCATGCAGCGTCGACTGCTTTCAATTAAAGCTCGGAGGTAACCTGAAAGAGGCTCGCTGGCTGCCAGCAGGGGCGAGCACAGAGACGGGGAGAGGAGGAGAGGGTGAGGAGCAGAGGGAGGAGGATCCCACCAGGTTAACTGTGGAGGGCCGCAAGGCTGAAAACATCGAGGTGGGATGGTGGGAGTTGGGGGGATCTTGCCCTGTGGGGCTGGGGAGCAACACCAGTATCCCGAAGATGCTTGATATAAGATGCCTTTGTAGAGGAGGAAAACCACGTGTTGTCCCTCTCACGGGCTGCCCCATCCTGCTGCTTCATCAGTAACATGATGCCAACAGCACAAGGCTAGCAGATATGGCCCAAGACCTCCTTGATCCTGGGATCAAGGGATTTTGAGACATGGGGAGTCCTCTGTGATTGCAACCACTTGGTCCTGGCCTCACCTAACCCTGTTGCATGCAACAGATCTCCACAGCGATGGGGAGGGGTGAATGCAATGCCAGCAAGTGATGGGAGCAGGACCCAAACTGCGCAGGTGGAAGATGGCTCTAGGGCTTTGGGATCACAACAGCTTGTGTCTGCAGCCTCCTGCAGTTTTAGAGGCTGAAGGTGCGGCAAGAGCAAGGAGAGGCTCAAGTATGGCCATGACGATGAGCTCAGATGAAGAAGCCAGCACAAGGGTCTGGAGGAGTTAGCAGGGTGGTCATGACCGCATCTTGGTGGTCTTAGGGGTTACACAGGCACCTGGCTCACCCACCCAGACCCATCGGACCTAGGTGCCGAGCACTGCAGAAAGCCCACACCTGCAAGGCCCATCTCTGCCCTTCCTGCCCTCAGAAGATCCTCTTCCTAGGAGGTTCTTCAGCTGCTTCAGCAGAAAGCTGCACTGAAGTAAATTCAGGCAATTTTACTCCATTTTGACCTGGGAACAATAAATCCTCGTGGATCTGAGTGATGCATTGGGTTACCCCATGTTGTATTCATTCTCCAGGACACAAGCAGCCTCTGGAACCCTCAGGATGACTGTTAAAATGTCTTCAGGAGTGCTTTGGTTGGTTATTACTGTCCTTGTCACTCTTGGTGTGATAGCACCTGGCCATCCCACTGGGTTCCAGGCCCTCACCGTGCTCTGTGCAGCATACAGACAGAAAAGGACAGGTCCTTGTCGCCAGCAGCCAGCTTTCTAAACATTTTACAATTTAAATTGGATTGCGCACGTTCACAGTCTAAATACACCTTGGTTATTTCTGGAGTGTGTTTTTTTTTCCCAAGCTGTAATGACTCGGTGCTCCGATAGCAAAGCTTTTGCTGCTTTGGCTGGTGATGTTCAGCACAGGAGCTGCTGGACCCCAGGGGGAAGATGGTTTCTATGTCTAAGCAAAGCCATGCTCATGTGAAGATGGGTCATTTCGTCAGGGGAGCCAACGTGGAAGGAGGTGTGATGGGAGCATTTTTCACATCAGTGGAGAGATCCCTGCCAGCTCTGATGATCTCTGGATCTGACTAGCAAGAAATTCCTTCCTAGTCTGGGCAGAGCCAGACATAGGCTGGCTACTGAATTAACTCCAATATAAGGAAAAAACAACCATTGCATGGTGAGCCCATGCACCAACAACCCTGTCCCCTTTCCTCTGGCTCTGCACAGCTCTCCAAGCCCTCTGGCAGACACAGCACCCACCATAGACCCATGGGTGTATCACCTGGGGCCTCACAGTTTCTTTCCTTACCCTCTTGCAGAGAACTCATCTCTCCTGGTTGGCCAGGGGAGCCACAGTCCTCATCCCAACCTGCCCCCACAACTCCCAACCCACCAAGCTGCTGGATCAAGCCATCTCCAGCCTGATCCAGTCCCCGCTCTCAGCCCTCCACTTTGACACAGGCTCTACATCCTGATCCCTTAGTGGCACAGGTTGTCCGTTTGGAAGCAAATACGTAAATGTCTCCGTTGTCCCACAGGGAGAGGGATGGTGCTGACTTTCAGCTCATACACAGCTTGGGAAAGGTGGTGCCAGCCTCAGGAGGATGCAGACTCACAGGCTCACAGGGACAAAATTGTCTGATGTGTTTCAGCGGGGGAATTACTAAGTGAGGACAATCCTCCTTGGACACCGTTTCTCTTTGTTTGCATCCTACCCAATCACTCGGCTGCTGTTGCTGCCTCTTGTCCCTACCCTGGGGGCTGGCAGGACCCAAAGGCTCAGCAATGTCCCTTGCAGGTACGTACTGATGCTGCAGGGACCTCGGTAGACAGACAGATGGGTAGACAGATGGAAGAAGGGTCTCCTGTACCCGGAGGGCAGAAATCCCCCTGGAGAAGGGGGATGCTTAGACTGCTCTAACTAGAAGCAAAAGCTAGAAATTTCACAGAGTTTCACACATTGGCAGGGAGACGTGCTGGGCTCTGCTGCTGTTCCCAGAGGACCACCATGAAAACCCCGCAACAGCAGGCATTTACATCCCAGCCACCTCGGGGGGACAATCCTGCCAGCCCTCCTGGGGATGGAGCAGATGATCTAATGGGTGTTTAGCATTTTCCAGCTCTCAGCTTCTCCCCCTCAAAGCTGAGCTTGCATTCAAAGACCAGGCTCTGGCTCCAAGTCCCATCCCAAGACAGCAGCAGTCGGGTCTCCTTTCTCTTGAGTGATGGAGAAGGCAAAATCCAGCCTTTGAGTGAGGAGGGGGACTGAGAAATGTCCCCAAGCTTAACTTGTTTCATAATGTCCCATGGAGTTACTTGCAATTTCCTTTGTGCTGCCTGTTGCCACCATCAGTTGCTGCACTAAATGCTCCTCAAGCCTGTGCAGACACGGCAGTTTCTGAGGCTATAGCCTGATTCAAAACCATCATCATTCTTGGAGTCCCTTGTGGGGACAAGCAAGGTCCTGGACCCCTTTTTGCTGTGCTCAGTTGAGAAACCAGCTCTGGCTACACTGGAGCTAATGCTTATGGGTTTGCCCCATAGTTCTGACTTGCTCACCTTCTCAGCCCACGTCCAAATTCCCTCTCAGCCCTATATAACCCTGGATGACTGAGAGGCAGCCACTCCAGTTCTGGATCATTGGGTTTTACTCTGCAGTTTAAGATATGATTAGCTGGCTGCAAAGGGAGCTCATCTCAGCACTGCTTTCTCCTTGTCTTGCTCCATCCCTAAGGCTCTACCACTGGCCAGTGCTGTAAGTGGGATTCTGGGCTAAATGGGCCAATAAAACCTCATTATAAGGTGCCATCTTTTCAACGATAACATTGCAGGGACTTCAGTCTGAGCATATGCAACCTGCAAGGTATCAAAATGAGGTGGCATCTTTTAAATCTGCTGAGGCAGCTGAAAAATGTAGATGAGCCCTCCAAGTGGCTAGGCGAACAGCAAAGAGCATCAAGGCAATCCAGGATAAGAGCATGGACTCTTCAAGTCCAGACAGCTCTTTAACCCAAAGCTGCTGCTTTCTTTCTGTCCCTGATGGAAAGAAATCCATCCCCTCAATCCGTTTACACTGTGTCCCCTCCAGCTCTCTGCAAGCACTTGTGGTGAGCCTCATCAGGAAACTGCTCAGGGTTAAAATGACCCTGGGGGAAAAATTCCAAGGGTTTTTTTCAGCCAGAAAGACACAGAGGACTTTTTTCACCCCTTTGGAGCAGCATGGCCTCCTCTGAGAAGAGTTGGAGCTCTTGGACAGCAACCATCATTCTTTCTCATGTGCCTAGTGGTTATCCTCGCTACCACCCCTTGAATCCAGAGTAACAGCCTTTTTTTTACCTACATCTTGTAAGAGACTTAATCCAAAAGTCTAATTCACGTTCCCCTAAAGCAGTCCCTCAGGCCGTCTCCAGTGAGCTGACCTCCGGCCTTTGCTACGCCAAGAGCATCCCCAGAGAAGTCTCAGGCCCATTGCTTCTGAGAAACCCTCCCTGGTCAGCATTTAACCTTGACATAAGTGAGGGAAAGGAGATAATTATATGCTCGTTAGTTGGACAACAGGTCAGAGCCAAGAGGTCAGAAATACAGAGCAACATAGAGAGAAAAATAAGCAAATCGTAATGTGAAAAGAACTGGTGGAAAAGAGGTTTTAAGGACAAGCTGGAAGCAGGAGAAAAATGCTGGGATATAGAAACATAGAATGGTTTAGGTTGGAACGGATCTTATAGATCATCTAGTTCAAACTCCCCAGCCATGGGCAGGGACACCTCCCACTAGACCAGGTTTCTTAAAGCCCCATCCAGCCTGGCCTTGAACACCTCCAGGGATGGGGCCTCATAGTAACAGACATCCCATAAGCCCGCTGCATGCCTAGAGAGGTAGGAACTAAGGTGGCTTCACATCTGAAGCATCCTTCTTGCACTCTCCTGTGTACCCAGGATGCCAGTTTAGAGCCAGCACCATTGGTCCAGCCATGCTTTGCTGCCCTTGGGGCTAGCACATGTCTCTGTGTTCCTAAAAAAAAACTGGCCACTTCCAATGTCAAACACAGGCATTCTGGGAAAAGTGTTGGGAAGACCCCTTCCACCATCCAGAAAGTTCAGAAGTTTGATTTTCAGTGCAAATCACCCCAGGGACAGGCTCCGGGCAGGTCCCAAGGACTGACACAAGATGGTAGCATGGCCCCAGGGTACAGGCAGAATATTTTTGGTTAACTTCTCCGCCTAAGAACATGATTCATCCAGCTATAGGTGCCCTGGGAAAGTGTTTCAGTGCCCTCGTGGGAACTGATGGCACAGGAGGGGCCAAGAGTATCCCAGTTCCTGAAGGCAGCTTTGCAATGGAGAGGAGCCAGTCAAATAACCAGCTGCTACTCAAAGGGGCAGTCCCTCTGCCCAAACCCACTTGCATGGCTTGGTTCCAGAGCTCATCCAGCCCCGCTGAAGGAGTTAAACCAGCAGAAAAACATCTTACAACAAAAGTGATGGAGTCCATGTTGGGGAGCATCCCTGGACCGGTTCTCCATAGGCTCAGAGCATGGTCAGTGCTGGTCCACGGGACAGGGCAGGACCACATAGCTGGGACAGAAGGGATGCAAGATGGCTGCTTTTAGACACTATCACCGCAATTTAGCTGGAGCATGAAACCCCACTATCACCACCATGCTCTCATGACGTGCTGGGACAGGTCATGAACACCATCCCCTGTCAACAATCTCAGCAGAGAGGCCGAGAGAGGAAAAGAAAGCAAATGATGCCCTAACTGATGGAGATGTTTCCTCCATGTGAACATCACAAGGTCTCCAGGGACTGTCCAGCACATCAGACTCCTTGGCACTCGAATGACTTCAGCTCCTGCTTGACTGTCGCTACAAACCCACTGCTGGCCTGAAAGAAAATAATAAAGAATTAATCAAGACAAAACTCTCATCAGTGTTAATGCTTCACAGCTCCTCAGCCACTGTACTGGAGCGTTTCAAATGCCTGGTAGTTCGCTTTGCTTTATGAAATAATTACGATGGAGAGGCAGCCAGTGTGGTCGCCTCAGCCCTTGGCGCTGCTCCCACCGTCATGCTTTTGTATGAGCTCCCAAAATGGGCATGGAGGAAACGGCCTGCAAAAGGCTTTCAAAGACTTCACTCCTTCATTTCGTCAGCAAAGGGATCGTACTGCTCTTTTCCCTTCCAGTACCAACATCTTCTCTTTCTCTCACCCTGGGGGATGCCCATGTCTCCCCTGCCATTTAACCTCACGCAGCCCCAATCTTCTCCAGCGCAGACCTCAAGGGCGTTAACTACCCTGGTGACATCTTCTAGGAGACAGTCCCAAGCTCTAAAGGATGACATGTGGCTGATGGACCTGCAAACCTACTTCTGGAGGTGACAGCATTTCCACAACATCACTCTACCCGCAGCAGCCATCACAGGGCAATGTTACTGCAAACAGATCCCACACATCACTAGTCTTGGTGAAGTACCAAACCTTTGGAGCCCTCTCAGGACCATAAGGCTACAAAGGACACAACTTTGAAGTCACAGTTGGCCCACCACACCTACAGCAGTGATTATCCACCCCCCTTTCTTAGGTATTCATGGACCTTGTTATTGTAGCATTGGAGCATCTCAAGGCCCACATTGACCCAGAGGAGGAGTGATATGGATGGCAGTTTGGTTAATTCAACAGGCAGCACACTCAGGTGCTCAAAGGGCTGGAGAGCCAAAGAGCTGGTTTAGAGCAATGAACAAGCTGAGCTGAGCAGGGAATAATTTTCCTTCCCTGCAAAACTGTGCTTGGCCCTCAGCTCTGAGATTCTGAGATACAGTGTCTGCAGGTCATTGAAACACGGGCTGCAGAGACCGTGTTATGTCCGCCAAAGCTGGATAGGACAGAAACCAGGGCTCAACAAAAAACATTAGCATCTCCCCTGAACTTAGATGTCTCTGTTGTACATGTCTCCACCTGAGCTGCATACCCGTGGCTTCATTCATGGTCCAGAGAGGAAAGCCGGCATTTTTATAGTGCATTCATCCAAAAAAACGTAAGCATTTACTTTAGGTTGAATGAACCTCCAGTTACTCTCCCTGGTGACGGTAGTGACCCACGCTGCCTGGCCCAAGGGGAGATGCTTGTGTTTCATCGAATGAAACCTGCAGTACCTGACGGCCAACCAGGCAGCATTGTCCAAGTGTAACGCAGCCACCTCGCAAGCCTAGATCTCCTTCAGCTCTGCAAGTGGGAAGGAAAGGAGGAAATTTAGGTTGAGGCTTAATTGCTCTTGATTTTCTTCACCTCAAGCACGTTTCTTCTTATTCCACTGATGGCACAGTCAATTTTTTTTTATCATCTCCATCACTGGCTCACCGTAGCTCACAGTAGCAGACGCATACAGCTTAGCCTCTGCCAAACTGCCCAGGAACAGCAAGTCTTGCACACCAAACAGGCAAAACCAAATGAGAGGCAGCACGCCGTCTCACAGGCATGATTGCACACACAAAGGAGGAAGAACGGGATGTGTCCTTCACCCCACCATCTCACATAACTCTCCAACCACAGCACCAAGCAGCAGTTCCCTGCAACTGGACCTCCAGTAAATCCACCTCCAGCATCTCCACCCTAAATACTCCTGCCAGGAAAGCAAGTTCAGCTTGGAAGAGTGAGAAATTTGGGATCTGCGGGCTCCTTGCTTTCATTTCTGTGTGGCTTGTTTGCCGCTGCAAAGTCAGCCTCCACGCGTGCATCACCAGCAGCGAGACACAAGCTCTGAAGCCTTCTGCGAAGGCTGATGCAGACGGATTGTTTTCAAGTCTTGCTCACTCTCCATAGGAGACACCGCCTCTTCCACTGGCTTCCTGACATCACCTGTATTGAGATGCGTCCCTGCTACCGTAAGCAGCTTCCAGTGGATTTTAATGGAGCACACAGACTCAGGCGCTTTCATTTCTAAATGCCTCGCTCAGAGCAGCTGTTGAGAGCCCTGACAGCATTTCATATAGGCCAGAATGCAGGAAGCTGAGAAGTGGGAAAGAAGAGGGCTTGGAAGCAACACAAAAAGCAGTGTTAATTATTTCATAGAATCATAGAATAATTTAGGTTAGAAGGGACCTTAAAGATCATCTTGTTCCAACCCCCCTGCCCTGGGCGGGGACACCTCCCACCAGCCCAGGTTGCTCCAAGCCTCATCCAACCTGGCCTTGAACCCCTCCAGGGATGGGGCAGCCACAGCTTCTCTGGGAAAATTTCATGGAGGAAAAGACACGATGGGACACAGCAGGAATGAAACTGCAGTGAGCACAACCCTAAAAACCAGCCCTGAAAATCCGCCAGTCAAGAGTCTCCAAGACCTGGATCCTTGCTCCGGGGTGCTGTGTCCCTGCTGACACAGCATTAGAAGAGCCCTTGGGGCACGAGGTGAAGATGCTTTGGCCCACACATTGGACCTCCCTGCCGTGCCTCTGGGCTTTGCCACTCTCCAAGCCACCATTCAGGGCCCGCGTGGGAGCCGGAGCAAGCTGCAAGCTGCAATGGAAACAGGGTTAGAAGGCAACACGGGCATTGCTGATAAGTTTATTTTAAACCCCAGCTCACCCTTCCTCTGCCCAGGACTTCCCTGTGCTTCCCTCAGACCCATCACCATAACGGGAAGAGTTATCGGAGACGTGCTGGAGTATTTCCACCTCTTCTTGCAGGCTTGGAGAGCCACGTATGCAAAGGCTAGTAAATTAGACCATGTCAGGGACTATTCCTGGGTACCACATTGGATGAGGCCACCCCAGGCTGCAGCTAAATTTGTCTGGTTGGACACAAGCCCTGCTATGCCAGGTCCACTGAGACCAGAGGTCTGTGACCCTGTTGAGCTCAGCGGCAAAGATGTAGCCAAAAGCCCAGCCTCTTGGGGAAGTTTTAGGTAATTTTGGGAGCTACATGGCTCCTTTTTGAGGTGGAGATTGTTTTAACCACTCTGCCTCTTCTTGCTGTGGCATTTCAGTGCAGAGCAAGATGTTGAACCCAACTCCTGCGCTGCCAGCCCTTGCTCCCATGGTGCTGGCAAAGGTCACCCCGACTGCAAACCCAGGGTGATCAAATCAAAACACAACGGGGGAAAAGGCAGCAGGAGAGGAGCAGCCACGAGTCGGTGCTAAATGCTCAGTGTGATGTAAAATCAGCCTCGGCTGCGTATGCAAAACTCGCTCCACGGAAACGATGCGCATTAGGAAACCAGAGCTGCCCCTGGATACCGCACATGTTACGGGGAGATGATTTACATCAAGTCCTTTCTAGAGGAAACTGCCAGCTTTGACAGGCAACAGATTTGACCTCCCTTGACAATTGCCCCAATTTGCTCAGCTCTTTGCTTTATGGATCCTGGCCAGGTTTTGTTTTGGTTGCTTAAATATTTCTTCTTTGTGGGTAATTTTTTTTTTTTTTTTTTTTTTTTTTTTTTTTTTTGAAGTGAATTTAGCACCATTAGAAGATGCCTGACTGACAACCCTGGTGACCGGGGACTCTTTAGCCACACAATGCATGTGTCACCATGAGGTGCAGAGGTATCTTCTGCTTAAACAGTGGCTGTTTTTTAAAACCATCAGCAAATATTCGGTTGTAAGAACTGTCCCCGCACCCCTGCTTGCTTCATGACCTGGACTAGAGAAGCCTGAAAATTGGATATCTTAGCTGTGGTGGCTAAAGAGGCTTTAGGATTCATCTCATATCATTTTATCCCCATCTTCTTATCACATCAGTAATTCTGCCCTGTTCTACTCTTTTGGGGATTTTTTGTTTTAATTTCCTAGAAGTACCGGTGGTTAACCAAGGACCACGCAAAAGGGAAAGACGACGTCAAGGAGCACAGAGGAAGGGCCAGTGATTCGTGTTCGCGAAGCTAACAGCTCCATGTTGGTTTTAGTCAACACCTATTTAACTCACCCCACTCACCATCGGAAGGAAAAAAAAAAAAAAAAGAAATAAAATCTGTTTAAACTGCAACTTTCTTGATGCAGCACTTAGGAGCTGATCCACTTTTCTGCATCCTCCGATGAATTTTTGGGAAAAGATCAAAGAGGTTGAGACTGAGTGCTCCTGATAGCCTCAGGTGACAAACAAGTAGGGAGAGAAGCGCACACCTCCCCAAATACAGGAAACAAAGAACAGTCAGCCTGTCTTTACCCATGATGATTTTTTTTTTTTTTTTGCATTTGCAAAGTCACCTTCATGTCCTCGTGGTGCTATTTCTCCTTAACAGCCCCTTGCTTTGGGGGATGGTGGCACATCTCTAAGGCAAGTTCTTTCCTCCACGGGCTGGAGGAGATGCTAAGACTGTAGGTCGAGAGCAGCTCGGTGGGGACGGGTGGTGGATGTGGTGGCCAACAGCCCCACGCCAGGCTGGTGTTATTGTAACTACATGAACGCAGCCCACTGTTTTCCATCCACAGCTGAACTTGCATACTGTAGGATCTTGATGCTCTCTCTGTGCTGGACACGATTTCTCACCCCACCCTCCCATAACTGACCCATGGACCAGCCAGATCAAGCAAGACCAAAGCAACATCCAGGAGCCAGAGAGTGTACTCCTACATGGGCTCTACCAAAAACCTGCTCTGTGCAGCTGGGACAGCCGTGACCATGATGCGTGGTCTCCTGCACCCTGAAAAGGACTAAGGGAGATGGTGGAGGTGTCCAGGCTCTCCCTGTGAGATGGTCTCTGAAAGAAACACAGGAACAGGAGAGCGAAGCCAGTAACCCCAGTGAGCAAACCCAAGCTGCCATGCAGAAATCATGATCTTGTGGTCAGCTAAGAGGCGCGAATGGATCACCCTCTCCTTTCCCTGCCAGCACATGGGTGAAGCCAGCAACAACAAAGCCAGTGAAACACCTTTTTCTCCCGTAACAGTACTCAGGCAGGGTGCACCTGGGAGAAGGAGAACACCCCACTGCTGCCCAGGCCACCTCTGAGCATGCATCGGGCATGGTTCAGCCGCTTCATACAGAGTCTAGCATGGAAGAGTCCTTCAGCCTCTGCCCTGCGCTGAAAAGGTCAAATATGATCCTTCTCTAGGACTAGACATCAAGGAAACAAGACTCTATTTTCTTTCCCTTGCTTTTTTTCCTAATATTCTATAGTCCATTTTCACTTTATCCAGCTGGAAAATAATGTAGATCTCTTTCCTACCCCTTGATCTCCAATATTTGGTAACAACAACACATCTACAATCCCACCCTTTGTCCCAGATCGACATGGTGCCCCAAATCCCACCACTGTCCCTCTATAATCATGGGCCAATGGGTCTAATCCTCCTAGTCCTCCCTGCCCACGGTGCTGCCCAGCTGCTCACACCTCCATCCCTATCCCTGTATAGACTCTGTCCCAAACCCTGCTCCAATAGCCCCCAATGTGTTGGTGCCCACAAGTCTGTCCCCAGCATTCCAGGAGGGTCTACTGCTCACACCATCACCACGCCTCAATAGGACAATCCCACCCTGTTGCCATGAAAGCCCCAATGCTTCCACCATCCCAGAGTACCTCAATGCTTAAAACCCTAGCCAAAGTCCCAGAATACCTCATTGTCCTGTTCTCTGGCTTCCCCCATAGAATCATAGAATGGTTTGCGTTGGAAGGGACCTTTGAAGTCCATTTAGTCCAACCTCCCTGCGATGGGCAGGGACATCTTCAACTAGATCAGGTTGCTCAGAGCCTCGTCCAACCTGGCCTTGAATCATAGAATCACAAAATCATAGAATGGTTTTGGTTGGAAGGGGCCTTAAAGATCATCTAGTTCCAACCCCCTGCCATGGGCAGGGACACTTCCCACTAGACCAGGTTGCTCAAAGCCCTGTACAATCTGGCCTTGAATGCTTCAAGGAATGTTTCCAGGGACAAGGCATCTATCGCCTCTCTGGGCAACATGGCCCAGTGTTTCACCACCCTCATTGCAAAAAATTTCTTCCTTAAATCATCTGAATCTCCCCCCTTTTAGTTTAAAAAAATTACCCCTTGTCCTTTCACAACAGACCCTGCTAAATAGTCTGTCCCCATAATGCTGTGCTGCCCACAAAGTTACCTTAGCATCCTCCAATGTCCCATCCCACCCCTGTTTTCCCCACAGCTACTGCAGCCACATTACCCTAGATCCCTAAAAAGGCAATGAATCCCCTAGCCACCTCCCAGCAAAGCATCCAGCATCCCCAGTCTGATCACTCAAAGCCGTTTTCTCCAGCTCAAAGCCCCTAAACCCATCTCTTCTAGCCCTTCTGCTGGGGAATTTCAGATTTGTTGGGGATTTTTGTATGGGGATCTGTATGGGAGCTCTTGCAGCTTGGGTAGGGTTAACAGCTTGGAAGCGGTGGCTGGAAGATGCCACAGCGGGAAACCAGTGACCCACTAACAGTCCTTTGCAACCCATATGATTCCTGGTCTCAGGTTTCTGGTGTATCACAGGGGAAGGGAGAGTCGGGGAGGGATGGGGGGAGAAAACTGCCGACACGTTGGAAACATGAAAAATAGCAACAACAAAAAGGAGCAAAAAAAAAAAAAATAATCAAAGAGAATAAGTGAGTGCTGATTACACCACAACACAAAGCGATCTTGAGCGAGTGGCAGCCTGCACCGAGCCACCCCCCTCCCTTGCACCCCTCCTGCTTCCAACCCCCGCTGTGAGCCAATGCCCATAGGGAAGGAAGCACGGCATGAAAACAAAATGCGTAGGGCCATTGAGAGTTAAGTGAACCCACCCTGTCCTCACCAGTTGCCACTGAAGTGTCCCCATGCCTGTGGGGTGACAGTTCCCCTGCTCCCACATCCCATTTCCCCCATCTTCCCTGGCAGTACTGCCTCCCCCTAACCATGTGGGATGAAGGCATGGGAAAGGAGCCTGGAAATCCAGGTGATGGAAAACAGGGTTAAAAGCACATGCACATGGCAACCCCTGTCCCAAAAGTCCCTTGGACAATACGATATAACCCTCAGCTAGATGCACCCCTGCCTCCCATTTGCAGCCCAGGGAAACTGAGGCACTGGGAAAGGTTATTCTCCAAGAATGGGATTAGAGGTCCTTGTTGGGAGGAGATTCTTCTCCAACCCTCCTACCCGTTCCCACCGAGTCTAAATTCATTAGTGCCCATAAAGAGCTCAGCACTGCCTTGGTGGGGAAGCGTTGCTTTAGTACAGTGCATTATCCTAATTATCCACGTAGCCTCATCCAGCTTCTGGATGATTACGGTGTGACTGCCCAAGAGCACAGCCCAGTGGCACGTGCCACTTGGGACCCTGCACTTGGAGGTGGCTACAGCCAGCAGCACGGGTACCCCCATCCCGATGAGTCTTCCATGCCCCATAACACCTTATTCCCCTCCTCCAAGCATCGTGGTGAGGGTTTGGGATGCTGACGATGCTGCTTGGTCCAGCATCAAGTAAGAGTGTATGGTCTCCTTGGTAGAGATAATGTCCAAAGTTGCTCCAAGGAGCACCAACATGTCTGAGAAGGGATAAGAACTAAGCTGCACACACACCCCCCCATCACTGGGGCATTACCAGCATCTCCCTTCCCCCCAGCTCTCCTGCCAGAGGGGCACAGATCTGTCCCCATGGCCCCAAAAGCGCCTGGGGACAGGGTGCGGCCCCAGGCAGGCAAGGGGGGCAGCCACCGGAGCTTATTTCCCAAGGCGCAGGCACAGCTGCAAGCGCAGGGAGGCTGCCAAAGTCCAGGAGAAAAACACTGATTAATATCGTCCTCCAGCGGATCCCACGCTGCAGATGTGCAGACTGCTGACGCGGCAGCTCCTCGCAAGGAGACCCGGAGCCAGCAAAGCCACCAGGAATGAGCGCATGTACACAGACCCATGCACCACATAGCTCCTGGGGGGACAATACAATGTGGGGCAAGGCTGGCACTGGGGTGTACAGCGCAGATGTTGCCCTCCCACCCCTTAAGGTCTCCATGGCAAAGAGTTGCTCCATCCTTTAATATCTGGTGGCACTCACCGTCTTGGGAACAGCAGCCCAACAAGCTGCCTGTGGAGAGGGCTGGGACAGGCTGCCTGCAGGCTCAAGCAGGTGGCAACGAAGCCGCTTACATCAGCTCCCGTGCCGGACACTGTCCTTGCAAGTACGGAGACTGGAGGCCTTTTATTTTTTTAATTTTATTTTAAGAAAAGCTGAAACTCCCAGCACGCTTCCGCAATAACCCACCACTGGACAGCTGCACGATAATATGCACTCATATTACCCATTTCTAATTAAACCAGAGAGCCTCCTTCTCTGATGAACTAAGCTATTGGAAATTAATCAGTGGCTGACCAATACCAGAGCAAAAAGCTGGGAGAAAGACGTTGCCGTCAGCTCGGCGCTGCCTGATTAGATGGGGAAGTAAAGTCTCCCAGCAAACAGGAATCGACTGCCGTGCATTGGCCCAGCACCGCATCGATCCGCGCAGTCGCGTTTAGGAATGCTAATGAGCTTGCACGGAGGCAAAAGGTAATCATTTGTGTAAGAAAATACAGCTCTTGATGGGGTGTTATTTCTAGGAAGAGTTGATGCAACAGCAGCTCAGGAACTTCATCTTTGGGGTGGTCAGGAAGAGATGGGGCAGTAGGGAAGGAAGAAGATGGTCCCTGGGCATGAGGCTGATTTCTTTGCTGGACATGGTGGTGGACTTGGGAAGGATGCCTGGTGCAGACCTCATAGGCAGCAGCCCTGCTTCTCAGCTGTTTAGACAGATAGGGCATGGAGGGGCCAAACAGGATACCCCAAAAAGGGAAACATAGCCCCCATCTGGGGACAGGCCACATCCCTTCCATCCAGCCACTTCTACCCCATTGCCCACTCCTCCCACACTCAACCTGCCTCCTATTGCCCATCCCTCCAACTTAACCACCTCTATCACATTGCCTGTCCCTCCTGATCAACCACCTCCCTCCGGGTCAGCCACCTCCATTCCATTGCCCATTCCTCCCACCCAACCATCTCCATCCCGCTGCCCATCTCTTCCACCAGAACCATTCCCAGCCCATTGCCCATCCCTCCTGGTCAACCACCTCCACCTTGTTGCCCAATCCTCCGGCCAACCACCTCCATCCTGTTAACCATTCCTCCCACCACAGCCACCTCTAGCCCATTGCCCATCCCTCCTGGTCAACCACCTCCCTTCCATTGCCCATCCTTCCCACCCAATCACCTCTATTCCATGGCCCACCTTCCCTATCCAACCACACCACCACCAGAACCACACCTGGTGCTTCCCACAGGGCCCAACCCACACAATATCACTCACACTGGGGCCATGATGTGTCCCCCCCTTAGTTCCACCACCCAGCTTTTACAGAGCACAGGAGAGGAGCACAAAGGAGACAAGATGCCAGATGAGTCTGGCTGCTGAAAAAGTAGACTCATACATCTTTAACCACCACCCAAACTTTGCCGGCTGTGCATTTGTGATGGGCGAGAAAGGAGCCAGGCCTGGGGTACCGCAGCCTCACCAGGACCTCCACACCTCCCTTCCAGCGCAGCACGGCCCCATCAATATTTCATGCCTGACCTTGTGGCTTTGGCAGACTTTTGCTTTTGTTTCATTGTGTTTTTATTCATTCCTTCTCCACTGTCTGTCCGGTGCTTCCTCATCCAGCACTAATGCACCATCCCAGGAGACTCTCGGGACCCCTACGCTGGATCCTGAAATATTCATGGGCAGGAACCTCTGGCCAGGGAGACTGCATGGGGCAACTTGGCCTGCAATGGGACTTCGAGCATGGCCCCAGGTGGTGGATCATCCTTCCCTCTTCTCCTTCCCCACCCTCTGCCGGAACAGGGCACACGAAGAGCCTACCCCCAGCAGTGGCGAGAGAATTAGCTGAGCTTCTAATCACAAATAAAAATGCATGTCTCCTGTCTGCCCTTGCAATGAGACAAGGAGAGGGAAGAAAGAAGCAGCAGAGCCCTTTTTTTAGGGACTGTGGAAAACCACAAAGGAAAATTATTTTGATTTTGGTTTATTCCTTCTTCTTCCCAATGGCAATGCTGTCCCAGGAAGGCTTTGCTGTTGAAAGGAGGCAGTACCTCTGCAGCCACCACGCTTGCCAAGGATGAAGGAACTCATTCGGGTCATCCGAGGCCTTTTTGTCCTCTGTGGTCGTGGTGGCAAGGCTTGAGTGTCCTCTCCTGAGTTCAACTCTTTCTGGTGTGCTCTGGAAATGCTGGGCTTCACTATGCAGTGAGTCACCTCCCCAAACAGGAGCTGAGCCCAGCCTGGTCCTCCCCGCTTCCACCACCCCACAAGGATTTCTTGTAGGGAGTCCAGAAGTAATCAGGGAAGGAGCAAAAGTCTCTCCATCCCTCTCCTGGAGCAATCAGAGGGGGCAAACCCCAACCCCATGGCTTCCCACCCCGAACCCGCTGCCTCTGGGCAGCTGGAGCGCAGCAACCCACCTGGGTAACATGTCCCTTCCTTAAAACTTAATCAGCAGCTGATGAATATTTCACAAAGACAAACAGGCCAGGTAGATAGGGTCAATCTTTTATTCATGAGCATCGGGGAGGGGAAGGCTGTGGGCAGAGAGATCCAGGCTCAACCGGGTCATGGACATCTCCCGGTGAAGATCTTATGGCCAGGACCTCTTGCACGGCTGATGCACATCCCTGTCCTGTGGGCATCCTGGCAGCATCCATGCCAGGAGATGGAGACGTCCCACCAGTCCCTGCCATGGGGACACACAGCCACATTCCCCTGCTGATTTTCCCCATGGCACCAGCTCAAGGGATGAAGCAGCGTGAAAGCCTCAGGAAAACAACGTGGGGTGAGGTGATCCCAGGGCTGGGGCACACCAGCAAATCTTCTGCCAGCCCAGGAAGAAACCCAACCAAAACCCCCACCTGTCGGCTAAAATGAGCCTAAGATTTGCCTGAATTTTCATGGAGATCATTTCTGGACTTGCAGCTAAGGCTGGGCTTGCTGCAGAAACATGTTCACAGGTGCTGGCCGGTCCCTTGCCCAGTCCACTGTGCCCACGTCCATGTCAGGGAGCCAGCCTATGGCTTTGCCCACATTTTTGGAAGACCAACCCTTAAACCCAAGCCCTGCTCCGAATCGAGCAATGATGGACTGACACTGATCAAGGCAGAATCCTGGCCCTTCTGAAAGACAACAAAATGCCCCTTCCTGCATCCTGGCTCGTGAACAGTCTTTAAAACCCATTTTCAAACTATCCCCAAACCCATTTTGCATCCACAGCCCAGGCAGGGCGGGAGCCACACGCTGCTCCGACCTGGCTCTATTCACATGTAACAGACATGAGTCCCTCTGTAATAACATGTTTAATTAAACGCAGCCCGGCCACAAAGGCTGGTCTGACATTTAACTGGCATCTGCAAAGATGCTAACGAGAAAGACGTTAATTATCCAGCTTATTAGATGTCCGCATTATTAACATAACCCTGACGGAATTAACTTGATACAAACTATCCCACAAATATTAATTGCCTAAAACTTCCTCGTAACTCGAAGGTATTAATAAGACAGTAATTATGTATGGATTGTATAGCTGCAAGTTAATGACATGGCAATTTGATTTGTCTCTGAGAAACACGATAAACCCAAGGAAGTGTTCTCCGAACAATCAATTGATATTTAATTAACGGACAGAACCTGTCGGCGTAAATCTAAATTAAACGCCTGCAACGTCTTGTTCGAAGTGTTATGACAAAGGCTCCTGGGATGTGCCGGTATGGCAAGGGTCTTCCATGCCGTGTGGTGGGAATGCTTCTGGAGACAGTGAGTGCCAGCATCTCCAGTCTCCACTCCCTACAATGCATGAGGCCATGGATATGGTCCCCTTCTTCCTCTTCTTCCTCCCTGGCCCAAGGAGAACTTGGGCTGCCCCAAGTTGATGAGAGGGGAGCGCTCACAGCCCGCCCTGCCATTTAGTGTAACTCTCACCTCCATCACAAGCCCAGATTCAACAAACATCCCCATCAGGTGCCCTTCTGCAGCTGTCACTTGAGAAAATGGTCAAAGGTCTCAAAGGTCTTCTTGTAGGAAGACCTTCGAGATTACCTCTCTAGCCACCCCATCAGTTGAGCAGTAAGAGGAAGGGCTGGAGACTCACCGCTGGTGTTCAAACAAGAAACCAGCAAACTAAGCAGAAGTGGGAGCAATAAACTCCTGGAGTGGAAGGTGTTTGGGCATGAAAAAGTCCCTAAAAGAGGCCTCAGAAAGCAAAGAACCCCCCGTAAGAAGTAAGAAGGACGGTGAACATGTGGGGTGTCCACTCAGTTTGAGTTCCCACTTTGTCTCTTGTGCTTAGTGTTGACCAGGCCCTGCTTTTTGATCTGCCCATGCCATGGCCAAAGTGCAAACCCCAAATTAACATACCTCAGCCCCTGCCACCAGCAGGTTTTTCCTTTGAGCCAGCTGATGAAAACAGTGATCCTCTACCTTTGGGTTGTGCCTGTATCTAGATAGGCTTCGCACCTTGCAGCTAGAAGGTGGACCAGCAGCCCCATCCCCATGATGAGGAAGATGATGGTCCAGCCTCTCCATTTCCATAGCTGTTGATGCCTCCAGCTACCAGCATCATCCCCCAGACAGGATGAGACCCACGGGAGCAGGGGAAGAGCTGGTCCTACGGCGCACATCACCTAGGAGCGGTTGGCGGCTCGAGGCTCCCCTTCGCCTTCCCAGCTGCCTCCCCCACCTCTCTTCCCTTCCCTTTATGTAAATTGAAAATAACAATTAGTTTATTTTTGCTTGTGCAAATTACAGCTCACGCTCCCAGGGAGCAGACAGCTGCCAGGGCTGCACTCCAGCCTCGGCCTGTTACATGAATAAATAACCTGGTGTTGAGGTGGGGGGGAAAGATGCTCTACCTGCCCCCCTCCTGTTCCCCCTGCTCTCATCCATGGATAGGGAGGAAAGGGCGGGGAAAAAAAACCCCAAGGAGCCTTTGGATTTAACTGGGTGGGTAATTAGGCACTAAGCTGATGACTTAATTGGGGAGCTTGGCAGGCCGGGATGAGGAGATGTGGGGCCAGCGCGGGGGGATGAGGTGAATCCTGGGCGTTGGGGATGGTGACACCAAGGAGAGCTGCACTGCACGGGCAGCTGGGACAGCAAAGGGCCACGGCTGATGAGACCTGATCAGCAGCAGACCTGAGGACTGACACTATCATTGCATGTTTCCCACTTGGCAATGCAGTTGGTTTTCCTACGCACGCATGTGGCAATACATCCTGCATCCCGCAGCCCACCTCCTGCATCCCACCACCTGCCCACACATGCAAAGTCACACAGATTTACACACGTGGGTATCAGTGCATGCACCTGCACAGAGTAGGGATGAGCTATAGCACCCAATAAATTGCTATCAAACATGCCTAGAGTGAGTTGGTATTGCTGGTAATAGTTGGTGTTGAATCCTTGCTGGAGCTTGTTCGGACCGGGAAGGGTGGACTGGGAAGTGCCAGGTTCCTTCTTGATCCTTATGCATGAGCCAGCGTATTCCCTTCCTCCTGGCACAGCAGCAGCGACAGCCAACACACGGTGCAATGGCACTGCTCACAAAGCCACAGGGACCTGTTGCAAGGGAGCATCCCATATTCCATATCCCATATCCTGCATCCCAA
Source organism: Alca torda (assembly GCA_008658365.1). Lineage (NCBI taxonomy): Eukaryota > Metazoa > Chordata > Aves > Charadriiformes > Alcidae > Alca > Alca torda. The sequence continues at coordinate 163,414,945 of CM018077.1, forward strand.
TTCCTATATCCGATTTGTCACATCCCTTATCCGCATGCCATAACCTGTATCCTGCATCCCACATGCCTTATCCTGCATGCCACTACCTGCACCCCACATCCAACGTTCTGTATCCTTGCATTCTGCATCTCAGCTCCTGCACCCTATCTCCCATATCCTGCATCCAACCTTCTGCATCCTATATCCCACCTCCTACATCTCACCTCCTGCATCCCATACCCATATCCTGCATCCTACCTCTCATATCCTGTATTCTTGCATCCTACATCCCACCTCCTCCAGCCCATATCCTGCATCCTACCTGCTCCATCCTACATCCTGTATCCCATATCGCACCTCCTGGGTCCCACACCCATATCCTGCATCCCACTACCTGCATCCCAAATCCATGTCCTGTACCCTTGCACCCTACATCCCACCTCTTGCATCCCACTACCTGCATCCCACAGACAGCATTCTGTATCCTTGCATCCCACATCCTGTATCCTACATCCCACCTCCTGTATCCCACTACCTGCATCCCATATCCCATACCCTCTATCCCTGCATCCTGCACCCCACATCCTGCACCCCACAACCTGCATCCCACCCCCATATCCTGTATCCCACTACCTGCATCCCACCTCCAATGTCTTGTATCCCTGCATCCTGCATCCCACCTCCTGCATCCCACACCTGTATCCTGGATCCCACATGCAGTATTCTGTATCCTTGCATCCCACACCCCACCTCCTGCATCCCACATCCCGCATCCCACCTCCCGCAGTACCATCATCCCTGGGTGATGCAGTCCCACATGAAAGCAAGGAATTTGGGATCAAAACTCAGCTGGGGTCCCATTCCCGGTATGCATGGGTGTTCTCCCACGTGCCGGCTGTCAGGAAGGACTTCAGCTCCCGCCGAGGTTAGGGGCAATATCGGTGGAACAGGGATGCACCGTCTATGGGAAGGCAGAGGGCTCTGGGTTTCACTAGGAATAAATCCCAGCTGTAGGGATGAGCCATGGAAGTGCCAAAGCAAGTGAGCCTGTGAGCTGGCAGAAGCCAATGAGCTTGGTTTTGCCAAGGTGATGTATCTATATATATATGGGGGTTTATATATATATGTATTTTTTATATATATATATATGTATTTTTATACATATTTGTATTTATATATGGTGAGTGGGGCAGCGTTTTGTTCCTGGGGCTGCAGGAGCATCAAGGCGGCAGCCGGGCCCGGAGCACCAGGGGGAGGGAACGTGCAAAAGGCAAACTTTGGCCGAGCCAGAATATAAAGATCGTCTCGAGCCAAAAAATATCCACTCCAAATGGAGCCCGGGCACGGCTGGCAGCAGGTCAGCCCCCAGGGCGGCCTCTCGGAGCCGGCGCTGAGAACCGCCGAGGCTTTCGTTTTGTTGGGGGCTGTATTTTGCTGGGAACTTAATTAATTTGTGCTTTGACCACTGCACGCAGCCCCAAAAATTTGTGGGTGCCCAGCAACCCAACCCCGCTTTCTGAACCGTGCTCTAATATCCCAGGGCTGGAATTCGCATGTTACCGAGATGTCGGGATTTGTGCGGAACAGGCTGCGGTGGGAAAGCGGTCGGGTATTAGCATCAATAATTGAGGAGGAAGGAACGAGGGGCACTTTGGCGATGCCGCATCGATCGGGCCGTTGCGGTTTTCTGCCCGTTTCCAGAAGCTCGGTTATACGCACCCATCCGGCTAATCGCTGCTCGGGGACGACACGGGGCACCGGTGGGTGGGTGGCTTTGCTGGGGCTCGTAACCAGCACTGGGCACCCAGCGTGTTGCTTTGGTGAGGTTCCTCAGGGTGCTGCTGCGTTGGGGACCACGTGTCCCCCCCAAAATCATCCCTCCGCACATCAGGAAAGGGGTATAAAACCCATCAGCGGGGACAACTGGAGGAGATTTGGCTCTTTCCCAGCCTGGAGGTGCCTTCGAGCGTGTGTCAAGGGGCGAGTAAAGCTTGAAAATGGGTTTAAAAAACTCTGCAGGAGGGTGGAAGGGAGGGGTATGTCCCCGAACCCCCACCCTGAGAGCCAGCCACACCTATGGGGTTGGGGTGAGACCATGGGGTTGCTGCTTTCAGCCCCCCAAAGCCGCAGAGCCAGGCTGGAGCCGGAGTGCAGGAGACACCCAGGATGGGTGCAGGGGATGTGGATCCTCACAGAAGGGAGCGTGCGGCATCCTGAGGTCCCGCATTCCCAATGCGGCCCCCCCCCAGAGAGCGGCAACCGCTTGGGAAAAGGGGCTGCAGCCCCCTCGGAGATCAGGGGGAATGGGGGAAAAGCTTTAAAAAAAAGAAATCAGAGCGACCCAAAAAGCCATGCGCCCTCCTGCAGCACAAATACGTGGCATGCTGTGATGTCCGCAGCCCTGCGACACATGCCAAGGTGCCACCCCATCCCGCAACACGCACTCCCCCCTCCCAAAACGTGTCCCAACGCGCTCCAACCACGCACATGCAGCCCAGCCACGCTGCACCAACCCAGGGTCCCGCGGCAGAGCTCAACATACTGCAGCCACCCCAAAAAGATGCTGCAAACCCCATCAGGGAGCATCCAGCCACCCCCCACTTCCAGCCCATGGTTTGGGAACAGGGAGGAGGGGGTCTCAGCCCTCCCCACCCCACCAAGGAGACAAATCATGAAACAGCCCCATCCAGGCATAAAGTTTTTATTATTTCTTCGCCCAAGGAGAGCGTGGCCGGATCCAGGACAGTCACCCCCAGGGGGATAAGTAAAGAAGAAGGGTGAGATTCCAGCCCCCGCTCCCCCCCCCCCCCCCCCCCAAATCTCCCCAGGGAGCTGCTGTAGGTCCAGGTCCCCCCATGGAGGACCACCATTAAGGGGTGGCAATAACACCCCGTGCCCTGCTCCAGCTGTTTCCCTGCTTGGGGGATTGTTGTGGAAAAATAAATAAATAAATAAATATAACAAAAAAAAAAAAATTCACAGTGGTGCAAAGAGTTGCAGGGGTGACACCCCTGCTCCCCTGCCCAAAGCTGCTCCCGGAGGACCGGGGATGAAAGGGAAGGTGGGGGGTAACACCACCATCACCAAAATAATCTGCTCCCACGGTGGCGACGTGGTGAGACCCAGGTTGTATCTTCCCCAGCTTGGTGCACGAAGAAAGAAAATAAACATAAATCAAAGAAAAGGGGGATGGAAGGGCCAAGCAGTGCTGGGCACCAAGGCGAGGGGGGAAAATTGGGTGTCCTCAGCCCCAAAGCGCTGCCTTCGCTCCCCCGAGGCGGTGGGGAAGGGAGTCTCAGGGCAGGAAGCGACAGCAGCCGCCCCACGGCATTGCAGAGCATCACGCCGGACCCCAGGGTGAGACCCCACGGGCAACGCTTACCCCCAAAATGCCCCACAGTCCCAAAGCCAGCTCCGCTCCTCCAGCCAGCCCCACTGCAGCTGGAGAAGGGAGCACCAGCCCCCCGGGGACATATGGGACATGCCCACAGGGAGCCTGGACCACAGCGAGATCCAGGGGGGAGGGAAGAGAGGGGGGGACTGAGGTCCCCGGGATGTTCTGGGGAAGGTGGTGGCCCCAAACCTCCACCTCTCCTCCCTAGAACCTCCTTACTTAGTCACAGCACAGGCAGCTGGAAGTGCTCTCCCCCCCAGAAAAAATGTTCCAAGAAGTGGGGGGATGTTGGGAAGTAAAAAAAAAGTTGGGGAAAAACCCAGCAGGGAGCTGTAATTCACCCCAAAATAAAAAGAAACAGGGAGAGGAGGCGATGTCCTGCGGGACGGGCAGCAGGATGGGTTGTTTTTATTTCGAGCCAGGTTTGCAAACCTTTCTCTGCTCAAAAAATGAGTTTGATATCGAGCAGAGCTCAGGCTGCTCAAAAACCCTCTGGAACACAATTAAATATCAAGACGCCCGAAGAAAAGAGGAGGAGGAGGTCAGGGGAGGCAGAGCCAGAGCGTCCTGGGGTGACACACACCCCGCAAAGCCCGGGGACAGCACGGCCGTGATTTATGGAGGGCGGCAGGAGGAAACCCGCCACAAGCCAGCGCGCCGGGGCAGCTTCCGGCTGCGCCTGAGCGAAAATATAGGAGGTAAAAAAAAAAAAAACAGAAGAAATAGGGGAAAATAATATATATATATATATAAAAAATAGGGAAAAATAATATATACAGAAAAAAGGGGAAAATAATATATATATAAAAATTAGGAAAAAATAATATATATATATAGAAAAAAGGGGAAATTATATATATATAAAAATAGGGGGAAATTTTATATATATATAAATAGGAAAAAAATATATATATAAAAATAGGGAAAAAATTATATATATAAAAATATGGAAAAATTATATATATAATAAAAATAAGGGAAAGCTGCAAGCGGGATGGCCACGCTCGGAGCAGAGCTACCCGGGACACATGCCCCTGCAAACAGTCCCGAAAAAAAAAAAAACCCCAAAACAAAACAACAAAACAAAAAACCCAAAACTTTCGTAGAAATACCACCCCTAAAGCTTTCATTTAGGGAAGGCGTGCATTCGGGTTTTTTTTTTTTTTTTCTTCTTTTTTTTTTTTTTTTCTCCTCTCCCATAATTAAAAAACTCAAAAGGGAGAAGTTAAAAGGGGACAGAAAAATCATTTATTACCGTTTAAAACTCAAGCTCATCGGGACGGTGCCGGACAAGCCGGGATAAAACCGGATCCGGGCTGGGGTGAAGGTGACTTTTCAGCGGCCGAGGGGACGAAGGTCTCCGGGGCACCTTGGAACCCTCTGACCGGAGGGGAAAAAAAACTCAGTACCGGCTAGAAAATAAAAATAATTAAAAAAAAGCAGGAGAAGTGAAAAGCCAGAGTTCAGCGGGGCAGAGGCGACGGTGGTCCCTGGCTCGCAAGTGATGGACAACGCTGGATTTGTCCCCACGCCGCGAACCCTCGCCCGGCGGGAGCTCGGGGAGGGTTTTTACACCAGTATCGGGACTGGAAGGGAAGAAGCAGCGAACCCCAAACGAAAAGACGATGCTGAGGGTCGTCCCCCCCACCCCTCCCCGGTTGAGAGAAAACCCGACCCAGGCTCTAGTTGAATATAAGTTTTTTTTTTTTCTTTTTTATCTTGATGCAACATCGTTAAAACCGTCACAAATCGAAACAACAGGTCGTTAAAAACGCTTCGCACGATCAGTACCTAAAATGCACCAGGCTCCCAAGCTCGCTTTGTCCGCAAGACCCTTGTTTTTCCCCCCGCCCCAAGATTACTTTTTTTTTTTAAATAGCTTTTCTTTTTTAAATAAGCAACTTGTTAAAAAAAAAAAAACCCACCCCGCTCCTCCGCGCGGGATCGGCCCCGCTTTCGCTCCAAGCACAATTGCACGAATTATTATTCTTTTCTTTTGCGCAAGAAATAATGTGCATTTTCTTTCCTTCTTCCAGCATCGAGGTTAAAATAATATTCCGTTTCCCGAGGGTTAATAAATAAATCTGGTGCATAGTGAGATAGCAGCCAACCGTTTGCAGTCCATATATTACTATATTGCCTTTCAGGTCACCCTAAAATTGTTACCTCTCCCCCCCACCCGTCCCCTCCCCCCCCCCCTTCACTATTTTTTTTAAGAGCATAGATAATTTTAAATCTCTATAAAACAGTATTATTTAACCCAATTGATTCCTGTATATAGTGCATTCGGCTTCTTCCCAACATCGTTAAATTAACTCGGATATTATTTGCATGCTATTACATACAAACTTTTAAGACTCGTGTATTTTTTTTTTTTCTTTTCTAAAGGATTTTAAGTTTGGTTTTGTTTTTTTTTTTTTTTCGTAAATCACCAAGCAAAATATAGGCTCAAGGAAAAAAAAAAAAAAGAGGCAAAAAACTAACTAATTTCTACATATTTACAAGGGTAAATAAGTTAAATGTGGCTCAGGTTTGCCGGCCGCGGGGGGAAGGGGGGGCGCGGCGGGGCCGGGCAGGGCTCAGCGCTGCCGGGGATCCCCCCGGCCGATCCGTGGCGACCCCTTGAAAATGAAAATAAAAATCAAACTTGGGGGAGAAGGGGGGGTGAAACACGCAGGATAAGGAGGGGGGATGTTGAGGGAGGGGGGAGAAGCCACCTGGATGGCGCTGATGCTCCCGGGGGGGGGTGGGGAGGCGCGCCGTACACGTCCCGCATGCAGGCTGGCTCCAGGTCTGCCGTTCCCCCCCCCCCCCCCCCAGCAATGGGTTGGGGGGGTTCAACTTCCCCCTCCCCAAAATTTCAGGGGGGAAAAATAATAATAATTTTTTTTTTTGTACAAGCAGAGGGTTCGCTCTCCCCACACGGGAAGGGGTGAGGAAGAGGGGGGGGGGGGGGGGAAGGGGACCCCCCCTACACACAGATAACACCCCCCCCCCACCCGGGGGTTTGCAGCTCACATGAAGAAGTCGGCGGCGGGTTTGGGGGCGGCGGCTGGGGAGGGCTCCCTCGGGAAACCCCGGCCGGCTAATTTCTCATATTTTTCTTTGTACAGATCCCTTTCCTTGGCCAAACGGGTCACCTCCTGCTTGAGTTGCTCCACCTGGCTCTGGAGTTGACATTTCTCGTTCTCCAAGATGTGCCTTTGCTGGACCCGCTTGTAACGGCAGGACTGAGCGTAGCCCCGGTTCTTCAAGGTCCTCCTCTTCTGCTTGAGGCGGATCACCTCCTCCTTGCTGAAGCCCCGCAGCTGCCGGTTGAGCTCCCGCACCGACATACTCACCAACTGGTCGTCGGAGAAGCGGTCCTCCAAGCGCAGGTGGTGATGATGATGATGGTGATGGCCGGGATGGTGATGGGCGGCCGGCGGTAGCTCCTCGCCACCGAAAGGCTGAGGCCGGAAAGGCTCGTAACCTTGATGGTGATGATGATGATGGTGAGGGGCACCGATCAAGGCCTCCACCGCGTCCTCCGGCGTCAGGTTGAGAGCTTCGGGGTTGAGGTGATGCTGGTAACCCGACATCCAGTACAGCTCCTCCAGCTGCGGTTTGGAGCCCAGGGAGGCGGCGGTGGTGGTCGGGGGACCCGGAGCCGGTTGCCCGCCGGGACTGGGAGCGCAGAAACTGGGCGAGGAAGGCACGGAGGAGCAGGGCGTGCTGAGCGGGGTGGAGGAAAGGGAGCCGGCGGGTAGACGGTGGCACAGCCGCTCCGCCTCCGCCGGTTCCTTCTTCACTTCGAACTTCATCAGGTCGAAATCGTTCACGTATTCGATGGCGAGGGGGCTGGTGGGCAGCTCCGCGCTCATGGCCAGCTCCGAGGCCATCTCAGTCCATGGAGGGACCGGGGGTCGATCCCCCGGGCACCGCCGTTCAACGAGGCTTAGAGGTCCCGAAGGCTTCGGGAGCCTCCTCCCACCGGGCTCCTGGACTCCGGCTGCGGGGCGATCGGCTGCCCCGACGGGGCTCCGCTCCCGGGGGCGACCGGGTTCCGGAAGCCTCCGACGGGGCTTCGCTGTGGGGTTCAGCCCGAGCTCCGGGAGCCTCCGACGGTGCTCTGTTCGGGGATGTAGCCGAGCTCCGGGATGCGGAGTTCAGCCGGGCTCCGGGACTCTCCGACGGGGTTTTGCTGCGAGGTTCAGCCCGGCTCCGCTGTCGGGATCAGCCGGGCTCCGGGATCCTCCGACGGGACTCAGCTTCGGGTTGCAGGCAGATCCCTCCGTCGGGGCTTTGCTCCGGTGCTCCGCACCGCTCTGCAAACCGGGGTTGAGGGGTTTCGCTGCAGGAGCTTCCTCCGAGGTTCCGGGACCCTTCTCCCGGGCTCGGCTCCGGGCTGCAGCCGAGTTTCAGGACCCTCCTCCGGGACTCGGCTCCGAGTTGCAGCCGGGCTCCGGGACCCTTCTCCGAGCTGTCCGCTTTCCCCCCACCGGGAAGCGGAGCCCCGTGAGTGCGGGACCGGACTCTCTCCAGCACGACCGGGCAAGTCTCCGCCACTGCCTGCGGCCGCTTCCCAATGGCGAGGAACAGGCAGCGCCCCGCCCGCCCCTTCCTGCCTTCCCTTGGCACCTGCCCCGGCCCCACCTCCCCGGGCTGCGAGCCTTCCCCTGCCCTCCTCCTCTTCTTCCTCCTCCCCCCGGACACGGGCACGGCGCCCCGGGGAAGGGGGCGGCACCCCCTGCCCGTTCCCTGCCTGCGCCCGGCGCTGCCGCCGCCGAAGAGCTGAATGGAGCCCGAGCGCCTTATATACGGGGGAAGCGGCACGGCCCCGCCTCCTGGGGGGTGGGACCAGCCGCTCGCCCACCTATCGGCGCGGCGCTGGCCCGTTTCGATTTGCATATTCCCATGGTAACGCCCCCCGGGGTGGTTGTCAATCTCCGCCGGGCTCGGAGATCGGAGGAGCGGAGTGGGGACCGTGCCCCGGGCATTCCCCCTGCGTGCCCCGGGCATCCCTCCTGCATCCCCCCGGCATCCCCCCCCCAGGCACCCCCCCCGGACATCCCCCAGGATCACCCCTTTATCCCCCACAGGCATCACCCCTACATCCTCTGGGGTGTCCCCCCTTCATCCCCCCAGGCACCCCCCTCTGCATCCCCATGGGCACCCCTCCTGCATCCCCCTGCATGCCCTGGGCATCCTACCTTCCCCACCCCGCGCATCCCCCTTCATCCCGCCCCCCTGCATCCCCTGGGTATCCCTCTTTCCTCCCCCCTACATCCCCTGGGCATCCCCCCTGCATCCCTCCTACATCACCCAGGCATCCTCCCTTCTTCCCCCCTGAATCTCCCCATGCATCCCCCCCTGGCACCCCCCCCTACATCCTCCCTTCTTCCCCCCTGCATCCCCCAGGCATCCCCCCCAGTCAACCCCCGGCTTCACCCCTGCAGCACCCACCAACCAGCCCACACCGGGCTGAGCGAGGAACTGGGGCCGGGGGGGGGGGGGGGATAGAAAAGAAATTACAATTTCCTCACAAAGAGAAGGGAAAGACCCCAAATTGGGCATTATTGAGCCCAAAATCAGGTTGCGCACCGCCTTGCTGCCTCCCATGTCCCTGCGGGTGCCAGGCCCAATGTTGGGATGCAGCCTCTTCCCCACCTCGATTGTTCCAGGTGGGAGCAGCCAGGCACATCCTTGCAGGAAAAAAAACCAAAACAAAACAAAAACATATATTTTTCAGATTTTGGGGAATTTTTTGGGTTGTTCCCACAAGCTGTTGGTGGTCGGGGAGCAGCCACCTGCACGTGCGCTGTCGAGGCTGGACCAGTTTTCGCCACCGCCTCCGGCTTCGCGTCGTGGGAGGTGACATTTTGCGCTTGGCACATGGCGAGGAGCATCACCAGCTCGAGGACACAAGGACCGCCACCCCGGGGTGGCAACGGGGTGCTCAGCCCAGTGCAGGGTGGGACCCTGGCCCGGATGTGGCCGCGCTCGTCCAAACCCTGTCACCTCGTGGCTGCTGCAACACAGGAGGGGACAAGGATGCTTGGGAGTGAAAGTTGGGGTTCACACTGGTGGGGCTGGGTGGGGGTCAAGGTCGATGTGGGGGGGGTCAGCGTTAGGATGGGGACACGCGCTGAGGTCACACAGCAGCCTGGGCACAGCTGGTCCCCACACCAAGGTGATGGAGGGAAACTGAGGCACGGGGGCGGCCGCCATCGAGTTGTCCCACCAAACCCCAAGGGATGAGCAGCTTCACGCCACAGGGGCTGTTGGCACCCACCTCCCACGCAGCGACCCCTCTTGGGATGCAGGATTGTCCCCAGCGCCCCGCAGGATGTGGCCTAGGGTCCCACTGCATCCCATCCCGACTGCATCCTGCCCCACTGCACCCCATCCCGGCTGCATCCTGCCCCACTGCACCCCATGGGATGTGTGTGGGGGGGGTGACAGTCCCGACGTGGGGACACTGCCCTCCATGGGTGCTAATTCAAAAAAGCAGGGATTATTTGGGCCTAATTAATGCAAAAAAGGCTTTTTTTTTAGGGGCGGGGGGAAGGAAACCCTTTATCTTGCTGCATCCCCAGCAATTAAAAACATCCATCATTTTTTTTTTACTGGATCCGGCCTCTGGAGGGTTTGGGGCTCTTGTCCCCATCCATGTCTTTTTCCTATCAAAGTGAAACTGTGTTGGGGCAGATGGGGGCGGGGGGGTCGTCCCCCCCTGGGGAGGGTCAGGGATGCAGGTAAAGCCCCATGTGTGTCCCCTGAGACCCCAGCGACACTGGTGGTTATCCCATATTGGACAGCCTGGGACACAGACACCCCATATTGGAGACCCCAAACTTGGGCAGGGGATAACGGGATCCCCCCCGAGCTTGGGAAGGGGGGGGGGGGGGTGGCAGAGAAGGGGACAAGAAGGTCATTTTGATATTTTTGCAAGAAAAAAACCCCTTTCATGGGATGTTTTTAACCCGCATTTGCTTAATTATGTGACCCCAAACACAGCATCAGTGTCAGCAGTGGGATGTCGGGGTCCCACATGGGGCAGGAGTGGGGGGGGGGGGGGAATGCGGTGTCACCTCCCTACCCCCAGCACCGCCACGTCCCTCGCACCTTGGGGGCACCCGCCCCCCCCCCCCCATCAGCAGCTGCCACCCACCATGGGACAGAAGCCACGAAGGGATTAGGAACAGGCTGGGCTCCAACAGGACCGTCGCTTGCCTGCGTCACCCCCACCCCCCCGGGGGGGGGGGTATTTTTAGCGGGGTGGCCGGGTACAGTCACACTGCCGGGGCAGCGCGGCCGGGCCCCATGGCATGTCACCAGCCCTCCCCACCAAAGCCAAACTGGTCATCTAAGTTTACTCGCAGGCGGTCGAGTGACATAACCAGGTTGGTGGCCGCAGGGATGGCGGCGGGATGGCGTCACCTTTCGCTTTTAGAGCGGGCAGCTCGTGTGCCCCTTTAACCCTTCGAGCGGGGCCGGGTGCCCCCGCGGGTGCTGCCTCAGTTTCCCCAGTTGGTTGATGGTGCACAGCACCCAGTCTGGGGTGCTGCTGGCTTGGGAAGCCCTCGCGGGGACATCAGCCCACGGTGAGGGTGATGGCCACCACGATTCACCCCCATGAGCTGGCGGTACCATCTTGGCGATGCTCCACCAGCATCCGCAGCACGAATCCAGGTGTTGCTGCCCAGAGAAGGGTCGGAAATGATTTTGGGAGGAAAAATCATGCAAAGAGGCTGATGCCCACGGTGGGACCAGGTTTGAGCATCGAAGAGGAGGTGGAGAAGGAGGGCAGGGGACAGCCACCCTGATGACAGGCAGAAAAGTGAGCCGGCGGGTGATGCTACCCCCGGCACCTGCTTCCCCGGCAGGGGACCAAGAACTGTGCCAGCAGCGCCCGCCGCAGGAGGGTTTTCCAGGAAATGTTTACGATGTCCTCAGAAACGCTGCCCAGTGCCACCCCTCCGGCCAAGGCACCCCCAGGGCACGTCCTTGCCGGTGGGGGGGGGCTGGGACAGCCCGGCCACACTCCCCCCACCGCAGCATCCCCAGCTTCACGGAAAGGCCGGATAAACCACGGGGGCCCATCACCGAGGCGTCGGGGTTGCCGGGGACGGGGTGAGGAACCTGTTAGGATTCGGCGAAACCTCTCCAGGGGCCGCGTTCATCCCTCCTCCGAAATTAATCACCCCCAAGCAGCACTTTAACGACAGCCGGGAATAAATTACGATCCTCCCCGGGAAGGGAGCAGCGGCGCCGGTGGGCGGCAGAGCCGTGGCTCTCAGCGAGCTACTCATTGCCTCGCTTAATTAGTGCAGCGCGAGCCTTAATCCCCGTTAGGCTGCTCGTTAGGGAGCTGCGGCCATGGCAAGCACCAAAGTTCCCGGCCACCATCACCCCGCTGTCCCTGGGGAATCACAACATCATTGTTTCCTCCCATTTAGTGAATTTAGGGTTGTTTTTTTTTTTTTTTTAGGAAAGCATCACGGGAAGAAACATCCTTTCTGGGTAAAGGCGGGGGGGAAGTTATAGTAATTAAAACCCCTAATTTGGGGAGCAGAGCGGCCCCTCCGCCAGCAATTAGCAGCCCCTCGAGGGGATGTTTGTGCCCCATATCGCTGAAAAAAAAGAGCAAAGCCACACTCCGACCGGGCACCCCGGGGAAGATACTCTTTATTTACATATCAAAACACACAGGTTAATAAAAGACATTTAATATCAATGGAGATGACGAAGTTTTTCTTAAAAAAACAGCTCGCTGGATGCATGCTGGGGTACGAGAGCCGCCCCCAGGGGGGGACCAGCCGGTCCCTGCAATGGCTGGGGGGATGCTGGGGACGTGGCCACCCCAAACTGGTCTCCAAGTGGCACTAAACCCCCCGCCCAATTGCTGGTTCCGCAGCGGGCACCATCCTTTAAGGGGAGCCCAGGAAGGTGACAGGCATTAACGACATCGTGCCTTTGGTGGCATCCCATGCCCTGAGTCACCCGAGCCAGGGGATAAATCCCTCACCACGAGCCAGGCAGGGGGGGAGCACCCCGTGGTGCTCAAGACCCCTCCATGGGGTGAACGCATCCATGGGTGCTCACCTGGGGAAGGGAAACCCTCGCGGGGATCCGGTTACGGGGGTGAAACCGCAGCCGTCAGCCCCTTGACGGAGCCATGGTGCACCTGAGCCCGTGGCATCACGGTGGCTCTGTCACCCACCCCACCGCCGAGCACACACCTGGGTGCAGGGTCCCCAGGGAGCCCCCGCGCTCGCCCACGTCCCTGCTGCTGCCTTTTTTCCCCACGGGGCTTAGTCCAAAGGTGCTGCGACTGAGGGGCAGGGGATGGGCAAATCCGGCCGCCCCGCGCAGCTGCTCCCGGCTCTCGGCACGTCTTGGCAAGGGGACATCCTGCAGCTGTCCCCAGAATCACATCCGTGGGGGGGAACAGCATCCATCCCCCCCAAAATCCACATGGAAATTGTACCCACGGATGCAAAAAACCATCGCGCTACCAGTTGCATGGCCAGCAGTACTGGGCTCGGCACAATGTCCTTTTGCTTGGATTTGGATGGACCCCAAAAAACCCAGAAAGAGACGGTTTGGGTCTCCCAAAAGAGACCAAACCCCCGCTGGGATGGGAAGAGGTGGGGGTCAGGGTGCAACGGGCCACGGGAGATCCTGATGGAGCATTTGGTGGCAGCTCAACGCTGCTTCCGACACACTTTTCCACTAGGGATGCTCTCAGCACACGGTTCTCCTCCAAGGAATCTCCTCCCAAAAGCAAGGGGATGGAGCACGATGGATGCTCTGGGCATGGAGAGATTGGGGCTGAGCCGCGGGGGGGCTTTACACCCCGTTACATCCCAGCACGGTGACTTGTCCCCAGTATAATGGCTGACCTGTATGTGGGCACGTCGTGTGATTAAGCTCCTCAGGTCCCCGTGTCGCCTCGCGTCCAGGCCAGCAGCAGGAGGACCGATGGGGATGGGAGCATCCAAGGAGCCTGGTGACCAGGCCCGCCTTCAATAAACCAGCTGAAAAGATATTTTATTGGCAAATTAAAATGTTTCAAACAAAACTGCTTCCCTGTGGGAACGGGTGGTGCTTCCCTGCTCTGCCACCCTGGCTCCTTGCCAAAACGATGTCCTGGGAAAAGCAAGACGAGAAGGGGGTGCTGGCATCTGGCCACGGGTATCCTGAGGTAGGTGCCAGGTCGTTGCCCGGCTCTGGGGTTCCTGAGCTGCTGGTGGGCTTCCGTGGGGTCTTGTTCAGAGACGGGGCTTGATCTGCAGCCGTTTGCCTGGAGGAAGGAAAGGGAAAGGTGATGGTGGTGAGAGGTGGGTGACACACACATCTGGACACCCCCGGGCTTCTCCTTGCCTGGTCACAGTGGGTTAGAGTGATAGAATTGTCTACGTTGGAAGGAATCTTAAAGATCATTGAGTCCAACCATCAACCCAACACTGACAGAACCCACCACTAAACCATGACCCTCAGCACCACGTCTGCCCGGCTTTTAAATACCTCCAGGGATGGTGACTCCACCACTTCCCTGGGCAGCCTCTTCCAATGCTTGATAACCCTTCCGGTGAAGAAATTTTTCCTAATATCCATCCTAAAGCTCCCCTGGTGTACCTAAAGGGGCTCCAGGAAAGATGGGAAGGGACTCTCTATGAGGGAGTGGAGCGATAGGATGAGGGGGAATGGTTTTAAACTGAAAGAGGAGAGATTTAATTAGATATTAGGAAAAAATTCTTCACTCTGAGGGTGGTGAGCCCCTGGCCCAGGTGGCCCAGAGAAGCTGTGGCTGCCCAGTCCCTGAAGGTGTTCAAGGTCAGGTTGGATGAGGCTTTGAGCAACCTGGTCTGGTGAGAGGTGTCCCTGCCAAGATGATCTTTAAGGTCCCTTCCAACGCAAACCATTCCGTGATTCTATAATTTCCTCTTGTTGTATATCAAGAGGGTTAACGCACCGGAGATGGGCACAGGCACTAGGGATGTGGGTGGTCCTCAACCCCGGCAGCACCCAGCCCCGACAGCACCCACTGGCCTCACCTCTGCCACCGTCCTCCAGACGGGTGTTTTCGGAGTCCCGTGAGGATGCTGGCGGCAAAGTCCTCCTCCATTTGGTGCTGCCTGGGAGCAAAAAAGGAAAAAAAGAGGAGGAAGTCATCAAGGTTGGCTTGGGTTGCCGTAAATCCCTTGAGATGCGGGCGCAGGAGCATCCTGAGCTCCTCTGCTCCTCCCACAGCCCCAGTGCTTTGTGCTTCAACAGTGGGAAAAGGGAGTAAAAGCGGCCCCAGAGAACACAGTATGATCAATGAGAAGGAATAATTAGTGAGCAAACGGAGAAAAATAAATGAGACCACCTAATTGCATCCCATGCCTCTCATCATGAAGCCTGCAGTGACAGTCGTGGCTTCCCCACCTCCCTGCCAGCCTGCTGGTGGGGACACGTGTCCCCAGTTTGGTATTTAGCCTGGTCTTGCTGCCCCATGGCTCTTTCTCCAGCATTTCGGTGCAAAGTTGGTCCCTTTGGGGTCAGGACATGTCTCTCTGGGAGCCCAGAGCTGATGTCCCCCTTGGCCATGGCTGGGATGGAGCTGCCTGGTTCCCCAAATCCCCATCCCTGGTGAGCATCATGACCTGCTCCCAGGCTGTGCTGAAGCAGGAAAGAGCAGAGCACTGGCAAGCAAAAGGTTAACTCATGTTCATGCTCTGGCCATGCTGGTGAAAAGTTTGAGGACAACTCTGCTGTTCTGAAGACCCTGGGGTGACCTGGGACAGGGAGCAGACCCGCTAATCATCAATTAAGAGGCAGCAGAGGGACAAACAAAGATGAAAAAGCATCCAGGGGTTCGGGGCTGCAGAGCTGATAGGATTTCGGGATTCAGCCTGGGCAAGTCCAATGCAATGGGCAAGACTCCTGAGCAGTTGCTGCCATCAAGCAAATGCTGGGCAGGTCCCAGGTCCCAGGACCCAGGTCTCGGATGATACTTTTCAGCAGCTTGGCCCCCCCAGGATGCTCCATGAGATGACTTCTGCTTGCTGGAGCACTGTGCCTCCCCCAAAGAGGGTCCCAGATGCTTGTATAAAGCCAAAACTCCATGAAGTGCCTCTGGGAGGTGACCTCTTTGAAGGACAAGTCCAGGAACATCCCATGGACCAGGGTGGGTGGCAAGAAGTCTTCCATCATTTTGACCGCGACGTGTTGAAATGCAGAGTTTCTCCTATTTTCCTTCCCTGAAGGGTGTGGAGAGGTGGTTATACGGTTTTCCCTGCCAGACCAAGGGTGGACAGGAGCATAGTGGCCTCTTGGCCGAGGAGAAGACACTGAGATGAATGTGGATGGGAAAAGGAGGAGGCTTTCCAGAAGAGAAGACCCACAGCTTGTTGAGCGATAAGGTTTAGTGGGAAAAGTCCCCTCTCACTTGTGATTACAGGAGGTGGAGAAGATCATGGAGGAGCTGGAGGGAATCCAGCCCAAACCCCATCCAGATGCAGATGTTCTGGATGAGCAGCACCCAACTTGCCCACGTATCTGCAAAAACCCAGATGCTCCGCATCGCATTTCCCAAACGATGATGCCCAACATGGAGATGGGACCATGGGCACCTTCGAGCCCCCTTGAAAGCCCAAAGGAGAAGGTTTTGGGGCAGGGGAGGCAGGAAGGGTGAGGACCCCAAGCAGCACCCAACAACAGGGAGCCACCGGGAGTTCTTCTTTCCTTTTAAACTTGGGTAAACAAACTTGCTTGGAGTCTAAGCCGCCGTGGCAGTGATACATAGCTTTTGAGCTAATTTATGTAAAATAAAGAGGGCTCATTTAGCACCTTTCCACCCTTAATATAACACCCATACATCAGAGGGCTGCACAGCAGCCACGACGGACTCAGCTATTAGTCACCGGCGACGCAGCCGAATTCAGCTTCAGGGAAGGGCAACGCCGAGCAGAACGCCCATCACACCCCGCTCAGCCTCTGACCACCCTCCGAATTTTCCGGCCGACCCCAAGTATCCCTTTCGCGTGGAGCCAGATGGTTTCTTCCAGCCTGGGATTTCCAAATCTGGGCCCCTAGTTGACGGAATTAGGGTCCACCAACCCCAAGGGGTCAAAATTAGCATCTCCTCGTTCCTGCCCCCATCACTGACCGTGGCCCCGGTCCAACAAGAATGGTAGAAATGGCTCAATTCCCCCCAAGGAAACTTTGTTAGCTAATATCTGTGCAGCGGCACGAAAGCCACGCTTTGCAATTCAAAGCAAATATGATTACAGAAGAAGAAATATAGATTTCTGTTTTTTGGGGGGAGAAAAAAAAAAAAAGGTGATTTTTTAAATCGACCGTAATTAGCTTCCTGACTTCGGTACGGGGTTGCACGGAGCAGAGATGCTTTCAGGGCATGCGCGATGGGGATGGAGGAGGGCAAAAAATGAAATAAAACCAAAATGGGTTGGAAAAGGATGAAACCGGTCCAATTTCTCACCTCAGATGGAGGGAGATGCTGCTCCTGGAACGGATGGAGCAGTGGATGCTTCATCCTTGTGGGGAGCAGCCGGGGACAGGCAAAACACCCTGCCACAAAACCCCTGGAGAAAACGGGGGTGTCGCTTCTACGAAAATATAAAACGAAAATATATTTTCCGCTTTTGTGCATGGGAGATCCTGCAAATGGCGTGATCAATCTTGGGTCGCATCTCACGCGCCTTCACTCTCTTCCCACCCCCTCCTTCTCTGTCTTCTCTGCATTTCTCTGCCACGCAATCCATCTTCCAGGAACCAGGTATATAATTTCTAGTTAGCGAAAGCCGGGTTAAAAAACCCCTTTTTCATTACGATGATTGAACTGCTTCCAAAGAGAAGAACCGGGGCTGGATCACGAGCTCTCCATCCAAAGCCGGGCGGCTTTTGCTGAGCTTGTCAGCCTCGCTGGAGAATTAGGACTTCCAGCGCTCTTCCTCCTGATGAAAATCAACATTTATTTTGCCTAAGCCTAAGAAGGTGTCAGGCAGACGGAGAAACTTGCCACTCTTGGCGAGGAGAAGGGAGGGAAAAGAAGGAAATCTAATAGAAATATATTATCAAGTCCGAGGAGTGGACAGTGCAGTAAATCACGCTTCAGGTGGCACCATTATATTTTTCAATAAAACCTGGCCTTCCCCCAGACGCTGCCGAGCCCAGCGGCTCCAGCTGCACCCGACGGGGAAGTTAAAACAAAATTCGTTTCATCCAGCTGCCGAGACAGGGGAATTTAAAGGGATTTAAAGGTGGGGAATCCCCTCGGATGGGGGATAAAAGGAGGTGGGTCTGGTCCCTGTCCCCAGATCCTCTCCCAGCCCCACTGCTTCCGACCGCTGAGGGTTTAAAAATTTGCTTTTCTTTCCCTGCTGGGAGGCAACTGGGGAGCGGGAAAGTGGCTGGAAATGCCCCACATCCCAGTGGAAGATGCCCAAGCCCCAAAATGAGGGGATTGAAGGGAGGACTTGCAGCTTTCCAAACTCCACCATCTGGCTATAAAAAAGCCTTCCTGGAGGGAAAGCCGCTTATATTGATATTTTCCCATCCCGACCAACTTCCAGCCCCATGGGATGTTCTGTCCATCGCTCTCCCGATGCTGCCGGGGGGTTTTATCCTGTCCTGCATCCAGCTGGACTCTGGGAAGGGGCTTTGCAGAGGGGACTGTACCACTGGCTTGGAGCACCGAGACACATCCCAGCATCTTCCCTGACAGATGCTCGATGTTTAACACCACGGGAAGAAATCCCCCAAATCCTGAATGACTTTTTTCCCCCACATTCCCAAAGGAAAAATAACCCTTAACCCCTTCCCAGCCGCTTTGGGGGATCCTGGAGCCTGAATCTGTTTCGGAAATGGCTTTTCCTTTCGCAGCAAAAACACTCGGCTGAGTCAGCTCCCACTGAAATTTAGGCTGGGAGATGCGTTTCTAAAAAATAAATTAAAATAATTATTATTTTTTAATAAAGCCAAAGAACAAAAGGCGGGATGGAAAGGCCAGCGGCAAGGGCTAAGCCCCAGAATTTTCCGCAAATGATTTTTCACGTGGAAAAAGCAGCCGGGGGGCTGGATCTCCTCAGCTCGATCCTGCACTAAATCCACCTGGGGACACAACCTGCCCCAAAAACTCACCCTGTTGCTATTCCACCAGGACCTTCTGCCCCTCAAGTGAGGGAAACATCAAGGCTGCGATGTTGGGAGAAGCTTTATCCAGAAGGAAAAATGCTCAAATGTTTTCTTCCTTCCTAACTGGGATGTTTGAAGCGGGGACGTGCTGGAGGAGATGTCCTGCCACTGCCTGGCAGTGCCCATCTCCTGCCATGCTTGAAGAGCAGGACATCTGTGCCAGGACGTCCTTTCCATGTCTTTTCTCCTTCATTCCTTCTTTTTGGAGGAAAAAAGCAACCAGAAAATCAGTCACAAGCTGCAAAGGTGGCAGAGGGGCTTCGTTGGGTTGAGGGCATGGCAGAGATGCTTTGTGGTCTGGTGGTACATGGTGACTTGACCATGAAGCCGTATGGTGACCACCACATCTGTCCTTCACTGGTGAGCTGAAGCTTATCCTGAAGAAGACAGGATTTCACTGTCTCGGAGAGCTCCTCTATCCCCAGTTTTCAGGCCACTAAGTAACTCAGGGGGGAACAACTGGACTGCCCAGTGGCAGTGGTCTGAAGGAGAGAGTGGTCTTCAGAGATCCTGAGCAAAGCCTAAAAGCCCTGGTCTCCAGATGCTCCATCCCAGGTGGACGAGACGCAAAAAAAGAAACGAGCAAAAAATTAATATGGATGCAGCAGATTTCAGTCCTGGCAAAGGAGTGAGACTTGGCAGGTCTGAAAGTCGCCTGCAAATCAATAAGGGAAGAGGATTGGAAAGGCGCAGGTGGCTTGGTCCAGGCAGAAAGTAAATCAGAGCCCAGTATTTTTGATGGCCTTTTGTGGGATATGAAACAATGATTTTGATTCAGAGCGAGAGCACAATTAGAAAAAGTCACAGCACTCATCGGGTTTACTGGAAGTTTCAACTAAATTGGCCACTTTGCAATAAGAAAATTAAACAAGAGTGAAATTTCTGACTTTTGGACCTTCTCAGAGCCACCAAGACAGGAGGAGATCCAACCCCAACCTTCAACAACACCCATGTTATCTGCAGCACCCCAAAGCCTGATGGTACCCCAAGCGTGATGGTGTCCTGCAGCAGGATTAGAGCTTTAGTAAGGGATGGAGATGGAAGGATGGAAGGATGGAGGCAAGGGCTGCCAGATATGAGGCATCATTGCAGTGGGATGGGCAAGGTCCACCAGGGAGTCTCCACCCTGGTGAGGTCCACCCACCTGAGTACCAGTCCATCTCTCTGGACTGGGAAGGAAGCAACCACGACCAAGAAGAGGATGCCTGAAACCAGTATCCAGGGTGGATGAAAGCAACCAAAACCTCCCCCACTGCAGGGACTCCCACCAAACAGCCCCCAAACCCTTAAGGACCTGCGGACTCAGGAGGAGAAGATGCAATTGCTAACGACGGGAGCAGATCGGGCCCATTAACAGGAAACCAATTAGATTGGTACGCGCTGTCCTGCTCAAGGGATGGGTGCTGCCCGTTACCTGCAGCTTGATAGAGTTTTGCATTAGAAAAAGCAATTCTATTAGAGGTTTGTTAATCCAGTTATGAAAGAGTTTTGATGTTCTCTAATTAACCTCTCCCTGCATGCCCCACGGGGTGCATGTCAGCTGGGGGCTGGAGAGGGAAACTTCCACCTGCAGTGGGATCAAGGGGTGCATAGGAGCATCCCATCACCACCTGCCATGGCTTCTTCTTTGGGTGGGACCACATCCACGGCCTCTCCTTCAGGTGGGGCCACCTCCATGGCCAGGTGCGGGGATCATCCTCTCCGTGACAAGAAAGATCTGCCATGTGCCAGGAGAAGAGCTGAGAAGGTACCATCAAGGTCCATACTGCTCTGGAGCCCTCTTGGGTGATGAACCATGAGACAGAGAAGGTTCATGGGTACCATCAGGAAGGAAGATGGAAATTTCCTGCTCCAGCTAAATTATCCTATGAGAGCAGAAGACCTCAGCGAGACACAGTGATGGGAAAGCTGATTTAAGGACAACAAGGTACGTCAAGCACACTCCTAACTCCCTTTTCCTTCCCCTGCAGACTTCAGGGCTTGGTGTCCTACTGTCCTTCCTCTCCTTAGCTTGTCCTTGTCCCCTTGGTATCATCTGCTGAAGATCTGAGAGGTCCTGTAACTCCCATGAGCTCTCACCATGACCACCAAAGTGCCTCCGCCTACTCCTGCTATCTCCTACCTGCCTCCTAAGAGGTTCGTCCAAGGGACACATTGCCAGCAACGTGTCCTTGACTTCTCAGCCATCACCAGCACAGACATGATAAGCTGGACCTTATTGTTGAGGTTGGACAGGTTTAACCAGGAGGTTGGACTCGATGACCTCCCTGGTTCCCTTCCATCCTACGGTCCTAAGGGCTAGACTTGGACCTGAAAACAGCCCAGGGCTGCAGGGGAAGGAAGATGACTGCAGCATGGTCATCCAATACAGTGGTGGCATCTCCACGGGGACTGAGGAAAACGTCCTGCCGTGTGGATCCCGAGTCAATGGGCTGCTGGAGCAGAATGAGGGGCCAGTGGAGGAACCTGTGGAGAGGGAGAAGCTCTCACGGCAGAAGCCTTCATGGTGTCTGCTCTAACAGACCTTCGTCACGGGGACCCACAAGGCACCAACTTGCTCCATCGCAACACCTCCACCTGCATGCAAATCACCTGCATGGAAATCATATAGCTTACCCCGAGCGCAAAAGAAATGGTTTATCTGCTCCTCTTATGCCTGAAACTCATCTCTGGCTCTCCCTCAGCTCTCCCAGCTGTTTCCACCCTGCAGCTCCCCAAGCCACCTGCAAGCCACCAATAAAGCCGCAGAGCTCTTGCTAATTAGGAGAGTATGTCAAATGGGGAAACTGAGGCACGCAGTGATCAAACACCACCCTCCTGCTAAAATCCCTGTTCCTTCATAAAGATTTCAGTTGCCACTCATGCCTGCAGAGGCTAAAATTACTGTGCCTGAAGATCTCAGATGATCTGCAACCATCTCCCATCAGTCTGGTCTGCCCTCGGAACCCACAAGGGGACCAGGAGTAGCCCTGCGCAGCCACCTGGCTCTCCGCAAGGGAAAGGCCACATGGGAATAACCCGTGGCAAAGCAGCCCTCAGAGCCCATTGGCCACCTCACTCTTCCCAACCTGGTGGGTTACCAAGCCAGGGACACATCACAACGGCCCTGAGATGTCACAAGCCGCAGACCTTACTAAATGGTCCACTGATCTGGCTCCACAGCTTGCTGCCGTGAGCACGCAGTAGGCATGGAGCAAGCAGGGGTACAGCAGAGTCAAGGAGTTATTGCCACCCTTTGGGTGATGCATCAAGACCTTCAAGTAGGTTCCTCAAAAGTCGGGAGGCCCAGGAAAGAGCTCCTCCAGCACCTAGGCTAGATGCTGGGGAAGAGAGGTCCATTCCAGTGGCTCCAAGAGAGACCTGACAACAGTTGGCCATAACACCCCAACCAGCAGTGGGGGTGACCCGTCAAGACCCTGCTCAGAAGGGGGGTAATGTCAAAGACAAGTCAATGGAGGGAACCTGGAGGAGGGGTATATAGATGAGCAGAAAGACTAAGACCGTGTGGGACAGAACAGCTTCCCTTAGCCAAGTTGTGGGAGATCCAGAGGCCACGGAGGTGTCCCCACCTGAAGGCGAGGCCATGGATGTAGGCCCACCCAAAGAAACAGCCATGGAGGTGGACCAGATGCAGGTGCAGCCATTGGCCCATGATTTCCTCATGGCAAAGGTCCTTCCCAAAAAAAGGCAACAACCCCCACCAGAAAGGCCAAGACCTCTCCTCCCCACCAGGCAGGACTCAAGATCCTCAGGTAAGTTCAAGGTGGCTCAGATGCCTCCTGAAGGTAACTGGGATTGAAGAGACAGAACTGGGGGGGTTCTGTCTGGAGAAGAGAAGACAAATGATGAATTGCTGTCTTCAGCTACTTTCAGCTGTGCTCAAATAGTCTCTGTCTTCAATTACCACAAGGTGGTTGAAGTTGGGGTCAGACAGTCGGTGGAGGTGCACAAGGGGTGATGGATCAATATAAGAAAACTATATAAAAAATTGTTCCCCTGGATAAACAAAAGGCTTCAGATTTATCATGAAGAATTCCGAGTTCAGCACCGAGGTCTGCACTAAGCGCTTCATTAGCAGCGCTTTTCAGGATCAGGCTAATTTGGTAGCGCTGTCAAAATATCCAACACTTGCGAGACCACACCTGCAGCTCTGCAGGCTCCCCAGTACAGAAGGACATGGTCATACTGGGGTGAGTTCAGTGGAGGCCAGCAAGATGGTCAGGGTGGGAGCACAGGATGTACAAGGAGACGTTTGTGAGCGCACAGAGAAACCACTTCCCTGTATTTTATCCACAAAAACATTTTCTCCGTGACCCCACCAAGAGGAGCAAACTGCACTACGTCTCGCCAGGGTCAAAGCTGACAGCGGATGCTGGCTCCTGTTATCCCAAGACAACCCCCTTGTGTTGGAGCCCTCCATCCTCAACCACGCCGATGTTCTCTGGAAGGCTCCAGGCCATCTTCTGCCGCCAGCTCACGCTGACCAAAAGGGTTGGTGGCCTCACCTGGCTGCCAAAGTAAGTTTTGGATCAAAGAGCTGGTGTCAGAAGCAACGTTACAGGAGATGCTGCAGGTGATGGTGACCCTATAGGACCCTTGGTGCCAAGGGGTTGTCCATTCTTGCAGTTGCATGCCCCGTTGGGGGTGGTTCTCAAGCACGGGTCCAGCCAGGCGGCGAAGGGAGGAGATTTGCATTTCCAAAGTTATTCCTCCAGAAGCGAAAGCTGTAAACAAACCCAGAAGCGCTGCACCTCCACGAATTCCTCCAAAGCCAAAGCGTTTGAGCGTGCTCAGCGGAGCCGTTAAAAAAGACTGTAGCGAGCATCTTCCATTAACGTTACGACCGTGAAATATGACAATAAAATGATAGCCGTATGGTCGCAAATTTGCAGCCCGCCGAGTTGCTAGGGGTTTATCGTCACTCAAACGTGCAGAGAGCTGTAAAATGTTTACAGAAAGGGTCGTTTGCAGCTATAAAATCCTCTTTTCTCTCCTAAACAAGGCTGAGTGGAGCCATTTACAAACCCCTGAATGTTCATCGGGGGAGAGGGGAACATCTGTTCTCTCCAGGAGTTTTCAGTGATCTTCTCGAACAAATTAACTAAAATGGGTGCTTTCTAATTAAATTAGCACTCGATTGGAATGGTTTGCATTGGTGCGCTTGCTTACAATTAGCGCGGGGAGGCCAGTTAGGCTCCAGCGCAGGCTATTTAACTGGAAGGTGAAATATGGAAAAGCCCATTACCTGGAAATGGGTGTCAGAGGGGTGGGAGAGCCCGTGTTCCCTCTGGCTCTGCCCTCCTGGATGGAGAACACAAGGAGGTGAAGGATGGGATGCCACCAAGCCCACCCTTCCTAGCTGGGATGCTCGGCTGGAAGCGGTTTGTTCTCCCCATGTCACATGGATGAGCTTTTCAGAGGATGCTTAGAAAGCACCAGCACCCTCAAGTTATTCTTCTGACCCCAAATTACAAGGCTCTTCTTGCAGCTTGGGAACCGTCTCCATGGGAGGACAGCAGCAGGTTCAACATCACGCGTGAAGACCACATCATTCCTTTCCAGACCCCTTTTTCCATATCCCAAGGCCAGAGGCTGACAACCCCCACCGAGACCCCTCAAGCTGATGCTGTTGCCCACGCTGGTCCTTAAAGGTCATCTCCAAACCCTGGCTCCATCCCTTCCTGCACATGGAGCCGGTGTTTTTCTTCATTCCTCCTGCCTTTGCCAGTATTAAAAGGGCATTTTCTCAAATTGCGGCCGTTTAACCAAGCAATTCACATCACTCCGTAATAATAACCTGTCCTCCTCCTTATTTACTACCCCACCAATTTGTGTGTCACCTTCAGGCTTTACAAGTAGAAACCGAGTATTATCCTTGCTACAAAGGCTTCAGCGGGGAAGGCGCAGACCCCCAAACCCCATCGCAGGCACCAGCTACTACCTAGAGCTACGCAAGGACCCATCCTGACCACAAAACAGCACCCCAAGCTCATAAGCACCAGTCCTGGTAATTTGGCCACCATGAAACATTTGGTCCTTTAGCAGCATCAATGGCGTCACCCTGCACCCTCCCGAGATGACGGCTCGTTAGTGGTCCGAGCTCCTCTTCTCTCGTTAAGTTATGGGGGTCCCCGGCTGCTGCTGTGCCCCCAAGCTCCTTCGTTTGTGTGCTGAGATGAGACTTTAATTACCGAGTGCACCCCAGCACCGAGCACGGGCAAACCCAGGCACCAAAGAGCATTCTCACTCCCCCGGATTTCACCGCACACGATTGCGGAATCCCTTTGGCACGGAAACTGCTTCATCATCAGGTGATTTTACAGCCATTGGCAATTCCTGCCTGGTTTTCCTTTCCTACGGATCCCCCAGCATCCGTTTTCCCAATGCCACGTGCTCCCCAGGCAAAGGAGCACAGAGGGATGTGCGGCCCAACTCCATACCCACCAGTTACCCACAGCCTTCCTCCCAACATCCCTGGACTGAACCAGCTCCTTCTCCTCATCCTCCCACTCAAAACGCCTGGAAATCATCCTCCCCTGAACGTGGAAAGTGGTATTAAGAGGAAAAGGATGCCCTCGCTGCCAGGATGATGCCTCTGCCCTCTTGACTGGGTTATTCCAAGCTGCCAAGTGCAATCCAAGGCGTTTCGACAGCTTTCTTGTCCATGGATAAATTGCTTCATCTTCATCGCAGAGATAAAAAAGCCCGATTAAGCCGCTGCTTTGGGAACGCTTCCCCGGCCCCGCCGCCGAGATCAAAAGGGAGTTGAACCAGGGCCAAGGAGAGGGAAGGAGGGAGGCGCGCCAGGGGAAGAAATCCCTGGAAATGGAAGCCGAGCGCTTCATCCCATGTCGCGGAGAGGACGTTTCCCAGCCGCAACGATCCCTCGCTGTCTCCACCGCGCCACGGTTCGACAGCGCATGCGTTCGCCTGTGACTTCAGGAATATGTTGTTAATCCTAGGAATTTTCTTTCCGACAGTGTTAAGGCATCTCAGCCCTCCCTGGCTCGAAGCGCTTCGTGGTCGAGCCGGGCAAAGCCTTGCAGATCCTTGTCACCTGCTTATGGAAGGCCAGGCGAACACCCTAGCCCGGCTTTTGGCGCTGAATTCATCCCTTCTACCAGTGGGATCCCGCTCCGGCTGCATGATCGGTTGGAGGAGGCACGGGATCGAAGACAGGGAGGGATGCTCCAGCCCTTCAGTTCATACTGAACCCCATTTTCTGCCAGCCCAGCAGATTTCACCCTTACTGCCCCAAGATATTTTGATTTCTGAGCCAGATGCTGTCCCCCCTTTCTGCGATGGTGCTCAGGAGATGCAGCTGCTGAACATCCCTCCAGCGAAGGATGGGAGATGAAAAGGAAAGTGTGAAACACCATCCGGCCAAAAAACCTCCTATCCAGAGGTCGGAAGGACCAGGCACGATCTCTGCCTCGCCATCTCCATCACCTCTGCTCCCGCGGAAGCATCCCCAGAGTGGCCCAAAGTCCCGTCCCTTCCCACAGAGCTGC
The DNA here is from genome assembly GCA_008658365.1 of Alca torda. Lineage (NCBI taxonomy): Eukaryota > Metazoa > Chordata > Aves > Charadriiformes > Alcidae > Alca > Alca torda. The sequence continues at coordinate 163,441,015 of CM018077.1, forward strand.
TGGTGATTAAGGGATTTACCAGTGAATTAGGAGAGGAGGAACGAAGGAAAATGTTGGAGAAGCAGAAACGGAGCAAACCTCACCACGAGCTGCTTTGCAGAGAAACAAAGACATTTTTTCTTACTGCTTCAACAATTTTCTCCTGCCTTTTTTGTTTTCCCACAGTCAATTCAGTTTCATCTGGTTGAAACATTTCCCTGAACTTTTCCAAAATTGAAAAAAAAAGTCCAGGCAGAAGCTGTTTGCTCTCAGTTGTCGGAGTCCATAAGAAGTTTTGCTCGTCCTAAAACTGCCTTTTCCAAAAATTTTACGGATTTCCAAAGCCTCTTCCCCCACCTTTTAATAAAAAAGCAAAGCAGCTCATCTCAGACTAACGCATGCAATCTGCAAACTCCCCATCCCGCTTCTTTCCAGGGATGTTTTTATTTCAAAGCTTCGAAGCTATTTCACATCGGGAATCACGTGTGATGGATGGTCCAGAGGTTCTTCTCCGGGTCCACTGATGAGGCACAACATCACCGCATCCTTCTGCAACACCTTCCTACTGGGAACCGCTGCAGCTCCCTCACAGGAATGAGAGCAGATTCATCATCCGATGATTTATAGGATAAGGAAGAAGGAGTTTATGATAAAAGACAGGGATAAAATCCTACCGTGTGGTTTCGGGAGCAGAGCCAGGTGTGTGCACAGAGATGCGAGTCCCAATTACCATCCCAGTTTGAGCTCCCAGCTTAACTGGTTTGGCGACTCACGAGGAACACTGATCCCACCAAAACCCATGGAGAGCAGCGGGGGGAGTATCTCTCAGTGAATTGGAGCACGCGTGAGCAAAAGCAGAGCGAGTGTTTCCTACCTGGCTCATCCTCCGACTCATCTTCATCCTTCTCCAGTTTGCAGCCCTGGTCACTGGGGCACGGTGAGGACTGGAGGGAGATGAAGGACGGCAGCTTTTGCAGCCAGTTGGTTGCCGAGGTGTCCGTCTCTTTCCAAAACTTCACTTCTTGCTCCGAGCTGGAGGGTCCGGGCATTTCCCCATCGTCATGGACCTCAGCTGGATTATTCCTGCAGGAGGTAAAAAATAATATGGAAAAATAAAATGATCCCTCTTGGCAACATGATGTGCGATGGAAGAGATTGATCCACCAGAGCCGCACATGGAAGGTCTCCGAGCTCCATCCCAGGCTGCTCCGTATCTCCGATTTCCTAGGAGCCAGATCAAATTCAGCCAGAGTTTCTTAGTTCCCAGCTGGACCCCCTGCCCTGGGCTTCTCTGCCAGGTTTCCAGCTCTCAGATGCTCCTGGAGGTGCTGGGCTCCCCTTTGGGAGCCGGCTGGAGAAGAGGAGAGATGGAGGGAGCAGGGATGGCTCGAAGATGCCCCACTGGCCTTGGCTCAGCCCCAGCCCTGCCTCCCTCCTCCAAGCCCAGCGAACGTGACACTTCAGCTCATCCGACATCTCCGATGACAGTGCCAATAAAGGAAAAAAAAAAAAACAACCTCCCGAGCAGCTTCCAAGCTCGGGTGTGCTCCTGAGGATGCCAGGAGCCGGTCCAGGGATGGGAGGGGGGTGTCTCCCTGCCGCCCAGCCCCACGCTCATGCCTCCTTACCTAAAAAGAGCAAGGAGCTATTTTACACCTCGTTCACACCGGGGACCTGAGCTGGGTGTCATTCCAAGGCTCTTCTGTCACCCGGGATAAGTTCGGAGAGCCCGCCTAAGTGCTCGTCTCCCTCTGCTACCTTACAAGGCAGGGCCAGGATGAGACCCAGGACTGGGCAACAGCATGGACCAGACCAGCACAGCTCCTGGGATCCCCAATTCCATTCCACCTTCATCCCCACGTCCTGCTGCAAAGATCTGCAGAAGAGCTGAGCATCCAAGTTGGTATTTTCTCCTCCCGCTAAGCAGGACTTTTAGATTTTGGCTTTTAAAGGCACATTTCAATTTGGCTATAATTTTTATTACGTTGGGATGGAGTCGTTCTGCAGGCAGGGCTCAGGGATGAAGGCAGAGGAAGGCAAGGATGTGCCAGGCTCAAGAAAATCTGTCTCCCTGTGCAGATGAGGACCAACGGGTCCCTCAGCCTGTGAGCTCCAGCCCAGCACCCAAAAGCATTGTCTTTGCCCAGAAAGAGCTCAGAGAATTTCCAAGGATTAATCAAGAAACCAGCCCAGCATCAAAAGGCTTTACAAAGGTATTTCCATGTCCATCTCCATTTCTGCTTTTTCAGGCAGTGAGTCCAGCCCTGATGGTGAGCTTCACCATGCCACGCCGAGGGCTCAGCTCTGCTCTCCATCGTGGATTTGAGGAAGAGAGAGAAAGAGGGATGATGGTTTCCAGTCTCTCACAGAGCTATGGATAAGCTGTACCCACTTTTGGTGGTGGAGTCTCCATCAGGCCTCCTCCATCTCCCAGGAGGAAGATCTATAAAAGCCTCTGAGATACCTGGAGGTGACAGCCCAGGGTGGCACATAAGGTTGAAGATACCCACACTCCAACGGCACGTATTGTGTAGCAAGATGTGAGCTACCCTCTCTTTCCTGTCCATCAGCTCTGCCTGGAGACCTCTCCCTTGAGCATGGACCCTTCCCAACCCTATTGCCCGTGGTGGCTCTACCAAGAAGGCACCACAGTGACCCACATCAGCAACGTCTCAAAATAAACCAGCAGGCAGATGGATACACGTCTGGAAGAGGAAACATCCAGAACAGGATGGGAAGAAAACTGCTTAAGAGCAGCAAAGTGAGTCTCTTCTGCTCTTTCCTACCTGCTTGCCTCCTCCCAGACCCGTCTCCACTTGGAGGGAGGGTCGCTGTGGTCCCCGTCTTCTGCCTCTCTTGAGTGGCGCTTCTTCTGCGGGTGCAGCAGCTTGCAGCGGGCGCCCCTGGGGCAGACACCTTTCTTGGCAAAGTCGGGGCAGACCAGCGTGTGCTTCTTCTTGCACTGTGAGGAAAAAAGAGAGGAACGTTGGGAAAGGCAGCGAAAGCCCCGCGAGGAGCACAGGTTTCCAGAGCTGGGCTCCTTCACATGGCACCAACACATTGCTCAAGGAAGAGAAGGACGTGTTGGTACTTCCTTCTCTGTATCAAAATACTATTAAAAATAATACTCTCCTCTGGGAGACACTACACACTCACCCACAGCTTTCCAAGTGTCTGATTTTATGGACCCAAACCACCAAAGTCTGAACAGCAATGATCTACCCTCAAGGTGGTGATGTCCCAAAGAGGACATCCCAAAGAGATGGTCCCGAAGAGGTTAACTGGGCTGGAGAAGCTGGTTTCGGAGAGGACACAGAATCTTCTTGTCCCAGACATGCCTGGGACTTGGGGAGGAGCAGGGAAGAGCAGGAGCGAAGCACATTCATTTTAGGACTTATTTTGGGATCGCTTCCTGGACCACCCTCCTGACAAAGGTGGCTGAGGGCTGGAGCTCAACCTGAAAATGAGCTTGGTTGATACTCTCCTGCCCCAGGAAGATTAGTGTGGCCACAGCACAGGGCTGGCAAAATGACGGCATCAAGATGTTCACTCCTAAATGTGCTTCTGCGCTCCCAGCCTGGCATTTTGGTGGCTCCCAGCAGCAACACTCACAGCTGTCCCTGCAGCCGCTGGTTGTACCAGTGGGAGACGTCAGCAGTGCTCCACAACTTCCTCCGGACAAGGCTTTCTGCTGGGAAATGGCACTTTTTGGCAGCGGAAAAGGCAGAACAAGATGCAGGCAGGCCAGAAGAGACATCTTTGGGTGTGATTTCTGTCTGGGTGGCTGGGAACATTGGCCGTGGGGAGGGAGAAAGAACAGCTTCTCCCTAATCTCCAACTGTTCCCAACACTGTGACAGCAACACCCAGTGACTCAGAGAGCTCGTGGGAGCAGGTCCTGGAGCCCTGCTTGGCCCCATGATACCCTGAGGAAACTCACTCCCACCCAGGGTGCTCCCTCCTACCCCACCTGATGAGCCCACCTTGGCACCACACCGCAACACTCACGGCAAGACCCAACCCAACACACACGGTGCAACGAAGGGTCCACAGCACCAAGATCCATTTCCCTGTTCACCTTCTCCACGAGCAAAGATGCAGCCTGCTTTTTCCCTACATGGATCCTTCCAGGCTCGGACACCCACACTGCAAACCTCCTTGCTACAGGATAGCAGAGATGCTCAAATTTTGCACGGGTTGGGTGGAAAACGGGACAAATCCACAGGGAGAGAAACACAGTGAGCGTTTCACCATGATCATTCTTGCCTGTTTATAAAAATGCATCTTCCTGATGAGGCGGGATATAGGTGATCTCCTGCCCTTTTAATGCAACTTGACTTTGGGGGCATGGGAGCAGCTCCCCGTGCTGACCTTTGGGATTAAGCGGCAGCCCTGCTGAGCCGCGGGAGCTCTCTCCTTGAAAGAGCAGAAGGGTTCGGCAGCTCTGCCACCTGGGGCCAATCGTTGAAGTCGGCAGCGGAGCAAGGAGCTCATCTGCTGGAGGTTGGGGATGACGTTGAGCAGCAGGAGGGCCGGGGATCCAGATGGACACACGGACATCGGCTCGATGGGGGGGACAGTGCAGCGACAGCTTCGCTTTTCCACTGAAAATTCATTAAAAAACCCAGTTGCTATGACTTTCCCCCTCTATTTGAAGGAGCTTCAATGGCAAATTAAGTCTACAACCCAGTGGGCAACCTGAAAGTAGAGTCATCTCTGAACAACGCTCAGGCTCTGCTGTTACTCCAAAATCCGACGTTTCATAGAATCACAGAATCATAGAATAGTCTGGGTTGGAAAGGACCTTTCAAGATCATCTAGTTCAACTTCCCTGTCATGGGCAGGGACATCTTTTACTGCATCAGTTTGCTCAAAGCCCCGTCCAACCTACCCTTGAACACTTCCAGGGATGGGGCACCTGGGCAACATGGCCCAATGTCTCTGGACAACCTGGGCCAGTGTCTCACCACCCTCAGCATAAAACATTTCTTCCTTATGTCCAATCTAAACTTATCCTCTTCCAGTTTAAAACCATTATGCTTTGTCCTGTCACTACAGGCCCCAGTAAAAAGTCTCTGTCTGTCTTTCTTAGAAGCCCCCTTTCTATATTGAAAGGCCACAAGAAGGTTCCCCCAGAGCCTTCTCTTCTCCAGGTTGAACAACCTCAACTCTCTCAGCCTTTCTCCATAGCAGAGGTGTTCCAGCGCTCTGACAATTTCCGTGGCCTCCTCTGGCCCCGCTCCAACAGGTCCATGTCTCTCCTGAGGCCCCAGAGCTGGAGGCAGCGCTGCAGGGGAGTCTCCCCAGAGCGGAGCGGAGGGAGAGAATCAGTACATCAGATCTATTGCACGCTGGAAGGTTTCTAGTCCACCACCACCTCTGGCTCTCCATCCTTGTGGTGATGGTGACACCTGAAAGCCTATTAATTATGAACGCACCTGATGTCAATCATTGCTATTTATTGCCAGGGCAGCAGCTCTTCAGAGCCTCTGCCCAAAGATGTGAGATCCACTCCTGTATAGAGGTTTCTAGCACAAAATGGACTTGGGAAGGGGAAGAGCAGGAAAAGAGAGCCCTGGCCTCAAAAAGCCACGTGTATCATGGAATCATAGAATCATTGAGGTTGGGAAAGACTCTTAAGATCATCAAGTACAACCCTTAACCCAACACTACCAAGTCCACCAGGAAACCATGACCCTCAGCACCACGTCTACCCACCTTTTAAATCCCTCCAGGGATGGTGACTCAACCACTTCCCTGGGCAGCCTGTTTCAGTGCTTGACAATCCTTTCAGCAAAGAAATTTTTCCTAATATCCATCCTAAACCTCCCCTGATGCAACTTGAGGACGTTTCCTCTTGTCCCATTGCCTGTTACAAGGGAAAAGAGACCGACGCCGACCTCCCTACAACCTCCTTTCAGGTAGTCACCCTCGCAGCCAGTGGTGATGCTGTTATGCCAAGGAATGATGCTATTTTGGGGAAAAGCCAAGAAACGTGGCTGTTTCTTCTCAGCGGGGCACTCGAGGGACTGGTTACAAATCCCTGCAGGGGGGACGGTGCCGTGGTCCCAGCTGGGTATTGGGACGTGCACCTCCCCAGTGCTCTCACTGGCACCAACCTCTAAGTCAATCATTGTACCAGACCACGTTTATTGGCTCCGTGGCAAAAAGATACTTAATAAAGAAAACAAACCGTGTCCGACTAATCCCAGGGTTGTGTCCCTGGCTCGGGTTTCTAATGGCTTTTCCACGCTGTTCCCAGAGGTCAGCAATTCCTCCATAACACCCCGTCCATCACCGCTGTTTCAGGGTTGGGATAGTGAGGCTGGGATCACCTCGATGGCTGGAAAAGCCCCTTCTGTTTATTTACGGCAGCTCTTCTGCTCTTACCCTGCATGCCAGAGCAAACATGCCGGGGCTGGGTTGCCATAAGATTTGCTGCTCACCGTGTGTCAGTCGGGGTGAAGCCGAGCAGAGCTGCGGGGTGCCGGGTGCCACCTCGCGCCAGGTGCCATCCGATCCCTTCCACCTGTCGGGGTGGCTAATTATAGCCCCATGGGACTGCCACCAGCCCGCAGGTTGGACCATAAAAAGAGAAAAAAACCTCTGGTTCCATCCAACAGAGACAACAGAAAACTCAGAGTGCCCCGAAAAAAACCCTGGGGACAAATCCCCTGGCTACATCGGGCGCTGATGAGGATGCCATCATCCCGCTGATGTTGTCCCCATCCCAGTCTCCCCACTCCAGGGTTCCCCCCGCAGCCCAGACCAGCAGCGGTGCCTGGTGCTGGCACGGTGCCCAGTTGGCAGCCCCCGAGGCTGGGACTCCTTCCTGGCTGCCAAGGCAGCTCTGGGTGAAATTCAAGGTGCTGCTAACGACCCACAAAGCCTTAAATGGCCCAACGGGCCCCAATGCACATGGGGAGTGGGACAGGGGCGAGGAGGTTTGCAGGGCTCAGCCTTCTTTAGCATGGACCTGGCAAAGGAGGAGACAGCAACTGGTGCAAGGTCCCGGCTCAACCTCGGGAATGACATTAATTAATATTTTCCATGAACGAGCTTGGCAGGAGGCGGTGGAGGGCGGGAGGAAGGCGAAGCTGGGTTACTGGGCCGATCAACAACTGCCCACTGACCTTACGGGCTGGGGATGAGAGGTCTCATCCAGCCTGGCATTCCCGGCTCTGCTCCACCAGTAGTTTGCCCAGGTTGAACTTCTCAAGTATCTCCAGGCTTGTGACACCCCCTGCTTGATCGCTCCTTTCCCAGCGCCGGGGGACGGCAAGTGACAAGGGACGAGCAGAGGGACAACGGATGGCAAAGTGCCAGAGCATCTTCCCATCTCCTTGGACCCTGTCCATCTTTCCGTCCACTGCGATGGACAGGAGTTCAGCTCCTGCCTGGAAACTTGGAGCAGTGCGGTGATAAAAACACCAAACAGACCTTCTGGGGAAGGGAAGCATTAAAAGCACGAGTTAATCCCCAAAATCCACGTGCCTCAACTCAAGTGCTTTCTATTTTTTAAAGCCCTCTGCACATCCACGCAGCTTCACCGGAGCTATTACAGGTAGCCCTATCGCCGAGCAGCAGGATTAACTGGCTGGATTGATGTCAGGCTGTTTTAATGTCCCTCTTACCCACCACGTCTCAGCACTAAGTGGCTGTTGGGAAGCTATCGCTGGAGGTGGCGGAGCCGTTTTCTGACGCCGCTCCGAACTGACAGCCAGTAAATAGCTTTTTTTTGATGGCTTTTTTATAATTGGGTGCAGCTGGAAGCAGCCTTAAAAAAAAAAAATAATAAAAATTCCAGCTCCCTGTCGTCAAAACCTGGAGGACAATACATCCGAACATCATCCAGGCTGTGGAATAACAATGGAGAAATTTAACCGACACAATTATCTGAAGGAATTTGCTCCAAAATGGGTTTCTGCCCCCAAAACAGAGTTTGGTACCCTAGTAAAATGCTTGCATGGAAGCGATGACTTCTGATGGCCTTCTCCAAATGCTTTGGATTTGGGACCTACCAGATGCTCTCTAGGATCTACTGCAAAGCTGAGAACCCTCTGCCTTGGTATTTGCAGGCAATGAAACAGCATTTGAGTTAACATACCTCCGGAGCTGGAGCAAGAATTGGCCAGTGTTTCTAAAATCACCGGGAACATCATATTTAAGAGGCAGCAAAACAGCTGTGAGGGATTGAAGAGGGTAAGAAAAAGCCTTGTCCCTGCAGCATCCATTCCCCCAGCATGGTCCAGCCCAAATAGAAATGACCTAAGGGATGGGGCTCTCCTTCGCATCCCTTGTCCATCACCTTAGAGCTTCCTCTAAATCACCATCAATGCTTCCTCTGATCTTGCTGCTCCTTGGTTTGAGGCTGTAGCAAAACCATGTCTAAGAGTATTGTACCTCTCCAGCTGAAACCTCCGGGTTTCAGCTCCAAGTAGGAGCAGAAGTACCATAACTGAGAATTTCCAATGTGTTGTCTTTTTTTTTCTGTAAATATATCTTCTCATTTGGGAATTGCTTCCTGCCTGGTCTCGCTCCTTACCCCCAGCTCCCTGCAGACTGGTGGGAGCTCTGCTTGGAGTCGTAACCGCTGGATATTGGATTTTCCAGGCTTGGTTTTTGCCCGTATCCCATCTCAGCCTGGAGGAGAGCCCCGCAGCTTTGACAACGCTCGTTGATAGTGTAAGCCAAAATATAAATAGAAGAAACACAGCAAGCCAAGAGGATGGAGGAAGATCACCCAGCAAGAGCGAGCACCTCAGCCCTACTCTAAACCCAAAGCACAAGGGGACAGTTGAGCCACCATGAAAGCAAAGCCATAAACATAAGGCGGAATCATTACATCATAGAATAGTTTGTGTTGAAGGGACCTTCAAAGATCATTTGTCCAAATCCCTGCCATAGGCAGAGACATCATTCACTAGCCCAGGTTGCTCAAAGCCCCATCCAACCTGGCCTCGAACACCTCCAGGGATGGGGCAGCCACAGCTTCTCTGGGCAACCTGGGCCAGGGGCTCACCACCCTCAGTAAAGAATTTCTTCCTCATATCTCATCTAAATCTCCCCTCTTTCAGTGTAAAACCATTCCCCTCATCCCAGGCTCCCCTCCCTGATCCAGAGTCCCTCCCCAGCTTTCCTGGAGCCCCTTTAGGGACTGGAAGGGGCTGGAAAGTCTCCCCGGAGCCTTCTCTTCTCCAGGCTGAAACCCCCCAACTCTCTCAGCCCGTCCTCCCAGCAGAGGGGCTCCAGCCTTTCCAGCATCTCCGGGGCCTCCTTTGGCCCCGCTCCAACAGCTCCGTGTCCTTCTGCTGTTGGTGCCCCAGAGCTGGAGGCAGCACTGCAGGGGGGTCTCCTCAGAGCGGAGCAGAGGGGCAGAATCCCCCCCCTCACCCTGCTGCCCACGCTGCTGGGGATGCAGCCCAGGATGCGGGGGGCTTTCTGGGCTGTGAGCACACACTGCCGGCTCACAGCCAGCTTGTCACCCCGCAAGTCCTTCTCCTCAGGGCTGCTCTCCATCCCTCCATCTCCAGTCTGTGCTGAGACCGGGGGTTGCCCTCACCCACGTGCAGGACCCGGCACTTGGCCTTGTTGAGCTTCATGAGGTTCACACAGGCCCACTCTTCCAGCCTGTTCAACCCCTCTGGATGCCATTCCTTCTCTCAAGAGAATCAATGGCACCACTCAGCTTGGTGTCATCTGCAAACTCGCTGAGGGCGCAGTCAATCCGATGTCACTGATGAAGACATTAAACAGCAACGGTCCCAGTACAGACCATTAAGGGATACCACTTGGTACTGATTTCCACTTGGATGTTGAACCACTGATTGTAACACTTCGGATGCAGACATCCAGAAGGTGAAGCCCAAACTGATGAGTAACGAACCAGCATTCACCCCTGCATGGGAATGTCTATGGCATTCAGTCATTCCCTGCCCTGCTTTGTTGAGGAACCCCGTTTCCATCAGAGACCCTCACAACCTCACTCATCACACCCCAACGCCGTGATGGAACCACTTTCACACGGGGAACCCATCGACGGTAAATACTAACCCCAAATCATCACCATTGAGGATGGAGCAAGACAGACACTCACTGGACATCCCCTACAGTGTCATCTGCATCAGGGGCTCCACCACGGGTGTGATTCCAGAAGGTTCAGGGAAGGTGTCACCCACTGCTCGTGGGACGCAGACATCATCCGATAACAGAGAACAGATGGGAACAAAGGGAGATTCCAACACGGGAAGCAAAGATGAAATCTGCTCTTCTTTGCGTTCATCTGTACAGAAGTTCAGGTTGAAATCAAGAACTCTCTGCCTCATCAGTATATTCCCACTTTATAACCGTGATTCAGCGACTGCTTTACCCCTGAACTTCCTAATTTTCACGTTTTGCGATGCACCTCCTTCTACAAAGACGCTGAAGTGCAAGAGAGAAAATCACAGACCTGTATTTATCTAGGCACCATTATCAACTAGCCCAGGCTATTAAGCAGTTCAAGTTTGCCCTGATAAGCAACATCTTTAATGTAAGCATCTGAATGCTGTTGAAGATACTACAGTTAAATTAAAGTAGCAATAAGAAGCCTCATTATGCCATTACAGAGTACGGTAAATAAGATGCAACTGGAAACCCACAAAGATTTCCGCAGCAATACGCGAGTAGGATTGGGCATGGAAGAAACTTGATTAGTTTTAAATCCCCTCTGCGGGCTACGAAGCGTTTTCAATGAAAAGCTCCCACCGCCACTACCAAGATTTATCACTTAGGATCAGCAGCACAGCCATCGGCACCCAGAGGAGATGCACAAGGACTCAATGTCCCCAGTAAGCCAACGGGATCTGTCCCAACAGATCTCAGCCTGCTCAAATCCAGCCTGGACACCATTTGTGATCTTACGAGCGGGCTCATTACCAAGCCTATCCATTTTTTTTTTTTTTTTTTTAAGGAAGATTTTCCTTACTAATCAGTTTGTTGACTGAAGATTTCTGCTACACATTATAGGAAAAAAAAAAAAAAATCAAATCAAGCAGGCAACTCTAACACCCAGAAAACATCTGTCAACCAGAGCCAAAATTAAAGATAAACGAAACGAAGTTGCTTTTGTGGTTGATTTTCATACTGCTGCAGTGGACTATAAAAGAGCTATCAAAGGCAGAGCTCTCTGTCAGCTATTTCTGAATGACGGAAGAAGGTAAGCCATAAATCCCCTATCCCAGAGAAGGGGCTGCCCCATTGTCCAGGAGTTATCTCCAGTGCCACCCAGACATGCCTGCAAGCACCGAAAATCAGTGGAAAGTTGGGGTTCGCTCAGCACACCATGAACTTGTAGCTGGAACCAGTGGATACGTGGCTACCACCTACAGATATGCCTAAAATATCATTAAAACCTCCTGGCAAACACAATTTGGGTCATAATGAAGGCGAGGGAACCACGCCCAGGTAGTCCTCCATACTACGCCTGCTCTGGCACCAGGAAAAAGGATGCTGATGCCTCCACCTGGCAAACTCCTCTTTTCTTCTTCCCCACACACATGGTGATATCCTACCTGAGAAAGCCCGGAGAGGGCTCGTAACCTCTAAAACCAGCTCCCTGCGCTAAGCTTCACGCATGCAACCAGCGTTTCCGTAGTTAAGACCAGGCGTTTCTACCACCTGTCCTCCATCTGAGCCCAAAACAGCTGCATGCAAGACGGAGATAAATTTAAATCTTAAATGGCTCTTTCCCTTGCACGAGTGAGAGAAGGGGGAGGAGAAGCTGCCAAGATGCTTTAATGCAACACCTCCTCATCGCAAGTGTATAAAATGGATCATCTCTTAAGAAGAAGCAATTTGCTGACGTCCAGACCCTAACGTCCAACCTTCATGGTTAAATCTGTTTGAGGTTTGATTCTTCTAATAGGAGCAGGAGCGAGTTTTATCCCCTGCGCAGGATGTATTTGGTGACAAGGAGGTACAGAGCGGGGCGTTGGGGCTCAGCAAGCCCAACCCCACATGGGTCATCTTGAAAGATTTTGCCGAGATGGAAGAGAAAAGGGATATGTCTCTAAGCAGCAAAATCATGCAAGTCCTTCTCCTCTTCCTCTTCTCCACACTTTGACCAGCTCACTCATTTCACTGATTTACAGCTTTAATGAACATCCCCCCCAGCGGCCTCCTGGGCAGCCCCTCATCATGTTGAGAGGTCCACTGATGGCATCGCCATTTCCCCATGGTCCCTCTGCTCAGGTTTGGCCAGATCCTGCACAGATACAAGACCCTGTCCTTCCCTATCCAACGCTGCGAGAGTGTCCCACTGCCACCAGCTCTCTCTGAATCAAAGGGGAGAGGAAATTGGAAGCAGTTATGATAGGATCATAAAAGGAATAAGACCGAGGTACGGCCAAGATACAGAAAATTTGGGACGGCTCAAGGCTTAGCCTTCCCCGTCTCCATCCCCGTGCTAATACCAAAAAGAGAGGTTTTATATTAAGATTTCTTGCACTTCAAACAGCCCCCCTGGTAGCTGGGCATGGAGGAGCTTCTCAGCTTAACTGGGTCTAATTCAGCATAACAACATCATGGAGTTTGGAGATGAGCGCTTCGAGCCAGGAAATCTGTTCCTGCGGCGGCTGGTTCTCTCCAGGCATCAAAAGATTCAAAAGAAAAATCGTCTTCATTTGAAACCTCTTAGTCCCAAACTAAAAGCGTGGGCCAAACGATGCGCATGTGAAGGAGCTCCGTAAGGTCTCACACAGTATCTGAAGGGCCTCCAGGAGAAGGGCAAACCTTCGCTGACCCACTGATGCGATACTGAAGACCCACAGGTATGAGGCTGCCACCTAGAAAACTGATCTGGACGAAACTCATCCCCAAAACACGGCCTCTCTTGATGCTAGTACATCTGGAGGGAAAGGGGGAGGCTGTTTGGAAATTTGGGTAAAGAGAAAATCCCTTCACAACGCGCAACCCATCCAAAACCTCTCCCAGATACTCTCTGGCTACGGCCAGCACCAGTTTTGGAGGGACAAGATCAAGGAGCAGCCTGCGTCTTCAGGATTTCCACAGCCAAAAGATGTTTAACAGCACTCGATGGACTTTTCATCCAGAGATTTGTCCCTGTGCTTCTCCTCTATGGGAGCTCTGAAATGGCAGCAGTGAGCAGAGAGTAGCTCCTGTCCCACCACTAGTCCAACCACAACAGCAGGGACCTTGGGGAGAAGGAGCACAACCAACCAGGACAGCAGGATGGAGAAGCAGGAAATCGTTTTTAAAGGATTTACACGCAGTTTAATAATTCACTGACATTCTTATACTTGCTAGACTCAAGAAGTTTCCACAACTAAGCACCTCCAAGCTTTTTCCTGTCATGAAGTCTCTCAACGCTGCAGGAGGAGGAGAGCCACTGTCCTTTACTCCACACCGTATGTGATGGGTGCTGCGGTGGCCACCGTGACCACCTGGGACAGAAGCCCAGGATGATCAGCTGGCTGGAACACCTCTCCTATAAAGAAAGACTGAAAGAGCTGAGGTTGGAGAAGCCTGGAGAAGAGGAGGCTCCAGGAAGACCTTTGTGTGGACCTTCAATATTTAAAGGGGGATTCTAAGAAAGATGGAGACTTTTCACCAGGGCCTTTAGTGATGGGACAAGGGGCAACAGTTTTAAATTGGAAGAAGGTACGTTTAAATTGGACATTAAAGAAGAAACTTTTTATTCTGAAGGTGATGAGACACTGGCCAAGGTTTCCCAGAGAAGTTGTGGATGCTCCATTCTTGGAAGCGTTCAAGGCCAGGTTGGACAGGGCTTTGAGCAACCTGATCTAGTGGAAGATGTCCCTGCTCATGGCACGGGTGTTGGACTAGATGGCCTTTAAAGGTCTCTTCCAACCCAAACCATTCTATGATTTGATGAAAGATGGAGGTGGACTGTAATTACAGAGCTGGAATCAGCCAGCAGCCACCTGGATGAACACGCACAGGTTCCTCAATGATTGCATGTACTCAAGGGAAAGGCAGGTTGGCTGGGGGTCAACATGTGACCAAAGGAGGGGGAAAAAAGACCCAGAAAGACCAAAAACTGATGGCTGTTGGCTGTGAGAAAAGAAAAACGCTGGTTTAGCCAGCAGGCAACAAAAATCAGTTGAGAACATGAAATATGAACACCGTTGATCTTCACCTTTCTGTGATAACAGATTAAGAGGAACAAGGACCCCAGGCTGCCACTCTCCATCGCTGGATAATTAAGAGAAAACCCCAAAGACATTTAAGTGTTAGCTGCTGCTAACACAGCTCGTGTGGCTTTTCCTAAAGAAATGTGTTAAATCGAATGTATCAAACACATGAAATAAATTTACGGTGGGAACCTGTTAAACTTCCACCAGAAAAGGAGAAAAAAACCAACCTAACGTGTCATGAGACTAGAGAAATGCAAACAAGAAGAAGGCGTCAGCTAAGAAAAAGTCCCCACATTTGAATTTTCTACAGAAAAAATCCAGCAGCTGCCACTGTGAAAAACACCAGACTCCACCTGAGGGAGGAAAATGATTTTTCCCAAGGAAGTGGCACTTCCTCGGGTGAAGTGTCCTAACCAGACCTGCCCCTGCTAACGTGAGCGTTGCCAGTATTTTATGTGGACAGGACAAGGGGTAACGACTTCAAGCCAAAAGAGGGGAGATTCAGACTAGATCTAAGGAAGAAATGTTTTACGCTGAGTGTGGTGAGACACTGGCCCAGGTTTCCCAGAGAGGTGGGAGATGCCCCATCCCTGGAGGTGCTCAAAGCCAGGTTGGATGGGGCTTTGAACAACCTGGTCTAGTGGGAGGTGTCCCTGCCCATGGCAGGGGGTTGGGACTGGGTGATATTTAAGGTCCCTTCCAACCCAAACCATTCTGTGATTCTATGAAATCAGAGCTCTGGTGAAAGGCTGTTGGCCGAGCAACTCAGCAGGACCAAAAAGATGGATTTTAGGAGACCTCTGGGCAGTCCCAGCGTATGTCATAGAATCATAGAATCATAGAACGTGTTGGGATGGAAAGGACCTTTAAAGGTCATCTAGTCCCACCCCCCTGCAGTAAGCAGGGACATCTTCAATTAGGTTGCTCAGAGCCTCATCAAGCCTGGCCTTGTATGTCTCCAGGGATGGGGCCTCCACCACCTCTCTGGGCAACCTGTTCCAGTGTCTCACCACCCTCATTGTAAAGAACTTCATCCTAATGTCTCATCTAAACCTGCCCTGCTCTAGTTTAAAACCATTGCCCCTCGTCCGATCGCTACATGCCCTTGCAAACAGCCCCTCCCCAGCTTTCCTGTAGGCCCCCTTCAGGTACTGCAGCTCTGCTCTGATGGCAGGTCCCCTGGTCAAGCTTCACTGGTGGGGATGGGGCTGGTTGTGGTCCCCAGGAGCGATGGGTTGCCGGAAAACACTGGAGCACAGAGCTCCTGCTTCCCCATGATTTATTCCAGTACATCTCCCCGTGTGTTTTCATGGCAGCGTCGTTGTTTAATCTCACTGTGTCTTACTGTTTAACAGTCCCCATGGGGGAACAATTTACCCACAGGCTTCGAGGCAGCTGATGGAAACAATATGAAGATAGGTATTTAATGCAGCACGCTCGCTAATGTACACCATGGGGGAAAAGCTTATTTAATACAAAATAATTTTACAGATGCAGCAGTTAGAGGGGACCGGGCTGACTCGCTTGTCTTTGCTCTGACACGCTGTGAGGGCTGGAGGATGCCAGAACCAAAACCTGCCCTAGCCACCATTCATAGAATCATAGAAGGGTTTGGGTGGGAAGGGACTTTTAAAGCCCATCTAATTCCAACCGCCTGCCTTGCGCAGGGACACCTCCTACTGGACCAGCTTGCTCAAAACGCTGTCCAACCTGGCCTTGAACACCTCCAGGGATGGGGCAGCCAGAGCTTCTCTGGGCAACCTGGGCCAAGCGCTCACCACCCTCACAGCAAAGAATTTCTTCCCAATATCTCATCTACATCTCCCCTCTTTCAGTTTGAAACTGTTCCCCTTCATCCCATGGCTCCCCTCCCTGATCCAGGGTCTCTCCCCAGCTTTCCTGGAGCCCCTTTAGGGACTGGAAGGGGCTGGAAGGTCTCCCCGGAGCCTTCTCTTCTCCAGGCTGAACCCCCCAGCTCTCTCAGCCTGTCCTCCCAGCAGAGGGGCTCCAGCTCTCCCAGCATCTCCGGGGCCTCCTCTGGCCCCGCTCCAACAGCCCCGTGTCCTTCTGCTGTTGGTGCCCCAGAGCTGGAGGCAGCACTGCAGGGGGGTTTCCCCAGAGGGGAGCAGAGGGGCAGAATCCCCCCCTCGCCCTGCTGCCCACGCTGCTGGGGATGCAGCCCAGGCTGCGGGGGGCTTTCTGGGCTGTGAGCGCACACTGACGGCTCATGTTGAGCTTCTCATCAACCAACACCCCTAAGTCCTTCTCCTCAGGGCTGCTCTCAGTTCCGTTCTCCACCCAGCCTGGATTTGGGCTTGCGATTGCCCAAATACAGTTTATTCCCCAATAAGTCTTGGGCCTGGAAGGAAATCTCAAGCACCTGTTTCTTGGGGTGTTTATGGATGTAATCCAAGCGCTTGCCATAATTCCCAGGTCCAAGCTCTCAGCCGCTCAGAGATCTCCGCCCAGGGTTAGCCACGAAATATTACAACAGCAGCCTGATGTGCAACACAAGTTATCACCCTACGAGCTCCTTTAGGATGGATATTGTTTCATATTATTTTGTATTATTTCATACTATTTGGGTATTATTTCAGGAGCCAAGCGTGGGTGCAGCAATGAGAGAGGCCTGGCAGAGAAATCGCCTCTCAGACAAGCCGAGCATCTCTCCTCCATGCTTGCTGGCCACGCAGCCGATCATGACTGCATCTCCTCTTGTTTGTCCTTAGCCCCAGGGGACATGCCACCACGGTGTCACTCAATAGGGCTACATCATCCCTTGCACCTACCAGCCTCACCCCATCCTCTCCCAGTGAACCCATGCCCCAAACCGAGGTGCAGGCAGGAGGACCCGTATGGGAGGAGGGACGGGGAACCGGAGAGGAGCTTTTACCGCAGAGCAGCTCATCAAAACATCTTTGGAAAACCCTGGGGAGCACCTGCAAGAGCCCCCATTTCTCCCTCTCTTCCCACTTCCCCCTTCAGGCTTCCTCCAATGCAGGTGACCAGCCCAGAAGGACCAGCCTCACCCAACGTGACCATTTCATGGTGCCAGAGAAGGTCGGGGAGCTCCAGGCAAGGTGGCAGAGAGATTTCTGTAGTGGGCATCACTTCATGGCTTTAGCTAAGACACGTATGATGTTATGTTTAGAGATGATTTGAGACGCAGACCTATTTGGAACCATATTTCATCAAGAGCTTCACCAAACTGAAGTTGCAGGTCCCTCCACTCCCTTTAGGAAGCTGTAGGTCCATGTGAGTGCACACAGGGTGGAGTAACTTCCCAATCCATGACCAAGGAACCAACTTGCACGTCCCTCCACTCCCTTTAGGAAGCTGTAGGTCCATGTGAGCGCACACAAGGTGGAGAAACTTCCCAATCCATGACCGAGGAACTGGTGAGAGTGCTGGAAATCAGAGTTCTGGTTCTGCTACCAGCTCCCTCCTGGAAATGATTAATACTGGGGGTAACATTCCCTTAACAAAAGACATGGCCACGGTCTCATAGAGGAGCTGTATCCTCTCCCCAAGGGTGGAGGGACTGTTGAGTCTACCTTCCCAAAAAAGGGGCTTGGGAATGCAAAATTAACGCTTTCTCACTTATTCAAAGTTTCTAATGAAGCCAGAGCAGGCTGGTCCCGGCATCGTTTGTACAAAGAGCTCACGCAGTTACAGTTACAGCCCATGGGATGGGTCAAAGGCCGATCAACTTGGCCTAAGCATCCTGCAAGACATCTAGAAAGTACTTAAGAGGCGACACTGCCAACGACATGTCATAAATTATGGATCCTAATGGACATTTTTTATGAAGGTCTGATAAAAATCAGAAATTGTTCTTCTTCGGGGGAAGCACAGAAAGGAAAACACAATGGGGAGAAGAGCCCAGTGTGCCAAACCCCAGCACAGAAGGATCTAAATTCCTAATTACCGGCCATCCTCGTTTGAGTTTATCCTCTGAGGATGCTACGCCGGTGTCGCACACCTTTGCCGTCCGCACCCTTTGAGGTTCAGACCGCAGGCAGACAGCTCCCGCCATTCCTCGGACGGGGAAAGGTAGAATAAGAGAAGATTTACTGGCATCCTAAATTATTCAAAAGAAAAGGGACTGCGCATCTTTAACAAGCCGTCGTTTTATGAAGCAAGGTTAACATTTTTACTTGATTCAGTAGAATATTATAAACTCTCCGGGGTCCATTTGAGGACTTTCTACTTTGAGCAAAGGAACGGACTCAGCACTTTTTATATTATTTAGAGAATAAAATTAACCCTTAATGGCCCAAGCTGGTATTTCTCCTCCCCAGTTAAATATGGCCCGCTCAGCAATTTCTCCCCATATATAATTACAGGCTGCTATCCATCATCTGTAGGAGAATGCTTTTCTGACACTCTAAAAGTGACACGGTAAGCACTTTTACTAATAGAATAAATATTCTAAATATCTCTTTTATATTTTCATTTAAATTGGAATATTTTAAAAATAATTGTAGGGACCCTGCCTGCGTGGCCAGCGCTGCACTGGAGGGAGGCGGCAGGATGCCCGTGTTTTCCTTCGGAGGAAATGTTTATCCTGCACGCGGTCCCCTCCACGTGCTGCCACAAAAAGTAATTAGGCACTGACTAATTTATTAGCGTTTCCCTTCCCTCCTGCTGATGTCACGCTTTCCTTAAAGCTCTTGCTTTTGGCTTTTTTTCCCCCTTCTTTTTGCCTGATATTCGCTCTGTAGCGGTTTCTCCTCGGGAAAGGAAGGATTTGCTTGTAGAAGGCACCGTCCAATGTTGTGTTTGGGTTCTGGGGCTGGTGTGGGTCTGGTGCCTTTGCACGATGATGCCACAGTGATGGGCGTTGAGCACCTACAGCTTCACTTGCTGGGTTGTACTTCTGCCAACGAGAGCTACAGAGATGGGGAACAGCAAGAGAAGAGCCCTTTGGAGCTCCAGCCCAGAGCAGCACGTAGATCCAAGCATCCGACTGCTCATCCCAGCAACTTTCCCGGGTGAAAAGCAGCCAAAATCATGAGGGAGTTAGAAATCTCCAGGAGCAGCGAGACTAAGCAAAACCATGCTTAGGCAGACACTTATTTTCACGTTATCTATTAAATGCAATAAAATAATATTGTTCCGTAGGCCTGCTGGGGCATATTTGGGATGGTGCCCTGCGATCTGGCAGACTCGAGGCACACAAAACGATTGTTTCATTAGCGGCTCGTTTCTTCAGCCAAAGAGCCAATTTAAAGTGGTGCTTGCAAAGTTCCTCTCATGTTTTCAACGTGGTACCTGGAGTCTCCAGCTTGAGGAGCAGGCTTTCACTGTCTCCTCCTGTTCGTTTGCTGTCGGCTTTTGGAAGCGGCTGAAGCAAGCCAGGACACTGATGTGATGTTTTCTTCCACGTCAAACAAACCTTTAGAGGCAACTAGCAAAGAAGCAGACTGAGAGATGGTTCCCATCCTCCAGTTGGGTTCATGGAGATGGGCCAACGTAGCAGAGCAAATCATAAAATCATCGAATGGTTTGGGTGGGAAGGGACCTTTAAAGGTCATCTAGTCCAACCCCCCCTGCCATGGGCAGGGACATCCTCAACTAGACCAGGTTTTTCAGAGCACCATCCAACCTGGCCTGGAATGTTTCCAGGGATGGAGCATCTACTACCTCTCTGGGCGACCTGAGCCACGGGCTCACCACCCTCAGTGTAAAACATTTCTTCCTTAGATCTAGTCTGAATCTCCCCTCTTTGAGTTTAAAACCATTACCCCTTGTCCTATCACTCCAGGCCCTACTAAAAAGTCTGTCCCCATCTTTCCTATAAGCTTCCTTGAAGTACTGAAAGGCGACAAGGTCTCCCTGCAGCCTTCTCTTCCCCAGGCTGAACACCCCCAACTCTGTCAGCCTGTCCTCCCAGCAGAGGGGCTCCAGCCCACCCAGCATCTCCGGGGCCTCCTCTGGCCCCGCTATCACAGGTCCATGCCTTTCCTGTGCTGGGGATCCCAAAGCTGGATGCAGTGCTCCTGGTGGGGTCCCACCACAGCTGAGTAGAGGGAGAGAATTACTTCCCTTGACCTGCTGGCCACAATGGTCAAAGGATGAGCCTGGTCAAAGGATGAGCAGAAATTCCACCGCATAACCCACCTCAGAAGAGCAAAGCCTGGCAGCTCTTCAGCTACAGCAGAAAAGCATCATCTCCATAAATCTCAGAGTCCACTTTTGCTTTATTCAAACCTCACAGCAAATTGACTGGCTGCCCCTTCTGGACCATGACTTCCTGGGGACTCTGCATCGCTGCTCTCGCAAGTTTGAGATGGCAGCTGCAGAAACCAAGTGAAGGTGGCCCATATCGTGTTCATGGGACCCAAAAGAAAACCATGTGGTCTACTAATAGAAGAGTGGTTCATACCAAGAGGCAGAAAACAGCAAACAGCAGCCAGACAGGATGGTGACTTCAATTCCCAGGGAAACACCAGCACGGCCAACTCTCTCCCTTAGCCACTAAGCAAGGAAAGGTCACCTCCTGCAGCGTCTCCCGTCACTTACAAAGAAAGGGGTAGCCACAAGATGTTGGATAAACCCCAAAATTTCATTTTTTTGCACGTAACAGCTCTAGAAGTCCTTTGGAAACCTGCAAGTGGCAGCTGGCTCCAGGCCCCACTCCAGGAAAGCTGCTCTCTCTCAAGCTCTGCATGTTACGTACGGTGCCGTAAGCTCATGGATGAGATTACAAGTCTACCCAGGATGCACATAAAGTCCATGTAGGACTTCACTGCATTGATCTAAACCAGAAGGCCCCCAGGACCTGGAGGTGGGGTCCGTGAAGCCCCCAGGTACATGTCTGGGCGCAGTTTTGAGGTTAGGTGAGGAAGGGTGGTCTTGCTGCTAAGCCACAAGAGGTAAGGCTCAAGTTTTAACCCGTCACGGAGTCAGCGTGCAACATAAGCATTAATGTCTGTGGGCTTTCTGTGTACAACAGGGACTCAAAAGCCTTTTCCTTCACTTCTCGTCTATTTAACTGAGCAATTTTCAGGGCAGGCGGTATCAGCTCAGGCACCGGACTCCGGCAACATGGACAGAGCCTTCTCCGGGAGACTCTTCCCAGGGAAACACCAGCACAAAGTTTGCGAGCTGCAGCCTTTACTTTGTTTTCTATTTTTTTCCCTGCCTGTAAGACAGCCAAACCACTTTGCCCATCACCCTTTGGAAAAGCACAGGACTGCCGTTCATCACCTCCAGGTGTTTGGCAGATTCTAGCTCGGGTGAAAAACAGCTTGTGGCCTCAGCGAAGGAGAAATCCATCCCAGGACCCCGAGAGCCGGTCCCCTCTTTACCTTTTCTCCCATGGGACAATAGCCTTTGAGGAAATCCTGGCATACTTCTGCCTTCCTGGACACGTAGACGTGGCTGTAGGGACAGTTGCTGTTGTTGCAGATCCCCTTCAAGAAGTAGGAGCACACCGGCATCTGCAAGGGCAGAGGATGAGAAACCCGTTAGTGCTCCCCCAGATTTGTGATTACGAACTGTTCCAACACCCAGAACCGAAATAAAACCGTGACATGCGTAAAATAAATATGTGCCTCTTGCCAAGCACTGATCCCAGAGGTATTTTTAGTTCTTCTATTGGTCTCCTGCAACGCAGCTCCATGACATTATGCAGTCCCGGTGTATATATGCAGGGGGGCGAATATGCTGCCGTAGCATCCTTCTGGATGCTGGCGAGAGGGTGGAAAGCATGAAACTGCCTCTGTACGTCACGGGGAAGGGATGGGGGACTCACAGTAAACTCTGCTATCATGGGAGCTTCACCAGCATGACGCACGTGGCAGGTTCATCTTCTGCCGACGCTTCCAACTAACCTTGAAGAGGAGAGAAGGGGCGGCTGTTCCCCGGGCTCCTCGCTCGCAAAAGGCACTAAGTTGAGCACACCGTCGCATGGCCAAGGACTGGGAACACCCTTCCCAATGGGAGATGTAGCTGCTGTGATGGGAACAGCGGCACAGGGCTCGTACCCAGCCTGGCTGCACTCTCCCATGAGGGGTTCTAGCCATCACAAAGGCCAAAACAGCATCCTGGGGGTGCCCCCCCCATCTGGCTCTTCCATGGGTATGGAGCTGGCTGGAGGGTGCAGAGCACATGGATAGACAAAGACTCCAAAAAGTGGGTCTGAGCAAGGGGGCAAACAAGCTCTTGCACCTCCGCAAGCTTTTTTTTGGGGGGGGTGCATCATGTGAAGGCATCAGCCTGGCATCCCCCAAGGGTTGTGAGCGATGTGCTGATGCTTGTCCTTGTGTTCTGGAGAAGGGATGCTCCAGGAGGGAGGGAAAGGAGGAGGAGAGCCCTGGCTTGAGGGATGCTCCAGGAGGGATGCCCCAGGAGGGAGGGAAAGGAGGAGGAGAGCCTGGGTTCGAGGGATGCTCCAGGAGGGAGGGAAAGGAGGAGAAGAGCCCGGGCTCAAGGGATGCTCCAGAAGAGATGCCCCAGGAGGGAGGGAAAAGAGGAGGAGAGCCCGGGCTCAAGGGATGCTCCACAAGGGAGGGAAAGGAGAAGAGCCTGGGTTCAAGGGATGCTCCAGGAGGGAGGGAAAGGAGGGGGAGAGCCCAGGCTCAAGGGATGCTCCAGGAGGGATGCACCAGGAGGGAGGGAAAGGAGAAGAAGAGCCCGGACTCCTGCCACAAGCAGTCCAGGATGAGAGGGGTCAGATACGTGGAGCAGAGTCCCGCTCCCACATTCACTGCTCCCAAGCTTTAGCAGCGCGACAGCCGACGGGGAAAAGCGAACAAGCAAGGATCCTCATCGTCCTCAAACCACAAACTTCACCTTCTGCCAGCTGTTATAATTAAAAACAAATTACCAGCCTGCTGCGATATTTCAGCATCCTTAACTCACCGGCTACCGCAGGCAACTTCCCGACCCGACTAAGCAGCTGCCGACGGGAACATGCGCTTCCCAAAGCCGCCGCGACGTTCCGGCTCCTCCTGTTCAATCCCTCGCTGTTCGCCTACACGCCGAATTTCCTTACTGCTCGGCGCAGTATCGATCCCTCCGTTCGCCGGTAGCATCTCAGTCCCGCCGGTTCGAGCATCCCCAAACTAATATTTACAATTCTGTAATAACCGCAGCCAAGGCTATCGGGAAAAAATCCCTTTCCCTGAAGGGCACATTAGGGTTTTAACTAAATTGGCTCACTTGAGGCAAAGAGAGAAGGAGGGGGAAGCAGAGGGGAAAGAAAACAAAGGGTGCTTTAAAGGAGAGGAGTTTATTTTTAATTGTCTTTTAACCGCAGACATTAACATAAAGGACAGGGCTCTGGGGCTATCTTTTTTGGTGGTGGTGGTGTGACCGTAAATGATTCCCTTAATGTAGTTTTTGATATAGAGCCCAAATTAGCTCTAATAAAAAGGGATAATAAAGGCAGCTCTTCTACAAAAATAAACTCCTCCTAGCTGTCAAGCCTGAGCCATTATCAAGAGGAAGCAGCACTCTCATTTCAATTAACCTTGTTTGCACCCCACTACGTCCACACAAATAACAATAACATTAATTCAAGGCACTGGTGCGGTGCGTCCGTATTAGACAGCTTTGACTATGTACACGCTTTGGAGCCAGCAGCTAATGAACCCGAAACTCGACGTGAATTTCCAAATTGCTCACAACAGAGTTTTGAAGCTCTATTAGGGAGAAAAATGCTGATTCTTTTCGAGTTCCTCAAGGGGAAAAGCTGTTGTAGCAGCAGCGGGCGGTTGCCCGAGTCTTAGCCTCTCGCTAACCTTCACTCACAAACCTATTCATTCAGATTTACTGGTTTCTCTCAATCACTGGGACGCGCCGGTGGCTCTGCCCTGTCGCAGAGAAATTCCCCGTACAGCGCTTCGATGGATGCTCCTCTGCCGAGGGCTCTGCCCTCAATCCCCTGCGGAGCAAAATCCCCCAGCCACAAGTTTTCCTGCTCCTCCAGGCTCCTTTTTCCATTGTCAAAGGGATAATTTGGTTTTTGAAAGCGTCTGCAAAGCATCGTCCCCATCTGGAGCAGCCCTGGTGCCAGAGGGCATCTTCAGCTTGGAGCAAGGGTTTTGCTGCTTAGGATGGGGAAAAGCTCACCGTTGCTTTTCCCAGAGAAAATAAAGGGATTGTCCCCATTTTTCCATGGGGAAACTGAGGCACGGGATAGCTCCAAGACTGAGCAAGAGTTTTGTCCTCAAACCAACAGCTTTTGTCGTCAAACCAAACTCCCCAAGCATTCAGTCCTTCCCTTCCTGGACCAGGCAAGTGGCTCCATCCTTGGTGAATTCCCACCAAGGTGGGACACATGATGACAACAACTTGAAGCTCTTCCGATGAGGAATTTGTGGGGCTCCCCTCCCCCCCACCATAACCACAAAGTGAAATCGAGAGTCAACTAACGGGGGGGCATCAGCAAAACCAGCAGCCCCCAAATCACCGCATCGTTATAAACCACATGAAGAAAAATCATTCATCGCATCAAAACCCCAACTCAAATAGCCAAAACCAAAGCTGCCGCCCCATCCCTCAACCGAGGAGCAGGGGGAAACTGCTTCAAAAAACCCACGAGCAGAGGGAAAACCGCTGCCTTCCTTTGCCGAGCGGCTTCACCTGCCTTTCTCCACCACTGATAAACGAGGCGAACGCCACCTTTGCTAGTAATCACCCCGGTTAACAGGGAGCTACGGGCGTTGAAAAGCAGAGTCGCTTCTCGCTTTGGGTAGCAGCATCCCCGCAGCTATAAATCACCCTGAAACAGGCTTGAACTCCACCGAGGAGGTTGTTTCTCTTCCAGCCCGCGCTGACGACAAGGTGGCGAGCGGAGACCTGTGAACCACCCCCGGGGCACCTAATCCTTCGAAAAATAATCCTCCTTCCCCGCGGAGCGCGATGTGCACGGCCAGAAACACAGCATTTGTTTCTAAGGCACGTAAAAGAGCTGGCACCTGCCTGCTTCGTTTGTAGGCTTGTTAATTTAATGACTCAGCTTGGGTTTAGATGATGCTTCGGTAGCGGCAAACTGCTAAGGAAGAAGGTGAGATGGGCAGAGGCCACCTGCGCCCCGTGAGATCCCTTCCCAGGGACCCCGTCCCCAAAATGAGGGTGGCAAATCAGCTCTTCTGCAGGAGACTTCAGCATGATCACCCCTTTTAATTCAGTTTTATGATGATATGATCGTTATTCTTCCCCAGTTTCTAACTGGCAAGGTGCTGCTATGGGGGAAAGGTTGGGTTTGCCACACCACGCTGCAGCCAGTGGTCCCCATCCATCCCGCCAAAACGGAGCCCAGGAACCAAAAGCTTGAGGTTCTGCTTGAGGCACCAAGACACACTGGTGTTTCTGGAGGGGAAACCGAGGCCACATCTCCACCAGCATATTAAACATGCCGAGGAATATCCCCAGGTACCGAAATCAGCTGGCACAAACCCATCTGCATCCAGCCGTTGCATCCTTCGGTGGACGCTGAACCACTGACCACAACAGCTCCTTGGCCATCTCCAGCTCCCAAGTCTCTCCCAGGTTTTTGCCCCGGGACCGAAACCGAGCTGAAATATCATTTAACTCGCCAGTACAGATGTAAACCAACAGTCTGGTGTGGTCTGGATAAGCATCAAACCTTCAGCTCAGAGATGCGGGCAGTGGGTTCCGTGCTGCCATTGGCACTTGCAAATCACTTACTCGGATGAAAATAAGCCGCTGGCCTCATCTCCATTCCAAATCTGCATTAATGACAACAGTTCTGGATACACCACCAGCCAGTGCCTTTGCAAAGCTTTCTTCTTTCTTGGCTTCTTTATTTCTGAAGTCTAACTATAAGTTATAGGAAGGAAAAAAAAAAAACCAAAACCAGCCCTTTTTCCTTCTATCAATTCTCATTCCCATCCCTCCTTTGACATGCCACGAGTCAGGGAGTACAGCTGTCCCCGGTCTATCTTCTCTATTTTATATACTCATGATTAAGTGACTCTGAAGAGAGATACATGTAAAAAACATATGGCGCTTTGTGTCTCGTTCAGAGCGACTCTGCTCACCGCCAGGATAACTTATGAGCTCCCCACTGACAACGAACGTGCCTTAGGCAAACGGAGGGAAAGGGAGACAAGAAAATCGCGTGCCCAAAGGCAAATGCTGTTGGAAAAGATCCTGTCCCAGACGCTGATGAGACCCGACATCCCATGGGTTAAATCCTTTACAGGTCAGTAATTGCACTGTAATTATCTATGTGATGCTGTGGATGGGGAACGGAGGGCGGCGATGCTCAGAGTGGGGAGAAGAAGGTGCTGTAAGGACAATTCACAGGGCACGGGTTAAATAACCAAAGCTTGAGAAATTAAAAGCAGCGCTTCCAGATTCAGCATGGCTCGGGCGAGCTCTGGTCCCCGCCGTGCCCCAGGCACAGCTGCGAAAGCTTTGACAAAGCTGCCTTCGACAAATGACGTGCCAGAAATACAACCAAGGGGGGCTGCAGACTCATCGTGATGAAGGACTGAGCTTTACAGGCTTCTCTTGGAAAAGTGGTCCTCATCCCGCTGTGTGGCATCTCCATCCCGACAGCTGAACCTTGACACTGGAGCTGATCACAAACCACTCCCCACGCAGCGACACCGCTTTGGTTGGCGTCTCAATACCCCGGTGGGATTAACCTTACTGCTGTTGTTTGGGTGATCCTTCATCTGCAGCAGAGAAATGATCCTCCAAATCCGTCCAACAAAGCCGAAATGTAAATACCTGCTTGAAGCACATCCCAGTTCAGCAAGCAACCCGCAGCTACACTTAACCTTCAGCATCAACTTCACCTCGGCTTCAACGCTTGAGGTCTCCAAAGCTACGTCTGACCAGAGATCCTATCCACTGAACGGAGGTTAATCTGCTAAATCGTCAACTGATAATCACTAAAAGAAAACCTAATTATTTTTCCACCTCTCTCTGTGTAATAAAACTGCGAAGCCCCAAATACATCAAGAAGGTTGAAAACGACGATGAACTCAAAAGCCGTTCTGCCACTGCTGGTTTTTTAGAAAGGTTATTTATACCTCCAAGCTCTTGTATGTTATAACATCCTCCTCCTCCGACCCCAGCACGGGGTGATTTAGAGGGAAGGGTGATTTTATGTAGGTAGTTAAGGATTAGACGCAACTAAACTCTACTCCCATGCTCCTTCTCTCTGATGCCTGGAGTTTAAGCACTCCCTAACCCAACGGACATTACCCAGCACAGCCCCAGGTGCTCCGGTTTCCAACCCGCTGCTTAACGCGTTCATCTACCGATTCACCGCCCCGGCTGAAGAGGCATGCTTTGCTCTCACCACCCCATCATAGAATCATAGAATCATCTAGGTTGGAACAGACTTTTAAGATCATCGAGTCCAACCATTAACCCAACACTGCCAAAACCACCATTAAACCATGTCCCTCAACACCACGTCTAACCATCTTTTAAATACCTCCAGGGATGGTGACTCCACCACTTCCCTGGGCAGCCTGTTCCAATGCTTGACAACCCTTTGAGTGAAGGAATTTTTGCTAATACCCAACCCAAACGTCCCCTGGTGCAACTTGAGGCCGTTGGCTGAAGAGCTTGGCAAGCAAACTACAGACAAACTCTTTTGGAAGCACTCAGTGAGACAGATTTCCCTACAAGCACCAGTGTAGGGCTGCTCGATCATAGAGATGCATCATGTTTGTTGGGAAGCCATACAGACCTTGTCTTTGGACACCTTGTGGGAAAAGGAACAGGTCCCATCTGTCTTCTTGCACGTGCCACGAAGAAACCTGTAGACACACCAGAAGGAGAGGGTTTAGCATGAGGTGGGTCGCAAAACATGTGGCCCCATTACCACGTTTGCTCCAAGACCAAAAATACACGACTGTTGCCGAGCTCGCTCTTAAAGCCCATTTCATGCCCTAAATTAGTACAGGTCCTTCTCATTAGAAGAGCAGCTGAAGCTTCCTGATAGGTTTTGTTCTTTCATCGTATTTAGCTGCTCATTAGTAGGTAGAGGAAGGCTTGTACCATGAAGTTCAGAGATGATGCTCCCAGAATGGGAACGGTCCTTCATACAGCCCGCCACCAGGTGCCGTATAAAGCACCAGGAGGACCTCAGGGTGTGAGTGGCCAACAACCAGGAGGAACAGAGACAGACACACACCAGAAACCAAGATCCCAAAGCACGTGAGGATCTTTGGACTCACAAGTTTTCCTAGAAGGTACCAGTGTGATAGCAGATTAATAAAATACACGTTATTGTGGAACGAGGGGGTCTGAATCCCCCCAAAACAGGCTCCAGGGGTACATGTTCTGAGCTGCATAACCTTACAGGGAGGTTCTGGTGCACAGAATATGCTCCCAGCTTTATTTATAAAATCTGGGTAAATTTAGAGCTGCGCATGGAGAGATTCATTAAAAATAAAATAAAAATGCAGACTGGTTTGAGCAGAGTCAACAGGGAACACACAGATATGAAAACTAGCTGGTTGATCTGCAGCTGAGAACCATCTGCAACTACGTTTGCAGATGACTGTGATCACAGCATAGCTATGTGCAGCTCCTCAAGACACCCAGATCTGTGAAATAATGGACACCCTACACCAAAAGCAGACTGAGAAAATTAAGAGACGATAACAGAAAGCTAAAGAATGGAACTGGAGCTAGAAGGCACCAGGGTAAGGAGACACAAAACCAGGAATAAATCAGCGTTGTCCTTTAGTGATTCATGGAAACGGGGCAGGCTGGAGACCCAAAAGACCTCAAGGATCAGCAATTCCTAAAGTGTGCAAGGAGCACAGCCCAAAACCAGATTTGGTCGCCGATGTAAGAAGAACCAAGGATTCAAAGTGAGGATTCAGTAGTTGGCATCCCTTGTCCTCTGTGTCACCAAAAGTAATCCTGACCAGATACCTTGGACACATGTGCCTTGGTGCTCGCGAGGATGTTATGGGAGAATGAGTGTGAGTGAGTGAATTCATTTAAAAAAAAATAAATCACCCTTCCTTCCTTCCTATATGGTCTCCCATCGAGCTTTGAGCAACCTCCAAATGATTTCTAGCACAGCAGCAATTTTACGGAGAAATTACTCAAGGAGTTCATCAGTGGAGTTGGCTTTTCTACACTTCTTAAACGACTAATAATATAGTTTAATCAACTGTTGGGTAGATATAATGAGCTGGCAACATGAATCAGTTCTCCTGTAATAAATTATCAAGTCTCGTAGCTGCATGGCGTCACAGGCTGAAGGATTAAAACCTGTTGCACGGATCCGAAGAGATCTGAGAAATGCTGCTGGAAGAAATCATCTGGTGCGTGGTCAGGGCTGGCTCTCAAGTCACTCAGCTCAGATCTGCACCGCTCCGATATCTGCATCAAGTATTACCCAGGACCCACAAAATCATTCAAGTCAGATGGTTTCTTTGGGGACTGGCTAAAATTTTTAGCCTCAAAATTCCACCTGGCAAACTCTGATGGCATCCTCCACCTGACAGCAGTGAGTAAACGACTAAGGACTATTATTCTGATTCTATTTAAGAAATGTTGATTTGATCTTATTACTAATTCTTAAAACACTACTCTGATTTTTTGAATTTTTTTAGAGCTTCTGTACTACGGTATGGAAGGCTACTTATCAGACGTAAACGTCCTGGTGCTGGTATCCAGCTCCAAAATGTGAAATAAGTATTTCTGTGATCTCGACAGGCTGTGCAGAACAACTAAAATGTGCGTATTTAACTTGGAGGCTGGCTGTGCAATGCTTTATTAGCATTAATGCTGTGCAAATTTAGAGAAAAATTACCAGAAGAGATTAAATAGACCACAATTCTCCAGTCTGGGAAGTTTGGACAGAGAGGGAAGGACTATATAGTTATAAATGGTGCCTAGAAGGTGATCAGGGAATGCTTATTCCATCCTTCTCATGAACCACAAGTGAGGAGGGACCAGTTGAGGAAGCATTTTTCATGCAGTCTGTAATTCAGTTGTGCAACCCATTGCCATAAATATCGCTTACTAACAAAAAGACTAAATAAATTCACCAGAGAACTGCCAGCTATTACATGATGATGGCTTGGTGGCACCCTCTAGGAGTTGAAAACAACACTACCAGGCTGCAGGGCTTCACTGAGAGGTCCCAGGCAGGAGAAAGAGCCCTTCTCTACGTGTCCTTCTCCTGTAGATACCCCCAACCAAATAATGTTGGGTAGACCCTGGGCCTGAGCCAGAACAGCTGGTTCTCGTGGTCTTATGTAGAATCATAGAATTGTCTAGGTTGGAAAGGACCTTTAAGATCATGAAGTCCAACCATTGACCTAACACTGCCAAAACCACCACTAAACCATACCCCCTGGCACCATGTCTACCCATCTTTTAAATACCTCCAGGGATGGTGACTCAACAACTTCGCTGGGCAGCCTCTTCCAGAGCTTGATAGCCCTTTCGGTGAAGAAATTTTCCCTAATATCCATCCTAAACCTCCCCTGGTGCAATCTCCATTATTGGGCTGGTTCCCTGAGGAACATCCCATGAGCAAGCACCAAAGCCAGCCAATGGCCTAGTCTACTGTGATGAGCCAAAGCATGGGGCTGCTGTGTCCATCCATACCTGGTGCAGACAGCCACCTTCTCCGGATCATGGATGTAGGGGCAGCTCTCCCCACGATTACACTTGCCAAAGCGGTTGTAGTACATACAATATTCCTTCTTCTTTTTCTTCTGCTTGGCTTGACGAATGATGGCCAAACTTCGCTGAACAGCACGGCTAAATGGAGAAAGACAGACAGGGTCAGGTAACATCTCCAACGCAACAGCGACATAGAGGAGACAGGTCAACAGCATCTGAAATCACAGAGTTGCCCAAGTTTCACTTTGATGAGACAGTGAGATATTCAAACAGTTAGGGCTGGGCCATAAGCTCTTAGGTCTTTTTGATTTTTGGCCAACTTTACCCTGAATCTTTAAAAATCTGGAAGAAGAGGCCAATCTCCCAGGAAACACCTGCATTTGGTATAGAATTACCCCATGCAGCAGGACAGGTTGTGGCCAACTGCCTGGAAAGCACCTCTGCAGAAGACAATCCTAGGGAACAAGAAGGCAGCCAGGAGTCAGCCAGGTGCCCTTGTGGTGGTGATACCAACCACCCCATGCACTGTATGAGCAAGGAATGCAGCCAGGAGGATGAGGGAGGGGATCTATCCCCTATATTTGGCACTTGCAAGACCACAGCTGGGCATTGGGTCCAGTTTGGGGCTCCCAGTACAACACAGACGGTGATGGACGGCAGCGCGTCCAGTGGAGGCCACCAAGATGGTTGGGGCTGGAGCACAGGACAGCAGAGCAGAGGCCATGGACTGATTTGCTCAGCAAGGAGAAGGCCAAAGGGGATCTTATTATCCTCTGTGACTTCTTAATGGGATGATGTAGAGAAGGTGAACCCAGACCTTCTCAGAGATGTATGTTGGAAGGACAAGAGGCCCTCTGGGGCAGGAGAAAGGACAGAGCTCTACAGAGATCCCTTCACACCTCCATGACTGCGATTCTCTCCTATGGTTTTACGAGCCTGGAGAGAGCTTCCTGCAGTTTTGGAGAACATGGTGAGGAAGAAAACATCCCCTCCCGTGCTTGTGCAGGGCAGGATGCAAATGCTGAACAACTTAGAGGGCACTGCAGCACACGTGCTGCCAGTTGGCCCCCTGCATTCTCTCCAGGGCTATTCAGGGTCTTCAAGTGGGCACCTGCTTATGGACCTCAATGAATGAGGGCTACGTCACAGCAGCAGGAACACAAGATAACACCCAATATCAGAAAAACTCGCTATTAATCGCCTGGTACCACTAGAAGTGACTTAAGGATATCAAAAGTTGCTTAGCACGTGTTTTCTATAAGCTTCCAGCTGAAGAGGTAATTACCCAGCACCTATAGAGATGTTTGGGACCAGGAGGAAGAGGGGAAGTGTTGAGATCCGGGTGAATGTAACCCCACGGGAGGGCACGTTTGAGCTCTCCGAGAAGATAACTAGATGGTACAGCACAGTCAACTCCAGTTTGCAGAGGACACAGTGCTCTGGATGGGGCAAACAAAGCCACTCGTCCTTAGGTTCTCTGGGTAGTTGCATGCATTGCTTCCTTAGAGACTAAGGATAAATATTTACATATAAAATTATTTTAAGATATGTATAATATATAAATATTTACGTATTTCCACAGTCTTGGTCCTCCTGGTGCGAGAACCACAGGTCTAAGGGTCACAGTGGCATTGTCCACGATAAATACCTGCTCGAGGAAACTATTTTATGGGGCAAGGCACCTTTTTACCTCTACAATTATTGGCTGTCTGCAGCTCTCGAGCTAAAATGCAATGAGAAAAAAGACAACTTCACGCAGCCAAAATGCTGAATGCAAAAGCCACATTTCAGCATCAGAAATGTCACCACCACTTTCATCACGAATGGCTCGGGGGGACACCAAGCCCCACCGCAAATTGCTTCTTGGTATTTGAGGAGCTTCCAAGGCGAACGCAAGGCAAGCTTTTAAAAAAAAGAATATTTCTTTGCTAAAATTATGATATTAAAAAAACGGCTCTTCCATAGTCAGCACCTCGGCTACTTGCGGTACCTGGCCAGGTCACCGACACATTGACCTGCACAGAAAGCACTTGCAAGCTGGACTCTAGCACCAATTAACTGATGGTACCTTTTAAATTAGTTGATATTAGCGGTAGGAGATGATAAAATACAGCTGGAATCTGGCAAGATGTCTGTATACTGACATCTGGAACAGACACACTTCGGGAATAAATTTTAGTCTGCTACAATTAAGAGGGACTTGTCTGCAAACGCTCATACTTAAGGACATGATGATATGTGGCACATCTGTAGCACCAAAAAAAAAAAAAAAGAGCCAAGGAGAAAGCTGGCAGGGCGCTGAAGAGCAGCGCCGTGCCGTCATTCTCCCATAGCCGGTGCTTTCCGGTTGCCACGCGGCAGTTTCCCAGTTTGTAAGTGGGAGAGTGAGTAGGAAAACCTGCAGATTTGGTGGGTTAAATTGGGATTGGGCTTCTGAGCTGGGGGAAAAAAAACAAAATACCCCTTGAGAACAATACGGTTGATTTAAAAAGGGACTTTCTGAGCAAGATTTGGTGTTCTCTGATCGCAGGAAGGAGTTGTTATCCATTAATAATCTTTCAAACCCTTTCCAAGCAGAAACCGCAGCTTTCTGCTGAGCTTAAAACCACTTTGGAGCAGAGGATGGGAGAAAAGCAGCAGCCAGAGCTTCTCCGATCAAGCAGCTGGTTAAACAGCTGAGTCTCAAGCTGCTGACACTTTCCTGAGCATAAATCCAGAGGGGAAACACGTCGTTCCTCCCTGCGTGGACAGACCTGGCGATGTATCGGCTCGTCGTTGATCTGTTCAGGCAGCCGGATGGAGAGAAGCCAGGACTGGGCGTAGAATGCAACCTCGCTGTCGGGAAAAAAACACACAAAACAAACAGATAATTTGCTCAGAATCATAAAATTTTGCAGGAATTCACACGGTCACACGGCCAGGTCCACAAAAATGATCCAAGGGCTGGAGCCCCTCTGCTGTGGGGACAGGCTGAGAGAGTTGGGGGTGCTCAGCCTGGAGAAGAGAAGGCTCTGGGGAGACCTTCCAGCCCCTTCCCGTCCCTAAAGGGGCTCCAGGAAAGCTGGGGAGGGACCCTGGAGCAGGGAGGGGAGCCATGGGACGAGGGGGAAGGGTTTTAAACTGAAAGAGGGGAGATTAAACTAGATATAAGGAAGAAATTCTTTGCTGTGAGGGTGGTGAACCCCTGGCCCAGGTTGCCCAGAGAGGTGGGAGATGCCCCATCCCTGGAAACATTCCAGGTCAGGTTGGATGGGACTCTGAGCAACCTGGTCCCGTTGAAGATGTCCCTGCCCAGGGCAGGGGGTTGGACTCGATGGTCTTTAAATTTCCCTTCCCACCCAAACCATTCGACGATTCTATGATCTTAACCCAAAGCAAGCAGCTCCCAGAGCCCGGATGGGTGAGGATGCTCTTTACACACCCCCATGTTCCCGGCACCTCCAAAGCGGCCACAGCACAAGGGCTCCTTCCCAGCTCCAAACACAGCAGGGACCTTTCCCCTCAGCACCCAAACTTGCCAAAAACCCCCTCTGGGCAACTCAGTCCAGCAAATTTCCACGCTTGGCTTGGCTGCTCCCCGCAGATGTCCGGGGAAGCCCAGTGCTTGCCTCTGATACGAGGATGCGTATAATTAAATCATCCTTGACCAGCTTAGGAAAAGAATGACTTGAAAATAAAGGCTGTATCTCAGTTTTCCAGGTGGTATGAGAGCGGCTCAGTCACTCACCTGCCAGCCCGGGCGTGTTGGGGAGTGAGCGAGTGGAATTTGATAGCGCGGCAGCGCGCTCTCCCCACGCGCGAGCTGTCACTCGGGCTGCCGGCGTCGGCGAAGCCCCATCTGTTCCCTCTGCAAATAAAAACGCTGGCGCAGGCGCGATGCCGGCACAGGCGGCACATGCCTGTCCATCAGAGGCATTGAACAAGCTCCGTGCAACCCGCCGGCAAACGCGTTCCAGCTTGCCGCAAGCTCGCTCAAGCTCGCCGAGCATCAACTGGGTGTTTTGAGTGGCTCCACCTGGTTTTTCGCAGTTTTTCGGCTTTTTTTTTTTTTTTTTTTTTT
This sequence comes from Alca torda, assembly GCA_008658365.1. Lineage (NCBI taxonomy): Eukaryota > Metazoa > Chordata > Aves > Charadriiformes > Alcidae > Alca > Alca torda. The sequence goes on from CM018077.1 coordinate 163,475,799, forward strand.
TTTTGCATTTTTTGGGGCTTCCTCCTCATCGCAGAGCTGCCTCACTACTAGTTTTCTGCACTAAAATAAACGCGCGTCAACTTTGGATCGCTCCCAAGAGCATCTCTTAGCAAGGAGATGGGTTAACAGGCCAGCACGCTTCAAGCATGGTTGACCTCCCAACTGATGCAAGGAGAAAGACCCAAATTAAAGTCTGACCATTAGGGTAGGGATAGAGCATCCTTCAGCCCTCTGCAATTATGTTTAATGCTCCTTAAAGCAAGCTCAGCAGGACGGGCCATACCAGGAACCGGCTCCCCAGAGCAGTACACAATCGCTCTAAATATTTAATTCCCGGGCATAAAAGCGGCCTCTTGGGGACAAACACGCTCCCGTGCTTTTGTGCCATCCTTTTAGTTAAAGCAACCTGACAACCACATCTTGGCCCAAAAAGAGGAATCGCTAAAGAAATAAATAGACAAGTAAATAAATAAAGGGGGCAACCGCCTTACGCCGCTGGGTTTTAATTTATATCTAGCAAAAACTACCTCCATGGCATAATGTTTGGGGGGTTTTTGCCCATTTTTTATCTTCTGGCAAGAAGTCATGATATTATACGTGGACAGGCGATGCCCATCTCCCATGAGGGGCTCTTGCTGGGAGTTAACTCACAGTTTAACCTCCCGAGAGCCGGTCCCATCCAAGGCAAAATCCAGGTGAGATACATCCATCCAGCGCGCCGACCAGGTCTGGCAAAGCATCAGACTGGCAGCTGGCAAAGAAAACCCTCGTCGAAACGTTTTCCCACCACCCAATTACTCATCCCAAAGTGCAAATCCTCTCCCGACTATTAGAAAAGCACCTAAATATTGACTCAGGAGGAGACAGCCCCGTAATGCGGCCGGTTAATAAGCTCCGTAATTACGCATTTTGCCATCAATTGGGATTTACGGAGGAAACTCAGGCTCCGGTGTGATGGCATTTTTAGAAGTTTTTGCACAGTGCAAAAAAAAGAAATTTAAATACAAGCAAGACTCTCGGAGCATCACAGCAGCAAGGGAGGGGATGCAGGAGAGAGGGTTTGTTATCTCAGATTTTTAAGGAGCTCGAGTTTTGATTTTTAGAGTGGTGACCAACTCGGGATGCCCAGTTAGAGCCTCTATCAGGAGATTTGCATTCATAAATACAAAGCATCTGATATTTTGCAGACAGTGGAGATTCGGGGTGTATCTGTATTATGAAAATAACCCACGCGGTGTAAAATCGGGGTAGAGCAAACTGGATAAGGGTTAAATTAGAAAATTAAGAGCTGAAATTTGCTGCAGTCTGGATTAAATTAAACAAAAAAAAGCCAAGATGATGCCCCCAGGGCTTGACTCTCATGTCTGGGGGGGTCTCGTTTGGTCCAGACATGTCCTTTATTTGGCAGGACAGATGCCAGTCCCAAATCCGTCCCGTTTGTCTTCCCAGTTGCTCTCCAACTGGGGGAGAGCATCAGCGTCGGGACACAGCGGCGCTGTCGGCTCCGGAGAGCAACTCGCGCATCCCCGATTCCGCTTTCCTCTACAGTGCAAAAAAATCCCTCGCCGCGGAGATGGAAATGAGCGGCGCGGCAAGTTCCTCCCCTGTGCAGGCTCAAAGGCAGCGGGAACAACAGGGGGAGGGAAAGAAAAAAAAAAAAAGATGAAAAAAAAAAATACAAGCTGCTGGGGAGAGCATCAAGAACTGCACATTAAGGGCTTTTTAACTGATTACACACAGCACGGCGGCGTCAGGCTTGATATTTTATACCCTGCATAAGGGACAGGTGTTTTTCCTCTCTTGGCTTTTTTTTTTTTTCCCTTCTTTTTTTCTCCTTTCCTTCTTAATGATTTAGTCGGTTTGAAGTGCATCATCTGTAAGGAAATACACAGCCCGTGCAAACGGGGTGGTTTCTCTTAATGCATCATCCCAACCTGACACCGGCTGCTCCGGCGGCTCTCGGTGTTATCAAGCGCGAGCGGCAAGAAGTGATTGTTGTACCTAACCCAGCCGTGAGACTCGGCGCGTCTCTCCGGAGGGAGCGGGAGCTGTCATGTTCATTAAATGCATGATTACAGCTATGATTAATAGCGGGGGCTACAGTCTAACTCCTCTTTTTTTTCCCCCTGCTCCTCTGAAGGAATCCACAGCCCAGCGCGTCCCACGGTATTTTCCGCAGCATTTTGCCTCCCGCTCAAAATTCCACCTTTTAATGGAAAAGGGGGAAAAAGGCACAATTTATCCCTGTCGAAGGCTCCACGACCACAAAATGTATTTAAAACAAGCGGGTTGGATGCTGCACTCCTCCACCAACACCTATACGTTAATTAGGACTTTTTTTTTCCATAACCCCAAAATACATCGCAGTGTTTGAGGGGTCCCTCACCTCCAACCTGATCTTTCTTCTCCAGGGAAAGGTTGGCAGAGATTTACCCAAGGAACCGCGCTGGGGAGCAACGCTCGGTGCTTTCCAGGATGCCAAGACAAGGACCAAGATGCTTCCATCCCACTACCAACATCCCTGGCTCAGCTCCCCCTCGTCCAAGGGCTTGCAATGCCAAAAGGACGCTTGAAATTTTCCTTCACATTAAAAATCGGCTGCAAGTATTGCACAGAGGGAGCGCCGTTAATTATTACCTGCTTAATTATTTAGGGAGGACTTTTATTGCTCCTAGGGCACAGCCCCAGGACCAGGACCCCATCACGTGGAAAGGTCTGTTTGCGCGTCTTATCTAGGAAATTAGTTTTTATACAGTGGAAAGGCTGTAGAAAACTGAAATAGCCTAAAAAAATAAAGGAGAAGCCACACAGTTGGGATGCGCCGGGGCCAAGGGATGCGCAAGAGGGTGAGAGCATCGTGGTAGGGTGACGGCCAACGCCAGCCATGCAGGTCACCCTCCTTGGGGACAGAGGAAACCACCAAGCCCACTGCTGCCCATCTGCTTCAACCGCCCCAAATCAAAGATAATTTATGGAAATCTGACACAGGGAGGGAAACAACCAGGGCTTTGCCCAAGCGACCATTGATGCTCCGACTCGGGGATGACTGTAACGGGGTCATCCCAGCTTCCCGTTATTTTTTGCTCATCAAGGGAATGGGATTTGCCCTTAGCTGCGCTTGCTTTTACTCAGCCTGTTCCAACACGACCTTGACACCCAGGAAAAGGCTTCCTCAAACCACGCCGGCTCCTTTAATATGTCCCATTATAACCCCTCTTCGCCCGCCGTGGCGCAGGCAGCCTACTTCGGAAACAGCCAAGCGATTCATTTTGCCGAGGCTCTCCTTCGCTTTCTTGCTGAACAAAAAGTTTTGAGGCTGGCACTTGGGGAAATTTATTTCTTTAATTATTATTCATTTAAGTGGGTTCCACTGTTTCAGATGCTCAGCACTAGCAGCTGCTGGGGGTAATTTATTTTACTCGCTGGACAGCAAAAGCCCTCAGTCTCCAGAATGTAACAGCAAAACAAGGGATGAGCTGCCACTACACGGGTGCAGTTTTTCGCACTCTCCTGCCTGGTTGCACCCCAGCTCCCAACAGGAACACGTGTGTCCCTGGGTCAGGCGGTCACGAGCGTTTTAATTAGTGAAGCAACCTCAATTAATGAAGCACGCTCCAGGTTTGACATAGTTGTATGAGCAGATGCTTGCAGGGAGCCTGGAGTGGCTGCTGTAGGGCATCTCCAAAGCTCTGCAAACTCTGGTCTACACCGCTGCTGGATCTAGTGGTGCTCCTCAAGGAGACCAGGTCCCTGCCCACCAGCGCCTGCAGTCCCAGAGTCAAGGGATTGAGCTCAAAAGGGACCAAGGGATTGAGTGATCCCGAAACCAAGGGACTGAGCTCAAAGGGGCCAAAGGATTGAGCTCAAGAGGGGTAAGGGACTGAGCAATCCCCAAACCCAAAGGATTGAGATTCAAGGGGCCAAGAGATTCCTCAGTCCTAAAGATAAGGCATTGGGTTGAAAAGGGGCCAAGGGATTAAGGGATCCCAAAACCAAGGAATCAAGCTCAAAAAGGGTTAGAGACTGAGTAATCCCAAAGGCAAAGGATTGAGATTGAAGGGGCCATGGAATAGAGCTCAAAATGGGTAAAGGATTGAGTAATCCCAAAAACATGTGATTGAGCTCAAAGAGGCCAAAGGATTGAGCTCAAGAAGGGTAAGGGATTGAGCGATCCCAAAACCAAAGGATTCAGATTGAAGGGGCCAAGAGAATAAATTCAAAAGGGGTAAGGGATTGAGTAATCCCAAAAACAAGGCATTGAGCTCAAAGGGGCCAAAGGATTGAGCTCAAGAGGGGTAAAGGATTGAGCAATCCCAAAACCAAGGGACTGAGATTGAAGGGACTAAAGGATTCCACAATTCCAAAACCAAGGCATTGAGACTGAGGGGGCCATGGAATAAAAATCAAAAGGGGCCAGAGAATTCTGCAATCCCCAAAACAAGAGACTAAACTCAAAAGGGGCCAAGGGAGTGAGCAAACCCAAAACCAAGGGATTGAGCTCAAAAGGGGTAAGAGATTGAGTAATCCCAGAACCATGGGATTGAGCTCAAAGGGGCTAAAGTATTGAGCTCAAGAGGGGTAGGGGATTGAGTAATTCCAAAACCAAGGGATTGAGCATAAAGGGGCCAAAAGATTGAGCAATTCCCAAACCAGGGGATTGAGCTCAAGAGAGATAAGGGATTGAGCAATCCCAAAAACAAGAGATTGAGCATAAAGGGGCCAAGGGATTCTGCAATCCCAAAAACAAGGCATTGAGCTCAAAAGGGGCCAAGGCATTAAGATCAAAAGTGACCAAAGGATCGAGTGATCCCAAAACCAAGGGACTGACCTCAGAAGGGGTAAGAGGTTGAGTAATCCCAAACCCATGGGATTGAGATTGAAAGGGCCACAGAATTGAGCTCAAAACGGGTAAGGGATTGAGCAATCCCAGAACCATGGGATTGAGCTCAAAGGGGCCAAAGGATTCCATAATCCCAAAAACAAGGGATTGAGCTCAAGAGGGGTAAGGGATTGAGAAATCCCAAAACCAAAGGATTCAGATTGAAGGGGCCAAGTGATTCTGCAATCCCCAAATCAAGAGATTAAACTCAAAAGGAGCCAAGGGATTGAGTGATCTCAAAACCAAGGGATCAAGTTCAAAAGGGGTAAGAGATTGAGTAATGCCAAAACCAAGGGATTGAGATTGAAAGGGTCGTGGAACTGAGCTCAAAAGGGGTAAGGGACTGAGTAATCACAAAAACCTAGGGTTGAACTCAAAGGGGCCAAAGGACTGAGCTCAAGAGGGGTAAGGGATTGAGCAATCCCAAAACCAAAGGATTCAGATTGAAGGGGCCAAGGGATTCTGCAATCCCAAAAACAAGAGATTAATCTCAAAAGGGGCCAAAGGATTGAGCGATCCCAAAACCAGGGGACTGACCTCAAAAGGGGTAAGAGATTGAGTAATCCCAAAGACAAGGCATTGAGATTGAAGGGGGCATGGAATTGAGCTCAAAAGGGATAAGGGATTGAGTAATCCCAAATACAAGGGTTTAAACTCAAAAGGGACCAAGGGACTGAGCGATCCCAAAACCAAGGGACTGAGCTCAAAGGGGCCAAAGAACTGAGCTCAAGAGGGGTAAGGGACTGAGTAACCCCAAAGACAAGGGACTGAGATTGAAGGGGCCAAGGGATTGAGCCATCCCAAAATCACGGGACTGAGCTCAAAAGGGGCCACGGGATTAAACTCAAAAGGGGTAAGGGATTGAGCAATCCCAAAACCAAGACATTCAGCTTGAGGGAGCTGAGCACAAGTGCAGCCCAGCACAAGCAACACCAAAACCAGCTGAAACCTAAGGAAAGCAACACTCCAGTTTTCGTTGTTCTCCCACCTCGGTGCGTTGGGTTGGCCTCTCCTCCACCAACTTCTTCCTTGCCCCCCCACCATTTGGTCTCAACATGTTCAAGTTGTCCAGTCTTAAATCTTTCCCTTCTTTTATTTAAAAAACCAAGCAGCTCAGAGGAGAGAGCATCATCCACGCAAGCCCCCGGCCAGCCCGACGGCGGTGCTGAGCACTTTATCATCCTTGCAAACGCGGAAAGTGCGTTTCTGCAGCGCTCAGCACTTCTAAAATTAGTTGGTAAACAAGGAGCCGAGAGTGCACTTTCTTCCAACGCATGGCTCCCCGCGCCATGGTTATCGTCTTCCTCCTCTCTCCGAGTGTGGAGTTCTCCCACCCCATGTGAAATCGTGTTCAGGAGCATCAGTCATCCGTCTTCAGCGTGGTGCAGCGGAGGAGCTCACATCTTCGGTGTCTCCAGCTGTGCACTAAGATGCTGTCACAGCAGGGTGGGGAAACTGAGGCAGGAAGGGATGTTACGCAGCGGGATGGGAGACAGGGAATGCATTTAAATGCAGGGAAAAACCCTCAGCCCTGGAAGGGTGAACTCAACCACGTGTGTAGAAATAATTTGCTCCTCTGTGGTCAGAGCCACCGTCACGGCTGTATTGGGAGACATGCATTAGAAGCTCAGGAGAACTTCAAGCTCCTCTTAAACCTCCACCTTTGGGAGTTCAGCAATCATGGGTACCTCCAAGCATTTTGGATCCTACGGTTGTGGAGAAAAACTGAAAACCACCAATAAACAAAATCATGCTGCTTGAGGGGCTGGTTGCCACCCATGAGGATCTCTCCAGCTAGTGAAGCCCAGCCACACTACAGTGTCCCCAAAGCCACCAGCCTTTCGTCCCACTGGGGCTCCTGTATGCTTCCCAGGAGTAAAACCTCAGTGGAGGATGAGGAAGTCATGCAGATGAGGATTTGCCCATGGAAAGCAGTCTGGAAGCTGGCAAAACACCATCGGAGCCAGCCCCAGCTCAGAGTATTCAATACCTCTCACGGCAGCGGCGGTGGCTCGTGCCTAGATTGGGGTCAGGGCCGCCTTCCGGACAATGTCAAACCTTAATTTGGTTTCTGCTGCTTTCAATCTTGTAAAGGGCTGTGTTTGGTTTTTTTTTTTTAATTTTCCCTTTTGAATTTCTTTGTGAAACGCTATGTTGCCAGGACCTTTTGCTTCTTTTCCCAATTTCATGGAAATTCCTCAAGTGGCTGAAAAACATCTCAGCAGCTGTAGAAAGAAACGAAGGAAAGGTTCGTTGTGAGCGGAGAAACCCAATTGTTCCGCTTGCTTAATTAATTGCAACGTATCCAATGCTTTCCACACCATCTCACTGCCTATTTTCTACTGTTTCTGCAAAGCGAATAATATATCTTTGCAGAAATACTAGTTATCCCAGGGGTAAAGAGCTTTTCCATGTTTGATACGGCATCTTTGTCCTACATGAGGATGAGGAGCGGGTATCTGAGCCCTGGATGTTTTCTTCTAAGCCTCTTCCATCCTTGCTCAAGGGACTGAGTTACGGTACATTTAAGTTCAAGCCCTGCTCTTCCCCTTGCTCCAGGAGACGGATGAGTTGCTTTATCGCTCCTGGTAGCTCCAGGATTGATGCCGATAGAGTGCAGAGCTGAAGGAGGTGCATCCCCATGACCAAATTTTCACTTACCACCAGCATCAAAACGATTGCCCATCCCACTCGCCTGGCAGGGACAATACGACAGCACTGACGGATCAGCCGCAGCAACCAGCATCGCGTTTCTTATTGTAGTCGGGCCACGAAGAGACAAAGTACCAACCCAATAAATTCAGGCAAACAGCAGAATTATAACCCACCGTAAGTAAACTCCAAGCTATTAAACTGTCAGGAGCGTTTCCCATCTCTCTGCTACCCCAAACACACAGCGTCTGGCACTGGAAGGGAAAGGAAAAGCTGGGTTTTTTTCGTCTTTTAAATAAACTTTGTAAAGTGTTGAAAACATGGAGCGTTCAGTAAACGTGTGAAGGCTCGTACCCGATGAGCGTACACAAATCTTCCGCCCTGCCAGCCCCAGTTATTGTAAAGCGAGAGACGCCGGCATCTGTTGAATCCATCCTCACGAAGGAGGATGAATTATGGTGAGAGTTAAAAGATGACATGAAAATACTGACACACACCAGTTAGTTACCAGGGCTTTACAGTTACAAACCCAATGCGCCATGCGGCAGGGGGAAGGAGACTACAGCAAAATAAGAAATATCTTAAAAAAATCATATAGATGGGGCTGTATTTCACAGAAAATAATGCTGGAAGGGACCTTCTGTCCCAAAGCTGGAGTAATTAAACCTGTTTCTCCAAACGAGATCTCACTAAATGGCGCGGTACCAGTGGGAAGGAAAGATGGGGGGGGTATCGTATCTCCTCTGTGCCCCATTACCCCCAGTAAAGCCACGATGGGGAGCGGCTCCCTCCCCACCGCCGGCCAGCAGGTCTGACCTGCTGACCCCAAGCCAGTTGCACATCTCTGTGAAAGTCTCATTATTTTAAAAACGAGACCAAAAAGGGGGAAAAGTGTCCACAAAAGTAGCCAGTGCTTGCTGGTGCACGCTCACCCCGTGCCTTTTACCGATCCTTCGCTTTTTGAAGCTGCTTTAGGTCACCTCTGCAAAATGAATCCCTTGAAAATCATCGCTGTTTCCTTCCCCATACTCAAAATCCCCCCCCCAAAAAAACCCCAAGAGCAATACCGATGCCTGAATTTGCAAAAATCCACCTGTCAAACCTTTGCCCCTCCCAGAAATTGCATCCAGGGCTGGTGCTTCTCCACTTGGTCCAAGCCCAGCGGTGGATACTCATGGACAGGTTGAATCCATCTGCCTTTGCTGAGTTGCCTACACATGACTTTGCTGTTTCCCAGCAAATTTAGAGACTTTCTTGCACTTAAATATATGAAAAAAAAAATAGTTTGGAAAAAGTATTTTAAATATGGCATGTGCGAGACCTGGGCTTGGGAAAAGCTGCCTCGGAAATGCTGGTGTTCTGAACAGAAAGAGTGATAAAAGCACAGTGATGGGCAGTTGAGTCCTCCCACCAGCTCCCAGCACCTAAATTAAATCCACCGGTGGCTTCCATCATGGACTGGAAATTAGGCAGCAGCTCGAACCAAGTCCACCTCCTTGCTGCAAGGCAGGATCTACCCCACCCTTGTACCCCCCAAACAGAAACTCATGTAACATCTTCTTTAAAAAATCCCAATAATAGAAATTTCAAAGTCAACCCAGACAATTTATTCCAGCACTTCATAATCCTCATCCTTCGGAAGTCCTCCCTGAACCCTTCCTGCTACAGTTTAAGCCCCTTGGTTTTTGGCTGCTCCACCTGGTCATGGAGAAGACATCGTTCCTTTGTTTGGCAGCTCTTGATGAATCATAGAATCATAGAATTGTCTAGATTGGAAGGGACCTTTCAGATCATCGCATCCAGCCATCAATGAACTTGGGGACCTGCAGCTCCTCCATCTCCTCCTCTTCAGATTGCACAGACTCAGGTCCTCCACTTTTCCAGTCCTTCTAGCCATTGCTCCTCCCCTGGAGCCTTCCCAGTGGTCCAATTCTGTCCAGAAACCTGGCCCCAAAACCAGACCTGCTCCATCCAACATCTTCCCTGACCACTTCTTGGGGGTTTCACCCCTTTTCTTGCACTCCAGCAAGATCTTTGCTGCCTTCAGTGACAGCTTCAGCGCCTGGGGATGGTCCTTATGGCAGAACCACCCTTGAGTTGGTTTTGTGCAGCTGATTACCCTGATTCAGATACTTCGGAAAATCCCATTGCCATCAGCAAAGCTCTTGTAAAAATCCGACATCGCTGACACAAGGATTTGCTTGGTCTACAAACCCTTGAGCTAGCTTTATGGCCTTTTTTTCCATGCCTCTGGAGGCTGATCCTTGCCCATCCTCCTCCAGACGCAGCACCAAAGCCAAGGATTTAACAGCTCACAGGTAGGATTGCAGACTTCAAAACAAGCCATATGGATGCACGCTCACGAGCGTGCACGTACCTATTTGCAAAGCCAGCAGCGAGGAGGACGTTTCAGGCGAGTCAGCCAACAAAAATCTGTCCTGAGCAGAGCTGAGTTGCGAAAACATCAGCAAACTGTCCCCAAACCGCCGCCGAGCATCCCTTTAATGCTCTCAGAAGGCAGATTACCTGAAAGTGATGCTCCATCGGCTCTGCGCCCCCTCGGCCACTGCAGCATCCTCATCTCTGTCATCTGAAGGCACCTTCATTTCCCATCCCTGGGTGCCCGGGGCAGCTAATCCACGGTTTAAGCTAAATCTCTGCCCCCCTCCCCACCAGCAATAAGGATTTATCATCACCGTCCGTCCCTCTCCTGCCTGTCTCTCATTTCCCTCTCTCCATTTTCTCTCCAACACCACTTATCACTGCGTGCGAGCGTCAAGGGGGAGTTATTTCTTCTTTATTGAGATGTTGCTGTTCGCTCCTACTCTTCCTCGTGTTTTTCAAACTTCCCGGAGTGGCTCAGCTCTCCTCCTGATGGGACTTCTGTACCTGCACAAAGCTCCTTCCCTCCCTAATCCTGTTCTTTGTGGGTTTAAAACTTCCCAGGACGCCCCATCGCGCTCACAGGAATCGGGGTGCAGGCAGTTTCAGAGGCTGCACCTCTCAATGACACTGCGTTATTTATTGCCTCTCTTCATCCACTTTCCCACCGTTACATGAAATAACTTTCGCATTAAATTGCCTCATTTATAGCATCATCCACGAATATACTCATCTCTGCACCCTTCATCCTTCCAGCAAAGAAAAAGAACAGCGCAAAGCGGTTGGCTCTGCCTTTCCCAGCTTAACTGTCCCCAAAATTTGTCAATAAAGCAGTTACAGAGCAAAAATATTTGACCCCAAGTAGAAACTAAAAAAAAATACTTTAAGCGCAGTTAAAAACCTGGTCTTACCTAAAAGCCACGCTTGAGGCATCAAGTACAAGAGGAGGTGAAACACAAATTTAATTGGAGCTAAATGTTAAGCCGGTAAGCGTGTTGAAATGCCTGTTTCATAGTTATCTGCAGAACGATCCTCCCAGCTTTTCTTAGGTCAATATTGGACATAATTTGATGAGCATCTCAAATACATTTAACCTTGCGGTGCCATTTGAAGCTGCCCGAGATTTTGCTCAGGTTAAAAAAAGAAATCAGTTTACTGGAGCACCTCTACAAGCTTGAACCAAGCCTGAGTTAAGAAAATCCTCAATTTTCTTAAACCTTTCGTTTCTTCTACATTATTTTCCCTTCAGCGCTACTGTAAAGCAAGAGGAGCTGAGAGATGCGTTTAGGCACCGATGGAATGTCCATCACCTTTGTGTCTGGGCTTCCACGAGGCCAGAGGATGAGTTGCAACATGCGGGCTGGGAATAAGCACCTAAAAGCCAATCTCAGCACCGAAGTTGGGATGTCATTGGCTTTTGGATGCAAACCAGGACAAATCCTTGCTGCTCACCTGCTCTACCAGGGCTCTTGGTGCTCAGGTCTCTGCCTCGGCCAGGGGTGCCGGAAGTCTTGGAGAGTTTATTCGCCGACACGCGGTACATAACGCCGCCGATGCAGCGATACCCTTTGCTCCTCCATCTCTGTTGCACGTGCTGGGATTTGCTGCCTTGAGGTGACGGGCGCGTTTGGTTTAATAGCGGGGATCTGCAAGAAAATGAGAAAGTCAAGGTAAGCCCAAACGTGGGAAGATATCGCAAGGAGCTGCTGCTTCATGAGCAAACCCCTGGCTGCTTGAAGATGGAGATGACGCAGGAAAGAACCAGGATGCTCTTGCTGTAGAGAGAAGAAAAGCTCTGATTTCCCGTGATTTACACCAAAAAATTCCCAGCCCTCAAGGACTCTACCCCTGGTATCACTTTCCCAGCTCTGGAGCCCCCAACAGAAGAAGGACATGGAGCTGTTGGAGCAGGACCAGAGGAGGCCCCGGAGATGTCGGGAGGGCTGGAGCCCCTCTGCTGGGAGGACAGGCTGAGAGAGCTGGGGGGGTTCAGCCTGGAGAAGAGAAGGCTCCGGGGAGACCTTCCAGCCCCTTCCAGTCCCTAAAGGGGCTCCAGGAAAGCTGGGGAGGGACTTTTTACAAGGGCACATAGTGATAGGATGAGGGGTAATGGCTTCAAACTGGAAGAGGGGAGATTTATATTAGATATTTGGAAGAAATTCTTTGGTGTGAAGGTGGTGAGCCCCTGGCCCAGGTTGCCCAGAGAAGCTGTGGCTGCCCCATCCCTGGAGGGGTTCAAGGCCAGGTTGGATGGGGCTTGGAGCAACCTGGGCTAGCGGGAGATGTCCCTGCCCATGGCAGGGATGTTGGAGCTAGATGATCTTTAAGGTCCCTTCCAACCTGAACCATTCTATGATTCTGTGATTCTATGATCTTCTCACAGAAGCCACCCCTGCAGCCCTTGTGCTACCAATAAATTGCCATGCCAACCCAATCAGTAGACTCTGAAGTGACATCACTGAATCATTTTGGTTGGAAGAGATCTTTAAGATCATCAAGTCTAGAGCACAAGTCTTATGAGGAGCGGGTGAGGGAGCTGGGGTTTTTCAGCCTGGAGAAAAGGAGGCTGAGGGGAGACCTTTTCACTCTCTACAACCACCTGAAATGAGGTTGTAGAGAGGTGGGGTTCAGTCTCTTCTCCCAAGTAACAAGCGATAGGACAAGAAGAAATGGCCTCAACTTGCACCAGGGGAGGTTTAGGATGGATATTAGGAAAAATTTCTTCACCAAAAGGGTTGTAAAGCATTGGAAGAGGCTGCCCAGGGAAGTGGTGGAGTCGCCATCCCTGGAGGTATTTAAAAGATGGGCAGACGTGGTGCTGAGGGACATGGTTTAGTGATGGTTTTTGTCAGTGTCGGGTTGATGGTTGGACTCGATGATCTAAAAAGTCCCTTCCAACTTACACAATTCTATGATTCTAAGTCCAACCATTAAACTCGCACTGCCAAGTTACCACTAAAATGTCCCAGAGGGGCTCATCTGCCACCAAACCCCACTCCGGTTCATGACCCAGCATCTCCTGCTCCATCCCACCTCCCTCTCAACCCGCGCGGAGCCACCCAGCTCATTTTCCTCCATACGCCATTATACAAACAGAGCCGTTGCAGCCAAATCAAATCTCCTCAAATATCAGTCGTCTTCCCCATTTAGTGCTAATCCAAACAGTAATTTGTTTATGCAAATTAGAGCTCTAATTTTGTATTAGTCCAAACTATGCTCATAATGCTATTAGCAGAACGTATATAAACCGCGCATTACTGGAGAATATCTGTAAATTAAGACCCCGCTATCCTATCAGCAGAATGCAAACCCCGGAGAGCATTACCTTTAAATGAACATGTGCTGCAAAGAAAAAGAGAATTGTAAAATGTAATAGTTACATTTCTTAGTGCTTAGCGTGACAGCCTATTCATTTCATCGGGCTGTTGCCACTGGCTACCGAGCCAGGAGAATTGCTGCCTGGGTTTTTTTTTTTTTTTTGAGGAGGGGATGGGGAACGCACAAAGAAGTTGTTCCCGTTTCCCCAAGGGTTCGGTCCTCATGAAACTGCTCCGGTGAGGAGCATCAAGGCTTAATTTTTTACAAAAATTGCAAAAGGGCCACAGCGGTGGCATTGTTGGTTGAAGGTACTGATGGCAGGAGTGACACTAGGGCCACCCATGGACCACCCAGCAGCTCACAGCAAACCTCTGCAAGCCCAAAGCTGCAGCCAGAGTTGACCTGGAGAAAGGTCTCATGGCTGTAACAGTGGCCTAATCCAGACAATAAAAATGATATCAAGTACCTAATGGCAGGGAGAAGGAGGCGATTCTGCCCCTCTGCTCCACTCGGGGGAGATCCCCCTGCAGTGCTGCCTCCAGCTCTGGGGCCACCAACAGCAGAAGGACACGGAGCTGTTGGAGTGGGGCCAGAGGAGGCCCCGGAGATGCCGGGAGGGCTGGAGCCCCTCTGCTGGGAGGACAGGCTGAGAGAGTTGGGGGGGTTCAGCCTGGAGAAGAGAAGGCTCCGGGGAGACCTTCCAGTCCCTTCCGGTCCCTAAAGGGGCTCCGGGAAAGCTGGGGAGGGACTCTGGAGCAGGGAGGGGAACCATGGGACGAGGGGGAAGGGTTTTACACTGAAAGAGGGGAGATGTAGATGAGATATCGGGAAGAAATTCTTTGCTGTGAGGGTGGTGAGCCCCTGACCCAGGTTGCCCAAAGAAGCTGTGGCTGCCCCATCCCTGGAGGGGTTCAAGGCCAGGTTGGACGGGGCTTGGAGCAACCTGGGCTGGTGGGAGGTGTCCCTGCCCATGGCAGGGGGTTGGAACAAGATGGCCTTTAAGGTCCCTTCCGACTCTAACCATTCTGTGATTCTGATATATCTATACATAGATATACATATTATTGAAGATATACTGAATACTTACATTAAAATATATTATCTATATATTATATATAATATATAGATACTTGTATATAAAAATCTATATATTGTTACCTATCTATCAATTACTTCTAGATATTATTGAATACATACACTGAACACGTATATTGAATATATATATTCAATAATATCTGGAGATACATTTAATATGTGTATTTAATATACACATTCAATAATATTTAGAGATAATTGATAGAAACAAAAAGCCTGGATATCATTTATATTTTTTTATATCTCCCTATCTATCTACATACATCTCCAACAGATATTATTGAATATATATATTGAATATATATTGGATTATATATATTCAGTAATATCTAATAATGTATTATGTATGATACAGATTTTTAAAATATATATATATATATCATATTTAGTATTTTCTTTTACTCCATTGGAGGGGAGAAGTCCCAGGCTCCCCCATGCTCCCTGCTCTGGTGCGGAGGCCGCGGCTGTTCCACAGCCGAGCAGCGCCCGGGACAAGGGGGCTTTGCCGAGCCCCCAGCCCTTGGCTGTGCTGGCCCTGGGACCCCCCGCCCCACCCCCCACCACTGGGGCCAAGAGCACCCACACCCCAGCTCCATCGGGAACGAAACCTTGATACTGCCCCAAACCCACAGCTTTGGGGTAAAGCCCTGCTGCCTCCTTTGCATTTAACAGAGACATCCCATTTTATACGTATGTGTATATACACACATATATATGAATATATATTAAAAAGAGCTATATAAATATAATCTAATAATATATATAATAGAAATATATAGAGATACATAGACATATTATATAGAGAGATATATTTATATAGACAATTTATATAAGTTCTATATAAAACTATATAAAATATATCTAGACAGTCTCTATATGTATATAGAGATTATATCTATATAGATACAGCTATATATTACACATTTAATATCTATTTCTATATAGAGATATATTCTATATATTGAAATATATATTAACTATAGATAATGTGTATAGATATATAAAGATATCTATATAGGTATAGGTATAGACTGAGCAATATAGATATAGATATATAGATGTATAGACATATAGATATATAGATATAAGGATACGGAGTTGGAGATATCTATATAGATATTTCCCTATACCTATATACATATCTGTCCCTATATCGTATATAGATATCATTGATAATATATATTTCAATATATATAGAATATAAATTTATATATATCCAATAATATATATACTATCATATATATATACACATACATATATATGAAATAATATAACGGCCTCACACCTCGAGACATCCCAATCCTAAAAACCCCAGCACACCAAGAGCACGCTCCAAAGAAGCAGCTTTTCCATGGATCTCGCTTCTCCTTGCCCAACCTGGGCTTCCCAACACCCCGAATCCTTCCCACTTCCCCACACACGGGCAGACGTCCCAGAGCATCACTCGCATGTTCCCAGCGCAGGGTTTTTCTGCCTCAAACGATACCTTAGAGAATTGCTTGGAAAAACACCGGCGGGGTGCAAAATAAAATTTATAGGGGGAAAAACCCAGCCCTCTTATGGCTGTAATATCAATAAAATCCAACCAAACCCAAGTCGCACACGGGGGCTGCTCACATCGGCTGACCCTAAACACCTCTGGTTTAAGCACCAGTTTAAGAGGTTGAATCCCCCAAATCCTCCAGATATTTATTTTCTCGCTTTGCTGCACTCACTCGACCCGCTGAAGTGGTTGCACACTCCGGCGCTCCTTGTTCCAAAGTCACCATTTATCAAGAGTTATTACCCGGTGGCATCTGACCCCCGGTATGTGAGCAGAGAGCAAGCAGGTAGCAGCTGCTGAGCAAATATCAACAGCTGCAGATTATAAAACATTTTATACTTTTATAAAGCAATATTAAAAAGAAAAAAGCCAGGCTAAGAGGAGCAGAGCAGCGACGTGCGCAGCAGGACGCTTGCCTCTCTGCCAGTCCTTAGGGATGGTCAAGCCCCCAACGCGAGGGACCACGGATGCCCTATCTCCCATTAGGAACGTTCTCGCTGGGATTTTTCAAGGATTTTGGCAAAGAGCATCAAAAAACATGATGCTGTTGGGGGGCTGAACCTCCCCCAATTTGTAGTTGTTGCATTTTTGATGTGGGAAAATGACCGCCTAGGTGGCCTCCAAGAAAAGCTTCTGTAGAACATTCGCTCAGGCTGCCACAGCCCCAAGCGCCACCAGATTTAATTCTCAACCAGGGGCTCAGCTTGAGCTCATTGGAGGCTTGACTAGCTCTGTTTCCACCTTCTGGGTGGTGGAGATGTCGAAGCAGAGATGTTCTCAGCACCCTTAGCCTCCACAGAGGCTCTGCACCAGCCCAGCTCCTCAACGGGAAACCCTTCTAACTAAAAAGTCAATGTCAATGGGGGTTATCCCCGCAGAGGGTTGTGATGGGCCCCAAAAACCCATCCTAAACAGCTCCATGGGGGGGTTCGCTATTTATATTTCACAGAATCACAGAATGGTAGGGGTTGGAAGGGACCTTTGGAGATCATCTAGTCCAACCCCTCTGCCAAAGCAGGGTCACCCAGAGCAGGTTGGACAGGAACGCATCCAGGTGGGTTTGGAATGTCTCCAGAGAAGGAGACTCCACCACCTCTCTGGGCAGCCTGTTCCACTGCCCTAGCACCCTCAAAGGAAAGAAGTTTTTCCTCATGTTCAGATGGAATATCCTACCTTCCAGTTTGTGCCCACTGCCCCTTGTCCTGTCGCTGGGCACCACTGAGAAGGGTCTGGCCCCATCCTCTTGCCACCTGCCCTTTAGATATTGCTCAGCATTGATGAGATCCCCTCTCAGTCTTCTCTTCTTCAGGCTGAACAGCCCCAGGGCTCTCAGCCTTTCCTCAGCAGAGAGATGCTCCAGTGCCTGGATCATCTCTGTAGCCTCCGCTGGACTCTCTCCAGTAGTTCCTTGTCTTTCTTGAACTGGGGAGCCCAGCACTGGACCCGGCTGTGGCCTCACTAAGGCAGAGCAGAAGGGGAGGATGACCTCCCTTGATCTGCTGGCCACGCTCTTCTTAAGGCACCCCAGGAGACCATTGGCCTTCTTGGCCACAAGGGCACATTGCTAGCCTGTGGGCAACTTGTCGTCCACCAGCACTCCCAGGTCCCTCTCTGCAGAGCTGCTTTCCAAGGTCAGCCCCTAACCTGTACTGGTCTGTGGGGTTATTCCTCCCTGGAATAATTTGTATTTATTCCCCTTTAACCCCAGAAGTTACCTCCTCCATCCTTCCCTCTCCAGAAATTGGAGGTGCAATTTTGCAGAGGGTTAAGCCCAAGGGATGCAGCCTGGGCCTGGTGGGACACCCTCCCCATGGATGTTCACTCCGTCGTGGGGAATTCCCGATGCAAACGCAATGGGAGAGGAGATGCCGCTCCCTGGGAAATGCTGGTGATGCTTTGTGGGGAATTTTGTCAGCTGAAAGCACACATCGGGTTCAGCTTTGGCCACATCTGTTCTCTACTGAGTATTATTTATTAGAATATTTATGATATTTATTATATATTATATTAATTAGAATATTTAGTATATTTATGTATACTACAAGAGCCATAAAATATTTAAAATTGAAGGTAAAATATGTTTTATATAAAAAAATGACGGCGGAATCTCAGCCAATACAGAAGAGCCAGGGGGGAAACTTGACTGCCAACCTTCACCTGTAGGAAACCTCGATTTTCCTCTTAAGCCAAGTTGTTGCTCCCAAGCAGTTTGTGTAGCCCCAACAGATCCCCCAGTGTGTGTCCCCCTGCCCATTAGTGACATCCGACATGGTGGCCCTGGGAAAAAGCCACCGGGGAGGCAGGCGAGGGGAAGGACGACTGTAACCGAGGGCAAGGAGCCATGCCAAACGCCCCGTCCCTTTTCATCGGTGGCGGTGTCACAGCTCTCTGTTGAATTGTTACCCTAATGGAAAGGACGGCCTTTGGAAATGAACCGTATTGAGAAAAGAGGATAAAATTAATGAGATAATAGCCAGGCCAGGGACCTGAAGAATACGCCGGCCCCTTGACACGAGGGGCTTGTAATTCCCTTTCTGCCGCACAAGCCCGTGGATCTAAAGAGTCCTCCCGTCCGTCCAGAAGGCCCGCTCCGGCAGGAAATTTCATTAACGCTGGAAAATAGGAAAGGTATTAAGCGTGGATAATGAAGGCCAGAGTGTGAACAGTGCCTTAAGATAGTCTTCTTTCTAGCCTTTGTAATGGGAGGCATGAACTTTCCCTTCAAATCCATTTCTAATCCATTTGAAATACTACAGCAAATTATCTTCCCTTCAGCCCGAAAGCGGCCAGCCAATTTACTCCGAATAGAAGTGACAATGCTACAGAATTTATCGCCATAACCTTGACTACACAAGGTTGAGGGTTGTCTTTCCCCCACCCCCCCCCCCCAAGGGTGGACGGGGGAAGAAAAATTTTTAATGAAAAGGGGGTAGACGAACGCTATAAAAATGTTTAAAAACAAGAGTCGGGAGCTGTTGGAGGTCCGACGCCGATGCTGGGGCCGAGCGTGATGGGAAAATCGCAGTGACTTGCGCTAAAAATGTTACAAGTGGAGGTCCTGGAATGACAAAACACTCTGGAGTTTGAGATCTGGGCTCTTCCCTTGCATCCCTCGGAGCAGCAGTAACTTTGCCTGAGTCCCGCAATTTCACATTGGTGCTTCACAGAAGTTCATGTTGACCAAGTCGGATTTTTCTTCTTCTCTTACCCATGGTCAAACACCCAGCTGCTGTGCCCTTCCTCCAATCTTCTCTGCTTGATGAACTTCACATCACTTGGGAAGTGGAAACGCTGGGTCCTTCCTCCAGCCTCTTCTACAAGACCAACTTCACATCACTTGGGAAACGGAGATGTTTCTTCCAACAGAGTGGTAAACCCAAAGCAAACACCGGACCAAGAAGGAGAAAGGGGCTGAGCAAGACAATGTGGAGTCAACGGTCAGTTGATGCCCAGCTCAACGTGCCTTCCTTGCCTTCAAACAGAGCAAAGCTGCTCAAAATGGAAGAAAACCACCAAAAACTTCAGCAAGCGATTCTAACAAAATATGCTCCCTCTTAAACACAGGAAAAAAAAAGCCAAAAAAAGAAAAAAAAAGGAGGAGATTTCCAAGCCAACATAGAAAGTGGGGATTAGCAACAAGAACAACTCATCCCGGTGCGCAGCAAGAGCTCACATTTATAACCCTCATGCTACGCATGGGAGTGCGCACTCAATGCTTGAGACCATCTGATCCAAAAAACCCAGACAAGACCTGCATAAATGCACCTATATTTGAAATATCAGGGTATCTGATGTATATAAATGAAACACAAATCCAAGAGCAAAGCAAGAGCATCCCAACGGCGTTTCAGCCAGCTGAACTGGAGAGGATTTTGGATTTCTTGGCGCTGACGGCAATACAAATGGCTCTTAAAGGAAGGTTTTCTTTTACTACTGGATATCTTCTTTAGGCTTAGCTTGTTTTTTTTTTTTTTTTAAAGTAATCCTTACATAGTAAGAAATCACATTTGCATGCTGGCATTTGATTCCTGAGGAAAGAGCGGATCATAAACGGGGCAACAGTTACGGACAGCACCAGGGAGCGGCGAGGAAGGAGGGATCTCGTTCACCCTGAGCCTCCCAGGTAGAATGCAAGACTCTGATCTGGGAGAAATAGTACAAAAATAAATCACAATATCCTTGTTCCGTAGCACGCAGTAGAACAAAACACAGGATTTGGGCTTAAATGTGTTCCTCAAACACACCAGCAACCCTCCGAGCTCCTGCACCAGTTCCCCTTGGAAGCCGCTTCAATCCTCCATAACGTCTCTATTCCCACCCACCAGCTGCTTGAGGACCCCAAATCCACAGAAGAAAAAGCAAGTAATTCCATTAAAATGTTTGATTTATGGACTTCTTATCAATGTTATTGCTTTCTTCTTAAAAATAAAAGGTCAAATCTCAAATAAACACTTTCTACTTTAAGACTTAATTTATTTAAAGAACCTGATTTGGATTACTGAAATAATTCAGTTCACTGACTGTGTTATTTGAGGCTGAAAAAGTGATTTGAAATTGAAAAATAGAAAAGCATGTGTCTTCTTCCAATATACAAACATAAATACAGGGGATCCATTAGTTTTACATACACAGTGACCAGCAATAACCTGTTAATTTATCCGTAAACAATTCTCTACTTTCAATAATTAGTTCTGATTATGAAATAAACACTTCAAAAAAACTATTTTAATTTGGTTCAATTGAAAGCTGAATTTCCATTCAAATGCAGCTTAATGTTAATCTCAAGAAAAAAAATAATCCAGCACGGATCTCATTTACCATTTTCAAAACCTGGGAAAAATTATGAACCTCAATGAGTACCTATTAAGCTACCTAATTGCCTAAATAAAGATGTACCTACCTAATAAATCCTCCTGACTTGTGAAAGAAAAATAGTTGCAAGTATATTATAATGGTTATCAACCAGTGAGAATAAAGATTCCTCCAGAAAAACAGCTGATGAATAAAGACGGGGAACAAGACTAGACCTGATGATTGAAATCAAGGGTTTCCATCTCGTGGATTTAAATCCTAATTAACCTCAGCAATTAAATCAGAGTGAGCTGCGACGGTGCCATGCGGCCACGTGGAAAGGGCTGAAATAATGGGGATGAGATCGCTCTCTTGGTGGGTAGCGCTGATGTATGATGGTCACCAACCATCATATGCCGATGACCAACCACCGCGACACAGTTGATTTGTGCCAGTTTTGGCAAGACTCATCTGTGGTGGCATGGGCCCCTCTCCTCCCTTGGCCCCAAGCATCCTCCTCATCACCGTAGAAACTGTACCACCAACAGCAAAGCCACCAGGAACATCAACAAACAATACAAACTGCCTTTGAAACGTTTAATATTTTCTCCATCTATTTAAAAGCTTTCGGCTCCTCCTGCGTGCTGTTGCCAATGCTATTATCAAAGCTATCTAAATGGATTTCTTTTTCACAGTTCAACCCATTACTTCATCCAGCAATCAAAACCATCGCAGTCACTTTTATGGCTGCATGTTGTATAAGAAACACTTGATTATATCTGCAATGCAGGGTTGTTGAGGGGTTTTCTGTGGTTTCCCCCAGTGGCAACATCCCATGGGGATGACACCTCTTCCTGGTCCTCGCACAGGCTGGAGAAGTTCTCTCCTCAAACAATTATGCTTGGAAAGACCCAAAAATGAAAATATGATGGTATGAAGGTATGAAAATAATATTCCAAACTTTTTGCATGCCTTCTCAAAGGGCTGTAAAACTTACATTTCACAGAATCATCATATGGTTTGGGTCGGAAGGGACCTCTACAGGTCATTTAGACCAACCTCACACACACCACGGGCAGGGACATCTCCTACTAGATCAGGTTGCTCAAAGACCCGTCCAAACCTGACTTTGAATACTTCCAATGATGGGGCATCCACAGGTTCTCTGGGCAACCTGGTCCAATGTCTTTGTAAGACTTAAATATTTTTCAGTTTAATTTCACCCAAAATGAAGTTGATATCAGAGCAACTGTGTCGTTCCTCATTGCAAAGGAGGAAGACGGTATTTCTGAGCCAGCTGCAGGAGCGTGGGCAATGGGTTATATACAGCAATATCCAATACTTCAAACATCGCAAGGTTTGAGAAACGAGATGGGACACCTCTGGGAAAGGCCCAGTCAGCAAGGGGGAATTACAGTGGTGGTGAACCCCAAAATCAGCTAATATAAGTTTGACAAGCCCAAGCTATGGCCATGGGGTTCCTCTGCGTCCAGCTGTGTAAGCGTTTGGGGGCAAATATAAGCCCTGAAGCCCCCATCCCCAGGAACCAGCCAGTAATCATCCTGTCCAAGAGCAGCTCCAGGTAGAGATGATGACAGTGTGAACCAAGGAAGCCTCTGCTGCAGGCTGGTAACAGCTGACGGAAGAGAAGAACCAGCAGAAATTCTTTGGGGTTCCTGAGCTGTTTCTAGGATTAGCTTCTGTTCTGCTCGTCTCCTGTTTTTCTAATAATTTTCTCTGGACCATTTGCCTCATTTGAAGAACCAGGAAAGGGACAAGACTCACACAGAGTCCTCGTGTCCAACACACAGAACGACACGTCTCCATAAGCCACATCTTTGGGTTTTGACAGGTGAGATTTGACAGGTCTCCACAGGCTTCAAGCTTTTCACCCCACTGTCCAGCTCTCCAAGGTAGGGTCACCCTACGGTGCACGCTGAGATGTTGGTGCACAGCCAAGCCCATCAACTCAACCCACAGCTGATGGGGACAGTCCTGGACCCTGAGGGGCAGCCAACACATGTTCTCTCTCCACCCACCCCAAAAATACCTCAGCACCTGCTCCACCTGGGCTACAAGTGTCATTCAACACCCCCTGTTTTGATCACGGTTTTAAATATGTCACGTTTTTGCTCTGCACAAGAGCCACGTTAGTCTTTCCTCACCACCCACACAGCCTGGGAGAAGAGTCAGAGGCAGAAACGTCCCCAGTGTCATAAATCCTGCTCCGAGCTGGGGATTAAAACCGAGAGTATTAGGCCTGTAAAAAAGCCTAATTAAGCCTGCAGAAAAAAAGATACAGTTTGGGCTACACATGGTTCATAAGCAAGCCAGGAGCAAGCTCGTGTCTTCCTTTCCCCAAGAGCCCCAACCAGAAGCACGAGCGGGAGGAAGCACAGTGCTGCTCTCGCACAAGGGACTTCACTGGCCAAACCGTGCAACTGAGTGGTTTTCACAGAACCATAGAATGGTTTGGGTTGGAAGGGACTTTAAAGATCACTCCGTTCCAATCCCCCTGCCATGGGCAGGGACACGTTCCACCAGACCAGGTTGCTCAAAGTCCCGTCCAACCTGGCCTTGAACACCTTCAGGGATGGGGCAGCCACAGCTTCTCTGGGCAACCTGGGCCAGGCGCTCACCACCCTCACAGTAAAAAATATCTTCCTAATATCTAATGTAAATCTCCCCTCTTTCAGTTTAAACCTGTTCCCCTTCGTCCTATGGCTCCCCTCCCTGCTCCAGAGTCCCTCCCCAGCTTTCCTGGAGCCCCTTTAGGGACTGGAAGGGGCTCCAAGGTCTCCCCAGAGCCTTCTCTTCTCCAGGCTGAACCCCCCCAGCTCTCTCAGCCTGTCCTCACAGCAGAGGGGCTCCAGCCCTCCCACCATCTCCGGGGCCTCCTCTGGCCCCGCTCCAACAGCCCTGTGTCCTTCTGCTGTTGGTGCCCCAGCGCTGGAGGCAGCACTGCAGGGGGGTCTCCCCAGAGCGGAGCAGAAGGTCAGAATCACCCCCCCTCACCCTGCTGGCCACGCTGCTGGGGATGCAGCCCAGGAAACAACCAGCTTTCTAGGCTGCAAGCAAACATTGGTGGCTCGTGGCCAATTCTTCATCCACCAACACCCCCAAGTCTCCACAGAGCTGCTCTCAATCCATCCATCCCCCAACCTGTTTTGATACTGGGGGTTGCCCTGACCCACGTGCAGGACCTTGCACTTGGCCTTGTTGAACTTCATGAGGTTTGCACTGGCCCACTCCTCCAGCCTGTCAAGGTCCCTCTGGTTGCCATCCCTTCCCTCAAGTGTATCATTATTTATTCCCACTGGATTTACTGCCATTGCTCTCCTGAAGGCATTCCAGCCCCACGCTGGCTTTCTCTTTCATTCCTCACTTGCCTCCAAGAAAAGTCACAGCAAAGGTTTCATGCTGTGCTTGGCCAGCCCTGCAGCGCTGGGCTCACAGTCTCAGTCACTTGGCGAGGCTGAACCCATGTGCCAGGGAAAGCACTTTAAACCACACCAGGATTTTACAAAACACACGAGGAGATACAGTTATCACCTTAAGGAGCTTACAGCAGTCTTATAGAGAACTCTTCTCCCTGCCCAAAATCATTCCTGTTTGCTAAATCACTGCTATTGTTTGCAACCCCATTCCGTCCTGAGAGAGATGAAGAGCCTGGCCACAAAACCAGCTCCACGTGCCATGGAGAATGGAGGGAAGCATCTGCCTCATGAACTGCTGCACTGAAGGACTGGTGTGGCCAGGCGGGAAGGGCAGGGATGGATCAGGCCCTCTTCAAGTTCTCTTCCAACTCAAACCATTCTATGGTAATGCACCACGCCATGTCAACTAATACAGACACCCCAAAACCATTGGTACAGGGACGCTCACCAATTTCATTAAGCCAGCTGAAATCATTTGCATAGATATTACACGGAGAAAGAAATCCCAACAGCAGGCTGGGTTTCAAGTCACTTAGGATGTCCCTTTTCAATTTAATTAGGTGTAAAGATCCTGGCTTTTGTTGGATTGGCCCAGTTGCCCGTGTAGCCCGACTTCAGAGGGGTGATTTGGCAATTAGTCATTTCCAACCATAGACTGAGCCTCACCTGATGTCTCAACCCCAGCTCCTCAAAGAAAGGTGCTGGCAGGTTGAGCACCAACGTCTACCCTGAGGCTGTATCTGTTTATGGCATCACTTGTTGGCCAACGACCTCCAAATAACACGGGAGAGGTCAATGGCTTGAACAGCAACAAATAACCTCAAACATCCCACGGCATGTTCAGCCTCCCAACGACTGCGTTTCCTCTCCAGCCCTTTCATTTTCAATTATTGTGCAAGACAGCAGCATGTCAATAGCCTTTCTGCCACCTCTGCAATCTTCCTGCTGTTATTCCCGCTGCCGGCAGAGCCTCACACAGCCTCAACTGTGTAGTTAGGGGTTTGGAACTAGATGATCTTTAAGGCCCCTTCCAACCCAAACCATTCCATGATTCTATGATTCTATGACATCACCTGGCCGCTGACCCAACACAGGTGGAACGGCTCAGAGCCAATCCATGGATGAAATGCTGCTCTCCACTGGTAGTTTCCTGACTCACAGAACCTCCTGGTACAGTCGGAGAGGATTATTGTAGACCGATATTGACTGAGGGTTTAATTACCTGGGGATAACAACAGAGTTTTCCTGTTAAATTTGAAAGTTTTGCTAATGCCATGAGTTTATAGAATCATAAAATCATAGAATGGTTTAGGTTGGAAGGGACCTTAAAGATCATCCAGTTCCAACCCCTACCTTAATTGGCATCTCCTTTTCTAACGCAACACGAATTGAGTAACCAGACACTGGTGACAGAGGGACAAACAAAAAGCCATTGGCTGATACAGGCACAGAACTCATTTAAGATCATAATTGTTACTAGATGCATTGAAACCCCTGTCCCTAAATCAAGGTTCAATAAGATTTCCCTGGTGCACTGGGGTCATCCTGGCCTTAGCACAAGGGTGAATTTCATCCGTATTGGGCAAACACAAATGTCTCCGCTCCAGGATCATTTTTACCTCCACGCATGCCGCTGCATCAGCAGATTTACTGAGTGCTGTGGCTCTTCCCATCCTGATGGCAAGGACAAGGAGATGGGAGAGAGGATTGTCCACCCCTTATATCATACATACCCTGTGAGATATATCAGCCACCCATCTCATTTCTTGCCATAAACCTTCTAGACCCGTGACCAGCTCCAGTATGGATTTTCCTTCTGCACTTTCCACAGAATCACAGAATGGTGGGGGTTGGAAGGGACCTTCAGAGATCATCTAGTCCAACCCCCCTGCCAAAGCAGGGTCACCCAGAGCAGGTTGGACAGGAACGCGTCCAGGCAGGTTTGGAAGATCTCCAGAAAAGGAGACTCCACAACATCTCTGGGCAGCCTGTTCTAGTGCTCTGGCACCCTCAAAGTAAAGACCTTTTTTCTCATGTGCAGATGGAATTTCCTGTGTTCCAGTTTGTGCCGGTTGCCCATTGTCCTGTTGCCGGGCACCACTCGAAAGAGTTCCACACCCCCATCACATCAGCCTCACCCGTTCAAAGGTGCCCATCTCCACCAGCTAAATGCATCTTTGCTGAGCTGCCAGTAGGACAATATTACTCTCGGCAGGATGCCGCTTCTGCCTGTAATTAATGTTTCATCATCGTTCCTGAAAGCAAACAGCTGCTGCGGTCTCAATCACTCATCTTCTTTTGGCTCTCGCTTTCCTAAAGGGTGGCTGGCATTACACCGGCCTCTTATTTGCTATCTTCATCCACAACCTTCTCCCGTGGTCAACAACAGCTCGGTTTGTTTTGCTACCTCATGACCAGAGGGTTTCGGCCAAAATGACGTCATTGAAACTATTTGCCAGGATTTTAGTTTCACAGGGATTTCTACATGGTGCTTCTGGCCAAGACTGTGTCTCCTCCAATGATTCAGTGGACTCTTGTGTTCAGGAAGGGACTAAGCAGCTTTTTGCTGAGGTCTCCTGCTCTGCTGGCTACTCTCTCCCGTTTCACTGCTTCCCCTTTCTTCACAATTTCTGAAACGCTGCCTAAATAATCCACAGCTTCAGTTCCCCCTTCATCCTACATCTCCCTGGTTGTTCCAGTTCCTTATGCTTAGGCTCTTGCGTGCCTCTTCCCCAGAGCTTCCAGGCGGTTAGATACCTCCTCCCCATCTTTCAGAAGTCCATCTTCAACCCTAGCCAAAACCAGCTCTGCTCACTCCCAGTTCATCTGACAGCCCAACTCAAAACCACCGTGCTTGGCTTCTCTCCAGCAAGGAGTCCGATCCCACCCACGGAGAGCCATGGAAGGATCTTCTGACACATTTCAAAGTTACTCAAGTTCTCCAGTGAAGTTTCCACTTAAAAACTTCTCCACTGCAATGTTGGCTAGAAGAAAAGACAAAAGAACTGTTCTAGAAGATGTGATTGCCCAGATGAAGCTGTTTTCAAGGTAGGTCAACTTTCAGCCTAAAACCCATGACAGCGGCCCGTTAAACCGCTTAAGCTAAGATTGAGAATGGAAATGCTGACAACCTCTAACACACAGCTTTCCAACCCGCCGCTCTAATGCTGCAGCAGATCAGTAATTATACCAGGAAGACCGGGGACCATTGTCCCATTAATTAGATTCCTTTTACCCCCATGAGCTCAGACGATTGGACAAAGTTCATTACGGTTTAATTCTGATTAGCTGAAATGGATCTCTTTCAGCATCCGAGACAGGCAGGTGTTACCAGCTTTAGCACCTAAGTCGTGTTCCAGCCAGGCGCCCATGCTGAGAGTGACACTGTTTAGGCAGCGCCAGGTCCCACATCCACGTGGGATGGGACATTAATGCTTAATCCCTCCGAGGGAGGCAGCATCCTACCACCCTCGGTGATGGGCTACAGAGCCCTTGAAAACAAGAAGGAAAGCGAGAACAGGTCATAGACATTCTCCCAGCCTGGCACAGAAGTGATAACTCCTTCATCTGCTCATATCGGAGCGTAGTAAAAGGTATTTCAGACCTTTGGATGGGCTCCAAATGCGGCAATATCGCTCCTTCCTTCTTCTAATGCACCAATCTGTAAGAAGCATCATGCACCGTCACTGCTCAGGTCGAAACACGGTGCATTTTTGTACAGACGGCGTTTCCTACATTTTGCATTGCCGAGTAGATCAACGATCGAGTTCTATCCGCGCCGTGCAAAGCATAAGCTGATTTTGGAAATCCTAAACAACAGGCTCAACCCACAAGGCTGATTTCTGAGATTCTAAGCTATTTCGATGCTGCATCTGTACCAGCAAGGGTACGACGGTGGCACTGCCGGCTAATTCCAAAGCTGCCAGAGCCATCTGCATCACCTTCAAACTCAAAAAAAAAAACCCCAACTTTGGATATTTTCCAAAATGATCAGCCAAATCCCACTCAAGGCTTTCCCTCCCGCCTGCTTTCCAAAAATACCTGGCATGATTGCTTTTTCCAGAGACGGTTTCTTTTTAAACGCTCTTTTTCTCACGCAGGAAATAGTAATAATACTAAGAAGAGCAAGAACAGCTGAGAGATTTTAATTAAAGCAAACTAATACCTCAGTCATGGAAAAGCGTGCGTCAGGCACTGACTCAGCATGGAAGAGGTTAAAGAAGTTCAACGGGGCTGCGCTAAGGGGAATTATCCGCTGAGAAAACACCAGCTCCTGGCCAGCTCTGGAAAGCCGCGTGCCCACGGCTATTGGGGCTTTTCCTAGGGATAGATACGTAGCCACGGCAGTGCAATATTTAAAATTAAATTCAATTTACCTACCAAGGCATAGAAAACAGCGTATAAATGTTTTTTCTGATGTTTTTTTTTTCCCCTAGAGAGTTGGTTTTGCTACCTTTATGTTATCCTAAGGAACAAATAACAAACTCATGTTTCTACTGCAGGCTTATTTCTCGAAATTTAAAGCAGGGAGTTGTTACATATCTAGGTTTATACCCCAAATTGTGGCTTTTCGGCATCTTTTACAAGCTGACCCACAAACCAACTGGAGCAACATTGTCAGCTTCTAATTCCTGAGCATGAACTCTTGGCTTCCCCGTAATCAAAGGATCCAGGTAGTAAATATATTAGTGTAAGTGTTGCGTATGCCTGGATAAGTATATATACTTAGATATATACATATATATTTTATAAATATATATATATACATATATTTTTTATAAATGTATACATGTATATTTTATAAATACATGTCTATACAGAATTTAGATCTACTTCAAAGTGAAAGAATAAAAGGTCTGACACTTCTGAGAGCGTCAGTATATAAGATACTCACCGGGCAGACACGGCTCGGACTCGGTATATACTGTAATGTATAAAAATGATTCAAAGGCAGCCATCAAGGGGCAGTGTATTGGTTAGCAATACTAATTGCATTGCCTACATTACAAATGATATTGCTCCATTATTAAAGGGTCGGGACTATTTTATGTGCTCACATCTATTCAATTGGTATTTCGATCAATGGATGCATTACAAGCTTTCCCTTTAAGAGCCTAATAAACAACAAGATGGAAAGGAAAATTCGCCATAAGATGACGCTTTTAAAAATCCATTTCGAGGGGAGCTATCGGGACTTTGTAAAGCAGGTTGCAACCGAATCAAAAGGCTGGAAATTAAGAAGTTGAGAAGGTCGTGCGAGCCCTGCCTAGAAGAACTTGGGGGTGTTGGTGGATGAAAAGCTGGCCACGAGCCGGCAATGTGTGTTGGCAGCCCAGAAACCCCCCTGCAGCCTGGGCTGCATCCCCAGCAGCGTGGGCAGGGGGCGAGGGGGCGGATTCTGCCCCTCTGCTCCACTCAGGGGAGACCCCCCTGCAGTGCTGCCTCCAGCGCTGGGGCCACCAACAGCAGAAGGACACGGAGCTGGTGGAGTGGGGCCAGAGGAGGTCCCGGAGATGCTGGGAGGGCTGGAGCCCCTCTGCTGTGGGGACAGGCTGAGAGAGTTGGGGGGGTTCAGCCTGGAGAAGGGAAGGCTCCGGGGAGACCTTCCAGCCCCTTCCAGGCCCTAAAGGGGCTCCGGGAAAGCTGGGGAGGGACTCTGGAGCAGGGAGGGGAGCCATGGGACGAGGGGGAAGGGTTTTACACTGAAAGAGGGAAGATTTACATTAGATCTAAGGAAAAAATATTTTGTGCTGAGGGTGGTGAGCCCCTGGTCCAGGTTGCCCAGAGAAGCTGTGGCTGCCTCATCCCTGGAAACATTCCAGGCCAGGTTGGACGGGGCTTTGTGCAACCTGGTCTAGTTGAAGATGTCCCCGCCCATGGCAGGGGATTGGATTAGATGATCTTTAAGGTCCCTTCCAACCAAAACCATTCAATGACTCCATGATTCTCCCCAAGCACAGGACCATCCTCCAAATGCAGTGTGTCAGCGAAAAGACAGGATACGGTTTCACCCCATTAAAAACCTCAACTCTTGGGGTTCCCAACAATCATCCTGTGACCAGAAATGAGGCATAATTTTTTTATATTTACTATATACATATCAGTATAGACCAGTGGCTCATTGACATGCGCTGTGCAAAGCCCCACATGAGGAAAAGGCTTCACCAGCACCAAAAAATCCCAGCACCAAGCAAGCAAAGCCAGGATCCACTCCAGCACCGGCTGCCTCATAGACTGGAGTGACAATAAGCCAGAGTCGAACCGTGCCTAAATTAATGTGGATATTTCCTAGAGCTTTCCCGTACCTTGCGAACCTCCATTCCAGCTTTCACGGAAGCAATAAGGAAAAAGCATCTGCACATTAATTGTGAAACAGCATCTTGCTGACAACACTCAGCATCTCTATGTGCACGCTCACCATTTACAAACACAGAGTCCCCTTAGATCAGGCCAGAGAAATAGGAAAACCGATACCAATTAGGACGAAAATCACCCGCTTGGGCTCAGGATCTGGCCTCTAAAATCAACTGCTTGATGGCATCATCCCGAGGAAACCTCACCGTTAGGCTCAGAGGAGTTTCTGAGCGTTTCTACTAACTCTGAGATGGCTCTGCTGGTTAGAGAGCTTAAAAGAGACCTCCTATAGAAAAATCCACCGCCACGTGGCACGTTTCAGCCACACCGGTCATCTACCAGCCTGCTGGGGTACCTCATCCGCGCCGAGCTGTCAGCACGTTAAATCTCAGCGCGGTGACAACTCCATAGGTGCCGAGACAACCACATCATTTCTGTGCGCCTCTCAGACTGATTTATCAGGTACCTAGAAAAAAAAGCACCTACGTTGGACATATAGGCAGGGCAGGCATTCCATATCTTTCCAAGGTGTTTGGATCATCATCTGCCAAAATCGTCACTCATGTACAGCTTCTAGATAAAGCCCCAGGAGCGAGAGCATCATCTGTGCGCTTCTGAACAGCGCAGAGATGCCCTTAATCAAGGACTGTGCAGAGAAATTAGGAAAAGAGGGGTCCAGCACAGAAGTAAAATGATGTGTAAAATGTTTGGGGCGTTCGTTGGGAAATACGGGCTGCGAACCTACATCGGTTCCTGATGCAGGATGCAGAGACATCTCTAATAAGGTTGCTCTGTTATACAGGATTTTGACGGCTCCGAGGTGTAAAATCCACCAGTCCCCCTATTTCAGCACGTCGGTGTTACGAAGCGACGTGCGTTCAACGTGTGTGCGAAGACTGAAAAAATTCACTGTTGCTCTCTCATTAAAACTAAATTAGCCTTCAGCCTTCCCCACGCAGGACTCGTACAGAGCTGTCTCCCTCTGCTGGCACCAGACCCAGAGCAACTCACAGCACCAGAATAAAAAAAAAAAAATATATGGGGAAAACTTCCTAAATAAACCCAAAACTGGCATCCGACTCATGGCACTGACAAGACCCTCAAGAGATAGGTTAAGGTGGGATGTAACTCACTTCTATGGCATCATCATCCCCTTCTCGACATCACCCCCCTCTGCGCAAAGCTGGATGAAAAAGGATTTTAATGATGCTCTAAGGCACAAGCTGGCAAGCAGGCAGGTACGAATTTGGCACCTCTAGCTCATTTTCCCATGGAAAGGTTTCCCAAGGACAAGGTTTTGGTCCTTTTAAGGATGGGGATAACCACCCCCATGCCAGGACTCCAAATACCTTGGCTATGTTTGAGCAAAACCGAAAACTGTCATCTTTCAAACCAAGGGTGGACCTAACGCCTGACTGAAATGAAAAAGAAACAACCAAACAGATGTGATTCCAACTTTATAAAGCACTGACCCCACCACAAAGGGAAAAAGCAACAGCTGGAAGAGCTGAGATGTTTTGTCGCACCCCACGGCATGCAAAAGCTGAAGGGACACCTTCCCTGGGTCCCACCAGGCTTTCCTGAAGAAGTTGTGAAGGCCACCTTCTTCGGCAGTGACAGCATCGGGGAAAACAAGTCCTCATGGCGCTTACCCGACCTTCTTTCCCTTTTTTTCACAGATGGGAAATGACGGTACAGCTTTCCCCAAATCAGCCTGGGAACAATGACACAGACACCCAAAAGCAAACAGCTGAGGGATCTGCCATGGGTTCCCCAGGACGTGGTGGAAAGGCCACTTCACCATGTGCAGATGCGTGAAGCCAGTAGCCTAATGAAGATTTTCTTCCACGTCATTAGAAAGTGTTTTACTTCCCCAGCCCAAAATAATCACGTTAAAAATATATGTGGTCAGAGGACCGTAAAAGACCACACAGCCATAGCCAGGACCAAGGAGGGAAGAAATGAAAGGCATGATTGCAGCAGCAGAGCAATTACTTCCCATTCTGGATCCTTTCGAAATCAATATTGAGCCGCTAAAACTGATTAAGCCAAGTCTAGTAGTGTCCCCAAAGAGGCGACACGAATTGGGAAACGCGTGGGCTGGGGGTATCGCTCCTTTCCCTGTCGCCAATGGAGACAACCACAACTTGTCCCCAGAGAGAGCCAACATCGGCACGACCGCATGCCACCGCCTGGGTGAGGGTCCGGGGGAGGAAGGAAAGCAGAGCCTGGAGAAGAAGACAGCGAGATGGCTATAATTTATACTCTCCTGCCTATACTTTATGGCTTTCTTAATTCGGCTCCTGCTACTATTAATGTAGTTAATGTTGAGATTATATCTATTTTCTGGCGTCAGGCAGTGATTTATTCAAGCCATTTTTCCGGTGCCGGCTCCCACGCTGTTAAATCAAGCGACTTGCCAATTAAGTGCTGACTGGGGAAGTGGATGCAATCTTAACAGATATCTAACCGCAAATTAAACCGGGTGTTTCTTACGCCTTGCGGTGTGCAAGGCCAAACCGCTGAACCTTGCTGAGCTGGGAAAAGAGAAAATAAAAACAACCCCCAAAACAAACGAGGGGGGGAAAAAAGCCACCGCTAATTTGCAGAAGAAAATAAAGAAGTCGCCTTTCCTAGCGGTATGGTGCTCATCACCCAAACCTTGGGTGCCTGCTACTTTACGGACTCAAGCTTGAGACAACCACCATCCAGCAGTGAAAACCAGGCAGCAGAGAGGAGCACGGGGCAGAAAATTCACGGGTGGGTTTGGAATCTTCCATTCTGCGGAGCAAACACAGGAGTCGGAGCTCTTTGACCCACCAGATCTCCCAGGGTTCACGCAAGAACGAGCCATCTCAGGCTTGCCACAGCTGAATCCAACCACCTGCCCCGGGCTGATTTTTTATGTGAATTCTCAAATACCTCGGGATGTCCTGGTGCCCCAAGAGATGATTTTTCATGATCAAGAACAACAATGCCCAGAGGACTTGAGGAGAGATCACAGAACCACAGAATGGTTGAGGTTGGAAGGAGCCTCTGGAGGTCATCTGGTCCAAGCCCCTGCTCAAGCAAGGCCACCAAGACCTGGTAGCCCAGGACTATGTCTCGATGGGTTTTTTTTTTTAATATCTCTAAGGAAGAAGACTCACACCCCAAAGGCTTGGGAGGTTCTAGGGCTCCCCAGCACCTTGGTGGGACTGGTCAGGCTACATGAACTGCCCAGGGCTTGGCTGGAACAGGACACATCATCACCTGCTCCCATCTACTCCGTTCTTCCCCCTAACACAGCTTCTCACACAAAGGGGGTACCAAAATGCCCGTTGCAGATCCCAGAGAATCTTCATCAGCATCCAAACACAGTCACAGTTTGCAAGGAGGACACAGCACGGTGCAGAAGAACATGTCCAAGAGGTTCCCCTTTGGTAGGTGACCACCAGGAACCACAGAAATGGCTCAAAACCTGTTCTCCTGCTTTCACGAAGAGGCAATGACAGCTCTGCTGCTTCCCAGCCTGTGACTCGGCCATTAGCAATACTTCCCTGCATCTATTATTTGCCTCGAGAGCTATAATGAAAAGCAATCCACGAAACTAAGCACTATTATTAATAATTGTGAAGAGTTGTTGCGATAACAGCTCATGATAAGTGGTGAACATTTTTATGTTCCTTGAATATTGAGCAGGCACTAAAAAAAAAAAATAATTAAAAAATAAAAGGGGAGGAGAAAGCCAATATATACTTATAGAGCAGTACAGAAATTCCACCGATCCCCACACTTGGGCTGTACCTATACCAGCAATTAAATCAAAGGACAAGAATAAACAGGTAAGACGCTGCTATGTGTCCTGACAGGCGAAAAGCGACCTACAGGGAGGACTGGAGCAATTCTTGCCAGCTGCTGAAATTCAATCTAAGGGAAACACCATCCAGGGCTCCCATCATAAATACTCAATCAACAAGGACAAATGACTTTGCAAGCCTCCATCGCAATAAAAGGATCGTGTTCCTGGGTGGCACAAACGAGAGCGACCGCCTGGCTTTGTGGTATTAAAGGAAAATCTCCTGCTTGCTACCTCGCTTTGGGAAGTCCAAATTGGTTCCCAGGTGTAGGAGATAAACCATACCAGCAGGACGCAAAGTGACTGGTCTGGGCTGCATTCCCAGCAGCGTGGGCAGGGGGGCGAGGGGAGGGATTCTGCCCCTCTGCTCCGCTTGGGGGATACCCCCCTGCAGTGCTGCCTCCAGCGCTGGGGCCACCAACAGCAGAAGGACACGGAGCTGTCGGAGTGGGGCCAGAGGAGGCCCTGGAGATGCTGGGAGGGCTGGAGCCCCTCTGCTGGGAGGACAGGCTGAGAGAGTTGGGGGGGTTCAGCCTGGAGAAGGGAAGGCTCCGGGGAGACCTTCCAGCCCCTTCCCGTCCCTAAAGGGGCTCTGGGAAAGCTGGGGAGGGACTCTGGAGCAGGGAGGGGAACCATGGGACGAGGGGGAAGGGTTTTACACTGAAAGGGGGGAGATTTAGATGAGATATCAGGAAGAAATTCTTTGCTGTGAGGGTGGTGAGCCCCTGGCCCAGGTTGCCCAGAGAAGCTGTGGCTGCCCCATCCCTGGAGGTGTTCAAGGCCAGGTTGGACGGGGCTTGGAGCGATCTGATGCAGCAAAAGACGTCCTTGCCCAAGGCAGGGGAGTTGGACTAGGTGACCTTTAAAGGTCCCTTATGACCCATAGCATTTGATGATTCGATGATTTTACAGAGCAATTAAAAATCTTAAAGTGGTTGAATAGCACAGAGACGACTTCAAGGGGATCTGAGGAAGCTGGTTCTCAACTTCTGTCGGTCTCCAGTGGAAGCTCTGCCTTGCTCCCAAA
Source organism: Alca torda (assembly GCA_008658365.1). Taxonomy (NCBI): domain Eukaryota; kingdom Metazoa; phylum Chordata; class Aves; order Charadriiformes; family Alcidae; genus Alca; species Alca torda. The sequence continues at coordinate 163,511,115 of CM018077.1, forward strand.
CTCCCAGTGCCTGCCATGTGCTGCGATGCCACATGATCATCCTATCGTCACACACAAATTAAGTCCTCAAATATCGGCAAGGAATACTTCAAGCAGGACTTCAGAAACTCCTTTTCAATTAAAGTATTAAAATAATACGCATTCATCTTCAGTAATAGGTAACCACACAACCTGATGAGTATATTACTCGCAGCGTTTGCAGAAAAAAGGATAAATTCTTTGAATTTAGCGGACAAAAATCCACTCGCACAAAGGCATTCTGGCAAAGCCATTCGCGGTCACCTTGACTGCCAACAGTCCCGATCATACTGCAACAAATTGGTAAGATTAGCTATTAAACACTCCGGCGGCTTGGGCTGGCAAGTTTGAAATACGCAAGCAGTCTAAAAATCTACTGATTATTGTAAAGGTAGTTTACTACCACCCTTAAAACTGCCCTAAGAGTGGTATTTAAACCAGTGTTTAATTATGTAAGTTGGCGACATGGCAGCGTGCACAGCAGTGGAGTTTTAGTTCCTTCTTTTCCGATTTCCAGTCTCATCCAGGTTCTTTTTGGCCACATCATCACTTATTTTTGGGGAAGTCCACCAAGGGTTAAGTGCTGCGCAAAGCGCAACGCAAAGAACGTCTCTGCCCCGTGAGATACAACATCGTAACTCACCTGTCACACCAAGTTCTCGGCCAAATACTCTGCTCCATTGACAATGGATTTTAAATCACATATTAGCATTGATCCAATTAATGTAGCTCTTGCTAAACCAGATGATTTCTGAGTCTTCTCCCAGCTATTGCGTATTCTTGTTGCATTTAAAAGGGGGAGAGAACCTGAGGCCAATCTGAGCCTCTTCCCATCTTGAAGGCACTTCACAACAAGCAGCTGGTTTCTTTTCCACTGATTAACACTTTTCATCTTTCCTGCCCAGCTGCTTAACCCCAAAATCTGACAACACTCAACTGTTCCATGTGGGGATGCTCCCCTAGGTGTGAATTTTTTACTTTCTTTCAAATCCCATCAGGACATCCTGCATCCACCCTTGTCCCAGTCTCCATGACCTCAGGATAGACGAGCTGGAGAAGAAGCTTGTCCTGATTTTGCAAGTGGCATATGGACATCGAAGTCTCATGTCCTTCTAGTGAGGAGATGCCAGGAGGAGCACGGCAAGGAGCACGCACTCCAAAGGGCTCAACTGGAGACTGTAGAGATCGAAAGGTCCAAGAATGGGAAGGGAAAGCCCCTACAAAATCAAATGGGCTCATCTACAGATGGGCAGCATCTCCAGCCCAGAGCCCAACCACCACCAGCTTGCAACCGAGCCCCTGATGGCATCTAAGAAAATTTCCAAAGGCTTATTTAACCCCATCCTTACAAGGATACGCTTCAACACCTCCGTGCAACACTGAAGCAACACTTTGTGAGTTGACTGAGCTGGTTACATCTAGAGCTTTGCCATGAGAATACCCATCACCTGTAGCAGGCCGCAAGCGACCAGCTTCTCCACAGCTAATGAGACCCTTCTACCATTGCTAATGACACTGTGCTCAGGCTTTGTTTCCCCTCTCCCTCTTCCCACAGCTCTTTTCTTGTTCCTCAAGACACACGTAAGTGGATCCTTTGATTTCAGGCAATACCCGAGGACCCAATGGTGGGAGAAGCCCAGGACATGTCGCTTTGAACAGTGCAGGGACGAACCACCTCCATTTCTCCCAGCTGTCATTCCCCAGCTCCGTCACGGCTGAAGAATCAGAGAGAGAGACCTACATGTCTCAAAGTGAAAAAAAAATAAAATGCAAAATCCTTTGAAACCGGCTCCAAATTAAGAGCTGCATCGAGGCTGTCAAGCCCCTGCTAGCTGAGTCTACAGCACCTTCCGTGCGAAAAGGGAGCTTAGCCCATTTATTAGAATGATGAAAGCAAAGGGATCTAAAAATTGCACTCCTTCGTTAATGAGCAGCCGAAGGGATCGGTAAGCATAATTTCAGAGGCTAGTAATATTTTATATAATCGCCGAGTGGTTTAAATTGAAAACCCCCAACTGAATCAATATTTACTGCATTGAAACGAAATGAATAGTAATAAGTCACTAAGCTCCCTGTCCTGTTTCATAAAATAAAAAATTATAAAAATGAGCACAGGCGCAGAGCGACTATCACATTAACTTTTACGGCACTTGGGGAGTCATAACCGACTGTTCTCATAAAATAAAATTTTAAAAAACCTGCCGGAGGAAGCCTTGCTTCAGCATCGCAAACAGAAAAAAAAAAAAAAAAGCAAAATAGGAACCGAGAGTTTCACAAACGCAGGCAAAAAGTCTCCCAGCAGCCCAAAGCTCCGCTCCCGCTGCGGGCAGCACGCTTTCAGTTGCTTGCCGAAGCGATTCCCACCCGATTTCCTATGGAGGTTCTGCTGAGAAACCCTCCCAGTCAGACCCCAGCATCCAGAGCACTTTGGGCAGGGCGATGCCACAGCTCTGGATACGGCCAACGCAAACCTTGGTCTCTGGGACGGTCATCCTCCCCCTCTGCTCTGCCCTGGTGAGGCCACAGCTGGAGTACTGGGTCCAGTGCTGGGCTCCCCAGTTCAAGAAAGACAAGGAACTACTGGAGAGAGTCCAGCGGAGGCTATGAAGATGATGAGGGACTGGAGCATCTCTCTGATGAAGAAAGGCTGAGAGGGGATCTGTTCAGTCTGGAGAAGAGAAGACTGAGGGGATCTCATCAATGCTGAGCAATATCTAAAGGGTGGGCGTCAAGAGGACAGTGCCAGACTCTTTCCAGTAGTGCCCGGTGACAGGACAAGGGGCAACAGGCACAAACTGGAACACAAGAAATTCTGTCCTTACTTTGAGGTGTCAGAGCACTGGAAGAGGCTGCCCAGAGACATTGTGGAGTCTCCTTCTCTGGAGATCTTCAAAAGCCTCATGGGTGCGTTCCTGTCTGACCTGCTCCAGGTGACCCTGCTTTGGGCAGGGAGGTTGGACTAGATGATGTCCGAAGATCCCTTCCAGCCCCCACCATTCTGTGATTTTCCCTTCCATTTTCAAGCCAGGTCATGCGATCTGTCCAGGGGTGGGAGTGATGGAGATCCACAGGCAGGTGCCCACCATGATGCCCTGGGACTGGGGAGCAGGTCCAGGGTAAAGGCAGCGCTGCCCAACATCACTTTGCCCAAACACAAACCCATCGATAATAAAGGATTAGCCTCCATGATTACAAGCGGTGACAGCACACCTTGTTAGTCCTAATCACCCAGCTTCGTGAGTTGTCCAAGGAGGTCTTTTTTTCAACTCCCTTATTCATCAGGGGTTTTTTTTATTCTTAAAGCCCTGGGAGTTCAGAACAACATCATGGCCAAAAGTGTAACTAAAAGAAAACACATTTCTATAGCACCTTCGATACAGGACACTCAGATCCACATACAAATGCTATGTTTCAACACTTCCACCAAGGAGAAAACCGTCCACCCATCATCTTATGTTGTGGAGAACCAAGGCCAGGTTGGACAGGGCTTTGAGCAACCTGATCTAGTTGAGGATATCCCTGCCCATGACAGGGGGTTGGACTAGATGATCTTCAAAGGTCCTTTCCAACCCAAATCCTTCTATGATTTGATGATTCGAAGCTCCTAAAGAACATTTAAGTGGTGGATCTCACTGACCGCAGAAGAGGAGAGTCCTGGCTTCCCCCCACCACCTCCATCACCAGAATCCTCCTTTTTTCAAAGCAATGCAAGTGCTCTGCTTTCACGTAGAAAAGAACTAATCCTTATGCAAAAATACTCCCTCCTGTAGAAAGAGGTCCAACGTGGGGATGGTTAAATGCTTAAAAGTAAACCTGGATGGACATTTTTTTTCATATTTTATTTCTTCAAACAGCTTTTTCTTTACCCTTCCAGGTTGTGCTCCTTTTCTGAAGCACCTTCAGCTGCTTGCCTGACTTCCCACCCTTCTTGTTCACGCTTAAAAGGGAATTTCAGGCTTGCTAACATTAACAAAACCAGCAGAAAGACATTTTTACCTAATATAAATCATAAAAATAGAAATGCAACTTTTTAGCTCACTTCGCCAAAGCCACCAGCCTGTCCTATGCAGTTTTACACGGATAGGGAAAAAAAACACAACCCATTGCTTTGGACATCCACGCTGGAGCTTCCCAGCATCTTCCCATCTCTCCCACCCAACCGAGGGCACACCCCGGCACCCCGATCCCTGCTGCAGCGGTGCCAAGCCCTTTTTTGGGGGCTAAAACACAGTTATTTTAGGCGCAGAAGAGACTGGGAATTTGTTAGGAGGGAACAGGAAAACATTCCCACTGTCTCACTCGTGAACACAACTCCCACAAAGAAAGTTCCTTCCCGTGCCAAAAATGTTTACCCTTTGCCTCCTTTTATTCTTGCATTTTAAAAGGAATTTAAAGCAAGCAGCGATGCCGCCTTCTGCACTCCCTGCTCCTCCCTACCGAGTCATAAAACCTTTTTCCGTATAAAATATCCTGAACCAGAATGGCTTTGGGTTTTCCCCCATTCATCCCTTGTCACCTCCGTTAACACACTTCCTTCCATGACAGAGGACAGCAGGAACGACATAAATTTGCTACCAATAATTCAATAAGCAATTATTCAATACCCATTTGTTTAGGGAGGGGGGGAGAATTAAAGGAAATTATTTGCAATCAAAACATATTTCAGCTTGGAAAACCGTTGATGCTCGCAGACAGGTGGCTGCGGCACTTGTGCCAAGTCGGGGAACCCCTCTGCCCTTTTTTTCCCACTTTCCCAGCTTTAACAGCTGTGACCTCTCAGACCTCCCCGTATCCTTCTGCAAATCCTCCTTCCAGGCGAGCGTGGCGGGCAGCACGAGCCACAGATGCTGCCATGCCCGGTCGGCACCCGGGGATGGACGGATGGATAGATGGGGAGCAGGCGCAGATGGTCGGCTTCGCCGTTAGCCCCACTGAAGGGACACCTGTGCCAAGGGCGGGCACAAATCCGGCCTCACGCCGAAACCCAGGGTGCCAGGATCCAGCCCAGGGGAGAAGCAAGGAGAGGATGCTCCTGCCTGGGAGAAAGAGGCTTTGCAAAGCCTAAGCCAAGAGCAGCACTTCTGGCTTCACCTAGAAGCAAGAGAGTAACACAGGCAGAGGATAAACCCACAAATTATTTCCCCAACTTGACGCTACAGCAGCTAGGCAAGGTAAAAGAAATTAATTTAGAAGATCGTCATAGTGGTTAGAGACAACAGGTTGCCCAGAGAAGCTGTGGCTGCCCCATCCCTGGAGGGGTTCAAGGTCAGGTTGGATGGGGCTCTGAGCAACCTGGTCTGGTGGGAGGTGTCCCTGCCCAGGGCAGGGGGTTGCAACTAGATGATCTTTAAGGTCCCTTCTGACCCAAACCATTCCATGATTCTATAATCCAAAGCACTTCTTAAAAGCCCTCACACTACTTTTGCTCAGTAAAGATCATCCAATATGAAAACCACACACACCCTAACAAAAAAATCAAGGTTTGGAGGAAATACCACGGCTTTGTCTCGGAGCAACCTCCATCAGACAGAGAATTTGGGTGTAGAAAGAGGAAACGGCAGTGCTCTGCTGGGGAGAGATCAAACCTGGCAGGAGTACGATTACTCAGTCTAAATGAGCTAATTCTGATTATTTTGAAGGCAGCAGAAGGAAATAAAAGCGCAGGGACTGAGAAAGCTGATTATGTAGGGTTTGGTTGTACAGTAAGATTTGAATATAACATTATTTAGGTATTGTCTCCATATCAAGTATAACATACACTTAAATTCAAGTTGAAGTATTCATTATCTCAGCCCAAAGGCAAAACACACCTGACCTACCCAACGAAAGATGCACAAGTGGGTATCGCAGCATCTCCTTCCTCCATTCCTTCCTTCCTTGCATGAAGCACTTTCCAGCCACCGGGGAAGGGCTGCTGCTGCTGAGCAAAGCTGAAGCTCTCGGAGATCTTATTTCATATAATCATAGAATGGTTTGGGTTGGAAGGGACCTTAAATATCACTCAGTTCCCATCCCCCTGCCATGGGCTGGGCAGAGCAACCCTTGACCAGGTTGCTCCAAGCCCCGTCCAACCTGGCCTTGAACACCTCCAGGGATGGGGCAGCCACAGCTTCTCTGGGAAACCTGGGCCAGGGGCTCACCCCCCTCACAGCAAAGAATTTCTTCCTGATATCTCATCTAAATCTCCCCTCTTTCAATTTAAAACCATTAACGCTCATCCTACTACACCATTCCCTGATCAAGAGTCCCTCCTTTCCTGGAGCCCCTTTAGGGACTGGAAGGGGCTGGAAGGTCTCCCCGGAGCCTTCTTTTCTCCAGGCTGAACCCCCCCAGCTCTCTCAGACTGTCCTCCCAGCAGAGGGGCTCCAGCACTTGGATCATCTTCATGGCCTCCTCTGGACCCGTTCCAACAGCTCCATGTCCTTCTTGTGCTGAGGCCTCCAGAGCTGGATGCAGTACTCCAGGTGGGGTCTCACGAGAGCAAAGCATAGGGGTAGAATCACCGCCCTTGACCTACTGGCCACGCTTCTTTTGATGCAGCCCAGGATGCAGTTGGCTTTCTGAGCTATGAGAGCAACTTTATGAAGGGTCAGTCCCACTCACGAGCCGGCCCCACACCATCATCCCAACTTGACTTTCATATCCTATTAAACCATTTTACCATTGCTGTCTTAGCTGTCACAGAATCATAGAATCATGGAATGGTTTGGGTTGGAAGGGACCTTTAAAGACCATCTAGTTCCAACTCCCTGCCCTGGGCAGGGACACCTCCCACTAGACCAGGTTGCTCAAAGCCCCGTTCAACCCGGTCTTGAGGCTGTAAGGACATGGAAATAGCTGAGCTTTTAATGGACACTTGATGACCAAAGCAACAGAGTGAAATATCCACTCGGTCTTTGCTTTCCGCAGCCCAATTGCTGCCAGCAAAGGGTTTGCTCAGACTGGGAGCACTTTCCCCAGTGTGCGCATCCCTCTGCATTCGCTAATCCACAAGTTTTTTTCCAACCTTTTAAAGCTTTTTTTTTTTTTTTCCTTCTTCTCACACCAGGAAGAAACAGATGGATCCATCCTTCAGCCTGAAAGACGAGTAAATGTTTACTTAGCCTGGAAAGAATTAATCCGTTGAAAACGATGCTCGAGCACTTGCCAAGTGACCTCTCTGCCCTCGTAAACCAGTTTGCTCTTTCCCGAGCCCCGAGACCTGCCCGGGCAGAGCCCGGCGCGGGCAGCCCAGATGCCGGCACCAGTTGGACTCGGCTCAGCGCAGCAGCTCACGGCGAGGTTTAACAAAAGTATCACAATTTTACCATCACGGGGAGCTGCTAAGAAGCGATTTGGGTCATTTCTGCAGCACAAAGCTGCCATTCAGCCATTCTGCACTCCCCCCTTTCCTCCTGTTTTATTTTACATACCCACTTCCACACTGGAATCAGCACAGGAAAACTTCTCGGATCGATTTGCTAAAAGGTTGGAGAAGTTCTGATCCATCACAGCAAAAACCATTTGGGGAAAGGGGTGGAAAAAAAGAAGCTCTGCCGTTACTAATCTCTTAGTAGGGTAGAAATTTAGAAATTAAATACATCACTCATTCCCGCAGCTGTCACTGTCAGGTGAAAAATCAGCGACTGTGTAAATACCCAGTGCCGGAAAAAATATTCTCAAAATGGGATGCTGTTAGGAAGGATTATTAGCCTTAGAAAGACCACTTCCAAAGGTTAAAAACCACTTCAAAATGAGTTTTAAATACAGCATGTGTGCAATTTGGAAAACTATATCCCCAAGCAGATGTCATGTGGTCAGAATACTCAGTTGCTGCTGAAGCCTGGGTTACAAAGGGTGAATACTATCGTATAAAATACATATTTTTGCTGAACCCTGGGTTAGAAAGGGTGAATACTGTCATATCTTTTTTTTTTTTCTTTTTTTCTTTTTTAAAGCTACAGCTGGCATCTGGGGCACTTGGATGGACAAAAGGAACAGCGGTACCTCAAACCTTGTGGTTCCATGAGATATTTTATCCTGGAGCATCTGGGCAGGAATAAATAGATGCCCCAGGACACAGTGGGCAGCACTGAAAGGGGTTAAAGGGCTTTGGAGACCTGCTTTGATTCCCAGCATCACCAAGCTTGGTCTCCGTGTGACCTCAAGCAAGACATGTCCCCAAGACTGGATGAGGAGGTTGTCAACCCTCCACTTTCTTCCACGGGGCATCTGCCCTGGTTGCCCAGGGTCCATCCTAGAAGCTGTGCACTAATCCACAAATAACACTTTAACATCCGTAACTGATATTTTTCCACTAAAGCTCTCCTTGTGCTTCTGTTGGAGTGAATGATTTGAGTTCAAAGCGCTTTTTCCGCCTCTGCGCTGCATTTCAAGATCCTCAAACGTGGACTCCAAGTAAACCAAGAGCAAGGACATGTCCTGACCTACTGGCTCCTATACGTGCCATCACATTTAAGGAATTTTGGATGTAAACTAGAGGAAGGGAGCGATTGCTGCCTTCATACAAAGTCCACTGCCACCCTAAAGCGTCATTGCAAGAGCTGCTGGGTTGAAGCTCCAGGAGATGACACGTAGACCCAATCATGCAGGGTGGCAGCAAACCCTCTGCAAAGCCATGGCATGGAGAGGACCATCTCAAATCTGGTGTCCCAGCACCTGAAGATGGGCTCCCCAGTGCTGGAATTGACCTCTCTGGTTGCCCGGGCACAAACTTTCACGTCTCCCACCTGAGTTTCTGCACCAGATGATCCAGCCCTGACTCAAAAATTGCTGATCTGCAGCTGAAAACTCCCAACTTTTAATCTGTATAAACCTCCTCGCTAAGGATGTTCTGCTTTTCTTTGATAGCCGCTGTACTCTGAAAGCACGGAGAGGCGGTCACAAAAGAAGGGAAAAAAAATCCCGGCTAATGAATTACCACTCATCAGCAAATCCTCCGACCATGCGCGTGCTCTCTGCCTATTATAAACACTAAGTAAAACATATTAGCTTAATATGCCACGGGGTGGGAGCAGCCAGTCAGCAAGACCTTGCTGATGAGCGGTAGCTCATTGAGAAGCAACGCAACAACTTGTGAGCACATCTGTACTGTTATACAACGTAGGTGATGCCCTACGTGCTGGTTGTAGTCCCTATAGGATCTTTCCACTTGGCTCGTCCAACCTTGGAAGCTGGTAAAGCTTCACAGCACCACAATGCAACTGGGAAATGGTGGGCCCCCAAAATGAGCGCTTCTTGCAGCCTTACTAAAATGCAGAGTCTCTCTATTTTTAAAACAATTTCAGTTATCATTTTGATTTATCCTTTTCTACAGGACCTTTTAGTCAAACAAGCGTCATGGGTGTAATATAGCTCTCTGTGCAGAACAATGTTTTGGGGAACCTCCTCTTCTCCTCTCTACCCTGTGGTAGGACACAGCATGAAGGATTCACTCTCATGGGGAGATAGAAGAAAGGTGGAAGGCTGGAAAGAGAAAGAGGTTGCATCAACCAGGCATTTGCAGGCACCATCACAGGTCCAAAATCTTGTCCCAGGCTGGTGTCCACCTTTATGACCCACACCAGCCATATCTCTTCTTAGCAAGTAACGTGGACCCTTCAGAGAAGATCTGTAGAGGCAACCTGGTACTGAGGACCCAACATCCACACTACAAATTAAACTCCTTTCACCACAAATATATCCTTTGCTTTGCTCCTGCCTAGCCCTGATGACCCAGAGCCCACCAGCAGCTGGAGAACATCCTCAGGACTGGTTTCATCTACAAGGGGTTGAGTTTAAGCCATCAAGACTGGTCTGTGAAGCCACATGAAGCCCAACAACTGAAGATGTTCTGCTCAGGAGATCAACTTCAAAATATTGCCCTGACCCAGAGAAAAATCCTGCTGAGGATGTAGCTGATGCCTGCCATGAGGGACAGTATCATGTTCTTCTACAGTGGTTTTGCAGTACCAAACGTTGTTTTCAGGGATAAAAAATATGAAAGAGAAGGAAGACCTTCCATTTATACATTATCCAAGCTACGGACTGGTTGGCTTCAAGCTCATTTCCATCCAACACGGGCATCTCAGGCCAAGAGGGTGAGGTGAGTTCAACATGCAGCAGAAAACCAGCACCAGGCTGGGAGTTCACCGTGAGTATGGCTCTCAACAGACGCTGGGAAAGACCCTGGTTGTGGAAACCACCTCTTACATATCTTTAATTTACAGGAGATATCTGTGTTTGGATGGGTTTAAGTATTACAAAAGCAAAACTATGAACCCATGGTGCTAAACAAGAAGACATCGATTTTATTCTCAATTACGCTCACCATTTCCATGTCCGTACGATCTCCCCACAGCCAAAACCCAGTTTTCTGCATTTCTTTCCCTAAATCTGGAGAGCAAGATGTTTGCTGGGCTACAGATCTAAAACCACGTTTCAGCAGCCAAATAAGAAGCCAGATTATCCCGAGGTGCCTTACGCCCACAGGAAAAACAAGGTTATTTTCTGTACCTCTGCAGGAAATGCAAGGCATTTCCCCCAAATAACGGAAGGTGAGGGCTATCAGCTATGCCCCACTAATTCAGAAAGGGAGGCAAAAAAAGCAGAAATTCTCCATTTTTCAGCCAAACTACTCAAGCATCTCCTTTTTCTGCTCATAACCAACTCAGATCCAGCACGTGATGAAGCTGCAAGATCTCCCAGCAAGAAAAGATCCAGGTTTAGGGAACGGTGGGGTCTGTGAAGAGGGAGGGATGCTCCAGGCTCCAGGGAAGGGCTGATCCAAGATCAACACAACACCCTGCTGAGTAAATACCCTATCATTGCTTCCCCAGGTTCGGATGTGACAGTTTTATTTTTAATAGAATCCATTCAAAACTCGACTACTCCATTAACCAAAATTAAAAAAAGAAAATCCCATTATTCTTAAGTATTTTCATATGCATTTAAAGCTGGTAGTTAACCTCTGAGTCCTGGTTTTATTTTGTTTTCATTACTTCCTCCGAAGTACAGCTCGATTACTGGGGCCGACCCTTCGAGGAGGAGACCGGAGCGCTCCCCGCAACGCCGGCAGCCTTGAATTCCTGCAAAAGCAGCACAAAATACAGCCTCATGGCATGAGGCTGCCCCGGCACAGGACAGGACTGGGGGGCTGGGAGGATGGGGAGGGACAGCCCGGGCTTTTCCTGCTGCGAAGTTGCCCATCGTGAATTTGCTGCTAAGGCTGTTGGTTGGGAAAGCACCCAGCTCTCAGCTCTGCTCTAGGGGAAAGCAAGAGGGAAAAAAGAGGGGGAAAAGGGGAAAAAAAAAAAGGGGGAAGGCGGGTGAGGGAAAAAAAAAGGGAAAAAAGGAAATATGGAAGGAAGAAAGGATGGAAGGGAAGGAGGGAGGGAGGGAGGGAAGGAAGGAGGGAGGGAGGGAAGGAGGGAGGGAGGGAGGAAGGGAGGAAGGAAGGAAGGAACGAAGGAACGAAGGAACGAAGGAACGAAGGAACGAAGGAACGAGTAAAACAAGAAAAACTAGGAAAACAGGAAAGAAGGAAGGAAAAAGGGAAGGAAGGAAGGAAGGAAAGACAGGAAAAAAGAAAAAGAAGGAAAACAGGAAAAAAGAAAAATGGGAAAGAAGGAAAGAAGGGAAAAAAGAAAAAGAAGGAAAATAGGAAAAAAGAAAAGGAAAACAGGAAAGAAGGAAAAAAGGAAAAAAGAAAAGAAGGAAAAAAGGAAAAAAGAAAATAAGTAAAACAGGAAAGAAGGAAAAAAGGGAAAAAAAGAAAAAAGGAAGGAAGGAAAGAAGGGGAAAGATACCAAGGAAAACAGTAAAGAAGGAAAAAAGGAAAAAGAGAAAAAAGAAAAAGGAAAAAAGGAAAGAAATGGGACAAAAAAAGGAAAAAGGAAAAAAGGAAAGAGGAAAGAGAAAAAAGAAAAGAGGAAGAAGGGAAAAAGGGAGAAGGGGGGAGGAAGGGGAAAAAAGAGGAAAGAGGGGAGAAAGAGGGGGAAAGAAGATGGGAAAAAAAAAAGCAAAAGGAAAAAAAAAAGCAAAAGGGAAGACTGAATGTTATAAAGTGTCTGTCTTTCTGCGAGGGGGGAGCGCTGAGCACATGAAAGATTAATCCCGAGCTTTGCCCAAAAGAGGCGACATTGTTTTTTAAAGCCTCTAAACCAGTCCCTAACAGAAACTGGATTACGCTAGGCCAGATGTCAGGGCTTCTCAGAAACAATACGGGGTTGTGTATCTCGTACCACCCTCATTAAAAAGATTAAAAGTACTTCCTATAGAAAAAAAAATAATATGTATTTTCAAATGGAAGCCACAGTTTCCTCCTGCCTGTAATGTCTCCAATCCCGGCAGATGAATTTCACTTTAATGAGATGTCATTTTGGAGAATGGTTTAACATCCCTTCAAAAAAAAGTCTTAGCCCTAAACCTCATAAAACCACGTCGAGATTATTAAAAGAAAATTTACCACACAGACAAAATAAAATAAAACAAAATAGAACCCGCCAATTCGCAGAATCCATGACACGGCCGTTTTTAAATGTGATGGAAAAGGCTTTCCAAGTTATCTGCTTAAACACAGGCTTTCTGTTTACTTCTCACTTTCATGTCAAATGAATTTGGGAAGAAAAAAATTGACAGGAACTTTAAGGACATTAGTCACATTTCGACTCCTTTTTCAGATTAACGCATCAAAAGCCGGGGAGGCGGAGGGGTATTTTATCATCTTGATAAAATAAAATTAACTCCTGGCACCCCAACCTCTGCCTGTAGGGTTATGGATGCTCAGGATCCTTCACCTACGTGCAGGGAGATCCAGAAGCAATCGGCACCAGGAGCAGAGAAGGCAAAATCCCACCGGAGCATCATCTGAACAAGATAGGTAACTTCTGTAGATGCGCTTGAACCCCCCCCCACCAAAAAAAAAATTGGAGATTGCAGCCTGGTCCTTGCAGTCTCCCCTCAGCTTGAAAAGCAGCATCTCAACCACCAGTTTATGCTCCAAACTGGTCTGCAGGAGGTCGGGACCCCACCTCTTGGACCCCTTCTCCCCACTAAAACAAAGGTACCAACCGGTGGAAAAAATAAATGGACCAAGGGGAGAAAACAACCTTTGCTGAGATCTTTAAAATAAAACCATTCCCCTCTGCTCACAAGATATGATAACTTTGATTAAAGCTTCCCCCCGTCAGAGCACTCAGCAATTATCAACAGTAAAAGGAGACGTTAACAGTTTTCTGCATCTTCTCCGCAACTTTCGAGATGATGCTCCAGCAGCGGAGAAACAGGGATTTGCTCCATCCATCGTACATTATGGTCCCAAACCCCACTCTCAGCTCTCACCCCCAGTCGCTGACCCCTCAGAATCAGGAACACGCTGGGATTTAACGTGCCTTCCTCTTGGAGAACTGCACAAACGTCTCCAGAGCCTGCATCATCCTGAAGACACATGGAGAGCAGCGTCTTCGCTCTCCAAAACTGCTTGATGACTTCTCCTGGAGGTGCATTGAGTAAATACATGAGAGCAGTGTCTGCTTAGCAACACGGAGAAACAACCAGGTGTCATTTATTTGCCTATGGCTTCTTCATTTCGAGATTTTTGAGACAGTGGTTAGGGATGGAGAGAGAAGGAATCTGCCAGCACACAGCACCACGGGAAGAAGGGGACACAAAACAAGCTTTACAAACCCACTTCCACCACCCGTCGCTAAACCAATGCACCTTTTGGTCTCAGTCCCGTAGTGTCGCTGCTGGATTTTGTGTTTTCTTAGCTATACCAAGAATAAATAAGTCCTCTCCTGATGAAACTAACAGTTCATGGACTAATCTGGTTTCTACAGCCACCAACTCCAGATGCTTTAGGAGAAGTGGTGTGAATCCCTCAATTTATAAACTGTAGAATGACAGTTGAGGAGATGTCTCTTACAAATGTACTTTTTTAACATAATTCTAAATAGATTCTGCTCTCAAAACCTCATATCTTAAAATCCTGCAAACTAAACCCCTTGCGGCGGTGGCTTATCAAGGTGGTTCTCGCATGGGATGCTTCGGCATTGTCCTTCTAACAACTGCTGTGTCTTCTTCAGGGGAATTAGGCTTTAGGACATTTGCTGCCATCCACACATCCCTTTTCAGAAGAAGCTGTCAACATATTGGTAATTTAGGGGATCATCCCGATAGCCCCCAAAGCACAGTAGGCACAGCTGGGGCTGCCCTCTCCCCTGCTCTCTCCAATTCTTGGCCAATAGATAATTTTAAAAAAGCGTCTTCATTTCTTCCCCAAAGTCAGGGGTTTTAAGCAGAAGAAGGACATTCTCCATCATTTGAGCCTCCAGAAATACGCCCCGTGGTGTTTTACCCTATACAGCGGGATCTTCCCCAGGTGCTGGAAATAATTCCCCAGCACAGAATCATAGAATCACAGAATTATCTAGGTTAGAAGGGACCTTTCAGATCATCCAGTCCAACCATCAACCTAACTCTGACAAAAACCATCACTAAACCATATCTCTAAGCACCACATCTACCTGGCTTTTAAATACCTCCAGGGATGGTGACGCAACCACTTCCCTGGGCAGCCTCTTCCAATGCTTAATAACCCTTTCAGTGTAAAATTTTTTCCTCATATCCAACCTAAACCTCCCCTGGCACAACTTGAGGCCATTTCCTCTTGTCCTATCGCCTGTTCCTTGGGAGAAGAGACCAACTCACACCTCACCACCCCCTCCTTTTAGGTAGTTGTAGAAAGCGAGAAGGTCCCCCCTCAGCCTCCTTTTCTCCAGGCTGAACACCCCCAGCTCCCTCAGCCGCTCCTCACCAGGCTTGTGCTCTAGACCCCTCATCAGCTTCCTTGCCCTTCTCAGGAAACGCTCCAGCACCTCAATGTCTTTCTCGTCATGAGGGACCCAAAACTGGACACAGCACTCGAGGTGGGGCCTCACCAGTGCCGAGTACAGGAAGAACCCATCCTGGTACACACACCTCTGTCTTGCAACCCAAGTTTTCGGTTCATCCGCACCTCCCTTCCCCAAGGGTTTAGGTGCAAAGAGTTAACACACACATTGCAGATGACAGCACACCGTGGCTCTGCTCACCCTGGTCAGACACGGAGTATACTCCACCACAGAGGCGGAAGCCGAGAGCCCTTCCCAACCACACACTACCGTTGTCTCAGGGAGGTGAAACTACTTTCACTCCTGTGAGGAAGGATGTAACAGGACTCAAGACACATCAGCAACATGGGATCAAGAAGCAAGGAAAATCTGCAAGGCTTCCCCGGGATGGGGGTGGCAGGGGCTGCACGAAATTAGCTCAGTAACCCAGCGTGGGACGTGGGGGAAAAGATGATGATGATGATGCTGCACAAGAGAGGAGACCAACTGCGGGGACAGCGCTGGAGAATGGTAGCCTCCACACACCCTCAGCAGATACCTTCAATGGTCAGCAGAAGCTAGAGAGGCAGCATCGCCTGACCCCACCACTAGAAATGCTCAAGGTCAGCTTGGATGGGGCTTTAAGCCACCTGGTCTAGCGAAAGATGTCCCTGCCCATGGCAGGCGGGTTAGGCTAGATGCTCTTCAAAGGCCCCTTCCAACCCAACCCATTCTATGATTCTAGGAACTGGGTGAGGAGTTGAGTTGACCGGCTGGCAATGGATACCTGAAAACCATTGGTAAGAGAGCAAAAAGAAATTGGAAACCGAAAACTCACCCACCACGAAGGAAAGGAAGGGATGAGACAGGGAGGTCGGTGTGTCCAAGTGACCTGGCACACAGCATCTCAACCTCCTGAAAAGATGGTGACTGGCAGAGACAGTGGTTTCTTCTCCTTTTGTGCACTCAGCCATATGTCCCTTTGCCCTGGTGAAGTGGCACTTGCACCCACCGTGGTGGCTGAGATCCAGCCCGTTTCACAGCCTGTAACACCCCCTTCGTGATGAAAGGTAAAACCCTAAAGGCTACGCAGGGGAACGGGTGGCAAGGACCCAAGTCAAGCCCAGAAGGCCCTCGTTTCCATCTTAGTCCATTCAACATGCTCCAGGCCAAGGAACAGAAAGAAAAGAAGAAAACAAAACTAAACCACACAAGTGTATCCTCTGCTGACAAGTCTTTTCTACTGAGCAGGCATTTCTCTGACAAATGTTATATTATCTTGTTCTTTACTTATTTATAGTGCTGGAGGGGTAGGACTGTCCCTCAAGAGGCACCGCTAAGTTTTCTGAAGGAAATATCTGAACTTCTTCATCAGTGTCAGACTGTATTTGCAGACAGGTTACTTTTCTTTTAAACACATGCATCAGTATTTTAGAAGAAAACTCTTCAAAGTGGGTCAGTGTTTTAACTCGCCCATGGGGGGTCTATAAACACAACATCAGCTGCTACACACAGATCTCTCTGCTCCCAAAAACGTGTTTTGAAGTGGCTTTTTCTCTCCATGAGAGGGTGAGCTGGCGTCTCCTGAAGGCGTTGGTGCACCCTCCTTCTCCTGGTCAATGCTCCCCATCGTTCTTAGCACGGTTCCTTGCCTGAGCCCATCATGGGCACGTCATCCATTGTAGACTGGCATGGACATTTCCCACTGCTGCCTTGAGATGGATGCTCAGTGGCATTTGGGTTTGTCCCCTTTGTCCTGTTCTGCTTGCAAAAAGACTGTCCCTTCGGTGGAGCATGTGGCTTTGCAAGGAGGGGTCCTTGCAACGTCTGGGAGCACCCTCCTGCCATTATCTTCATCTGCTCCCTCTAGACAAGGTGCATCGAGGTGTAGGATCCCAGCCACAATGGCCCTACTTACCTTTCTAGCAGTTTCCACAGTCCTACAGCGCCCTCAACCCCAGAAGGCTTTTGCTGCCTCTGGGCAAGGTCTATGAAACTTGGCCATCCTGGTTTGTTGGTGACCCCATCTGCTGACACCACATGGACCATGGAAAGAGGCTGGAAGCAGGAGCAGCATCACCACCATCGCTCAACACACCGTTTCATCCATCACAACTCCTCCGTCGCAACTGGCTCAGCCCAGCCCTCTCCCGGCGGTGAGAGGCTGCGCGGGGAGCAAGTCCCCCCCCCCCCGTGATTTCTAAGCGATGACCAAACGCAATGTCAATAGGAGCAAATGAAACTTAAGGCAAGCAAATCACAGCCCTTCTGAGCTGCGCTCCTGCAAAGCAGAGAGAGATAAGGGGGAGGAGTGAAAAGGAGAATCAATAAATCTTAACCTCATTCACAATGATCTGGAGCTCTTATTAAGTAAATTAATTTAAGTTAATTTAACTCGATCATGACTCCCGATCACAGTGATTTAGTGAGGGGGAAATTGCATTAGGAAAGGCCACACTTGCTAGATAGAAGAACGGAAGAAAATTAGATCCACTTAGCAATGTGAATTAATATGGAAATAGCAGGTGTAAATTTAACCTTATCAAGAGAGTGAAAATTATCTTCATAAATTTGGAGAAATAGCCCCCAAGTTGCTTATAAATCTATTTAAAACAAAAATATTACAAAAAGTGTAGTAAAATTAATTTAAAATATACTCCCATCTATCGCCTCTAAGAAAAGTCAGCAGCAGGGCGAAGTTTAATGCAACCTAGCAATAAGGGAGAAGGCAACTCATCACCGAGGGATTAACACCGGGTACCTCCAGACCTGCAGCGACTCTCCCCGTCACTCATTTCCCAAAGACACGTCCCGTTTCATCTTAGCCTGCTGATTTCCAGGAGTTTCTTGGCAATAAGGGCAACATCCCGGATGCCTCAGCAAGGTTTCTTGCAGCACAGATATCCAAAAATAGATGTCCCATCCCTTAAAATGTTCAAGGCCAGGTTGGACGGGGTCTTGAGCAACCTGGTCTAGGGGGAGGTGTCCCTGCCCATGGCAGGTGGGTTGGACTAGATGATCTTTAAGGTCCCTTCCAACCCAAACCATTCTATGATTCTATGAAAAAAAAGAGGGGGGAGAATCTCATTAACACCTTTAGTGACAGCAAGTTCACAAGATGGACAAGAACACAGATCCTGATGAAAGTTTATTAAGGCAGTGTATTAACTCTGGAAAGATTGATTGCCATGAAAAACCCTTGCACGTCACTTTTGGACTCCCCGAAGCCTGGATTTTACAGTAGGATCTTCCCCTTAGTGTCAGCTAGAAACAAATTTGGGAGCACCACTCAACTACAGCACCACCAGCCTTTTAGCATAACACTTCTGGCTTAAGATAAAAAGGATATTAAAAAGAAATAGTTGACCCGTCGGTATGACACACACTGAAAGATCAAAATGAGGAGGTGACTAAAGCAGTGCTGCAGGCATGCACAGCGTGTCCCACCGCCACCAAAGCTGCCCGTTGTTTTGGCAAAAGCAATGCAAAGCAGCAAGAGAGCAGCTCCCGGCTTGTTACAGGTCCAAGAGGATGCTATGAACGACGGAGGAAAAAAAAACACCATAAAAAACTACAGGAGAAGCATTTGCCATGTGCTTCATCCTGACAGTCCAGATGATTGATCACAGACAACGACGGCAATAGGGAGACGGAGTAAGAGATTTATGGCTTCTTTAAAATGTAATTGTTTTAATTTGCTGATGGCATTTTATCAAGATTTGTCTGAAACAGCCGTAAGATCTAAACTACATCATTTAATGAAGTCAAAGATTAATACGGATAAAATTATTCTACAAGTGGGAGCTCTCAGCCAATCATGGCGGTATGAACAGATTGCTCCTCCGCAAAATCACTGCTCGGATGAGCAAGACCCACCACCCAGCAGTTGGAGACTCCTGATCTAACCCTGCCTGAAGGCCCTGCCTGAAGCTCCTGCCCTCCTTGGCTCTCACTGTGGGTCCTCCATCCGTCAGCCATGGAAGAACACGAGCCAAATAGTCAGAGCACAAGTCGTCTTCTATTAACTAAGGCTGAAGTTCACAGAATCATCAGATGGTTTGGGTTGGAAAGGACCTTTAAAGGCCATCTAGTCCAACCCCCTGCCCTGGGCAGGGACACCTCCCACTAGACCAGGCTGCTCAAAGCCCCGTCCAACCTGACCTTGAACACTTCCAATGATGGGGCATTCACAACTTCTCTGGGCAACCAAGTTAGTCATCTATTACAGCGTCAGATTAAACACACACATCTGCACTTCATCAAGGGGCAGCAGATTAAATTTGATACGGCTATAAGAAAATCCTCTCCCCTCCCTCACCACCGATGCCCAAATGGGTTTCACAAGTCAGGCTCATACATCAACAGAATAAAAAATTTGGCCGACGTCATGTCACAGTACGACATGGTGATTCTCCCTATAAAGAGCATCAACTGGCAAAAACATCACCACGTTCCACCAGCTGAGAAAGTGATTGCAGAAGCGAATCCACCAACAGACAGCAAGTACCAGATGCAAATTCTCCTTCCAGGAATAAAACTGGGACGATTACGGAACAGGGCGAGCCTTGCCTGGCTCACATTTTCTCTTTCAAGGTCCCAGTTCAGGTGCAGTAACAGCGGAGAGACACTAAAGCTGCAGTTTCGCCCAGATCCCTCACAAAACATTTTAAAAAAAAAAAAAAGAAAACTTGACACCAAAATCAATCTTTTCTCCAATAAATGGGCAGGATTTGTAGTGACGGAGGGAGAAGGGTGATTTGAACAGGACTGCCTGTACCGGGAGGAGAAAACAGGAGCTGTTTTCACCTAAATAAAAGGAGGATTTGCTCAAAACAGCTGGTTCAGGACCGAAAAAGCAGGAAACTGAGCTGGGGATGGGAAAGGGCAAGATGCATGTCAATGTGGATGTAAATGCACTAATTACGGGCAATTTGAGTTGCAGGTTGGTAATTGTAGCTACAGGAGCAACCAGAACCAAAGACAGCATTACACCAACACCGCAGGAGGAAACAGGAGATTAAAAGCCACGAGAAACAAATCTTCTTTTGCGCACAAAATACCAGGTTTCATAATTACCAGCAGCAAATTATGACCCTCTAAGAAGCGATATAATTTAAGATTTTACTGTAACATACTTGTGCATTCACAATGCAAAAGCCACACTTCAAAAAATTAATAATATTGTTGAAAAAAAGCTGGTTTGGGGGCCAAAGAAGAAACACAACAATTACTTATTTGATGGTCTGGCTTTCTATCGTAGCCTGAGAGCGGTGAGCAAGCAAGAACTCTCACTGGCAGGTAAGATGCACACACACGCTGCCTTGATTCAACAAAAATGCAAGACAAGGGAACAAGAAAAAGAATATGTGGTTTCTTTGTGTCAAGGGAAATGCAAGAAGTTGGCCTCAAGGACGTGCAAATGGAGGTGGCACCCAAAAGTGGAGCAGTAATTGCACTGCAGGAGGAAAACCAGCTATTTTGGGGGGGCAGTAAGAGGAGACATGCGGATCTCAGGACTGGATAAAAGGGCATGATGCACAGGTGAGAAAATATCCAAGGCTAAAGTAGAAGGTGAAGAAAAAAGAGGAGGTGATGCAGGTAAGATTGACGGCAAAAAAATTTGGGTGGAAATCAGCCATTAGCCCGAAAGGATCCCACTGTTTGCATACAAGAGGAACCCGAGGCCGGTATAGACGCGGGACGAGGAGTTTCTCAACTAAGAGCTTGAAAAACCAAGGCGAAATAATAGACCTAATTTTATATTTTAAAAAATAGTTTGAAAATAAACACCTTTTTTTAAAATCTCTCTGTTTACCTAGTACTTTGCCTCATCACCCTAAAGTCTTCCAAAACCAACCCTCCCTTCAGATACCAATATTTCTGAAACTCAAAGCCAAATTCACTAAGTATAGGGAAAAAGCTGGCGAACTTAAACTTTAAAAAAAATCACCGCAATCTTTCTCTCTCCGTAGCACCCACCACAAAAGCCGTCAACCCTCGGGGCATTGCTGGGGGAAATAACTTTTGGAAGAAACCACACAGAGCAGGACGTTGATGTCGACCCATGTCGCTGCTCCACCGGCGGAGCCGATGGCGGGGGACGGCCCACAACATCCCCCAGCTCCTCGGGTTTGCTACGCTGTGTTGAATAATAAAATGAACAAGCCCATAGTGGAGCAGAGCAGGCTTTCTTTGCCCAAAATATTAACTGTGACAGTGGCAAACCAGCATTTCAGGGCGGAGGAGAAGTCAGTCTCAACCTAAAAATAGCCAGAATCTGGGTTATAACCATAAACATCAGTTCTAATAGCTCCTTTTTTTTGAGAATCAATTACCGTAATGACCTTTCTGCTTATACACAACTTTGTCTTGGCCTCTGAGATGTTCCCTGGTATCGGGGGACCAGCTAATGCTCGTAGCTGAAATACAGATATCAGCACGGCTGATTTAGGAAGACTCAAACTCAAGGGTCCGGCACCACCCTTAGGTGACACCCTTCTTCAGGTGGGTGCTGGCACGCCAAATTATTTGCTACAGGGCCAGGCTGATGCTCCACCCGCCCAGATAATTCAGGAAGAAGCAAGTTTGTGCCTGCACCTACCTCCTGGTATAGGTTTGGAACATCTGCCTCCAACATGTTTTCAGTAAGCTCCTCCGTAGCACCAACATACACAATAATGTTATAAAGCAGAGGGAAGGTCTGGCCTCGTTAGCAGGCTTGACCATCCCTAATTAACAGGCCACATCTATCTCCAAAAAAAAGCAGCAAGTTTACTTAGGTCTGATGTAAAAAGCTGCGTGCGTTTATTCATCTTCCTTACAGCTTATTTAACTGCTTCATGGAAACAATTAATTCAAATAGAGAATAAATATGAAGCCACAGACTGCGGTAAGCTGTTGGCCGCCGACTCCGGCTAACATGATTACTAATACGATTTTACACTTTAAGTCAATAAACTCTTCATAGAAGTGGCTAAATAAATAGAGAAATTATGCGACTAACATGCAACGGTAATAATACGGAGCCAGCGTGGGAGCTCCCTCGTCTCCTGCATCCCAACCAGCTGCATTCGAGGGACGGAAGAATTACCTGGATGTCACGGGGCGCCTTGTCTTCCAGCTGGGAACTGGGCTGCTGAAGGACGATAAGGCTGGAGAAACCACGTTCTTCTTCACTATCCTGTAGCGTGTCTTTATCACCTTGTTGGCTGGGGGGCTCCTTACGAAGTGCAAGTTGGCTCCTACGAGAAAGCAAATGGAAAAGAGGGCTTGAAATTCAGGTGTGCGTGGGACAGAAGGGACCTCACCAATGTAGGTCCTACACCCAACTCTTTATCACCTGCAAAAGGGGCAAAAGGCCCCTGGGGCACATTAGGCACGGGACCACCATGGTTGATGGTAAGAGAATGGCTCTGATGGGCTTTGGGGTGTTTGGCTTCACCAGCCCGACAGCAAAACTCTATCAGGTGAATCACGCATTCACCAAGAATACCTCGATCCCCCACATCTACATTGGAAACAGATTTATGCATTTAATCATTCCCGTTTTCATCATATTTTGCAGGATGATCTACACGCCGCTTTATTCTGCTGAATGTTTCATGCAATTAACAGTTATATGTTTAACTCTGGTTTTCCTCCGCTTGATAGCTAGCAATTTTTTTCGCGGCTTTAAGGAATGCATCTAATTGCCCGACTTTTATAACATACAGCTATAACTGCCCAGATAATTAAAGCTGACACTACATGCTGAGACTAAGTCTTCTGGTTTTATAACTGATTTAAAGGGCCGGCTGTTTTTCTTGGAGATCCTCTAATTAAAATTATTGCAAGGTTGAGAGGGGAAAAGCAGAAACATTATTTCCCCTGAAAATGTTGTACCCGTCCCCATGTTTGTCTCTGCGCAAGAAGGGAGAATAAGATCGCGTCCCAGGTAAACTGGTAATCTCAGGATGCTGGATCTCTGTTGAAACAAGAAAAATAGGGAAATGTTTTTTAGAGCCGATCTCATTCCCTAGAGCGGAGGGAGCAGCTTCCCCAACTCCTTGCAGTCGTGTTTAATAGGGAGAATATTTTCCTTCTTGTGCGTTCCCAAGCAAGCCGGTGTTGCACGTTGGGTTTGGAAGGGATCAAGCAGCCAGCAACATGAATTTCCATTCCCAAACTCAGCCCGAGAGTTACAACTTCTGATGGGGAGGGGGGGCAGGAGAAAAGCAGGCTCTGCCACAACAGATAGATAAATCACTGGGATTTTTCATAATAAAGATGACGATCGCAATGCTCCTCAATACTATACCGTAAGATAAATGATCGTCGAGCAAGGAGTGTATGGACGGATTCACAGCCTTCAACACCGCCTATAAAGCTCCGAGCAGGCTCACAACACCACGCAAATAATCTCTTTTATATGGCTGTAATAAAATTTGGAAGGCGGTTGGTATAAATAGCCCAGCCAGCTCTAATTTGGCATTGCGCTTGCCCACGTCGTAGCGTACGGGACCTCCAACCCCTGTTTGCACCACGCCATGAAGCCAGATCCTCGCACCAAAGTGTTATTTTAAGAGATCCCTCCAACTCCTATGTGGGACCGCTGCTTAATTAATGCAATGCCTGCATGCAAATTATTTTCTGCAGACTTTTAATGATGCTTTCAAGAGCAGCATGCCGCTGTTAACCAGCGAGCACCTATAATACCAGCAGTGCTACAAAGCACGCTCCAAGTAAGGGCGCGTTAAGTCAACTGGTAAATGCTGAACAAACTGAAAAGCCAGGAAGTCAACGCCAGTAACTTCATGAGCTTCTGGTGATTTGGAATAAAAATTAAAGAAATTCAAATAAACGCAGATGTTTTCTGAGTCCGTGTGAACCTCATTAAGTTTAGACAAGAGGAAACAGCCTCAAGTTGCGCCAGGGGAGGTTCAGATTGGATATTAGGAAAAATTCTTACACTGAAAGGGTTATTAAGCATTGGAACAGGCAGCCCAGGGAAGTGGCTGAGTCACCATCTCTGGAGGGATTTAAAAGACAGGTAGACATAGTGCTTAGAGATATGGTTTAGTGATGGGTTTTGTCGGTGTTAGGTTGGTGGTTGGACTAGATGATTTGAAAAGTCCCTTCCAACCTGGGCAATTCCATGATTCTATGATTCTAAATTCAACAAGGTAATGGGCAAGGTCCCTGAGTCAGGGCAATCCCCAGTATCAGTACATTCTGGGGGATGAATGGACGGAGAGCAGTCCCGTGGGGAAGAACTTTGTGATAGCGGTGGGTGACAAATGGGATATAACCAACCACATCCTGGGCTGCATCCCCAGCAGCGTGGCCAGCAGGGCAAGGAGGGGGATTCTGCCCCTCTTCTCCGCTCTACGGAGACGCCCCTGCAGTGCTGCCTCCAGCTCTGGGGCCACCAACAGCAGAAGGACACGGAGCTGTTGGAGTGGGGCCAGAGGAGGCCCTGGAGATGCCGGGAGGGCTGGAGCCCCTCTGCTGGGAGGACAGGCTGAGAGAGTTGGGGGGGTCCAGCCTGGAGAAGAGAAGGATCCGGGGAGACCTTCCAGCCCCTTCAGGGGCTTCTAAGAAACATGGAGAGAGACTTTTTACCAGGATCTGTAGTGAGTGGACAAGGGGCAATGGTTTCAAACTGACAGAGGGTAGTTTTAGATTGGACGTAAGGAAGAAATGTTTTACACTGAGGGTGGTGAAACACTGGCCCCGGTTGCCCAGACAGGGGGGAGATGCCCCATCCCTGGAAACATTCCAGGCCAGGTTGGATGAGGCTCTGAGCAACCTGGTCTAGTTGAAGATGTCCCTGCTCATGGCAGGGGGTTGGACTAGGTGATCTTTGAAGGTTCCTTCCAACCCAAACCATTCTATCATTCAACGACCATAGGTATTGCAGACACCCATTGCTTTAGAGGTGAGGCAAGAAGAGAGAGAAAAGACAGAAAGCAAATGGGTTTTCATTACTGTTTCCCTGTCCTGGGACTTTTTGTATCAGACTAAATTCTTCAGGGCAGCAACCGTACCATCACATGGGTTTTTAAAGCCCTTTGCAAAGTTTAAGCTCTAATTACAATTATAATTGCTTGCAAGCACAGGCAAAGTTGGAGCATTTTGCTTCAGAGAACTGTATTTAAGACTGCCAAGTGGGAACAACAAAAGGACAGACATGCAGACCCCAGCCTTGCACACACACGATGAAACTCCAGCTATGGTGAGAGGTGGCAAACCATTTGACCAACTACAAGACCCCATTTTCACCTGGGAGACATGGACACATCCAACCTCTCATGGAGATGGCATCAACCACATACCCAAAGCAGCTCTTTCGCACCAGGGAAGGAACGAAAGCCGCAAACACTCATCCTCCCAGAACAACAGCACGAGTTGACCCTTTCCCTCCGCCAGTCTATATTAAGCTGGGAATTTGTTGAATACATTATTAACATATTTTTTTTTTTTTGCCCCAACGCAACCCCTAGCTGCCACTAATCAACCCAGAACCCCACCAAACTCCTTCCTGACATCGTCCCCCGCCTCGCGCTCGCCCAAGAAATAGAAGTCCCAAATTGTTGTGACTTCCAGGCGTCCCCCCCCGCCCCTCCTTGCACAGCCAGACTGGCACCTGGTAAACTCTATTCCCTGGCGTTAATTGGATGGTGTATTCATGCCGGAGCTGCTCTTCTGAAAGTGCCTGCGTGCACGGCTCCAGCATTAACCACCTCCTGAAAGAGACTCTCCGAAGAGCTCAGTTTTCTATTATTACTTGCTAGCTGAGGGGTTTTGTGTAGATAATCATGTTATTTAGATAGGATGTTGGTTTAATTCCCTTCATTACAGGCTCCCAGGGTTGTAATTTTTTTTCTCCGCATGATGTATTCCCCGTGGCACATTTCACTCAAATCAAACACTTTACGCTTTTATTACAAACAATACCCCAGCGTCCCCCGTTATCAGCCCAGCGCACACATGCACACTCCTCGCAGAGATCCAGAGGTCAGTTCTAATGACTAATCGATCTCATTAGCTTTCCTAATTAAAAACTTTACTACCGCAATGGAAGACAAACTACAAAAAAACTGCTTGCATCATATTTGAATGGGATATGAGCATCATTTATCAGCCAGGGCTCGCAGCCCGTGCCCATCGCAACAGGCCGCGCGCTGCTGAGGTTGGTGCTTTATTCGGAGCCATGTATCCCCCAGGCACCGCTCACACCAACCATGCCCGCAGAAAAAATCCTGGTCCAAACTCCAATGTTGACCTTGAGATGGGCAATTTGTTGCCAAAAACTCTTGCCAAGATGCTGTGAGCAGATGGGATCCAGGACCCACCAGCGCACATAGCCCTTAGGAAAGGGCTTGAATGCAATACAGAATCACAGAATCACATGATGGTGGGGGTTGGAAGGGACCTTCGGAGATCATCCAGTCCAACCTCCCTGCCAAAGCAGGGTCACCCAGAGCAGGTTGGACAGGAACGCGTCCAGCCGGGTTTGGAAGATCTCCAGAGAAGGAGACTCCACTACCTCTCTGAGCAGCCTGTTCTAGTGCTCTGGCACTCTCAAAGGAAAGAAGTCTTTCCTCATGTTCAGATGGAATATCCTACCTTCCAGTTTGTGCCCACTGCCCCTTGTTCTGTCACCGGGCACCACTGAGAAGAGTCTGGCCCCATCCTCTTGCCACCTGCCCTTTAGATGTTGCTCAGCATTGATGAGATCCCCTCTCAGTCTTCTCTTCTCCAGGCTGAACAGCCCCAGGTCTCTCAGCCTTTCCTCGGCAGAGAGATGCTCCAGTCCCTCATCATCTCCATAGTCTCCACTGGACTCTCTCCAGTAGTTCCTTGTCTGTCTTGAACTGGGGAGCCCAGCACTGGACCCAGTACTCCAGCTGTGGCCTCACCAGGGCAGAGTGGAGGAGGAGGAAAAGACAGTTAAGAAGATCCTTATTTCTGCTCTTACTTTGCCGCGAGAGGTACCAGGAATCACCCCCCTGGGGAAGCTGAAGCAGGGAGGGCAAAACCAGGGCTGGCTCCTGAAATCCTATGATTCTATTCAACGATGACATGGTTCAGTGGTGGGTTTGGCAGTGTTAGGTTGATGGTTGGACTCGATGAACTTAAAAGGTCCCTTCCAACCTAGACAATTCTATGATTCTATTCTATGATTCTACGTCTGCGGAAGAGACAGAAACAACACAAGGTCTCACTCGTTTTCTGACATCCTTAAAACATACAAGCACTGCTACACCTCAAACTTTTATATTCTCCAATCATTCCAAATTACCTCTTATTTCTATTCCATGTCCCCCCCAAACGAATGAAGTTTTAATGTTTAAAAGGGATAACCTTTTGAAACTCCAATACAAAGTGGAGAATTAAGCAAGGAAGTTTCAACAAAATTTAAAACCTTTTCTAAAAATACATATTTACTCACATGGCAAGAAAAATGGGGAAGGGGGAACGTTGACCTGCCGTTACTTATTCCAAATCCTTCATCCCTATCAGCTCTCATTAAATCTGAATCCTCCAATTCTTCAAAAAAAATGAGCGGATGGGAGGCAGATATCAGCTAACTTTGCCTGTTTCTCAATCGAACCAGGTCCAACAGTCTCATTCCTACCCTCCCACAGGGCTGGCACCCAAAACGCTGCACCCGGAGCCATTTATTTCTGCGTGACTGGGCCATTAGAGCAGCTCTCCAGCGATGAGCCAGCATCGTCAGCCAGCTGAGCCCTAACGAGCGAGCGGGCAAGTCCATGCGGCAAGAGGAAGATGCTGCTGCTCAGGGCGGTTTAGGGAAACTCTAATATCGGTGGAGTAAATCCTGTCCACCTACTGCTGGGAAAAAGAAAGTTAAATAAGCGAGGGTAATTTCAGGAGCACAGATTCCCAAATTCATGAGATGTCATAGAATCATAGAATGGTTTGGGTTGGAAGGGACCTTAAAGATCACCTTGTTCCAATGCCCTGCCACGGGCAGGGACACCCCCCATTAGACCAGGTATGTCCTGGTTTGAGCAACACGGGATTAATTTCTCTTTTAGTAATTTTACTTTTCAGTCAGGTCTCTTCTAATGCTGGGGAAAACCACACTTTCAGAAGACTCTAGTGTCTGAATTGGTGAAAATATTTACTTTATAGCCAGGTACGGTGTGGGGGTCTCAAGGTCTCAGTGGTTTTGAACTCATCAGGTGCGGCGATGAGGAGTAGTGAGAGTCGGGCACTTGACCCAAGCTGCCAACAATTTCATACCCTGAATGTCACATTCAATAGAAATTAGAAAGTTTGCTGAGGATTTTCTCTCTCTTCCTTGATGGCTGCCATCCTGAGAACTTCTTGCCCCGGTGCCAGAGCCCTGAGCCCTTCCCTTTCTCCCGAAGTCACAGCGCTCGCAGTGTCCCACATTGGCTTTCCCCTGCTGGGAGTGCACAGCTTCCTGCTGATGGAATGGGCTGAGTATAATTCTTGTGTATTTTAAATTGGTATCAGGATCAATATTGGTTCTTTAGTGTTATTATGTTAATTATTTAGTCTTATCCTATTAAATCTGTTTATATTTCATCCCTCGGGTTTCCTTGGTTTTCTTCCCAATACCCCTTCCCAGGTAGGGAAGAGTCATCCAGAATAATTGTCTATACGACAATAAATTGTTGTGGATTCCTCAAACCTTAACAGAGATTATTGCTGCTTTTGGAAAAGGATGTGCGACAGAGAAAGCTTCCCATATGAGCATGGGAATTGCATGGGAATTGAAAAAAAAAAAAAATTAATCAGTGCTGAGGGCCAACGTTTGACCTGAGACCCTATCAGGTCTCCTACCCTCCATCATCGGCCACCACAAACCTCCCGTGTGAGCCTGGCATGCTGGACCGCCGGCGGCTCGATGCCGAGCTGCTGTTAAATTCCTCTGCAAGGCGAGCCGGAGAAGCAGTGAGTGACAAGTACATTGATCTTCCAGCACTTGGAAGCAAGATGAGAGCGGGAACGAATGTAAATTGGGGAGAAGAAGCTGTACCTTTGATACGGCGCCGGTATTGTCCCCAGCTCTGGATGAAACCTCGGGGATGTGAAGCAATGCAGCAGGGCCACCCTTTTAACTCAGTCACAATGAGTCCACTAAGAAAAAAGCAAAGCAGAGGCCAAAAACCTTCTGATAAAACTGAATTGCTTTTTCAGAGACAGCCATTAGGAAGAAAAATAAAGGGCTAAGGACTATTAGTCCATGTGCAAAGGATGCCACCAGCAAGCCGTAACTCCTGACACAGGCTCTGATGCTAGCAGAGATTTAAAAAACATGCACTCGAAACCAAAAGCAGCTCCATAAAGAACTGAAAATCTCTGCCGAAGGGTATTCTGAAAGCAAACACAAAGATGAATCCCACAAATATCCTCACCACGGGATTTGCTCCAGGCCTGGAAGTAAAGAGTCAGCAAAACCCACCATTATCTCTTCCTCAGCTCCCAGAACGAAGCTGCCGTTCACCTGCTACCCAAAGCAAAACCGTGCTGTGACAGCGGGAAAATCACCCACGTGGGGTGATGCTCCAGGACGACATGGGAGGAACCCTCCCTTTTTTTTTTGTAAAGCCCCAGCAAGACCATGTCTGAATTTCATAACCTTCTGCAATAAGGTCACCCACCTCGTGGATGAGGGGAAATTGGTGAATGGAGTTTTTCTGGATTTTAGTAAAGCTTTTCATCCTGTCCTTCACACCATCCTCCTGGACAAGCTGTCCAGCTGTGGGGTAAGCAGGTTCACGGTGCACTGGGTGAAGAACTGGCTGACCAACAAGGCTCAAACAGTTGTAGTGAATGGGGCTACATCTGGCTGGTGACAGGTCACCAGCAGTCATCCTCAGGGATCCACTCCAGGGCCAATTCTGTTCAAGACGTTTATCAATCATCTGGATGCAGGAGTTGAATGCACCATTAGAACATCTGCTGTTACAAAAATGGAAGGAGCTGTTGAGTCTCCTGAGGGACAAGAGATGCATGGAGGGATCTAGATAGATTGGAGCATTGGGCAACCATTAACAGCATGAAATTTAACAAGAACAAATTCTGCACCTGGGACAGAGTAATGCTGGACGCAATCATAGATTGGGAGAGGAGGGGCTGGAGAGCAGCCCTGCAGAAAGGGATCTGCAGGTGCTGGCTGACAGCAGGCGCAATGAGAGTCAGCAGGGTGCCCTGGCAGCCAAGAGGGCAAACCACATCCTGGGTGCATCAAACAGTATAACCAGTCGGTCAAAAGAGGGGATTATCCTGCTGTATTGATAAGGAAAAAGAAGGAAGAATGAATAAGAAGGAGGAAAAGGGAGGAAGAAAGAAGAAGAAAGAAGAAGAAGAAGAAAGAAGAAGGAGGAAGAAGAGTTCCACTTGGAATGAACCTACAACAATAAGCATGGCCAGCAGGTCGAGGGAGGGGATTCTGCCCCTCTGCTCCACTCGGGGGAGACCCCCCTGCAGTGCTGCCTCCAGCGCTGGGGCCACCAACAGCAGAAGGACACGGAGCTGTCAAAGCGGGGCCAGAGGAGGCCCCGGAGATGCTGGGAGGGCTGGAGCCCCTCTGCTGGGAGGACAGGCTGAGAGAGTTGGGGGGGTTCAGCCTGGAGACGAGAAGGCTCCAGGGAGATCTTCGAATCCCTTCCAGTCCCTAAAGGGGCTCCAGGAAAGATGAGGACAGACTTTAATAGTACCTGTTGTGATAGGACATGGAATAATGGCTTTAAACTAAAAGGGAGATTCCAGACTAGATCTAAGAAATATTTTACACTGAGGGTGGTGAGACACTGGCCCCGGTTGCCCAGAGAGGTGGGAGATGCCCCATCCCTGGACACATTCCAGATCAGGTTGGACAGGGCTCTGAGCAACCTGATCTAGTTGAAGATGTCCCTGTTCATGGCAGGGGGGGTTGGAGTAGATGGCCTTTAAAGGTCTCTTCCCACCCAAACCGTTCTATGATTCTATCTAGTCCAACTGCTAACTAGCATTAGACTAGATTTAGTGTTGGTGCGGCCTCACCTTGAGTATTGTGTGCGGTTCTGGGCCCCACAATTTAAAAAGGTTGTTAAGATACCCGAAAGCATGCAGAGGAGGGCAACAAAGCTGGTGAAAGGGCTGGAAGGAAAATCCTATAAGGAACGGCTAAGGCCTTTGGGTTTGTCTAGTTTGGAGAGAAGGAGGCTGAGGGGTGACCTCATGGTGCTCTCCAGCTTTTTGAGGAAGTGGAGAGGGAGGTGCTGATCTCTTCTCCTTGAGGTCCAGTGACAAGACACATGGGACTGGGTCAAAGCTGCATCAGGGGAGGTTTAGACTGGACATTAGAAAACATTTCTTTACCCAGAGGGTGGACAAACACTGAAACAGGCTTCCTAGAGAGGTGGTCGTTGCCCCAAGCCCATCAGTGTTTAACAGGCATTTGGACAATGTCCTTAATAATTTGCTTTAACTTTTGCTCAGTGCTGAAGTGATCAGGCAGGTGGACTAGATGGTCACTGTACGTCCCTTCCAACTGGACTGTTCTCTTTCAAAACGTGATGTGCGGCTTCAAGACAACTCAGTATCAGGATGATAAATAGAAGCCGAAAAGAATCCAGACAACAGCAATCCACGGCAAACTCCTCGGCTCATTATATCTGAAGTATGTAGGAAATGGAAACATGCAGCTTAAGTTATCAAGGACTATTAGGAGAAAAGGAAATTTTACAACCACGACAGAGGCAGGAAACTTCTCCAGCACGCAAGGATCTGGCTGCAGCAGTCTGGCCCCCAAACTGTCGAAAGGCAAATAAACCAGAGGCACACGGAGCGCTACCAAAAACCACTTTAACAAGAGCATGCCAGGGAAGAGAGGAATTTTCTCATCTGTGTTGCAAGCCAAGGATTCGTTAAGACTTGACAAGGTTGTCACCACCCCACCGAACCCAGAGGCCTCCTTCCACATCCCCGCAAGACACTGAAAAAGCCTCAGGAACTCGCGATCCCATCAAGAACGGCCTTGGAACGGATCTCAATTAGCTTCCCTGGATATGCTGGGCAAGAAGATAATTTGAACCAGCTGGTTCCCAGGAGAAGAGAAGCCAAGCATCAGATATTGGAACTGTGATATCCACCAGACCACTACTATTCATGTAAGAGCATGTGAAGACAGAGGGAAAATACAAGGAAAATCCCAAGCACCACCCTTGTCCTTCCATCACCACCATGGTGAGCCTACGCCAGCAAGCGAGGGCAAATCTGGTGGTACCCAGGAACAACCTCAACAGCAAAAGAACCGTGGGAAGCTCTGATGGCAAGGATGCACCAACTCCCCTCCTGCTGTGACAGCTCCATGCACAGGGAGAAGAAAGGTGGATTATGGGATTTTGGGGTCCCAACTATTGCCCTTGTTATCAACCCACAGCCTCATGCTACCTGCTTTCCTACCACAGTGGAGACAACTCCTTCTCAGTGATTATTCATTAGTGAAGTACTCAAGACCTTAATTTGTGCCATAAAATTCATCTCTAAAGAGAAGTGATGTCATGCTAACAGGAGGAAAGCCAAAAGTCCCAGAATTTAAAAACCTATGTTCCAACTTCTTCCATCTCTATTTTCCCAACTGTGAAATAGATGGTTTCCTTCAGGCATACCTTAAGCTCCATTTCCTGAGGGGAACATAAAACAACATACAAAGATGAAGCTTTGCTGTAGGGTCTTCAACAAAACTTTACAAGGCACTTTGAAGACAGGATGTGCCACGCAAGTATTTTTCTTTTTCCTTAAACACAGTGAATTTTAAAATATTGTGCCATTCAAGCATGTTAGGGATTCCAATATTTTTTTAAAAGAAAACACAATCCCAAATATGTTAGCACTTACGATCGAGACTAAGAGCAGTGTTGAGTTGAGGAACCAGCGGGTTTGCAGGGACACAAGCGGCTGGAGCCCACCAGCGAGGTCTGAGACAGCTCTGCCAGCACATCTCCACAGCAAGGGGCTCTGCAGCAACCCAGAGGAGGTTGGGTCTGGTTTGGGGGTGAGTTTTATTTTAGAATCATAGAATGGTTAGAATTCGAAGGGACCTTAAAGATTATCTAGTTCCAACCCCCTGCCCTGGGCAGGGACACGTTCCACCAGACCAGGTTGCTCAAAGCCCCATCCAGCCTGGCCTTGAACACCTCCAGGAATGGGGCAGTCACAGCTTCCCTAGGCAGCCTGGGTCAGTGTCTCGCCACCCTCAGGGTCAAGAATTTCTTCCTAATATCTCATCTGAATCTCCCCTCTTTCAGTTCAAAACCATTCCCCCTCGTCCCATGGCTCCACTCACTGATCCAGAGTCCCTCCCCAGCTTTCCTGGAGCCCCTTTAAGGACTGGAAGGGGCTCTAAGGTCTCCCTGGAGCCTTCTCCTCTCCAGGCTTTTCTTTTGTTAAGCTGGGCAGCAGCTTCACCTTGTTCCGATACTAGACCTGCACACAGCAGTGGGTATTTTGCAAACAGCCCTTGAAGGGTAACGTGCTGATCCGGATGGCGTGAGCTGTGCTGTGCTTGCACAACCTGCTGGTCCCACGCTGCGGCCATCACATATGAGACCACTGAGGATGCAGTAGGAGCATTGAAAAATAACGCTGATGCAAGCTGCCGATAAAATAGCAATGTCCACAGCATCCTCCCTGAAACCAGGGGGGTGAACTACCCTGGTATGTATAGAGGGATGTAAAGGAACACTGGTCATCCTTTCGCCAAGCATTGCTTTCTCGAGAGAGACTTCTGCTCGCTGTTGGGTGCAAAGGCAGCAGCACAACCCCAGCACCCAAAGGCCCTGGGGATATCACCGTCCCCAACACCACATGAGAAATACTGCGGATGGGAAGAACACAGACAAATGCAGGAAAAAAAGGAGAGAGACAGAGAGAAGATGGGCTAAAACTGGGCAGCAGCTGGGTTTGGGGACTGGGCATGGGAGCAGAGAGCATACAATAGCAATTATGCTGAATAACATGCGAGAAAAAGGAAAGGTTCCAGCAGTTAAAAGCTAAGAGTCACTAAAAGCCAGAGTAGCTCTGCCTTTGGTGGCCGTAACAAAGTCCTGTGCAGCTTCAGAAGATGTTGTAGATCTATTCAATTCCTGCATGGACCTTTCAAGTGTCATATTAACGGATCACGTATCAAATGACCTTGCAAGGAGGACAGATCTGTGGGTGGACCTGAATAAAGTTTCATCACAGCTCCTGCACCAAAAAGCAAATAATTTGGGTGTTTCCCATTACACCAGAAGCACCTGCAAAACACCAGCCCCGAGCCGTGGGGCCCTGATGCCTTTTGTTCTGGCTACCAACTTGGCCAAGTCCCTTGAGTTAACAAAAGGATTTGGGATTACTGTAATACTGTTACGAATTTAGTGTGAAAGCAGACACCAGTATTACGGGATGATTATCACAGAGAGTGTTCAATATGTTCACACAGAATGGCACAGCAAGAGGTTAATTATATTGCTACTGGAATCAGCTTCCAAAAGGACCATCCTTCGGTTTAAGAGGGGAATTTAATTTTCACACTCATTCAGTTCTGAGCTCTTTCAAGAGCGACGGCTATTTATGCCAGAATGTAAACGATGGTTTATGATCATGAACTGCTGCTTAATAGGAAATAAATCCAATTGATCAAAAGTGCTTTACCTGTGACCCCGAGCAAGACTGCTGTTCAGGCTGTAATATTCACAGAGGACAACAGAAGCACGGGCTTTGGGGCTGAAATGTGTTAGCGGGCTCTAAACCCATCGCAATATTTGTTTAGCACGGCAGCCGCTTTCACCTGGGAACATTTGGGGAATTAATACCAAATCGGCTTCGCTAATTCCTTTACGCTGAATGGACCGCAGGCAAAGATGAAGTTAACGTAACCCATTAGGCACGACAGCACATTGGTGCGGTGGCACTTGCTAGAGATCGAGTGTAAGGAAATACCCATTTTAGCAGGCAAAGTATGAAAATCTTGATACAGAATCATAGAACGGTTCAGGTTGGAAGGGACCTTAAAGATCATCTAGTTCCAACCCCCTGCCATGGGCAGAGACACCTCCCACTAGACCAGGTTGCTCCAAGCCTCATCCAGCCTGGTCTTGAACACTTCCAGGGATGGGGCATCCACAGCTTCCCTGGGAAACCTGTTCCACTGCTTCATCACCCTCGCTATTCAAATGAATTGCATGTGTCTGGATATGCACCTGGAATTCCTGTTTTTAAGGAAAAAGAACAAGATTTTTGTTTCCTGGAAATATGGAGTTGGGAGCAATGGGGAAAGCATTGCACAGCTTCAAGGGAAAAATCAAGTGATGCAACCAACAGGTTGAGGGAGGGGATTCGGCCCCCCAACTCCATTCTGGGGTCCTCAGCACAAGAGAGACGTGGACCTGTTGGAGCAGGGCCAGAGGAGGCCCCGGAGATGGTGGGAGGGCTGGAGCCCCTCTGCTGGGAGGACAGGCTGAGAGAGCTGGGGGGGTTCAGCCTGGAGAAGAGAAGGCTCCGGGGAGACCTTCCAGCCCCTTCCAGTCCCTAAAGGGGGCTTATAAGAAAGATGGAAAAAGACTTTACCAGGATCTGTAGTGACAGGACAAGGGGCAATGGTTTTAAACTGACAGAGGGTATTTTTAGACAGGACATAAGGAAGAAACGTTTTACAATGATGGTGGTGAGACACTGGCCCAGGTTGCCCAGAGAAGCTGTGGATGCCCTACCCCTGGAAACATCCCAGGCCAGGTTGGACAGGGCTTTGCGCAACCTGGTCTAGTGAAAGATGTCACTGCCCATGATGGAGGAGTTGGACTGGATGATCTTTGAAGGTCCCTTCCAACCCAAACCATTCTATGGTTCGATGATTAACAAAAGCTCACCAAGCCAAAGTTCATTAGCACCTCAGAAGTCAAGAGAGAGCCTCGGGGAAACTTGTTTCCAGAAAAGAAACATTTCAACATGGAAATACCACTGGATGTGGTTAAAGGAGAACTTATTAAAAGTTACGTCCCAGCTTGCCTTAGACCCAACGAGGACTCAATGCCTCACTCGCATGGTCTCATCGCATGCAAGCTCAAGGTCTCAGGACACCATCCCACGTCCTCTTACGCTGAAGACGACAAATAAAACCCAGTCTTACCAAGATTTCATAAAAAGCTTATTTTCATATAAGGACAACTTTACTCTCCCCAGTCATCAGACTGCCTGCTTTTTCCTCCTCAAGTCATGGTCGCAACCAAGTCCATCTTCCTGAGAAAGGCTGCACTGCTCAAAGGTATTCATTACAAAGTTTAAACAAACCGGAGAACGATCTCATTTTCCCAGCTGCGGGGCACACACCAAGCAATAACACTTCCCATAATCAACTTCAATTAGGAGCTTTTCATCCAGATTTTTTGGCAATGACTCAGAGCATGCCGAGAGCACAAGGTGCCACACAGAACCTCGCAGCAAGAGCTGGCAAGCAGAGTGGTACGAACTGAGTCCTCAGTGCTGTTTTCAGGTGTGCTGGTTTGAGCGACACAGGATTAATTTTTCTTCTAATCTTTGGGAAAACTGCACTTTTAGAAGACTCTAAAGTGTCTGAATTGGTGAAAATATTTCCTTATCACCAGCTAGGCTGTGGGGGTCTCAAGTTCTCGGTGTTTTCAAGCTTGCCAGGTTCAGGGATGAGGAGCAGCGAGACCTGGGCGCTTGACCCAAACTGGCCAACAGGATTATTTCATACCACGAACGTCACATTTGAGAGAAATTAGAAGGTTTGCTGAGGATTTTCTCTCTCTCCCTTGATGACGGCGGTCCAGAAAACTTCTTGTCCCAGTGCCGGAGCCCTGAGCCCTTCCTTTCCTCCCGAAGTCGCAGCCCTCGCAGTGTCCCACATTGGCTGTCCCCTGCTGGGAGTGCACAGTTTCCTACTGATGGAATTGGCTGAGTATAATCCTTGTGTATTTTATATTGGTATCGGGATCAATATTGGTTCTTTAGTATTGTTGTTAATTATTTAGTCTTATCCTGTTAAATCTATTGCTATTTCAACCCTCGTGTTTCTTTGTTTTTCCCCGATTCCCCTTCCTGGGTGGGGAGGGGTCATCGGGTGATAGAATATTTGTCTAAATGACAATAAATTGTTATGGGTTTCTCAAACCATAACATCAGGAGCCACCGCAAGCCCTACACCAGCCGAACCAGCACGCCACAAAATCCCAACAAGCCAAAGACTTTCTGCTTGTACCATTCCCCTGGGCCACACCGCTGGGGAATTTTATTTTATTTTATTTTTTATCATACTAAATTAGGCATTTAAATCTTACACGTAGTGCTGAAGATTCATGATGTATGTCTCCCGGTCCTGGAAAGGCTAACACTGATTTAATACACGTAGATCTTTACTGATGATTGGTAGCCCATTACACACCGATCGTCAGCGTGTTATACATCACCGCCTGCGCTCCCCTTCTTCCAGATTGCAGGAAACCATCCGGTTGCTCGCAGGGTTTTGCATCCCTCATAGTCGCAGTAGGAAGGATTAACTTTTCCAGTTGAACTACAGTGGGGCAGGACTGGGACAAAGCCATGTGCTGTAGCATCTCCATTCCGTAAAGATAAGGGCAGCTCCACGAGGACCCTCATCACGCTGAAGCCTGAATTAAGTGCGGCGGGATGGAAATCACTTCCCAGAATCCAGCCGTGCTTCCAGACGCACTGATTTTTTCTCCCCCGGCTCCCCGCCTCCTTGGGATGCTCAGTGATTTTCAAAGATTTGGGAAACCATGGGGAATAACGGGCAGAATAGAATGTCTTTCACTTGGTTCTATAATTTTAATGTCAATATTTGAACTACAACAGAAACCCTGGCAAATACAGAATCACAGAATCATAGAATCGTCTAGGTTGGAAGGGACCTTTCAGATCATCGAGTCCAACCATTGACCTAACACTGACAAAAACCACCACTAAACCATGTTGCCAAGCACTATGTCTACCCATCTTTTAAATACCTCCAGGGATGACGATTCCACCATTTCCTTGGGCAACCTGTTCCAATGCTTGACAACCCTTTCGGTGAAGAATATCCAATCTAAACCTCCCCTGGTGAAACTTCTAGGTTTATTCTCTCCAGGCAGAGATGGAAGGACTCCAACAAGGTCCTGCTCGGGACAGGAGGACACATCACCTGTCACCTACCTCCCAGTAACCTAGGTGGGAGCCAAAACCACATTCCCACTCTCAGCAGCTGGTTGGTGAGTCCAATCCACCCCGGGGTCCACCCGCAGGTACCCAGCTCCACCGCATCCCCATCCCCGCTGCCAAAAGGCCCTGTGGTGGCCCCGTCCCAACAGCGTAGGAAGCTGATGAACCTGCTAACGATGAGGAGAGACCACATTATCCACTGCACCGCCAGGACCAGCGAGAGGTGGTCACGCTTAATGCACTAAACACACTTTTCCCGGCTACAGCCCACGTTAAAGAGCCTGAATGGATCTCTGGAGCATTGGACCTTGTTCAAACACAACCCTTATTATTATAACAAAAGAGGGTGGTGGGTTTTTTTTTTTTCCCCCTTCCTTCAGTGAATGATTATTAATGTGTTTCCAGGAGCTGGGTCCATTTCTCTAAATGAGAGTGGGATGGCAGGAGGAAGGCTGATAAATGCCCTCCTCCCCCCGGCCTCGCGGCGGGAGCTGCCAGGGGTTCTCGTTCTAACAAGCTGCAGATGGAAGACGACTGGAATAACAAAGTATGAATTTTTATGAGTCTAATAAATCACT
The DNA here is from genome assembly GCA_008658365.1 of Alca torda. NCBI lineage: Eukaryota > Metazoa > Chordata > Aves > Charadriiformes > Alcidae > Alca > Alca torda. Next base: position 163,549,744 of record CM018077.1, read on the forward strand.
CCACTTTTCCTGCTCTTGATCGTTTTCAGCACTTCAGACACTAGAAAAACCCCGGCTATAATCAAATGGGTTCACGGATCTCGTGTTAACGCCTCGCCGCGGCACGGAGAGAGGTGGCTCTGCCTCGGGAAACGACAGGGAGCACTTGTCGGGCTGAAATCCATTTGCATTCATGCTTGAGGATTGACTTAATATATATATTTTTTTTTAATTTAACAAGGAGAAATTTGAATCCGTTAGGTATTCCCCCACCCTCAGAGCCACTTATCCAACTGAAGGCCATCCGGTTTTTACCTTTCCTAACTAACCACTTAAAAAGACCCTGACCTGACTCCAGCATCAGCAAAGAAACTTGTATAAACTCTGTGAGAACAGAGTAAAACTTTGCAGGCAGCAGGTTTATTAAGATTCTTTTAATTCTCTTTTCTAAGCTTCTGTATAAAGCAGGCAACGGACGGACTCCAAATCCATCTGAACAAGAAACAAAAGGTTTCAACCCCAAATTGCAACCACTGAGTGTGCGTACATGCGTTTGCTAAAGGAAATATCTATCAAAAGGCCTGATGAGCACCATGTCAATGGAAAAAAAAGAATCAAGACTTTGTTCTCCATACCAAAAAAACTACTCTTGAAACCTCCAGGACAGTGACCGGCAGAGGAGACTTGAGCCAAAGTCAGAGACTCCGTGATGTGGTTAAGCAAAGGAGAACATGATCATTGCTCCCCACCGGTCTGCGATCCCTCGACACCAGGCACAGGAATGCCACCTGCAGCTCCAGGAGCTTTGAAGCCTGCAAAAAGCCACCCTTTTAACCACAGAATCAGAGAATTGTTATGGTTGGAAGGAACCTTTCAGATCATCAAGTCCAAGCATCAACCCAACACTGACAAAAACCATCACTAAACCGTATCTCTAAGCACCACATCTGCCCATCTTTTAAATACCTGCAGGGATGGTGACGCAACCACTTCCCTGGGCAGCCTGTTCCAATGCTTGACAACCCTTTCAGTGTAAAATTTTTAAGCAATATCCAACCTAAACCTCCCCTGGCACAACTTGAGGCCATGTCCTCTTGTCCTGTTGCCTGTTCCTTGGGAGAAGAGACCAACTCACACCTCACCACCCCCTCCTTTCAGGGAGCTGTAGAGAGCGAGAAGGTCTCCCCTCAGCCTCCTTTTCTTCAGGCTGAACACCCCCAGCTCCCTCAGTCGCCCCTCATAAGATTTGTGCTCCAGACCCCTCACCAGCTTCCTTGCCTTTCTCTGGACACACTCCAGCACCTCGATGTCCTTCTTGTCGTGAGGGGCCCAAAACTGAACACAGTATTCCAGGTGGGGCCTCACCAGTGCCAAGTACAGGGGGACGATCACTTCCCCCGTCCTGCTGACCACACTATTTCTGATACAAGACAGGATGCTACTAGCCTTCTTGGCCACCTGGGCACACTGCTGGCTCATTTTCATCTGGCTGTTGACCAACACCCCCATGACTTTTTCTGCCGGGCAGCTCTCCAGCCACTCTTCCCCAAGCCTGTAGCGCTGCATGGGGTTCTTGTGATCCAAGTGCAGGACCCGGCACTTGGCCTTGGTGAACCTCATACCACTGGCCTTGGCCCATTGATCCAGCCTGTCCAGATCCCTCTGTACAGCCTTTCTACCCTCAAGCAGATTAATACTCCCAGCCAATTTGGTGTTGCCAGAAAACTAACTGAGGGTGCACTCCATCCACTCGTCCTGATCGTTGATAAAGATATCCTGGGTGCAGCTCTCCCAGTCCCCCAGCACCCATGCTGATGGCAGGCCTCTATCCCACCGCATCAGCAAAGCAGCAGCATCCCGAGCCTTGATGCTTTACCTCCTCGAAGGAAGGAGGCCAAGTTAGCTGGGAAACCTGTTGTTTCCGTCATCCTCATCCTGCCCCAGTCTTTAATCCATTCAATATGTTTTTTCCCCACTTTTCATTTGCTTTTCCAGCACAGCACTGAATCAGGGAGGGAATTCATCTTTGACAAACATTTACCGATTATCAAATCACAACTGCAGCCGCAGACAGGGGCAATAAGTCACTTTAAGCAGCCGTCCGTATTGCAGGCTGAGGAGTTTGGGCAGCTCCCCGATGACAAATAACTCCTGTCAAAGCCGCGTGTTCCCTGGCGCTCCGAACCCGTGTTCTCTGTTGTTCCACGCTACCTGGTGTTTAATGACAACACTGTCAGACTAAGACGAAGCCTCTGCGCTGCGGACTGTCAAAGCCCTATTAGAGGAAAGATTGAGACCCTACTCTTCTTAAACTCACTCAAGCAACACAACCTGCTAGTTTTTATAATTATTGTACGAGAGCCATCGATCGCGCGCTGACACCTAACCTATCCGTATGAAATGGGAGTAGTTGGCTGGGTGACAGTTGCTATAGATTATTGTGGGTGGGTTGGTGGTTTTTTTTTTCCCCCCCTTTTATCCATCGCTCTACAAAGCCTAGAATGGATGGGAAGGAGGAAGAGGAAAGCATGAGCCTTCGTTTAGGCGCCTTTTCTATCCCAGCTCTTTACTTTCAAAGCAACTTTTGGAAGTTTTTCACTTGCAGGACATTTCCCCGGTTGGGAAAACCAACCAGCCTCCTCTGAGGCGCCCATCTCCTACCACAGGAGCTGTATTTGGGCCACCCTGAGAAGCATCTGACACCAGGACCATGCTTCAGGAGCACATCCTTGCATGGAAACGCTCCTGTAGACAGATCAGGAGATTATGTCAGAAAGAAATCACCGAACGCTGATGCTGGAGGCAGGTAGCAGCCCAAGGCACCCTCAACATGCAGGACAAAGCGCTGTATTTACAGAGAGAAGCAGAAAACTGAGCATCTCCAGCTGCACTGGCATAATGGAGGAAAAATCCATGTCCACCTGATGCTGTTCAGATTCCACTGCTTTTTAGCATCCCCCCCAAAGAAACCCATGAAGATAAGACATAAGCACTACTGGCATCTCTGTCCATGCAGGTGTCTACTGTTGTAGGCAACCAACAAACCACATTGTGGGCAATGACCTGGAAATCACACAGCGGACAAGGCCAGTGCAGCTCTGGATGTAAGAGAAGTCACAATTTTAAAGCCACCAGCCTCAGGAGAGAGCTGCCCTGTCCAGTTACAGGGACCATCCCTGGGCTGTGCTGGAGATGACACCCACCAAGCTCTATCTGATCTACACCACTCCTCGAAGCTTCACATACACAGCTTCCCCACCGTTTAATAATACAAAGCAACATCTCAGATCCTGATAGTGCCAAGGGTTGCAAGGTTTCATTTTGGTAGAAATTCTTGTTAACCTCGCCCATTTCCTTCTAACACACCACCATCCACCACTTCATTTTGTTTCACTCCTAGAGAAGGACTAGCCAAATTTTGGGTGGGCACCAAGTCTTCTCCCAGAATACAAACACATGGTCTGCAGTGAACCCTGCACTCTGGGGATGTTGTACTGGATTCCCAACAGCAAAAAGAAGGGAACCATGGTCTGAGGGTGCTGGGAAGCTACTTTTGAGCCATGAAAACAAGCAGGAAGGAAAAGAGATCAGAACTAAGGAGGCATTCAGCTGTACCAAGGGAAATGTTGGTTGAAGAGGAGGACCTATCTCCCAAGGAACAAAGCCTAGTTTGTTGTTGTGGCTGCCCACCTCCCTCAGCACTTCCACCTGCACATCCACCAAGGAGACCACAATAACATTGCCTCTCCGATTTTGCATCCTCTCTCCAACAAAGTTTTTCATTTCATTGGTGAAAAATCATTTTATCTGAGCTGCTCACAACGGGTGAAGTTGGGGATAGATGCTGCTCCCAAATCCAGCTTGCATGGCATTTTACTCCTCAGAAGTTCCACTCACAAACCCAAGGTTGGGGCCACTTTACCATCAGTTATTTTGGAAGTAGCACGCGTCTGGCTTGCCACCAGACACTCAGGGCTGCCACAGCATGCGCACAGCCAGCAGTAAACACATGTGCTAACTCATAGGCTAGAGAGTTTGGAAGGGTGAGAGGAGGAGGAAGAACATTGCTGTTGCTTTAAAGAAATGCCCTCATTTGCTTAAAGCAGCTACAGAATCCGTTAAGTTACTATAAATAAGTATTTTCACATCCTAAGCTATGCACAAGCATCAGTGCATGTGGTTTATTTGCTTGTATTGCCCATTTGGGTGATACAGCTGGGTGAGTTTGGCACGCATCCACTTCTTCTACCTCCCCAAAGACCACGACTTCATCTGCGCTAGTGGAGAAAGGACCCTCCGGCACTGCACTGACAGCCAGCTCTGGCTAGATGGCACCAAGCGGCACCCAAACCCTACCCCACCATCCCATCCCATGGTCAGAGCTGCAAGAACTGACACCACCAGATCCTAAGTGGGACCCAATGAGCCAAACCCACCATTTCTGTACCAGAGATGAAATCTTCTCATAGCTCTGATGCAAATAAATGGCCCTTTTTGGGGTGGGGGCAGGTGAGACGGAGCTTAAAACATGGAAACATGATGGCCAGACCCTCCCTTGGTTGAAGTCCACAGTGGGCTTATAGCTATCTAAACTTATGGTGTTGAAAACACGAGAGAGGATTACAAGAAAGAAATTTTCATTGGCTACCTGGATGGTGAAACACTGGTCCAGGTTGCCCAGAGAGGTGGGAGATGCCCCATCCCTGGAAACATTCCAGGTCAGGTTGGACGGGGCTCTGAGCAACCTGATCTAGTTGAAGATGTCCCCGCTCATGGCAGGGGGTTGGACTAGGTGGCCTTTAAAGGTCCCTTCCAACCCAAACTATTCTATGATTGTATGGCTCAAGCGAGCCACTCCTCATAGGAAATCTGAAATAAGCACCACACCACACGGGATTGCACATTAATTTTGATCCAAGGTCCTTCCAGCCATGATTTCTTAGCATAAAGTCACACAGATGACCCTAGGTTGTCTTTTTAGGAAAGGGAGCAAAGAGGAAAGCTTCGGTGTTGGTGGCTTCTTAGCTCCTAAGTCAACGATAAAGTTAGAGACATCGCAATAAGGAAAGTTCAAACCTCCAAGTCACCTGGTCCAAATTAACTTTGCTATATCCAAGGCTGCTAATGAAGAAGGGAGGAAAACGGAGAAGAATTTCCATTTGTGGTTGAAAAGAAACGCTGTTTTACCTAACGCATCAATAATCCTACCTCTACCCTCCAACTGAGAGAGCTTTATGTTCGGGTTTCCATCCCTGCCGCCCGGAGCAGTCATCCAGGGCTCTCCAACAGCATGCCATGAAGGAAACAGCATCTTCTGTGACTACAAACCTCTGGTAATGCCTAGATTCTGCCTCCAATAAACACCTAATTTTCTAAACCCTGAGTGACAGGCGAGCAGAGCGCTCCCCTTGTACCATCCTCAGGATCACCCAGGGATGTCAGTGCGGGAGAGGAAAAGAAGAACAAGAAATCTCACTTCTCCTGCCTCTGAGTTTGACAAACCATCCTAGACAGGGGTGGTAATATTTGATAAATTTTCATTTCCCTTCCGAGGCTGTCAGGTAATCTTTTTATTGACAGCACTACAGGGGTTTTCTGTAGTCTCAGGGAAAAGGGCACGTGCTCTTGCTTGTTATTAAACCAAATACATATTTCGCATGGAGAAACAGCTACTATCCACCTCCGCCTACAAATAAATCCTCCAGGTGCTAGTCCTGCGTAACTCCATACACCACGCAAGCTGCATGGAAGCCTGGTTCACCAGGCGGTGCCCTTGGAAACTCCCCAGCACAAATCTGGAGCCCAAACCACCGCTAGCTCTGGGTCTCCTTTCACCACCCAAGCGACCGTGCTTCCCCCTCTCTCTTCGGGGGGATAATTTTACAGTGAATAGTACTCAAATGCCAAGAGACGTTTCTGTGGCTTAAGTGTGACCACATCATTTCTAATAATACCCACCGGAGTCACAGCTCGGTGGTGGTTCCCAAACTACCATGTGAGGCCATTGGATCAAGCCCCTGGCCATGCAAGGAGTCGCACCAACCCTCGTCCTCAAGCTCAACGCTTGCCCATGAGGGACGAGGGCCCATGTCCTGCCCCAGGACAGGTGCTACCATCAGATCTTGATGATGGAAGGAAGATGAGCCTGGGATGAAGGCCAACCAGCTCTTTCCTCCTGCTTCTCCACTAAATGAAGAGGTACAAGGAGGGCAGGAGTATGGGCAGCCATAGACAATGCTGAATTTCCCCCACAAGCAAGACAGGCAGAAGGAATAAAACCATGACCATTTATAAAGAACTGGCACAACTTCTGCTTCTCAGAGGGATGTTACTTCTTTGCACCCTGCACCAGCCAAAAAGCCAGCGTTCCACATTACAGGGAGCAAAACCTCTGCTCAAGCCCAAAGAGATGGGTGAAGACAAGTCCTGCTAAAACCAGCAGCATCCTTCGACCTTTTCTGTAGGTCTGAGGCAGGTCCCATCCTGGTACCAAGCTCCTTGTCCTCCCCAGAGGCAGTGCAGCATGCGCTTATGCGCGTGATAGCCCCATTGACTGCCGTATCCCAAAGTACCCAGCTCCACCATGCCTTACAGAGGAACAGCACTGATGATTTCAGGAGGAAGAATTATCAAAAAGGAGGAAAAAAAAAAAATTGCAAAAAGAAACAGTGTTATCCTCTGTTCTCACTCCACTATCAGTGTTTCCCCGCAAAGGGGAAGCAGGTCAAGAAATATTGACCCATTTTATAGGGAGAGGACAAATCGTTTCTCTTTGTGTTGGTTAAATCAATAAACGAAGATCATTTAAGTTAGAGGAGTCTTCCCTTAAAGCCCTTCTTTCCTTGCTATTTTGTTACTGCACTTGGGGAAAGGTCACACGGAGAGAAGCCCAAGGTGTCAACTTCCCAGTACGATGAACATTCGATCCAGGAAAAGAAATTAAAGTAGGGCCAGAAATACCAGCGATAATGGCGCCAATGAGAAAAAGCTGCTAGAATCTTACGTAAAACTGCCAGGTCTCCATTTCATCATTAAATACTGTTTTCAAACCTCTCACTCTGACAATTATTTACAAGAGGAGGGTAATTCCTAAGACAAGGAGGACCTTGCACCACTCATCCTCCATACCAAAGGCAGCAGGACCAGCCTTTCTACAGCCTTTTGGGAGAAAAATGCCTCCAAAATGCGTTTGGAGCAGCGGTGTCTCTTCGGTCTCCAGACCCACAGGAGCAGCCAGGCTCGGCTCAGCGGCAAGGAGAGCAGCACAGGACACGGTGAGATGCTCTGGCTGCATCTCACCAGCATTAGGACATTGCCATGACCAATTGCACCAGATGTATGAACTTAACTGTTTGTGTTTGCAATCTGCTGCCTGCCTTGTGTAAGACAATCCGGTTCAGTGTAATCGTTTGTTGCAAGTTAATTTTTTTTTGAGCATTTGGAGAAAAGCAGGTTTGGGAATGACAGGCTGGAAGGAGAAGCTGGAGAGGAATCACTCCAATCAGCAGCACCTAAAGCAGTAGATGCAAAAAAGCCCTCTGCTCCCCAGCATGGGCTCAGCTGAAGCCCTGCTGGATTTTTTTTTTTCCCATTTTTCAACTGTCTAGCTGTGTTTTTTTTCAAATTGTGAAGTCCAGTAGGAGATTAAAAATGGAGGCCAGGACAATTTACATTCAGTGACAACCCATCAGTAAGTACAGCTATGGTTTCCTAAAGAGCTTGTGAGAGGCAGGTGAGCAAACCCCCCAGAGACGTGCTTTTAAAATTCTCCCCCTCCAACTTTTAACACCAAGTTCATCCAAAAAAGTCAGAAGAGAAACTTGGCTGCAAAGACAAATACTAACAAACGACAACCTGACACCGTGGCAGGAGTGACGCTCTCCACATTCCCAGACCAGCCTCCTACTATTACCGAGCTGTTCCAGCAACAACAACTGTCCCAGTTCACAGCACAGTTATTTCGGGTCTCCCCTTCTCCAGACCTTTTGATGAAAACCTGCTCCTTTCTCCTTCATATGTATCAGACCAACAATATGACTTGCATCCTTGGCCTCTTGGCATTCGCCAAGCTCACGACAGGTGGTTTCGGCTCTTCGGGCCAGGATATCCTCTCACAGCTTGCCCAGGTGATGCAGAGGGATGTCATGGAAGATGTGCTGCTGCGGTGCCGATGGGTGCTCCCTGATGTCCCCGTGCAGCACTTGCACACCACAAGGGCCAAGAGGACCATGACAGCCGGTTCAGGTCTCTCCACTTTGGCCAAGACACTTAGGGCACCTCTTCAAATCCCATCCAGGGCCTTTTTGGCACTGTCAGGGTATTATAAGCAGCACAGCCCCGTCATACTTGCTGATGGCCCAGGAGAACGGGTACACGCACAAGATTTAGACAGCAGCTGTAAGACTTTATTGCGATATCAGTTACTTTCCCTACATCTTCCGCTTCCGGGGAGATTTAATGGGAACCCTACACGAACAAACACATGCATGTTTCCAGCACAAGATCTCCCCCAAAGCTTTAATTTCTTTTCTTAATCCATCTCTCTCAAGGAAGCTTCCAACTCCTTGTTAACTCATCTCCCACCTACCAAAGGACAGAAAGGTGACACCGTAAGGAAGAGGACAGTTCTCTTGACAACATCTGTGTTAGCTCCAGTTCGGGGTGAATATGGGAAAAGCCAAACCACTTTCCTGCCATTCTTTTCCACACCATCCTCCTTCTGCAAAGAAAGTTCTACAACTAGAAAAAGTTGACTTGAAATTACTTATCCATTGGCCCCACAGCCCTGAGGGTCCTGAACAAGCCCACCTTTACTTTCTCTTCATCTAATTCCCCTATGGATCACCTTGCTCCTGGAGCTTTAATTCAGCTTGGACAATATTCCAATTCTCATCCCAATGAAGCCAGTTTTCACACCCTCACTACGGTATCTCCCCAAAACAAGGGAGCCTTTCCCTTGCTGAGCACCGATATGTCTTCTTTTCCTCAGCACAAGAAGGACACGGAGCTGTTGGAATGAGTCGGGTGGAGGGCCAAGAAGATGATCAGAGGGCTGGAGCCCCTCTGCTGGGAGGACAGGCTGAGAGAGTTGGGGGGGTTCAGCCTGGACACGAGAAGGCTCCAGGGAGACCTTCCAGCCCCTAAAGGGGCTCCAGGAAAGCTGGGGAGGGACTCTGGAGCAGGGAGGGGAGCCATGGGACGAGGGGGAACGGTTTTAAACTGAAAAAGGGGAGATTTAGATGAGATCTTGTGAAGAAATTCTTTGCTGTGAGGGTGGTGAGGCAGCGGAATAGGTTTCCCAGAGAAGCTGTGGCTGCCCCATCCCTGGAAGTGGTCAAGGCCAGGCTGGACGGGGCTCTGAGCAACCTGGTCTAGTGGAAGGTGTCCCTGCCCATGGCAGGGGGTTGGAATTAGATGATCTTTAAGGTCCCTTCTAACCCAAACTATTCTATCATTCTATGATTCTTCTTAAGAAGATATAATTTCTTGGCACTCCTTGTGAGGTTGCCAAGCTGTTGTGCCAGCATCCCGTTCCAGTACAAAATGTGAATGCATATAATTAAAAAGAAAACCATACAATTTTGTGGGTTTGTTTTCAAAGCTGACCTTCGAACAGGTCAAAAACATCCAACTACACCAGCAGGCCCATTTCTGGTTAAAAACCGGAAGGTAACCTGAAGGCAACACACCACATGGGGCATCTTGCGCAGGTGATGGCAAAGAGCCCAACCAAAACCCATGGGACTCCTCAGTGCCCTACAACAGGTACAGGATTTTAGTATCTTGCAAAAGCACAGCCTCATCGTCTCTCCTGCACATAAAACAGAGTATTCCTTCTTACCTACCTCACAGGTGGTAGCAGCTTAATTAATGTTTGCACAGTCTCATAAAGACAATTAGTGCTGAGCATTATTAGTTAATAAAATACTCCATTGCTTAGGTTACCTCTTATTTGCATAACCCACTCAATGCTTTTTTTTTTTTTATGCCTCATCTTCTATCGTCTCTTGTAGACTTATCACCAGCCCCGTTGGATCAATATCCAAATCCATGCTCCTGAATTCCTGGCCTGCAGCATAACTCTGCTCTGCAATGGGATTTTATCAATTTCAGTTCAACTGAAGGTGCTTCTCTTTGCAGGAGAACAATCTCTCAGGGGTGTTGGGGCTTTTGCACCTTTCTCTGACAATGCAAAGATGCGAGGCAAGCACACCGAGAGTCCATCTCACCAAAACAGACCTCTCAGCACAGCTCCAGCATACGAGAACAACAAATCAGCCCATCAAACAAAGTCCTGGGCTGCATCCCCATAGCATGGCCAGCAGGGTGAGGGAACTGATTCTGCCCCTCTGCTCTTGTGAGACCCCACCTGGAGCACAGCGTCCAGTTGTGGAGCCCCCAACATAAGAAGTACATTGGTCTGCTGCAGCAGGTCCAGAGGAGGTCACAAAGATGATCTGAGGGCTGGAGCACCTCTCCTATGAAGACAGGCTGAGAGAGTTGGGGTTGTTCAGCCCGGAGAAGAGAAGGCTCCAGAGAAACCTTATAGCGGCCTTCCAAGTACCTGAAGGGGGTCTACAAGAAAGCCGGAGAGGGACTTTTTACAGGGGCATGTAGTAATAGGACGACAGGTAATGTCTTCAAACTGGAAGAGGGCAGATTTAGATTAGTTATCAGGAAAAAATTCTTCACTGCGAGGGTGGTGAGACACTGGAACAGGTTGCCCAGAGAAGCTGTGGCTGCCCCATCCCTGGAGGTGTTCAAGGCCAGGCTGGATGGGGCTTTGAGCAACCTGGGCTAGTGCGAGGTGTCCCTGCCCATGGCAGGGGGTTGGAACTAGATGATCTTTAAGGTCCCTTCCAACCCAAACCATTCTGTGATTCTATGACTCTATGATTCTATGATCCTAGACCAGAAAACACATGAATTTTAACAAGAACCACTGAGCAAAGTCACTTTGGATTTTCTGCGCCGCTCTACATGTCAATGACTTCTTGTTCAAAGGTCAGAAATCCCCTCACCGAAATACCCCCAGAATAGTCCCTCTATAAAAAGAACTAGGAGCTCACAGCAAATCCCACGTGCAAACCGTAAAACCGTAATCCCCAGCATGATGGGGATTCTGCGCATGCCACCGGGCAGCTCACCAAAGACTCACAAATAGCTGTACTCCGAGCCCGACTCCCAGCTTCACTAATGCCTCCCAAACCTTTCTCCCGTTAGCTCCCAGAAGAACCATGGAGTGGCTATTGCTCGGGCACAGGGCCAGAGCATATGGCTTTACGATCTAAACCACTTTGACAAACCCTGTGCTGCTTTGTGAGGGTTTAAGATCAAGGAATGAAAGATTTCAGGTGAGATTCAAGAGTCCCGCACAACTTGGTACAAGTTTTTACAAAGCATCTTTATAATTTCTTTTATAATAGCCCAGCGTAACCTGCCGTCTCGGAGAACTACATTTATATGTCCCACGGGCAGAAAGCACAATAGTAGATAAGTAGATATCTATATAAGTAGATAAAATAACCAGAAAATTCAAAAGGAGGAATAAAGGGAATCTTGTACAACGCACTTTAAGCCTGATGGGGTAGAGGGTTCCCAGTAAACAGGAACCACCCTTAGAAATGAGGTTGAGTCCTTCTCTTGCAGGTTGGATGAATTCATCGGGAGTTGCAGGCTGGGAGAGGGGATGGGGGAAGGACGGCCGCACGCCGCCGGGGCCAGCTTGGGCTCGGCAAAGCTCCAGGCGCTGCCAACGCCGCCGAGATGAACGACGCGTGAAAAGGGACCTCTGCAGACCCACAAAGCAGCTGAGCAACAACAACAAGGAGCCAGGCTGGAGGCCGGGAGGCAGAGTACCCTCGAAAGCATGCCCGAGGGATCTGCAGGGCACTCGCATTACTCCAGCTCTAAAATAAAGTGACTGAAATTAGAAACTACGCTGATTATCCAGGCAGCTTTAATACTTCTAGTCCTGAAGTACCAGCACAGAGTGCTCTTCAGACACGCATCTCAGGAGCTTTTGCACACAATGTTTCTTTGCCTTTTGAGACAGGTAAAACCATCTGCTGGTACGCGCAACCATGAGCTCAGAGGATTTCAAAGACCAAAAGGCAGGAGCATGGTCCTGGACCCTCCTGGGATGGCAGTTGAGCCCTGCTGAGATGCAACTTCACGTGACGAAACACCTCTTCAGATGCAACACACAATGATAGTAGCCAGAGGCACAGAGGAGCCAGCCGGGCACTACACCACAGGCACCAGGCATTGACACCACGGGGGCAAAACCAGTTGCTCCACCACACGCACGGGACTGCCCGCAGGAGGCAAATGGAAAAGGTAGAAGTTTTTTTGAGGGGGAGGCAGGGGGGGGAACCTTATTAGCCTTTTCCATCAGATGCTCAGGCTTCATGATCTGTCAGTGCCTAAGCTCAGGAGCAGCCGGGCTGTCACCACTCACAGACTGTTGTTTGGACAAAAGCAAACCGTTTCCAAGCAAACATTTTGGGAAACTCTGCCACTCTCTCCCCACGTCCGTGTCCCGCCCCCCCCCCCACCCCGTGCCAAGCTCTTTGGGGCACAGTGCTTGCACACGCGGCGGCACGAAACGCCTTGCCTGATGTTTCACACTCGGAGAGCTCCTACAGCACACGCTCGCTGTGTAATGCCCGCAAAGTGCTTCCAGAAACAGCTGCAGCTCTCCTTAATTAGTCTCTGCGGGCAACAGGCATTAATGATTTCAGTCTGATGCGTAACTATTTTTGTGTAAGCCCCGCCGCACCCCTGTCGAAGCCTTTCCACGGATGGCTCCGTTGAGCAACATAACCTTCTGGCCAAGCCCCTGCTTGAAAAGTCAACTTAAGAGCAGCTGACTACCAGCATCGAGCTCTGAGGTGGTGTCACCTCCAGTTGGAAAGCACTGACCATCTCCAAGACCAGTGGAGAAGTCAAACCACTTGCAGGTCTTGGTGGTCCCCAAGGTTATCCTCCCCCTCTCCTCTGTCCTGGTGAGGCCACAGCTGGAGTACTGGGTCCAGTGCTGGGCTCCCCAGTTCAAGAAGGACAGGGAACTACTGGAGAGAGTCCAGCCAAGGCTACGGAGATGATCAAGGGAATGGAGCATCTCTCTGATGAGGAAAGACTGAGAGACCTGGGGCTGTTCAGCCTGAAGAAGAGAAAACTGAGAGGGGATCTCATCAATGCTGAGCAACATCTAAAGGGCAGGTGGCAAGAGGATGGGGCCAGACTCTTCCCAGTGGTGCCCAGAGACAGGACAAGGCATAACAGGCACAAACTGGGACATGGGAAATTCCATCTCAACATGAGGAAAGACTTCTTTCCTTTGAGGGTGCCAGAGCACTGAAACAGGCTGCCCAGAGAGGTAAGTGGAGTCTCCTTCTCTGGAGATCAAAACCTGCCTGGACGCGTTCCTGTCCAACCTGCTCTGGGTGACCCTGCTTTGGCAGGGGGGTTGGACTAGATGATCTCCGAAGGTCCCTTCCAACCCCTACCAATCTGTGATTCTGTTAATGGTCAACACAGGGAGCCAACCTTTGGCCAGCATCACTCCACCCTCAGCTTCAGGGTACATCGTGTATGGATCCAGGGTCAAACCCTCCGACTGTAGACACGCGTGCTGTCTCCTCCAACATGAGCTCGCCGCATTTTCTTGAGGGCTCCTTTAACACAAGCTGCCTTCCAAGAAACACAACATCTTTACCCAGGCAAATGGGGCTCAAGGGTCTGAACAGAAGGTAGCGGAGAAGATGTTATCCCATCAAGCTGTTGTCTTGACTCAGCAGTTTGATGGAAGCCTTCAGCAAAAATAACTTCTTTAGCAAGAGCAGGTTCTGTAATAAAACCTAGCCAGTGTGTCTACCTAAGTCCTCTTATCAGGGGCCAGGTTTTAAAAGTAATTATACCAATTAACAGGGGAAAAAAAAAAAAAAAAAGCTGTGAATTACAACTCGGTGGCTGCAAAAGGAGCTCAAAGAGACGCTGTTGCACTCGGGAACCATTCATTGCAAAGGATGGCTTGAAAAAAAATAGCCAAACACGTTGTAATTTTACCACCAGCGTTATTGCATTCAAGGCAAAAAGCGACACAATCTCACGTGAAAACCTTCCTTGGGCACTCAGGCCTGATGGTAGATGGACATAAGGGTCAAAATGAACTGTATGCCAGCCAAAACAGCCCAGCACGGGCTTTGCCTGTTGTCTCTCTACTGGAGGAAAAAAGCTGCAGCCAGTTTTGACCTTTGATCAAAGCAAAATCACTCAGTTAGGCCAGACCAAGGGGCAGCATTTGGAGAAAGATCTGCCCAGACACAGCAGGCTGCACCTCAAACAAGAGACAAGATGGACAGCATTGTACCTCCAGCATCAGGATAACATGTTCCAACCACTCTTTTTCTCCAGAAGCTAAATTTGTGCTGTCCCCAGTGCCCAACTCCCCATTCAGTCAGTTCCAGTCCAACAAACCAGTCTTCCAGAGGGGGCTAAACATGCTTGAGAATAATAGAAGACAATCAATTAAGCAAAATCTTCCTACAAGCTCAGCAAAATCTTGCAAAGATGCTTCTTGGGGATGATTTTCTCCTCTTGATGTACTTGTGCAAGTCCCCGATGCGGGAGAGAGGTCCCAAGACATCGGCTGGCTCTTTGGGGAAGGAACGTGCTTGCTTCGGGGTGGTGGCTCCCAGGAACAGACAGCGCTGGTGCCATGTCTTCAAGCGATTAGAAGCTGGGGAGAGCGAGCAGAGCAGCACAAGGCAGATTCCTCCTCTTATCCTCTGCCTCTTTAGTTTTTTCCCTTCCTGCTGGGTGCAGATATCAGGAGGGAGGACGCCAGGGTGCCTGCAGGATCACCAGCTGTTTCAGCAAGAAGCCCCAAGGCACACGGGAAGAGGTACCCAGGGAGCAGAACCTTCCACGTGGAGCTTCGTTTGCACTCAGAGATCCACCAGCCCCTCCAGCGGCTCCTCCGGATTCAAGGCAAAGATGACACGAAACGGTACATGGTGCCTGCAGGCTCCCAACAAAGCTGCTCTCAGGTGGGCAAAAAACATCCATGCCCTGCTCAGAGCTCGAGAACTTCTTCGTTAACTTGCGGCGCCGCTTCCCGGCATCACTCGGCATCCCCCACGGATAACGCCATCCATTATCTCAACGGCGCAAGCTTGCTGCCTTCCTTCGGTAATGTCACGTAGCGAAAGCTCTTGGTTGACAGAGTAATAAACCCCAAACCTCCCCCTTGATTAATGCAAGTGGTTTCAGACGTAAAACAATACAACCCAGCTCAAAGCTATTTAAAATAATAAACCGTCTTTGATTTTTCATATTCATAAAAGCTGGAACAATATGGCAGCCCAGGAGGATGCCTATCAATAAAGCTGGAGTGGAATATCAATATTTAGCTACGTGGAAATTTATAACAACCTGGGAAGCAATTATTAATACAGGGTTCAGTAATTTGCACCGCATTTGATGCAAAGCAATGGCAATACTTACCACTGACAAAATGTACCTCCGGCAGATTTATTTCTCTGAAGAGGAGCGGGGCACAAGGCAATACAAAGCACGTAGCAAAAAATAGCACAACTCGGCCCTCCGTTTGCCAGGTTTATAGGGAAAATATGTGAAACGGGGTTCTTGAGCACTCCGCAAACGAGCCGTCACCCACCAGCTTTCCTAATGCAGTCCTCCCCACGAGCTTACCCCTTTCCGTCCTGCTCCCATCGAAGGGAAACCCCCGTGAAGTTATCATCACAGCTTTCAAGAGCAGCCCGCAGCGGGTTGACAGCTGCTATTACTGTCATCATGGGCAAGCGATAAACTTTTGCCCGGCTGCAAAATGGCTCTCGCTTCCCTCCCGTCCGCGCCGGGACCGATCGCAACGCTCTCCCAAGCCGATGAGCGATCCTCCCAGAACAAAACCCATCACTCCAGCCGAAGTTTCCTTTTGCAACGGCATTTTCGAGATGATACAATCTCTGAAATCGCCCTAAAACGCACACAATTTCTTGATGGTGTCTACTGTGGGGTGGGGAGGGGGTGTGGGGGGGTTGCAATCACACAATATTTATAAAGCAGCAAAGCTCAAACAGCTTAGCGTCAACCGTACGGCAGCAAACGCATAAAAGGTGAGGCAGGTCTGAGATCTTGTTCTCAGAGTATTTACAGGGCAATTTGCAGAGCCAGCTGAGAAAGAAAAAAAGGGAGAATGAGCATGAATTTGCAGTGATAACGTCTGGGGAGAACCTCCAGAGGTAAAGAAACCCCTGGCGTTGAGTGCAGGGGTGTCTGCCTGGAGATCAATAAATGACAATTACTCAAGACGAGGGCTGAGATCTCCTTTTAAACGTCAGGACCAAATGGCCATCGAGGTACGTGATTATGGTGGTATCTCAGAAACACCGCAGCAGAGCCTGCAGAGCCCCAGTGCTGAGCGCTGGAGGATCTCATGGACTTTGCAGCTTGAGGAGGTCTGAAGAAACCAGAACAGCTCGGGGAGCAATGGCATAGGATGGCTGCACTGCAGGAACCCACCAAGGAAAGGAGAACCCAGCAAAGGGGCCACGTGGAGGTGTCAACCCACCCACGCACCTTGAAGAAGCATTTTGGCCACCTGGTACTTACACCCATCTCAGACATGGACTTGTTCCCCAGGGCTCCAGCCCCCTGCAGAAAGCTGCTTTACCTTGAAGGAATCACAGAATGGTCAAAGTTGGAGGGGACCTTAAAGATTATCTAGTTCCAACCCCCTGCCATGGGCAGGGACAGCTCCCACTAGACCAGGTTGCTCAAAGCCCCATCCAACCTGGCCTTGAACCCCTCCAGGGATGGGGCAGCCACAACTTCTCTGGGTAACCTGTTCCAGTCCCTCACCACCCTCACCATAAAGAATTTCTTTCTGATATCTCATCTAAATCTCTCCTCTTCCAGTTTGAAGCCGTTACTCCTCGTCGTATCACTACACGCTCCTGTAAAAAGTTCCTCTCCAGCTTTCCTGGAGCCCCTTTAGGGACTGGAAGGGGCTCTGAGGTCTCCCTGGAGCCTTCTCTTCTCCAGGCTGAACCCCCCCAACTCTCTCAGCCTGTCCTCCCAGCAGAGGGGCTCCAGCCCTCCCAGCATCTCCGGGGCCTCCTCTGGCCCCGCTCCAACAGGTCCACGTCCTTCTTGTGCTGAAGACTCCAAAGCTGGATGCAGCACTCCAGAAGGAGAACTTCCTCTACCCATGAAGCACAGGGCATCCTGGGGACAATTAAGTGGGGTGATTAGGAAGAAGGGCTTGCTGCTCCCTCACCTCTGGGAATGAGAGCCTACCCAGAACAAGGGATAGAGAATGGGACACCCACCCTCGAGAAAAGAGGGTCTGTGAAGGGGACCTGTCTCACAGGCAGGAGAAACCAGAGCTTCAAGGGCTGGAAGAAACCTCTTGGCTGCAGGAAGGGCTGAGTCTCGAAGTACCACGCAGCTTTGCAACACGCAGCTCTTTTCCACCCTTCGCCTTCAAAACCAGAGCAGCTTAGAGCATGTTACTGGTTTTACCCTCAGCAGCGTTAAGGCGATAGCCTCATTGATCAGATGGGGAAACTGAGGCAGCGAGTGGCCAGGACAACTTGCTGCAAGCCATGGTGGAGAACTAGCAGAGGACATCACTGATGCCCTCCTCTCCAGGACTCCCCTCGCTTCAATTTAACATCCATTCCCCCCTCCACGCATCGGTCCGAAGCAGAGGAAAGAGGATTAAAGCGGGATGTAAACAAAAGAGCTGCAGGTTTTCACTCCCCACCGGGCGCTGGAAACAGCAGTGCTGTGTTTTCAAGCTCGCAGCGACTCTCCAAAGCAATTCCGTCCATCTGCAGGACGACATGTGGGAAAGCGGCCGGCATCAGGTTTCGGTACAGCCGTGTAAATTCACAAACTGTACGGCTATTAATATTGTGAGGCATCCTTGCCTGCTGGGGTGGACGGGGGGTGGGGTTAAACACTAGGACATTAACATGGCATGCCAGTTGTGCCTCTGGATTTGTAGCAACTGTGTGCAGGAAGCCTGGACTAAATGACTGCACTGCCCTTTTATTAATACCAGTACCAGCCGCAGCTCAGGTCCCAGGCTTTAGGGACTGCTCTTCCCTCCATTGCCCGAGATTCACCCATAAAACATGGTTAATCTGGATCCTTAGGCAGCATTTGGGTTTAATTCTGGTGTAAACCCATACAGAAAAACCTCTAGCTGAGGTTTAAAGGTGCTTTAGCCCCTGCCACAGACCAGGTCCCAGGCTCTAGGAACCACTCTGTCCTCCATTGCTCAAGATTCACCCACAAAATATGGTTAATCTAGATCCTTAGTCAGTGATTGGGTCTAATTCTATTGCAAACCCCCCTAGAAAAACATCGACCTGAGGTTTAAAGGTTCTTTAGCCCCTGCCACAGACCAGGTCTCATGCTCTAGGAACCGCTCCGCCCTCCACCGCCCAAGATACGCCCATAAAATATGGTTAATCTGGATCCTTATGCAGCGTTTGGGTTTAATTCTGCTGTAAACCCATGCAGAAAAACCTCTAGCTGAGGTTTAAACGTGCTTTAGCCCCTGCCAAGCTGAGACGCAGATTAAAAGGCAGCATCAACTTAACTTGGGACCGAAAACCATGTATCAAATTAATCCCATATCGATAATCCTCCAACACCTCTCCCCTCCATCCCCTCTCAAAACTAAATCAATTTTGCACGAGCGCTATTCCAAAAGAATTGAGAAAGGCTCCTCCAGCATTGCAGGACAAAAATCACAGGATCCTAACAGCCATCAACATATTATGTGCCATTAAATCTGCCCATGGTCAATAAATCCCTGGTCTCAAAAAGCTACATATGCTTGGGTAGCGCCAGCACACCGACCCTGCGCCGCCTGGTTAAAAGTGATGTTTGAACTTAAGGGCCGACTTTTTTCTTCCTTTTTCCCCCCCCTCCTTAATTATTTCTCCTGTTTTCAGCAATCTTTCCTTACCTGCACATTATTTTCAAAGCTTTTGCCGTCCCAAGGCACTTTCGCTGTATCTTTCAGGGATGAGCGCAAGGGAGAATACTTTGTCCTTCCCTTAGGATACCTCGGAGAAATTTTTTAACATCAGTTCTCAACCTCCCAGAAGTGTTTCCCCCCCCGACTTACAAGACAGGGAAAGATAAAAAGATTCTTCTTAAACCAGACAAAGGGATTAACAGCAGAAGCAAGGATAAAACTGGGGAAAAAAAAAACCCCAAACTAACCTTTTTCTTCCTTCCAAAGCTGCTTCGATATTTCTTTGACTGTCCTAAGTGGAGCATCGGGCTGACTGCTTTTAAATCATCCCTCCCCCCAGTCTCACCAGTACAGAGGATTAACGCATTAGCTATTCACCCTGCAGACTGGCCCGGTACTGGGAGCACAGTTGAACCATCACTTTTGCAGTCACCAACCTTCCTGCTTTCAGATTAAACGCATATTTTTAAATCAATGGCTGGAAAAATGCCCTGCAAAGGGGCTGGAGCAAGCGCAGAGCGAAAAAGAGATGTCAAACTGCGCATGGAGTTGTGAGGGACGCGTCTCCACGGATGAGGAGTTTGGGTTTGGTTTTAGGGGGTAATGCACAGTAATATTTCACTCCATCATTTCACCCTGTTGTCTGTAGATCTTCAGGAGTCCGTGAAATGTTTTAGGGAAGGCAGAGAACAACTGTATTAGCCCCCCTGCAGCTACCTCGAAAGGAACAACAGGGACAGTAAAAAGTTGGAGATGATATATCTCCTTACCCGTTCTCCCCTCCGGCCCTACACTTTAAAAAAAATAATTAAAAATTAGTAGTAAAATGATTTTTTTAAAAAAATATCGAGCAGTTCCTATACGTGGAGATTCATCCAGGTATAGGAGCATATTTATGGATGCTCAAGCATCCACGCTTGAGCACATTTAGACTGATGTGTGTCACTGAATTCACTTGCTCAGAGACGTGGGGTCCCACGAAAAAGCTCTGAGCCCTGAACCCACCCCGGCGAAGCAGAGCTAGAAGACGCCTTCGCATCTCACCCTCGACTCTTTCTCCGCGGGGGGAAGGAGAGAAAACTGGCCAAAAACCGCAACGTGGAAGCTCTTTTCAAACTCTCCTAACAAATTTCCCGGCTCTTCGGGAGCGGGAGAGGATGACAGATCACCGAACCTTTAGATTAATTGCTCACCAAAGTGAGATGGTCGTGTTTGGTACCCGACGTCAGCACATCCCATCAATCTCTGCAGCCGAGTGCCGCTGTCGGGAGCTAATCCCCCCCTCCTCCCCTTTCCTCGCCAGGCAGGGAGTTCATTTCCACTTCATTACTTCGCAATGTAGTGAGCCGGCGAGTGTCTTACTTACCGGCTACGTCGCCCGTGCCGCATTACCGATGCTGCAGCCGTCTGTGCCGCGCTTTGCTGAGCCCGAGCGGGCACCGGAGAGATGGGAGCATCTCCCCAGAGCAGCATTTGCCCAGATGATATCCATTACTTTAATGGAGAAAATGGATAAAGGTGGGCAAGGAAAAGATTAATCGCATGCAATACTCTGTTTTTCACCTCCCTCCTTTTTGGGTGCTAAAATCGTGGGAGAAATGCGCTCCACAGAGTCCTGCGCTGGCAGGACAACACATCCCAAAGGGTTTGCCCAGCTCTCCCAGGAATCTCTCGGAGATCCCACTCTCCTATACCAAGTATCTAGTGCGTGAAACCAGTGACCACCTAGTTTTGCCTTGTGGAAACGTGCACTGCTTTACAGTATATCGCCAAAACCACCTTAAATCGCAATTACAGCAGTCTCAAATCACCAAGACAGCCTTCATCCCAAGAAACCCTCACACTGCCACCCAGGAAAGAGCCTGGAGAGCTTTTTCCCACCCGTCTCCATAACTCCATGCCCTCCTCGGCCAAGCCAAGCAGTGCCGAAAACTGCCTTTCGGTGCTTTGTGATGGATAAAGGCGCCGTTGCTCTCAGCTTACAGGTAATTTCCTGGTCAGCATCACTTTATCCCACCATCTGCTAAAACGATTACTAGCTGGAGAAAAACTGAACCAGCAGAAAAAGTCGAGAAGGATGCGTCAGGGAGGAGGCAGATGCAGCAGTGTCAGGCTCGAGCAGAGTTACAGCCCGGCGGCTTGTGCGTCGCCGCACTCCTCTCCAGAACAAAATCCTCACGGGCAAGTATAAAAAAAAGAAAGGAAAAAAAAAAAAAGATAAAATCCCAGTTAAAGGATGCTTCACGGAAAAGTGAGGCTTTGGAGGAGTTTTGGGGGTTGCTTTTTTTTTTTTGGTAATGAAGGAATTTTATGCTGCAAAAATTGAATGCTCACACTAAAATTATATTTCTAAAATGGTTTGGTTTGGGTTTTTTAACCCCAAATTTTTGCCCTTCTAAAGAGGGGGTGGTGTATCCTCCCCCCTCCTTGTTGTCCTTTACGTGCATCTCATCACTCCTGCAGCCACCCTTTGGCAAAAGGTTCGCAGGGATAACAAAGGCCCGGGCTGTTTCCAGCAGCATCGTTACCCGCTGTGTAATTACAGCCCCAGAAAGCCAAACGTCCAGGCACCCCCAGGTTTATCTACACCGCCGTGTACCGCCACTGTATTTGTCGGGCTATCGCAGGCAGCGTTAGACAAGCAGGAACAATTGCCAGCCCTCTGCTAGCCCGCTAACTTCGTCAGTCACTAAATATCTCTGGCACGAAGACAGCTATTTGCCATCTTAATCCGAGGCAATCCAGGTCGGCAGGGACCGATTGACAAAGATGCATTTAATTAAATAACGGAGCTTTACCCTCCGCTGTTCTGATCCTGGTCCAGACGGGACCAGAGCCTCACCGCAGGGTCTGAGGTGATGCCACGCCATCTCCACTCTGCCTGGTAGAGCAATTAAAGCAGCAAACAATTAATCGCGGTCCACCAGAGAGGAGAGAGTGACAAGTTTTTAAGTGACGCTCACAAACGGGTGGGAAGGCTTTATTGAAATAATACGACCAAATAAAAATGACCGGTCAACTCACGTGAGTATTAGGAATCAATTAACAGGGCCGAAATCAGCACCGTATAGGAAATATCTCGGAGGCAGCACAAAAGCAACACAAGCTCTATCTCTAACACAGTAATCAGACACGGCGAGGCAAGAGGTAATTACAGGAGCACTGGAAAACAGGATTTACTCCGAAAGGTTTTTACCACGCACAGAGTCATTTTCTCTGCGTATTAATGCTAGCGGCTCTCGTGCCTAGCAGCTCAATAGTGAAGGCAATATAACAGTTAAAAAAAAAAACCAAAAATCAAACAGCACACTGTTTAAATTAAATTCTTGCCCCTTGACACAGACCCTGAGTTATCCTGGTGACAGTCACAGGGGTTTAACCCAAGAAGAGGTCACAAGCGCTGCCTGGTTTTGCACTGACTTTTATCAGGGCTAGGAGGGTTGAATTAGGTTTCCCTTAAAAAGAAAGATGCCCAGACCCAACAAGCCAGCTCAGAAATCACACATGTGCTGCCTGTCTTAAAAAAAAAAAAAAAAAGAGGATAACTTGAACCTTTCAAAGTCCCCTTTGCAAGCAATGTACCCTGTCCCCTTTCCCAGAGGCGAAGCTCTCACAGGGGCACGAGCGCTTTTGCACAGTCACACCTTTTATTTGGCTGCATTTGGCTTGTTAAAAGTTGCCCTTCGTACTTCTGCTGGGTTAAAACAACCGTGTTTCAAAACGCAGCCGCTTTCTGGGTGATCTTTAAACCTCCAGGACTGCTTAAAACCAAGCGCAGGAGCGTTTGCAAGCCCCAGATCTTAAATCACTGCAAAAATTCAAGCTGGGCATCACTAAAGGGTAAAAGCCCACCAGCTCTGGCCAGGCTGCTTTTCCTGCTGAACACACGGATATTTTGCTGTTTCTTGTAACTCTCAGTTCATTTCCCTACCGTCGTTTCCTATGGAAAAAAAAAGAAAAAAAGAAAAGAAAAAACCCTTCTCTGCTGAAAAACCGGTCCAAGTCTCGCCGACGAAGGCGGGTGCATCGTGCCCCCTAGAGGGTACCACCGCGGGTCTCAGCGGTGTGAGGGTCCGCGCGTGCCGGCCTCGGCATCTGCTTTTCCACATCCAAAGGGGAAAAAAGAGGGAAGAAAAAAAAAAAAAAAGCCATTTTCTTTCCATAGATTACACGCCTCTGCCTGAATATGCTTTACAAAATGCATTATATATAAAGAATTTGAAAAGCGGCGGCATACATGACTATTAAACTTTGCAGAACAGGCTGTGGGTAGCTACGTATTGCTCAGAATTTTCCTTTCCAATTAGGAGATGTGTAATTAAACCCCAGCTTGATCCCAAAGTAAGAAACACACCGAAAGGAACCCTTCTTGCTTTTGCTGGAGCGAGATGTACACGGAGTTAAGCTCAGTAGAGTCCAGAGCAGTCGAGGAAGCTGGTGGCGCTGGGCTAAGCCCTGATACTTCTAAAATAATCCAAAATATGATGCCTTTAGGATTTACTCTTGCTGTTCCCTTGGTTAACCCCCCCCAGGGCAGCCCCTCTGCCTTCAGGGGCAGAGAGTAAACCCCAGAGGGGGTTATTTTCCCTGACCACCCTCCCCTTCGCAAACCTCCATCCCTTGGCTGCTCCGCATTTCAGTGCTGGAAACATGCTGAGATAAACAACACGGCTACAATTAAAATGAAAACTGCAAGGGAGGGGGGAAAAATAAAAAAAAAAAAAAAGAAAAGGCAAAAGCCAAAAGGAATAGGTACGTTTGCAGCTGGCAACTGAAAACAGATGGGGAGTCAATGAGGCAGAGAAATAAAAGGCAGAGAGGCTGCTCCTGCCTGAAGGAGCTGCCAAGGTGAAGGCTCCCGTCCCGGGGAGGGGACGGGGCGTACGGCGGAGCACAGAGGCTTTACAGCGAGCAGGGACGGTAACCGAATATCCCGACCCGAGAACAAGGCTGGGGGTGAGGGGGCATTCGAGGATGGGGAAGGGGGTGTTTGCTTCTCTTTAAACGCACCGCCTGGCAGGGAGCAGCGTGTTATCCTGCTGCAATTTAAGGAGACAAAAAGCACTGTATTCGTGCACGCAGCAGCCCTAGGTTATAGAATCATAGAAGTGTTTTGGTTGGAAGAGACTTTTAAGATCATCGAGTCCAATCCTTAATCTAACACTGCCAAGTTAACGCTAAACCACGTCCCTCAGCACCACGTCTACACGTCTTTTAAATACCTCCAGGGATGACGACTCAGCTACTTCCCTGAGCAGCCTCTTCCAATGCTCAATAACCCTTTTGGTGAAATTTTCCCTAATATCCCAAATCACAAACTGGGGCACAGCCAACACTGCTGCGTTTTCCACGGGGCGCAGAAACCTTCTGCTCCGCTGCCAGCAGCAACTTGTGCTTTGCCACTTCCCCGACCTCTCGTGATACCTTTTCCCGTTGCTTATTCCGAAAGAAACAGCAAATTGGGAAAACTGAGGACACGGTGCTCCCAAAGGGCTGGGCAGCCCGGATGTGCCGTGCCCATGGGACTGAGCCTTTCCTCCGGGCTCCCTTCTGCTGAGACTGCATTGAGTCCACCAGATTCACTCCGGAATACCGAGCTCTTAATTAAGCATGGCTAATCAGACACCTGGATTTATCCAGCCCTGTTGCATTCCCTGGGGCAAAAGGGGAAGGGAAAATAAAATAAAACACCCCACACCACTTGTTTGCCTTCTGCAAGCTGCAGCTCATCACAAGCTGCCAGGCTTCGCACGCAGACAGCTGCTGATGCTGACCGAGAGCTTCCCATTTGTTTCCGAGTTTTGGATTAGCCCCCCCCCAAAAAAAAACCTGGAGATTTGCAGGTATTGGTGGTGTCAGGAAAGCTGGCTCCTGGGGCTCGGTAACACGCGTTTGGGACAGGGCACATGGGCAACCCTTGTTACTACAGAGAGCGGCTTTAAGCAGGCGGTACCCAAATCAGACCAGCACATCCAGCCTCCAAATGGTCACCAACAGACACGTTGAGGGTGAAGAAAGGAAAAAGGAGTCTCTCCAAAGCATCCTTTCTGATGGTGAGGTCAATCTGGACCATATCTACATGTTAGGACAGGAGTAAGAGCCGAGACACCTGGATACGCTGCCCAGCTCTCAGTCCACAAGCATCCTGAAGGGCCGAGAGCCTTGCAAAATTATTGGCGAGCAAAATTATTGGCATAGCAGGATGGAAACAGCCCATTCCTAAACTCAAAGGAGGGATTTAGGAGCTGATCATCAGGGGTTACTTGAAAGCAAGGAGAAGCAACCACCCAGGAAGGGAACAGAGGCCATCAGGCCACTCCTTGAGACATCCACCATAGAGCAGATAAAGGTCTGAAGCCAAGGAGAAACTCCCCAGCATCAGAGCGGGTGCCCTGAAAGCTCCTCCAGGCATGGAAAAGATTCACGTGCGGGCTCAGGAGCCCAAGAGGAGCTCTGAGCACCGCAGGGACATGTCTGCACTCAAACCAGCCCTGGTGGCACAACTTCATGAGGTTTTCCCCACCAATGGCTCCGATTTTTGAGGGAGACCTGCAGGAAGGCAAGTGCTACCACCAACCTGAGAGCGAGCAGGGATTTTATCCAGGGAAAGGGAGAAGGGAGCACAGCCGTAGCAATAACACCATACCCTCCATCAGCTCCTGCAACTAATTACCCTTCACAGCCCACGCAGATTGACAGAAAAGGGTAGGGGGGTGTCAAGACACAAGGAATCAGATGAGCCAAGTGGCAAATCAACAAGAGGATTGGGGTGAGATCATCACAGCAAAAATTACCAAGGGAGGTGTCAGGCATCGAATCCCTTCTAATACCACACGATTCCCCCGTTGGCCTCAAGAGCCCTGATTTCCAGGCCTCCGCCACCAACAGCTCTCCGTGTCGGTCTTGGATGCTTTTTTAATTTACGGTAATTGCATCTGACTATAGCTTTCAATTCCAAATTCCATCAATTCTATGCATTCAAACCAAATCTTAAAATTGGAAAGGCACCTGTGAAGGGAGCGAGAAGCTTCCTGAAGCTGCGGCAAGGAGGCCAAGCCAGGGCCGGGATGCCTGTCATGAGTGGGATGCCAAGCTGGATGCCTCTGTAGGGACTTTACAGATGGAAGCGCCGTCTTGAGCCAAGACGGGTAAAGATAGCTCTTGCGCACCAGAATAAACCTTCAGTTGAAGTTTCTCTTGTTCCCTGTCTCCCTTCTTACTCGTGTGCCATCTCCCCATTCTCCCCCACAAGCAATACACCCACCTGGGTCAGGTATATCCTCCGGGACGTTGGGAGGCAAGTTGGGAAGGGGATAGGGTTACTTGTGAGCCTAGGGAGGGAGAAGTGGCTTGCTCACAGCTGGCATCCCCTCACTTTCTCATAGGCAGTTAATTGGTAATTTTCATCACTCTTACTGGAAGCATTTGCTGTTATATATGGACACAAGACATGGAAAAAGGAAGAGGCAGAAAAGACGACGGCCGGAGCAGGTGCTTTCACTAAGGATTTTGGCTGAAACATCTCCACAGCCTGCAGAAACCACCTTCCAGGAGTCAAACCCAAGACGCAGCCCTGCGAAGGAGCAGTTCAGGATGTCCCTTGTTCGTTTTCCACTGGCTGATTCAACACAAGAGTTGGGTGATCGGAGATGAGCGGACCCGTGCAGAGTAGTGGCACTGCCAGCTGCTCTCCCAGGCCAGCGCTGAAGATGTACAAGTGTCACCTCGAAAGAGCAAGAACCACAAGTGTCACCTTGAAAGAGTAACAACCAGTGTCACCTCAACAACAACCCTGTGTGATGCTCTTGAAATATTCTTCACTCTTCATGGCATATAAACTACAGAAAACATCATTCATTGATGTAAGACAATTTCATAGGAAAAAAATAATATATAGAATGGCACAGTGGGGAAAAATAAGTCTTAATTAGCACGAGTTGTAACTACTTTAAGTGCTGCTAGAACAAAGAGAAAGGATTGTCCTCTCCTACAAGGAGTTGCAACACCCTCCTGTACCTGCCACGTCCACCTGTACTCTGTCGTTTCACACTTCAAACCTGAAAACGCTCTGGGACGAGGATGCTCTGGGTGTATCTGCAACACCAACGCAAAACCCAATAATTACCTTGAGCCACAACGCTCCCTTATCCTTTCCCAGCTCTCTTCCCCCATGGATGCTCAAGCATCCTCAAAGAGACAAAAAAACCTGCCCAAGCTCTATTTCCTTCATCTCTGCTTAATGCTACAGCATTATCCATGAAAATTTGATAGAATATCCTGACAAACTGCTGGAGCACCACAACCACGCAGGTGGACCACTCCGGCCACCAGCTGCTGCCTTTCACTGACCCAATTTTTGTTCTAGAAGAAGCAGAGAGGAGGCAGCACCCCTGGGAGGACCAAGGACCTGCACAGACCAGGACACGTGGGTCACACCCACAGCTCTGGGAAGGGATAAGAGTTAGCACCAAGAGGAAAAGCAAATATCAGGGCTCTCGCTGCGGTGATTTAAAGCCCGAGCAAGCCACAGCCTGGGCACACGCTGCTTTCAAGGGCCCTTGCAGTCATCCAGAGCCAAAGCAAGCCTTGGTTCGATTCACTTTGTTACGCACTAAAAATTCCTAATAAAAATCTAATACACTCCTCTTGTTGTACATTACCAGGTAGAGAGGGCTCTTTATTCCAAGGTGGAGGATATTTTTTTGTTGGTTTACTACAAACTTTACTTAAGATCAAAGGGCAAGAATCACCCTGCCTACGAACTGCCCAAACCATGCAGAGAAACAGATTGCACCCAAGTCTTATCTGTATCCTTCAAACGGCTGCAAAACTTGTCATTTGAGTGTCTAAAGAGCCGAAACTCAACCCTGAACAAAGGGAGAAGCTAGAGCCAGGGAGAGGAAAGCTGTATGACCAGAGACCAAGAGAAGGAATGCCCGTTCTAATTCTGGCTCCGTCCCCGGTCCATGCATGACTATGGGTAACCTCCCTGCCTCTTGTGCATGGAATAAGCACATGTATCTCTTTCAGCAAGCAAACGTTTGGATTAAAAGTGTGACCAGCCAGCAGCTCTTGGAAGAAATGCAGGACTTGGATTATTTCAGGTGCTGATGTACAGCCTTTAAAGGCATACCTCCAGGAGGACAGCCCTCATCTGCTACCTCCTGCAACCCCCTTGTCTCAGAGCGTTGAACACACTTTAGGATACTACCTTACTGTCTTTGTCGGTTAATTACCTAAATATTTATTGCCGCCTCCTTTGATAGGCTCAAGCAGACCTCTGAAGTTCTACGGTTTCTCTTGTAGACACCTCAAAATCTGGTAGCAAGCATCTTGTCCAAGATTTGTCCTGAAGATACTTAAAAGACGAGTAGACGTGGTGCTGAGGGACATGGTTTAGTGACGGGTTTTGGCAGTGTTAGGTTGATGGTTGGACTTGATGATCTGAAAGGTCCCTTCCAAGCTAGACAATTCTATGATTCTAAGCTCACAGCAGAGTTTTGGGGGCGCAGATGCCTGAGTTGACCCTCCAGTGTGTGTGATCTTACACCTCCTCTCCTCCTGCTGCTGCCTCCTCTCTGCCCATCCTCTGCATACGCACAGGCTTTAATTTCTTGACTGCCCAACTGACACTTGGAAAGAAGTAAGAAATAGGGTAAGAAAGTAAGAAAGGGTTGCCAAGCATTGGAAGAGGCTGCACAGGGAAGTGGCTGAATCATCATCCCCTGGAGGTATCGAAAAGATGGGTAGACGTGGTGCTGAGGGACGTGGTTTAGCGGTGGTTTTAGCAGTGTTAGGTTAATGGTTGGACTTGATCTTAAAGGTCCCTTCCAACCTAGACAAATTTATGATCCTAATAAATAAATCACAATAATTATTTACATGATGTTTTGTTCACAGGACCAGATTCAGACACAGATAATTATGCAAGTGAAGAATATTACAGATATCAAAGCTTGACTGCAACACAACCAGCAGCATCCAAACGAGTCACAGCCAGCACTCACTGTCAGAGACGATGCTTCTTCCACCAAACTGCACTTTGCACTCCCCCTCTGCATAAAAATCCCCTGAAATCCCACCAGAAGCAACACCTCAGAAAGCCGCACTTATTATTTTCCACAGGTGCAAAATCTTCGGAGCTTTCCAAGGGAGTGACTGTTTCCCTACGATTCCCCAAGATGGTTAGCAACCAATGTGCGGTTTCATTTGTTCACAGGGCAGAGTGCTCCCCCGGAGGTGATGGGGAAAGAAGGGGGCAGTGACCCAGAGCAGAAAGCATCTGAGAGCAAATAAAGATAACGAACTACATTTAACAGGGGTGAAGTTCCTGCCACCACACACGTAGCCCTGGCCCATCACCAAACCCCAGCACGGAAAGCTGCAGAGACCAGCAGAAGCAATCAGCATTCTGGTGGATAAAGTTGCTAAGCCATTATCCATCATATTTGAGAAGTTCCCATTGACTGGAAAAGGGAAAACATAACCCGCAATTTTAAAAAGAGAATAAAGGAAGACCTGGGGAACTACAGGCAAATCAGTTTCACCTCTGTGCCCAGCGAGATCACGGAGCAGATCCTCCTGGAAACTCTAAGGCACGTGGAAAATAAGGAGGTGATTGTTGAGAGCCAACATGGCTTCACTAAAGGCAAATCATGCTTGACAAATTTGGTGGCCTTCTACAACAGTGTTACAGCGTTGGTGGGTAAGGGAAGACCAACTGACATCATCTACCTGGACTTACGCAAAGCGTTTGACACTGTCCCACACAACATCCTTGTCACTAAACTGGAGAGACAAGGATTTGATGGATGGACCACTCAGTGGACAAGGAATTGGCTGGATGGCTGCACTCAAAGAGTTGTGGTCAACGGCTCGATGTCCAAGTAGTGACTGGTGATGAGTGGTGTCCCTCAGAGGTCAGTACTGGGACCGGTGCTGTTTAAAGCCCCCCCACACCCTGGGTTGCATCCCCAGCAGCGTGGCCAGCAGGACGAGGCGGGGGATTCTGCCCCTCTGCTCCACTCGGGGGAGACCCCCCTGCAGCGCTGCCTCCAGCGCTGGGGCCTCAGCACAGGAGAGACACGGAGCTGTTGGAGCAGGGCCGGAGGACGCCCCGGAGATGCTGGGAGCGCTGGAGCCCCTCTGCTGTGGGGACAGGCTGAGAGAGTTGGGGGGGTTCAGCCTGGAGAAAAGAAGGCTCCGGGGAGACCTTCCAGCCCCTTCCAGGCCCTAAAGGGGCTCCAGGAAAGCTGGGGATGGACTCTGGAGCAGGGAGAGGAGCCATGGGACGAGGGGGAAGGGTTTTAGACCGAAAGAGGGGAGATTTAGATTAAAAATAAGGAAGAAATTCTCCACTATGAAGGTGGTGAGCCCCTGGCCCAGGTTGCCCAGAGAAGCTGTGGCTGCCCCATCCCTGGAGGGGTTCAAGGCCAGGTTGGACGGGACTCTGAGCAACCTGGGCTGATGAGAGGTGTCCCTGCCCATGGCAGGGGGTTGGACTAGATGAACTTTAAAGGTGCCTTCCAACCCAAACCATTCTGTGATTCTAAGAGTACGTTTACAGGAAGGAAAATAAGGAGAGGTAAGGTATGGAAAGGGAGATGCTCTATTAATATCACTCCTCAAACAGCAACAGTCATAATTCAGGCAGGCTGTACAGACGGGTGACGACATGACACCGCTTTGCTACAGCATGGAAGGAGCTGGGGATGCTCTAGGGAGCAACAGAAAAAGTTCCCGGGACAGTCTTCAGAGCTGGAATTGAACCAGAGAACAGACCTATGTATTTTCCAAGTCTAAAGAAGGCAGAAGGCGGCTTCAGGTAAGGCTTCACAGGTTACAAACTAATCCTGCCAAGAAATGCAGGCGGGGAAAGGTGACGACGAATAGGAGGCAACAGCCTCTAGATGGTTCTGTCTCCCCACATGTATCGCCCTGGTTTGAAAAGACCTTGCTACACACTAAAAACTGAACATACACCAAAAAAGAAAGTCACACTGGCCCTGGCAGCAAGGTTTCTAGATCTACTTTACGGTGGAATTACTTTGATGGGATGGCTCAGACTGCTGGCAGCCGCAAGTCCTGCCTGCCTGCACCAGCACGCGGAGAAATTGCAGTCATTGTCCAGGATCCCATCACGGTAGGTGCCAAACAAACACAAAACAAAGAGCTTTTAATGAGTTTATTTCTCCTAACAATGCAACGATTGCTAGGACAACTCATTAATGCACACTGGAGCCTACAGCAGAGCTCTGCCTGCACTAATTACGTATTTTTTAATCCATTTCCCCTCCTTTCACCCACAGAGGCAGCTCTCCAAGAGACAGCAAGGGAGGGAATATCAGCAAAGGTGCTGCTATTTTCCGTCTCCCATTGTCTACACTGGTTCCAAGTGATGCTCCAGTACCAGGGTACCACTCAGGGCAGCACCCCGCAGGCAATAGCCCCAGGCAGGCAGCATGCTACGGGTGAATATCTCTTTTTACTCTTCTCCTTGGCCTTTATTTTAAGCTCTTTACTTCCCACAACAATTTCCCAAGCAACTTGCTGCTCTCCGGGCACAGAC
Source organism: Alca torda (assembly GCA_008658365.1). NCBI lineage: Eukaryota > Metazoa > Chordata > Aves > Charadriiformes > Alcidae > Alca > Alca torda. The sequence continues at coordinate 163,581,312 of CM018077.1, forward strand.
AGGGGACCCAGTGGCCAAAAGGTTTAACAACAAACTCCACCACAACCAGCGAAATCTTGTCCCTCTTCTCTGGTGCTGTGGAAGAAGTAACCAAAAAAAAACCTCCCAAGGATGGGCGATGAAGGACTGAGCACACAAATCCTCAGGGCTAAAGTGTGTATTTGCTTCCAGAGAGGGAAATTCAGAGAAAATCCCGTCTCTGGAAGGCGACTCGCTGGCAGCAGACAGCTGAGAAAAGCAGTATTTTGACTACATAAACCCAACTGTTGCCTAATTTCAACTGAAAACGAAAGTGCCAGTGTTGCTCCCTGCAGCCCTTCCCCCTTCCTGACGCCACGCCACACCGCTTGCTTTCAACCCAGCAGCTCTCCCCATGGAATGCTTTGAGATCCTCCACTCTAACATCTCTAATTAATTAATTTTTAGCTTGATTTTTCGAAGGGAAAGCTAGACGGACAGAGGTGATGCTCACCCATGGGGGCACAGAGGAGAACAGGCCACCACGGACCCCTGAACTCACACCCTGAAAGACGTGTAGGGGGGTGTAGAACAGCTTGTAGACCAGCACTCAAATGTGTTGAGCCCTAGCCCTCATTGCAGAGCACATCACACGTAGTCCCAGACCTTCTTCTCCGTAAACGTTTTGAAACACTTGACGACCCAGTTGTAATTCTAGCTGGGATCATCGCAAGCTCTTTTTCCTTCTCATTCACATTTACCCCAATTCTCTCTTTCCCGAGAGAGCCAAGACGAGCCCTTTCAGACAGCTGATGGGACGCAGGTAATGTCATGCTCCGGGACAGGGTTCTCCTGTTGCGCTCCGGTCTCATGTTTGAGCTGACATTAAGGGCATATTCATAATGAATTCTGGAGGTCAACGCTATAATTCAGACAAACAGGGGAAGCCATGCCGAGGTGTTGAATGATTTAAAACATAATTCACCCCCACCCATTCCCCGGTGAAGGGTGCCACCTGTTAGCGTTTGGAGCATGAGAAAATACCCAGGAATGAGCAGAATCCCAAGACACGCAGCTCCGCTCCACCAACTGCGGTAAGGAAGAAGCTGCTAATGGCTCTTCACTTGCTCCAGGGATTATGTCATAGCTCAAATTGTATTCCCAAGGAATGGGGTTACCGCATTCCCGCATTCCCGAGGAACGTGCTGGATGCACACAGCAAGCTTCCCAGAGCTGAAAACAACCCGGGCAGTGCAACAGCATGGGGCCACATGGCAAGAAAAGCCCCGGGGGACTCGAAAGAAGGAGCCTGGTACCGGTCTGCTCCAAGGATCCCCTCTGGCCAGGCCCTCCCCCCCAGCTTTCGGCACCCTTCCGTCAGAAGAAGGGACACGGACTCGTCAGAGATGGGTGTAATCCGAGCTGCGCTCCTCATCGGTGTCAGCCGGGCACCGGTGTTGCCTCCTCACCCCCATCACCCTCAGAACATTATTCCTCTCTGTCAGCTCCATCTTGTTGAGATTGCAACGCCCAGCACCAATAAAAATCAAGCTTTGAGAGCCTCTTAACAAGGGGTTTGCCTGCTCTGAGCAGCCCCAGGAACATTGTGGCTACAAGACCTGTGTAAAATACAAACCTGTGTTAGAGCAATTAGTAGGGTTACAGAGCCAGGTCCTCAGAAAATTAGGAAAATTTGGACTCCAGGGCAAAGAAAAGTTCCACCTGCAAACCAAAAAGGTAAATGAGAGGACCACAGTTTCCTTCAACACTCTCTTCTAAGAGGTTTCCCCATGTTCAGGTGCAAGGTTTGCCTATCCATTTATCATAGAATCATAGAATGGTTTATGTTGGAAGGGACCTTAAAGATCATCTCCTCCCAACCCCCTGCCACAGGCAGGGACATCTTCAACTAGACCAGCTTGCTCAAAGCCCCATCCAACCAGGCCTTGAACACCTCCAGGGATGGGGCACCCACAACTTCCCCGGGCAACATGAGCCAGCATCTCACAACCCTCAGAGTGAAAAATTTCTTCCTAACCTCTAATCTAAATCTACCCTTTTGCAGTTTGATTTGTTTCACAGCGTTCCACGTGCACAGTTCACCACCTCCAGGCTCACAGTTGCCCTCTGGTACCGTTCAGCTGTTTGCTGGCACATGTATCAAACACATGCCAGCCGCTAAAAACGCACCTCCTCCTCGTCCCGGGACAAAGAGATCCCACCTATCATCAGATCCTACTTAACAGATTAAAATAATACTTCCCTAAATTTTAAGAGAAGAGTTTTAGCCCTTGCAAAGGGCTTGGGTAGATGATAGTGATGAATGTTGCCCAAGAGCCTGAAGCAAATCAAACCCATCTTTCATCTTCACCATGTAGGGAGGACATCTCTCCCCTCCTGCAAACGTGCGAGGTACCAGGAACTCACTGACACCACAACCGACAAAAAAGCTGGAAAATATCTTTAATGGACTTTTACAGATATCAAAACACCTTGCACTGTATTTTAGATGAACTAGCCTTGACAAGAAAACTTGCAAAGATCAAAAAAATATTAAATAGTTCACATGAAACATTTCCATGAAATCCAAAAGCAAACAGAAAAGCTGGACAAGATTTAGGCCGATACATAAACCTTTTTATTTTTAAGTCAGCACTTCTAAAATACACCCATGATTGCACCACGGAGACTTTTAGCTGCTCGGGAATGTCACCTGTCAACGCCTGCTCCCCAGGCGCACTTAGAGAGAGAGCTGATCATCACTGATGTTCCCATCCAGTAAATATTTCAAACAAAAACCAATTAACACCACTACAGACTGGAAGAATGCTGCTCCCCTGTTCTGCCTCAGAAACAAGCTTTCCAAACTTGGAGAAAGCTAGAGAGAAAAAAAAAAACCAAACAACAACCAACCCACACTTCGATGCTTTCCCTTTCTGCTTGGGTCCCCTCATGGCACAGCTCCCTCCTGCACCCCTTGGAGGAGTGCAACACCTCTGAGTTTCTTTTCACATCTGAAAAACCTGGTCATAAGATATCCTCAGCCTCTTCCTTCTCGATGATAAAGCCCTCACCGAGCTCACTCCAGCACCAGGCCCAAGTCCCTGCCTGTCCTCCACCTCCAGCCGCAAAGAGCTGCTTCTCAGGGGCCCAACCCAACCACCACCCCCTGAGCAGGCTGCAGGACATCCCACCAACATACATCCCAACTGCTCTTCAGAAACATCTAGGAGCTCGTGCACGCTTCATCCCTTTCTTTCCCACCCAAGCACAACACGCTTCTGAGGAAGTCCTTCCCACCAGGGTCAGAGAGGAGCCCAGCTTGGTCAATTTGAAAGTCCAGAGAGACACTCACCGCACTGTCTCTGCTTCCAGTTCCCCACTCTTTGGCCCTCACCCACTCCCCTTTGCCATCCCCAAAACCCTTTGTTTTTTTCCCCATTTTATTTTGTTTTATCTCCATACACCCCTGCAGGAATAGGAACAAAAGCCACAAGCGGGCACCCAAGAAGGAGCAAGAGCACAGGGGAGCTCCTGAGCCTGATGAACCTCAGGCATTTAGTCACCTCAACAGATGCATCCCTTCCAAGCACTAATCGGGTCCCTCTTGAACCCATATACCTCGCCCCAGTGCCCTGTGCTGGCTGGACATGGGGCTGACCTGATGCTACACCTCGATGGACCAGGCAGCCCAGGGAGGAAGGCAACGGTTCTTTGCTTTTCCAGGGTATTAACTAGTCCCATCAGGCTACTTACCCACACCCAGCAGATTTCCATGAAACCTTTAGAAACATCCCATCTCTGCCACCTCTGCCCATCTGTTGATATTGTCTGAGATCGGCCAAGAACAAAAAGCAGCGGGGAACATTAAGCTCTTTAGCAGACAGAGACAGAGCCTGGACACGTGTCTGCAGCCGTCTGTCTTTTCCAGGTTAACACACCCTACGACAGCAGCCAACACCAAGCAAAGCAACCCCAAGCTCTCCCCTGCGGTAGCATCTTCAGCAGAGGGACAGGACCAGCCTCAACTCACCAGGCTCAGCATTTTTTGCCACCTGCAAGACGCTACGGCTGTCAGTCCGCTCCCAGACATCCACCAGCATCATCCCTCCCACGCCAGAAATTACCTTCCTCTTCATGTGAGCCCCACTTAATCGGCATCAGTCAATATAAGCCGCGTTAACCGAGACGGTTTAAATACCATGTCTTTGCTAAGCCAGCTCATTTTGACTGAAGCAGGTCAGGGAGTGCTCACAGGCCCAATTCCTGCGAGCGTTGGTGCTTTCAGAGCCGGCGTGCACCTACATTTCACGCAGGTAGAGTTATAATCTGTTTATCCTCGCGTTAAAGCTTTGGACCTCCCGTATAGATCCGACCTAGGTTTAAATGAGACCGGCGCACAGCTTTTATGCTGTTATAGCTATTTCAGATCGCAATTTGATTATTTGGGGTTTAAAACAAAAAGATTACTCATCCCAATCCTCTCCTGTCATTGAGGCAGGCAATGAAATACCATGGCCAATGAGTTACCGTGCGTGAGCCGAGCTGCGGTACCCAGCCGCCGGCATATCACAGCCGCTCCGAAACGTGGGGAGGGGAGAAAAAAAAAAAAAAAACACATTAGTTGAATGTTTCTCACTTCTTTCTACAAATAGTTTCCCTTGTATCTCCTGTGAGTTAATAATTTGCATATTCAATAAAACTCCACAACCTCCAGGGCAGGAAAGCTCAGGGTGGACGGGGAAAAAAGTCCCCACAGTGGCCTAGTCACTCTCGACAAGACAACGAGAAAACAAAGTCCCTTTCCAGGAACACAAGTGCAACCCCAGACTAGCCTTCGAAGTGGGGGGTAAGCTATTTAGGACCTGTGGACTGGCTTTGGACCTCACAGCACCCGACCCAGGGCTCTCTAGGTGTTTCCAGCCTACAGAAAAGGAAGATACAGGCAAGTCAGCTCCCGCAGCAGTAGCTGGTTTCATTTAGATGCCGCGGGGTCAAGGACTAAACCTGAGATTGCACAAGTCTCAGCATCTCCTTTCGGCCTCAGCATTCCCCAGGCAGTCCTGCAAACCCACCATCACCTTCCTCCAGGTATGACAAGAAAGACCAGTGTCCCAGGCTTAACCCTCTCCTCCACCACATAACCACAAGGTCTTCAGAAGAGGAACTGTTCTGCTTGCCAAGAACATCACCATAGCCTTCAACCCATCCATCAGCTATTACCCAGCCTGGAGAACAGAGGGCAGAGGCAAAACTTGAGGGTCTTTCATCCAGATCTGCCCGCTAACCTCAACCACAGCAGAGCTGATGGGCAATCAGCAATGGTGGATCAGGTCCTGAAGTCCAAACCTCTCCCTCTTGCAGTAGAGCAGTCATACCTAGCATTAGCTTCACACTGAGATTCTGGAGCGTGTCCAGAGAAGGGCAAAGCTGGTGGGGGGTCTGGAGCACAAGTCTGATGAGGAGCAGCTGAGGGAGCTGTGGTTGTTCAGCCTGGAGAAAAGGAGGCTGAGGAGAGATCTTCTTGTTCTCTACAACTCCCTGAAAGGAGGGTGTAGGCAGGTGGGGATCAGTCTCTTCTCCCAAGTAACAAGTGATAGGACAAGAGGAAACGGCCTCAAGTTGCACCAGGGGAGGCTTAGAGTGGATATTAGGAAAAATGTCTTCACCAAAAAGGTTATCAAGCATTGGAACAGGCTGCCCGGGGAAGTGGTTGAGTCACCATCCCTGGAGGTATTTAAAAGATGGGTAGATGTGGTGCTGAGGTTTAGTGATGGGTTTTGTCAAAGTTGGGGTGATGGTTGGACTTAATGATCCGATAGGTCCCTTTCAACCTAGACAATTCTATGATTGAGGAATAAAGCCCCTAAAACCCTCTGAGCTAGCATAGAGTCTACAGCAAACCCTCTTTGGCCAGCTGAGATGCAAACAGCAAAGTCTGCAGCAAAGAATACCAGCAACAGTTGTTTCACAGGTGATTTTTTTCTTTGCCCAAATCTCACAGTGCTGGGGTGTGCTCTTCCCATCACAAGGGCAGCAAAATCGAGGGACACCATTAAAACCATTTACCCCAAGGTCACAGAAGGAATCCACAGCAGAAGTGCATATTAATAACAAAGTCTCCTGGCTCCTAGCCTGCTCCATCAGGCCCCTTTCCCCACACAAGTGTTTCCCCCCCCCCCCCTCCAATTATTCAGGTAATTGAAATGCCTGCTTCTGTCCTTGAAAATTAGGTTGAAAGTGGCTTGAAAATTAGTTGTAACAACACCAGCCAGGAACTGTTAGCCTCCACAGACGCAGCCTGCAGGGCTGTCTATAAAACTCCATCCAGCAGCAGTGAAGGCTGTTTAGTTTTAATCAACTCTAAATGTATTTGAAGGACACTCCCTGGGTCTTACAGGGATGTTCCATATTCAAATTTAAGAGTCTTACCAAATGGCAGAGAAAGACCTCTTCAGGCCATCAGAAATCACAGAACTGGTAAAAGAAATCCCTCCTCTCTTCTAGAGTCTGGTCTGAATCCCCATTTGACCCCAGCTGATTTTAACATAAAAGTTTTGTTGTTGGGTTTGGGTTATGGGGTTTTTATTTTCGTTTTACTTTGTGGTTTGTTTGTGGTTTTTTGTGTTTGTTTTTTTTTTTAAAAAAAAAAAACAAAACAAAACAAAACCAAAACACACTTCATGCATCTGCACGCACTGAAAATAAAAATCGCATCCAGCATTTTTCACTCAGCTGCCACGTCAAATTATGCTCTCCAGACCATGTGTCAGGCACAATCTCCTAAATCTACGGGCTATTTTAATAGCAGGAGAATCAGACTTCCAGCCCTCATCCTACCAGTGACCTGAATGCAGTGGGAGTAGACTGGTTGGCAGAGCTGTAAGAAACAAAAACATTCCCTGAAAAATTTCTGACATTCCTTCAGCATGTTATTTTACTCTTAAATAACCCAAGCGATACTCTAGAGCACCTCAAAGCAAGCTGCAAATACTGAAGAGAGCCCCCAAATTCTACTGTAAAGGTATTATTAATACCTTCCCAAAGAAGGGAGAAAAATAAAACATCAAGATTACATGATTTGGCCAAATTTACAGAGCCATGAGTAAACTCTGGTCCTCCCTGAGATAGTCCTTTGATTCTTCCTTCAGTAACCTTTTTTTCTAGGCTCGTTAGCTCTTTGCAGCAGTTCACCTTTATCTTTTCTGAGAAGCAGCAGTTGATGACTTTAAAGAATAAAATGGATTTGGTCATTTAGTCACCAAGAGGAACATGCCCAGCACACTCAGAAGAAGGAAAAGTCACAGAGATGTATTTCCTCACCCGCAGAGAGATTTGTTGTGATGGCAAACGGCAGAGCAAGAGGCTGATACAGCTTCCCAGAGCAGGTCCGATCGCTCCAGCTCAGAGCTGGTTTCCTCCTCACATTACCTGACCAGCACGTGTAGGAGAAATCCTTTCCCCGAGCTGAAAAATCAATTTGGTCTCTGACATCCCAGGCACGACCGGTCAGACACACGCTAATGGGTACTGGCACCGCAGCAATTCTGTAGCCCAGAGGCACAGGAGATGCCCCCCAGCAAACCAGTGGATGAAAGCCAGGCTCAAATCAGGTTAAAACAAGTAAACTGGAGAATAAGACACCAAACACCTATTAGCATTAATCCCTATTAATCCCCCTAACTTCACCTCGCCCCATCCTTTCTCCAACTTTTTGGGAGCTACCTGAGGATCTAAAACCTGGTCCTCGCACCACCACCACAGGACACCAGCACCAAGCCATTCCCAAAAGCTTTCCCTTGCCACGAGAGCTGTGTAGGAAGTGCTAAGAAACAACAAAGCAAGTGAAAATCCTCTGTCACTATGTCGTTCAGCATTCGCTCATCCTCCGACAAGGCCATGCAGTTGCACAAAGGCAAATTTCCGAGTGGGATGCATAAACAGGAAAGCCGGTTGTAATCCTTCACCTTCGCTCAGCTCGGGAAGCATCAGAGACAGCCAAAGAGGAAATAGAGTTACCCGGAGAGGATGTGGAGCTTCCATCACTGCAAGTCTTGAAAATAGGGTTAGATGGCCACCAGGCACAAACGATGTAGATGGGTGGTTGTGCCTTGAGCAGGGGAGAGACTAGACAGCGTCCTAGGTCCATTATTCTCATTATTCCACTATTCTCACTCATCAGATAAATCCAGGAGAGTGAAACCCTTTATTTGTACAAGGTACAGGTGACTGGTGAGGGAAGCCAATAAAACAACCTTGAGAGAGGAACTCTTGCAAGCCCTGAAGCTGCAGAAGAAAGGACAGCATTCACCTCCTTTGATCTTTAGGCAATTCTTCAGTGACAGTGGGAAAAGATGAAGGGTTTTCGTAGAATCATAGAATGGTTCGCGTTGGAAGGGACCTTAAAGATCATCTCATTCCAACTCCCTGCCATGGGCAGGGACACCTTCCACTAGACCAGGTTGCTCAAAGCCCCGTCCAACCTGACCTTGAACATTTCCAGGGACGGCACATCCTCAACTTCCCTGGGCAACCTGGGCCAGTGTCTCACCACCCTCAGAGGGAAAAATTTCTTCCAAATATCTCATCTAGATCTGCCCTCTTCCAGTTGGAAGCCATTACCCCTCATCCTATCACTACATGCCCTTGTAGAAGTCCCTCTCCAGCTGTCTTATAGGCACCCTTCAGGTACTGGAAAGTTGCTGTAAGGTCTACCCTGGAGTCTTCTCTTCTTTACCCTTAAAGAGGCAGCAAGCTGCAGAAGACCCTCAGCTTCCTGAAAGAGATGCAGAGAACTGTAAATCTGAACGGAAATGAGAGCTGGACATGACTGCTCATGCTACCAGAGCACTTAAAAACCCCAAACAATATTGCGTCTCGTTTGCACCACACAGAGACATCACCGGAACGACAACCGGTCAGCACAGACATCATCTCGAGACCCCACAGAGAGAAAAGATGGGAGAAAGCAACAGGAAAGTCCCCTCCTGAGAAGGATGAGTTACTTTTTTCCAGGGAGTTTACACAACACAGGACAGCCCAGAGCTCATTCCCGTCTTCAGTCAAGGGCTCATTAAACCACATCGCTACAGATATTCATAATTACCCATTCAGCTCTACTTTTCTTCTGTGCTTTTGCCAAGAAAGGTTGGAGCAGATGATCCCTGAGGTCCCTTGCAACCTGGCAGTCTATGAATTGCTTTCTTACTACCTTTACTACTTTCTTGTCCAGGGCTTACAGGTAAAGCAACACACCGAAAATCCCTCAGGCATGTCAGCAATCCTCTCCATAGCAGAAAATCTCCTTGTCTAGCAAGGGATCGGTAGTTTCCTCTCCTTTACAGACGCTGTCCTTCTCCCAGCGCAGCACATCAAGGCCACCTTTGTAAGCAGCAACAGTTCTCGCACCAGAATTCATTTAAACTTTAAAAGGAGGGGAAACACGTCAATCTGACAGGCTATCAGCCGGATTAGTGAAAAGTTTTTAAAAGCTATTGACAACAAGTCCACTTCTGCTTTGGATTCAAAAGACCACGCTGCTCCATTAAGTAACCCAGCCACTCTGCTCACATGAATATTTAAAAGAGAAAAAGCAAAGCATTAGGCGGCCAAGCAGCCCGGGATGTGCACTAATACCTTTGAGAAGAGAGGACAGGACAAAGGAAATGTCAGCACACACAAAGTGGCCAGTGTGATGTCCAGGTTTGAGTTTGGTTTTTTTTTTTTTTAATTAAAGGATGGAGTGGGAAAGGTGAGGTCTTCTCCCGCACCACTTTCAACCAGCCTTTCAGCAATGCACAGCTACTGACACGCAGCAGGAAGCGGATCCACACTGAATATCCATTAAGGGAAACGTAATAATGAGAAAAATGTCCCTTCGGTTTAAAGGTAAAACTGTCTGGGAATCATGAAGACACAGCACGTACTAAAGAAAAACTAGTTGAAGCCATGTTTCCTCCCACATATTACTAGAAAGCCTGAAAAATCTGGAACCACATTAAAAAATGAAAGAAAAAAATAAAAATAATAATAAATCTGAACTACTCTGAAAAAGAAATCAAGTTGCACGTCCACATTTCCCAACTAGTGTCGCTTAGCACCGGCCTGGGGATAGAGAGACCGCGAACGAGGGATCACACAGATCAAAGCAGATCTAAAGCCGTTCGCTGCTCCGAAAAGAAACTTGTAGTTTAACTCACACGCGGCAACAAAGAAAAGCTCCCACACACCGAAGCCTTTAGAACACCCAGGAGCCAAAGAGCAACTCTTCTGGAAGCCAGAAGTCCCTAGATTGAAATTCATTGAAGTCGGAGACCAAAGTTACAAGGTACAGAGCGGGGGGGGGAAAAAGGGAACAGAAAAAGTCCCGCTCACCCAGCGCTGAGCACGGCACTGCTTAAGAGCCCATGAGACAAGAAGACATAAAACAAGCTGCCCGCTTTAATATATATTAAAAAGCAAAGGGAAACACCAGGCTGCAGATTTACTGCCTGTCACCAGCAGAGGTTTAACATCTTGATTTCACGCTGGTATTCTTCATTACATTTTATTACCAGGCTTTATGTTGCTACCACAGCGCTCAGGTGGGAATTAAGAGGGTTTCATTCAGGAATGTCTTTAAGTCGAGACACTAAAGAAGCCGGCAGTGGGGCACCGCTTTCCCGCCGCTGGCTCGTCTCAGGGGAATGTAAGCGATGCCGAGAGCACCCGGGAGAGGTTCTGTGGCTTCATCCTGCTATGTCGAATCACATGAGTGCTCAGCCGGCACGGGGAGAGGCGGCAGGGATCCTTACAGGGCAGAGAGAGAGGAAATAAAGCCAAATAATAAAGTCACAGGATTTTTAAAGTTACCAATGAGTCAAAGTGGCTGGGCTGTCTTACACGTGCCTAGAAACAACCTGTTTTGCAGAGGTTTTCAGCGCTAATAGCAGGGAGTTTTCACTGTCCTATAATACCCTTGGGGCTGTGAGTCAGGGCATCCTTTCAAGCCATGTATGAGATCTTTTCAGCCACATATGAAATCTTTTCAGCGCCGCAAGGAAGTTTTATCCTTAGTAGAAAGCTGACCTGCTGCCTCCCACCCAGTTTGGATAGGCCTGACAGCTTGTCGGCGCAAGCCTAACCGCTCCAAAACAAATATCCCGCAAGTTCTTGAGTGTGGCAGCAGCCATGGACATCTCCGGAATAAGCCTCCCTGAGCCAGCTCCAGGTCCTGGGGCTGTTTCCAGAGTCACGGCCTGTTTGCCACAGGGATGCTCCATCCCCGAGGGAGGCAGGAATAACTCCCCGTATAGACACGGCTTGTTCTCAGCGTTATTCGGGGAGCGAAGCGGCTGCTGGGAATTGCACGCACTGGCACCTGTTTATCTAGAGGGGCCAGGCAGGGACTGCGAAGAGATAAACAAGGATATCAAGTTTAGGAAGCTTTTCAACAAAGCTGCTTTCCCCATGCGATGTCCAGGCAATGGCATGTCACCCACACCCTGCCCGGCCCCAGAAGGAAAGTGGTGACAGTGGGAGAGTCGCTGGGGCTGGGCATCCCCCCTGGTACGGGGGGAAAGGAATTGCTGGGGAGCAGGGATCTCTTTACTGGCATTGTATGTTCTGGCTTTTCTAAACCCTTCAGTTCAACAAGTGTTTGTTCACATACCACGTTCTGCCCTGTCCTCGCCTGTCCTCTGCAGCACACATCCTTGCCAACCCGGAGATTTGCTGGCAAGGGGATGGATGTGCTGGGGAGAGAAATTAAAACCCCGTAAAGCAGATGTTTCCTGAGCTCCGGGAAGAAACTGCAAAACCCAATCTGCCCATGCAGAGCCACGTTTTTAATCGCTGATCTCAGCAACGCCCGCAGGCAGTGGCAAAGGGACAGGACCCCCTCTGGCTCGTGATGTACCAGGGTTCAGAGAGAACAAGCCTTCATCCCAGAGAAGCACCTACAGCCTCTTGGAAGTCACAGAATCATAGAATGGTTTGAGTTGGAAGGGACCTTAAAGATCATCTAGTTCCAACCCCCTGCCATGGGCAGGGACACCTCCCACTACACCAGGTTGCTCAAAGCCCCGTCCAACCTGGCCTTGAACCCCTCCAGGGATGGGGCAGCCACAGCTTCTCTGGGCAACCTGGGCCAGGGGCTCACCACCCTCACAGCAAAGAATTTCTTCCCCATATCTCATCTAAATCTCCCTTCTTTCAGTTTAAACTGTTCCCCTTCGTCCCATGGCTCCCCTCCCTGCTCCAGAGTCCCTCCCCAGCTTTCCTGGAGCCCCTTTAGGGACGGGAAGGGGCTGGAAGGTCTCCCCGGAGCCTTCTCTTCTCCAGGCTGAACATCCCTAACTCTCTCAACCTGCCAAAACTCCTTCCAAAAAACCAGGCAACAGTACAGGAGGACACTCAGGAAGCAGCGGATGGGGATGGATGTGCCACAAGCCATCAGCTGGATAAGGGAGAACAGAGAACCACATATTAAGGGGTATTTTCACGTCCTCGCTGAGGCTCTACAGTGATCCTCAGTCTGCTTTAGCACCAGAAGACAGGTTACACGCAGCCTTGCAAGAGCCAGAAAAAGCAGGGCAGCTTTTTGGTGCCCCCACATGGATTCAGGAACAAGAAAAATAAGTTTCCAGGACACAGGATGCATGTGCTTAACATGCTCCCAATTACATTCCCCTTCTTCCCTTTTTCCACGTAAACCGCACGCAAACGTCTCTGCGGAATGAGGCAGAATCCATCACCCTTCCCTGCTTTTCCCAGGAGGGGAAATGGAAAGATTCAGAGCCGTCAGCAGCGGGTGATTTCTCTCTGCACTTAAAGGCTGTCCTGCAGCACGGGGCGGGGGGTGATGTCTGCATTACCAACACACTGCAAAGTGGCTCCTGGCAGCGAAAAACATTCAACCCTAATGAAATTCTGAATATTTGCACCCTCCACTTGGGTTAAGCACGTTTTATAAATGAAGGTAAAGACAAGTTCGATCCAAGCTGTGCAATCCAGATGCAGGTACGCTTTCAACTGATTCACAACGCTATTTGATGGACCACCAGCTCAAAGCTTGGAGACGCACTGCTTGTTACAAGGCACGGATGTTGCCCTTATTCTCTTTATAAGATCTTTTAGCTTAAGTACCATCTTTAGAAGTGCGTCCCAGCAAACCCTACCTCTTCACAAGCCAATCTAGCTGCTCGTTAGCCAGCGTATCTTCTGCATCATTCTTTTCCTAGACTCCTTCCATCACCAGCTCTTCAGGACATCGGTTATATTAATTGGTTGGCACATTCTCCCGACTCCAAAGGGTAATTTACAGCCTTGGCGCTGCGTGAATAACGGCATGGAGCAAGAGCTCAAGCAAAATAAAGCAAGCCCTAGCCACAGCGGGGCTACTGCGAGGCAATCGTGCTAAGTGGAACACTCGGTTTTCTGAATACAAGATTAATTTACGTCCATAAAAAAAAAGACCTTCATTTGCTGTGTTCTGGGACCGCTGGGTTAACTTAGACCTACCAGCTAGATTAAAGGTCCTCTCAAGCAGTGAAATAAAGTCATTGGATTTGCTCCTCTTTGGTCTTTACCTTCACATTTGAGAACACGGTACCATCATCACTTGCAAAGGCAATTTCCTTGTTTTATGTCGGTGCTCCAGAATCAACTCCTACTGGTGAGAATCTTACGACTACTTTCATTCTCTTCAGGAAAGATTAATAAAAGGGCTTTGGCACAGCAGCTCCGGCATTTTTCTAGTTTCCAAAGTCCTTGCAGACACAATCGCGAAGTGAGTATGTAGCGGCATTTCTGCACAAATCTTGTTGGCCTTAACTTCTTCACAGCTAGACAGGAATTGGATGTTTCTGTCAGCTGGATTTGACATCGTCAGTCACTAATGTTGCAAAACTTAGTAATAGGGAATTTTGTGCTTAAATTGAAAACTTAGCACTGTAGCAGAGAACTTAATTTACTTCCTTAGAATCACAGAAATGTTGGTGGAACCTCTGGAGGTCTCCAGCTCAACCCTCTGCTCAAAGCATGAGCACCACCAACACCAAATTAGGGCAGCCACAGCTTCATCTACCCAGATCTGAAACACCTCCAAGGGCAGAGGCTCCATAGACCCTTGAGATGAGCCCAGTGCCCTCAACCTCTTACTTCAGGTCGCATGCCCAAGGTCATCCCAAGATGCTCTGCCACTGGACCATCTCCTTGCATCCTTCTTGAACTGGGATGCCCAAAACCAGACATTGTTTACCACTATGGCCCCACCAGTGCCACAAAGAAGGATAATACCATCTCTGCATCTGCATATTCCTCTAAATACAGCCCAATCCAGTTTGTAATGAGAGGACACTTTTGGTGCTTCCAGCCTAGGGTCCAACACAGCCCCAGGCCACTTCAGCAAAGCCACTACTGAACCAGTTGCTTCCCAGAGCACTGGGTCAGGTGGACACTACCCAAGGACATTGGGACTTCAGCGTTTACAGGTTTCCTACGCTCCGTTTCAAGGCACCGAGTTTATGGGATCTGAAGTCCTTTGCAAACATGAATCGCAACTCTCCAGAAAGAGACGAACACGTTGACGTGCAGATCTCTGCAATTCCACCATTCAGAGGAAGATAATCTCTATCAAATAGAATATTCAAAACTAAGCAGAAAGTTGATAACAACTTGCCAAGTCTAGAAACTAGTATCAGGACAAGCCACAGGCTCAAGTGCTCCCTACATTGCAACACACAAAGTACTTACTTTTTTTCAATATACCTTCCCAAAGCAAGGGTCCCGACTTAACTATTACCAGGCAAACATCAGACATGATTTAAATATTAAATATTTAATTACATCTAATTAATCAATTACATCTAATGTACATTTAATTACATAAATACTTAAAGGGTGGGTGTCAGGAGGATGGGGCCAGGCTCTTCTCAGTAGTGCCTGGCAACAGGACAAGGGGTAATGGGCACAAACCTGAACATAGGAAGTTCCACCTAAACATGAGGAGGAATTTCTTGACTTTGAGAGTGGCAGAGCACTGGAACAGGCTGCTCAGAGAGGTGGAGGAGTCTCCGTCTCTGGAGACATTCAAAACCCGCCTGGATGCGTTCCTGTGCAACCTGCTCTGGGTGACCCTGCTTTGGCAGGAGGGTTGGACTAGATGATCTCCAGAGGTCCCTTCCAAACCTACGATTCTGTGATCTCAATGATAACGGCCCTGATCATCCTCTCCAATCTTCATTTTTTTCTTTTCCAGGGATCCCTCAGCCATCTCCCTCCACTTTACGATAAGAGGATGAGAGAAGAAAGTGCTCCAAGACAGTCAACACCACCATTCTGCAAGGTGGTCCCCCCTGAACGACACATGACATGCCAAAGCGTGAAAGATGAAGAGACGAAAAAAAGCATGAAGAAAGCATGCTAAAGGGGCAAAACATTTTTTTTTTTAATGAGCTGGCAGAGACCTCTTCTTGTCTTGTGATTTTCTACTTACCCTTTACAAAGCATGACATTAAGAAAACAATCCAACTGTCAAGAAATTGTTTACATGACAACAAGTCCCGCTGTTCCACTTCTGAAAGGTTTCTACTTCAATTTTCCATGAGTGGAATTTGTCTTTAGTTTGATCCCTAACTCAGAAATCGAATAAATGTTGGGAATTCTGTCAGATTACCAGAATGTTAACACAGCAATGTTAATATAACACAATTTACCAAATTCCCCTGCTCACTTCCCTATATACCTGTACGTATCTGCATCTCTCTGTATGCATAGAGAGAGATACAAACCTGGCTCACGTCATTACTCTAGCCCCAGGATGAGCCACAGTAAACGTTAGGGTTTAAAATATACATACCATGAAGCATAAGGGTAAAAGTTTAAGTCCAGATAATTTCAACGAGGCCAGAATTTCACCATCTATTTAAAAATATAAATATATCAACTTACTCGTCCCAGTTGCACGGATCTTCCCAGCATGTTGACCATTTCATCTCAATTTGTAGACCGTTTTATAGCCTCTTAAATAATCCCTCTGCTTCTTTAGAGCACCTCACCCTTCAAATATTCATGGTGGAGACTCAACTTTCCCTGGACGTCAGGAATGTCTCGCTCCAAAGCCAACAACTCCCACTGACAATTTGTAGAATAATATTTCCCTGTTTGGTTATCATTTAGACTGTACATATTTAGGAAAGCTAGTCTATTAACCCCATGGTTGGGGGGGAGGGGGGTGTGTGGGTAAAATTAAAGCGTTGCCACATCAGAAAAAAAATAAATACAACTGCCATATTGAAAGTAAATACCGTAGTCCATTAAGACAGAAAAGGACCAAACTTTGGTTCTTCTAAACATCGATTATTCTGGAATAATTAATTAGCAGAGCTATAACAATACATAAAATTGCTAGCCTCTGACTCTTCTGATAATTTATGCAAGATTGAAGTATCGCTGTGGTTGCCTTTTCCATTGCCTAATTCAGCATTTTCTTTTTCCTTATGAAAGCAAGACTCCAGATTTAACTGCTCTAATGCCCTTTTACAGTGTTTGGTGTAGTAAAATCTAACAGCCACTACAGCACGCCGGCAGGGAAATGATGGATCGCGGAAGCTCACAGAAGGGGAGCACTGTAAAATGCCCCAGTTAATGTTGAGATAGTAGAGTAAATCTTATTTTAAAAAAACATACACACATATATAGACACAGAGCAGTATCTCTGATGAACTTGTTTCACCCTATCAAATCCCCTTTTGATTTTTCTCGTGATAACGGATACTTCCCCACCTCGCACCTCGCTTTCCTAATAACCGAGCAAACAACTGCCTTGCAAGGAAACCATTTCAAAGTCATCATCGCTAGATTAAGCTCACCAATCAACCCAATCACCGTGACCCAGTCAAGAAAAAACACCATTTGGGTGAGAGGTTGCTCTCTTCTTCAGAAGAGGAGAGTTCATCTCTTTTGTTTTTTTCAATAAGTAGTATTTGAAGCAGTTCTATCTGTGCCCTTTGACTCAAGTATGCCCTTGTCACCCCAAAAAGCTCAGAGTTGAGGCTACTGAGAGATGCACCAGAGCATCCTACAATGCATGAAGCTCTACAGCGCCTCCAGTGAAGGCAGGCTGCCCCGAGATGGCTGGTACCACCTCAGACCTTCTCATCACAGTTCCCGAGATGGACCTTCCCTTGCTTTTCCATAAAATGTGGGTGCTTCTCTCCTGCAATCAGAAGCCGTTTGCTACACAGCAGCGTTGCACCTTTCAACAAGCTGGAGACATTGGAACAGGTTGCCCAGGGAAGCTGTGACTGCCCCATCCCTGGAGGTGTTCAAGACCAGGCTGGACGGGACTTTGAGCAACCTGGTCTAGTGGGAGGTGTCCCTGCCCATGGCAGGGGGTTGGCACTAGGTGATCTTTAAGGTCCCTTCCGATTCTAACCATTCTGTGATTCTAAGCTCAGTCATTACTGATTTTTCAGAAGATCTCGTTGGTTTTTCACCCAGGCCAATACACACCAGCTTGTTTGTTTTACTGCAGAGACCTCATGTGTTTTGGGAAGGTTCTTCAAGGAAAAGCTGAACTTGGATGGCACATCCCACCCACTGACACATACTTGCCTGGGCACTCTCTGTCCCAAACAAGGACAAGATGTCCCAGGACATTTACCAGTGCAGTGAGGAACAGCATGCACTTTGCCACCATAACCAACACAGGAGTTAATAGCCCACGTTAAGGCTCCAAGTATGCTCATGCCCTTTTCCACTGGAGACCCCCCCAAGGGCAGGCTTAAGGGCTAATAACACATAGGATCAGTTCTGAGAACAGCTCTGGACCCACAGTTCAGCGGCCGTGTCGGTACGCCCACACAACACCCTTCCTCAATACCATTCAAAACAACCCCAAGCACCATCAAAATAGAAGTCTGGTGAAAAACTGCAGGCGTGTGGATTATAAAGAGGCATAAGGGAGGATAAAACGTTCCTCAAACTCAAATTTCCCGCGGGCAATAGCAAAATTCCTGTTGACAACTGAAGTAAGCACGTTTCCCCCATCCTTTAGACTAAAGCAGAAACTTGAAACCGCCAAAGCTGCTGCAACAGCACCGTTTTGTAGGACTCATGAGATGTTGTCAAGTCCACAAAGCACTTACCCCAGGTGCACTTATGCATCTGTTACGTATTCTGAGGGGTATTACTCATTTATATCGCTTTGTAGAGCACACAAAACGAACAGGCAAGTCCTCAAATGAACGGCTTCTAACTCAGCTCAGCAGCAATAGAGAGGAATCGCCGTACACAGCTTGTGAGTCGCTACTAGGAAAATCAAGTGGGAAGTGTTTGCAAAAGAAAATTTTTAAAAAAATAGTAATAAAAAGACTTGTAAACAGGGATTTGGAGACGAACAGGAAGCAGAAAGCAGAACAGAGAAACCTACCCAGGTTTTACAAGGAGTGGAGCATCTGCTGGGGCGGGATCTGGGGAGTCCTGACAGCGCTGCGGAGGATCCTCCGATCATCCGCGCAGGCATCGGTTCACAGCACGGGAAACAACAGTAATTTCAACTGTGACCGTGCCGGGGATACCTTCAGTCAGTTTGTGCATTAGGTGAAAGAAAACAGCAAAAGGAGGAAACAAAACAGGGAAAAAGAAAAGAAATTCATTGTCAAGCTTCAGGTTACAGAGGCGCTTTGTTTTTTTTTTTTTCTTCAAGTGCCTTGAACGCCCACTTTTATTTTTCTTATTTTTACTTTAAGAACCTAAGAAAAGACAGCCAAGGGGATAAGAGGCAGCAGCACAGAAATTCAGCTCAATTCAGAGCAGCACGTAGAGCCAGACGGGTTGAAAACCGTTTGAAAAGCTTCAGTACGCAGCCTGAGCAGCCAGACGAAGGCAAACCCCTTCACGCAAGTGCTCGCTAGGGACAAGCGAGGGACGAACCCCGCTCAGAATTACAAGCAAGGTTTGCAGCGCTCAACGGCTCGGAACAAAAAAAATATCCCAAACAGCAAAGAAATCACACGCTCTGCATTCGTAAAGTCAGCACAACAGTGTCCAGCCTCTATTCTTTAGTAGCACAAACTATAAACGCAGACTCTTTATCTTTTATCAACTTCTTTTATCAACTGTCCGCCCTTCCAGCACTGAATACCGGCTTCACCGTAAAAAAATAACAGCAAGGAGAGACATCCAGCATTCAACAAGCACCGATGACTGAAATTACACTGTGCCAGCCTCATCTGAGGATGTGCTATTTGGAGTAACAGGTTACAGGCACTTGCCAAAAAGTGGCACAACACGAGCCCTAGGAGGACAAGCAAGACGCTCATACCACTGCGCTACGACCTACTGCTCTGTTTTCTTTTTTTTTTTTCCCCTCTTTTTTTTTTTTTCTTTTCTATTTTTGTTCTGCATCCCGCCGTCCCTGAAAGGTTTGAATTCTTAGAAAAGCCCCCCACGGACTTTAAAATATCAAGGGTCATAGCCAATGAAAGGATGTCACGCATCCCCAAAGCCAAATATTTTTCCTGTAAGCATATAAATACACTATTCCCCAAAGAGCTGCTTGCTACTAACAGAATTTCACAATCAAATGGTAGCTGGCACTGCACACAGGTACAGGAGAGACTCTGAAAGACAGGAGACAGGTATCGAGAGGTGATTTTCAATGTTAAATTGAGCACGCAGTTTGAATTCTACAGGAAAAGGGAGAAAGTGGACACAGAAATTAAGAATAATTTAATGCAACTCTACGTGAAGAGCAGAGTGGTTTTCTATGCCATCACCTGCTGCTCCCCAGATCCTCATCGCTTGGTCCGCATCTTCATCCCTGGCAGAGGTTTATCTACAGGTCTCATACCCTTGCAAGAGCACCTTGCACTCATAGAATCATGGACTGGTTTGGGTGGGAAGGGACCTTCAAGATCATCCAGTGCCACCTCCTGCTCTGGGCAGGGACACCTCCCACTAGACCAGGTTGCCCAAAGCCCCGTCCAGCCTGGCCTTGAACACATCCAGGGATGGGGCAGCCACAGCTTCTCGGGGCAACCTGGGCCAGGAGCTCACCACCCTCAGAGTAAAGAATTTCTTCCTGATATCTCATCTAAATCTGCACACTACCACCTGCAGATCACGTCTCCAACACATTTCAGTCTGGATGTTCCCCCATCGCAGTCGCTAGTTTACCTGACCCCAAACCCAAACGCTGGAGCGCTCGAGCCAAACACTGGGGAGAAGGCGGCTGTCCACATGGTGACACCTCCTCGGTTAGCAAGGCTGACTTCCCTCGCTCGAAGCAGCCTGTTATTTTTAAAAGAGGGCTCTGAAAACAGAATCCCCGCTGCTGGCTGCCTACAGCTCCTCTTGCAGCCTGGGACAAGTCACCTGTAAATGCCAAGTAAAGCCAGAAACCCAAAACCGTTACTTACGAACACTGACGTAACTGGGGCCGGCAAAAAGCCAAGTATGTGAACTTTTCCCAATTACCGCGAAGGAGCGAGCAGCCCCTTTGCCAGCCACGCTCCACCCCTGGCTCCCAAGGACAAGGCAGCGAAAGCGAGACCTGACAACGTCATGATTTATGGGCAAGGTCAAACCTACGTACGGCAGCGCGATGACATTAACCTTGCTGGCCTCGAGCGGCGAACCTGTCAAGGGTTGGAATAAGTTAGGAAGGATCTGCTCCGAAAGACGAGACTGATGATGGAGCAAAGAAGAAAAGACGTGCGGAACTCTAAGGGGTCCTGAGCAGTGCTGAGCACGACACAAGGGCTTCCTTTGAGGCCAGGGATCGCCGCCTCCGACTCCTTCTAATAAGATGCAAGAGAGACATCACGCACCAGCTTAACTCATACCTAATGTGATCTGAGATCGCACCTCACAAACAGCGGCAACACCTTGCGCGATTCACTGAAAATTAAAAAAAAAAAAAAAAAGGAAGCAAGGACTACATCTTAAAAAATAATAATAATAATAAAAAACCAACCACAAGAGTGCCCCAACGGGAATCTCCCCGTATTTACTCACTGGCCTTCACTTTAGAAGGAAAAAAAAAAAAAAAATAGAAGAGGGTATAAAATCCATTGCTGAGATTTTCAAAGCTGCCAGAGGGATACAAACACCCAGTGTCAATAAAATTAACAGCAGCTGAGCATTCAGATGCCAGCCATAACTTACTCCTCGCCATTTACGCCCCGTTTACTTTCTGCACTCGCCTGGGCACGAGTAATGCAAACCAGTTCCTTCCACTTCTGCCGCCAGCATTTTTCCATCCCAAGACCCTCGTGCCACACAGCTCGTGTTATCGGGCAAAGAGAAATTAGGGTTTAGGGAATTTTTTTGGAAGGTGAGCATCACTCTGATTGAAATTAAAGAGTTGTAGAAACTCTTCTGCAGGTGCCAGGGTGAAGCGGGTCCTAGGAAGGAATCCTTACAGAATTTCTCTCTGCAAAGAAGCAAATACAAACAGGATTTCCTTCTATTCAGCGCACCCAGAAAAGCCAGCCTCAATGCTGGTGGTGGCAAGAGAGGACAAGCAGGAAACTGGTAACACAAACCCCTGTCTTATCTCAACCTGGAGCATGAGAAAGGCAAAGATAAGCAGGAAAGGAATATTTTAAAGGGGGGAAAACACAAAAACTAGTCTCCTAGCTGTACGTGTAGCAGATGCAACGAAGGATACGCTCAAAATTTACTCTTGCTCTGGTCACACACTCTGGTCATTGCTGCGGTTCCCCATCTATTTGGCTTCCTTTGCTAAGGCACGTGGTCAGAAGATACGGCAACGCAGCCCCTCCTGTGCCACCTCACCCAACCACCGTTTCATTAGTTAATGCCTGCAAAGCACTCTGAAAAGGCAAAGTGCCGAGTAACGGTATTATTCCCACCCCGGCACGAGTCCACTCCACTCTCCCAACCCAAAGAACAAGAGAAACGAAAGGATGAACCCCCACGGCACAGCCGGAGTGACATCCCTCACAGTGCAGCTCCTCACGTGGCAATCACCCTGACCCACTGCAGCAAAAGCATCTCTTTTCTGCCACCCACCTCTCCCAGGCATAATCCAAAAGCTACTAGTTAAAAACTAGTTTAATACGCGGACCAGGAGATCACTCCAAGCAGGAGGAGGGCGCTAAGCTTTTAACTCGGGAGGTTCAGTTGGGACGCCGGCGAAGTAAGTTCATCTGGAGCAGAAGACGACACAACCGTTTTCCGTCCTGCATGCTCATGCAATGCTCTTGCACTAAACCATCCGACACCAAATTATTTAAGAAATAAACATACATCGCGTTACACTAAGCAAAGGTCCCCAGAGAAATCTGCTTCTCACTTTCTGTATCTTCTGCTTTCAGCCAGCTGTGACTGTGCCTAAGCAATCCCGGGCACACGGCTGAGAAGTCCTGCCTGGAAGGGGACATTACGGAGGGGAAAAGACACCGAGGAGCCTCTTGCCGGCATCTTTGTAATATTCTGTAATCCACCCGGGCGAGGCGGGCAGCCCGCGCTGCTGCTGAACAATGCAGTTTTGAATTCAATTAAAGTGATTATCTGTTGTGCCAAATAAATTGTGTACAGCATATATCCTGCAGCATTTTACACCTTCAGGCTCATTATTTTCTAACTGTTTCCTCCTGTTTATGCGCTTTCAAAT
Organism: Alca torda; assembly: GCA_008658365.1. Lineage (NCBI taxonomy): Eukaryota > Metazoa > Chordata > Aves > Charadriiformes > Alcidae > Alca > Alca torda. Next base: position 163,603,894 of record CM018077.1, read on the forward strand.
TAAATTGCTGATAATATGCGCCAAAATAAAAAATGAGCGCACCTTGTCCGAAGAAAATTGATTCTCCTTTTTCCTGAACCGGGCGATTGCCAGGTTTTATATACTCTGTTCCTGGCGATCATTAGTAATTCAATTTTCTTTTTATTAGCCCCCTTATCTGCTGAGCAATATAGTGGCAGAGCTGACCTCTTTCGCACGGGTAAATGTTTAAAATCTTTTCCCTGATTAATTTTGCCAGTTAAGGAAAAGAGGAGAAATGGCCCGGCTCTTAGCCATCACAATGAATAAAGCTTAATGTTGATTGTGATGGAATTTCTAATGCCAAGGAAATTGATTGAACGCAGCAATTACACTGCAATAGTAACTCAAGGGAAATGGGATAGTTTTCTCCTGGCCATAGCCTTTTGGTTATTTAAAACAATCCAATTTGCAAGGATAATTATATATTAGTGTTTTATCTGCCACTTGAAATGAACATGGGAGTTTTGATACTGGCCCAGCATTAGCAGGTTATTGCTGCAAATTACTTGATATCTGCTTTCTTTCACATAAAGACGAAATTAGGCCATCAATAACCAGAAAAAGGTGGACCGGGGAGATGCGAGGGGCACGAGTGCCCTCTGCAGGGCTGCGGGGAAGGAAGGGCAGCACGAGAGACTCCCCAAAATCCCCAATTCTCCTCCTTGTTGGAGTGTAATGTAAAACCACCGCTTCCATGCCGGACACGTGGCAGACTTGCATGGAGCAGCTCCCCATCCATATGTCCAGCCCATCAATGTTCATCGTTGACATTGAAAGAAATTAAAAAAAAAAAATAAAAAAAAAAATCTTAATTTTCAGCACTTACTTCTAGTTTTTCCTAGAGAAAAAGCCAGGGGAATAAGAAATGACAGCGCTGTTGTGCCGAATGCCTGAGCAGGGCAAACACTTAACCAGCACAACGGCGTTGCACAAGAGCTGCGGCAGCCAAGGAGGGCAACAGCATTGATTTTTTCGTAAGGGTGAGGGAAGGTTCACGACTGCAAGCACTTACTCACCTGCCTTTCATCAAAAACAAGAGTTGAGAAAGGGCCTCATCCTGCAAGACATCAAACACGCGACTGGCGAGAGCTGGGAGTAAAAGGCTGTTGGGAAACGGGGGATTCCTGCATCTGCACAGGACTTGTAGTACAGGAGGAGCGGGCACATCCCTCTGCCATCGCATCTGGATTAGTCAAGCCTCACTTAGAAGTTGTTGTTTTTTCCCTTTAAAAACAGTGATAAAAAGATCGCGCCTCTACGCTTTTCGGGAATAACCCCATCTCCAGTTTGGAGAAGGCGGATAAAGGCTGCCCAAGCTAATGGGACAGCACACGGCCAAAAAGCGCTGCAGGAAGCGGCATTGTCCCACCGTGCGCACCACGATTTGATTATATTGGCCATTTGCTGTAACAAATAAGCAACAGAAAGCCAATTCCAGCTAGACATTTGCCATTTAGACAACATAATTACAACATACCCTTATTGGCAGGAAAGTTACTCGGCAAATGACAGAGCAGGAGCCCAGTATTTATCCTCCAAATCAAACCCTTTGGTTCAGATGCCAAAAAAGAGAAAGATGGTTGGGGGAATTGCCATCCGTGGAAATTCCACCCACATCTTAATTACCAGCCAGCCTCCCCCTGCTTCTTGCATCCGAAAAGGGATTGTAGTATGAGGGCTGTATTATTTCTACGCAACACGGTGACACCAGTGGCCTGAGGACCGTATTCAGCAGCCGGATGATCCCTTCTGGTCCTCCAGCTTTTCCCTGGATAAGGAGAGAAGCAACCACTGCCTTTTATTCCTCTAGTACCAGATCCCTCATTCAGATCCCAACTGTCTTGTCTACACCAGAGGCAAGTCCCAGCAAAACAATTATCTCCACGTTCTCCTTCCCTCCAAAAAGAGCCTAAGAACTTAAATGGCAAGAAAGGAAAAAAAAAAGGAATGCTTTAATATTAATGGCACATTAATATTAAGTACTAAGTGGTCAAGAAGTCCAACTGGATTAGAAATGCTTCAACACTCTACCGTCCCATCAGAGCAACTTGAATCTGGGGCATACCCCAATTTCTGAGTGGTTATTAAGTGTTCCACTTAATCAGATGAGTAGTTTGGAGTTAATTGATAGCAGCTGCAGGTGTAACACTCATCATGAGAGCAGCACAAATAACCACAAGAGAACTGCTACCGCTCTGCTACTTTCCCTTTTCTCTCTAGTCCAATCCCTGATTCTTAAATGAAAAGACGGTGATTCCCAGAGAGCCAAGCGCCTCTGAATACAGACTGCCAGGAGACACCAATGTGAAACCAAGTCTCAACAGTGGCTGGAAGAGCTGCCCCACTGCATGAGATCAAACAAGTCCATTTGGGTGCGAAAAGGGAATTGGAGAGTCGGGAGACAGATAGACCTTTCTGTTACCCACTTTGGGAAAGGCAGGACAAATGCCTCCGGCTTCGGTACATACCGCAGAGCTCGTGCCACAAATGCCAAAAGCCTGTTTAACAGGGCAAACAAGAAAACAGCAAAGCTGTGTCACACCACTGCCCGCATCAGCAGGGAAGGAAGGGGCTGACCCAGCTTTTTGCACCCATGCTGCAGGGCACAGTCCTCCCCAGCTGTCCTTCCGTCCTCAGCCCTGGCATGGGATCTCACAGTTCCCTGGGGACACAGGCATGCTGGGTGCCCACTTGGCATTGGCAACCATCGGACCCAGGTTCCAGCGCGACTGTATCCATTCAGGCAGATCACAAACCCGGCATGAGCCATCCGGCTTTTGCATCCATTTGTTAGCTGGGTGTCGTGCATATCCAGGCAAACTAATCAGCGGTAAGTCCCTCAGCTGGCCCAGGACTGTCACCAGTCCACTCCCAGCAAGAGAGGCAACGGGTGTTGCTTCGGCATCAAGCCAGAGACTTCACATCAGCCCCACTGCTCCATTCATGCCCCACTCTGCTCCCAGAGGCTCCCAATAACATCTCTGTATCCCACCGATTTCCCTTCACACTTGTCTTGCGAGAAACAGCAAGAATTAAGACTCCACCACCCGATTAATACCCCCACTTTGCACAAGCAGAGAGAGATAAAAACAAGCCTCCCAAAACCTTCTCAGATAACCCGCGAGCCAGGAATTCAACCCACAAGCCTTCGCTTAATCCCAGCTCACTACAGGACTTCTCTAAAACCAGAAGACAACTACCACAAAATTATACATTTAGGGGCACCAAACGGGAGTGATGTCTGAGCTGCTCCAAGCGCTATCAGTGGCTGGGCTCTCATCAGATTATGGGATGCTGCCTTGAAAATGTCCCTGCCCCATCCAGCATCAACAACCTCTTTGTACTAGGCCACACCTATCTCCTTAGGCAAAAAAAGAGTCCTAGCACATGGAGGAACAGTGCAGCTGTAATTCAACAGCTGTAGAAACCCAGAGCATAAGAATAGTTCAACACATTAAGCTGCAAATACGCTGCCTGGGATTGAACCCTCTCGAAGAAAAGCCTTAAAGTATGAGGGATTCAAACCTCTAAGCTCAATTCTAATCAAAGGAGCCAAACCCACAGGCTAATTACGAAGGTGAGCATGAAGGGTCAAGGTCTGCTGGACTTAGTCGCTCCATGGCAAGGCTGCTGCTGGTGAGAGGAAGGTAAACGCAGGAACGTGTGGGGCAGGCACCTTGCTAGTCCTCAGCCTTAACCAGATGCCCCGCAAGCAGCACCAACCCTGCCAAAAATTCATTTTGCAATTCCAAAGCCATCAAGACTCTTGCTGAATTTCTCTGCTAACTCTGGAGAAGCAAAGCAGCCGTGCATCGCTCGGCAGTGGCCTCACAGAGCTGTCGATGGCACAGGAAGGAGCAAATCCAAGTCCTCTGGGATCCGCCGAGATGATGGTACAACAGAGGTTAGATTACCAGCAGCCATCTACCCCTCTGATATCAGTATTTGATGTCCCAGCAGTGAGGGGAAAGCCTGAAAGTGCAGTAGACAAAAGATTACAAGAACTTTCAGACTTACACTGTTGCTTCGCCTCTTTGAGAACCTCTCCAGGACAGGGACAAGCAACCAAGTTCTCACAGTCACCATGTCAGGAGAAAAATCTACCCAGCAAGACATCTCAACTGCGCAAAGTCCTCCTAACTGAAAGATGTATTCAGTTCAGCTCTGCAGAGAAGCTGCACAAAGCAGCAGCAAACACAGCAGAAACAACCTTGTTCCCTCCTCCCTGGGGAGGAGAAAGGCAGCCTAAGAAGTCCTTCCAGAGCTTGAAGCGAATGGATCCCAGTACCACTTGCCAGTCCATTTTTCAGTCCAAATGACGGCGGATCTGTCAGAATATAATTTCTCTCCGCTGCAGAAGGCAACAAAAGAAATTTAGAAGCCATTTCATAATTACGGTGGGGAAGCATTTTTAATTTGCTGTCTAAGGCATCAGTGTCCGTGCTCCCACTAGCACAGCGAGGCATGGGGAAAAGAAGAATTTGCGGCATTTATGAAGTGCGGAAGAGCAGTCTCACACGTGCACAAACACACATACACAAGAAAAGGCAGGCAGGACATTTGGCTTTAGTCATTTTAAGACCCAAATCAAGATATATTTTTACAACAGGTATTGCAGTTTGTAAAGAAAAAGAGCCACAAGGCACAGCCACCAAGTTTTATCGAAGCAGCTGCTTGTTTCCACACTTCTGAGCTAAGACCGTGAAGTGTACAAATCCAAGCTGGAAAATAACTTAAGTCACCTCAACACAGAAAACTCACAACTCTTAAAAATTAGGGTTTTGTCTGTGCTAGGCTTGCCTAGCATCTATCAGGAACAGCTTGATAATTTGATCCACTTTTAGAGAGGGGAATTAGCTACATGCTCTCCCAAAGTCACTCCCAGACCCATTTTCCATTTCCCCCCCCCCCCCCTACTTTCTCTAAACGTCTTTATTTCCCAACTTCTACTTTGATCAAAGCCAGGATCACAACCGTATTTCTACTCTATCTACATATTTTCAGCCCTACACAGTTTAAGATAAAAACTCTTTTCAGTATGGGAACATTACCTTCAATCAAGGAACCAGGATTCAGAATAGGTTCCCAAAAAACACAGGCTTTTGGCAGCTGCCAGTCAGGCTCCCAGGGGGGCAGAAGATTTCGATCCATTCTGTATATTCTTAACCTACGTGAAGTTTCACTTTGGATGGGCACGCGTTTTCACTGACAGCTTCTAAAAAGAAGAGATGTTTGCCAAGTCAAGCGAGCTTCAGTGTGTGCCAGGAGCCTTCCCAAGGCGGCAGCTTCAGCGCTGTCACCTCCTCGACGATGCACGCAGCTGAGCAGACAGCTCTACAGAAACCCAGGTATAAACACGGGGCTAAATGGAGAGCAAGAATCTGGTTTAACCTTGGTTGTTATAGCAATAAGTATAAGCAAGAACCTCTCTGCATAGCATTCCTAGGCATAAATTAGAAACAATCAGGTCTTATCTCTCCGGGAGCGAACAGTATCTGGACAATACGCCATGAATTACAAAGAGTTCAGTTCATTAGAAGAGGCTTCTCAATTGGTTCTGTTTTACCTCAAACCAGGACACTCAGGTCTGTTCCTGGATCACCCAACCAGCTTATATCCCTGTAACCAGCAGCGTCTCAATTTCGTCATCTGTAAAATGCTGTTGCAACCCAAATTGCCCTGTATCTCCAGAGCCTACACCACAGCTGCTCAGACCAGGCTCTCAGCAAGCACAGCAAGTTCTTTAAAAAGTAGCTTTACAGCATAAAGATTTATTCAATGACTCGCACTGGACATGCTACGGTGTAGAAAGGTCCCTAACAAGCAGCTTGTGAGGTGTGAATCCTAAATTCGCCCCAGTGGACATTTCCTGGGATGCTGAAGGGCTGCGTGACCCACATCACCATCACCCAAGGAAGAAAAGCCTTAACGCTCCCACATCACCATCACAGCTGGATCTGGCCACGTCCTGTATCTACCACCTCTGGTTTCAGAGATCACAGAAGAGCAACCAATGCGTAAGTTCGACCGAGACTTCCAACTCTACATGCTGTCTTCATGTACTGCACGTAAACTTCCAACACAGTGCCTGGAGGTGCATCCTTCGTGCCTTTCCAGACACCAAAGCATTTGGTGACATCCTTAAACGGAGCAAGACTCATCCCCAAAGTCAGGCAACTGCTTGAATGCTGGACTATCGATGCAACTGCACAAAGGCCCATCTTATTCTCCCCACCCCTGCCTCTCCCATGAGTTACTGCCTGCGTCCTAAAGCGCCAGATCCAAAATTCTCCTCCCAGCGTCCGCTGCCATCCCTCCAAACCCCTCCTCAAACACACACATTAAGAGGAAAAAATCTTTTTCTTCTCCACCCACAAAAAGCTTTTCCCTTCCCTGAAGTACAAGCCCCCATTTTTGTCTTTTCGTCCATCACAAAACAGCAACATCTCGATGCAGAGCTATTTGTCTGAACGCAAAATAACTATAATCACATGTGTAACACACACAGTCACACTGTAAACTCAGTAGTTGAAGCGCAGGGCAGGAAACCACAGAAGCGTCTTCCCGAAAACAGGCTCAACAGCTTTACGTTTGGAGGCAGATCGCAGACACGTCATGGCCCGAACAGCCTGCCCAACTCGAGTGATGCCTACCGCAGTGTCACTGGCCACCCTGCCGTATGTGAACGAGCTCAGAGCAGGAACACAAGCAAAACGCACTTCATATGTTTTGAGAAAACTGAATCTCAGGGGGTTGAAGCCACTTGTCCATGATAACGTCACCACTGAACAGCAGAACCAGACTTCGAGCCAGAAACATCACAAAAACATTTCACGCATGCGTGGGTGCAGCTCTCCAAGCTCTAAGCAGCTGATTTCTGCTCTGACCATTCCCAACCCAAGGCAACAGAACATGGACACAAACTACCCATTCACAAACACGATGGACCCAGCATTCCTCCACTTATTGCTACTTTAAGCAAATTACATACAAAACTTAAGACACCGGCAGACATTGCACTGGGATACAGGCACATTAGGTAGGTCTGTAGATGCTAGAGGAGTATCCCATGACATGCAGCAGCTTTTGCCCAGTGCAAAAAGAGAGATTATCATTATGGATGTATTACTGCCTCTGCCATCCTCTTCCTTCCTTGAGCACCTTCCTATTTCATGCCCGTAAGTCCAGCAAAACCACATTAAAAGCAAGAAGCAGCTTTAAAATGACCTTGTCTGGAGATGTCAAAGCACAAGACAGCTCTGGGGTAACGCTGAAGCCTTACTCCAGCCAAACTTCTACTCCTCAATGTTTCCTCCAGGACCAACACCAGCAGCTTCAGCTCGCAGAGGAGCTGGTAACCCATTTCCAAATCCAAGAGCCTCTGTTGGAACCACTTCACCGTCACGCAGCCAGCGAGCACTGTCACCCCTTGGGACAGCTGTTCCTACCTTCCTTGGTGGAGACCTGCATCCTGGTGGCTGGCAGCCTGCAGAGCCTGTGCTTGGTGATCTGCACCAGGCCCTTGGGCGAGGAGCGTTTCAGTGTCATGGAAGATTTCCCTCGCGAGTTTTTCTTCCTGAGCTGGAAGTGGCTTTTCAGAGGCGTGGTGGGCGAGGAGTTGTTCTTCTTATCTGTTGGGGAACTGCAAAGATGCAACACCACAGAGTTAAAAAAACGGTAGAGAGGTGACTCAAACACACTTGGTCCCCTTGCCCAGAGCTCAGAAGAGAAGATGGCTCACCAAGCTCCACACTGCTCCCCTACCCAAGGGCGATAAGAAGCACTGAACAGAAAATTGCAAGTAAATAGGCAAACGTGACGAATTTCTGGCAAAGGACAGAGGGACAAAGAGGTATCTGACAGCCTAACTCATTCCCTTCTGCTTTCTCCTCAACAGATTGGGGGGGGAGACGATGCTGTGCTTTAGTGAGATGAAGGGAGTCTTATGTCCCTGACTGCCCAAAAATCTCAAAACAATCCCAGCTTCTCCAAGCACCTTACTGCAGAGTGACCTTCCCAGAACAACCCACCCACAGACGTGTCCCCCAGCAAAGCAGGAGGGAAAGGCAAGGACAGAAAACTATGGTGAAGTGTTGATCGGAGGATCTGGGAAACAGAAGCAGAAATCAAGGCATCAGATCCTCAATTGGGATCTGTGTTACCAGCTCATTGCATCACTTGGAACAGTTATTTAGGCCGCAGTCCTCATTTTTCAAGAGCTCAGGCTTGGTGTTACTGCATCATGAAAGGAGCCAAAGCACACATCTGCTACGCTGAGGACACTTCCGAGTTCAGTGGTGGAGTAGAGGTCACACAGCTGTGCCACCAACCCTCACCCCATCCCACGTATCCCTTCCCTGCAGCACAGGCTGGGCTTGCATCCAGCCCTGCTGAGAAAAGCAGCGCTAAACAGCTTTCCCACCGGGAGCACAACGTAACGAAGCCCTCGCAGCACTTCACCGACACACCGGCTTCCAGAGGAAGTTTGGTCCCAATCTCTTATCTGTTTCCCCTCGACTCCCAGCCCGGTGCAAACCCCTTTGACAGATAACTCAGCCCAGATGCCTTTTCCTTCCGCCAAGCTTCATTTACAACCTTCCCATTGTACTCTGTCCCTATCAGACATGGTCAGGGGGGAGAACTTGCTCCACGGAGCCCAGGAGTACCTGCTGGTCTGGCACAGCGCGTTCCCCCAAGGTAGCTACAACAGCCACAGATCTGTCACCCACTTGACAAGGAGAAGGAAGATCGAGAGCCTTCAGAGAGAATGTTTTGGGATACTGGTGGATAGCAGTAACCTCCACAGGGAGGGAAGTACCAGCAGAACATCACAGACAGCGCTTCTTCCTAGCACGCAGAGCTCACCTCCCGCCCCTGCTCCATCCCAGGGTCTGCACAATGCTTTACAGGGACAGACCATACACGATAACAGCAACTCAAGCTACTTCTCCCTCCTTTCCCCATCCCCCAACGCAACAAGGTTATGGGAGTTTGAAAATAAATCAAGATAGCTATTTCCTGCCCTTTGAATATCAGTCTGTTATTCAGGTCAGGGAGGAGTCTCCTAAGGGCTGCGGCAAAGTCTTTGGAGAAGAGGAATGGGAGATGAGAAGGAAATCCAGCTCTGTTTGAAAGGTTAAAGTCAGAGCTACACAGATTGCTAAAACAATTAAAACCTGAGGTCTTCCAACCCTGGAAAGTGGGATGCTTCCAGACAGAACAAAGTCACCGCATTTGGAAAGAGAAAGGCAAATAAACATTCCGGTATACAACAATCCTCGTTGGAATTTCACTTATACCACAACTTACAGAATCACAGAATCTGTGAAGCCAATGGCCACAAAATACGACCCGTGCAACGACACCGCTCTGAAGACGACCAGCAACTTACCTCAAGCTTCCTTTTCTCTTGATGATTTTTGTTCGACTCTTCACTTTATAACTCGACAGCGCAGCGGCCTCGTTGAAGGTGGATTTCGCCCCGCTGAGACCAACAGATGCAGCACTTAGAGGAGGTGGGGCCACACCAGCCTGAGGGAGGTTGGGGGCTGGAGGCTTTTTCTGATCCTCGGATCGCCACCTGAATGCTGATTTGGAGGTGGAGGGTGAGGTCTGCAGGCTGGAGGCTTTCCACTTGTACTTGCTGGGAGAAACACCCAGTTTGGACTGCAGTCCTGATTTCTTCAGCTTTGCTCCCAAGTCTGCTTTTGGTGATAGTTTAGCACCTCTGTCCGTTCCACCTGCAACCTTCTTAGCACTTTCAGAAGCTCTAGGGCTGATCCATCTTTTCACAGTGCGAGAGCATTTACCAGGGTTTGCGACCCACGTGTAATTAGTTTTCCTGAACTTCAAAGCTTTGTTGGAGACTGATGCTGAGGCGGCTCTTTGGAGACCAGGAGCTTTGGGGACTACGGAAAACCTGCTCTTCATTGGAGACATCCCAACCACCAAAGTCGTAGTCTGAGTGGGTCTAGAGCACGTCTTGCCATTTCCAAGCACCTTTGGCTCTCTGAAAGCATCCCTGACTTGCTCACAGCTAGCCTGCCCTGGAGCTGGCGGTTCTGCCTTCTTCCGTACCAAATGCTGAGCCAGCTCGTGATCTGGCAACACCAAAGGCTGCTGTGGCTCCGATTTCAGTGTTATGGCGCTTTCACTGGAGCTTCCACAGGAGAGAGAGGAGCTCCCAGTCACGTCACTGGCGAGACGCACCGTTCTAGGCTTACCTGACACACTCACATAGGCTGAACTCACAAACCGGTGAGATGAACTAAATGAAACCGAGAGAGAAGGTCTTCTCTCTTCGTTTTGGCTCGCGTACAAAGATTCTGTCACATTTTTACTATTACCTGGAGCAGTGACCATCGTTTTCAGCCCAGAAAACTCACAGTAAGAACCCACATCACCAAAACCTTCCGTATCTACGAACGGGCCAGCCCTCTGTGGCAGCTGGATCCCCACAACTATATTACCATCCGTGGTTAAGTCCACATGTCTCTCTGGGGATGATTCTGGTGGCTCAGGTGTCTGGCCGTCCCCATGGCTTCCAAAAGCCCCAGACGTGCTGGCACTTCCACCACTTCCAATATCACACACCGATCCCGACGGCCGGTTGACGAGGGAGTATTTTTTTCTCCAGGAGTGACCCTGGCGCAGCTGGAAATCCCTGGGAGCCTGCTGGGGGTACCTGGCCGAAAATGCCCCTCTCCTGCTGAAGGAAGGCTGGCGGGGGTTGTTCCACCTCGGTGGCACAGATGACAGCGTCCGCGGCGCATCCCCATGAGCATTTTTATGGTCGTTTATGAGACCTAAGGAGAAGACGACAGTGTCTGTGTTAATCACCAGTCCCACGGGAGTCTGACAGCATCACAGCACTGGTTTTCCTCATGCTGCAGTGAGGATGATTGCTCCGCGCAGGCTCACACAGGCCACATTTCAGCTAACCGGTGCTGGAAGGAAAAACTTAAAACAAATATCTCCCTCAATCCTCATGAAAATCAGTCACAAAAGCTATTTCACAGGACAGCTCAACTTGCAGGCCTGAACCACAGACTCACCAACAGACTCTTAACACTAGTTAACACCGACTAGTCCTCTCAGCCACCTTTTGCCCCCTTTCACTCCTTTTTATGTGCCAAAACGGATGCTTGAATTATTGGTTTTGGAGCTTAATTTTTTAAAAATGCTAATTTTATTTGCAGATATCTTGTCAGAGCAGTCTCTGCTGGTCTGTTCATGCACATAGCCCAGCACAGCCACCGCCAGCTCAAACATAGAGCACAGAATCATTTGGTTGGTGAAAACCTTTACGATCATTGAGTCCAATCATTAACCTAACACTGCCAAGTTCACCACTAAACCATGTCCCTAAACGCCACATCTACACATCTTTTAAATCCCTCCAGGGACGGTGACTCAACCACTTCCCTGGGCAGCCTGTTCCAATGCTTGACAACCCTTTTGGTGAAGAAATTTTTCCTAAGACCCAATCTAAACCTCTGCTGGTACAACTTGGAGCTGTTTCCTCTTGTCCTATCACTTGTTACTTGGGAGAAGAGCCTGACCCCCCACCCCACCACAACCTTCTTTCAGGGAGTTGTAGACAGTGATAAAGTGTCCCCTCAGCCTCCTTTTCTCCAGACTAAACAACCCCAGTTCCCCCAGCCACTCCTTATAAGACTTGTGCTCCAGACCCTTGACCAGCTTTATAGCTCTTCTTCTTTAAAGCAGCGACAAGGAGGCTCCAAGGCGTCCCCAGCTTCGCTGTTGAGTCACTGCAGATCCATCTGCCAAGCCACCACACCTCCACGGTGCTTTGGTCTACAACCGAAGTTGCTTGGATAACAGATACATGTCAATTAGAGAGGGTCTGCGCTTGTTAAGCATCAGTGTTTATAAACCCCTTTCAATAAAAGGGATTATCAAAGGATTTTTGAGCATTTTAGGCACGTGTCAGCATAGAAAAGTTTTTCCTACAGGAGGGGTGACAGAGCTGCGGGAAGAGCAGTGTCAGCAGATCTCTCCTGGAGGAGGCAAGGCGACATTCTCCTCCCACATAGGAGCTCCTGGACAGAGGCAGATCCCCCGCAAGGACCAAGCGGAGTTTGTGGCCTTACTAATGAGGAAAAATTACCTTGGGGTCTATAAATAGAGTGAGTTACTGCTAAGAATAAGCGCTGATGCTCACCAGAGCTAGGAAAGGGCACGCAAATATATTTCCCCTTCTCCTCCACCACGCTGAGGAGTCAAGGGACAGAGGGCGAGGGGCACATCCAGCCCCTCTGCCACCAGCCACAGGGGCTGCGGGGCAGGGGACACCCCCTTTCCCCAGCCAGGAGGGTCACAGACCCTGTAGGGGCTGATGGGGTGGGGATTCCCTCCACCCTGTGGGAACTCACAAACCCCCTCAATGCTCTCTGTTCCCTCCCTGCCTTGGCCCAGCCGCCATTCCTGGGTCCTCTCCATCTCCCTCCTTCTCCTCCCCCACCTAGGTCCTCTCTACCTCCCCCACCCTTCAGCCCCCTCCCAGGCCTCAGCCCCTCCCCCCTCAGGGTCCCCTCTGTTCCACCCAAACCACACCCCCCTTCAGGTCCCCTCACAGCATGCCCCTATTCCCCCAGGTCCCCTTCACAGCCTGCCCTTCCCCCCCAGGACCCCCTCACACCCCTCCCTCTCCCCCTTGGGTCCCCTCACGGCCTTCCTCTCCCCCCCAGGACCTCGGGATCCCCTCACACCCCTCCCTCCACCCCCGGATCCCCTCACAGCCTTCCTCTCCCCCTCAGGACATCGGGGTCCTCTCCACCCCTCCCTCTCTCCCCTGGGTCCCCTCACAGCCTTCCCCTCCCCTCCAGGACTCCGGGGTCCCCTCACACCCTTCCATCTCCTCCCTGGGTCCCCTCACAGCCTTCCTCTCCCCCTCAGGACTTCGGGGGCCCCTCACACCCTTCCCTCTCCCCCCTGGGTCCCCTCACAGCCTTCCCCTCCCCCCCTCAGGACTCCAGGGTCCCCTCACAGCCTTCCCCTCCCCCTCAGGACTCCGGGGTCCCCTCAAATCCCTCCCCTTCCCCCCCCTCCGGGTCCCCTCAGATCCCTCCCCTTCCCCCCGGATCCCCGGGACTCCCCCCAGCAGCCGCCCCCCGAGTTCTCCCCCACCGCGGCCCGGTCTCCCGGCCCCCCCACCCCGGCCCGGCCGTACCCTGCAGCAGGCGGATCTGCCGGCACAGCCGCTCCCTCTCCTCCATCCCCGCAGCGCTCCCGCAGCGCTCCCGCACCGCCCCGCAACGGCCGCGTCATCTCCCTGCGCCGGCCGTTGGCCGGTCACGTGAGCGCGCGCCCCGTCACGTGGCGCCCGCAACCGCCGCCGTCGCTTAGCAACGGAGACAGCCGCGGCCTGCGCGGCCAGACGGGGCCTGAGCCCGGCCCGGGGCCTGCGACGAGACCGATCCGCTGGGCCCGGCCGGCTCCGGCTCCCTCTGGCCCCTGTCCCCAGCCTGGGATGGTCCAGCTATCCCCAGCCCCTGTCCCCAGTCCCGGCCGGTCCAGCTGTCCCCAGACCAGCCTGGTACAGCTGGCCCCAGCCCCTGGCCTCAGCCTGGGCTATCCCAGCTGTCTCTTGCCCCCAGCCCAGCCTGATCTGGCTGTCCCCAGCCCCTGTCCTTTCTCCAACCTCATACAGCCATTCCCTGTCCCCAGCCCAGCCCAGTGTGGTTGTCCCTAGCCTAGGCTATGCCAGCTGTCTCTTGTTCCCAACCCAGCCTAGTCTGGCTGTCCCCAGCCCCTGTCCCTTCCGCAGCCTCATCCAGCCATCCCCTGTCCCCAACCCAGCCTGGTCCAGATGTCCCCATCCCCTGCCACAATCTCAGCCTTGTCGAGCTGTCCCCAGCCCCTGTCCCCAGCCTGGGCTATCCCAACTGTCCCCTGTCCCCATCCCAGCCTGCTCCAGCTGTCCCCATCCCCTGTCCCCATCTCAGCCTGGTCCAACTGTCCCCAGCCCCTGTCCCCAGCCTGGGCTATCACAGCTGTCTGTCCTTTGTCCCCAGCACATCCTGATCCAGCTGTTCCCATCCCCTCCCCAGCTTTATACAGCCATCCCCCGTCCCCAGCCCAGCTTCGTCCAGCTGTCCCACTTCTTGTCCCCATCTCAGCTTTGTCCAGCTGTCCCCATCCCCTGTTCCTGGGCTGGACTATCCCAAATGTCCCCTGTCCCCATCCCAGTCTGGTCCAGCTGGCCCCAGCCCCTGTCTCCAGCCCAGCCCAATGTGGTTGTCCCCAGCCTGGGTTATCCCAGCTGTCTCTTGTCCCCAGTCCATCCTGGTCCAGCTGTCCCCACCCCCTGTCCCCAGCCTGGGCTATCCCAACTGTCCCCCATCCCCAGCCCAGCCCGGTCCAGCTGTCCCGAACCCCTGTCCCCAGCCTGGGCTATCCCAACTGTCCCCCGTCCCCATCCCAGCCCGGTCCAGCTGTCCCCATCCCTTGTCCCCAGCCTGGGCTATCCCAGCTGTCTCTTGTCCCCATCCCAGCCTGCTCCACCTCTCCCCATCTCCTTTCCCCTCCTCTGCCTGGTCCAGCTGTCCCTATCCTGGGTCCCCTGCCCAGCCTAATCCAGCCATCCCCTGTCCCCATCTCCTGTCCCCTGCCCAGCCAGGCCCCCCTGCCCCTCTCTGCCCTCTCCCATCACAAGTGTCTGCCAGTGTCCCACCATCTCCCTCAGCCTGTGCCTGCAGGCACATGGGGGAGGACCTTCTGGTGGCCCCACAGGACCATCTCCAGCAAGGAAACTTTAATTTCACTCATCAGCCTTGAAAGTCCTCGTTTCTCATACTTCAGCTGTCATTGTTTAAAATGTTTTGCAGGAGAAATAGTCCCGAAGCTGAGCTGCAAAGGTTATTTGTAGCAGTGAAGGAAAACATAGATGTTTTCAGCTTCCTGCAAGAATGGGCAAGTTTGGTTCCTAATTTAAAGTCTTTGTTGTGCATTAAATGTGCCAGTAAGGCTTCAGCAGCAGCAGAGCAAAATACCTGCTGCAGTCACAGTAATTTTGAGACATCACCTGGGCATGGGAGTTTGCACCTTTTAATTAAGCAAGAAAAGGGGGTAAGTGGCTCTGCAAGTCGCAGTTTGTAACACATTTCATGGGCAGCTCTCAGGGCAGTTCACATTCTCCCCCATTACTCGATTCCTTCCAGAAACTAGGGGCAAATCGAGAGCAGAAGGCAGTTTTCTTAGGTCCAGTTCCAGTCCCTATCCCCTAAAAGGATTTTCTTTGACCTGAACTGTACTTCGGAGCATGGTTCACATCCTAAAATTCAGATATAAATATATAAGTATAAATCAGGAGTATCCACAGAGTGCAACTGAGAGCACAATCAAAGGAGAATATGGACGTTATCCTTAAGGAGTTTGTTTTCTGAATAGTTTCATTCTTCCCTAAGGGAATAAGACCCGTAACTTTAAACAAAGCCGTAACAGAACCTCAAGTCTGCAAAGGAGATAAAAATCCGGACTAAAATTATTTTTTAAACAATTTGGGGAAAAAAAAGCTGAGCCAAGTAGCTGTACCAGCGCGACTCTATTTCCTTCTAAACACTCCCATGATGGGAACTTTAGAAAAGCAACCGATCATCAACCTCAGATCGTTTAAAACAGAAGCTGTCCCAGGGGACATCTCGCTTCCCGTCGCAGTTAGGGAGCTCTGCCTGTCCCAGCTCTGATCAAACAATGTCCCCAGAGCAAGCCCACCATTCGCCTGCTCGGAAAGGTAGATTTAGTAAATTATTTACGGCACGTTGAGTGGCCTTTTAAAGCAATGCAGCGGTGGAATATGGGGAAGAGCCAGCCCGTAGGAATAAACCGCTTTGTATGGATGGTAGCAAAAGCTTCAAAATACAAAGCAGTCAGGGAGCCTGGCCTTTATTTGCCTCCCCTGAAGCCCAAAGACTGCAAAAAGAACCCCTACACCCTCTCTTTTTGCAACGCCATGCACATATGGGAAGGGGCTGGGGACCAGGCAGGCAGAGATGGCAGCTCTCCTCCCTTTCGGTGGCCTCATATCAGCTTCAATCGATCACAAAGCCCCACCCAGAGTTTTGTAACCGCGTGTAAACTGGCAGAAATTGGCACTTCTGCCAAAAGAAGCCTCCTCCGCTCCCAGCTGCTCGTTCCCTCCCTTGTGCTGGCACAAGGATTGGAGTGGCTTGCATAAATGAGCTAGAACGGGCTGCTCTGAATTAAAATTAATTCAGCACACGCAGAGGAAAAGCTAATTTTTAACACAGGGAAGCCATGTATCCACCACTCCCACAAACCCCAACCTCGGGAAAGAGTGAGCTAAAAGCAGCGGGCCCCGTTTTGTCAATATCTACACCAAAATGCGGAACTAGAAAAAGCAAAGTACGGGGCAAGGCAGTGCTGGAGGTTCTTGGGCCACTTGGGATCCTCCTCGGATGCTCGTTGGGTGCTCCCCATAAGGAGAGTTTCGGTGGGGTGGGTGCATCCAGAGGAGCAGGGGCAACATTTTAAGCACGAACCAGATCTTCTCCAGGAAATTAAAAGGAGCATCCTGCCTCAGGGCAAACAGTTGGCATAGTTTCACATATCTGCCCTGCTATTCATGCAGAGGGCGAAGGAGGGACGAGGATGCTGCATCACCAAAACAAACGCTTTTTTCCCTTTTCAACCCACTGTCAGGAAACACTGCCCATTCAGCCGCCTCACCACTCGGTGCCCGTTACAAGCAACACGTCTGAAAGCTGCAGGAATCCACAGCGCTTGTTCTTCTTTGTTCATAGCACCACGCTTGTATGACACTTGTTTGTAAGTCTAATTTAATTAAAAAAACAGTAAAAAGCAAGTGCAGGTTTTTGACGCTGCGCTGGCAGGGTGTCTGTGTGTGAGAGAACGCCCCAGGGAGGGTAGCACATTTAAGAGAAATTAAATTGTCTCATTCAGCCCAGAATAAACATGGTGCTAATCCCTCTAATGGCCTTAAACACCACCCGAACTGCGGATCCAGTGACAAGCGTGCAATAGGACCCAATTAAGCTGCTCACACGTTTGAAATCATGGCCTCATCAGCTTCGGTTTAGTCTGGAGTCTCTCGATGGCTTTCCGTAAACTTGCTGAGACAAGCTAAACCACCAAACTTCATTAAGCGCTGCACCAGCAGATTGCAGAGACCTGATGACAGGGTGAGTGGGAGGCACTGGTGTTTCTGCCGCCTGCTCGCATGAGCGGGTTTATGAAGGCACTGGGATCTCCTAGGATCCCGGGATCCTCCAGCATTGCCTAAAACACCCAGCACTGCCTGGGATCCTTTTGCAGGAGTATCATGCATAGGACAGCAGAGTAACTATTCTCTCCGGGGGCACCTGTGAGTCTCAGCTGGAGCGTTGCACCAAGTTTTCGGGGAGACACGTTAATAAAAATGCAGAAAAAATGGTGAGAATCCAGAAGAAAGTGGAAAATCAAAAGAGTAAAGGTTTTAAAAAAACATCACCTATAAAGAAAAGCTGAAACATTTTCAGGTTTTGATTTAAAAAAAAAAAAAAAAAGAGGATGGGAAACAATATTAGAAATAGATCTCCAATTAAGTGTGCTTGATGTTCACTGGTGGTAGTAAAGGCGGTATTAGCTTCATTTGCAGCAAAGAAGATTCAAGTTACACCTCAGGAAAAATTGTCCGACTATCTAGAGAAGGGATTACCTGGGGGAGATGGGAAGCTTTAAGGTAAGTGTGTTCCTGGTGTGGTGGAGACATGCTGAATCCCACCGGGGGCTCTGATTTAGGTGTCCTCAGCTTGTTTTAAACCTCTGTTTCTACAGTCTTGTTGGCTCCATGGCGTCTTGCA
Organism: Alca torda; assembly: GCA_008658365.1. Classification (NCBI taxonomy): domain Eukaryota; kingdom Metazoa; phylum Chordata; class Aves; order Charadriiformes; family Alcidae; genus Alca; species Alca torda. The sequence continues at coordinate 163,621,758 of CM018077.1, forward strand.
TGTGTGGTCCCAACGTCAGTGGTTGTGTCCTGCCTCCTTTTGCTGAAGCATCATGAAGAAAAGAGCCCTGAGCTGAGCCCCCCAGTTCCCTCCTGCACCAGCCCCCGTCATGGCATGGACTCAGGGGATGTGATCTGGCTCTAGAGCAACTTCTCCTCCTCCTTCTCCTTCTCCTTCTCCTTCTCCTTCTCCTTCTCCTCCTCATCTTTCTCTTCCTCCCTCTCCTTCTCTTCCTCCTCCTCCTCATCTTTCTCTTCTTCTTTCTCCATCTCCTTCTCCTCCTCCTCCTCATCTTTCCTTTCATCCTTCTCCTCATCTTTCTCTTCATCCTTCTCTGTCTCCTTCTCTTTCTCCTCCTCCTTCTTCTCCTTCTGGTTTAGTTTTCAGCTTAACCTGGTCACTAATGAGTTTCACCATCCAGTCCCAGGAGTGCAAGTGATGGGACAGAGGTCCATGGGAGGAGAACAGCGCAAGGAGCACCTTTCTAGGCAGTAGCATGGACCTGCATTGCTCTAACCCAAGCACAACCCCACGCTGTTTCAGAATGCCCACGGCTGTGAGTTCCAGCTGATCACAAGACAAAACCCCCTAATTTAGAAAGAAGACCCAAATCCAGGCTCCAGCTGTTGAGAAATCTCTGCCTCCCACTTCGATCAGCATCATGGATGTCCAGATAACTCTCTGGGAAATGCACTGCTCAGGTGGCAGGGGCTCACCCAGACGGGGGAGCCGGTGGGAGCTGAGCAGACACTTAGGAGGAAGATGAGGCATCTGAATTTGTCATGGAAGGAGACCAGGAGCCAATGCAAAGCTTAAGGAGGAGGCGTGACACGGGCCAAGCAGCAGGCAGAGGAGATAATTTTAGTAGCTGCAGCAGCTTGTTGGCTAGACTCAAGCAATACAAAGATTAAAATAAAATAAAAAAAAAAAACAAAAAGGAGGAAAAATTACTTCAGAGAGGATTGTAGGACAGGTTTTCATTAGAGATGAGGAACAAGTAACGCCATTGTACAAGACAGTGGTGAAAACTAACTTGCAATGGTGTGCACAATTCTATGTCTGTGTTAGATAAATGAATTCAGACTGGAAGAGGTCTAGGAGTGGTTGATGAAATCCTCAGGGAAATGGAGAGCCTCTCATCAGAGGTGACCCAAACAGCTGAGTTTTCTTAGCCTGGCACACCAAGAGATGATACAGCTGCTTTCTGCAAACGTGTCAGAGGAAGAAGGCAATATTGCAGGAAAAGGAAGACCTATTCAAGCCCCTTCATGGGGGCAAATGCCTAAATGCCCCGATCCTCGCTAAGCCACTGCCAGGTGGTGCAAAGCTGCTCCCTGGATACCGAGCCCTGCTGAAGTCATAGAATCATAGAATCATAGAATGGGTGGGAAGGGACCTTTGAAGGCCATCTAGTCCAACCCCCTGCCATGAGCAGGGACGTGTGCTACTAGACCAGGTTGCTCCGAGCCCCATTCAACCTGACCTTGAACCCCTCCAGGGATGGGGCAGCCACAGCTTCTCTGGGCAACCTGGGCCAGGGGCTCACCACCCTCAGTGTAAAACATTTCCTTATGTCCCATCCAAACCTACCCTCTTCCAGTTTAAAGCCATTGCCCCTCAACCTGTCATTGAAGGCCCAACTAAAAAGTCCGTCCCCAGCTTTCCTGGAGCCCCTTTAGGGACTGGAAGGGGCTGGAAGGTCTCCCCGGAGCCTTCTCTTCTCCAGGCTGAACCCCCCCAGCTCTCTCAGCCTGTCCCCACAGCAGAGGGGCTCCAGCCCTCCCAGCATCTCCGGGGTCTCCTCTGGCCCTGCTCCAACAGCTCCGTGTCCGTCTGCTGTTGGTGGCTGCAGAGCTGGAGGCAGCACTGCAGAGGGGTCTCCCCCGAGCGGATCAGAGGGGCAGAATCCCCCCACCTCGCCCTGCTGCCCACGCTGCTGGGGATGCAGCCCAGGCTGCGGGGGGGGTTCTGGGCTTCCAGCGCACATCATTGCCAGGTCATGTCCCATTTTTCACCCACCAGTACCCCCAAGTCCTTCTCCACAGGGCCGCTCTTCACCCCTTCATCCCCCGGTGTATTGATACTGGGGATTGCCCCAACTCAAGTGCAGGACCTTGCAACACAAGAAGATAGCATTGGATTATTACATTTACACTTGAAACTAAATAGATGCCACTAATCATCCTAAGAAACAGAGCCCAAACCAAGTGATATTATGTGGAAAAGGTGAGCAGAGGCCTGAGCTCAGGCTCCAAGGAGGTTGGACCCTGCATCCTGCAGCACCACAACTCTGCCATGCAGTGGGGACACAACGTAGATGTAAATACATGCAAATAAACCACTTTTTGCCCACAGTCGAGCAGCTGGGCAGTATTTCCTCCCCGGCTCACCATCCAGGAGCTTATTTTGTGTCTTTTTGTGCCCCACTTCTGTTTTTAACCTATTCAAAGCATCAGCTTATGAGTCTCAGCCCTTCCTAATATCATCTTGAACTTTGTGTGCTGCTACAATTTGGAGCACGAGCTTCGCTTACACAGCAGCCCACGGACAAGCTCAGCCTCCAGCTGCGAGAGGAGCTCGCACACTATTTACTGCTGAAGAAAGTTACTACTTCTCAAAAAAATTTTTCCTATTTTAACGTGACGGGGGGAAGTGCTTCCCAAGGGCAAACAAACTCTAGAATCACATTTTTGCTGATAATAGCAAGACTCAGGAGCGCAGGCTCAAGGGAAGGAGATGTCTCTTGGGTTAGATGGAAAACACAGAGGAAAATGTCAGTAGCAGGAAAAGAAACTGCTGCACGATCCTAAAGGAAAAGCCACTGTCATTTATCAAGCGGGCACTAGTTTTTTGCTGCGTTGTCTGTTTTGGGGCCCTCTTCCTTGCCTGCAGTCTCGCTCCTGGCGCACGAGCTGCACGCAGACCTAAATACATGTATTTGGGGAAGGGGAGAAATCAGAGCAATGATCTGTATGCTTCCACGTCGCTGTCATTCCCAGTCAGGGTGATTATTTTCCAAGATATTTAAAGTGGGGACAGAGGGCAAAGCCTCCTTTTTCTCTTCCACGTTCACCCACTGAAGTTGGGATGGTTTGACCTTGCGTGAAGGCAGCAAGGACTGACCACGAACCATAAACCTTTCTAAGCAGCAAGAGCAGCTACAGCTCTGCCATGTTTTCAGCTGTGATGGAGTTGACTTCCTTGCTAGCATCTGGTAGAGTGCTGTGTTTTGGATTTGGGATGGGAATAGTGTGATAGTACACTGGTGGTTTTGGTTGTTGGTAAGCTCTCAAGGCCTTTTCTGCTCCTCATACCGCCCCGCCAGCAAGTAGGCTGTGGGGGGCACAAGAAGTCAGGAGGTGTCATGGCCCCAACAGCTGATCCCAATCGACCAAAGGGATAGTCCATGCTACATGGCATCATGCTCAGTATATAATGCTGGGGGAAGAAGAAAGAAGGGGGGGACGTTTGCACTTATGGCATTTGTCTTCCCAAGTAAACATTACACGTGGTGGAGCCCTGCTTTCCTGGAGACGGCTGAACGCCTGCCTGACGATGGGAAGTAGTGAAGGAAATCCCTGTTTTGCTTTGCTTGCGTACATGGCCTTTGCTCTACCTATTAAATCATCTTTATCTCAACCCACCGGTTTTTCCTCACTTTTACTCTTTTTGAATCTCCCACCATCCCACTTGAGGCCACCTAGAACCACGGCTGTGTGGTTCTAGCTGCCGGCTGGGGTTGAACCACAACAACTTCAATTAATCCGAAGACTTCCCAAGCCCTCTGCTCTGTGGGGCAGAGGATCCTGCAGGTTAATGGCACCCCACAGCAAAATGCATTTTCCTTTACTGAGTGAGGAGGTATCTGTGACCACAGTGACTTGTGGGACCCCACCAGCTCCTGGAAATGGAGACGTGGCTGTTTCCCTTGCAGTGAATGCTTCATTTCCAAGGGGTACAACCATGGCGGCATCTCCATAAATGTTACGTGGCATGACCACGGCATAAGACCATGGTGGCATCTCCATAAATGGAAAAATTCATATTGGTCTAGCTTCAGTTGTGAAGGGAGAAGGACTTTGCTCCCCAAACACTCGGGAGCTGGACTTTTCCTTGCTGGGAAAGGTTAGGAAAGAAATCCATACGTTGACGATTGTAAATGTTTGCGTTAAAAATGAGGTTTGCCTGTTCGGCCGGCACCGCTGACCGCCATCGCTTAGTGGAACTGGGATGGAGAGCACGCCCAGCCAGGTATCTGCGCTTGCCCCTGGCCAACGCCATTGCAACACCGGCTGCCGTTGCGACATTCCCACGTTGCACGACCTGCCGCTCAGGGGTTCATTGCTAAAAACATTTGCAAATCCTTTTGGCGCAATGAGGTTTCGGGAATTTCACAATACTGCCAGAGAGAGGGGAAGGAAACTGTTCTCAGCAAATACTGAGTTGCGAGTTAATGACTGAGCAACGGCATTCACTGGATCTTACAGCAGATATTGAAGGAAAAGAAGCATCAGCGATTTCTTTGCAAGCCCTGGCAGAGAGGAAAGGATGCTCAGGAAGAAAGCTGTGAAATTTTGAGACCTTTCTGGGTTTGTTTTGATGTGCCTGCTCTCCTGACAGGGTCTTGGGAGCTCTGCGGGCACCACCGACCCACCGGGGCACTGGAGAGCTGTGGGCAAAGCAGAGACTGATGCTCACGTCCAACAGTAACTATCAACCATGGAAAGCCGCAGAGGAAATTAAATTTGCTTGATTCCTCCTGGAGTCATTTTTTTCCTGCCACACACAAAAATTGCAACCGCTGAAGCTCCTCTGTGTTTTGGTGGGGGTTTGTTGTCACCTCCTGATGGAGTTTTGCTCTTGCAAAATTAAGGTCCTTTGGTGGATTTGTGGCTTCTCCTTGAGTGCAGCTCTGCCATCCTGGCATCGGCATTGGCAGCTCCACGATGTCCCAATGCCTCCTCTGACCTGCACGGATGAGTCACCACAGCGTTTTTAAGAGAGACACATGGATTTTGGGTGCCCAGCATCACCAGTTTGGGCGAGGGGGGCCCAGTACCCCTCGGGGCGACCTGTGGGCAAGCAGGGAGGCTCCAGTTCCTCTGCCCCTTCCAGCCTCCATAGAGTGCTTTGCTTTGGTAATGGCTTGCTTACAGCTCTGCTCCAGAGAAGCTAAAATTAAAACAGTGACTCCATTGCAGACTGAAAACAGAGCATTCCTTCTCCACCCGCGTGTTTTGGATGGACATCAGAAGCCAAACCCAGGCTGTTAAATCCCCTGCGTAAAAACAATCTTCTATTCTGATCCTCAGTCCACCGCGGCTTGCTGCGGTCGGGATGTTCAGTTCCCAGACCAGCATTCAGGGGGCTCTGAAATGGGATTTGCCTGGAAATGGAAAACATAAACACAAGAAGCCAGTATCTCTGCAGCTTATTGCCTTAAACAAAAGCTTATTCTGCTCCAGAGAAGGGTGAAAACAGAAGTTAATTCACGGATAAAGAAAGAAAAAAAAACCCTTCAGGATTTCATTTTCACGCCATATGTCTCCTAATTCTTTGGGAAAGGGGAGTTTTGCAGTCAGCTGATACAAAGATGGAGACTTCTCCCTGCTCCCCTGTCAGCCAAGACCCTTACTGTGGGACCAACCCTCATGGGGGCAAATGCCTAAATGCCCCAATCCTCGCTAAGCCACTGCCAGGTGGTGCAAAGCTGCTCCCTGGATACCGAGCCCTGCTGAAGTCATAGAATCATAGAATCATGGAGTGGTTTGAGTTGGAAGGGACCTTTGAAGGTCATCTAGTCCAACCCCCTGCCATGAGCAGGGACATGTGCCACTAGACCAGGTTGCTCAAAGCCCCATCCAAGCCAGCGTTGAACCCCTCCAGGGATGGGGCAGCCACAGCTTCTCTGGGCAACCTGGGCCAGGGGCTCACCACCCTCAGTGTAAAACATTTCCTTATGTCCCATCCAAACCTACACTCTTCCAGTTTAAAACCATTGCCCCTCAACCTGTCATTGAAGGCCCAACTAAAAAGTCCGTCCCCAGCTTTCCTGGAGCCCCTTTAGGGACTGGAAGGGGCTGGAAGGTCTCCCCGGAGCCTTCTCTTCTCCAGGCTGAACCCCCCCAGCTCTCAGCCTGTCCCCACAGCAGAGGGGCTCCAGCCCTCCCAGCATCTCCGTGTCCTCCTCTGGCCCTGCTCCAACAGCCCCGTGTCCTTCTGCTGTTGGTGGCCCCAGAGCTGGAGGCAGCACTGCAGAGGGGTCTCCCCCGAGCGGAGCAGAGGGGCAGAATCCCCCCCCGTGACCTGCTGGCCACGCTGCTGGGGATGCAGCCCAGGATGCAGGTGGCTTTCTGGGCTGCCAGCGCACATTGCCAGGTCATGTCCCATTTTTCATCCACCAGTAGTTCTCTACAGGGTTCCCCTCCATCGCTTCATCCCCAGCCTGTATTGATGCAGGGGGTTGCCCCCACCCAGATACAGGACCCTGCACTTGGCTTCATTGGACTTTATGAGGTTTGCATGGGCCAAGTCTTAGCAGGGCTGTCAAAATCTCCTTCCCTCCAATGGCAATTGGATGCAACAGCAGCAAAACCCATCAAGACAGTGCTTTGCTGCAAAGTACCCGTCCCACCATTGTACTTTTGGAGAGTTGATTGTACGAACTTTAATTTGCAGCCCCTCATATGTGTGAGCATCAAGATATGTTGGCACACCCCATGATGTGACACTGGGGACCCCAATGGTTTCCAGTGGGTCCATATGTGCCACCCCCATAGGGGCCATCGCTGTTCCTCACCTCTTGTTGTTGCAGTTTGGATGGGTGCGCACGTGGATGGGACATTTCTCCTGACCCTAAAAACTCCCAAACGTTGGGACATGTCCCTTGCTTGGTGGCCAACGCTGCGCTGCTCCTGCTGGCCCCTGGGCTTCAGGCTTCTCTGGGATGAGTAGATCAAATATGGATGGGGGATAGAAAGGGGAAAGGCGGTGTTTCCAGCAGGACAAGAGTTAAAATAAAGATAAGACTTCCTCTCCATGGAGGAGAGAAATTAATGGCTCCCATAAGCAGGGAGTGAATCTGCAATCCAGGAGGACCTTTGCAGCCTCTGGGGAAGGAATAAGGATTTTGGAGGGCTCAGATCAACACTAAATGTGTCCCGTTTTTAATTAGTAAAATGGTTTTTCAGGGATTTTAGGCCTGAAATGGTCTGCACAGCTCCTCGTTCACGGCAGATCCTGTGTCCTCTCTCCCACCAGGGCTGGTGGCAAGCCCTGGCTCTGCTGAGCCTCCATCACCAGGACCCCCAGGTGCCTGAACCACCAACACTAGGACCTCCAGGTTCCTGAGCTTCCATCATCAGGATCCCCAGGTGCCTGAACCTCCCTCACTGGGACCCCCAGATGCCTGAGCCTTCATCGCAGGGATCCCCAGCTGCCTGAACCACCAACACCAGGGCCTCTGGGTTCCTAAGCCTCCATCACCTGCACACGCAGGTGCCTGAGCCTCCATCACCAGGACCCCCAGTGTCTGACCCTCTATCCCCAGCATCCCAGGGTGCCTGAGCCTCCATCACAGGGACCCCTGGGTGCCTGAGCCTCCATCACATGGATCCTCAAGTGCCTGAGCCTCCATCACTGGCACCCACGGGTGCCTGAACCTTTGTCACAGGGATCCCCAGGTGTCTGATCCTCCATCACGGGGACCCCTGGGTGCCTGAGCCTCCATCACATGGATCCCCAAGTGCCTGAGCCTCTGTCCCTGGCACCCCCAGGTACCTCAGCCTCCATCACCAGTACCCCCAATATGCTCCAGGAATCTCAGAGCCCCAGCACCGCAGTATCCCCTCCTGGTCTAAATCCCCAAAGCCTGGGGCTGGTGAGGAAGCCCCTGCTCACCCCCTGCACGCCTGGTCCCACCTCACAGCCCTGCCTCCCCAAATCCTTGCACAAAGCACCTGCCCCCCCATAGCATTGGTGGGTCTTTGCCCATCCAGCACCCATCAAAGGGACAAAACAGGTGCTGTGACACCAAGCCCTGTCCCCCTCTGCCTTCCCCCCTCTCTCCAGCTGTTTCTTTCCCCCCACTGCAGTCCCCATCCCTTTTCTTCCCGTACATTTGAGGCAGGACAAAACTCATAACAGCAGTGACTCCAGTCCCCGGTCACTCATGGGGCCCAAATCAGTGTCACAGCAGGGACAGCTCAAGCTACAGCAGTCGCTTTCCTTATCTTTAACCCTTTTTTGCCAAATATTTCCACTCAGGCAACCCCATCGCTGTCCCAGGGTGTCCCCCAGCTGGTGGCAGGGCCTGGGGGCACCCCCACAAAGCCGGTCCCCATCTCGAGTTCCTCTAGATGTCACCCTCAGCCGTCTTTTTCCCCCCTGCTCCGCTCGGATTTTCCTTTCTCCAAGATCCTGCTTTTTTTTTTTTTTTTTTTTTTTTTTTAAATTCCTTTCTGATCTCTTTCCGGCCATGTGTGATTGCAGTTTCCTCTGGGCGTCCATTTCATCAGCCCGAAATTAAGGAGCGGAGGAGAGGGGTGGCGGGCGGCCGGCAGGAGCCCCCTCCTTCCTCCTCCTCCTCCTCCCTACCCACCCACCCGCCACCCACCGCCCCAAGCCCGCATCCCGCCCCGTCGGGGACCCCGCTGCTCCCCGGGCTGGCCGAGCACCCCTCGGCACCCCCTCTCCGCACCCCTCTCCCAACCCCAGCCCTGTTTGGCCCGGAGGCCGGGGTGGGGAGGAATCCGTCACCTCAACGCAGACACCGTCAATTTTGGGGTGACTTTGCTTTTTTGCCTTTTTTTTTTTTTGTTTTTTTTTTGGGCTGGGTTTTCTCCCCACGCCACCCTCTTCACCCGCAAAGGTGCCCCCACCATCCTGCGGTGGCCGGATGGTTTTTCTCCCCCCCAGCTCTGAACCGCAAGGCCGTCGCTGTTGGCGCTGCCCGTCTTCTCCCACCGCTGCTGGATGCCAACGCCGGGGCCGGATTCAGCCTCGGCGAGAAGGTCACGATACCTCCAGCCCACCCTTTTCCTCCCCGCTGTCGCCAAGCCCGGCTCCGTGCCGTGGCCGTGGTGCGGCGGAGGGAACGTTGGCCGTAGAGGAAACCCACGCCCGGGGTGAGCAGAGAAAATCCCCTGGGAGGTTTCGGCTATTTGGTTTGTCCTCTCCTGCATGAGACAACCCCGGCTCTGCAGCTCCGCCGGGCTATGGCCACGCAGTGAAGATGTCCGTGGCCAGGCTCAACAGCGTCAATGGCTTTCTGGAGGACGGCAGGATGGAGGCAGGGGACATGGGCAGGATCCTCCGCTGCCTGGAGATGGGCACTGTCCTCACCTTGTTCTATCAGAAGAAGTCACAGAGGCCGGAGCGAAGGACCTTCCAGGTGAAGTTGGAGACCCGGCAGATCATCTGGAGCCGGACACCCGAGAAGGTGGAAGGGGACAGTGAGTATCGGTAGCAGCGGTGCCCTGGGCTGGGGATGTGCCAGTGGGGTGCCCAACCATGGTGGGATGCCTGACTGTGGGGTGCTTGGCCATGGTGGCATGTCCTACCATGGTGGGGTGCCTAGTTGTGGGGTGCCTGGCCATGGTGGAGTGTCCTACCGTAGTGGGGTGACTAGTTGTGGGGTGCCTCGTCATGGTGGAGTGTCCTACCGTGGTGGGGTGACTGGTTGTGGGGTGCCTTGCCATGGTGGGGTGTCCTGTTGTGGTGGGGTGACTGGTTGTGGGGTGCCTGGCCATGGTGGAGTGTCCTACCGTAGTGGGGTGACTAGTTGTGGGGTGCCTGGTCATGGTGGAGTGTCCTACCGTGGTGGGGTGACTGGTTGTGGGGTGCCTTGCCGTGGTGGGGTGTCCTGTTGTGGTGGGGTGACTGGTTGTGGGGTGCCTGGCCATGGTGGAGTGTCCTACCGTAGTGGGGTGACTAGTTGTGGGGTGCCTGGCCATGGTGGAGGGTCCTACCATAGTGGGGTGACTAGTTGTGGTGTGCCTGGCCATGGTGGGGTGTCCAGATGCAGTGGGGTGCCTGGCCATGACATACACAGCCATGATGGGCTGTGTGACAGTGGCATGCTCGGCCACAGTGGGGTGGCTGGCTGTGGTAGGATGCCCACTGCAGTGGGGTGCCTGCACATAATGGGGTGCCTGGCTGCAGTGGGATGCCCAGCTATGGTGGCCTGGCCTTGGTGAGATGCCTGGTCATGGTGAGATGCCTGGCCATGATGCACTGCCTGGTTGTGTTAGGGTCCTGGCTGTGGTGGGGTGCCTGGAAACAGTGGGGTGCTGGGCCACGGTGGGGTGCCCAGCCACAGCAGAGTGCCCGGCTGCAGTAGGGTGTCTCTCCATGGTGAGATTCTTGGCCATGGTAGAGTGCCTGGCCACGGTGGGGTCTCTGGCCATGGTGGGATGTAGTGGGTGTAGTGGCATGCCCTGCCATGGTTGAATGTCCAGCCATGGGGGGATGCCCTACTGTGGTGGGATGCCCTACCGTGGTGGGGTGCCCTACCGTGGTGAGATGTCCTACCGTGGTGGGGTGCTTGGCCATCGTACCACCAGAGGTATAAAGGCAGGAGCTGCTGGGCTGAGCAACCCTGGCCTCCTCCATCACGGCTCACCTGGCCTATAACTTGCCATGGGGCTCAAGTTGCTGCCATTTCATCCTTGGGGTTTTGTACCCCCCCTGGCATGGAGGTAAAGGAGCCAGCCACCACCTTTGCCGGCTCACCCAGCTTTTAACCCCAAAAATGGGGCGCTTAGGTTGCCAGGCCATCATGGGGTGGAGCGTGGTGGTGGTCCCATGCAGCCCAGAGAGGACTTGGCCATCTGGGCTCTACCCCACATGCAGTAATGACATCAATACAAAGTTTGGATGGGGCCTGGACTGGTGTGGACTGGTGGCACTGGGATCCATCACAGGAGATGCTCCCACTGGAGCATCCATAAAAATCACCCTTCCCTGTGGCTTTACTGGTGGCTAGTAGGCTTTTGGTGGGTCCATCGGTGGGGTCCCATGCCTTGGTGGGTTGCTCGTTACCTCGAGACTTGCACCTCCTCTTAAATTGAGCTAAAAAGAGCCAATGGATGAAAAGACAGGGTTGGGGTGACACAGAGCCATACCATCACCTCATCCCACAGCCCCATATGGGGAGGAACCCAGTTTGGGGGTATCATCTCACCGGGATGATGGCAAAGCCCACCCCGGAGGTTTGGAAGGAGACAAGTGCCTTTTCCCTAGGAGAGCTCAGGGGGTCTCCTTAATAACCACCCAATTACCCACCCCAAAATCACCACCCGTCGCTAATTTTGCACAAAATGGAGCAAAATCCCCAGGAAGGTTCAGCTCCCGCTCGGAGGGGCCAACCCTGAGCCGGGCTGCCGGCCACGGCGAGGCTTTGGGAGGTGGCAACCAGAGATGAACATTGGCACAAGCAGGATATGTGCTTGTCCCGACCTGCTGGGCATGGGAGCAGAACTGTGGGAGGAGGAGGAACGGGTAAGGAGAGGAAGGCCACCCATATCTGAAGTGACTTTGGTTCTCATAGGGAAGAAGTCATTCTGTACTCACAGAAATAATGCTTTTCCAGTGCCTTGTTTTTTTGGGGGGACATCGCACACCACTGGGTCAGGGTCTCGGTCACTCCCTGCCTCAGTTTCCCCACGGTGCCTTGGGATCTATCTTCTCCCATGCAGCGGCCCAAAACCCCCCGTGGGAATGAGTGGGCATCCTCTGAGGTCACACAAAAGGGGGAAAAAAATATGAAAATCCCTCTGGAAATGGTAAAATCCTGCCATCCAACCCCACCACCTGCTTCCCCCAGCCCTTGGTGGGAGCAATCCTGCTCTCGGTGCTGGGCTGGAGCATCTTCACCCCTTGGTCCAGCCCTGCTCCGTGCTCACACGTTCTCCCACTCACTGTGATTTTATGGAAGCGCTGGGATCTCCTCTTCATCCCTGGGGTCTCGCTCCCACCCTGCGCCCGACCTCACGCCTGACCAAGCCATTTTAAATCCCCCCTTCAACCTTCAACCTCCCGCTTGCAGAGGGATTAGCGGGGACGACCGACAGCGCTGATGTCTCTGTTACGTCCTGGCAGGGCCAGGACACGGATCCTGGCTCTCCCCGAGACGCCCCGCGCCATGTGGGCTAATTACACGCTTCATTAAGCAGCCGATGGACGCGTGTCCACATCAATGGGGTCGCCTGTAGCATCGCCTCCAAAATTAGCCTCATCCCGGAGGGTTTCCAGCCCATCACCCTCGACAGACCCCGGTCCCCAGCGCAAGGATGAAATCTAGTGGAAAACAGCCCAAAAGGGATCTTTGCAAGAAATTAAAAGAAATAAGAATGAAGGCAGCCTGGCAAACCTGAGAGCATTTCATGGAGTGGTTTGCAACCAGGTTTGCCACGATGAGGGGTAATTGGGATCACACCTTCGACCTCACTAACGCCCAATAGTTAGAAATAGGACCACTTGGGGAGGAGAAAATCTAGACAGGGTTTAACGCCGCTGGACTAGGAGGAAATCTTTTATTGCAGGTTTTAAATCAGCTTCACGACACCACGGGGATCCCTGGGGCTTGCGGCCACCCAGTTTTCCCTGGACAGGAGGGTCTGAGCTGCCACATGTCCTGCAAGAAGGGGCGACCGAGGCAAACATGAGGGAACGTGGCTCAGGCCACCATAGCTCCGCGCAGGCCACTGGGATTTCCCAGTACAACCATTCCCTCCAGCTGCTTTGTTTTGCTTTTCTCCTAATGCATTAAGAAAACTCCCAGGCTCTCAGCATCCCTAAAAGCCATCGGCCAGGACCTGGCCCTACATCATATTCCCACCATTTAAAATCTTCTTTGCCCCACGCTGCTCGTTTTGCATTAGAAGAGAAAAGGGATTTTCGCAGCTGGAACCGACTTCCAGAGTGTTTTAATCGCCCGGGACCCCTGAGACAATGCGGGGAGGAGTTTGGAGACATAGTTCTGACATGATCGCTGCAAATCCGCTGCAGATGTGGTTTCCAGGAAGCCGCCATCCGCGTTGCATTGTGTAGCCCCGCGCCGCTCCCTCTTCCCCTGGCTCTTCATGGGGCTGGGCTATTTTCCCTGTGGAGACGGACCTGGGGGTGCTGATGGGTGAAAAATGGGACATGAGCTGGCACCATGCGCTGGCAGCCCAGAAACCCCCAGCATCCCGGGCTGCATCCCCAGCAGCGTGGGCAGCAGGGCGAGGGGGGGATTCTGCCCCTCTGCTCCGCTCAGGGGAGACCCCCCTGCAGCGCTGCCTCCAGCTCTGGGGCCACCAACAGCAGAAGGACACGGGGCTGTTGGAGCGGGGCCGGAGGAGGCCCCGGAGATGCTGGGAGGGCTGGAGCCCCTCTGCTGGGAGGACAGGCTGAGAGAGTTGGGGGAGTTCAGCCTGGAGAAGGGAAGGCTCCGGGGAGACCTCAGAGCCCCTTCCAGTCCCTAAAGGGGCTCCGGGAAAGCTGGGGAGGGACTCTGGAGCAGGGAGGGGAGCCTGGGATGAGGGGAATGGTTTTACACTGAAATAGGGGAGATTTAGATGAGATATTGGGAAGAAATTCTTTGCTGTGAGGGTGGTGAGACCCTGGCCCAGGTTGCCCAGAGGGGTGGGAGATGCCCCATCCCTGGAAACATCCCAGGCCAGGTTGGACGGGGCTCTGAGCAACCTGGTCTAGGGGAAGATGTCCCTGCCCATGGCAGGGGGTTGGACTAGATGGCCTTTAAGGTTCCTTCCAACTCAAATTATTTGATGAGTCTATGATTATTGGCAGCACCCAGGGGTCAGGTCCGAGGCCGGATCCCGGCAGTGTTGGGTTGGGGGAACGGCTGCGTTGCAAATTGTTGGCGGAGCCCCGGTAGCCACTGGCTTCTCGCCCCTCTCCTGTGCCCTGCAAATGGGCAGGTTTGGGGATGAGCAGCTGGTTTTTAACCTATAAACTCATTTTTTCACTCAAATATCTGCCTGTTTGTATCAAAGTGAATTTGCTCCGAGCCATGGGGCCTGCACAGAGACATCAACGGGGTTTCATTTCTTGAGCTCTAGTCCCAAAACGAAGCACACGCAGGGGTACAGACCTCCTGTGTATCATGTGTGCTAAAATCTCACCCTGATCCGTGAAATTTGGCTTGCGGTCATCCAGAGAGGGGAGGCTGGATAAAGCCTCCAGTGTTTTCTGGTGCTTTTCCGCCAAGAAAAAATATTCCACACCTCTTTTCTTGCTTAATCAGCCTGATTTCTCCCCCATCCCTTATTCCTCCCCACGCTCAGCTTTTATTTATCCCCTTTGGTTTACGCTGAGGGATTCTGTCGAGGCACCGGTATGTCTGCACCCTTCCCCACCGCCGCATCGGAAACACGCCCGGGCTGGAAATTCTCCGGGAAATGACCCATTTCCTCAGCAGGACAATACCCCGGCGCGGTGGTCCGGCCGCCCTCGGCCACACAAAGGCCTTTCCGGTGCTGGCGGCTCAGCTCCAGAGGGCAAAGCTGCCCAGGGATGATGCTCGTGGTATCAAGAACAACTTTGAGTGTTATTACTAATATTGTCATATTATGTTTCTGCTCCTGGCGGGATGTGTCCGCTCGGCTAAACCAGGGGTTGGAAATCTCGCCCAGCGGCGTAGTGGTTGAGGAAGATTGCGGTCCGGAAACCCAGCCCTCCCGCCGCCGACTGAGCTTTATATAGCGAGATGAGAGAGCAGGAAAGAAACGCCCTGTGGTCCGGGCTGCCAGGACTCAAATTGCCACCTTTGGGCAGACATCTTCAATTAAATGATGAGCTCAGCCTGCCCTGGAGCAGGGTCCGTCTTGGGGGGGAGAAGGCAGGGGAGAGGTGGCTGGAGATGTTGGGATGGGGAAGGCTGAGCCTGGAGGACACGTGGCACCCACAAAGCAGAGAAACCAGAGGGCAGCGCTGTGGAGATGCCACATCCTAGGGACAGGAGACCCTGGAGAACACACAGCAATGGGGTGCCATCGCACATCTGGGGGAAGTGCTGCAGGGACATCCCATCCTGGGGATGTGGCTCCCTAGAGGATGCAGGGACCCAGCACCCGTGGTGCTGTGACACATCTGCAACACTGCTGCAGGGACACCCCGTCCTGGGGACACAGCTCCCTGGAGGACACATGGCCATGGCATCCACAATGCTGTTGCACAGCTGCTACAGGAACACCCCATCGTGGGGACACAGTTCCCTGGATGACACATGGCCATGGCACCCATGGTGCTGTCACACAGCTGCAACAACGGTACAGGAACACCCTATCCTGGGGACATGGCTTCCTGGAGGACACATGACATGGCACCCATGGTGCTGTGACACAGCTGCAGGAGTGCTGCAGGGACACCCTGTCCTGGGGACATGGATTCCTGGAGGACACATGGCATGGCACCCGTGGTGCTGTGACACAGCTGCAGGAGCGCTGCAGGGACACCCTGTCCTGGAGACACGGATTCCTGGAGGACACATGGCCATGGCTCTTACGATGCCATCATGCACCAACGGGCAGTGCCACAGGGATGCCCCATTCTGGGGACATGGTTCCCTGAAGGACATGCAATACCCATGGTGCCATCACACTAGCAGACACATCACTGGAAGGCAGTGAAGACATATCTCCCTAGAGGACACATGGCCACAGCACCCACAGTTCATCACACACCCATGGGCAACGCCATGGGGACACCCCATCCTGGGGACAAGGCTCCCCAGAGGGCATGTTTTCTCCCAGCAGTCCCACCTCTTGCAGCCTCCCTGAGCCCCACATGTGGGTCTGTGGTAGCAGGGTGGCTGGGAACAGTCCTGCGTCCCTCTCTCCCCACAGTCGACATTCGGGAGATCAAGGAGATCCGCCTGGGAAAGAACTCACGGGACTTCGAACGCTACCCTGAGGACGCTCGCAAGCTTGACTTCACCATGTGCTTCATCATCCTCTACGGGATGGACTTCAGGCTGAGGACGCTCAGTGTGGCTGGTGTGTGGGCTCCCTCCTCTCTCCCCCTGACCACCCTTGGGCTCTCACCCCCTCCCCAGCACCCCATCTCGCCCATCCCAACCTCACCACCCTCCTCTTCCTCCTCCAGCTTTCTGTGAGGAGGACATCAACCTGTGGATAACGGGCCTCAACTGGCTGGTGGCGGACACCCAGAAAGCCCAGACCCCGCTGCAGATCGAGAGGTGAGGAAGGACCAGCAGGTCCCATTTCCCAGTCCCTGTCTGGGTTTGGTCCCCCCTGGGACTGAGTGCTGTCTGTCCATCCCTTCCTTACCAGGTGGCTGCGGAAACAGTTCGATGGGATGGACCGGTCGCGGGAAGGCAGGTGAGCACTCACATGGCTCCGTGCTGGGAAGCTGATGGTGGATTCAGCTGGACAGGGCTGTATTCGCCCAGTTGCACCCCAAATCTGGAGTCTGAGCCAGGCTGGGAGCAGGATTTGTGGGGCAAGGTAGTACCAGGTTATGTGGGGTGCTCGAAGGCACTGAAAATCAGACTCTAGTGCAGGCCCCCTCCTCGCCGCTATAGGGACCAGGGGGACCTTGATGCCCACATGCCTGCTGTTGCGTTTCCAACAGCACCAATAGGGGCTGGACTATTAATGCAGCCCATAAACATCTCCCCAGGACACGAAAAAAACCAAATCAAGTGAATTTGGACTTTAATCATAGAATCATAAGATGGTTTAGGTTGGAAAGTACCTTAAAGATCATCTAGTCCAACACCCTGCCATGGGCAGGGGCATCTTCCACTAGATCAGGTTGCCCATCCAACCTGGTCTTGAAGACCTCCAGGGCTGGGGCATCCACAGCTTCTCTGGGCAACCATGATTATGGGGATGCGCATCATCTCCAGATGGGATAATGACTTAGAGCATGCGGTTGGTTCCCGGACATGCTCCCTCTTCCTGACCCCCTGCTCACACTTCCTCCAGACCCCATTGTAATTAGGGGTCCTGTGCCACTGTGGGGATGCACAGCCCAGTCGGGTGGAAGCCCCACACACCAGAAACCATGCTCGCACCAGGATTTGGGGTGGGACCTTTGGTGTCAGGAGCTGAGACCCATGTGGGGTTTATCCATCCTCTGCGGGGACTGGTGGGTGTCCTGACGCTGGCTTGCCCTCCTGCAGCATCACGGTGAAGGACCTGAAGGCCATGCTGCCCCAGGTGAACTACCGCGTCCCCAACATGAGGTTCCTACGGGACAAGCTCGTGGTAAGGACCTCTTGCGCACCCCAGCTATGCAGGGAGAAGGTCTTTGAGCCCCCACAGCCAGGCTGGAGCCAGCCCTGGTTTTGCTGGCTCGGGTTGGGTGGCCCCACTCTCATGCATCACCCTCTCCGGCAGGAGGTGGAAGCCAGGAACGAGATGACTTTCTCCCACTTCATCCAGTTCTACAAAAACCTGATGTTTGATGCACAGAAGTCGGTAAGAGCCACGGCTTGTCCTCCTGAGCATCGCCTGCCTGGTGCGGTACATCCCCGGCCAGCTAAGTCTGGTCCCCTCCTTTGCCTTGCAGGTCATCGAGCAGCTGGAGCTCTCCTTCCCCTTGCGGTGAGTACCTGGGAGCCCCCCGGCTCCCATCCCGGACAAGCCACCGAGGGCTGAATCCATTGGGTGGGCAATGCAGCTGGGGTCTGGGGCAGAGCCTGGGGAGAGCAGAGGGTCTGGCTACTGCGCGTGGTCCTGGAGCATCTCCCGGCATCGGTTAGGCTGAGCCTGGGGTAGGGTTGGGGTGACAGGGATGGTGGGGATGGCAAGGGTGATCCGAGCGGTGGAGATGGGAGCTGGGATGGGAGCAGGGACGGGAGAGGGCATGGGAGTGGGGATGGGAGCAGGAATGGAAGCAGGGATGAGTAGGGATGGCAGTGGAAATGGGAGTGGGGATGGGAGCAGGGATGGAAGCAGGGATGAGTGGGGATGGCAGTGGAAATGGGAGTGGGGATGGGAGCAGGGATGGGAGTAGAGATGGAATGGAGATGGGAGTGGAGATGGGAGCAGGAATGTGAAGGGATGTGTGAAGAGGGATGGGAGCAAGGATGGGAGAAGGGATTGGAGTGGGGATGGGAACTGAGATGGGAGCAGAGATGAGCAGGAATATGAGAGGGCATGGGAGAAGGCATGGGAAGTGGGATGGGAGCAGGGATGTGAAGTGGGGTGTGAAGAGGGATGGGAGCAAGCATGGATGCAGGGATTGGAGCAGGGATGGGAACTGAGGTGGGAGCAGGGATGGCAGCAAGGATGGGAGCGGGGATGACAGTGGGGTTGGCAGTAGGGATGTGAGCAGAGATGTGAGCAAGGATGGGAGCAGGGATGAGTAAGGATCGCAGTGGGGATGGAGAGGGCATGGAAGCAATATAAGCAGATGGCAGTGGAGATGGGAGTGGGGATGAGAGCAGGGATGTGACCAGGGATGGAAGCGGGGATGTGAGTGGGGACAGGAGCAGGGATGTGAGCGGGAATGGCAGCAGGGATGTGAGTAGGGATGGGTGCCAGAGATGTATGGACATGTCGCCCTGCCCTCATCCCCCTACCCTCGGGCAACGCTGCACACTCTGGCTTTGTGCCCACCTCTCCCAACTCACAGGGTGACACTGTGAGTGTTTGCTCTAGCAGCGCCCAACAGCTCGAGGTGCCCCTTGCACCCCCATGGCCCGTGCTTTCCCTGAGCCCCTTGCCAGCTGCCACAGTGGTGGGCTGCAAGGGGCCGAGCTGCAGGTTGACGTTGGTGGCCTCGACTCCCCCATGGGGTCTACCCCAACTCTTCCTCCTGGTCCTTGTTGACGGCCCTTCCGTGCCCCAGGAACGTGGACCGCCCCGAGCTGTGCCAGGTCTCCCTCTACGACTTCCAGAAGTTCCTGCTGCACGACCAGAAGGTGGGTGCCCTTAGAGACCCCTGCGGCACCGCACTCAGCCTCAACCTTGGGGACTCCCATGGGATGCCCCAGTCCAGTTCCCCCTGTAACAGCAGCTGTGTTTGCACCCCAGGAACCCTGGGCCAGCGACGTGGGCATGGTGCGGGACTACATGTGCACCTACCTCAAGGAAGGCTCCAGCGAGGCGGCAGACCCCTCCTTCCAGCTGGATGAGGTGGGTGGCCCCACATGGCACCCACCCAGGGGTGTCTACCCAGCCCTGGCAGGCTCTGACCTCTCTGCTTCCTCCCCTAGTTCCTCACGTACCTCTTCTCCAAGGAGAACATGGTGATGGATGCCAAGTATGAGCGTGTGGTGCCTGAGGAGATGAACCACCCCCTGTCCCAGTACTGGATCTCCTCTTCCCACAACACGTAAGGACAGGGTGGGCTCTCCTCAGGGACCTCCCTGAGCATCCCATCACACCAGCCGGGGCAGCCTTGGCCGCTGATGGTCCTTCTCGTTCTCCACAGGTACCTGACAGGGGACCAGTTCTCCAGCGAGTCCTCCCTGGAGGCATATGCCCGCTGCCTGCGCATGGGCTGCCGCTGCATCGAGCGTGAGTCCCCCCCAGCACCACGCAGAGATGCTGAGCACCCCCTCCAGCATCCTGTGTCACATCAGATGACCATCCCATGTACCCATCCCATGGCACTGGGGTGGGGGGATCTTCCATGTCCTTTGGGGGCTTGAAAACAATGCGCAGTCAGTGACCAGCATGTGTTAACCAAGGTGTCTCCCCTCTCAGTGGACTGCTGGGATGGCCCAGACGATCTCCCTATCATCTACCATGGCCACACACTCACCTCCAAGATCAAGTTCCTGGATGTGCTGCACACCATCAAGGAGCATGCATTCGTCACCTCCGAGTAAGCCCCAGCCCCCCAACAACACCCCAGCTCTGGGCCAGGCAGGCAACCTCTCCTTTGCCTTCTCCCCAAGCCACCATTCCCACCTGCTTCCTCCAGGTTCCCCATCATCCTCTCCATTGAAGACCACTGCAGCATCGTCCAGCAGAGGAACATGGCCTCCCACTTCAAGAAGGTCTTTGGGGACATGCTACTCACCAAGCCGGTGGACATCAACGCCGATGAGCTGCCCTCACCCACCCAGCTCAAGAAGAAGATCCTAATCAAGGTGTGGGGTGGGCATTACCCCAAAGCCCCTCTGTTTTGGGAGGGACAAGGACCATGTTGGGCTGGCAGAGATGGCGATTATCTCAAATCTTGGGTCTCAAGAGCAATATCTCTCTGTGCACATGCAGTAGGACATCAGAGAGACGTCCTACTGCAAGACGCTGTCAAGGGAAACAGGGGGTGGTGGAGGGGGACCTGTAGAGCTCAGGCGTGGCCTGTGGGCTGGGAGCTCAGCATGATGGGGACGCCATACCTACTGCTGAGCTCCCCCACCTGTGCTGTCCCCAGCACAAGAAACTGGTTGAAGGGAACCTGTACGAGGAGGTCTCCACCGCCAGTTACTCAGAGAACGACATCAGCAACTCCATCAAGAATGGCATCCTCTACCTCGAAGATCCCATCGACCACGTAAGGATCTCCCTGCTGATGACAGCCGGGGTCCAAGCAGGGTCTGTCGGATGGGGATGAGCATTGTGGTTTGGGTTGGACATGGGGCATGGGCTCTCCCAGACCATTGCAATGCCATGGGGAGATGGGGCGGGGGCAGAAACAGAGGTCTCAAAGTCCCATCCCTCCATGCCACCATCCTGCGCACCTTGGTGATGCTCTTCTTCCCTCCCAGACCTGGAGCCCCCATTATTTTGTCCTGACGAGCAACAAGATCTACTACTCGGAGGAGACGTCCCGCTACCAGTTCAACGAGGACGAGGAGGAGGTGGAGCAGAAGGAGGTGTGTGCGGAGCAGAATGTGCCTATGGCGGGGTGGGGGGAAATGCTAACCCCAGGGCACCTCTCCCATTTTGGGGTGAACTTGCAGGAGTTCAACAACAATGAGCTGCACTTCTCGGAGAAGTGGTTCCATGGGAAGCTGGGAGGTGGCCGCGATGGACGGCAGATCGCTGAGAAGCTGCTGCACGAGTACTGTACCGAGACGGGCGGCAAGGACGGCACCTTCCTGGTGCGCGAGAGCGAGACCTTCGTGGGCGACTACACCCTCTCCTTCTGGTAGGAGCCCTGGGGGGAGGTAGGATCTGACTTTCCCCAACCCAGTCTGGGCGTTCCACCAGCTAATCCATGGTTTGGTGGCTGGAATGGCATTCTGGGGGTGAAACGCCACTTTTTTGCATGGCACGTGAGCCCCTGAACATGGGATGGTGGGAATGTGAACCCCAATTGACTCACTCCTGCCTTCTCCCCACCACCATGGCAGGAGGTCCAGCCGGGTGCAGCACTGTCGGATCCACTCGCGGCAGGAGGCCGGTGCCACCAAGTTCTACCTGACAGACAACCTGGTCTTCGACAGCCTCTACAGCCTCATCTGCCACTACCGCGAGGTGCCGCTCCGCTGCAATGAGTTTGAGATGCGCCTCACCGACCCCGTCCCCCAACCCAATGCCCACGAGAGCAAAGAGTGAGGATGGTCCCCATCCCCTTGGTCCCCTGGGTCCACCAGCCTCCTCCCTCCCTGGCGTCAGGTCTTGAGTACTTCCTGGGGCACAGGGATTCCAGCGCCATCCCACCGTCTCCGTTCTCTGCCCGGCCAGGTGGTACCACGCCAGCTTGACGCGCCTACAGGCCGAGCACATGCTGATGCGGGTCCCACGGGATGGAGCCTTCCTGGTGCGCAAGCGCAGTGAACCCAACTCCTATGCCATCTCCTTCCGGTGAGTGTGGCCACCCCAGCACCGTGAGGCTGGTTGGGCTTGGCCACATTGCCAAGCTGAAAACTGCCTGGCTCATGTCTGTTGTGACTCCAAGCTGGGTGGCAAGGGCTTGCTCTGGGTCAGCAGAGTGTCACGGTGGGACACATGGTGCTGTCACAGGGGGGAAACCCTAGCTGTGATGATGGGAAAGCCACGTCCTCCGGGTGATCACCCTGGTGGCATCCCTGCTAGGACAGAGCATCGCCTGCTGCCTGTCCCCATCACAGGCCCAAGCTTTGGCCATCCCTGACATATCCCCCCACCGGCTCTCTTGGTCCCAGGGCGGAGGGGAAGATCAAGCACTGCCGCATCCAGCAGGAAGGTCGGCTCTTCATGCTGGGCAGCTCAGCCGAGTTCGAGAGCCTCGTGGACCTCGTCAGCTACTATGAGAAGCACCCGCTTTACCGCAAGATGAAGCTGCGCTACCCCATCAACGAGGAGACCCTGGAGAAGATGGGCACCACCGTGAGTGCTCCTGGTGGTGGGGATGGCAGGGATGGGGGCTCTGCACCATGGGCAACCCATTCCTGTCTGCAGCTCCACCACGGTGGGAAGGTCTTCTCCAACCTCTTAGGTGAAGCCCAACCAGAATCAGCCAAGCTTGTTCTGCAGCCATTGCCCACAGTTACAGCTCCACCGTAATTCCTTTCCAATGAGTTGGAAAGGGATATTGGGTCCCTCTCAACGTCATCGTGATCACACACGGTGGCCCAGATCCCACCACATCCCCTTGTAGCCGCTTCCTGCATCCAGGTGACCCACTCAGGTATTTCTCCTTGCAGGAGCTAGACTATGGAGCCCTGTACGAGGTGCGGACCCCCCACTTCTACGTAGAGGCCAACAAGATGCCGATGGCCAGGGTAAGGATCTGAGCTGGTGTCCCTGGGAGGTGAAGGGTGGTGGGACATGGCGATTCTTGTGCTGGGGCTCCTGGGCAGTGTCCCCCCAGACCCACATTTCCCACCACTGACCTGAGAAGTGTGGTGATGTTTTGCTGCATTTTTCTGACCCATGAGTGATGATGCAGTTGGTTGGACCTTTTCCACCTCCCCATCACCTGGGGGCAGTTCAAGTTCCACCAACAGTATCGTAACAGCGTGGTGGGTGAGGTCTGGAGAGAGCCCAACCTAGAGCAAGGACCTGGCATAAGTTTGCCCCAACAGTGAGGAAACCTTCATGGGTCCCTTTGCACCAGGGAACTCTGAAAGAGAAACCATGGGGTCAGTTCCCAAGTGGTGGAATCTCCATCCTCGGAGGTTTTTGGGATTTGGCTCATCTCGGAGCTGACCCAGTCTCCATTCTCAGAGGTTTTCAGGACCGGGATGGTATTGGAGTGACCCAGTCTCCATTCTTGGAGGTTTTTGGGACCAGGATAGTCTTAGAGCTGACCCTGGAGGAGGCTGAACTGGAGACCCAAGGTTCCTTCCCTGTGATCCTACAATCCCATGGTCCAGCACTGCTGTGTCTTAAAGGTCCCTTTGCAGCAAAGCAGCTCTCGGGCTAAGACCGGACACCAGAAAGCTTAAACCAAAGGGTTGGTTTTTTCCAGGGAGTGTAGTAATATTGGGGGATTAACCCCTTCAGTGCACCAGGAGAAACCACTGGGGGACCCAGAAAAGGAACCCTCTTTGTGCTGAATGTGGTGGTCCCACGGGACTGGAGGCACCTTCAGCCCTCCTGTCCCTTCTGACATGTTTCACTGCTGGTGTAGGCAATTTGGGAATATCATTTGGGGTGTCAGACTCTCAGGAGCCCCCACGCTCCACTGTGGGGGCTCAAGGAGCTGGGCTGAGCAGGCAGCGCTGCCCACCAGCATCCCTGGCGCTGGGTGGTGACACCTGTCCCTCTCCCCGGTGGCCCAGTGCACGGTGAAGGCTCTCTACGACTACAAAGCGCAGCGGGAGGATGAGCTGTCATTCTGCAAGCAGGCCATCATCCACAACGTCGACAAGCAGGACGGCGGCTGGTGAGGGCGGTTGGATGGTCCCTGGGTGGGCATCGCCATGGGTGGGGGGTGATGGGGACACCCCAGCGGTCATCCTACGGTGGGTTTTAACTGCCTCCTTTTCTGTCCCCCTATCCCTTCTCCAACCACTCCCCAACACTGCATGCAGCATGAACACCCTGTCCCCCACCTAAATCGGTCCGCTTGCCTTGATCCTCTCACCCCTTGCAGGTGGCGGGGGGACTACGGGGGCAAGAAGCAACTGTGGTTCCCGGCCAACTACGTGGAGGAGATCATCAGCACACAAGCGCAGGAGCAGGATGAGGCCGTGAGTGACCTTTCCCCATGCACCTGTGACCAAGGCTGCCTGAGATGCTCCCAGCCTTGCACCAGCCTGGACCCTTATCTGGAGGCTGGGGAATGCTCCCAGCTCCCCTCCAGCCCGGACCATTATCCAGAGGTTGGGGGATGCTCATGGTCCTGCTCCAGGTTGGACCCCTATCCAGAGTCTGGGGGATGCTCCCAGCTCCCCTCCAGCCCGGACCATTATCCAGAGGTTGGGGGATGCTCATGGTCCTGCTCCAGGTTGGACCCTTATCCGGAGGCTGGGGGATGCTCCCAGCTCCCCTCCAGCCCGGACCATTATCCAGAGGTTGGGGGATGCTCGTGGTCCTGCTCCAGCTTGGATCCTTCACTGGAAGCTGGGGGATGCTCCTGGCCCTGTGTCATTCCAGACCCTTATCCAGAGGCTGAGGGATGCTCATGGTTCTGCTCCAGTCTGGACCCTTATTCAGAGGCTGGGGAATGCTCCCAGCCCCGCTCCAGCTCACACTCTTTTCCGGAAGCTGGAGGATGCTCCTGGCCCCACACCAGCCCAGACCTTTACCCAGAGGCTGGGGGATGCTCAACCATGGGGCAGAGCCTGCCAAGAGGGTGTTTTTTCTCTGTTTTCTTGGACTTAGAGGATTTGGAGGGCTGGAGGGAGGCTGCCAAACGGAGGGGGCACCAGGCTTGGCCCCGCATGCCTCCCCCACCGCCTTTTCTTCCTTCCTCTCTTGCAGTCGTCGGAAAACAGCCCCCTGGGGAACTTCTTGAAGGGCTTCATCGATGTGCCATCCTGCCATGTCGGTGAGTGTCACCACCGTGACCCTGCTGTGGCTGCGGGAGCCCCCCGGGACAGCATGCACCCCATACTGAAGCTCAGTGCCATGAGCTGAGGCTCCCCAAACTCATCATGCAATTGCCAGCTAGGCTCGCGCGTGGCACAGCGTGCTGGGGAGCAACGTGGGGTTGGGTTTGGAGGGATTTGGTTGATTTTGGGGGAATTCAGAGGACTTCAGAGGTCCGGATGAATCAGGGGATATTTACTGCTGGCTGAAAGGAAAATGCATTTCAGTGCACAAAGCTGAAACCATTCATTAGAAAAATGGGACCTTCACAAGAGGAGGACCCCAACGGCTGGTGGGGTGCCAGGGGGGACTGGTGGGGGCCCGGGAGCGGGACCGCTGAGGTTTCGTTTGCTCCACAGAGCCATCCATTGGGAATGTCTTCAAGTAAAGCCCCCCTCTGATGTCCTTATAGTTATCTCCAAAGACGGGAGGAGCTCCAAACCATTTGTCTTCACCATCCATTCCCAGCAGATGTCCCACGCAGCCCAGTCGCTGGATGTGGCCGCGGACACGCAGGAGGAACTCAGCGAGTGGGTGGCCAAGATCCGAGAGGCCACGCAGAATGCCGACGCCAGGGTGAGGGGCACTGGGGTGCAGAGGATGGCGGTGGACAGTTCCGTCCCTCAGCGGATGGTCCCCAGCATCTCCAAAGAAGGAGGCTGGGGGGAGACTTTCAGCTCCTGTTTTCCCTTGTGCAGATGCAAGAGGGGAAGATCATGGAGCGGAGGAAGAAGATTGCGCTGGAGCTCTCCGAGCTGGTTGTGTATTGCCGCCCGGTGCCTTTCGATGAGGACAGTAAGAGCTGGAGAAAGGGGGTGATGGGATGAGCATGGGAAGAGATGGGGTGGGGGCAACGAAGGGGTCATGGCAGACCAACCCATGGGCCACAGGAGAGCCCTGCGTCCTCCACTGATGGCCACCTTGTTGCTTTCAGAGATTGGGACAGACAAGGCGTGCTACCGGGACATGTCCTCCTTTCCGGAGACCAAGGCAGAGAAGTATGCCAACCGCAGCAAGGGCAAGAAGTTCCTGCAGTACAACCGGCGCCAGCTCAGCCGCATCTACCCCAAAGGGCAACGCCTGGATTCCTCCAACTATGACCCATTGCCCATGTGGATCTGCGGTAGCCAGCTTGTGGCCCTCAACTTCCAGACGCCCGGTAAATCCTACTCGTCGGGTAGGACCTGCTCATCCCTGCAGGTCACCCCAAAATTCCCATCCCTGGTGTCTCTGCCCTGAGTCCTGTTGCTGGACGTGGTTTGGATGATCTCTCCAACCTTTGTCCTCATCCTGATGGGGACATTTCCATGCAGTTCTTGGATGCTTCATGCAAAACCCAGCTGCATCCCTTCTCCAACCAGGGTTGGAGGCTCTTAGTAGGGGGTTTGCCAGGGCAGGACTGTGGGGTCCCTGAGCCCCATGGCTCATAGCTGCTCTGTCCCCATGGCCACAGACAAGCCTATGCAGCTGAACCAGGCGCTCTTCATGCTCGGTGGCCGCAGTGGCTACGTCCTGCAGCCTGACATCATGAGGGATGAGACGTTCGACCCCTTCGACAAGAACAGTCTGAAGATTGTGGAGCCCATCACAGTGCAGCTGCAGGCAAGTGGGCGAGGACAGCAAGGTGACCTGAGAGGTCACCGTCAAGACGGGGTCTTCCTTCTTCCTTGGTTTTGGGTCAACTGGGGTCGGTTTTTACATGTTTCAGCCCCATATTTTCTCCATGGAGATCATTACCCCATGATCTCTTCAGTTTGTTGGTCTTTCTCCACTTGCGGCATCATTTTTCCCAGGGCAGAACCCCGCAATTGCACAGAGCTGAGCCCAGCCTGAACATGAGCAAGGTGGAGGGTAAAGTAGCTAAAACAAACCCAGAAGCACCTTACCCAACCCTTGGGTAATTTTGGTGTTAGGGCTGGGATGGGTTGGTTTGTAGGCACCTGACTCTTGAGCATGGCATGAATCCAGAAAAGGTTTTATAAATAATTTGGCCGATACAGCTAAAATCAAGCCAAAGCCAGTCCAAGGTCATAAATAAGGTGTGGTGTGGCTAATTATGGCCATGAAGCTTTTGGCAAGCCTAAAACACCCAAAATTTTTTATGCTGAGGGTGGTGAGACACTGATCAAGGTTGCCCAGAGAGGTGGGAGATGCCCCATCCCTGGAAACATTCCAGGCCACGTTGTATGGGGCTCTGAGAAACCTGGTCTAGGGGAAGATGTCCCTGCCCAGGGCAGGCAGTTGGACTAGATGGTCATTAAAGGTCTCCTCCAACACAAACCATTGTGTGATTCTATGATTCTAAAATGGCCAAGCCACGGGGTTGCTCTGGAGAGTCCTTCTTCGTCTGATGTAGCCAAACCTCACCTTCCTCTTCCTCCGGCAGATCCTCGGTGCCCGGCACCTACCCAAGAACGGGAGGAGTATCGTGTGCCCCTTCGTGGAGGTGGAGGTGTGCGGCTCCGAGTATGACAACAGCAAGAACAAGACGGACGTTGTAGGTGAGGGTTCACGGGGATGACGTTCCCACCCAGCCCTTGAGCCTGGTGACAGGTGGGGATGATGGGACATCCCTAACTGTGCCCTTTGGGGTCCTCTTGGACATGTGGGTGATGGAGCTGGGTTTTGTGGAGGAGTGAAGAGAACAGGCATCTCCCACTTCCGTGCTGGTGCCATGCAGGTGATGTCCAGGTGTCCAGCCCCCACCCTGACCCTCCTTGCTTTCTCCTCACCCCCCAGCTGACAACGGTTTCAACCCCGTCTGGCTCTTCAAGCAGTTTGTCTTCGACATCAACAACCCCGAGTTCGCCTTCCTCCGCTTCGTGGTGTATGAGGAGGACATGTTCAGTGACCCCAACTTCTTGGCACAAGCCACCTTCCCTGTCAAGGGCCTCAAAACAGGTATGGTCCTTCCATCTGCACCACCATCATCATCATCATCATCATAGAATGCTTTCGGTTGGAAGGGACCTGTAAAGGTCATCTGGTCCAACACTTCTGTAATTATCATCATCATCATGACCATCATCATCTCCACGGGGATCTGGCCAGGGTGAGGAGCTCGGACCCTGCCATGGGGCTGAGCTCTTGTGGTGGTGGTGTTTCCAGGCTACCGGTCAGTGCCGTTGAAGAACAGCTACACCGAGGACCTGGAGCTTGCCGCCCTCCTCATCCACATCGAGATCATCAACGCCAAGGCAGGTGGCCCAGGTGGCTTGGGGAACTCCATGCCTCAGTTTCCCCAGCCGAAGCAAGGGGGAACAGCATGCTGGCTTGTCCTGTCCAACCCACTAGCCTCATACCCTTGTGTTGGAGCAGGAGGAAGATGAGGAGAACCTCTACTCATCCATCCAGCAGCTACGGGACCGCGCCAGTGAGCTCTCTAGCCAAGTCTCCAGCTACGAGCGCACCAACGGCTGCGACTCCCGCTACCAGCAGCGCCTCGACGAGCTGCGGGCAGCCCAGGAGCGGCTCCTGGAGCTCACCGAAGTCCGCAACCGCAAGTGAGTGTCCCCTCCCCGTGGCTTCAGGAGGTCCCTTTCAGGAGGGTCCCTAAGGCCATCACCCTGCTCCCCACCAGGTTGATGGAGAAGAAGAAGAGGGACCGGCAGCTGGTCACCAAACGCAGCTGAGCTGTTTGGGTGCGAGCCGACCATTGCCCCCCCCAGCCACCTCCTCTCCCACTGCAAAGGGAGGTGGGGTGGCCGGATCCAGACCCCCCCACGCCTGGGGCTGGGTGATAATGGTGTGACAAATTTGGGGACAAAAGGGGACTTCGGGTAGTTCTGCCTGTGACATTTCTCCAGCGGGGCGAGGCAGGAGGTAGGATGCCCCAGTGTAAATCCCGGGCACCTCTGGCTTCATCCCATGTCCCCTGGGGTTGGTGGCCACATCCCTGTCCCCACAGGGTGGCCACCACGGCTCCTCTTCACCCCACATCCTCCGTGTCCCACCACCCCATGGCAGGGGGAGGGCTGCGATGATCCCCACAACCGATGGGGAAACTGAGGCACAGATGCCCAGATGGCCCAGGATGGGGCAGGACCAGCCACCTCCATCCTGGGGACAGGACTGGCTGGCAATGAGGCACCGGGATGGGGACACAGGGGACACTTTGGGGGAGGGTGAGGGGGGCATTTTGCCCCCCTGCTATAAATATCTGTATTTTCTTCTTTTATCCAGCGTGTAAATACGGCGGGGGACGGGGGGGGGGGGTCTGTACCAGCCGCAGTATTAGGGCACAGGGGGGGACCCCAAAGTATCCAGAGATGCCCCTGGCATGGGCACAAGGAAACGGGGTACCAGGTCTAGGGGTGTCCCATGGGGCAGGGTGGCCGGTGACAGGGTGCCCTGAGCAGGTATCAGGCAGACACGGGCACCGAGGTGACCCCGGGGGGGGACACAGGGATGTCCCCGAGGTGACACCAGCATTGGCACCAAACCCTGGGAATGGGGACAGATCCTGCTGGTAAAGCCAACGGAGGTGGTGCCCGGTGAGGCGGTGGCTGGGGACATCTCAGGGTGTCCCCCGGGGTTGGGATGTCCGGGTCGGGGGGGATCTGTGTATTCTTTGTATGAAAATAAATCTATTTAGCCAATATTTATACCTCGTCACCGTGGCCTGGTGTTCCCTCCCACCAGCTCTGCCCCCCACTGCCAATGTCCCCAGGGTTGGTGATGTCCCCAGGGTGGTGGCTCAGTCATCCTGGATGCAGTGTGTCACCCTTGTCCCCATGACATGTGTCCCAGCAGTGGTGGGGACACCCAGGCGGTGCGGCGGTGGGCAGGGCCACCCAGGGAGGGGACACGGGATGCAGGACATGGGACACAGGGCACAGGGCCAGGGGGACACACAGCTATGGCGATGTAGGGTCATAGGGCCGTGGAGACAAATGGCCGTGGGGACACAGGACACAGGGCTCTGAAGTTTCAGGGACTATGGGGACAGGGGACACAGGACTATGGGGACACACAGCTATGGGAAAGCAGAGACTATGGCGGCATGGAACACACAGTCATTGGGCCACAGGGCCATGGGGACACGGGGCCATGGGACATAGTAGACAGGGACATGGGGACACACAGTTATGGGGACATGGGACACATGGTCATGGGGCCACGGGGCCACAGGTCACGGGACACGAGACAGGGCCATGGGGCCATGGGGACACATGATCATGGGGGCACATGGTCACAGGGACATGGGCACACACAATTATGGGGACATGGGACACATGGTCATGGGGCCACAGGGCCACAGGTCACGGGACACAAGAGACAGGGCCATGGGGCCATGGGGACACATGATCGTGGGGGCACATGTGGGGACACAGGGCCATGGGGACATAGGGCCACGGGGGCCACGGGGACACAGGACAATAGGAGACAAAACAAAGGACATAGGTCCATGGGGACATGAGGCCATGGGGCTACAGGGCCATGGGGACACATGGTCACGGGAGCACATGGTCACGGAGCTACGGGGCCATGGGGACAGGGGACAGAGGGCTATGTGGACACAGGGCCATGGGGACAGAAGGCTATGGGGACATGGGACACGGGGCCATGGGGACACGGGCCATGGGGACAGAGGACACAGGGCCACGGGGACAGAAGGCTATGGGGACATGGGACACGGGGCCATGGGGACACGGGCCATGGGGACAGAGGACACAGGGCCACGGGGACAAGGGCTGTGGGGACACGGGCCGTGGGGACAGGGGACACAGAAGCGCGGGGACACGGGCCCCTCCCGCCCCGCTGGGTCCCAGCCAAGGGGCGGAGCGACGCAGCCGAGCGTCCCGCCCTCTCCCTTTCATTGGCTACTCGCCTCGCCCTCCGCCTCTCTCCATTGGCTGGCGGACCGGCGGCGGCAGGGCGGGCCGGAAGCGGCCGGCGTTCCCCTCATGAGAGGCGGAAGAGCGGGGCCGGAGACGGTGAGAACTGGGGGGCGCCGCGCCGGGATCCCCTCTCACCCCCCCCTCGGCCCCCCCCGTCCTCGGCTCCTGCCCCCCAGCTGGGCCTGCCCTCCTGCTCCCGGCGCCCCCGACCCCTGGGGGTCCCCCCCCCCCCCCCCTCACCCCTGTCCCCCCCTTGCCCCCGCTCCCCCCTGTCCCCCCTCCCGTTACCTTAGGAACAGGCCCCCGCAGAGCCCTCCCCGACACCAGCCTCAATTTACTGCTTTAATTCCGCTTTAATTTTAATTATCTGGGCCTTTCTGGCTTCCCCTCAGCATAATCCATCAGGTTTCGGCCCCGTTTAAAGCACCCCAAGGCCAAACATCGCACCTTGGCCTGGGTGGGCTTTTATTTCTATTAACCTGTGAGGGAATTGCGTATGTTCTGTTGTTAAAGAGATAGTTTGCACTTGGTTTTCGTGAGGAAAAGGGATTACTCTTGGTTTTCGTGAGGAAAAGGGATTACTCTTGGTTTTTGTGAGGAAAACAGTTTATTCTTTGGGGTTCTGGGGAGGAAAACGGCTCGTTCCTGGGGCTTTGGGGAGGAAAACAGTTTATTCTGGTTTTCCTCTTTTGGCAGCAGTTAGAGCACCGTGGGTTTTCTTGTATTCCATGTGGAGAGAGAACTTTAAAAAAAAAAAAAAAAAGTAAAATAAAACCATGGTCCTGAAAATGGAAGATTGAGCTGGGGGGGTTGGGACACAGAATGTTATTGTTTAGTTCTGTCCTTTAAAAATCACAGAATCTCCAGCCTTTACTCCGCCGCCAGAGCTACAAAACGTCGGCAGCGAGTTGTGTGGATGGGAAATAAGGGAACTGCTGCGTGCCGCGGCATTTCTTCCACTTCCACCGCCTGCTGTCGCCTCCCAGGTTGCTTATGGCAGAGCAGGGGGGGTCACCCTGGCGTGGCCGCCCCTGTGTACCCCCATAGCACCCTGTGTCTTCGAGGGGGGGTCAGCCTGGAGTGAATTTTGCTGGACTCCCTGCAGATTTGGTGATGTGCTGGCGGCAGTCACTCGGTAGAAAGAAGGAAGAGCGTGAGTGTGGTTTGCAGGGCCCTGCCTCGCCGCCGCACGTTCGGTTCTTGAATCGATACATGTGAAATTAGCCATGCTGGCAAAACCAAGTGGGTGCTAATTGAGGATACCCATGTTTTTTTTGGGGGGTCATTCCATTTTGAGACCAGACCTTCAGCCACGGCAAACGAACGTTGCCCAAAAGTGGTACAGCAGCATTTAGATCAGGTCTCCGAGCCACCTCCCTGCCCATTAAGGTTAAAAAAATAAGAGTGGAAGGGAGATAGCTCCTCTAGGAAGCTGCCACGATGAGCCCAAACGCAAGGGAAGCTCCAGGATCTGATCAGGCATTGTGTGATGATTATTTTTTTTTTTCCAACTGTCTTTTCCTAATACTTTTAAAAATGAGTTCTCTTGGTATTGATCTCCAGTGAGGTCCCCAGTAACGCTGCCCTCCTTGCTGAGCTCTCTGCAGCCTTTCTCTTCAAGCTCTGCCTACGTTTTCCTCCCAACCCACCCATTTGTTGTTCTTACGAGCAGCTGCATTCATGCTTCCTGCCGCAATGCCCCGAGTGTGCTTCTACTTCCCTTAATTACATCTGCTCAATTCCTCCTCTCTCCACTTTGAACTTTGCAGAAACTTCTACCAGGTAGCCCATAGTGGAAACCTCTTTTTTTTTCCTTTCTTAATTTCCTCCATGGGCTAGAAATGGGCACGTCTCTTATTTTTCTCTGTATTGGCCAGGTTCTGTCCACCTGCAGGATGACGTTTCTATATTCACCCCCTTTTTTGTGTTGTAACAAAATGTCTGGGTCCTGGCTGTGCGTGGTACCGTCAGAATTGAGATGGGGAGGGGTAAAACGCATGAGAATTTAGAATTTAAGCGCAAAAATGTGCTTCTGATTCCAGATATTTGGACTTCTTTTAATATATTTGTTTTGAAAGATGGTGATCTTTAATGCCTCAGCGTAGTAATGTGGTAGGTGCCGTGCTTTGCGTGTGTTTTGAATATTAATGTGCTTTGTATTTTGAATATTAATGTGCTTTAACGTGACATCGAAGAGCTCTAGTCACAGTCTAGACCTCCCTTTTTAGAGAATTTTTAAAAGGCAGAATTTAGCCTTTGCCCCACTCCTGAAAGTTAGGATGAAAAGAAAGCAGGAGGTGGAATTTAATGAGGCCGTTCTGGCTGTACCATGTTGTCGAGAACAGGACAGACGAGATGCCGCTCTGTGCAGCTTCTTACTGGGAGGGTTTAGTAGAGAAAACGGAGCCAGACTCGTCCCATGGATGCACATGGTGGGGAAAAGAGGTGACGGGGACAAGCAGGAACGTGGGAAACCTTGGTTAGATGGGTTTTTTTTTCTTTTCCACCATGAAGGCAATCAAACACTGTGTCCCTGCCCATGGCAGGGGGGCTGGAACTAGATGATCTTTAAGGTCCTTTTCAACCTAAACCATTCTATGAAACACTGGAACAAGGGACCAGGGCGGCTGCGGGATCTCTGTCCTTGGAGATGCTTAAAACTCAACCGGGTGCTTTGAGCGTGGGGTTGGGCTCGAGACCTCTGCCGACCTGAATTCTGAGATCCCACAATAACATGCATGTCTCTTCACTGGTGTGACTCTCTCCTTTCTCACAACCCAGCGGAATGACGATGACCAGCCTCCTGCCTTCAGCAGGGGACGGGAACTGCTATTACATCCTGACAGAAGACTGTGCTTATGGCAGCAAGTACTTCCAAGCTGGGAACATGTGCTTCTGCAGCGAGAGAAGTTACCTGCGCAACTTCTCCGATGACGGGCCCCCAGCTTGCTTCTTGAAAGTCATCATGCTGGATGACAGCTCCACCGTCACGATAAAAGTAGAAATCCTGCAGCCTGTGCGCGAGGAGACGGCTGTCTTCCTCCTGGCCATCAGCAGCCACAACGAACGCTTGAACTATTTCTTGGAGAGGCTGAGCCTTGAAGCGGCTCTGCGGGCAGTGCCGGGACAAAAAGTGATGGTGGAGGTTGACCGGCAATATTTCCCTGGAATCATCCGCTACGTCGGGAGCATTTCCAAAAACGCTTTGGCTGCGCTGTCTCCATTCTTCTTCGGGGTGGAATTGCAGGTAAAGTGGCTGAGAAAGTAAGCTGCTTATTTTCCTGTAATGTTTGTGTACGTAACGTGCTTTTCTTGCATGTTTTCAGGGCGAGGGAGAAAACAGAGGGTGCAGCGATGGATCTTACAACGGCACTGAGTATTTCAAGTGTAAGCGGAACTGCGGGATCTTCCTGCCGTTTAGCAGAGTCCAGTTTACACCCGCGCCAGATGACGACTATATGAAACAGAAGCCAAAAGCAGACACGAAGGAGGGGGTTCCTGTGAAAGTGGGAGATGCTGTTAGCTTCTACGTGGACGAGGTCCTCACAAAAGGAATAGCGATGGCAGTTTACAGGGAAGGATCCCAATGGTTCGTTAAAGTTTGTCCGGTAAGAGCAGTCTCACTGCCTTTTCTTGGTTTGGGGGGATTTTTTAAAAAAAATCCTATGTTCTGGTGGGACATTAAAGAGAAGTGGAAGGAATGTCTAAAAGGGTCATGAGGTTACATGCAAATTTTCCAGGCCTGTTTGGAAAAATTGGTTCATATTCCAGGAATACCCTATGTCTGATAAAGCATTTAGCTGGTAGATTTTTTTTTTTTTTTTGCTCTCCTTTCAGGAAGAAGAAGGAACAACTGACATTTTCAGAGAAATCCCTATGGACTCTGTTGTGAAGGAAAGCTTGCAAAGTAGGTTATCATCAGATGTGCCTGCCCTGTGTACCTTCCCGGGGATTTAGCGTTTATTTCTTCTCTGCAGGGTACTGCTGAGCTGAAAGTCCAACAAAAGCTTCAGCTAGTCCCAACTTAGTTGATCAGGAGGCAGAGAAGGTCCGTGGAAAAAGTCTCAAGTTCTGGCTAAAATTCTTTGCGTGAGGCAACTAAAGCTGAGTCTCCTCATTTATCAGGAGGAAGAAAAGAGAGTCTGGTTGCAATGCATAAGCATTTCCTAGGGGAGAAGGCACCACTGGTTAACGAGTCTTTAATTTAGCTGTAGAAGGTGGAGCAGGAGTCTCATCCTGATGCCAGACAAACTGGGAAAGGCGCAGATGCCAGCAGTGGTGGTGTGAGTCATTGGACAAGACAAGAAATTAGTGGAATCTCTCTGTTGCCATCAAAAGACACTGTGCAGCTGTCAGGGCCAGCCCGAGGGGAGCCGTCATTAGGCTCTTCACTTGAGTTGATTCATCTCACTAAAAGCAGAAAAATAATTTGAAAATAACCCTCTTGCTGCCATTTCA
The DNA here is from genome assembly GCA_008658365.1 of Alca torda. Taxonomy (NCBI): domain Eukaryota; kingdom Metazoa; phylum Chordata; class Aves; order Charadriiformes; family Alcidae; genus Alca; species Alca torda. The sequence continues at coordinate 163,656,943 of CM018077.1, forward strand.
GTAGTCCGAAATGGCTCTGTAAAGGGCTGGATTAGCCCCAGGGCCAGCGAGAGGCTGAAGTGTGCAGCCTTGAGCAGGGAAACAAGGAGCAGGATCGTCCCCTCTCAGCCTGTTAGACCAGCTTGGCAGTATCACTGGGAATTACGCCTTGTGGCTCTGGTGCTCGGCTTCCTGCTTGTCCATGTGGTCTATAATCTCAAAATGGACCTGCTATTAGATGAAATCCATAAGTGTCTGTCATTAGGCGTTGACTTCTTATCTCACTTGACATTTTGTGTTGCCCACTAGGTTTATTTTCACCCTTCGAGTCCGACATGGGCTTGGGACACCCAAACCAAATGAAACGAGAGATAAGCGAGAGCGCTGAGGAGTGTGAAAGCGGGAATTCATCCCTGGAGGTGAACTCCATGGTCCAGATCACCTTGGACAAGGGAAATCAGGTTTCGGGAATCATCCGCTGGTTGGGCTACCTGCCCCAAATTAAGCACAAAATGGCAGGAGTTGAACTGGTAAGGAGCAAAATATTTCCTGCTGTGAGATTGTGTATGAGAATGGGCAGGTCTTGGTTGCTCTTCTCTTTTAAGACCTTCAGCTGGTGGCTGGGGTCTGTGACGTGTCAAGAGTGTGAACTGTGAGGGCAAGCACACGACTGTGCCCTCCCTTAGGCTGGAAGAGTGAGCCTGCGGAATGATTACGAAGGTTGGTTTGCTCTCCAAGAGCAATGTTATTGGAATGTGGGACGGAATAATCACAAATCGTACAAGCAGCATCAGTAGATTCAAAATATAACGAGAATAAATGAAAGCAGTCAACAAAACGGGACCAAACTTGTACACAGCTCTTAGATATTAAAACGGCCATGTGGGGGATCGCACCTAATTCGTGGAAAGCCTGCTCTCATGTTATTCCTCAATGCTCTTTTCCCAGGACGAAGACAAGGGGGTTACTGCTGGTGAATGGCTGGGCAAATACTACTTCCACTGCGCTCCAAAGCGTGGCCTCTTCGTGAAGCTGCAGTCCTGCCAGCCCGACGTTCGCTTCCAGTGTTCGCGCAACAGTGAGCTGAGCCTCGTGGATTACAGTGAGTTCTCTGGGGAGAGGGGAGGCAGTGCCGTGCTGGGACAAGGCATGCTCCGGAGAAGCCTCATGTGTAATTCCTTAATCGGCGGTTTAATATTCTTCATTTTCTTTGAGTGTTCCAAAAGTTGACAGTTTTAAGGACATTGAGGTTGCCATGGTAGTATTTATAGGGAATGCCCCACAAACAGGAGAGATAGTAATTAATTTATTACAGGGATAATGTAGACTAGGGCACTGAATATAGGATTGTAGAATTATAGAATGGTTTGGGTTGGAAGGGACCTTAAAGGTCATCTAGTTCCAACCCCCTGCCCTGGGCAGGGACATCTCCCACCAGCCCAGGTTGCTCAAAGCCCCGTCCAACCTGGCCTTGAACACCTCCAGGGATGGGGCAGCCACAGCTTCTCTGGGCAACCTGTTCCAGTGTTTCACCACCCTCAGAGTAAAAAATTTCTTCCTGATATCTAATCTAAATCTCCCCTTTTTCAGTTTGAAGCCATTATCCCTTGTTCTATCACTACATGCCCTTGTAAAAAGTCTGTCTCCAGCTTTCTTGTAGGCCCCCTTCAGAGACTGGAAAGCTGCTATCAGGTCTCTCCTGAGCCTTCTCTTCTCCAGGCTGAACCCCCCCAGCTCTCTCAGCCTGTCCTCCCAGCAGAGGGGCTCCAGCCCTCGCACCATCTCCGGGGCCTCCTCTGGCCCCGGTGCAACAGCTCCGTGTCCTTCTGCTGTTGGTGCCCCAGAGCTGGAGGCAGCGCTGCAGGGGGGTCTCCCCCGAGCGGAGCAGAGGGGCAGAATCGCCTCCCTCGACCTGCTCGACACGCTGCTGGGGATGCAGCCCAGGGTGTGGGGGGCTTTCTGGGCTGCCAGCGCACATTGCCTGCTCATGTTGAGCTTCTCATCAACCAACACCCCCAGGTCCTCCTCCTCAGGGCTGCTCTCAAGCCATTCTCTACCTAGCCTGGATTTGTGCTTGGGATTGCCACAACCCAGGTGCAGGACCTTGCACTTGGCCTTGTTGAGCTTCATGAGGTTGGCATGGGCCCTTCTTTCAAGCCTGTCCAGATCCCTATGGATGGCATCCCTTCCCTCCAGCGTGTTGACTGCGCCACGCAGCCTGGTGTCGTCGGCAATTGGTGTCATCGATGCTCTCAATCCCACTGTCCGTGTCACCAACAAAGATGTTAAACAGCACCAGTCCCGGAACTGACCCCTAACCAATAGGGCAATGTATTGTGATTGTCTCTAGAAATGAGGTCTCTGTGGCATGGATATGTTGGAGAAGGGGAAGCTGGCAGGAAATGCTGAGGGGCAACCAAGGATAGAAGTCCAGAGCAACAGTCTTTGCAAGGCATCGTGAAGGCTGCAAGCAAGGCAGGGTTCTTCTGCCTGTGACTTTCAGGGCAGAAGAAAAAGTCTTGTATAACCGAGACCTGAATATGAGCAAGTGGTTTAGGTCTAGGGCCTGGCCTCACTACTGCGTGTTAAATGTGGCTCTGGAGAATTGGAGTGGGTAGCTCAGACCCCATGGCCAAGATGTCAGGTGATAACGGTGTTACACCTGGGGATTGAGAAATCAGAGGCAGTTTGGGAAGGGGGAGAGGATTATATCAATTTTAGTTTAGAGCTTGATGTGACGATAAGACATTCACAAGAAGATGCGGGGAAGAACAGGTCGGTATTTTCGTTTGAACAGGAAGAAATTCCACCAGAGCAGAGAAGACAGTGTGAACTAGCCGTTCAGAAACTGTAAATGAGATCATTGTAAGCGAGAAGACAGGATTCGTGTAAGGACTGCTCAAAAACTGGGAGCTGGGACAAGGAAGAATGTCTTAAGGACATTCTAAAGAGAGGAGCTTGAGTTACAAGGGGAGAACGCTGAAGAAACCAGGAAAGACCAGTTTGAGAAAGCCACCTGTGAACCTCAAGGAGATGACAGGCCAGTGGGATGAGGCTATTAAAGCACAGTTGTCTGTTTGTCCCCTTGCTACTGGAGTCACAGGTCTTCAACAGAGAGATCCCAACAAGCAGCACCAGCTCATTTGTAACTCTTTTGTCTTTGTTTTACTTGTCACAACGATGGCGGAGGCAGTATGGATTGCTAGGGCATGTCTCTAGTGAAGAAAAGATGGTTTTGGTCTCCATTTCCAGTAGATGAATTATTAAAGAGGCAAATCTTCATCCCAACATGGCTGAGTCCCAGCAGGAGCGGCGCAGAAGAGCGTGGCGCTGACTTCGGAGTGGAGCAGACCTCTGGGGCATTGGGGGAGGGCTGAGCTGACCCAGACGAGGTGGGAAGCTAAAGGGAGTTGCTTCTGTTCCTTCTTTTGCAGGGGGGCAAGAAGTTCTTCCGCAGGTTCCAGACAGTTTTCCTCCTCTGAGGAACGAGACAGCGGTGCATGTCCTGCGAGGGCGGATGAAGGGGATCCAAGGCCACTGTAATTCCTGCTATATGGACGCAGCTCTTTTCAGGTAAGGACTTGCTTGGGTGGTGCCGTTTCATTAAGTGAGTGGTTTTTTTAATTGGGCAGAGCCCTAAATTGCAGTCCTTCCCTGGACTTCCAAGGTGGCTGGAAATTTACCCGGTATAGAGCAGACTATAACTGTGTGGAGATGCAGCCTTGACGCTTGCTGCTTTTTGATCTCCTTCCTAATCTGGTGGGTCCTCAGGCCCTGAAGGAGCCCTCGTGAGGACCTAAGGTACCCGTGTGTCTGTCACGCAGGGCGGTGAGAGATCGTAGTTCTCTGGACTCGGACCGTGCCGACTCTGTCACTGGAGGTAATGGCTGGAAAGATTTCAAAGAAACCGCCCAGGAGGTCCCAGCTTCACTGTGCAGCACTGTTTGGAGAGGAAAAGACTCAGTGGTGCCCCCCCATGAGCAGTTTTGGCTGCAAAGTACGAGATTTCATTCTCTCTGAGCTGTTTCCTTGCTTACTACCAGCGTTCATTAAGCCAGGTGTGGTTTATCTCACTGCGGAGACACGCTGTCGCTCACCTTTCTGTAATCGCATGCACGGACTGTTGAAAATAAAAGCCACCGACTGTCACCAGGCACAATGGTTGGGTTCTAACTATTGTTGCAAACCCATTAGACTTACACCCTTCATGCTCTTTTCACAGCCTCTTCTCCTGTACATCCGTGCTGGACTCCATGCTCTTCAAGCCCTTCCCGCTGTGTGACAGGAACGTCCAGAGCATTCTGCGGGATGAGATTGTTAATCCCCTCCGAAAGTGAGTATAGTATGCGGGAATCCTGGAAGTCGTCCGTCTGCCTTCGTACCTTCTCTGCTGTCCTTGTCAGATGGCACCTGTGACTGAGGGAGGGGGCTACCTGGAGGGGTTTCTCCTCTCAGCCACATCCAAAGGTCTTAAAATCAGGTTTCTCCTCCAATTGTGAGGGTTTTGAGGCTGTCACGGCTCCTGCTGCATGTGTGCGTGTCTCCCCTGCTTAGATTGAAGCCTTGAGAACTGCAGCTCTCAGTCAAAGGACAGAAAGGGGATTCCTGGGGTTCAGAACGTCTCTGTGGGGGAACCCTGGAGTTGATGAAGCAGTGGCATCGCAGTTAGTCCCAAAGGCAGTATGCGATGCTAGGCTGGATGAGGGTAAACCATGTCGTGAAAGCTAAATTCTCTGGAATTTCTATCAAAGATACCAGGTTCTTTCCTCATCCTTCCTAGAGAGGTGTGGAAGAGAGGCATGGAGAGCTGATTGAACATAAGACATTAGCATCTTCCTTGAGGACCAGAGTGTTGGCACTGGCAGCAGAAATATAACCCTGTGGTGTTCTGTGATGCTGCGATGTGATTGAGAGCAGCCCTGCTGAGAAGGACTTGGGGATGAAAAATCGGACATGAGCTGACAACTTGTGCTGGCAGCCCAGAAACCCCCCGCACCCTGGGCTGCATCCCCAGCAGCGTGGCCAGGAGGGTGAGGGTGGGGGATTCTGCCCCTCAGCTCCGCTCTGGGACACCCCCCTGCAGCGCTGCCTCCAGCTCTGGGGCCACCAACAGCAGAAGGACACGGAGCTGGTGGAGCGGGGCCAGAGGAGGCCCCGGAGATGCTGGGAGGGCTGGAGCCCCTCTGCTGGGAGGACGGGCTGAGAGAGTTGGGGAGGTTCAGCCTGGAGAAGAGAAGGCTCCGGGGAGACCTTGTGGACTTTCAATACAGGAATGGGGCTTATAAGAAAGATGAAGAGAGCATTTTTAGTAGTGATATGACAAGGGGAAATCGTTTTAAACTGAAAGGTTAGATTTAGATTGGACATAAGGAAGAAACGTTTTAGGCTGAGGGTGGTGAGCCCCTGGCCCAGGTTGCCCAGAGAGGTGGGAGATGCCCCATTCCTGGAAACATTCCAGGCCAGGTTGGACGGGGCTTTGAGCAACCTGGGCTAGTGGAAGGCATCCCTGCCCGTGGCAGTGGGGTTGGACTAGGTGATCTCTAATAGTTCCTTCCAACCCAAACTATTCTATGATTCCATGATTTACGTTACACTGGAGAGATCATCGGCTGCTTCTTGTTTCTAGGACCGGCTTCGTCAGGGCTCGGAGCGTGATGCACCTTAGGGAGCAGCTAACTGATAAGGGCCAGTGTTCAAGCTTTACCAACGCTGAGAAAGGTAATGCGCTCTCTAGGGCCTTCCCCGGGCTGCTTCGCTCTGCGCCGCCTCATCCAAGCACCAGGCCAACAGCTTAATTGTACGCTTCTCCCAGGCACGTGCATTAATGTGCCCGCTGCGCTGTTCGTTTATGCAAAAATGCACGTGTAAAATACTTCCCGCTTTCAAAACTCTACTCTGAAATTTGTCCTGACGTCTGATAGAAAGGTGGGAATTGTGGGGTCTCTTACCCAGTGGCAGCTGCTGCCAGGAGGGGAGAAGATCTGTGCGAAGAGAATTTAAACAAGGGGAATTTCCTCGACCTTTATACTTTGAGTTATACCCTGATAAGTCCAGCCCTGTTGTCCCTGCTAGAATCCAGCCTGATTTATCCTTTTGCCAAGATCGGCTTGTCTTTGAGTTCTGAGAAGTTATTTTAGGTTCCTCAAAGACTGTAGCCTTGTTTTAAATAAGACAGAAAACACCTATAGCTGAAGCCCACCTCTCTCTGGCTGCAATCACCACGTTCCCATCCACGCACGGCAAGGCCCCCTGTAGTTCACAACAAGAAAACGGATCACGCCAGCGCCAAACATCACCGCAACAATCCATAAGTACCTGGACAGTAAACAAGTGGCATTGCTTCTTCCAGAAACAGCAGGTGTCTTGTCAGTCAACAGCGCTTGTGTTCTGTACTACTGCGTATTTATTTTAGCCAGGGATAGTTTAACTGCTCAGTTTCTTGAATTTCCATAGCTGTCCCCGATTTCACTTTGGGTTTACACTGTTGGTGTTAGCAGCAACTGTCTGTTAAGGTCTCTGAGATAGCGTCGCTGTGGTGGCCCAGCTTTTGAGAGCGTAGTATCTGAGGCCTGGTTTGCTTTTTTCCATGCTCACCCTAGGATTAATGCATTAACCGCTTGCTCTCAGTTTTTAGCCCGATTTCCCCCTTACCTAGAGTAAAAGAGGAGATTCCGGGTTCACGAAATGCTGGCTCATGTTTCTCTGGCAGCTTTTGCCTTCTGGATGCGGGAGGGCAAGGGAGCATTCCTGGTGTGACCCATGCTTTTCTCTGACTTTCCAGATCCTGAGGAGTTCCTCAATCTCATAATGCAGCAGATCCTGGGAATAGAGCCACTCTTGAAACTGCAGTAAGTTTCCGTGTTTAAGTGATCCAATTTACCCAGGCCAAGCTCGTTAGTTATCCACCTCACGATCACCGGGGTGTTACTTGCACCTTTTCACCGAGGCTTTGGAGGCACAGCTCTGAGCTGCGTGCAGCTCCTCTCCTGCTGTCCGTGCGATCTTGCTCGTTGTGATCTTGTCCCAGGTGACACATCCGAGAAAAGACACTTCCAAACTCTCCCTGGAGGCGCCGCCTTCAGAAAATGGTGATTAAAAACCTTGTCGCATCCTTAGGGAGAGCCAGCAGGGAGTTGGGAAACGTAGTGTCCAGCTTCAGTGCAGAGCCAGCAGTATCCGCCAGCCTTTGGATGCGCTTGGGATGGGTCCAGACTGTCAAGCTGGCTCAGGCCCTGCAGCCTCTCAAACAGGCAGTCCATGGATGCAGTCCCAGTTTTTCAGGACTCTACAAAGAGGATGAGAGGCTGAAGGAAGCCAAAAATAACTGTGCTGTTCAGGAGCACAGAAGGGGATTGTTCGGTTTCTGTGCTCCTTTGTTGAGACGTCAGTCAAGCCGTAGATCGTGGAGTACTCGGAAAGGCTGAGCACAAAGACGACTCTGTGCTGCAGCTCCCCTGCAGAGGGTCATCTGAAGGAAATCCTTTCTCTGCTGGCTCAGGGATGGAGGGGTTGCGGGAGATCTGCTGCGCACAGCTCACCTTCTGAATGCACCCAGTTTTGCTCTCTGGCTTTTGTATGTGCAGTTAGAAATAGATCTTTCATCTGAGAAGGAGTTTGCCGATTGTGCCGTAGCGCAGCGGATTTTAAAAATACTGCAATGTCTTTTAGTATTTACACTGACGAGGGGAAAGCGAGTTCTGCTCCTAGGAGCAGGCTGTGATGCTGTGGAGGGATAATGAGGCTGAAGATGGTGCCTCTGGAGATCATCTAGTCCAACCCCCCCGCCACAGCAGGGTCACCCAGAGCAGGTGGCACAGGAACGCGTCCAGGTGGGTTTTGAGTGTCTCCAGAGACGGAGACTCCCCCACCTCTCTGGGCAGCCTGTGCCAGGGCTCTGCCACCCTCAGGGTAAAGAAGTTCCTCCTCATGTTTAGGTGGAACTTCCCATGGTCAAGTTTGTGCCCGTTACCCCTTGTCCTGTCCCCGGGCACCACTGAAAAGAGCCTGGCCCCATCCTCCTGACACCCACCCTTGGAGTATTTATAAGTGTTGATAAGGTCCCCCCTCAACCGTCTTTTTTCCGGAAAAAATTACACGTATTTAGTATTTCTGGGTGGAAAAAAATCCTTCGTGTCAGCATTGCACCAAGCAGCCCTTGGTGCCTTGGGCCCAGAAGCTCTTGCAGGACAACCAGTGTGTCCCTCTGGGAGCTCAGATGTTTGTGGCACTGCGTAAACAAGCCCCGTGACCACTCCTTGCAGGTCGGGAAGCCAGGAGGAGCAGCAGGACTGTTACTGTTACCAGATTTTTATGGACAAACAGGAGGATCTGGTGGTTCCCGACGTGCAGCAGTTAGTGGAACACTCCTTCCTGACTTACGATCTGAAGCTAGTGGAGGTGAGCCCAGCTACCTTCCACCTCTGCTGCCATCTGCCACCTCTTTCTTTCTTCCTCCAACATTCCTCTGCCTGCCGGTGAGTCTGCGGTGGCTCTAATATGTCCGACGCTGCAAAGAAGCAGGATACAGCCACAAGAGAGAGGTCTTGGGGAATCTGAGCGTGACCTGGGTAGAGGGCTGTGCTTTCCCTGTTGCCGTTTTGTCTCGTGAATAACTGGAGCAGAAAGTCTTTCGTCCCAGCAGCAATACGGAGAGAAGAGGCTCTGGGACTCGTCTCTTCTGACCTGGTCATTTCTTTACTTTTCTTTTCCCAGATCCCATCTTGCTTCATTATCCAAATGCCGCGTTTTGGGAAGGAATATAAAATGTTCAGCAAAATCATTCCTTCCTTGGAGCTGGATATAACAGATCTGCTGCTTGACAGTAAGTTGGTGGGCAATGGTAAAGCTGCCGGCTGGGACTGCGAGCAACCAGGTGACAGATCTCGCCTCTTTGGGTTGTGAGCAGATGTAAGGTGGGCTCATGGTGTGATTCTTCTTCCCTGACCACCGGTTTTGGCAGGACAAGTCGGATTTCAGGTGAGACCTGGAGAAGACGCATCCTCTCACCCCTGTTGCCCCTGCAGGTCCCAGGGAGTGCTGCGTGTGCGGGGACGTCGCCACCCTGGAGTGTTCCCAGTGTTTCAAAGACAAGGTGTTCGCGGCTACGGGCCTGAAGCAGTTCTGCAGCGCCTGCTCCAGACAGGTATTTGTTTTCTTTGACTGCTCATGAAATCTGCCTCGGTGGCTGACAGCAGAACCCCGCAAAGTACCCGCGTTTCCCCTGCTGTCCCCGCAGCCGTTTGGGTTGGGCACAAAGGGGCTCCTTCCTGAGCATCAGTCCCACCACCTCCATCAGCTGCATGATGCCGCACGTTATGGAACCTTCTGCTTGCGCAGAGCCTAAATGAGGACTGATCCCGCGCGGACTGAGTGCTGGGCCCTCCGCGCTGACTCACCAAGAGCATTCCTACATCTTTCTGGCCTTTCTTGGAGGGTGGCAGGCTCCCATCTCAGCTTCTTGCTGCCAACCTGTCAACACAATGCCGTTCTCTGGCACGTAGGGAGGAGTCGGCCGCACGGGAGGCAGATCAGTGGGGAATAAACTGGTGACCTGACCCCTGCACGCTCCTCTTTCAGGCCGGGTTCGGTTCTGCCTGCTCAGCAGGGCCACCCCATCCTCTCTCCTCAGGTTCACTCCCACTACCGACGCAAAACGCACAAACCAACCAGGCTGCACGTCCCAAAAGAGTTTCACAGCCGGAACCCCCGAGGCAGCCAACAGGTCCCTCGCGAGAAGATGGAGCTCTTCGCCGTGCTCTGCATCGAGACGAGTCATTACGTCTCCTTTGTGAAATACGGCCCGGAGAACGAACACTGGATGTTCTTCGACAGCATGGCTGACAGGCATGGTGAGGACGTGGTGGTGGGCTCGGAGCTTTGATCGCAGCTGGGTGCTGCACGGTGGGTGGCTGTGAGGGTCTGCAACAGTTGTTGCATAAGTGCTGGTCATAGAATCATGGAATTGTCTAGGTTGGAAGGGACCTTTCAGATCATCCAGTCCAACCATCGACCCAACACTGCCAAAAACCATCACTAAACTGTATCTCTAAGCACTACGTCTGCCCATCTTTTAAATCCCTCCAGGGATGGCGACTCCACCACTGCCCTGGGCAGCCTGTTCCAATGTTTGACAACCCTTTCGGTTTAAAAATTTTTACTCATATCCATCCTAAACCTCCCCTGGCGCAACTTGAGGCCATTTCCTCTTGTCCTATCGCCTGTTCCTTGGGAGAAGAGCCCGACCCCCCCCTGGCTACACCCTCCTTTCAGGGAGTTGTAGAGACCAAGAAGGTCTCCCCTCAGCCTCCTTTTCTCCAGGCTGAACACCCCCAGCTCCCTCAGCCACTCCTCACCAGACTTGTCCTCCAGACCCCTCGCCAGCTCCGTTGTCCTTCTCTGGACACACTCCAGCCCCTCAGTGTCTTTCCTGTAGTGAGAGGCCCAAAACTGGCCACAGCACTTGAGGTGGGGCCTCACCAGTGCCGAGTACTGGGGGACAATCACTGCCCCAGCCCTGCTGGCCACGCTATTGCTGATACAGGCCAGGATGCTGTTGGCCTTCTTGGCCACCTGGGCACACAGCTGGCTCATATTGAGCCAGATGTTGACAAACACCCCCAGGTCCTTTTCTGCCAGGCAGCTCTCCAGCCACGCTTCCCCAAGCTTGTGACGCTGCATGGGGTTGTTGTGACCCCCAGTCACAGCAGCCTTTTCCTCTGAAGCCTCCCCTACACAACTTAGGCCCTCTCTTCCACTTAAGCAGACCCCAGAGAAGAGTATGACCAGGCCAAGCATGTGTTGAGTTCCTCCTAGTGCTTTCATGCTCTATGTTCAAACAGGGGACTTCTTGAGCCTGGTGGGACTGGCTGCCATGTGGGGGAGGACCGTTCTCCTGTCCTTTCCCCACTTTGTTGTTGGCCTCCAGATCTCTCAGCTGAGGCACTGAGTTACTGTCAAGTGTGATGGCATCTGCTTGAGCTGTAGGTATTCATCCCTTGGGACCTGGTTTGGATTTTTCTCCTTCTTTCTGGGTTAGGTGACGAAAACGGCTTCAACATTCCCACGGTAACGCTGTGCCCTGAAGTTGCCAAATACCTGGACTTGCCACTGGCTGTGCTGGCCCTGAAGCAACCTCGGGACATGGATGGAGTGGCCAAGCGCCTCTTCTGCGACGCCTACATGTACATGTACCAGAGCAAGAAGATGGCGCTTTACAAGTGACACTGCCCTGGGCTGCAGAGCAGCGAGGCGTCGGAAACGTGAGCTTGGATCAACCCCGCGGCTCGTAATCGGTGAAAGCGGCCGAGTCCGGGTGCCCCGAACTCACATTTCTGCCTTTTCTTACCGGTGTCTGGTATCAAGCTGTCCACGTCAGCCTGTCTGGGTTCGTTAAATCCTGCAGCTGGCCTAATCGAGTGATAGCTTGTACTTCCTGCGGGCCTGGATTCTGAATTATTTATGCTCAAATTCACTCTCAATTCCTACCTTCCCTTTTCCCAGCCTCCTTCCTCCCCAGGCACGCTGCAGCTCTGCCCTGCCTCGGAGTCCTCCCCCACACCCTTTTCTCCCTGCCAGCCCTTCCCTCCAAAGCCGAGGACCAGCGGCTGATCGAACCACGAGCAGTTACCCTCAGCTTTGCGAAGAGCACGAGAAAACCGCAGCCTTGCCCCGCGGAAAACTTCTCCGCGTGGACTTGTGGAGCGGGGAAACCAGGAGGTGTGAGGTGTGGGTTAAGAAATAGGTCAGGACCAGGGTTTTTCTTGAGGTTGGGGATGCGGCCCCACACCTAAAGTTGGGTCCCTGAATTGTCTGCACTTCCCTTGCCCGGCGCTAATGCTCTGGCACTTTTACCCACCGTCCCTTCTTTTCAACCACGAGATTAAATGGATGTCTCAAGCTGCAAATACGCTTTAAAAAATGTGTATTTTTGCGAGAACAAAAATGGCAGAAAGACGGAGCGGGGGAACGGGATGTGAGCTCAATTATGCTGTCCTCATTTTTGCAACGTCTGCACTATCGCTACACGATCAGGCGTTAACCTCGCTGTCAGCACTTACTGTCCCACCTTTGCATCCACTTCTGAGAGCTGTGGGTGGAAAAAATGGAAAAAATGAATACTTTTTGGATTTTCTGCCATGACTACAGTAAGGATTAGGGTCTCGGCTTGGGATTTCTTAAATTAAATAACTTAAAATTTGCAGACTGGGGGGTTCTCTGCCATTAAGCATATGCCGTCATGGCAGTGGGAAGCTGTTACGGGTGTCAGTGCTATGAGTTGCCCGGATTCCGGATTGGGCTGACAGAGCACCAAAACCTCGAGGGATGCATCCAGGAGCCCCAGATGCGGAGCTGTAACCTCCCTCCCGCTCTTTTTTTCCCCCTCTTTAACGCGGGGTGCAGTAATTGTAATACGCAGCCTGTAGCTTTGCATCGTGGCTTGGGCCACGCGATACGCGTGGTTTAGGATCTATTTTGCTCAACAGCAGCGTCATGACGCAAACTGGGACCTCAACGGCTTGGTGGCTTTCTGGTGTGTCCCCTATTTCTGTATGTGGCGGCTACAAAGGATGGCCGGCGTGTAACGAACCCAGCCTGTTAACATCAATTAATTCAGCTTCCAAATGTCCTTGACGAGCATTTGGGCCTCAACACCACGTTGACCACGAGGTGGAATACGTGGTAGAGAAGGCGAACAACGCGCTGGGCTGCGCCAGCAAGTCAAGGAAGGGGATTCTTCCCTTCTGCTCAGCACTGAGAAGCTACACCTGGAGTACTGGGTCCAGTTTGGGGCTTCCCAGTCTGAGAGAGATGAAGGGAATCCAACAAAGGGCCATGAAGACGATGAAGGGACTGGAACATCTCTGCTATGAGGAAAGGCTGAGAGAGCTGGGACTCTTCAGCCTGGAGAAGAGTCAAGGAGAGTCATCAATGTCTATAAATACCTGAAGGGAGGGTGCAAAAAGGACAGAGCCAGGATCTTCCCAGTGGTGCCCAGTGCCAGGACCAGAGACGCAAACTGGAACACAGGAGCTTTCCTCTGAACATCAGGAAATGGATCTTCACCATGAGGGTGACACAGGTTGCCCAGAGAGAGGTGGTGGAATCTCCATCCTTGGAGATACTCAAAACGGACCTGGGCAAAGCCAAAGCACCAGCAGTTGAAGAGAGGTGGTGGCAGATGGAACGAGGGATGGTCCTGAGGATGGATTTCCCCTGCTCCCGCTTGTGAACTGACTCGCTGACCTCTGGCCAATGCCCTCTGGCCACGGAGAGGGCTGAGGTGCGCTGCCGTCTCATCTTTCTTCATCTATTTAATGTTCTTCATTCCTTCTTTCCTACAAACTCAGGAAAATCTCTGCTCAGGTACGCGTGGGGGAGGGAGGGTGGGCTCTTATGTCTCTGGTGCTTTTGCTCTAAAAAATATAAGTTTTAATAACAAACTGCTCTTGGTTTTCCTGGAGTTGTTTTTTATTTTTTTCCCCCTCTCTTAAAATGTGAAGTGTGACACAGTGCCCACAGCTGGAGCGTGGCAACAGGGAGCTCCAGCCTGTTGCGGGTTTTTAGAAATAAGAGGCCATCACGCCCTCCTTCATTAAGTTCTTTTAATGTCTCCCCGCCCGGTCCCCATCAACACTTGTTGCAAAGATCTAAACCGCGGCTGTTCCTGGGAGGGTTTGGGTTCCTGGGGCCTCGCAGATCAGATGCATCTCGGTGGGTATTTCTCTTTGCCCTCCCTCAATGAACCTTTCCCATGGGTGGCTCAATTCACAGAATCACAGAATGGTTTGGGTGGGAAGGGACCTTAGAGATCATCCACTTCCACCCCCTTGCCCTGGGCAGGGACGTCTTCAACTAGACCAGGTTGCTCAAAGTCCCGTCCAACCTGGCCTTGAACCCCTCCAGGGATGGGGCAGCCACAGCTTCTCGGGGCAACCTGGGCCAGGGGCTCACCCCCCTCACAGCAAAGAATTTCTTCCCCAATATCTCATCTAAATCTCCCTTTTCCAGTTTAAAACCGTTGCCCCTCGTCCCGTGGCTCCCCTCCCTGCTCCAGAGTCCCTCCCCAGCTTTCCTGGAGCCCCTTGAGGGCCTGGAAGGGGCTGGAAGGTCTCCCCGGAGCCTTCTCTTCTCCAGGCTGAACCCCCCCAGCTCTCTCAGCCTGTCCCCACAGCAGAGGGGCTCCAGCCCTCCCGGCATCTCCGGGGCCTCCTCTGGTCCCGCTCCAACAGCTCCGTGTCCTTCTGCTGTTGGTGCCCCAGAGCTGGAGGCAGCACTGCAGGGGGGTCTCCCCTGAGCGGAGCAGAGGGGCAGAATCCCCCCCTCGCCCCCCTGCCCACGCTGCTGGGGATGCAGCCCAGGCTGCAGGGGGGTGTTTCCAGGCTGCATTTTGGGTCTGTACATTTTTCCAAGCTCTGGGGAAAGGATTTACTATCTCCCTGTTACAGATTTGGGCAGGATGAGAGAAAATACACAGGTCTCAGAGAAGATTCAGCCTGTACAGGGTTGGGTTTTTTTCCATTCCACGGAACAACTTTTCTTAACCCTGTTTTCATAAAGCCTTCAAACAGTCCTTGCCTGGCCACGAGACCTACCCCCAGTGGAGCTACAAAAGGCTTTTCACTGGAATTAAGGGTCACAGAATGCCACGAAATGGGGCTGTGAGGCACCTCCTGGGACTACCCCCAGGTTCTTTCATGGGCCCACACTTGTTTTTCATTCCAGCTTTATTCAGTCATAAACCATGAAGTGAAGGACATCATTGAATTAAATGTTCAAGCTGAAGGCAACGGGTGTTCTGAAGGACCAGAGCAGCCACACCGTGTGGCCGTAGCCATAGTGGGTAAAGGCCTTTATTTCATTTTTTGCTTAGGATGCAGTTCATTGCGGGGATTAATGCCACGCTTCCTCTAGGAACATCAGGTTAGAGAGGGCAGGCGTCAACCTGGAGCCGGGGTCAACCTGGAACCAGCATCAACCTGGAGGAGCTGGGCTCCACGCCCCAGGGACTGGGTACAAACTGGAAAGAGATGAAACATGGCCACAGAGCCAAAGCCTAGAAGAGGAAGGGCAAAGTGCATCTGCCATGGATGGCCTGGGGGTTGGGGGACGAGCTGGCCCTTCCCATGGTAGGACTCCCTCTTGTGCACTCAAGGCTTGGTCTCTAGTGCCACCGAGGAGCTTCAGCATGGGCTGCCACCACAGAAGGCGCAGGGCTGGCAGGGCCACCGAGGCGGGCAGAGCTGCCACAGCAGAAGGCACAGAGTTCGGCAGGGCCACCGAGGCGGGCAGAGCTGCCACAGCAGAAGGCACAGAGTTCGGCAGGGCCACCGAGGCAGGCAGCACTGACCCAGCAGAGGGACAGGGTGGCAGGGCCACCAAGGTGGGCAGCGCTGCCACAGCAGAAGGCGCAGGGCTGGCAGGGCCACCAAGGAAGGCTGGGAAGGACCGTCGCTTCCAGAGGACGTGGGAACAGCTGCCTCCCAGCTCCACCTGCCCCGTCCCTCTGTGCCCAGCTTTGCTACTGGAACCCTGAGGAGCATTCCCAGTTCCTGCAGGGTCCTCAGATCAGCACCACGCAGCAGCAACGTCATTAGAACCATTGATTCCCAATTAGTCACCTGGGCTTCAGAAAAGGGCAGAGCAAGAGCTGGTCCCGGTGTGGGGAGCGTGGGGGACAAGCAGGGACGCCGTCACTGGCTGGCCTGCCGCAGCTCGGTGAGGAGGCCGTGCAGCCTCTCCGTCACAGCCACCTGGCACAAGAGCAAGAGGGGACAATGCAGCCTCGTGTCCTGCATCCACCACCACAGCTCTGTGGTGGGCTCTGCCCAGGCCAGTGGGGCCGGGCAGGGTTCCCGGGTGTGTCACCTGATGGTGACAGCACGTGGTGGACGTACCGGGTAGGGCTGTGGCTGGTGGAGCCGGCGGTGAGCGGGGCTGAGCAGGTTGAGGGATGCCTGTGCGTGGCTCCTCACCTCCGGCAGGCTGGGCAGCGGCTCACACACCTGTGGGATGGAGATGCGTGACCATGTCCATGTGGGGAGCTGGCCACCCAACCCCAGTCCCACCCAACGAGTCAGCTCCAAGCTGGACTCCAACACCACTGTGTCCAGGGTGGCACCGGGGTTGGGACAGGGGACATCTCGGACACAAGGAAATGCTGGGGTTTAATCCTTTGATTATGCCGTTACTGCCAAGACATGACCACCCAACTTCGTCCTTCACCCAACGTTGGGGAGGACACCCCAGCACCAGAAGGCAGAGCCACCCCTGACCTGGCCATCTCTGAAGTACGTGCGATGGAGGGGCTCCACGGTGGTGGGTACAACCTTACTGGTCTCACCAAGTCGTCCCAGGACACGGACTGCCAGCTCCTGCCCCACACTGGGCGAGGGCTCCTCCTCCAGGGCCATGAGGTCCATGAAGGGGTGACCTGCAGGGGTGCCAGGTTAGGAGCCAGCGGGTGCATGGGACACCGGGGACAGGGTTATGGAGCAGGAGGGGAACACAGGTCAACGGGGCAGCACCAGAGCAAGAGCATCCCAACTCACCAGCAGCATCATAGAGCCGATAGATGGTCTTAGTCCCTGGGATCGTCATCTTCTCCTCATCTTCTGTGAGCTTCAGGCATGGGGAGCCATTGACCTCCACCAGCTGTAGGAGAAGGAGGTTATGGAGATGGTCACCTTATTTTTGTCACACACACACTCCAGCTCATGCTGGTGCTGAAGACTGTACCAAGCTGTGTGTCCTCTATGCATGCTGGGGAGGCTGCTGATGCAAACCAGCTGAATAAATCATAAACCCTGAAATCACCCCAAAGTGGGACATCCTGCCTGCAAGCTTCTTGTTACAGTGGTCTCATGACCATTATTTACAAGGAGGAGGACAGAGATGCTGAGATTGAGTGCACCCTCAGCAAATTTGCAGATGACCCCAAGCCGAGTGGTGCGGTTGACAGGTCTGAGGGATGGGATGGCATCCAGAGGGACCTGGACCGGCTGGAGAAGTGGGCCCATGTGAATCTCATGAGGTTCAACAAGGCCAAGTGCAGGGTCCTGCACCTGGGTGGGGGCAACGCCGGGTCTCAACACAGGCTGGGGATGGAGGGATGGAGAGCAGCCCTGAGAGAAGGGCTTGGGGGTGCTGGAGGCGGGGGAAAAGCTGGCCATGAGCTGCCACCGTGCGCTGGCAGCACAGAAGGCCCCCTGCACCCTGGGCAGCAGAGTGAGGGGGGGGGATTCTGCCCCTCTGCTCCGCTCAGGGGAGACCCCCCTGCAGTGCTGCCTCCAGCTCTGGGGCCACCAACAGCAGGACACGGAGCTGTTGGAGCGGAGCCAAAGGAGGCCCCGGAGATGCTGGGAGGGCTGGAGCCCCTCTGCTGCGAGGACAGGCTGAGAGAGTTGGGGGGGCTCAGCCTGGAGAAGGGAAGGCTCCGGGGAGACCTTCCAGCCCCTTCCAGTCCCTAAAGGGGCTCCAGGAAAGCTGGGGAGGGACTCTGGAGCAGGGAGGGGAGCCATGGGACAAGGAGCAACGGTTTTTAACTGGAAAAGGGAGATTTAGGTGAGATACTGGGAAGAAATTCTTTGCTGTGAGGGTGGTGAGCCCCTGGCCCAGGTTGCCCCGAGAAGCTGTGGCTGCCCCATCCCTGGAGGGGTTCAAGGCCGGGTTGGCCGGGGCTCTGAGCCACCTGGTGTAGTAGGAGGTGTCCCTGCCCAGGGCAGGGGCTTGGACTTGATGGCCTTTAAAGGTCCCTTCCCACCCAAACCATTCTGTGATTTGATGAAGTTGACCTCACAGCAGTGTCCCCTTCGCTACACGTCCCCAGCGGTGCCAAGCCTGGGAGAAGCCAGGGAGCCCCCACACCCCAGGAGCGAAGCAGGTCAGAGAGCTGCCACCCCTACCTTGTAAACGCAGCCCAGCGACGGCTGCAGGGGACATGTCACCAGGTTTGTGCCGACTCCGATCACGTCGATCTCGCTCCCCTAGTGAGGCAGAGAAGACGGTGGCTGTCAACAGCCCAACCCTCCCCCTAGTTTTTAAGCCCATACCAAAACCAGAGCCACGGGGCAGGTCCGAGGATGCTCCACCTGAAGGTTCCTGTCCATCCGTCCCACCCACAAGTCCAGCAACTCTTCTCCGTGTTCTCACCCAGGGAGAAAGCCCCAGGTGACGCTCATGGCCACCCCCCGCACCCCACAAACCCCAGCGGCGCCAACGAAAGCCAAGGTGACGTCCCAGCCCCACCAGCAGCTCCCTCACCTCCCGGCTGAACTCCTCCAGGCTCTGCTCGCTGATGTCGTTGCTGACGGCGATGGGGATGGTCCCAAACCAGGGCACCTGGAAGCTGGCAAAGGGCGAGGGAGGTGACACAGGGTTTTCAGGGGGGGACACCTGGCTCTGCTTGAAGCACCCAACTCAGCATGCCCTGGCCAGATGAGGTCCCCAAGGTGGGGAAGCCGGGGACTGGTGGCAGCCGACCGCGGCTCGGTGGGGGGGACTCACTGAGCACCGCAGGCTCGGAGCACTCGGCGGATCTCCTTGGATTGCTGGGCCAGGTCCCCGCTGTCCAGCCGCACCCCGATGGCCCGGTAGCCCAGCTGGTGCAGGGCCAGCGCCACCGCACAGAAGTTGGGCAAGCCGCTCCTGGGACAGGGCAAGGAGAGGGTTAGCGTCCCTTTGCCTGGTGGGACAGGGACCCAGGGCAGATCCAGGTCCAAGCCCTGCATCCAGCAAGCAACAGCGAAGCACGGGGACGCTGCCAGCTGGAAATGTCACTCCTTCGAGGCCACCAAGCAAGGAGGGACGCATCCGTCCCCTCTGGCATGGTGGCAAAGTCATCCCACTGCCCTGGTTTGAGCGACACAGGACTTAATTTTTCTTCTAATGCTTGGGAAAACTGCACTTTTAGAAGACTCCAGTGTCTGAATTTGTGAAAATATTTACTTTCTCGCCAGCGCTGAGATGCGGGCTTCAAGGTCTCGGTGTTTTCGAGCTCACCAGGTGCGGGGACAAAGAGCAGCGAGACCCGGGCACTTGACTCAAGCTGCCAACGGGATTATTTCATACCACGAACGACACACACAATAGAAATTAGGAAATTTGCTGAGGAGTTTCTCTCTCTCCCTTGATGGCTGTGATCCTGAGAACTCCTTGCCCCGGTGCCGGAGCCCTGAGCCCTTCCCTTCCTCCTGAAGCCGCAGGGTCCGGCATTTGCTGTGGGAGCACAGTTTCCTACTGGTAGAACTGGCTGAGTATAATCCCTGTATATTTTATATTGGTATCGGGATCGATATTGGCTCTTTAGTGTCATTAATGTTAATTATTTAGTCTTATCCTAGTAAATTTATTTATACTTCAACCCTGGTGTTGCCTTGTTTTTCCCCGATTCCCTTTCCCGGGTGGGGAGGGGTCATCGAGTGATAGAATAATTGCTTAATGACAATAAATTGTTGTGGGTTTCCCAAACAGTAACACAGGGCATCCTGCATCCTGGAGGGGGAGGGAATAGCACCAGGACTGGAGTCACTGGTGGGAGAGGGATTTTGGAGATGGGAAAGCCCCGGGAGGGATGAGGAGATGCTGGGACTCACCCAGCTGGGAGGGGGGCCATGGGACACGGCTGGTCACACGAGCACGAGGTGACACCTTTTGCCATGCCAGGGGGAAAAAATGATCCACCTCAGAGAGGGGATCCCCAAGGATTCAGCTCGGATTTCCTTGTTTTTTCCCAGTTCCCCTTCCTGGGCAGGGAGAATAATAATCTAAACGACAATTAATTGTTGTGGGTTCCTTAAACCGTTAACACCCGCTCAGCGGCCTCACCTCCTGACGCAGTAGGTGTCCAGCAGCCCCTGGAAGTCCCGCGGGAAGGTGACGGCGTAGGATACGAAGGCGGCCAGCTCGCCCTGGTTCGCCTTCTCCAGGGGGGTCCGTAGCAGCTCGCACACCCGCTGCAGCCACTGCTCGGCCAGGCCCAGCAGATCCACCGGTTCTCCTCCTGCTAGCGGTGACAGCTCCTGCCGCGGGGGGACACAGGCATTGCAAACCCCCGTGACATCCTCCACCGCGCCGGGAGCGCGATGACGGGTCCCATCCTCATCCCCATCCCGCGGCGACGCTCACCCGGGGCCGCACCTCCTCCAGCGAGGTGAAGGACATGATGAAGGAGTGGGCGATGGTGCCGCGCACCGGGATGCCGTAGAGTTTCCCCGCCAGGATGTTGCTGGTGCAGTCAAAGCCTACGAGGAGGGACGGAGGAGAAGGGGACACACGGGTGACGGCGTGGCCGCAGCGCTGCGGGGCGCCGCGGGACAGCACTCACCCCCGATGTAGGAGTACTTGGAGGCCGAAAGGGCACCGTCCGGCCCCTGAGCGCGACGGAGCCCCATCTCCATCAGCTTCATGTCCGGACCGGCAAGGAGTCGGAAGCGGGCGGCATTGGTGGCTACAAGGCTTTGGAGAAGAAGGGACAGGTGACACCAAGCCAGGCTGAACGTGGAGCCAGCGCACGGCCAAGGGTTGGGGAGCTCCAGGACCCTCCTTTGCTCGATACAGGGACGTGACAGGGACCACAGCGGGACTCATAGAATCATAGAATCACTTAGGTTGGAAGAGACCCTTGGGATCATCGAGTCCAAACCCTCCACTCAGGAGGGTTTGGCACAGCAGAGAGGGACGTTGTCCCCAACACCTGGGGGACCAGAGCAGGACGTGTCCCTACCTGGCGTAGTTGACCAGACACAGCAACGTGGTCTCCAGCAGCTGCACCACCAGCAGCGGACCCTTCACCTGCAGGAACGGGACCTGCGGGGACAGCCAGACGGTGACGTCCCCGTCCTCCCTGGGGATACAGGAGCTGATGTCCCCAAAGCCCAGGGAGGGGGCTGAGTGTGTCCCACCCTGGCGAAGACGACGGAGCCCTCCGGCACGGCAGACACTGTCACCTCCGAGGTGTCCAGGGTGGCCAGGTAATCAAAGAAGGCGTCCTCTGTGGTGCTGGGCAGGACGGAGCGCAGGTAGGCGACGTCTGCGGGGACAGAGCTCAGAGGACACCAGGGCGGGTTGTCCCCCAAGCCACAGTCAGGCTGGAACCCCCCCATGGCCGGGGCAGGTGACAGCTGGTGGGCAGGGGTGTCCGCATCCGCTGGAGAGCACCATGGGCCCCCATGTTCCCGATGAGGGACTGCCCATGGGAGCACTGTCCTGCTGGAGAGTGTCCCTCCCAAGTTTCCCTAAGGGCTGTCCTTGTCCATCCCCATCCCCGTGTCCCCCTGAAGAGTCCCCCTGTCCCCCAGGTCACTCTGAGCAATGTCCATGTCCCCTCCCAAGTGCCCCTGTCCCTCTTTAGCCTTCCCTGTCCTTCCAGGTTCCCCCGAAGATGTTCCTGTCCCCATCAGATCCCCTTGAAGAGTCCCCCTATTCCTCAGGTCCCTCTGAGGGATGTCCCCATCCCCGCCAGGTCCCCTTCCCCTCAGGTCCCTCTGAGGGATGTCCTTGTCCCCCCCCAGGTCCCTCTGAGGGATGTCCCCATACCCACCAGGTCCCCTTCCCCTCAGGTCCCTCTGAGGGATGTTCTTGTCTCCCCCAGGTCCCCCCCTCCCCCAGGTCCCTCTGAGGGATGTCCCTGCACCCCCCCAACAGGTCCCCCCATGCCCCCCAGGTCCTTCTGCCTCCCAAATCCCTCTCGAGGATGTCCCTGTCCCCTGCAGGTTCCCCTGCAGGTTCCCCTGAAGGGCTCCCCCTGTTCCTCAGGTCCCTCTGAAGGACGTTCCTGTCCCCCTCGAGTCCCCCCTAGTGCTGTCCCTGTCCCCAAGCCCCACCAAGGTCCATCCCTCTCCCCCTACTCCAGGCCCCCTGTCCCCCAGGTCCCCCCTGTTCCTCAGGTCCCTCTGTGGGCTGTCCCTGTCACTCTGAGGGACCTCCCCGTCCCCATGGGACGCCTCTGTCTCTCAGGTCCCTCTGAGGAATGTCCTGGTCCCCCTGTGGGCTGTCCCTGTCCCCTGCCGGTCCCCCCGGAGGGGCTTCCCTGTCCCCAGTCCCCCTGAAGGAAGTCCCTGTCCCACTCACTCCCAGTCCCCTTGTCCCTGCCCCCCCCACAAGTCTCCCTGAGGGGGTCCCCTGTCCCCAGGAACCCCGAAGTCTGTCTCTCCCCCCACCGCAGGCCCCCTGTCCCTCAGGTCCCTCTGAAGTATGTCCCTGTCCCCAGCAGGCCCCCCTGAGGGGTTCCCCTGTCCCCAAGCCCCCCCCGAGGTCTGTCCCTCTCCCCCCCACAGGTCCCCTGTCCCGCAGGTCCCCCTGTCCCTCATGTCCCTCTGAGGGGTCCCCTTGTCCCTCAGGTCCCTCTGAAGGATATCCCTGCCCCTGCCCCCCCCCCCCCCTTTCCAGATCCCCCTGAGGGATGTCCCTGTGCGCCCCCACCCCTGGTCCCACTGTCCCTGTCCCCTGCAGGTCCCCCTGAGGGCTGCCCCCATCCCCAGCAGGCCCCCCTGAGGGGTTCCCCTGTCCCCAAGCCCCCCCGAGGTCTGTCCCTCTCCCCCCCACAGGTCCCCTGTCCCCCAGGTCCCTCTGAAGGATGTCCCTGCCCCCGCCCCCACCCCCCCCCAGAACCCCTGAGGGATGTCCCTGTGCCCCCCGCCGCAGGTCCCCCTAAGGGCTGTCCCTGTCCCCAGCAGGCCCCCCCCATGAGAGGTTCCCCTGTCCTCAAAACCCCCCGAGATCTGTCCCGGGTCCCCACGCACCGGCGGCAGAGAAGCGGAAGGCGCGGAGGCCGCGCAGCCCCTCGGCCAGGCCGGCGGCCAGCGCCAGGGCCCCGCCGAAGGGCCCGCGGCGGAAGAAGAGCTCGGCGGCGGCGGGGGCGCGGTGGCGGCCGGCCCGCCAGTGCCCGTAGGCCATGGTGAGCTGGTAGAGGTCGGCCAGAGGCGCCATGGCCCCACCGCGGGGCAGCCTGGGAGCGCGGGGCGGGACGGGGACGAGACAGCGGGAGGGAGGGACGGGGACACAGGTGGGACAAGGGGGGGCTGACGGGGACCCGGGATGGGGGGGGGCGCACAGGTACAAGGGACACCGGAGCCGGCAGCACAGAGAGGACAAGGGGACATCGGGGGACGGCAGCACACAGGGGACACACATGGCACCAGGGATGGCAGCACGCAGGGGACACGGGACAGCGGGGATGGCAGCACATGGGGGACACAGGGCACCAGGGATGGCAGCACACAGGGGACACGGGACACACAGGGCACCAGGGATGGCAGCACACAGGGGACACGGGACACACAGGGATGGCATCACACGGGGGACACAGGGCACATGGCACCGGAGATGGCAGCACACAGAGGACACAGGACACACAGGGATGGCATCACACGGGGGACACAGGTCACAGGACACCAGGGATGGCAGTAGCACACAGGGCACATATGGCACCGGAGATGGCAGCACACAGAGGACACAGGACACACAGGGATGGCATCACACGGGGGACACAGGGCACAGGACACCAGGGATGGCAGTAGCACACAGGGCACATATGGCACCGGAGATGGCAGCACACAGGGGACAAAGGACACACAGGGATGGCATCACACGGGGGACACAGAGCACAGGACACCAGCGATGACAGCACCCAGGGGACACGGGACACACATGCCACCAGGGATGGCAGCACCCAGGGGACACGGGACACACAGGGATGGCATCACAC
The DNA here is from genome assembly GCA_008658365.1 of Alca torda. Classification (NCBI taxonomy): domain Eukaryota; kingdom Metazoa; phylum Chordata; class Aves; order Charadriiformes; family Alcidae; genus Alca; species Alca torda. The sequence continues at coordinate 163,680,623 of CM018077.1, forward strand.
GGGGGACACAGGGCACAGGACACCAGGCATGGCAGCACCCAGGGGATACAGGACACAGGAAACCAGGGATGGCAGCACACAGGGGACACGGGACAGAGATGGCAGCACACCGGGCACACATGGCACCGGAGATGGCAGGACACAGGGGACACAGGACACACAGGGATGGCATCACACGGGGAACACAGGGCACAGGACACCAGGGATGGCAGTAGCACACAGGGCACATATGGCACCGGAGATGGCAGCACACAGAGGACACAGGACACACAGGGATGGCATCACACGGGGAACACAGGGCACAGGACACCAGCGATGACAGCACCCAGGGGACACGGGACTCACATGGCACCAGGGATGGCAGCACACAGGGGACAAAGGACACACAGGGATGGCATCACACAAGGGACACAGGGCACAGGGCACCAGGCATGGCATCACCCAGGGGATACAGGACACAGGAAACCAGGGATGGCAGCACACAGGGGACACGGGACACACAGAGATGGCATCACACGGGGAACACAGGGCACAGGACACCAGGGATGGCAGTAGCACACAGGGCACATATGGCACCGGAGATGGCAGCACACAGAGGACACAGGACACACAGGGATGGCATCACACGGGGGACACAGGGCACAGGACACCAGCGATGACAGCACCCAGGGGACACGGGACTCACATGGCACCAGGGATGGCAGCACACAGGGGACAAAGGACACACAGGGATGGCATCACACAAGGGACACAGGGCACAGGACACCAGGCATGGCATCACCCAGGGGATACAGGACACAGGAAACCAGGGATGGCAGCACACAGGGGACACGGGACACACAGAGATGGCATCACACGGGGAACACAGGGCACAGGACACCAGGGATGGCAGTAGCACACAGGGCACATATGGCACCGGAGATGGCAGCACACAGAGGACACAGGACACACAGGGATGGCATCACACGGGGGACACAGGGCACAGGACACCAGCGATGACAGCACCCAGGGGACACGGGACACACATGGCACCAGGGATGGCAGCACCCAGGGGACACGGGACACACAGGGATGGCATCACACAAGGGACACAGGGCACAGGACACCAGGCATGGCATCACCCAGGGGATACAGGACACAGGAAACCAGGGATGGCAGCACACAGGGGACACGGGACACACAGAGATGGCATCACACGGGGGACACAGGGCACAGGACACCAGCGATGACAGCACCCAGGGGACACGGGACACACATGGCACCAGGGATGGCAGCACCCAGGGGACACGGGACACACATGGCACCAGGGATGGCAGCACACAGGGGACACGGGACACACATGGCACCAGGGATGGCAGCACACAGGGGACAAAGGACACACAGGGATGGCATCACACGGGGGACACAGGGCACAGGACACCAGGGATGGCAGTAGCACACAGGGCACATATGGCACCGGAGATGGCAGCACACAGAGGACACAGGACACACAGGGATGGCATCACACGGGGGACACAGGGCACAGGACACCAGGCATGGCAGCACCCAGGGGATACAGGACACAGGAAACCAGGGATGGCAGCACACAGGGGACACGGGACAGAGATGGCAGCACACCGGGCACACATGGCACCGGAGATGGCAGCACACAGGGGACACAGGACACACAGGGATGGCATCACACGGGGAACACAGGGCACAGGACACCAGGGATGGCAGTAGCACACAGGGCACATATGGCACCGGAGATGGCAGCACACAGAGGACACAGGACACACAGGGATGGCATCACACGGGGGACACAGGGCACAGGACACCAGCGATGACAGCACCCAGGGGACACGGGACTCACATGGCACCAGGGATGGCAGCACACAGGGGACAAAGGACACACAGGGATGGCATCACACAAGGGACACAGGGCACAGGACACCAGGCATGGCATCACCCAGGGGATACAGGACACAGGAAACCAGGGATGGCAGCACACAGGGGACACGGGACACACAGAGATGGCATCACACGGGGAACACAGGGCACAGGACACCAGGGATGGCAGTAGCACACAGGGCACATATGGCACCGGAGATGGCAGCACACAGAGGACACAGGACACACAGGGATGGCATCACACGGGGGACACAGGGCACAGGACACCAGCGATGACAGCACCCAGGGGACACGGGACACACATGGCACCAGGGACGGCAGCACCCAGGGGACACGGGACACACAGGGATGGCATCACACAAGGGACACAGGGCACAGGACACCAGGCATGGCATCACCCAGGGGATACAGGACACAGGAAACCAGGGATGGCAGCACACAGGGGACACGGGACACACAGAGATGGCATCACACGGGGGACACAGGGCACAGGACACCAGGGATGGCAGTAGCACACAGGGCACATATGGCACCGGAGATGGCAGCACACAGAGGACACAGGACACACAGGGATGGCATCACATGGGGGACACAGGGCACAGGACACCAGCGATGGTAGCACCCAGGGGACACGGGACACAGGAAACCGGGGATGGCAGCACAGGGGGGACATGAGGCACACAGAGATGGCATTACACGGGGGACACAGGGCACCAGGAATGGCTGCACACCGGGCACACATGGCACCGGAGATGGCAGCACACGGGGGACACAGGGCACAGGACACCAGGGATGGCAGCACCCAGGGGATACAGGACACAGGAAACCAGGGATGGCGGCAGCACACAGGGCAGAGGGGATGGCAGCACACAGAGGACACGGGACACTGGTGATGGCAGCACACAGGGGACATGGGACACCAAGAACGGCATCACATGGGGGACACAGGGCACCAGGAATGGCTGCACACCGGGCACCCATGGCAAGGGGGATGGCAGCACACAGGGGACATGGCAGCAGGGATGGCACAGCACACAGGGGACACGGGACACACACGGCATCAGGATGGCAGCACACAGGGGACATGGGACACAGGACACATACAGCACTGTGGATGGAGACACAGGGGATACACAGCACTGGGGACAGCAGCATGCAGGGGACACAGGACACACAAGGGACACTGAACACACATGGCATGGGGGATGGCGTCACACAGGGGATAAAAGGCATAGGACACCAGGGATGGCAGCACACAGGGGACACAGGACACCAAGGATGGCAACACAGAGAACAGGACACCAGGGATGGCAGCACACAGGAGACACAGGACACCAGGGATGGCAGCACTCAGGGGACAGGACACCAGGGATGGCAGCACTCAGGGGACACAGGACACCAAGGATGGCAACACAGAGAACAGGACACCAGGAATGGCAGCACCCAGGGGACAGGACACCAGGGATGGCAGCACATGGGACACTGCACACCCAGCACTGGGCACACACAGCCCCAGCTGTGCCAGCACCAGGCACCTGGGAATGGCAGCACATAGGACACCAGGCACCCAGGACACTGGGTACATGGGACAACAGGCAGCCCCAGGCACACAGGACACCCAGCATCCCCAGCACTAGGGACACTGGGGATGGCAACACAGGGCACATGGGACACTGTTCACTTAAGGGGCACAGGGCAGCACACCGGAGGACACGGGGGCCATAGCAGGAAAGGAAGACACAGGACACTGGGCATGGGGAAGGGTGGTGTAAAGGACAGGGGACACCAGGGATGGCAGCACATGAGGGACACAGGGCACCCAGCAGTGCCAGCACCAGGGCCAGGAGGGACACAGGCCATCACGCACCCCCAGCACTAGGCTGGCAGGGCTCTGGGGGTGACAGCACACCACGCACGAGGAGCCCCAGCCGCAGGGGACATGGTGCAGGCCCCCAGCACCAGGCACCACACACCCCAACACCAAGCACAGGGGGCTCAGGACTTTGCACCTGGACCTTGGACTCTGGCACTGCCACGCACCTCGTGTGCCTACGGTCAAGAGATGCCACCTCCCCTTTCCACCCTCAGCTCCTAATGAGCCAAATGACGGGCTGAAGTGGCCCAAGCAGGATATCAAGAGCAGCAAGGGGAAACGAGGGAGGAAATTCGGCCCCAAACCAGCAATGCTGATGGTTCCTGGTGATTTATCCCAGTGTGTTTTGGTTTTTTTTGTTTGTTTGTTTTTTTTTATAAAGCCTGACTGATGCCTCTAACCTCGGGAAAAAAGGTGAGTGCAACCACTCTTAGCATGGGCTACTCAGACAGGAGGCCCCTCAGACCTTCATTCCAACCCAGAAACATAGGTCACCCCCTGCCTCAAGGCCTTTTTCCTTTGACAACAAGGGGACAAGGAAGGGAAATATCCCTGGAGTCTCACAACATCATTCTGCAGAAGTTGCACTTGGCCGAGAAAAACATCATCCAAGCTGCACTCCCGAGCTTGATCTTTATTAGTTACAGTTTCAGAGGGGATACAGTATTTTGCTTCTAGATCTTGTTGAAAGCAGCGATGTCAACACTCTGCACCTGAAAGAAAAGAAAAGCAGCAGCTGCAGGTCACCAAGGGGTTTTCAGACATTTTAAACAAAAGAAAGCACTTGTATCAGGGATTTCTTCACAGCAGTGCTCAAAGAGATGAAGCACAGCCCAGCTCCCCAGGAGCTTTAGGGGTAAGAGGAACTTTAGGGACTGGTATTTAATATACAGCCAGACTAGGAGCTCTACGGAACCCGCACATCATCTGGCACAGGGCTGGAGCTTCCATCATTTCCATGGAAGGAGGAAGGATGGGGATGGAGACATCTCCTCCAGCTCCCAAGGTTAACCCTTTGTGCGTCTACCCCGGTGCTGCCCAGGCTGGGTGTAAAAGCAGGCGTTCCCCAAAATAACACTCGGCCGGGGCTGGATGAGCCTGCAAAATGGCTCTGCCAGGTATCTGCATCAGCCGGTCTTAAAATATATATTTATATATACACCGTGCAGGATCTCAGCAGGCCATGCCACCATCCAGCGAGACCTGGACAGGCTGGAGAGTTGGGCGGAGAGGAACTGAATGAAATTCAACAAGGGCAAGTGTAGGGTCCTGCACCTGGGGAGGAATAACCCCACAGACCAGTACAGGTTAGGGGTTGACCTGCTGGAAAGCAGCTCTGCAAAGAGGGACCCGGGAGTGCTGGTGGACAAGAAGTTGTCCATGAGCCAGCAGCAACGTGCCCTTGTGGCCAAGAAGTCCAATGATATCCTGGGGGGCATTCAAAAGAGCGTGGCCATGAGGTCAAGGGAGGTTATCCCCCCCCTCTGCTCTGCCCTGGCGAGGCCACAGCTGGAGTCCTGCGTCCAGTTCTGGGCTCCCCAGTTCAAGAAGGACAGGGAACCACTGGAGAGAGTCCAGCGGAGGCTACGAAGATGATCAAGGGACTGGAGCATCTCTCTGCTGAGGAAAGGCTGAGAGCCCTGAGGTTTTTCAGCCTGGAGAAGAGCAGACTGAGGGGGGATCTCTTCAATGCTGAGCAGTATCTAAAGGGCAGGGTGCAAGAGAATGGGGCCAGACTCTTCCCAGTGGTGCCGAGAGGGAGGACAAGGCGCAACAGGCACAAACTGGGACACGGGAAATTCCATCCCAACATAAGCAAAAGCTTCTTTACTTCAAGGGTGCCAGAGCACTGGAAGAGGCTGCCCAGAGAGGTGGTGGAGTCTCCTTCTCTGGAGATATTCCAAACCTGGATGCATTCCTGTCCAACCTGCTCTAGGTGACCCTGCTTTGGCAGGGGTTGGACTGGATGATCTCCGAAGGTCCCTTCCAACCCCCACCATTCTGTGATTCCATTTGCCAAAATCCACAAATGCACCTTAGTTAAAAACGACCCCGTGGGTCAGACATCACCCAGCATTACACAGCTCGCTGAAAAGACTTACGTAGTCTTCAAACTTGGTGATCTCCTCCTCCAGGATGTCCGTTCCGACTTTGTCATCTTCCACTACGCACTGGATTTGGAGCTTCTTAATGCCATAACCTACCGGGACCAGCTTGGAGGCTCCCCACACCAGCCCATCCATGTGGACGGACCGGACGCACTCCTCCATCTTTGCCATGTCAGTCTCATCGTCCCACTGGAAAGAGAGTGAAGTATGAACTTCAACATTTTCACAGAGATCATCACTGGCCCCAAGAGGGACTTAAAATTCAACACGGCACCTTCTCAGTAGATTTCAGCTGATCCAAGCTGCCCTTTTCTCAGCTACTGCTTTCACCAGAGCTGGCTGATGGATTTGGCCAAGTCAAATCTGACTTTGCAGCAATGCTGCAGAGCGTGGTGTTTCAATTCTACCTACAGGCACTGCAGGTGCAAGGGGAATTCTTCCTGCAGCAACACAACCGCTTTGGAGCGCTCACATTAAAGTGACTTTTACTGAGGGCATCCCTCAGAGCACTAGCCAGACCAGAGTTTTTGTTCTACCACGACAATTTGACAAAGACGGGTTTATTTTCATCTCTAGGGTATTTATTAGCTGTCTTTTCTTCAAAGAAAAGGGCTAGTCCTGCTCAGGGGAACCTCAGATAAACAGCCACAGTTCAAGGACAGACAGGCTGCAGATCCCAGCTGCAATATCCCACCTCGCTCTGACCCCTTGTTTGAAAATCTGCAGGTCCTACTCGACTCTCATGAAGCCCCACCTCGACACTGTGTCCAGTTTTGGGCCCCTCACTACAGGAAAGACATTGAGGTGCTGGAGCGGGTCCAGAGAAGGGCAACAGAGCTGGTGAGGAGTTTGGAGAACAAGTCTGATGAGGAGCAGCTGAGGAAGCTGGGGGTGTTCAGCCTAGAGAGAAGGAGGCTGAGGGGAGACCTTCTCGCTCTCTACAACTCCCTGAAAGAAGGGTGTAGCCAGGGGGGGTCAGTCTCTTTTCCCAAAGGAACAGGCCACGGGACAAGAGGAAACGGCCTCAAGTTGCACCAGGGCAGGTTTAGATTGGATATTAGGAAAAATTTCTTCACCAAAAGGGTTATCAAGCATTGGAACAGGCTGCTCAGGGAACTGATGGAATCACCATCCCTGGAGGTATTTAAAAGACATGTCGTGCTGAGGGTTATGGTTTAATGGTGACTTTTGGCAGTGTTAGGTTGATGGTTGGACTCGATCTTAAAGATCCCAACCTAGACAATTCTAGGATTCCATGATTCTATGATTCACCTGTCCACTCGGATGTACAAGTGAGGCTATTTACAGCCTCCTGCAGCACAAGACACAGTCTGACTCAGGATCTCCCCCCCTTTCAATTACTCACTGGTTTCACATCCAGAAGGATAGAAGACTTGGCAATAAGACCCGGTTTCTTGGCCTTCTTCTCTGCGTACTGACGCAGTCTCTCCTCCCGGACTTTGGCAGCCTCTTGGTCTTCCTCTTCATCGTCACTACCAAAAAGGTCAATGTCATCATCATCATCTTCCTCTGCAGCAGCTGGCTCAACTTTCTTTGCCGGTGAAGCAGAAGGGAGCTCCACTTTCTTGGAGGGAACGCTGAACGGTTCCACTTTCTTCATTGAGGTGACACGTATTCAAGTTTGCATTAAGGAAAAAGGGGAGAATAGTATGAAGTTGAATCACAGCAGCACTCTGGAGAAGTTCAGGAACAGAAGTCTACATTGCTCAAAACAGTGAACATGGCCCACACCCTGTCATTTGTGTAAAGAATCAGTTCTTGGCCATCAAATTAGGACATTCGACCAGATGGACCTCTGAACTGGTCCAGCATGGCCGTACCCAGAGCAAAAACCACCACGGAGCCAAGAGCTGACCCTTCTCCTAAGGGCTCAAGATATCTAGACCATAAAAGTCTGAGTGGGACAGCAGCTGGGAACACAACCAAGCATCTTCCTTCATCCTCTAGTGTGAGGGGGGGCCCACCCATTCCGTATGCTTACTGCAGAGACCACCAGCACCGCTAGTAATGTCTTTCAACCTACAAGAAGAATTGATCAAATTGGTGCCATGAATTCAGTCCCACAGAGCTTTCTCAAATTAAATTAAATGCATTATTATAGGGGACATGTATACATTAACTCCAAATTTCCACATATCTGCACCAGGTCTCCTTAGCTGAAATCTCTAACGCAGCTTCTTTGCTGGTCTTGGTGTAGAACACTCCTCTCTACACATAGTTTTTGGGAAAGATGATGAGTCAGCTGCCAAAACTCCTGGAAAAGCTGCCACAAACTCATCCTAACTATGAGCATCTTCTCCATCTTCAGAAATCCAAGCGACCTCGTAAATAACCTGGCACTTTGTGACTGTGAAGCACTCAAGAACAGCACTTTGCCAAGGCTCACCTGGGTTGGAGGAACCGGTGAGGGCTGGTGGGAGGTAGATGACTTTTCCAGAGCATTCAGGCGGCTTTCCAACTTGAAGATGGCCATCTGTAGGTCTGCAACAACTGTGAGAAAAGGGGGGAAAAAAAATAATATTAAAAAAACCCTTATTTTCTAGGCTCTGCATCAGCGCTCAAGTCAGGACAAATTTACTTCTGCTCAAAGTGGGCTTTAAAAAAAAACCAGTCGCCCCAGTCAGAGGGAAGCCTACAAAGCTCCGGTCAAGACACTGGCACGTGCTCACCTGATGACAAACTCAGTAAGGGATACAGCCCACAGGGGCAAGACCCCATCCAAGTTTTGCTCTCACGCCAGAAGATTCTCCTACTTACCACTGCGAAGGTTTTGATTTTCTACCTCCAGGTGAGAAATTCTGGACAGGAGTTCATTTTGGTCACCAGCAGGCCCAGAAGAGGTTGTGCTCGCGCTCTGCAACAAGGAAAAACGAGATGAAACCACTCCGTTCAGCTACTTTCGAGCTCAGTAGTTCAGTGAAGCAAAGCAGAGTCATGCCTTCGGGGGAAAAAGAAAATTTGAAAGCTAATCTAAGAACAAGGACTTTTTCTCTAAAGGCTTTATAAAAGGAATATACAAGCTCTATAGAATGAAGCATGGAATGTATCTAGAGAAATTTCAGCTGGCACCGATGAGGAAAGGATAAAGTCATTCTTTGCAGTCTCAGATCACAGACTATTGCTAAACACACAAAAGGTTTTGAAAGTTTCACACTAATGGGACAACTGGTGCCATCTTGCAGACAAACCGAGGCACAGAGCACAGAAGCGACTGCCCTGACGTCACACAGCGAGTCACTGTGAAAGCTGGAAAGATCCCGGCACTTCTATACTCCCACCTTCCCCGGTCCAGCCTTTAATTCCTCTCAAAGTAACTTAAATCCTGCTTTAACACATCTCGAGGGAGCAATTTTACCAATCCAGCTTCAAAAGTATTTATTTTAACAGCAAAAAGGAGCTTTCTATTTTTTTCGAAGGACGCCCTTATCTATAAATTCAAATCAGCTAAGGGAAAGAAAATAACAGGCCTTCACGCTTTGCTTTAGGTGTCACTTATAACTGAATACAATAGAGGAAATAATTTATACTCTTTCAAGTGTACCCTGCATATAATTATAATTTAGTTCTCGGTTGCAGTTGACATGCTCCTGAGATCTCAGCAGTCACTAAAGATGGAGAGAGGGGAACAGAGGGGTTAAGATGAGGAATATGTGGCACACAGAAAGCTGGTCTGGGAGATGCCTGGCCCTGGGATGGAGCAGCGTGAGTTGCTCCTTGCAGGAAGGTCAAAGAGACCCTTCTCCACCCACCCCAATAAGGGACGGGGCCAAATGTTAAAAGCACCACGAAATCAATCTCCGATGCAGCCTTTACGCTGAGAAACACGAGTGCAGACCTGCAGCCCCCAGACACCAAGCTGGGAGAGAGACCTAAACGTCCTGCTGCAAGATCCCGTTATATAGGGTGAGCTATGACCAACACGCCAAAGGACAAATTGTTAAGGAAGGAGAATTTGGTCCATCTCTCCAAGGCAGGGCTGTCCTTGCCCTACAACATCCTCTGAAATCACACAACCAGCTCCATCCATGCGCAGGTGACTTACAGTTGAGCGGCCCGACTGCCTCTTGTGACGGGCAGAAGGAGCTTCTTTGCTACGAGGAGCTGTCTTCTGCTGCAAAGGGCAAAAAGGTTTGGGGGAACGTTTGATTCAACGCGGAAGACAGAAAAGGATTTCACTCATGCTGGAAGAGGCAGTTCAAGTGCAGGAAGCAGATCCGCATGCAGGACAAACCGTCAAGCAACGAGATACAGCCTCACACCAACTACACACCAAACAGAGCCCGCACAGAAACATTTATCCATGAACTCTGCCATCTTTCCCGTTAAAACATCTCCGTGCCTGCAGAAAGGTCACGCAGCTGGGTGGCAGAACTCACCAGAGTGAGATGTCTGGAGCGTGGTCTCGCTCATCTCCACATCCGTAAAAATCAGAGGCGAGGTGGGTGCATGCATTTACTGCGGCACACACTGCAGCCTCCGCTACCTCTCCTGTCAGTAGATAAATCCAATACCTGACCGATGCAGAAACACACACACAAAGTTACCAAGACTCTTAACGAGTCCCCAGTTACCACTAATGCATGTCTGCTGGAGAGGAGTAAAGCAACACAGCACCCGTCTGCACTAACAACTCGATGAGACCCCTGCACGGGCTTCCATCCTCACATAGGCCACCAGGAACAGAGGCCACGAGCCACAGCGGGCTCAGCACACCAGGCTAGCCCTCCACCTTATGCCCCATGGACAACAATTAAAGCTCAGATTAATTCCTTGCCTGACCTCTTTCTGTTCTACTCACACCATCAGGGCCAAGGTCCAAGTTCATTCAGTGAAAAGCAAATTCTGGCAACAGTCACATCCATCCCTACCCCCTTGAGAAAAGCACTTCAGGATCAAACACAGGAGCTGTGTCACCTGCAAAGAGACACACAGCTGGGGTTTTCTCCCCCCAGAAAAGCAGCCTGCTGATTCAGCTAAGCAGCAAGCACCACAGGTATTTGGCAGTCTGAAGCCCTAGACATGTTTTCGAGCCAAATGCTGACACATTGCAGCAGGCTCTGCATTTGCCCTGCCTACCCTGAACACGACCATGGATGTTGAAGATGCTGCAAGACGGCTTTTAAACCCTGACTGTGCCTCCACATCTCTCTTCCCTGTTAGTAATAACCCCTCAAAGATGAGAAATGCAAACAGAGGCAGTACCATCTACCTTTACCCTTTGCCAGCCGCCATCCTGGAGTCTCACACGGAATAGGTCAGCATTGCTCCTCCCGGCAGTCGCGCCAAGAAAAACGTCTCCAGCTCAAGAGAAACCTGCCAGCCCTGCGCAGCTGTGTCATTCCGGGCAAGTTTGAGGGGAAAAAAAATCACAGCTGTTTTCCCCAAACGGGTGTAGCTATGGGCTTGCAAGAGTAAGATGAGAGGACTTTGAAACACTCTGCTCTGGAGTAAGCTGTTCTCAACAAGCAAGAGCATGGAAATACGCCGTTTTGTTACTGCAACAGACCTTTTGAGTACTATAAAATCCTGCAATACAAATCTAGCTGGCATATTGCTGTTAGATGCTGTTTGTAAAGCTTTGCGTAGCCCCCAGGGAATCGCGCAGAGCAAGGCACGGTTCTACGATGCACAAATTCCTTCTCTTTTCACCCTTCCTTTGCCAGCTTATATTGAGCCTGCAGGTGAGACGATATTAAGGTTGCAAATACCGATAATGAAGCCCCGAGAGGAGACGTGGGGCATTTAATGATGGACTTCCCCAGTATGTGGTAATACAGGTAGCACAGGCGCTCGAGGAGCTGCAGCACAGATTATCTGGGTGGCTCCGTGGGGAGTCATCTCACCTCCGGGATTTCTCAGCTGCAAGTTGCTACTGAGGTCTCCGCAGAAACCGCAAGACTAATTAACCACCTGGATGCACCTACAGGTTAAACACCCACAAAATTAATGCGAATAGCTCAGTGCCGTGCACCCAGACGAACTGATTCAGCAGATTACATATGCTAAACTAATCCTAAACCAGGATTCACTTGCTCCTCTGCGCTGTATTTTTCGCACCTGTTTAAAAGGGAGGTTTTAAAAGGGGCTCAGAGACATGGCACGGCACTTAAAATCAACACCCTGTGGAATTCAGACATTATTTGTTAGTCCTGAGCACACCCAGGGCAGGGTGAGCCTGAGCACAGCTATTTCTTGCTGTCAGGAAGAGAGGGTTGCCTGCCCCAAGCTCAAACAAGAGATTAAAGGTCTTCACAAACCTGGCCAGTCCTTTGGGAACCTGTAACCTGCGTAAAACGGGGTATAAGAGGCAAAACACTGAACTCAAGTTCCCAATTCTGGGAGGCGCTCAAGCCACACTTTCAGAAATTAGGGAAAAAATTGCCTTTATGAGACTGTGGGCTTTCCCCTGAGGTGAGAATGTTTTAAAGCTTTTAGAGATGCGGTCACCAATTTAAGCTACACGCTGCCTACAGTGTGTTTTTTCCTATGCACAACCAAGCGCAATTTCCTCTTCTGACTCAACTGTGCCAAAAGGAAGCTCGACACAAGCGTTTGTGAGTTTTATCGAGGACAGTAATTCAAAATCCCAGAGGCGGTGAGTTCCAGAGCATCACTTTGGTCACTTCCCGCGCATTGTCTCACAGTCTGAGCTCTTAAAACGTTTGTCTTTTCTGAGCCTAAGCCACAGGTTTTGTGCTGAACCTGCATCAGCGATGCACTGACGAGAGCTGCAAACTCTTCAAAATACTTTGCACAGCAGAAGCACTCAACAAGCCCGAAACCACGCCAAGGACTGCATATAAATTTAATCATCCAGGCAAATTAAAACCCTAGGACTTCTTGCTTATGAAGGGCAGAAAACAGAATCCTGCCTCAAAGGGCTTTCAACATCTGGCCCTCTCCATAGTTTGGCTCTCTAAAACATACTTTAAAAATCAGAGACAAGAACACTGACTAATGAAGAAAAAGTTGGCAAAGGTTGCATTTCTTTTTCGGATAAAGCTGCGAGTGCTTTGCAAGCTCCCTGACATACCAAGGGAAGAGCTCTTACCTGTAGTTGTCCAGACAGATTTCTAGATATTAGCTGAAAAGAAATTTCTCTGGACAACTACAGGTAAAGTCTCTTCCCTTGGTAAGTCAGGCCCAACCAACAGACACAGCCGGAAAGCTGGCACTTCCCTCACCACAAGTATTATCTGGAGGTATCAACCCTTTTCCCTTAATTTGAGTTAACCAGTTACAAAGAACAGCACACAGAGGCTTTACAAGCTCGGTAACAGATGTGATGTGTAAGTTTTCCAGCCCAGAGCTTACAAAGAACTCATAGCTTCAGCCAAAAAATAAAAACCTATTTTTTTAGTGCAGAGATACGACACCCTTCCTCTCGGGTTCGGTCCACCTGAGCTCTGGAAACAGGGAAAGTTCAGCCATGGTCAGAATGCACATATCTGTAGGAAAATGATGTTGAAGAACTAGACCAAGAGCAGCAGGATGGCTCCTGGCTGGTTTGCTACAGAAGGTGTGACCATTCCCCGCACACGCGTTTCTGAATTGGGCCTCCAAACACTTTACCAAGACGAGAGGTTTTCTGGGAGCTTTCCTTGTTTGAAACCCACAAATACAGAAGCTTTGTAAGAGGGAGCTTGGGCAGAGAGAGGAATAACAGAGCTTCGGATTCCCACACCAGTGACATCCCTTTCGTTACAGCCCCCGGGGAGGGTGGTTCAGGAAGGAAGAGTTCAGTCCCCGGCTCTGTTGGACTTGCTTCTGGTCTCAAGCAAGTCAATCCTTCCCATGTCCCAGGTCCCCAGCTGTAATTCTCAACGCCACCAGCCACAGTCCCGCACACTTTTTAACAACTTTACATGGAGGAAAGCATTAGCGATCGAGCAGATGTCAACTGGAGAGATCGTTTAAAGCAGAGATGACCATGCAAAAAGCGGGATGACAGGTATGTGCAAACAAATGTTTCCACAGCATCAGGGCTTTGTACCCTCCTCCGGGAGGTACAAACGACTGCCTCAACCCTTCTAACGCTCATTCACACATTTCAGACCACCAGGACCCAGCTGAAGCAGATCTGAAACCAGCCTTGGCCGAATTTCACATTAATCTTCCATCTTCCCATCTTACAAGACCCAACTCTTCCACTTGCTACATCTTTAGACTCCTGACAATAACTCCGCGTGTTCAGGTGGAAGGAAAGACTAAATCCTGCCTATAAAAACATGCATCGCTATTATTCTGGAGATCAGACGGTATAAGTTTGGCTTTCTGAAACATAAAAACAAAACTTAAGCACGTTCTAAAGTCAATCCTGCTCTACAGCACAGCTGTCCGATATTAACGATGATCCTTCAGAAAGAAAAGCTACAAAAGCTGGTATTTCAGACTTGTCTCCCAACAGCTCGGTCTTTCTGACATACACAGTTTTAAGGCCCCATGGCTCAGTCCTGACCTTAAATCCCCAAGCCCCCCAAGCTTTCTTCACAGGAACAAAAAAAAAAAAAAATCCAGTAGATGAATTCTTTATATTCAGCACTAACTCCAATAAGTACCATAGGGATGCAAAAGACTTTATATTCTCAAATTTCTGTTCTGGTTTTGGCCTGGTGCTTTGCCAGTTCCCCTAGTCTTCCCCATGACAGGACCTGGACGGTCCAAACTTCTCACAAAAAAGAAGCTCTTTAACAGGAGTCACAGGCCAGGGCAAGTAACTCCTCATCTCTGGCAAACCACAGACCATTCTGCAAGATGAGAATACACCTTCAGGGTAGACCAGCGGCACTGCCAGGTGATTTGTATTTAGGTTTCCTGCCCCTACTCACCACATCCAGCCTCTGCTCCTGGAGGAGACAAGGTCTTGGAGGAAGCAGCAACTTTGCCCAGCTTGGAAAGGTCTTTCCAAAGGCATTTAACACTACCTGTGCAAAGAATTCTCCAACCCTGGTGGGGATGGGGGCTCATTTCTCCACATATTCACCTTAAAGTCCAAACTAAAAGTCTTTGATGGAGGCCAATAGCCTCTACTGGAAGCCCAAACATGTTATTTCAGATCTGAACTTAAATGAGGCAGTTCAGGATAAATCTTCCCTAAGCTGTTGGCTGAAATACTGATACTGAAGTAAGAAATTAGCGCCAGAAAGCTTCCGAGTATTTTCCTCCTCAACGTGTTTTGGTTTGTTTTTTTTTTTAATATTTCTAAAATGTCCCAACTTTCCCTTGATTCCCATGCTGTATTTGGGACCGCCGAAGCTAACGAAAGCAAATTTAATTCTTTCCCACCGTCCTTTCATCACATTTGCCCTGCTCTTCCTGCATCTGCATCCAAGTTCCCAGTGCAGCACCGAGGATCTTGGATCGCTCACGTGAGCTGCTGCAGAAGCTGCTTTTGGAGTGTCGAGTTCACCAGGCACGGTGAGACCAGCACGGTGAGAGCAATCAGCCTAACTCCTTGGCATTCACCCCAAACATACAGCTCCTTTCTGCTTGTGTTAAGGAGGAATATGGAATATTCCTCTAGAGAAAGGCTCGATTCCCTGTTATTATACTGCTCTAGATAGAAAATGAGGGTGTTAAATACCCCAAGAGGAAGCTGTGGGGCCAAATCAATATAGAAAAATGATGGAAGATACGTGCAGGTATGTAATAGTCCTATTGCAGAGGTAAGAATTCAAGACACATGGGCCATATTCTGTGAATTTTTTCTTCACTCACAAAACCAGTCCACTTATTAGTTTAAGATCTCAGCTTCCTATTGAAAAAATCAGCTTTTAACAGTGCTGTCTGTACGTATCAGCACAAAAACACCTCCAGAAAGGATGGGACTGAACTTCTACAGGATGGTTCCAGACTTAGAACCAGTAGCCAAGCTGAATTCCCTAGATGCAGCAGATGGAAGATACCATTTTTTTGCACATACCCTAACTGAAAGCAAAACAGGAAAGAGAAGGTGGCAGCTCAGTGTACCCCAAGAGAGACATACGTGCTCCTGCTGGCAGCTCAAGCGCTGTGCTACCCAGCAAGGTTATTTTAACAGTGACTTGTAACTCGTTAGATAAGACTTGGGGGAACATTCCGCCAGGAGAAGAAGAAAAGAAATGCACAGTTGAAGAATTTTAACCTCAGTCCAGTTAGTTTTAAAAAGCACTGCAAGCTAGCAAGCCGGTAAGCAGCATGCACTCTAGTAGTAACGGTGCTCTGGAGTAGATGGAGCTATGCTGGTGGTACACAGCGCTGCACACCTCAGTCTTCTCCTCTAACTTAAAAATAAGAAGCCACACAATCTATGAAGTGGTCACAGCGGAGTTCTGTGAGATGCACCACAGCTAAAAATGGTTGCGGGTAGCCAGCTGGTGAGAGAGCTTGGGTACTCACTCCGGCCAGCGATTTCTGGATATTCTCCCTGGCTCTGGCAATGTCGCGTAGGATCGTGCTGGCTCCGTTCTCCTGCAAACAGTGCAGAAAGAACCAAGTTTTTTTTTTTTTTAAAAAAAAATACGAAACATGGGAAATTGGTCAGGGAAATTAAAAAAAAAAAAAAGGGGGTAAGAATGGGGGAGGGTTCCTTCCAATGATTCAGCAAGTACTGCAAAATTAGGTGCAAGGATTGGATCTAAATCAAGCAGCACCAACTGCAATCCCTGGTCACATCAGGCCACGTGCCCAGAAGATCATCCAGTCAAGAGCTTTTCAAATTCTCCGTTACTACCCTGAACGGTTTGAACAGCTGCCAGCCAGGCAGAGGGTTGGAGTCATTTCAGTACTCCTTAGAGATCCATCGTTAGGCAGCTCTTTTTCGGAGCACTACCTGTCATTGTATTCAGGCAAGAAGTGACAGCCCTAACTGAAGTCGTCTATCCAGAGAGGCATTACCCAGAGTACGGCAGCACAAGATTTCCGCCTCCCCCCCCCCCCCCCCCCCCATCTTCCTACTGCCGTGCCTTAGCCTGGATTTGGAAAATTCCCTTTCTTAAGGCACAAATCCAGTTTCCATGATCCACTCACTCCTTGCCTCTCTCAGCCTGCAACCCCAACAAGCAAGATCTGAGACATAAAACTGCCCACAGGCCAAAAACCCTGTGTCAAACAGACCACAGAAGAGCCACAGCCTGGACACATTCAGGTGGATACCACTTTCAGGTTGCAGGAAGGTTTTAAGGAGCGTGGATCTTTTTCCTTAGCCGGGAAGTGGTTGATAAACTGCTGCAGAATCTTCATGAGAGCCTTCACACCACCACTTCTTCACTGGAAGCTCCTCAGGTGGCACGAAAATAGTCTAAATGTTCTTCTAAGAGCACTGCAGAGGTTTGCACTTTAACATCTACTTCAAGCGCTTACCTATAGCTTCTAATTTTTATGCAAGTGTCCTAGGTGCTGTGCCACCACTCTGCTAGCATGGGCAGCAGGAATAGACAGAGTGTGCCTAGAACATATTACTTAAGCAAAAAGCTTCCCCTTAAACACTTGCAAGACAGCCATTTAAAACTCTAAGCAGCTTTCTATATAACCAACCAAATGCAGAAGCAGTTAACAGCTCTTTATACAGCAGGAAGAGGTTACGATAGCTCTGTACCTTTAAACAGTAATAATTTCAGGCTAATATTTAAGTTTGAACCTACTTCAGCTCAGGTGTGGTTGCTTGCCCTCCACCTGCTCCCCCCAACTCACCAGTACTGTGATGCAGTCTTCTGCAGGAGCACACTGAATATTGCAGGGGGTACAAAGAGAGGAAAAGGAATGTAATTTCTGGTCTCTTTGGAGCCATGATGCCTCTCTTCAAATACTGACCATCTCATATATAGCCGGTATAGCCCTTGCCAAGGGAAGCTTAGCTGCTCCTCCAGAACAGTACCTTCCCTGGCTGAATGGGGACAGGTCAATTCTTCACCCAGCCCAGTCAACAGAACCACAGCTCTCGGGGCTTGCGGCTCAAACTGTACCCCCATTAGATCACAAATAGCATTTGTGCCTCGCCATAGCAGCCTGAAATGATTAAAAGTAACTGCTGCAACCTAAAACTGGTTCGCCTGTTGTTACAAGGGCGTCTGATCTTCCAGTACACTGGTAGTACTGGAAAAATGCTTCACAGTCCACAGTCGGTGGTCTTTCAAAAGGGGTCATAACTGGGGGTAGGCTAAGAGAGCAACAGAGAAGTCCCTCACACTTGGAAAAAGCAGCACCCAGAGTAGAAATAAGGCAGAAGCCCACGTCCAGGTGGATCGTGCCCTTTCGCCCGCTCTGTACTAGCTCTTAGAGCTCCAGCGTTCTGCTAAACCCTGTCTGAGAACAAGCGTTACCTGCTGGCGTGAAGAGCTGCCAACTGGCCCGTTCATCTGCTCGTAGTATCTTCTCTCAGCATCGTCATACTTGTATTTCTCAAACCAGATCTTCTCATGCATAAAGTAGTCGACTGCCATGCTTCTGCAGAAAGGGAACAAACAAAACACCAAAGTGAGTTCCTAGAAGGTTAGTGGCTCGCCATGAGCTTGACAGAAGAGTGTTTTCTTCCCCCATAGAGCTGTGCCTGCAGCTTTCTGCTCGGCAGTGGAAAGCTTTAAGTAAAGAGGATCCTATTAAGAAAACAGGGCAGTCTAATCACCTCCCCGTCTGCCTGGCCTGACCTGCATTTAGTGACAGGGTACCAAGTGGGGATAGAAGAAATCATTTGATCCATACCTTCTTCCACAAAAAAGCTTGCAGAGCAGGATTTTCTAGATTGTGGGCATCTGCTGATAAGATGTCTCATGTATGAGACTCATAAAGGGAAATAATGTTTTTAATTCTTAAGGTTCCTGGTCACAGTGAAAACAAAGCCCGAAGAATATGCAGCACGTGCCATGCTACAGCATGCCAACAAGGGGACACTCTGTGACAGGCAACTCCTGATACTGCAGCTGACAAATTTAAACACATTTCAGTCTTCCTTGAACATGACTCAACTGCGTTGACAGCAACTTTTGGCTGTCTTAGGCTGGTACACGTCTCTACCTGGTCACGCCACACTTCACTAGGTGCACCACCAAATCCTCCTGTAAGGAACAGCTTGGCACAACATACCGCCTGACACCGACAGCGACCAGCCTCCAGGAATCCAGATGCATGCATATTTTACAGTGGTACCACCGGTAACCACGCACATGCCCTTTTGGAAGCTGCTGCAATGGTTTAGAAATTAAAATCATCCCCAATGAAACACAAGATGTGCCCTTATTTCAAGCCAAGGGATTCTCTGACTACAGAGCCAACACCAGCTTGAGGAGGCGGTGAGAGTACGGATAGAGCATCGCAATGAAACCACACCATTATCAGGTTCCACCACCCAGCGCGGAGAGAGCAACTAATAGCAACCTGCAAACCCTTTCCTTAGCTCAAAACCCCACAGCTCTCCAGTAAAACACTTCCACAGAAGGCAACAGACAAGTCTCTTATAAAACAAGCACCCTTCTCATTATCTACCCATTCAGAAGAGACCAGCGGCCACCACACCATACACCTCCTCTACTGGTTCCACTGAAGCCATTCCCAGCACTCAGACCTCCAAGATCCTGCTTGAGCTGCCAACCAGTATCATTAATAGAGAACCCTACTTAGAGACAACCTTACGCCACATATTTTACAATGACACATGGACTTTCCTGGGGAAGGGTGAAAGGCACAACCAAATATCTAGTTCTGTCCAACTAAAGAGAAAATTATCCCAAATGGGACAGGGTGAAAGGCATGTGAGCTCTAAAACTTGTCTGTAACCCTCTGTATCACCTCGTTCAGGACTTAAAAAGGAAGTCTTTAAATGTTTCTGTCTGTAAACTGCAAGTCACAGCTATGAAGGTCATCTACAATTTGATAACAAACTCTTCCTGCCCAGCTACATACATGCACGTTAAATGAGCTGTAATCCAATAGCCCCGTCCCAAAATTAACAGCGGCTTCCAGACTGAATAATCGAACAGCCTTCTCCCTCAATGAAATAAATACAGCACAAGCTCCCACCAGACTTGATGCTCTATAAATTGTATTTCATCGTCATCCCCAAGCCTTCTTCAAGCTAGATACTGGTAGCGATGCTCAAACCTCTCGCATGGAGCTGAACGACCAGCCTACGTGCTCTCTGCAGGAGAATGGGGGATTAACCACTAAGAACAGAAATAACAGTAACAGAAATACACAGCAAATAACCACCAACTTAATTTCTCAAAGTCAAAGATGAAACGCTGCATGTTCTGCTGTCTCAGGCATGTGTAAAACTCATAATTACTCCCTCCAACTTTTCACTTTTATAGCTTTTTGTACATAATAGCAGTACAGAAAGGGGCACAGCCCTGGGTTTCCCCTATATAAAAAGGGGGTCAAACCTTACCTCACCCCCCGGCCCTGACTTTAAATGTCTTGTACCACACAAATGCTACCCTTAGCCACGGGCAATGACCAGAAGGGGGCTCGTTGAGGGAGTTTCCCCCATTTACCCTGCCCACAAACACGCTCCCCGGCTCAGGAGCATCTCCCTACGGCAGCACACGCGCTCAGTCCTGCAGACACAGAGGACGCCCGTCTTCTACACATGCAAATTCTTTCAGCTCAATCCTGCCCTGGCAGTTTTGCATGTGTGAGTGTTACCCCAGAATAAACTTCTCCTACTTCATTTCTGGAGCAGGGACGCTTGAAGCATAAGCAGCTGGTTGGGAGGGTTTTACTACTGCGGATTCCTGCATCCTCGTACTCTCTCCTGCTCTTGACATTTTCAGAGCCTCGGCTGCGTAGTACCGTGACTCGGCACTGTCATATGTCAGCTTGTTAAGCCACACAGTTTCACTGTCCTCATGCAGAAAAAAGCAGGTAGGCGGAGGTTGCTCAGCATCACTGGGAAGTGGAGAGTTGTTGACGATCTCCACGTGTTTGATGCTCGTTTGCTTTCCAACGTTGTGGTCCTTCCCGTCCTCGTGGGGGTTCTTCAATGCTTCGGGGCAGCTGCGTTGCTGCTGTCTACCTTTGGCCAATGGATGACCGTCAAACATGTTCTCGTAGAAGCTCTTCTCAGCACCATCATAGAGAGGTTTCTCTAACCACACCTCTGACATGAGCGCCTGCAAGGTTGAAATCTGCGGCTTACCATTTACTGTCTGGTGTACAGAGCCAGGCAAACCGGTAACGAAGGAAGAAGCAGAATCGGCAGCGACGTCTGGAGCTAAGCTTGGGGTAGCAGGAGTAGGCAGGGCTGTAACATAGCCCTCATCCGGCGTTCTCAGCCCAGCATTGCCAGCATCTGACCCCACAGATGGGATGGCTAGGATGTTTGGAGGAATAAAGAACTGAGATTTTTCAATAAACATCTCCTCAGCCTTATCAAAGTCAAACTTGTTGACCCAGACGTCCTGAACAACATGGTGACACGCTGACAGACTACCATGGGAGCAGGACAGGGCTGCTGAAAGCATCCTTGGCTTAGGAACGTCTTGGACAGCTTTTGATCTGGCCACTAAAGGTGACTGCTCAGCAGTTAGCACAGTCTCAGGTGTCTCCTGGATCTGACAATCCACTAGTTTTTGCCTGTACACGTTCTCAGCGTGATCATAGAAAGGTTTCTCAAACCACACATGGTCAGCTAACAAACCAGTCAGAATAGAGTCTAACTTGGAGGCTGCATTTTTGGGTTTTGGAGAACGCTTCCGTTTCCTTTGTTTCTTCCCATTCCTTGCTCTCTTCAGGTCTCCCTTGAATTCACTTTCAACAGAGTCGTCATTGCAGACTCCGTTCACAGCCTCTACCTCCTGGCATTCCTCGGGGGCCGCGGCAGCTAGCATCGCTTCTCTTTCATAATGCAGTCTCTCTGCTTCATCGTATTTGTGCTTGTCTACCCACACTTTTTCTACTGGGCAGGGAGGCTTCCTTGTCCTCATCTTCCAAAGAGTGGCAGCATTAAAAGATAAGCAGAACAATGTAGTTGCAGCAAAACCAAATAAAGCAAGGGCATGCACCAGACTTTAGCCATTTTAAAGTAATGCAAGTGTGTCAAAAAGCTACCATTCCATTATTATTCACGGTAAAGAGCCTAAGCATTTAGTTCCTTTATTATAAATTTTAATTCAAAGGAATTAAACTGCCTAAATACGTTGAATTTCTGAAGTCAAAACAACCTTCCTCCTAAAATACTTCTCCTGTCCTGATGAATATTCTGCCCATTCCTATTTAAAAATAAAGGTTGAAGACACTTAAAAATTCACTTTCAAAGACAAAAATAAAGGCTGAAAGCACTTAAAAATTCACTTTCAAAGACAACTGGCAGGAAAAAAAGCCAATAAAGTTTTGTTTAAATCCCTGGTAATATAAAAGATATTTTTCCAAGTTAGGAGATTAGTCCTTAATTCCTTGTTAGTTATTTTGAACTTTTGAGAAGACAAGCTAAAAACAGAAAGATGCCCCAATTCTTGAGCGTGTTTAGAGGTCGCTGCTTACACCTTTTTGTGTTTTGCTGCTAGGAAGCCAGCAGAGGGAGCTGACTGAAAAACTATGACTCCATTCAGCTTAAAACCCCAGTTACCCGCAAATTAAAATTGATCAAGAGCTGGAGAGCTCATTATTAATTTAGCTCACCAAGAAAATCTTCTCTTGAAATGAAAAATATTGCACCTACTTTGTGTTTTCCTGCCCTAGTCATACCTTACTAGGCAAAAAAAAAAAATAATCAAGCAGTTTCAAGTATGTGTAGATTGGAAATGGTATAGGGAAATACCTTTCCAAGTACAGAATTTACTGTTCTGCTCAAAAATCTAATGAGTAGGTAATTACCTCTCTGCCAAACACTTCATGGTCAGGTCCCTGGAGTTAAAAAAAGAAGGGTCCGAAATTAAGTATGTGTAAGCCAGCTCTCTCTTAGCTACCGACAGCTGCAAGTTTTATAGCTAACAACTTATCTGCGACAGGTTGCCAAATAAAATTCACATACAGCTGCAATAACCTCGAGACCTCAGCCGATAGCTTGCAGTTCCAGCTGTTCTTGGAAGATTTTACAAGCCTCAAATCCGGGACTCGACAGACCAGTAAAAACAAACTATTATTACAAGTAAACCGTTGCCTTTTGAAAAACTTTTAATTTAATTTTTAATAGCTTAAAATATTAAAGGAACGCAATACTATATTTAAATTATAAAAATCACTATGAAAAGCAAAAGTAGATTTTTTTTTTTCCTTATTGGAGTTGTGAAACTGTTCTTCCACCAGCTGCTGAAAACACTGGGACACGGCTAAAAAAGTTTAATATCTAAATCAAAGTCTATTTTGAAGTCTTTATTTTACTTTGCACGCTTCTCTTGCATTTCACACCATTTATGGAGCAATAAGACACTTCTTGCTACAGATAACTAGAAATAAACCAGTGCTTTTAATAAACACTAATCTACTTTTTACCATTAACACCAAAAACACCCCAGCTGGAAGCACACGCAGGGCAAGGTAGGAGCAATCAGTAAATCGGATTTGCTCGTTGGGATAAGTTCTACTACAGCTTCCATGGTGTTATCATCAAGCAGTGACAAATAACATCACGTATGTCACGCAGACAGAAGATAGTGCCACTACAAGAGCCTGCACAAGTTAATTTGAGGTACAAGGATACATTCCGCAAAAAAAAAAAAAAAAAAAAAATCAATCACTGAGGCAGCCTCATCCTCCTGATCATCTCAGCTGCTGGACAAAAAAAATTTTAGATATTTCATATTCTTACACGGCAGACAGTATTCCGCTTAAAAAAAAAATCTTTAACAGATTTAAACTAATTTAAATGGGATTCTTGGAGAGTCACATCAAGATGAGGCAACGTCTGCTAGAGCAATGCCTGCCTGTCAGTTATTTGGCAGACTGGAAAGGATTAAACGATGCAAATTAAAAGCGTTGTGCACAAAGGCACATTCTGCAGAAACGGCCAGCCGGATCTAGGGCGGTAAGCTGCCAACCCAAAATCCACAGGGAAAGCAAAATGCACAACTGAAACCGCATAGGTAGGACAATACATGTGGATTTTTAGGTTATTTAGGTCAATAAGGACTCCTAAACAAAACATCATATTTCTACACTTGCCTGACGCGCTCTGCTGGACTCTACATTCACCTTCATTCGAGTTATCCCAAGAAAAAAAGCACAATTTATAAGTGAATAAAGCCTTCAAGGAGATGCTTTACTGAGAATACGTCATTAACCCAATGCAGGTGTTACCGTATTCTGAGGTTATGACTTAAAGCTATTTCAGGAAGAATCTCCAGCGGGTGTAACAAGAAACCCCCAAAATGACTCAATGCAGCTCAAACTGTCACACCTTTAAATATGTGATCCGCATTACAGCTATTAATATTTCATACAGAAAGAGCATGGACCATTTGACTAAAAAAAAGCCCTAAAAATGGGGGGTTAATTATAATTTTTTTAATTATACGTGATTTTGCTCAAGTCCTTAAGCAAAAAGCTTAAACTCCGGCTATCAGGAGGTTCTCGCAAAGAAGTGCCTTGAATCAAAGTGAAATTTAATAAATAAAACTGTAAAGAGACACTTATTTGTAGTGGAAATCAGAAAACTGTGCAATAATCTGTCTAGTAAGTAATCAGATCATGATTATATTCTCCCAATTTTCCAGAAAGTGCAAAAAACACATGACAACTAGAGAGTACTTACTTTTTTAGCTCCTATGATAGCATTAAGAAAAAAGATAAAGTTAGAGAAATCTTCCAGTTCTAGAGATGCAGCAACTAGTCAGCGAGGACACAGAATGACAACAGCCAAATGTATTAGCATATAGTTAATTTGCTCCATAATACATTTAATTAAACATACAGCTGGTTAACACGTCATCTTCATGAACCAGCATCACAGACAACCAGTTACTTTTAATTTTAAATAACAAGCAATAAAAAAAAAAAATAATACACATATCCAAAAGGATCTACCCATCGTGACAGGGAACCAGCCAGAGAGGCTGCCAACCTGCCACGCCAATACTGCAAAAGCGAAGTTAGGGTCCCCCGGTTTCAGATAACTAAAAAGCAAGAGCAAATACTTGAAAGAATTTCTGAAAACGTAACAATTATAATGTCAAATAATGAAGTCACATCACTGTAGTTATTTCTGCCAAAAGTTAGCCACCTGTATAACATTCTACAAATGAGATGGAAATAAAAGACTAATATTCAGCCTACTAATTTTTCAGTAAAAGCATCAATACAACACGTGAACGGCTGCAGTAGAATTTAAGATTTTAAGAATTTAAGAGCCATACTGATGAGTCTACACCTATGAAGCCTGACAAGACACAGCTTCTCATGTCACCAATTCAACAGAAAAAGGGTATTCTGCAACACAAACACCCCAAGCTAAAGTGACCACAGAAGTTCCCCATCAAATCTGGCTCACGGGAATTCAAGCGCTGGTTTTTTTATGAAGATGATTACCACGGAAAATCTTCCTAAAAGCAATTTACCATAACAAGTAGCAATATAGTTTTCCAAAAATAAGTCCAAGATACTTGCAGCATCTATTTGTTTCCATGAGGGACCAAACCTTAAGTTCAGTTATGATAAAGACCAGATTTTCTAGTCCAGTTTACAAACACAAGCAAAAATTGGAAAAAAAAAAAAAGAAGTAATTTTTACTCTGTGTTCCTAAGTTCTCCCAGAGGAACGTGGGAAAAGGGATATACAAGGATTTTAATTACACAAACCATCACTTAGGCCTGTGCAGACAGCCTGATGAGAGATGAGCTGCAGGCCATTAACACTAGACCAGAGCACTACCAGTTCTTCCAGCATACAAATTCACTCCAGACAAGCCACCAGCTCACAATCCTGCTTCAGCCAAGTCTGCTAAATCCCAGTACGATGAGTGAAGGGAGTATACCTGATCTGACAAAGCCTGGAGGGACAAACTTACCTCCTTCAAAGGTTTTTGGAAGAGATTTATACTGACTTGGACTCTCTTAAGAGCCTGCACCACGTCACGTCGCTCGCAGCCTGGTCCGAGGCAGCTAAGATTTACCACCGCACCAAACCACAGCGGTTGTTTCAATGCTTTCCGCCTGGTATTCTCAAGTACTTGCTTCGCTTCCTCAAACAGGAAGCTTTACAATTAAAAAAAAAAAACAAGCTACGGTTTTATGAACATTCTCCACCGGGCGAAAATCAAGAGCACAGAAACCAGAGATGAATTAGAAACCCATCAGCCTGTGCGCACTCAGAACCAAGGTGGCAGCTCAGAAAGTCTCTCCTTCAAACCACTCCTGAAACCACATTCATCCGCTGCCTGGTAACATTGTTCAGAAGTGAAGCAGTTTTTCATTTAATTAGCATTTTTTTAGCACAAAGACAAATTAACACTTTGAGACAGAGGCGGCAAACTTTATAAAATGCGTTTAAGAAACACAAATCTGCGAGTTGAGTAGAAAAATGCAATGGCTCTTACTACACGCACCAGAGACTGGCTCCTGTGTACCCAGGACAATTTTGCTTTTCCAGTGACAGTGCAGACAATCTATCGGGTGTTTTACAAAGCATAAAGCCACTGGAAAGGCAAATGCTATTATTAACCTTTATCGATGCCAAATAATCCCAAGTAACAAAAAAAATCACAGGTCCGTGTTTAGGCCTCCCATGGACTGTTAAAGAGGGCTTACAAAAACCTGAAAGAATTTTTAATCGTAGCTACTGCTTCAGAGCTTTGGGCTTGGTGTTACCTTGTCATCACATCCTGGGTATTTCAAGCCAGAACAAATCTGTGCTGCGCTTCCAGCGCTGCAGGGAAATGCATGAAGTTAAAAATAGGCAATGAAAAGGTCTCTATTGTTGTCCTGTAAATCCAAAATAAGCTTCGGACTTCAGCTATTTGGATGCATTATCCCCTTAAGTCCAGCTACTTTTTCAAAAGTCAGTGAAACAAAAGCATATAATACATTACCCTCCGGCTGTAGCCAAAAAAAGAAAGTTAAGTCAACTCCATTTATTTGTTTAATGAAAGCCACTCTTTCTCTTCTGTCCATGAGAAAGTTACATTTATCCTGAATTGAGAGGCCTATACAATAAATGTGGGGTTTTGGGGGGAATCAGGTTATAAATACGTCCGTCACAGCCTCCCAGAGACCTAAATTCCATCAGGCCCTGCACAATTTCTTGCACTGGAACTGAACTGCGATTCTAATTTCAACTCTGCGCCAGGCTGACCTGTCAGCTTCCAACAAGGCACAGCCACTCAGGCAGCACCACAATTTGAAAGCAGCTCTCCCAGAAATAATTTAACAGTTTGATGTGGTTTAAAATATTTGCAATAGCCTTGAAAAAAGCATATCTAGATGAGCAAGAGCAGCAAATCTCATCCATCACTGATTTCTGGAGCAATGTGACAGCTGGTTACTGCAAGTCATAACCAACAGGGCAAGATTACAGTCATGGTTCAACTCCTTTCTTCAGAGAAGGCATCAAAAATGGGCATCAGGAAGCACCAGGGGACACGGGATGAGAGAAACACAAGGCAGCTTGTCTGTGGTTCAGCCCCAAAAACACCCCATGGACACAAGCCCAAAGGCTAGGCAAGAAAGTCCTGATTTCTGCAAGTCCAAGCAGCAATTAACCCAACACTGGTCGCTCTTCCCACAGCACGGACGGCTTCTCACTACAGGAGATTCTAGCCCAGTCCTTCATCTTGCGTATTTGCTTACATGCCTTGGCACAGCTGATTTTGACCAGGCCAACATGGTTATATATTTAGTGCTCCTGCCCTATCGCATATCACACCAGCCTCCCCACTAGAAGCTCCTGAACACTCATCCCAGCAGCAGCCAAAAAAGAAAAAAAAAACAATGCCAGAAAACCCAGAAAGGACCCATTTCATGTCAGAGACAGGGCACAGAGGAGAGCAAGAAGGTCCACAGGCACCACCAGTTCCTTTCTGCAGCCTCAGACCGGCACCTGGGCTATGTCACACTCGAGACATCTGCACTGCCCACGCCTTCCTAGTGACATGCTTCTCTTCCCAAAACTGCTACTGCTGCAGTCCTGCACAAAAGCAGGAGCCATTCCAGCAAGGCATTTAGGCACCAGTTAGACATAGCTGCCTCGTACCTACAGCAAAGGAAAGGCATCAACCCTGCCCCACCTCTTTTTTTTCCTTATCAGCAATTCCAAGTTAAAAGAACTGAGACTGGTTTCACACCAGAGGGTCTGATGGCCTCTTGCAGCTGAAGGGAGCAAACGCACCCCCTCCTCAACGCTGGCACTGAGTCAACACAGGCAGCTAAAGCAAAAGAAAATATTAACACTCGTGTAGTATTGCTCTTCTGTTGGTTTAACTCTCTAAATTGGCTCTCCCCCAGCAGAGTTGATGGCTCAAAGCAGGACACAGTCAGGACAGAAACCACCTTCATTACCTTTGCTAAAATACAAAGCTCCACACTAACCTTTCGCCAGGGAAATGACAACGATGCCCAACCTCGATGACCTAAAAACGCGACTCTTCACTCCAAGCAACAATGCTGCTGATTGCTAATGAAGAGATAATCAAGGACATGGGAAATCAGCAGTAGGGACAGACAGGAAAGAAGTCACCTTCACAAGAAAAAGCAAAGTAGCTGAAAACAAACAGCTTAGGTGAAGAGAAAAAAAGGCGTACCTGCAAGGTCAGGGAGAAAGAGGGCACACCTAGAAAAGGAGAGGAAAGAATTACAGCTATACAGCCAAGCAAAGTTGTTTTCTCCTCCATACCAAGCACAACAGGACTGTGAACATCAGATTACAATCAATTCCAAAACATCAATGATGTAGACATGAAAGAACAAACCCATATTGATTTCAGTGAACACCCAGAGGGAAGGAATGACAGACCGTAGCAGCCTCAGCAACTTCAGCTACAGCTGTAATCCTTCACAAACCCCCAGAGATCACATTAACAGCCTCCACACAACCACACCTCCCCGGCTCTGCCCATTCCCCAAATACAGTTTTGAAACTGATACCTCCCCAAGTGAGCTGTCGTGGAAACAAAAGGGAAAAGCAGAAAGAGCAACGTAGGCTGGTGGAGGCACCACCAAGGTTACAGAGAGGTTGGGAACACCAGCACATGGAGAGGCGAGACGAGCAGAGCCCTGGTGCACCTACAGAGCAAGGGCAGGACGATGGGGGAGGCCGGGCTTTACAGGGCTCTCTGCTCCAAAGTTGGTGGAGGCAGCTAAGGGTGCTGGGCCATGCGCAGGATCAGGCCATCGCTTCAGTTACAGAGGGCTGCCAGCTGCTCTATGCCAGGACAGGGCTCCAGTTTCCCTTTGCAGCAGGTGACTCGACAAGAAACCCTGGCCAAGATGGGGAATGGGGAGAAGAACAGACCCCCCCAAGGCACTTGGAGCTACTGGGGATAGGAGGCGGTCTCCTAAACTCCCCTCCCTAACAGGGCAGGAACCATACTGAACCCCCCAAATTTAAAGGGGTGAGGCTCCATGTAGCACGAGCACCCCAACAGAGAGGGAACCTGCCTCCCCCTCTTAAAAGGTGAACAAGTTTCGGGAGACCTCCAGCATCAGCACACCCAGCCCTTATACCCATAACGGGGCGTAACCTAGAGCCTGTAAAGGGGAAGCGACCCCAGATAGATGGAACAACCCTACAACCCCCCTTCTCTAGGCCTAGGACGGGAAAAGGGATCTCCCAGATAATGAAGGGCCCCTCACATCCTCCTTTCTTGGGGTGTGAGGGGAGAGGAGACCCCACAGAGAATGGGGGGGGAGGGCTTCCATAACCCCCTTCCCAGATCTATTAATGGCAAAGGGAGTTAAGAGATTGTGTGTGGTACGAGGAGCATCACCCCACTATTCTCTTGAACTTTGAGTGACGAAAAGTAACCCCAAAGACTAAGGGCACCCTAAGGCCTCTCCCTCAGGACTCTGGGGTGAGTGGGGAATGGAACCCCACAAATAATGGGGGGGAACCACCCCCATTCCCGAGGCCATGAAGCGGAAGGGATCACACAGATGATAGGGAAACCCCAGAATCTCCCTTCCCTGAGACTGTAACAGGGGAAGAGCCTCCCCCATATAATGAGGGCCCCCCGCAACTCCCCCCTTCCCGCCACTGTGAAAGAAGGGGCCCCACCGATAACGAGTTACCCCCCAAATCCACTTCCCCTGGCCTAGGGGTAGCGAAGGGCCCCACAGATAATGGAGGAATGATCATAACCTCCTCCGTGGGGACTGTGTGAGGAAAAAGGGACCCCACGGATAGCGAGGAGCCCCCACAGCCCCTTCTCCTGGCCCCTCAGCAGGAAAAGGCCTCATGTAGTACATGAGGGGCCGTCACATCTCCCCCACAAAGGGCTGTGAGAGAAGCAATGGACCCCCTAGAGATCCCTGAAACCGCGGTTAGCGAGGCCCACGGTGGGGGGGATGAAGGGCGGCGGAGTGGCGGTGAGAGGGTTATAAGCACTCACCGGCAGCGCTGGGCCCGGGGCAGGCCGCAGGCGGCTCCGCTCCGCTCGGCCTCCACCGAGGCAAAAGGAGGAGGTGCCCGCCGCGCGGGTGGTTGTGGGGGCGGCGCGGACCATTCGCGAGGGGGGAAAAGCGGCAGCGGAGAGGGAGACAACGCGCCGCATCCACAGAATGGGCCTCCTCCCCCCCCTCATTCCCCACAGTAGAACATTCAGAGAGAAGCAGGGAGGGGGGAAAGCAGGGAGGGGGGGGGGAGAAGCAGGGAGGAAGGTGGGCAGAGGGGAGCCTCCCCCTCTCTCAGAGTGGTACAACCCAAACCCCGTGGTGGAGCTGCGGGGACGAGTCCAACAGGGCACGGAGAAGGGGGGGGGAGGGGCGCGAACTAATCGCTGAGGGGGGGGGAAGGGGGTGTCCGCGCATGCGCGCTGCGCTCCGCCCCGCCTCACCGGTAGGCTCGGGGCCGGAGCGGAGACAAAGGCGCCGCGCCCCCCCCACCCCCCCCTTTTCCCGCTTTCCCCCGGTTATAACGCGCCCCCACCTCCCATCCCGGTACCGCGCCGGCCCATGGCTACCGGGGTTGCTCTATGCCCGGAGGGGAGCCGGAGGCGGGTGGGGGTCCGGCCAGTATGGCGGGTGGGCGTCGTGGGGGTGGTAAAGCTGGCGGGGGGGTGTCGGTGAAGATGGCGCTGCGGCGGGCCTACTCCATCAAGGACAAGCTGCAGGCCATCGAGAGGGTGAAGAAAGGCGAGCGGCAGGCCTCGGTGTGCCGGGCTTTTGGGGTGCCGGGGGGAACGCTGAGGGGTTGGCTGAAGGACGAGGCCAAGCTGCGGTGGTTCCTGGAGCAGCTGGGGGGCGAGGTGGGCACCCAACGCAAGAAGATGCGCTTGGCCAACGAGGAAGAGATCGACCGCGCCGTCTACGCCTGGTTCCTCGCCCTCCGACAGCACGGCGTCCCCCTCTCTGGACCCCTCATCCAAGCCCAGGCCGAGGCCTTCGCCCGGCAGATCTATGGCCCCGAATGTACTTTCAAGGCCAGCCACGGCTGGTTCTGGCGCTGGCAGAAGCGGCACGGCATCTCCAGCCAACGCATCTATGGCGAGGGCGGTCTCCCTGCCGAACCCGAGCGGGCTCCCGCCGCCTGCCCCGACACCTTGCCAATGCCGGCCGCCGATGCCAGTGGCTACGGCGACGAGCAGATCTACAACGCCAACATCACCGGGCTCTACTGGAAGCTGCTGCCAGGACAGACCGGCGAGGCGACGACGGCACGGCGGCGACCGGCTCCCCGAGAACGGGTCACCGTGCTGCTGGCTGCTAATTTGACCGGCTCCCACAAGCTCAAGCCGTTGGTGGTGGGGGGCCTTCGCGATCCCCCCAGCCTCCGCCATCACAACCAGGACAAATTCCCTGCTTGCTACCGCTACAGCCCCGAAGCCAGGTTGGGGCCGGCGCTTCTCCGGGCTTGGTTCTTTGAGGACTTCGTGCCGGGTGTCAAACGCTACCTGCGGCGGAGCTGCCTGCAGCAGAAGGCTGTGTTGCTGCTCAGCTCCCCGCCGTCCTCCTCCGGGACGGGCCCCGAGGATTCCCCACCGCTGCAGACACCTGATGGCTCCATCCGTGCCCTCTTCCTCTCCAAGGGTCCTGCTGGGAGCAGCTCAGCCGGAGGAGGAGGAGGCCGAATCCCAGCTCCATTGGAGCAGGGGGTGGTATCCGCCTTCAAGCAGCTCTACAAGCGGGAATTACTGCGCTTGGCTGTCTCCTGTGTGGCCGGCGGCTCCGGTGGCCCCATGGATTTTGTGCGGTCCTTCCTCCTCAAGGACATGTTGTACCTGGCTGGTCTCTCCTGGGACCTCATCCCCCCCGGCTCCATTGAAAAGTGCTGGCTGCTGGGCTTGCGTGCCGCCTTCGAGCCCCAGCCTGGGGAGGAAGAACACGGAGACCCCCAGCGCGGGGAGGAAGGCGGCGGGGACAGCAAAGTCTTTAGCGACCTGACCCACCTTGCCGCCTTGGCCTACAAACGCTTGGCTCCCGAGGAGGTGGCCGACTGGTTGCACTTGGACGATGCAGCCCCGGGGACGGAGGAGGACGATGGGGAGGACGCTGAGGAGGAAGGCCCCGGGGGCTGTGGGGCAGAGGAGGAGGAGGAGGAGGCAGCTGCCAGAGTTGAGGATGGCAGAAAGGGTGGAGAAGGAGGGGATAGCTTGCTGCCCACGGCTCGGGAAGCCATCAAAGGTCTGGAGACGGCGTTGCGCTGGCTGGAGGGTCAGGACCCCCGGCAAGTGGGGCCGCTGAAGCTGGTGCAGCTTCGCTCCCTCATCAGCATGGCCCAGCGGCTGCACCACGGCGGCAGCCCCCATTCCTAGGGCAGGGCCAACAGCGGACCTCTTGGCTACCAACCGCCCCGCTTGGGCTCGGGGGGGACACGGGGCTGAAGACACCCCGGTTGTCCCAGAGGGCTGGCAGTGGAGGTGCCAGCTCCCCTCA
This sequence comes from Alca torda, assembly GCA_008658365.1. NCBI lineage: Eukaryota > Metazoa > Chordata > Aves > Charadriiformes > Alcidae > Alca > Alca torda. The sequence continues at coordinate 163,713,442 of CM018077.1, forward strand.
CCCCTCCGTCATGGGGCTCAGGAGGCCCCTGGGTTACCATGGCTGCGAGGGGGTTACGATTTAGGGCTAATGGGATTTTTTTTGGAGCAACAACCCCTCCATACGTTGTGTATTCGAGGGTTGTTCCTCACCTAAGTATATTTAGGAGGTGCTATTTTTTTTAAATCCCATGAGACTGAGCGGGGGTAGCCCCCTGGTCATCAGCACCAGTAGAAGGGGGTGGATGCTCCCCCCGCCCTGCCCAGTCCCCCCAGTGCCGTGGGGAGAAGAGGTGAAGGAGGAACCTGCTTGGCATCACTGCGAGGAGCCGGGATGATGGGGGGAGTTACACTAAGTAATTCCTCACATCTCGGTAAGGCAAACGTTCTGCCCTGGAACAGGCTGGTGACGCCCTTCCCACTGCCAAAACGGAGTCCTGTTAAACTGGGGAGGTTTGGGACTGGTTTAAGACAACTTTCTTCATGCACTGGATTGGTGGCATCTAAGAAGCTGCCAGCTCCCCCGGAGAGGGTCACCTCCATCATTCCCATGACAGCCCCATGCCCGGGAACACCCAGACCACGGAGACCTGCTGAAACAGGTACCATCATCCGAGCATCCTCGCGAAGCCGAAGGCTACGGGGATGGGGGTTGAGGTGTCCTTCCCACCCCGGAGTTTGCAGCGTGGCTGGGGGCTGGAGGACACGTCTTGCAGTGACGTTTGCCAGCGTGACACACGTCGCGAGTTGAGACGGGAGCGGGGAGGGCTCCCAGCACTGCCTCGAAATGCTGGAGGCATCAGATAAGAATTTAGCAGCTCTTGACCTGATTTTTGGTTAAATTTTAGCCTGCTTAGCCAAATTATTGGAAGGAGGAGGAAAAAACCCAACCCAGCTCATCAGTGCTGCCCTGCCCCATGTCAGCAGGGGGCCTGGGTGTTTTTACTTGTCGCGTCTTTGTCTCATAACTTCAGAGTTTATGGAAATTAAATGGATTTTTATTCCCACTTTGGGGTTGTCTTCTGTAAACGGTCATGCGGAGCCATCCCAGCGGGGTTGGTGGTGGCACAATGGGGACTTCCGTGTGGTCGTGTCCTCTTGGGGGTAGTCTTCTCCATCGTGTTCCCCACCTCTCCGGCAGCCCATTTAACGCTGCAAGGCCAGGCAGGCGTCTGAGCTGCTGCAGCTGCTCCCCAAATTGAGTTTTTTCCTTGCTGATAAACGAGTCTGCTGGGGAACTTAGGGAGCAGCAAGGAAGAAAAAAAAAAAAAACCACACAAAAAGTCAACTTTGAGGTTTGTCCTTTCAGATGATGAAACTCCACTGCAGAACCAATGTCAAGAAAAGCTTCGGATTAGGGGAGAAAGGGAACCCGGCCAACCTCAGTTTCTGCTGTTCAGCTGCTGCTGGGTTTACAGCCAGCATCCTGCGTGGTGTCTCACCCGTTTCAGGCTTCTCCCTTAGCTTTTACCCACTCAACGGGATGTAATCATGAAAAAACACGTTTCTTTTTATAATCTTTTGCACCAAAGAAACCCTACGAAAACGTTTTGGAGCTTAGGATGTGGCTCACTTCAAGCAGTAGTTTGTGAATTAAAGGAGTTTTTGGTTGTTTGAGAAAAATGTTGCCAAGCTCAGCAGAAGGTACTGGGCTGGAGGTCTTCACTTCTCGTGTAGGTCAGCTTGGGTGCACTCGTGGCACTGTTTGGTCTGGTATGGGGACGTGAAAACATCAAGTCATTGAATGGTTTGGGTTGGAAGGGAACTTCAAAGATCATCTAGTTCCAACCCTCCTGCCCTGGGCGGGGACACCTCCCACCAGACCAGGTTGCTCCGAGCCCCGTCCAACCTGGCCTTGAACCCCTCCAGGGATGGGGCAGCCACAGCTTCTCTGGGCAACCTGGGCCAGGGGCTCACCACCGTCACAGCAAAGAATTTCTTCCCAGTATCTCATCTCAATCTCCTCTCTTTCAGTGTAAAACCCTTCCCCCTCGTCCCATGGCTCCCCTCCCTGCTCCAGAGTCCCTCCCCAGCTTTCCTGGAGCCCCTTTAGGGACTGGAAGGGGCTGGAAGGTCTCCCCGGAGCCTTCTCTTCTCCAGGCTGAACCCCCCCAGCTCTCTCAGCCCGTCCTCCCAGCAGAGGGGCTCCAGCCCTCCCGGCATCTCCGGGGCCTCCTCTGGCCCCGCTCCAACAGCTCCCTGTCCTTCTTGTGCTGTTGACCTCAAAGCTGGACACAGTACTCCAGGTGGAGTCTCACCAGAGCGGAGCAGAGGGGCAGAATCCCCCCTAGCAGAATCGCCCTGCTGGCCACGCTTCTTTTGATGCGGCCCAGAATACGTTCGGCTTTCTGGGCCGCCAGCGCACATTGCTGGCTCATGTCCCATATTTCAACCACCAGTACCTCCAAGTCCTCCGCAGGGCCGCTCTCCATCCATCCATCCATCCATCCATCCATCCACCCACCCATCCATCCGCCAGTCTGTATTGATACTGGGGATTGCCCCCACCCAGGTGCAGGACCTTGCACTTGGCCTTGTTGAACTTCATGACGTTCACGTGGGCCCACTCCTCCAGCCTGTCCAGGTCCTTCTGGATGGTATCCCGTCCTTCAAGCAACTCAACCACACCACTCAGCTTGGTGTCACCTGCAAACTTGCTGAGGGTTCACTCAATCCCACTGTCTACATCAGTGATGAAGGTATTTAATAGTATTGGTCCCAGTACAGACCACTGAGGGACACCATTCATTACTGGTTTCCACTTGGACATCGAGCCATTGGATGTAACTCTTTGGACACAGCCATCTGGTCGATACCTGATCCATCTAACAGCCCATCCATCAAAACCGTGTCTCTGTGATTTAGCGGCAGGAACACTGAGTGGGACCATATCAAAGGTCTTACAGGAGTCTAGGTGGATGACATCCGTAGCTCTTCCCTTGTCCACCAATGCAGTCACTTTGTCATAGAAGGCCACTACCTTCGTCGGGCACGATTTGCCCCTGGTGAAGCCACGTTGGCTGCCTCTCATCACCTCCCTGCCCTCCATATGTTTCAACGTGTCTTCCAGGAGGACCTGCTCCATCATCTCACCATGCAGGATGAGATGTCTTTCTTGAAGGCAAGAGTAAGCAGTGAGGTAGCAGCAATAACTTGCAGTGACTGCTGTTTTTTTAAATAAAATTAATGGAATTTAAGCCATTTTTGTTAAAACTAGCACTTAGCAAAATGATGATGGTCATCAGCATCCTGGCTTTGGGGTTGAATGTGCCGCTTCTCTGAAAGACAGCCTGAAAATCCAAAGCTGAAAAGCCTTTAGGAGGACACGTGGGGATGGGGAATGGGCAGGGGCTGGGGTCAGCTCTGTCATGAGTGGTAGGGCTGGATTTGGCCAAGGCCTTTTGGCCGTATATGTCAAAGAATGGTGTGGAGGGCACAGAAGACATGGAGAAGAATGAAATTAGACGGTGGCAGCATTTCATATTTCAGAGAAACTGGCAGAATCACCTTGGAGGGGACAACCTGGGAACATCTAGGGACAGGAGAGGGATAAAAGCAGGCAGAAGGAGGACAAAGGAGCTACCAGGTGGCTTGGAAACCTTGAGGACCACTGCTTCCTTGTGCCATGTAGGTGCTGTGAGCCCCTTCCCTGGCTACACAACGAAGCGTAGAGATGGGCAGGAGAGACGGGCAGGCTCGAGCTCCATCTCCAGCTTTTGTGCAGCTTTGCTAATTAATTAGGTGCCTTGAGAAGTTGCCCAGGGAGGTCGTGCCTTGGCATGACCTGGCAGTGCCGTAGGGCTGTGGCATCTGTCTTGGCTTGGTGATGGCATCCCTGAGGACGGGGTCAAAGCCGTAGGAGCCGGAGGCTCAGCATCCAGCTGTTTCACCAGCGATGTTTTGCCTGGAAAAAAAGCCTTTCATCTTCAAAGCGGTTCGCAAATCATCACTAATTGCATCCGTGCAGGTGCCGGGAGGCAAACGAAGCTTAATTAGGGTCTTCAAAAGGCTCAGATCCTCTCCAGATAGACGAGCTTGGAGTTTCTCCTCCCTTGATGTGCAGCACCCCAGGGCTGAGAGCGGGTCTGGGCTTCCATCCTGCTGCCTCGCTGCCGGAGCAAGACACATCTGCAGGACCGTGGGGCGATGCCGGTGCCTGGCTGGGCTGGGAGGTGGATGTTTTTCGGCTGGTTGACTTCTTGCCCATGGTTCTGGGATGTGGACAGCAGTTCCACGTTGGCACACGCATCTCCGGAGCCGAGCAGAGGAGCAGGCATCGGTGGCCATGTGTAACCCAAGCACCTGCTCAGCGTCAAGTTGGGAAATGAAAGCCTTTTCTCCCCACTTCTCAAGGTCCTTTGGCATCCTCACAGCACAGCACCTCCGATGGTCCTCACTGCCTGCGACCGCCCTGCCCAGCCCCAGCAGACTTGATTTAGGATCAGCCCGTCCCCATCCCTGTCCCCAGTGTCATACGTCCCAGTAACACACTGGTGAGCGTAGAGCCAGCGTGGCATCAGCTCCAACCCTGCTGGCCCAGGGACCCATGGCTGTCAGCTCCCCATGGAGGTGACCCTGTGCTGGGTGCAGTAGCCCCCCAGGACTGAAGGGACCAGAAAGAGCCAAACCTGCCATTGTGCTGCCCACGTTTATTCGGTCCCAGCTCTCCAGAGGTAGCACGTGGTGTGGACACAGGTCCACACCATCTCCCACCCCTGGCCAGGGTCTCCCAGGGGTGTTGGGGTCCCTGAAGGGTTTCGGTCTGGTCCCCATTGCCCCTCCTGCCCCACGGGGGATGGAGGGGGCTCGTCCCCAGCCAGGCTGCTAGTCCTCGGCCACATCACATGCCCGGTTGGTGGCCGCCTCCACGGCGTTCATGACGGTGGCCCGCAAAGCACCCTTCTCCAGCTGGTGCAGCGCGTGGATGGTGGTGCCCCCAGGCGTGCAGACGTCTCCTCGCAGCTTTGCCGGGTGCTCCCCCGTCTCCAGCATCATCTTCGCTGCACCCTACGGGGAACCCGGGGTGAGTCAAGAGTGAAGGCGACCTCCCAAACCTCCCCTCTCCTTGCAGCATCCTCCCATCACCCACACCCCCTGGCAAGGGGACAAGGCGCTGAAGCATCCGTCCCACCACCATGCCCTTCGCTATCTCCTGGTGGCCTCATCTTTGGTCTCAAGAGGGGAAACTGAGGCAGGAGGCCATTCGGCACGTCCTCCCTTGCTCTGCCACCCTGCTGGGTGCCGCAGAGCCCAACTGCAGTGATGGGGTGCCCAAACCAGAAGCCAGGTGGGAATTGGGGGACAGGAGGGACAGGAGTGATGCTGGGTATCCCCAAGCGATGACGCCGACTCACCAGCAGTGTCTGTGCCGCGATCCTGCTGGCCAAGCCGCCCGGCATGCCCATCTTCACCGCTCCCTCTGCCAAAGCTTCGGCAAACAGGTAGACCTGGGGGAGAAGAACATTGGAGGTGAGCGTGGTGAAAGGAGAGACCCCAAGCCCTCATAGGTGGGATTTCTGCTGGCGTCCCGTGTCCCACCGGTGAACGGGTGCCCGTGGGTGCTTACGTAGGCCACCCCGCTGCCGCTGAGGCCGGTGTGGATGTTGATGTAGGATTCCGGGACCTCCTCGCAGAGCCCACAGGAGGACAGCAGGCTCTTCAGCAGGGCGGCTTCCCCATCACCGGCACCGCTGCCCCGGGCGAAGACCATCGCCCCTGCCTGCACCACGCACGGCAGGTTGGGCATGAGCCGCAGCACCTTGGTCCCGGCAGGGAGAAGCTGGGGAGAAATAGGGATGGGAGAAGGGTGCCAGCTCCGGGAAGCACCCAAGCGTGCCCTGAGACACTGGTGGGTATCACCCATTGGGGCTGGTGGAGAAGCGTGGTCCATGGGGAAGGACCTGGGGACGCAACCCAGGTGGGGACAGAGCCACAGAAGCATGTCCTTCTCCATGGGCGTGGGTGCAAATGGGAGGAGAAGGAGAAGGAGAAGGAGAAGGAGAAGGAGAAGGAGAAGGAGAAGGAGAAGGAGAAGGAGAAGGAGAAGGAGAAGGAGAAGGAGAAGGAGAAGGAGAAGGAGAAGGAGAAGGAGAAGGAGAAGGAGAAGGAGAAGGAGAAGGAGAAGGAGAAGGAGAAGGAGCCTCACCCGCTGCAACGTCTGGAGGGTGACACCGGCCGCCAGCGAGACGACGATGTGGTGGGGTCCCACGGCAGGACGGATCTCCTGCAGGACGCCTGGCAGGACGTGGGGTTTGGTGGCCAGGAAGACCAGGGTGCTCTCCTGCAGCACCTCCAGGTTGCAGTGCGTGGTCCGGCAGCCCGACTCCTGCCCACGGGCAGGGAGAGGTGTCACTGTCACCCCCCCCATCCCTAGCCACCCCCAGGGGCAAGGCACATTCGCATGCGGGGACACGGCTTGGGGACCCGCTCTGGCCACAAAGCCACCAAGGATTTCCCCCAGACTTGGGAATGATGAGCCAAAGCCCTGCGTGGGGGAAAAGGGTGCCCCGAAATCATGGCGAGGAGCACCCCAACATGCCTCCCACCTCCACGGCCACCGAGCGGGGTGGCTTGTCACCCCATGTCCCCTCTTACCCGCCAGGCGTCCAGGTTTTTGTCCGAGGGAGCGCTGGCCAGGATGCTGCTGGCTGGCACCTTCCCTTGAGGAACACGGGGACCAGGGTGAGTGGCCAGGGTGGCCCCAGGGTGGTGGGGACACCCCAGCACAGCCCGGGCACCCCGATCTCAGCTGGGATGTGGTCTCCTCCTCCAACCCCAGCCCCATCACCCTGGGGGACATGGAGCAAAGCGGGACAGGGATGGATCCTGCCAGTCCGGCTGGCACGGGCACCCCATGGGGACAGCTGTGGCCACCCAGTAGAGCCATGGTGCAGTGACAAGGGAGGTGACCCCAAACCCAGAGACCATCTCCCGGCATATGGGCAGGGCCGTCCCCGCACTGCGCTATGGGACAGGGACAACCAAGGACACTCGCGGAGGAGGGACAGGGCTGTGCCCCCACTATCTGTGGGGCAGGGACCTCGGCAAGGGGGATGGGACAGGGCTGTCCCCATGTCCCTGCACTGCTCTATGGGACAGGGACCCCACAGAGGGGCAGGGACTCCAGGGAGGGGACAGGACAGGACTGTCCCCATGTAATCTATGGGGCAAGAATCCAATGGAGGGCAGGGATGCCAGGGAGGGGAGCGGGACGGGGCTGTCCCCATGTCCCTGTGTCATTCTACAGGGCAGGGGTCCCGGGGAGGGGGAGAGGACAGGGCTGTCGCTGTGTCCCCACACTGATCTATGGGGCAAGAAGCCCATGGAGGGCAGGGACCCTGAGGAGGGGGACAGGACGAGGCTGTCCCCATGTCCCTATGTCACTCCATGGGGCAGGGACCCCACGGAGGGGGACAGGACAGAGCTGTCCCCGTGTCCCTGCACTGCTCTATGGGACAGGGACATCATGGAGGGCAAGGACTTCGAGGAGGGGGGACAGGCTGGGGCTGTCCCCATGTCCCCACACCAACCTATGGGGCAAGGACCCCATGGAAGGCAGGGACGCCAGGGAGGGGTGTGGGATGGGGCCGTCCCCATGTCCCCACATTGATGTATGGGGCAGGGACTCAGGGGAGGGTAGGAACAAAGGGGAGGGGGGCAGGACAGGACTGTCCCCATGTCCCTGTGCCACTCTAAGGGGCAGGGACCCCATGGAGGGGGACAGGGCAGTGCTGCCCCTATGTCCCCACACCGATCTATGGGGCAAGGACCCCATGGAGGGCAGGGACCCCGAGGAGGAGGGCAGGCCGGGGCTGTCCCCATGTCCCCACACCGATCTGTGGGGCAAGGACCCCATGGAGGGCAGGGACCCCGAGGAGGAGGGCAGGCCGGGGCTGTCCCCATGTCCCCACACTAATGTATGGGGCAGGGACTCAGGAGAGAGCAGGAACCTCGGGGGAGCGGGACAGGACAGGGTTGTCCCCGTGTCCCCGCACTGCTCTATGGGACAGGGACATCATGGAGGGCAGGGACCCCGACAAAGGGGAGCAGGCCGGGGCTGTCCCCACGTCCCCACGCCGAACTATGGGGCAGGGCCCTCCGGACCGAACCCCCCACCCCCTACCTGCCCGCAGCAGCCCCCGGGCCAGGCCGCCCGCCATCCGCCCGGCGCCCACGAAGCCCACCCGCAGCTCCGCCGCCTCCATCCCTTCCGGGCCACGCCCCCTGCCACTCCCCCAACCCCCATTGGCCCGCCCTCTACCCGCCCCGCGGCTCCCATTGGCGGCGCCGGGCTATAAGGGGCGGGGCCTGGGACGGGGGCGGGTCTCTGCGCGGGCGCTGGAAGAGGGGGGGCGGGCGGCGACGCTCCGGTCCACGCGTGGGGTAACTCCCACCCCCGGGGAAAGGGTCGGGGGGACATGGGACAACACGGTCCCCAGCCCTCCCCATTGTCCCGGGGCTGTGGCCAAAGCCTCTAACACCCCTGGGTGTATTGGGGGGGTGCTCTGGATGGGGTGGGAGGTCTCCCAAACCTGTTCCTGGTCCCACCTCCTTCTCTTCCTCTGTGGGGGGGTGGGCACACGGCATGGTCCCCAGCCCTTCCCACCATCCAGGGGCTGTGGCCACGGCTTCTGATACCCTGGGTGTATTGGGGGGTTGGGGGGGGGGGGTCCCCCAAACCTGGTCCTGGTTCCCTCTCCTTCCCTTCCCCTATGGGGGGGGGGGGGGGGCATACGACACGGTCCCCCCGTGGCTGTGGCCAAGGCCTCTGACACCCCTGGATGTATTGGTGGGGGGGTCCCCCCTCAATAGGAGGGTCCCCCAAACCTGTTCCTGGACCCCTTCCTTTCTTTCCCCTGTGGGGGAGTGGGGGGGGGGGGCATGGCATGGTCCCCAGCCCTCGCCACCACCCTGGGGATGCAGCCAAGTCTCCTGGTACCCCTGGGTGTACTGGGGGGGGGGGTGTCCTCAGTGGGGTGGGGGGGTCTCCCAAACCTGTTCATGGTCTTGAGGGGGGGGGGGGGGTTGCTCTCAACCACTGGGTGCTCCCTGCACCCCTTTCTACCTGCAGGACACCCCCACCACCACTGTCATCATGGTGTCCTGGAGCTGCTGGGCTCTGCTGCTCCTCTGCGCCGCTGCAAGAATTTTTGGGTGGCTGGGACTTGGCACCCCCCTGGAGGAGGTGGAGACCCCCCCAGAGGTGAGAACACCCCCCCCCCCAGGAGGTGGGGATCCCCCCACATGTCCCCTTCGAGGTGAGCAGGGGTGATGAGCGGTTCCAGGCTCGCTGGGAGATGTCACCCGTGGGCTCCTGTCACCATTAGGTGTGGAGGTGGGGGTTCCCCCCCAAAATGGGAAATGGGGGTTCCCCAGAGCCCCCACACTGGGGATACACTTTGCCAGGCGTGGGGTGCCCCACGTGGGATGTTTTTTGGGGTGGACTCACATCTTTCTCCTGAATTTCCCACCCAAAACCATGGGGAGCACCCATGGGTGCTGAGCCCCGCTGACGCCAGCGCTGCCGCCAGGTCATGGTGCGGCTCCCCTCATCCTGTGCTGACTTCAGCGAGGAGGAGGAGGAGGTGGCCAAGCTGGGGGTGCACGTGTTCGACTGCCAGGCCAACGCTGAGTGTCGCCGAACATACCCCAGCACCCCGGATGCGGTAAGGACACCCCAAATCCTGTTTTCCCCTATTCCACCCCAAATCTTATAGTATTCCAACGTGATTCATAGAATGGTTTGGATTGGAAGGGACCTTAAAGAGCATCTAGTTCCAACCCCCCTGCCCTGGGCAGGGACACCCCACCACCAGCCCAGGTTGCTCCAAGCCCCGTCCAACCTGGCCTTGAACCCCTCCAGGGATGGGGCAGCCACAGCTTCTCTGGGCAACCTGGGCCAGGGGCTCACCACCTTCATCATGGAGAATTTCTTCCTTATTTTTAATCTAACTCTCACCTCTTTTGGTTTAAAACCCTTCCCCCTCGTCCCATGGCTCCCCTCCCTGCTCCAGAGTCCCTCCCCAGCTTTCCTGTAGGCCCCCTTCAGGTACTGGAAGACTGCTATAAGGTCTCCCCGGAGCCTTCTCTTCTCCAGGCTGAATCCCCCCAACTCTCTCAGCCTGTCCTCGCAGCAGAGGGGCTCCAGCCCTCCCAGCATCTCCGGGGCCTCCTCTGGTCCCGCTCCAACAGCTCCGTGTCCTATTCCCCCCGCAAATCCCATACTTTGTAGCCGCAGAGCCTGAGCTGCACCCAACCATCTCTGCTCAGCATCTCATCCACGTCTTGGGGTAAACCCATCCCTGTTTAGTCCATTTCCCCCATGGCAAATGGGGGCTTCCACTCCTGATCCTTTTCCCACCCCCAGCCTTGCTCCCTCCCTAGACTTTTCCAAACTCTCCTTCCCCACCACCGTGGGATGGAGATTAAACACCGGGGGCTCATTTTGGGGTGCTGAGGGGGTGCTCATGGGGGGAGAGCCAGCATTCACCTTGTACATGGTGGTGGGCATCACTGTAGAGTGATGGTTTGTGGGGGGCTGTGGGGCCACCACCCCAGTGTTCACCCCAGGAGGGGCAGGAGGAGCTGCAGGAGCAGCCGGACAAGTTGTTGCAGCCAAGACTGGAGACCCTCATCACCAGCAGGGAGCACCAGGTGGCCCAGCTCATGGAGAACATCGCCCAGTGGATGGGTAAGAGCCACCAGCTGGATGATGCTATGTCCCTGTGTCCCACCGTGGGGACTGACCCAACCTTTTGTCCCTCCTTACAGGGAATGCAAGCAGCCGTGGGGCCGCGGGGCTCCAGGAAGGGCACCGGGTTTTCCTGTCCGACCTCCACCACACGCAGGAAAGAGCTCGGGGCATCTATTCTCAACTAGGTGAGAAGGTAGCAAACCCCATTCCCAGCTCTTTTTGTATCTGGACACCCCTGGGTGCAGCTTCCCCGGCTCATCCCGACACCGTATTCATCTTCTCCATATGCAGAGCGTGACCTGGCCCTTCTCCTGGCCCAGCAGTGCCAGATGGAGGAGGTGATGGAGAAACTGCGTCAGGTCAAGAGGAGCCTGGGGTTGACGCTGGTGGCCATGGAGGGTGCACAGAGCCGGCTGGAGAACCAAGTGGAGCACCTTCATGCCACCCTTGACCCAGCTGGTGAGCTGGGAATGGGTGCTGGAGGGCAGATGGGTGCTGGTGGGTGCCAACACCAGGCTCTTTCTCCCTGTCTCGCAGGTCAGAGCCCAAGTGCCATCTCCACCTGTGTCCTTCATGGCTCCTACCTTGTGCTGCTGGTCGCACTACTGGTGCTCATGCCACCCCGAGCCATGCTCCTCCTCCTCGCCTTCAGCATCCTTGGCGAGTTCCTTGGCATCCCGGCACTCTCCACTCTCCTGGCCCTTGCTGTGGCAGGTGGGGACGGGTGTTGGGGGGACCTGGTTGGGAACATGCCACCATGGAGGTGCTACGGGGATGGGCTGGGGGTGCTCTGCCCTCTCCCACCATCTCGCTTCCCCACAGGGCAGTTGCTGGTGGTGGCCGCCCGCCGTGGTGCTGGGGGACCCTGGCTGGTTCTTCCGCAGGACGAACCCCGTCACCAGCTCACTTCCACCCCGGAAAGGTAGGAGATGGTTAAGGGATAAGAGCATGGCACCCTTGGGAGCTGTTAAGACCCAGCCTGGGCACCCATCCTGGATGTCCCATCCTGCAGAGGTCCCCAGGGTGGGCTGCTGGTCTCCAGGAGGGGGCAGGACGCACCTTGGTGGCTTGCCTGCAGCTTTGGGGCACCTCATCCCAGCTCCTCCCCTTCTGCCCAGAGGAGGGTGTGGAGAGGGGGCTGCCATCGAGATGGTGATGTAGAAGCCACCGAGGTGATGAGGCTCTGGTGGTTCTTCTGATGTAGGGAGTGCAAAATGGAGCTGTTGCAGGAGGAGCTGGACAGGTTGGAGATGAGCTGCCTGCAAGGTGAGAGCTGGCCGGGCAGGGGGGATGTGGGAGAGATGACCATGAGGTGGGAGGTGTGGTGACTGTAGGACAGGGGTCTAAAACCCCAGCATGTCCCCATCCTGTGCTGGGGGCATGCGTGTTACCCCAGAGTGTCCCCAAGCTATGGTAGGGCATGGGCACCACCACAGGGTGTTCCCCACCCTCCACCTGGGGACAGCAGCACTGGGAGCATGTCACCACCACCACCATGTTCCTGCAGAGCCCTCGTGCTTGGAGCAGCCCCCAGTGATGGCAGGGGACACCCCTCGCTTAGCAGGGAGGATGTCACCCGTCCCCGGTGGCTGGAGGACAAAGCTGAGCTCGTGTGGGGTAAGCCTGAGCTTAGGTAGGTGCTGGGTGGGGTGTCCCCAGGCTGGGCCAGGCCCTGCTCCTGGGGGCCAGCTGGGTCCCTCTAAAGGTCAGAGCCTCTAGGGTTGGGGTGTCCTCACTGTGACTGCGCTTCTTGGTGCTGGACACCCTGCTGGGAGAGGGGCTGGTCCCACAGAGCTTGTGGGGACATGACACCCAAGGAGGACTTTTGGGGGGAAGGGATGTCCTCCAAGGGTGGATGGCCAAGGCACCCATCCTGTATGACCAACATGTCCCCACGGGACACAGGACATGTCCTGCAGGACAGGAGGGTCACCAGGGATGGAGGATGCCCTGTCTAAACCCCTTCTTCCCCAACCAGGCGATGCTGGAGCCGGCTATGGGCACTGGGAAGCACTGGGAGCCCAGACCTTGCATCCCAAGCCAGTCTCTGGCCAGTGACATGTGAGTACCAACCGGAACAGGACATTCCTTCTCCAGGGACACTTCAGGGCTGGTGTCACCTCAAGGTGCAGCCAGTGATCTGACAGTGTTGGGGACAGCCCTACTGGGGGCTCCTTGGGGTGCTGATGGGGGTCTCTCCTCCATAGGTCCTCATTGTCCCCACGGCTCCCATGCCAGGGGCTCACCAGGGCCGGGCAGCGATGCCGGAAGAAAGCCATCCTCGGTCAGGACTTCTGCCACATCCACACCACCAGTCGAGCCTCGAGCAGAGGCTTGCCCATGGACTCGTCCCCCCATATCTGACCCTCTACCTCCTCCCAGAGGGGTTTTAAAACCCTTTTTCGGCTCTTCCAGATGCTGGTGGAGAACGTGTTGTGGTACTCGGGACCCTCCGGGTGCTATCTGACGTGGGTAGGGGACTGTGCTGTGGGGCAGACGCTCCTCATCCCACCGGTTTTATGCTTTTTGTGTATAATTTAATAAATGCCATATTTACAGCTAGAGCCTTCCCCATTCTGGTCCCCCACCCCCTTCCATCCTGATGCTGGGGCTTTGTTGGAGGCTTCGGGACCATCCCAACGCGCCAAAAGCAACAGCAAATGTCCGGCTGCCATTCCTGTGCCAGAAGAACCCTGATTACCTTCCCTTTATTACAGCCTAATTACAGGTAATTAGCAGTGTATCCCATTACAGCTTTTCGCATGTGGCCAAGGGGGTGGGGGTGGCTCCAGTTGGTGGCTACCACCTGGTCTGGTGTCCCAGCACCTTCGGGGTGTCCCAACCTTCCTTTCCCCCCTGCCCTGGGCATCCCGTGCCCATTCCCAGCAACAGGCAGGAATGTGGGGGCTGCTCACTGGGCTCTGGCCCCCTTTTACTTTGGAAATCTCACCGTCACTCCCCCAGCCCCGTCCTCTGCCCCGGCAAAGGACAACCCTGAGATGAAGAGGATGATGCTGGTCCCGCTGCCGCGTTGTCCCATCACTTCCTGGCATTAGTGTAGTTGGCGCTGAACCAGGCACAGGTCTCCTTCACGGCTGGGGAGGGAGAAGATGGGATGGGTTTTGGGATTGGGAATGCGGTTTGTTTATAGAATCGTAGAATAGTTTCATAGAATGGTTTGAGTTGGAAGGGACCTTAAAGGTCATCTAGTTCCAACCCCCTGCCATGGGCAGGGACATCTTTAACTAGACCAGGTTGCTCAAAGCCCCGTCCAACCAGGCCTTGAACCCCTCCAGGGATGGGGCAGCCACAGCTCCTCTGGGCAACCTGGGTCAGTGTCTCACCACCCTCAGAGTGAAGAATTTCTTTCTGATATCTAATCTAAATCTCCCCTCTTCCAGTTGGAAGCCATTACCACTTGTCCTATCACTACATGCCCTTGTAAAAAGACCCTCTCCAGCTTTCTTGTAGGCACATTTCAGATACTGGAAAGCTGCTATAACGTCTCCACGGAGCCTTCTCTTCTCCAGGCTGAACCCCCCCAACTCTCTCAGCCTGTCCTCACAGCAGAGGGGCTCCAACCCTCTGATCATCTTCGTGGCCTCCTCTAGACCCGCTCCAACAGCTTCATGTCATTCTTGTGTCGAGGACTCCAAAGCTGGTCACAGTACTCCAGGTGGGGTCTCCCCAGAGCGGAGCAGAGGAGCAGAATCCCCTCCTTCAACCTGCTGGCCATGCTTCTTTTGATGCAGCCCAGCATACAGTTGGTCCTCTGGGCTGTGAGTGCGCATTACCAGCTCATGTCAAGCTTCTCATCAGCCAGTTTGGGTTGGAAGGGACCTTTAAAGGTCATCTAGTCCAACCTCTCCTACAATAAGCAGGGACATCTTCAACTAGATCAGGTTGCTCAGAGCCCCGTCCAGCCTGACCTTGAATGTTTCCAGGGATGGGGCATCTCCCACCTCTCTGGGCAACCTGGGCCAGGGTCTCGCCACCCTCAGCGTAAAACCTTTCTTCCTTAGATCTAGTCTGAATCTTCCCTCTCTTAGTTTGAAGCCATCACCCCTTGTTCTATCACCACAGGCCCTGCTAAAATGTCTGTCGTCATCTTTCTTATGAGCCCCCTTTAGCTCCTGAAAGGATGGACCACCCTGATGCCACCAAGGCTAATAGCAGTGCGTAGGACCTCTGTGTTCTGTGGATTCCCCCATCTCACCTTGCCTGAAGGGTGTGAACTGGAAGCCGGGCAGGTAGTGCCGTAGCTTGGCGTTACTGGCCGTCTTCTTGAACTGCCCGTCCGCTTTGGTGGTGTCAAACTGGGGCGGGAGGGATTAAAGAAAACCAAAGAGGGAAAAATAGGTCTTGCTCTGCCCCACCGTGTCCCACCTGGGGCAGCCAGAGGGATGCTCTGGACCACAGCATCTCCCCTGGAGCCCTATGGTTGCTGGTGGAAAGTGGGGTGCTCCCTATGCTGCAGCAGCAAGTGGGGGGCCATCCTGCAGAAAAGGATACAACAAGCTCTCCCTTGAAGTCCATGGCCTCCACGATCGCCTCCGCTGCCTCCCTGATGGAGACTTCATCTTCTTCTCCCACTGTGGAGAAGGACATGATCAGGGTTGTTCCCCCATCCCCTTGAAAAGGGGCTGGTGGAGGAGCTGGGGGGGGGGGGGGGGGAGGGGCCGCAGGGGCTTACCTGACAAAATGATGGGTTCCACCTCATCGTATTCCCGCAGGACCCAAAGGAAGAGCCGGGCCAGGTCCTGCGGAAGGGCAGATGGCTCTTGGGGGGTGGCTGCTGCCCCCCAGCCCTCCCATTGCGAGGGAACCCAACCCTGAGGATGGCCAACGCTGCCCAGGACAACCCAGGTGGGCTCAGACCCTGCTGAGGTCCAGGCACTGGCCCCCCCCAGCCCCATACCCTGCCCTCCCCAAGCCGTGGGAGGCAAGTACCCCCCAAGGCCATGCGTACCAGGGAGTAGATGAACTGTCTCCTGGGCTTGCCCGTACCCCAGACGGTCAGAGCAGAGCCGGTCTCTACAGGAGAAAGGAGAGCATGTCCATGAGCATCAGAGCCACCTCCACCCACCCCAGCTGCGGATCAGCTCATGGAGCAGGCAGGGGGTGAAAAAAAAAAAACCAACCCTCCCCCAAAAGATCCATAAGAAGTCCTGCCGCGCTCACGTTTGGCCAGGTAGACCTTGTGGATGAGCCCTGGCAGGACGTGGCCATCCTCGATGTTGAAGTTGTCATGCGGCCCGAAGACGTTGGTGGGGATGACGGCGGTGAAGCGGCAGCCGTGCTGCTCGAAGTAGCCCCTGGGCGAGAGCCGGGGAGGTGGGTTATCAACCAGCCGCGGTCACCCACCCACCCAGCACAGAGCTGTCACCAGAAGACCCCAGCCAGCAGCATCTCCATCTGCTGAGCCCAGGTGTCTCCTCAGCTCCATTTAATTCCTGGGAATGCCAGAAGATTCCCCTTGCCGTGATAACCGGAGGGTGCTCGCAAGGGCTCTCCTGTGTCCCCCCTTCGCACCTATTTTGGATGTCGATCATCCTCTTGGTGTAAGAGTAGCCGAAGTTGGAGCTATGTGGTGGCCCGTTGTGAATCTGGGGACAAGAGAGCAGAGAGTTAAGCAGAGTAAGGACCCCCCCTGCCCCAGGGTTGTGCATGGGGCTGGAGATGCTCACCATGCTCTCATCGATGGGGTACGTCGTCTTGTCCGGGAAGATGCAGGTGGAGAGGCAGGAGACCACCTTCTGCACTCCCGTCTCGTAGGCCGTGTGCAGGACGTTGTCATTGATATGGATGTTCCTCCTCTGGGGATGGAGAGATTTCTCAGATCTGTGGGGTGGGGACCCCCTCCCCCCCCCCCAACCCCTGCACCCTATGGGTAATAACTCCAGAAACCAGAGGAGCTCTGGTTTGGCCCCAGGAGCAGAGCAAGCCACGTCCCCGTGTCACAGCTCGGAGAGGGCAGAGGGTTGCAGCATCCACAGGGACCCTGATACCACCCGTTCCCCAGGTGCTCACCCAAAAATCCAGGTTGTAGCGGATGTTTTTGAAGAGGCCCCCGACCATGGCGGCCAGGTGGATGACGTGGGTGGGCTTGTGCTGCTCGAACAGCGCTTTGGTCTCGGCGGCATTCCTGGGATGGGAAATTTTGGGGTTCAGCGGCATCGAGGGAGCAGATCGGGGGGGGTTTCCAAGCCAAAAAAATCCCCCATGGTCAACTCACGTCAAGTCGGCGTCTCTGGAGGACACGAAGATCCACTTCTCGTCTGGCCGCCCCTCTCCATCGGCCACCACCTTCTCGATGGCTCTCCCCACCAAGCCGCTGCCACCCGTCACCAGGATGCGCTTGGCCACCGGCCCCGTCACCTCTGTCATGGCCAAAACCCTGCTGGGAGTTGTGGGGGTGGTGATATAAGCTGGGGGTCACCTCGGGGTGCACCCCGCTATGGACCACCAAGCTTCCCCCCCACCCTACCACGGGTGCCCATAAGCATCAGCCGCACACCAGCCCCGTGGGATCATTTTTTTGGGGGGGGCTTTCACCCATTCCTGCCAGCAAAAGCGAAAAGGAAAGCAGAAGTGGTGTGTTTGGCAATGACGTGGCAGGGCCGGGGCAGCAGAAACTCATCAGCTGTAGTTGCTAATTAATGAAACTGGCCTGTGGGCTCCCCCTGCGCAGGTGGCACCTGGGCTGGGGCCAGATCCTGCCACGCGGCACAGAAAAGGAGGCTCAACCCGCACCCCAGGCTGCCCTCGAGTCCCTGGACTGCACCCCAAATCCCCCCCTGCACCCCAGATCTGCACCCCACATCTCCCCCTGCACCCAGGTCTGCACCCCACATCTCCTCCTGCACACCAAATCCCACATCTGCACCCCACATCTCCCCCTGCACCCTAAACCCCAGGTCTGCACCCCAGCTCTGCACCCCAGGTCTCCTCCTGAACCCCAAACCCCAGGTCTGCACCCCACATCTCCCCTGGACCCCAAATCCCATGTCCTCATCCAGGTCTCCACCCCAAATATCCCTCTGCACCCCAGGTCTGTACCCCAGATCTCCTCTGGCACCCCGAACTCCAGGTCTGCACCCAGGTCTGCACCCCACTCCTCCCCTGCACCCTGAGTCCCTGGTCTGTACCCCAAATCTCCCCCTGCACCCCAGCTCTGCACCCCTGATCTCCTCCTGCACCCCAAGTCGCAGCTGGGCACCCTAAATTTCCCATGTCTCCACCCCAGCTCTGCACCCCAGGTCTCCTCCTGAACCCCAAACCCCAGGTCTGCACCCCACATCTCCCCTGCACCCCAAATCCCATGTCCTCATCCAGGTCTGCACCCCAAATATCCCTCTGCACCCCAGGTCTGTACCCCAGATCTCCTCTGGCACCCCGAACTCCAGGTCTGCACCCAGGTCTGCACCCCACACCTCCCCTGCACCCTGAGTCCCTGGTCTGTACCCCAAATCTCCCCCTGCACCCCAGCTCTGCACCCCTGATCTCCTCCTGCACCCCAAGTCGCAGCTGGGCACCCTAAATTTCCCATGTCTCCACCCCAGCTCTGCACCCCAGGTCTCCTCCTGAACCCCAAACCCCAGGTCTGCACCCCACATCTCCCCTGCACCCCAAATCCCATGTCCTCATCCAGGTCTGCACCCCAAATATCCCTCTGCACCCCAGGTCTGTACCCCAGATCTCCTCTGGCACCCCGAACTCCAGGTCTGCACCCAGGTCTGCACCCCACACCTCCCCTGCACCCTGAGTCCCTGGTCTGTACCCCAAATCTCCCCCTGCACCCCAGCTCTGCACCCCTGATCTCCTCCTGCACCCCAAGTCGCAGCTGGGCACCCTAAATTTCCCATGTCTCCACCCCAGCTCTGCACCCCAGGTCTCCTCCTGAACCCCAAACCCCAGGTCTGCACCCCACATCTCCCCTGCACCCCAAATCCCATGTCCTCATCCAGGTCTGCACCCCAAATATCCCTCTGCACCCCAGGTCTGTACCCCAGATCTCCTCTGGCACCCCGAACTCCAGGTCTGCACCCAGGTCTGCACCCCACACCTCCCCTGCACCCTGAGTCCCTGGTCTGTACCCCAAATCTCCCCCTGCACCCCAGCTCTGCACCCTGATCTCCTCCTGCACCCCAAGTCGCAGCTGGGCACCCTAAATTTCCCATGTCTCCACCCCAGCTCTGCACCCCAGGTCTCCTCCTGAACCCCAAACCCCAGGTCTGCACCCCACATCTCCCCTGCACCCCAAATCCCATGTCCTCATCCAGGTCTGCACCCCAAATATCCCTCTGCACCCCAGGTCTGTACCCCAGATCTCCTCTGGCACCCCGAACTCCAGGTCTGCACCCAGGTCTGCACCCCACACCTCCCCTGCACCCTGAGTCCCTGGTCTGTACCCCAAATCTCTCCCTGCACACCAGCTCTGCACCCCTGATCTCCTCCTGCACCCCAAGTCGCAGCTGGGCACCCTAAATTTCCCATGTCTCCACCCCAGCTCTGCACCCCAGGTCTCCTCCTGAACCCCAAACCCCAGGTCTGCACCCCACATCTCCCCTGCACCCTAAATCCCATGTCCTCACCCAGGTCTCCACCCCAAATATCCCTCTGCACCCCAGGTCTGTACCCCAGATCTCCTCCTGCCCCCTGAATCCCAGGTCTGCACCCAGGTCTGCACCCCAAATCCCACAACCTCACCAAGACATGCACCCCACACCTCCCCTGCACCCCACACCTCCCCTGCACCCCACATCCCAGGTGTGCACTCCAAACCCCAGGTCTGCACCCAGGTCCGCACCCCACACCTCTCCTGCATCCCGAGTCCCTGGTCTGCACCCCAAATGTCCCCCTGCACCCCAGCTCTGCACCCCACATCTCCTCCTGCACCCCAAGTCCCATGTCTGTGCCCCATGCTTCCCCCGCACCCTAAATCTTACATCTGCACCCCAAATCTCCCCCTACACCTCATGCCTGCACCCCAAATCCCCCCCTGCACTCCACTTCTGCACCTCAGATCTCCTCCTGCACCCCAAACCCCAGGTCTGCACCCAGGTCTGCATCCCACGCCTCCCCTGCACCCCAGATTCCACATCCTCACCCAGGTCCGCATCCCAAATCTCCTGCTGCACCCCAGCTTTGCAACCCAGTTCTCCCCCTGCACCCCGAGTTCCAGGTGTGCACCCAGGTCTGCACCCCACATGTCCTCCTGCACCCCAAATCCCACGTTCGCACCCAGGTCTGTACCCCAGATCTCCCCCTGCACCCCAGCTCTGGCCCCCACATCTCCTCCTGCACCCCAAATCCCATGTCCGCACCCCAGCTCTGCACCCCAAATCTCCCCTAAACCCTAGGTCTGCACCCCACATCTCCTCCTGCACCCCAAATCCCACATCACACCCAGGTCTGCACCCCAAATCTCCCCCTGCATCCCAAATCCCACGTCCTCACCCAGACCTGCACCCCAAACCCCGGGTCTGCACCCCACATCTCCTCCTGCACCCCAAATCCCACGTCCTCACCCAGACCTGCACCTCAAACCCTGCGTCTGCACCCCACATCTCCTCCTGCACCCCAAATCCCACATTCGCACCCAGGTCTGCACCCCAAATCTCCCCCTGCACCCCAAATCCCACGTCCTCACCCAGACCCGCATCCCAAACCCCGTGTCTGCACCCCAAATCTCCCCTAAACCACAGGTTTGCACCCCAAATCTCCCCCTGCACCCCAAACCCCACGTCCTCACCCAGACCCGCACCCCAAACCCCCTGTCAGCACCCCACGCCTCCCCCGCACCCCAAATCCCACGACTGCACCCCAAGCCTCCCCCCGCACCCCAAACCCTGCACCCCACATCTCCTCCTGCGCCCCGATCCCCACCTCCGCACCCAGGCCTGACCCCCCCCACGCCTCATCGGTCCCCCAGATCCCAGCTCTGCACCCCAAATCTTCCCCCACACCCCGGCCCCCCCTCCCGCAACGTCCCCCTTAGTCCATCCCGGAGCCTCTCACCGCGTCACCCCCCTCATTTCCCTCCCCCCCCCAGCCCCGGGGCTCTCCCCTCCCCACTGTGCCCCACTTTGGGGACCCCCTCCCCACTCCGCCCCCCCAGCACCCCCGTTGCGGGGGTGGGGGGGCGGCCCCGCAAACGCTCCCCGATGTGGGGGGGGGGGGGTCCCGTCTCACCCCGCAACGGGGTTCGGCTGGGCTCGGCTCCGATCGGCTCGGTTCGGCTCGGCTCGGTTTGGCTCGGCTGGATTCGGCTCCGATCGTCGAGGTTCGGCTCGGCGGGGCTGGACTGGACTCGGTTGGATTCGGCTCGGCTCGGCTGGATTCGGCTCTGATCGGCTCGGTTCGGCTCGGCAGAGCTCGTCTGGACTCGGCTAGATTCGGCTGGGTTCGGCTAGGCTCGGCTCGGCCCCGCTTCCGGCCTCCCCGCCGCCATCTTGGGGGGCCGCCGCTCGGCTCCTCGGGAAATGGAGTCCGCGCTCACGGGCGTTACCGGCACCGGGAGCTGCCACAGGACCGGGGGACACCGGCACCATCGCCCGTGGCGGGGCCGGGGCGAGGCCGGGCGCTTGCACACCTCCACACAGCGGTGCAGGGGAAGGGGGTGCAGGTTCCCTCCCCTCCTCCCAGACACAAAGGGCTGGTCAAAAAGGGATTTTGTGGAGAAAAGTCTTCGTAATCTTTAAATGCACTTAAACCCAGATTAAAAATGCGCAGGGCTTTCCAAGACATCCCCCTTCTCCCAGCTGGCTTTTCCTTCGGGATTTTCTGAGGTGAAGGCTTGTGCTGCTCTAAATTCAAGCGGTGAAGAATGGGATTAAGGGAGACCCAGCCAGGAATTCCCGCTTTCCCCCCCAAAAGAGAAACAGCCCCCATGTCGAAGAAGTAGTAGGATATCATGGCTTTTCCGCTCCTTTTCTCCCTCCTCCTTTCTCGTGGCCGAGACCTGGAAGGGAAACGTGCCCTTTTGCTTTGGGAAAGTCTGAGGAAAAGCTGAATCCTTGGGGATCCCTTTCCTGAGGGAATGGGTCATTCCCCCCCCCCCCCCCCCCAAGCACGTCAAAAGGTGTCACCTCGTGCTCGTGTGACCAGCCGTGTCCCATGGCCCCCCTCCCAGCTGGGTGAGTCCCAGCATCTCCTCATCTCTCCCGGGGCTTTCCCATCTCCAAAATCCCTCTCCCACCAGTGACTCCAGTCCTGGTGCTATTCCCTCCCCCTCGAGGATGCAGGATGCCCTGTGTTACTGTTTGGGAAACCCACAACAATTTATTGTCATTTAGACAATTATTCTATCACTCGATGACCCCTCCCCACCCGGGAAGGGGAATCGGGGAAAAACAAGGCAACACCAGGGTTGAAGTATAACTAAATTTACTAGGATAAGACTAAATAATAAACATTAATGACACTAAAGAGCCAATATCGATCCCGATACCAATATAAAATATACAGGGATTATACTCAGCCAGTTCTACCAGTAGGAAACTGTGTGCTCCCACAGCAAATGCCGGACCCTGCGGCTTCAGGAGGAAGGGAAGGGCTCAGGGCTCCGGCACCGGGGCAAGGAGTTCTCAGGATCACAGCCATCAAGGGAGAGAGAGAAACTCCTCAGCAAATTTCCTAATTTCTATTGTGTGTGTCGTTCGTGGTATGCAATAATCCTGTTGGCACCTTGGGTCAAGTGCCCGGGTCTCACTCCTCCTCACCCCTGCACCTGGCGAGCTCGAAACACTGAGACCTTGAAACTCGTACACCAGCGCTGGCGAGAAAGTAAATATTTTCACAAATTCAGACACTGGAGTCTTCTAAAAGTGCAGTTTTCCCAAGCATTAGAAGAAAAATTATTTCTGTGTCACTCAAACCAGGACACAAGGTTTGTCAAGAAGAAAGGTCATGTTGATGTTTCCTGCATGTCCCACTCCACCTGCACTGGCTTGAGGCAGGGGGATGAGTCACAACCACCCTACATCCAGCTGCATCCACGCTTCCAGCTCACCGCGTGGTAAAATGATACAATAGAATGGTTTGGATTGAAAAGGACCTTTCATAAGACCATCTGGTCCAACCAGGGACATCTTCAACTACATCAGGCTGCCCAAAGCCCCGTCCAACCTGGCCTTGAAGACTTCCAATGATGGGGCATCCATCAGATGAACTAGGGAAATACAAAAGGCCACGGAAGATATTCCAGGTACTGGTGGGAGGATAAGAGCTCCCTGCTGCATCCCATGAGCTTCGGAGAATAATTAAGCGTAACCCCTTTTTCGGCCAAAGAATCACTGGGAGACAGCGGCGCAGCCAGAGCTGCTGCGGCAGCAGCTGAATAACCACAGTGCTGGATTTAAATATGGTAATTCTGGAGGTAATTACCAAAGCAATGTTAGGGCATGAGGGAAGATCACAGGGGAGAGGTGTAAACTTGCAGTGACCGCATGGGATGGAGCAGGACTCTCTTCTTAATGAAATATCACCCAGGCTTCTGATATTATCTCACAAGATCTTGTGAGTTCAGGATGAAAGCCTGGAGGAGACCCATTAGCTCAACTGGGCAGGTCTCCTGTGTGACACCAACCAGAGGACGGCCCAGGACCTTGCGGCAGGCAGGATAAAGCTTGGGTGGCTTGGGCAGATCCCATCGCAGTTGGAGAACGGCTGCTTCATCTGACACGTTGTTTCCATAACGAAGCTTCCTTGTGGGTGACCTCTTTCTCTCGAACTGGCTTGGTTTCGTCTCCAGCCCCACTCCCTGCTTTGCCCTCCCCATTTCTCCCAGGAAAGTGGGGAAGACGGATACGAGTGGCCTGGATGCAGCCCATTCCAGCGTGGAAGCCAGCTTGTGATGATGCTGCATGGCTGCAGCCAAGCTCCAGGAGGCCAGGTGAGGCACACCACCTCTAAACATCCCTCTTCCACTTCGATTTCAGTTTTGTGGCTCTTTTTTGTGCTTTTTGGTGGACACTACACCAGCAGTGAGCCCCTTTCCAGGTCATGTCCTGCAGTACAGCCAGTATCTCCCTCCATGTGTGATTTTGGCTGGCTGAAGTCCATCTTGCCCCAGGCTGCCCAGCTCCCACCAGTTTCCATAGGGGTTCGGGGTTGCTCTTCACCAAGGGGTTCAGCCCCTTGGCAATGAACAGTTGTCCCAAAGCATGGGACAGACTTGCAGAGCCGCAGAGGGGGAAGGCTGGGATGGGAACGGGAGTGATGGCCACCGCTTTTCCTAGACCCCCTAGCTCTTGCTAATGATGGGATGTTTCTTAGCAAATCAGCTATGAATCAGGAGCAGTTCGAATGGAAAATTTCTCCCTTGGGGTGGGAGAGGAACGAAATGGACTTCTTGCAGACTCCTGGTTCACGGGATCAGGAGGAGCTGCTGTGCAGTAACGTCCTTGGCATTATCAGTTTGCATTTGGCCCTGCCGAGTCCAGTCCTCTTGAAGGAGGGAGACAAGGGAAAAGGCCATACATGGCTGCGACTGCTCCACAGTGGGGTTTGGGGCTGCTTTGACAGTGGGGTCCTGGGTGGGTGGCTGAGAGTCCCATCGGGAGCCAGACACTGGGAGAGGTGTCCTCCAGCACATCCCTCCAGCTGCGTGCCTGGCTTGGGGCCTCCTAGGGATGAGGTGCAGAGAGTTGGGCAGGGGGCAACCAAAGGGACCTGGCCCCTTGATTCCCCAGGGTGGATGGGAGAGAGGCATGTGCTGGTCCATCCATGCCCTGGACAGAGGGCAATGAGGCTCCTCCCAGCGCTTCCTCGAACCTGTCTGAGCTGACTGTGCTCAAAATGAGCAGATCTGGAGCAAGTTTGGGCTGAGACATCCTCTGAAGCGTGAGGCAGACATCCCTCCGGGCCTGGCTGCTCAGGCACGTTGAATGGCTGCGGGGAGCTGAGATGCTGCACCCATTTCGGTCCAAGGGTTGATGTCATAGAATCATAGAATCATAGAATGGTTTGGGTTGAAAGGGACCTTAAGGATCATCTAGTTCCAAGCCCCCTGCCATGGGCAGGGACAATCTCAAGCTGGCTGAACTCCAGGGTGAACAACTATCACTCATAACAGCAAGTATTACTTGAGTTTGTTTTCTATTGATTAGACATTACTTTACGATGAGCTGAAGTAAGCCCCTACAGGCCAATGAAGCATGTCTGCAGGGGAGATGCACTATTTACACTAAATCACAGGATAAAAAGGCCAAACAGATCCAAACCCATTCCCCCTCTCCTTGCCCAGCTCTGAGGCAGGTGATGTGTGGTTTTGAATTAGAGAAGGGCTTTGTTCCTAGGCAAAAGCTTCGTCTTTGAAACGAGGCCGACTCCAGCTGTGCACAGAGCTCTCCAGCACTCTGGACTCCAGCTGCTCTGGAGACGTTCTCTTAATTTACTTTTGATGAATATTTCAGTGCTGCCAAGAGCCCTGGAGACTGCGAGCTCCCGTCTCAGCCCAGAGCTCACCTGTTTTGCAGGAGCCTGTTATTTTTCACTTACAGAGAGTGAAAAGCGAGAACAATGAAGAAGAAGAAAGAGTGAGTGGCATTGGTGATAAGCAGGTTGGGGAGACCCAAAGATTTTTGTTGCCCAAAGATCTGTGTTTGAGAGCCCAAGCTGGGAGGCACAGAGGTGGGAGGGTGGCACAAGAGAACGTGCCCACCCCACCAACTCCTTGGCTTGTGCAGACCTGGAGGAGCCCCATCTTCACAGCAGAGCAGGGTCACAGGCTTGTTCCTGCACCTGGTCCTTGGTGCCCCGTGCTGTGCCTCAGGGACACCAGAGTGAGGAGAATGGTGACCTCACACAATGGGCTTTCTGTGTGACCTCAGAGCAGAGGGATGGTGGCTTGTGGTCCCCTGCACAGGTGGTCCAGGGTCACTGCAGCAGGGAGGATGGTGGTCTGGGAAACAGCTGCATGAGTCAGTGTGAGACCCTGCAGAGAAGAGGAGGTGGTGGCCTGGGGAAGCCCCCCAAGAGGTCAGATGAGGACTCCATAGCAAGGTGAGAAGGTGGCCTGGGGACTCCCGTGTAGGGTACCATGCGGCCAGGAAGCCAGTGCAGCAAGGACCTTGAGATGGTTCAGCTGAGGACCCCACAGCAAGAGGAGTGGTGATTTGGGCACCCTGCATGGGTTTCCAGGGTCCTGGCAGCAAGGGGGGATGGCGACATGGGAACCTGTGTGGGTGGCCATGGGACCCCACTGTGAGGGAATATGGTATCACAGGAACAGGCAGAAGATTAGGCTGGGGACCACAGCAAGGCGGGGCATGAAAGGAGACCCCACATGGGTGTCCCTGACACCTGGCAGCATGGGCAAGAAGTGAAGGGTTTGTTGATGTATTTATTAACTGCAGCTTTTTGGGGGGTGTTATTTAATTTTTCCATTGGGTGCGCTCTGTGGGCATCTTGGTGCCCCTCTGGCTTGTAAGGTTCTAGCTGGGAGAAAGGAGGCTGCCTGTTTGGTTTTGTGACCCCCTGGGGATGTCCCTGGGGGTGGCAGTTCCAGCAGGCAGAGGAGGGCTGTTTGTGAGAGCAGGACGTTGTCCTGGCAGCCCTGGTTCCAAGCCTTGTGCTGTCAGGAGGCATGCCAGGCTCCCCAAAGGTGGTGTTGTCCCTCCATAATGCTCCCCTTCTGCGGTGTTGGCACATTTGCAGACTGGGCTCTGGAGTGACACAGTGCTTGATGGGGTTCA
The DNA here is from genome assembly GCA_008658365.1 of Alca torda. Taxonomy (NCBI): domain Eukaryota; kingdom Metazoa; phylum Chordata; class Aves; order Charadriiformes; family Alcidae; genus Alca; species Alca torda. Next base: position 163,739,811 of record CM018077.1, read on the forward strand.
CCTCGTGAAGGCAGGTGAGTTCCTGGAGAGCCCGAGAGTGTGGAAAGAGGCAGAGGGGGAGCAGGAGCAGCATGCAGGGGAGGCTGGTGAGCCAGGGCCTTTGGGTGTTTACTTGGGGTGAATACCGAGGGGTGAGGCCATTTCTCTGCACAGTCTGGTGGGAAGAAAGTGGATTTGGAGATTGTTAAGGAGAGCTGGAGGCAAGGGCACAGCATGTGGCTGCAGAGCTGAGGCCCTGGTTGTGGTGGGTGCATGCCCAAGGGCTGCTGAATAGCAAGGCCCGCCCCAGTTCATCCGAGGTGAGTGTTTTGCAGGATATTGGTCAGGCGAGCAGTGCTTGTTTCTGAGGAAGGTGTTTTTGGGTAGGACGGAGTTCTTTGCAACTGGATGTAGGCAGTTGTGGCCTGAGAGGTGGTAGCCACGAATGCCATGGGAGGTGGCTGATGTCCTGAGGAGGCCCCTCTGAATTATCTTGTGAAGGCCGTGTTGCTTCAGTGCAGTTTGTGATGGCTGGAAGAGAGCTCATCCCCCTGCTGCCTTTGAGAAGATCAGGAAGGAAGCCCTGGAAAAGTAGAGGGTGGTGAGGCTGAGCTCACTCCTGTGGAAGGGGATGGACGGAATTGTCCAGGAAAGCAGTGCCAAGCCCAGTTAGGACAAGCAGGTGATGGGGATTCGTCAGCATAAGCTAGAAAGGGGATATTAAGGCTGACTAAGCTCTGTGTCTTCCATAATGAACTGACTGGCTTTGTGGACAAGGCTGGTGTTTACCTGGACCTTTTAATAAAGGCTTGGACACTTTCTCCTTTTGCATGTTCCTAGACAAAGCTGAGGAATTGTGGGGTGCCTAAGTGGGCAGTGAGGTGGACTGGCAAGTGGTGGAAGGGCTGGGCCCAGAGGCGTGTGCTGAGTGGCCCAAAGTCCAGTTGGAGGCAAGTTTCCAATGGTGTAGCCCAGGACTCGGATGCATGGGGTCAACACTGTTCGTCATCGTCCTCAGTGTCCTGTGCAGTGGGACGGAGTGCCCCCTCATCAAGTTGGGAGAGGATGCAAAATGTGGAGGAGAGTCTGAGGCATGGCATGGTTGTGCCACCATTGAGAGGGATGTGGAGAGGCTGGAGAAGACGGCAGAGAGGAGCGTCCTGAAGTTCAGTTGGGGAAAGGCAAAGTCCCGTCTCTGGGGAGGAATAGTGCTGGTCACCCTGCTGTGCTGCTCCGTGCTGTTGTTGTTGCTGAGGGCATACTTCCTAAGAGAAGTGGTTTTGCCTCTTTACACCCACCGTGATGGTGTGTTGAGCCCTGTCTATATGTCAGGTAAAGGTCCATGAGACTTGTGACAAGAAAGGAAGTGGAGTCATGTGAGGCTGAGATTCATGAGACTTTTATTGAGGTGAAAGAGTAGAAAGGCAGAGGTGCTAATGGGAAGGGAGATGGTCTGTGGTGTCAACAGGGCAACCATCAACCAAAGCCCCTTGCATGAGAGAGATCTTGCCACGGAACCGAGATCTTATTGCTCCACAGTGGATGGAAATCAGTGGATATCCCTGGTGGTCTTTGGCTTGTGAGAATGTGTTTGCAGCAGAGAATAGTGGACGTAACAGAAGGGGAGATGTAAGGAAGGAGGTGGGAGAAGAGGAGGAGGTACATGGGCCGTGTTTCCAGGCAGGCCGCGCTGGCCCCTTGCCTGCTTTCCTGCTTGCTAGGTGCCTTGAGATGAGGATCTGTGGGCAGCAGGTCTGTGTGCTAGGAAGGGCCCCGAGGTGTGTCCTCCATGCATGCCGTTGATTCCATGGTGTCACGGTTGGTGTGAGGGGTGGTGGCGGTGGCCCTTAGCAGGGGTAGCAGCCTCTTCTGCCACCGTAGCAGCCCAGGCCTCCCAAGCCATAGCCGAGGCCGTAGCCGAAGCCGAAGCCACCGGAGGAGACGGGCACTCCCTGGGCGCTGAGTTCACTGCCTACGGCAGCAGATGCGGAGGATCCGACGGCGGTGCTCTGGGGGAAGGAGGTGAGGATGGGTCCTGGCAGGGTGACCTGCAAGGTGGGTGGCTGGATGATGACGCGGGAGTCCTCGCACTGCCTGACGCAGGGCTCGTTGCAGCTGTTAGCCAGCGGGGTGGGTCCGCAGGGGCGGCAGAGGTCGTAGCAGGCCATGTGTGTGGCGTGGAGGGTCCCTGGAAGAGAGGGTGTTGGGAAAGGTGAGGGGTGTGGGGGTGCAAGTGGCAGTGTTGGAGGAGGGCTGTTGTGGGTCTGTGTGGAGCGTGGCGTTGGGGAGGCGTGAGGGCTGCTGAGGGTGTGGGCAGAGCGTGGTGGAGGAGAGGGGCCAGGTGGGTGAGGAGAAGGAGGGTGAGGGGGTTGAGGCTCACCTTGTTGAGGGTGGAGGAGAAGGCGTGAGGAGAAGTGTGTGAGGGAGAGAGGCGCTGGGCCGGCTTTTATGCTGGTCCTGGAGGGGCGGGACAGGCTTTGCGCATGACGGTTTTCTGCAGCAAGCAGCTCTTGCGTGCCACAGGCTGGCGAGTCATGAGGTGGGGTGTGTTTTCCTTCCCACATCACTCCCTTTTCATGTCCTCCACTTGAGGTCGTGTGCAGTTGGCCCTGGCGGCAGCTTTCAAGTGCCAGTATTAGAGGCCAAAGACTTGGTTTTGTTGTCGCTTGTCAGGCTGAACAGAAGGCGCGAGTAAAGCATAGGAGAGGTGGGGTGTCTTCAGTGAGGTCATCCCGTGGCAGTGGCGTGGTGTGGTTTGTGGGTGTGTTGCGAAGAGGGGCCCCCATTTCCTCGCAGCCCTGTCTGTTCTGCACTTTGATGGTGTGCCAGTCGTGAGGTGCTGCCCCTTCCTCTGCATTTGCTCCGTCTCTGCCTTGATCCCAGCTGACTACGGCTGTGTTGAGGCCTGGCCTTTCCCGTTGGGTGTGTTCTGTGTGTGCCTTGGTGCCCCTCTTGTTTGTAAGTGTGTAGCTGAGAGAAAGGGCTCTCTGTCTTTCCCTGATGCTTGGAAATGTTATGGAGCCGATCATCTTGAGTGCGGTGACACGGCCCAGTGAGCATGGCTTTATGAAGGGTAGGTCCTGCCTGAGTAACCTGATCTCCTCCTTTGACAAGGAGACCCGCTTAGGGATGGATGAGGGAAAGGCTGTGGATGTTGTTAACCTGGACTTTAGTAAAGCCTTTGACACTGTTTGCCACAGCCTTCTCGTGGAGAAACTGCCTGCTCGTGGCTCTGACGGCCGTATTCTTTGCTGACTAAAAATCTGTGTGGATGGCCAGGCCCAAAGAGTTGTGGAGAATGGAGTGAAATGAGGTTGGTGGCTGGTCACAAGTTGTATTCTCCAGGCGTGAGTATTGGGGCCAGTTCTGTTCAATATTTTTATCAATGATGTGGATGAGCAAAGCAAATGCACCCTGAGAAATTTTTCAGTTGACCCCAAGTTGGGGGAGTGTGTTAATGTGCTTGAGGGTAGGATGGCTCTAGAGAGGGATGTGGAGAGGCTGGATTGAGGGGCCAGGCCCAGTGTTGAGATTCAAGAAGGCTCAGTGCCGGATTCTTCACTTGGGTCACAACAAGTCCTTGCCACGCACCAGGCTGATGGATGGGTGTCTTGAAAGCTGCCTGTCGGAAAATGAGCTGGGGATTTTGGTTGACAGCTGTCTGCAAAAGAGTGGACATTTTGTGTCTAAAGAGGTGGGGTGTGTTGTCTTTTCCGCAGTTCTCCAATTTCCTGTCCTCCTCTTGAGGACGTACCCACTTGGCCGTGGCGGCAGCTTTTAAGGTCCAGTATTAGAGGCCATAACCATTGTGTTGATGGCGCGTGTCAGGGTGGTGAGAAGAGGTGAGCAAAGTGAAGGAGAGGTGGGGTGTCCTCAGTGAGTTCACGCCGTGGCAGTCGTGTGGTGTGGTTTGTGGGTGCATTGTGAAGAGGGGTCCCCCTTTGCTTGTAGCCTTGTCAGGCTGATCTGTGCATTGGAGGGGTGGCAGGTATTAGGCACTGCCCCTTCGCTTGCGCTTGGTCCTTGCCTGGCTTTCTGCCAGCTCACTAAGCCTGTCTTTAGGCCTGGCCTTTCCTGTTGGGTGAGCTCTGTAGGCCTCTCGGTGCTTCTGTGGCTTGTAAGGTTGTAGGTGGGAGAAAGGAGGCTGCCTGTTGGATCTTGTGCCCCCCTGGGGCCATCCCTGGGGGAGGCACTTGAAGCAGGCAGAGGAGGGCTGTTTGTGAGAGCAGGACGTTGTCCTGGCAGCCCTGGGTCAGAGCTCACCAGCCCTGTGCTTTCGGGGAGCCAGTCCTACTCCATAAAAGCTCGCCAGAGCCCTTCCTTATAACCCCCCTTATCTGTGGCCAGCACATTTGCAACCTGGGCTCTAGAGTGACACATCTAAAGAAGGGCAACGAAGCTGGTGAAGGATCTTGAGAACAAGACCTGTGAGGAGCGTTTTAGAGAACTCGGGAACTTTAGTTTGCAATAAAAGAAGGCTGAGGGAGACACCTTATTGCTCTACAACCACCTGAAATTAGGTAGTAGTGAGTTAGGTGTCAATCTGTTATTCCTTGTAACAAGTGATAGGAGAAGTAATGTCTTTAAATTGTGCGTGGGAATGCTCAGATTGGATACTAGGAAAAATTTCAGCCCCACAAGGGTTATGAAGCACTGGAAGAGGTTCCTCAGGGATGTGGTTGAAGCACCACCCCTGGAGGTAATGAAAAGATGCATAGACGTGGCATTTTGGGCTATGTTTTTTTGTTGAACTTTGTAGTCATTAGTTAACAGTTGGCGTCAATATTGTTCAGGGGCTTTTCCAACCTGAGTTACTCCATGATTGTGTATGAGGCAGCCTGCAAAAGCAGGTGAGTTTCTGGAGAGGGAAAGAGCATGGTGAGAGAGAGAGGGGGAGTGGGATGGGCATGCAGGGGAGGCTGGTGATCCAGGGCCTTTGGGGTGTTTACTTGTGGTGAGCACTGAGGTTTGAGGCCCTTTCTCTGCATAGTGTGTGATGGGAAGAAAGAGAATGTGGAGATTGTTGAGGAGAGCTGGAGGCAAGGGCGCAGCACGGGGCTGCAGAGCTGAGGCCCTGGTTGTGGTGGGTGCATGCCCAGGGGCTGCTGAATGGCAAGGCCTGCCCCAGTTCATCCGAGGTGAGTGTTTTGCAGGATATTGGTCAGGCGAGCAGTGCTTGTTTCTGAGGAAGGTGTATTCAGGTAGGACAGTGTTTTTTGCAACTGGATGTAGGCAAGTCCTTGTGGCCTCAGAGGTGGTAGCTACGAATGCCGTGGGTGCTGGCTGATGTCCTCAGGAAGCCCCTCTGAATTATCTTGTGAAGGTCGTGGTGCCTGCGAGCAGTTTGTGATGGCTGGAAGAGAGCTCATCCCCCTGCTCTGTTTGTGAACAACGGGAAGGAAGACCTTGGAAAGTAGAGGGTGGTGAGGCTGAGCTCACTGCTGTGGAAGGTGATGGATGGAAATTGTCCAGGAAAGCAGTGCCAATCCCAGTTAGGACAAGCAGGTGTCGGGGAGTCGTTAGCATAATTTAGGAAGGGGATATTAAGGCTGACTAACCTCTGTGTCTTCCACAATGAACTGACTGGCTTTGTGGACAAGGAGAAGGCTGTGGCTGGTGTTTACTTGGACTTTTTAATAAAGGCATTGACACTTTCATCCCTTTGATGCTCTTAGACAAAGCTGAGGAATTGTGGGGTGCCTAAGTGGGCAGTGAGGTGGACTGGCAAGTGGTGGAAGGGCTTGGCCCAGAGGCGTGTGCTGAGTGGCCCAAAGTCCAGTTGGAGGCAAGTTTCCAATGGTGTAGCCCAGGACTCGGATGCATGGGGTCAACACTGTTCGTCATCCTCCTCAGTGTCCTGTGCAGTGGGACGGAGTGCCCCCTCATCAAGTTGGGAGAGGATGCAAAATGTGGAGGAGAGTCTGAGGCATGGCATGGTTGTGCCACGATTGAGAGGGATGTGGAGAGGCTGAAGAAGACGGCAGAGAGGAGCGTCCTGAACTTGAGCTGAGAAAAGGGCAAAGTCCCATCTCTGGGGAGGAATAGTGCTGGTCCCCAGGACATGCCGGGGGCCGATAGGCTGGAAAGGAGCTTTGCAAGGCCCGACTTTGTGTTGGTGGTGGAGAAGAGCTGACTAGAGGGCAGGAATGGATCCTTGGGGTCAAAGAAGAGAAGGTGAGAGAGCTGGGAGGTTTTTCAGCCAGGAGAGAAGGCCGCGCAGGGGAGATGTCATCAACGTCTGTAAATCCCGCATGGGAGTTTTCATGGTTCAAACCCAGCCAGCAATTAGGAACACAGAGCTGCACGCCCAGTTGACACGGAGTGGGATGGGGAAGTAAATCGTAAAACTTAGAAAATTCTTGGGTTGAGATCAAGGCAATATAAAAGGGGGAGCAGTAGTTGTGCATGCAAAGCAAAGGAAAACAAGGAAACCCTTCAGTCCTTCCTATGGGCAGGAAGGTGTTCACGCATCTCCAGGAAAGGAGGGGTCCACCACGTATAACTGTTTCTTTGGAAGAGAAATGCTACACCTCCAAACTATGCCTCCTCCTTCTTCCCCCAGCATTATATACTGAGCATGACGTCCTATTGTATGGAGTATGCCTTTCATCAGCCGGGGTCATCTGTCTCTGCTGAGTCTCCTCTCAACTTCTTGTGCACACCCAGCCTACTTGCTAGCGGGGCGGTATGAGGTGCAGAAAAGGCCTTGAGTGCTTAGCAAGAACCAGGAACACTAGTGGGCTGTCAAGAGGATTCTCATCCCAAAGTAAAACCTAGCACTCTACCAGCTACCAGTAAGAAAGTCAACTCTATCCCAGGTGAACGGATGGCAGGAGGGAGTGAGGAGAGGGGAGTGAGACTCTTGTGAGGGGTGCCCACGGCCAGGGCAAGTGTGAATGGAGAAAGATGAAAAGACTTGTCATTTCCTTGGAAGAGAAGGCAAGCCTTTTTCAGTGTGAGGGTGGTTAAAAAGTGGAACCATTTCTTCAGAGGAGTGTTGGAGACTGCATCCTTGGAGATACTGGAAACCTGACTGGGCACAGTGCTGAACAAGGTGCTCCAGCTGACCCGGTTTGGGCAGGCTGGGTTGAAGGAGATGATCTCCAGATCCTCGTGCAAAGATTCCGTTTGTTGTGATTCTGCCTGTTGTGGTGGCCAGAGGGTCGTATTGGGGAAGAGAGTTGGTGAAGTGTGTGCTGCCATGGGGAGCTTGTGTCAGAAGGTTGGTTTGAAGTGCATTCTTATGTGCAAGCCTTTGTTTGGTCAAGTGAAGGGCTTGTGTCAGGTTCTGGAAGCCCCCCTGTGCTGCCCTGTGCTGTTGTTTTTGCTGGGGACATACATGCTATGAAAGGTCCTGTGGCCCGTTTGCACCCACCCCGATGGTCTCTGTAGCCCTGGCCTTGTGTTGGGTGAGGCTGGAAGAGCCTTGTGAGAAGAAAGGAAGTGGAGGCATCTGAGGTTGGGATGCAGGAGAAGTTTATTGAGGGAAAAGATTGCAAAGGCAGAGGTGCTAAAGGGAAGGCAGATGGTCTGAGGTGTTAGTAGGGCAGCCATCAACCAAAGTCCCTTGCACGAGAGAGATCACCCACGAGGGGTGGTGGTGGTGGCCCTTAGCAGGGGTAGCAGCCTCTTCTGCCGCTGAAGCAGCCCAGGCCTCCCAAGCCATAGCCGAAGCCGCCGGAGGAGACGGGCATTCCCTGGGCGCTGAGTTCACTGCCTACGGCAGCAGATGCGGAGGATCCGACGATGGTGCTCTGGGGGAAGGAGGTGAGGATGGGTCCTGGCAGGGTGACCTGCACGGTGGGGGGCTGGATGATGACTCGGGAGGCCTCGCACTGCCTGACGCAGGGCTCGTTGCAGCTGTTAGCCAGCGGGGTGGGTCCGCAGGGGTGGCAGAGGTCGTAGCAGGCCATGTGTGTGGCGTGGAGGGTCCCTGGAAGAGAGGGTGTTGGGAAAGGTGAGGGGCGTGGGGGTGTAAGTGGCAGTGTTGGAGGAGGGCTGGTGTGCTGTGTGGAGAGTGGTGGTGGGGATGCGTGAGGGCTGCTGAGGGTGTGGGCAGAGCGTGGTGGAGGAGAGGGCCCAGGTGGGTGAGGAGAAGGAGGGTGAGGGGGTTGAGGCTCACCTTGTTGAGGGTGGAGGAGAAGGCGTGAGGAGAAGTGTGTGAGGGAGAGAGGCGCTGGGCCGGCTTTTATGCTGGTCCTGGAGGGGCGGGACAGGCTTTGCGCATGACGGTTTTCTGCAGCAAGCAGCTCTTGCGTGCCACAGGCTGGCGAGTCATGAGGTGGGGTGTGTTTTCCTTCCCACATCAGTCCCTTTTCATGTCCTCCACTTGAGGTCGTGTCCAGTTGGCCCTGGCGGCAGCTTTCAAGTGCCAGTATTAGAGGCCAAAGACTTGGTTTTGTTGTCGCTTGTCAGGCCGAAGAGAAGGCACGAGTAAAGCATAGGAGAGGTGGGGTGTCTTCAGTGAGGTCATCCCGTGGCAGTGGCGTGGTGTGGTTTGTGGGTGTGTTGCGAAGAGGGGCCCCCATTTCCTCGCAGCCCTGTCTGTTCTGCACTTTGATGGTGTGCCAGTCGTGAGGTGCTGCCCCTTCCTCTGCATTTGCTCCGTCTCTGCCTTGATCCCAGCTGACTACGGCTGTGTTGAGGCCTGGCCTTTCCCGTTGGGTGTGTTCTGTGGGTGCCTTGGTGCCCCTCTTGTTTGTAAGTGTGTAGCTGAGAGAAAGGGCTCTCTGTCTTTCCTTCATGCTTGGAAATGTTATGGAGCCGATCATCTTGAGTGCCGTGACATGGCCCAGTCAGCATGGCTTTATGAAGGGTAGGTCCTGCCTGAGTAACCTGATCTCCTCCTTTGACAAGGAGACCCGCTTAGGGATGGATGAGGGAAAGGCTGTGGATGTTGTTAACCTGGACTTTAGTAAAGCCTTTGGCACTGTTTGCCACAGCCTTCTCCTGCAGAAACTGCCTGCTCATGGCTCTGACGGCCGTATTCTTTGCTGACTAAAAATCTGTGTGGATGGCCAGGCCCAAAGAGTTGTGGAGAGTGGAGTAAAATCCTGTTGGTGGCCTGTGACACGTGGTGTTCCCCATGGCTGAATACTGGGGCCAGTTCAGTTTAATATCTGTATTAATGATGTGGAGGAGGGGATCGCGTGCACCCCCAGTATAGTTTTCTGGTGACAGCAAGGTGTGTGGTTGTGTTGATGTGCTTGATGGTGGATGGCTCTACAGAGGGATGGGGTGTGGACAGTCTGGATCAATGGGCCAGGGCCAATGACAGTATGAGATTCAAGAAGTCTCAGTTGTGGGTGCTGCACTTGGGTCACAATAACCCCATGGAAAGCTACAGGCTGGGAGAAGAGCGTGTGGAAAGAAGAGCAAAGAAAGTGGTGAAGAGTCTAGAGAGAAAGTCTTGTGAGGAGCAGCTGAGGGAACGGATCTGTTTAGCCTGGAAAAAGGAAAGCTGAGGGAAGACGTTATCGCCCTCTACAACAACCTGAAAGAAGGTTGTAGTGAGGTGAGTGTGGGTCTTTTATCCCAGGAAGAAGTGATTAGAGCAGAGACAAAATGACCTCAAGTTCCACCAAGTGAGATTTAGGTTGTGTTACATCCTGGTCCGACTACCTTTAGCCCGGGAAGGGTTCACAATGTTTCCAAGTGTGAGATTAAGACAGCAGTGAGGTCCGATGCTGCTCACTGCAGCTTTATTGTTATTCCTCAGCAACAGTCCCTGAGGTGAGCAATAGAGGAAAGGAGGAAGTAGAGGAAAGGCAGAAAGCAGAAGCAGTATTACGGAGCACAGCAAGAGAATAGTCACCACCACAGGCCCGATGACGTCTCGGCGATCCTCCGTAATTTCATCAAATCATAAGGTTGGAAGGGACCTCTGGAAATCAGGGTCATCTTAGAGCAGGTTGCACAGGAACGCGTCCAGGCGGGTTTTGAATGTCTCCAGAGACGGAGACTCCACCACCTGTCTGGCCAGCCTGTGCCAGTGCTCTGCCACCCTCACGGTATGGAAGTTCCTCCTCATGGCGGCGTCCCGTTGATCTGTGGTTGATGGTGGGGGTGTCTCGGTCGCGATTCCCAAATTGTGGTGGGTCAATCATATCAGTTACAGTCCAGGTAGTCCAGGTCAGTCCGTAGCTTGACCAATCAGGGTGGCGGTGGCCTTTGTCCAGCTAATTGTCATTTGACACGGTCGCCGTATAAGCTTTTCCTACCCGCTCCTCCTTGGGCAGCGCTTGGCTCAGCACAGTTATTGTGCCTCAGCAAGACTGGGGTTTATGGGAAAAGTCCAGACAATCCCCAGGGAAGGCAGGGTCTGGCCACTCTGATGACCAAAGGCCTACACCCTTTTCAGCTGCTGGCAATCTTGGGTGGTGAGTGATAAGCAGAAGAAAGGTCTGCAGAAGGTGCTAAATAGACACAAGCAAGCTTCTTCTTGGCCTGCAAGTGTGCCATCGATTTGCAGAAACCTAAGGAAGCTTTGAGAGAATTGTTTTGAGGTTCCAGTGCCTCACAGGTTGGATCTTAGGAAAAATGTCTTCACTGAAATGGTTGTCAAGCACTGGAAGAGGCTGGCCAGGGATGTGCTTGAGTCACCATGCCTGGAGGTATGTAGAGGAGAGTCTTCTTGGCACTTAGGGTCTCCGTGTAGTGGTGGCCTGGTTAGTGACAGGTTAAGGGTTGGGCTCAATCTTAAGTGTCTTGCCCAAGCTCAGTGATTCTGTGAGTTGATGAAGGCCATGGCCATAGTGGTGTGAGTCGAGTGAAGGGCCACGCAGATGGTGCAGGGACTGGAGCATCCTTCCTCTAAGAAGCAGCTGAGAGAGCTGGGAGGTTTTTCAGCCAGGAAGCAGGGCCATGCAGGGGAGATGTCATCAATGGCTCTAAATCCGAGATGGGAGGTTTTGTGGCTCAGTCCCATCCAGGAGGTAGGACCCTATGGCAGGTTGCAGAAGAGAATGGGAAGAATAAAAGTGAGAAGCATCATGGGTTGAGATAGAGACAGTTTCATCAGTAAAGCAAAAGCCGTGCAAGCAAGCAAAGCCAAAGAAGGAAATCCTTCACTACTTCCCGTCATCAGGCAGGTGTTCAGCCATCTCCAGGAAAGCAGGGCTCCATCACACGTGATGGTTACTCAGGAAGACAAATGCCGTAATTCTGAACGTCCCCATCTTCTTTCATCTTCCCCAGCATTATAGACCAAGCACGATGTCATATGGCATGGACTATGCCTTTGTTCAGTTGGGGTCAACGGTCCCGGCCATGTCGCCTCCAAACGTTTTCTGCACTCCCAGCCTACTTGCTGTCGGGGTGTTATGAGGAGCAGAAAAGGCCTTGAGTGCTTAGCAAGAACCAGGAAGAGTAGTGGGCTGTCAACAGCATTCTCATCCCAAATGCAAAAAAACTCTAGCAGCTGCCAGTGAGAAAGTGAACTCTAGGCCAGCTGCACCTATGTCAGGAGGGCATGAGGAGAGGGGAGTGAGAGTCTTGTGAGGGGTGCCCATGGCCAGGGCAAATATAAATGGAGAAAGCTGAAAAGACTTGTCATTTCCTTGGTAGAGAAGGCAAGCCTTTTTCAGTGTGAGGGTGGTCAAAGAGTGGAACCATTTCTTCAGAGGAGTGTTGGAGACTCCATCCTTGGAGCTGCTGAAAACCTGACTGGGCATAGTGCTGAACAAGGTGCTCCAGCTGACCCGGTTTGGGCAGGCTGGGTTGAAGGAGATGAGGTTTGTTCTGTAGTGAATGCTTCTGTTTGCTGTGATTCAGCCTGTTGTGGTGGCCAGAGGGTCGTATTGGGGAAGAGAGTTGGTGAAGTGTGTGCTGCCATGGGGAGCCTGTGTCAGAAGGTTGGTTCAAAGTGCATTAGTATGTGCAAGCCTTTGTTTGGTCAAGGGAAGGGCTTGTGTCAGGTTCTGGAAGGCCCTCTGTGCTGCCCTGTGCTGCTGTTGTTGCTGGGACCATAGTTCGTATGAGAGGTCTTGTAACGCCTTTACACCCACCCCAATGGTCTCTGTAGCCCTGGTTTTGTGTTGGGTGTGGTTGGAAGAGGCTTGTGAGAAGAAAGGAAGTGGAGTCGTGTGAGGCTGAGATTCATGAGGCCTTTATTGAGGGAAAAGAATAGAAAGGCAGAGGTGCTAATGGGAAGGGAGATGGTCTGTGGTGTCAGCTGGGCAACCATCAGCCAAAGTCCCTTGCACGAGAGAGGTCTTGCCAGAGAACCGAGGTCTTCTTGCTCCACAGTGGATGGAACTCAGTGGATGTTCCTGGTGGTCTTTGGCTTGTGAGAATGTGTTTGCAGCAGAGAATAGTGGACGTAGGAGAAGGGGAGCCCTAAAGAAGGAGGTGGGAGAAGAGGAGGAGGTACATGGGCCGTGTTTCCAGGCAGGCCGCGCTGGCCCCTTGCCTGCTTTCCTGCTTGCTAGGTGCCTTGAGATGAGGATCTGTGGGCAGCAGGTCTGTGTGCTAGGAAGGGCCCCGAGGTGTGTCCTCCATGCATGCCGTTGATTCCATGGTGTCACGGTTGGTGTGAGGGGTGGTGGCGATGGCCCTTAGCAGGGGTAGCAGCCTCTTCTACCACCGTAGCAGCCCAGGCCTCCCAAGCCATAGCCGAGTCCGTAGCCGAAGCCGAATCCGCCGGAGGAGACGGGCACTCCCTGGGCGCTGAGTTCGCTGCCCACAGCAGCGGATGCGGAGGATCCGACAGCAGTGCTCTGGGGGAAGGAGGTGAGGATGGGTCCTGGCAGGGTGACCTGCACGGTGGGTGGCTGGATGATGACTCGGGAGGCCTCGCACTGCCTGACGCAGGGCTCGTTGCAGCTGTTAGCCAGCGGGGTGGGTCCGCAGGGGTGGCAGAGGTCGTAGCAGGCCATGTGTGTGGTGTCGAGGGTCCCTGGAAGAGAGGGTGTTAAGAAAGGTGAGAGGTGTGGGGGTGCGAGAGTTGGTGTTGGAGGAGGGGGAGGGAAGGGTGGAGGGCTGTTGTGGGTCTGTGTGGAGCGTGGCGTTGGGGAGGCGTGAGGGCTGCTGAGGGTGTGGGCAGAGCGTGGTGGAGGAGAGGGGCCAGGTGGGTGAGGAGAAGGAGGGTGAGGGGGTTGAGGCTCACCTTGTTGAGGGTGGAGGAGAAGGCGTGAGGAGAAGTGTGTGAGGGAGAGAGGCGCTGGGCCGGCTTTTATGCTGGTCCTGGAGGGGCGGGACAGGCTTTGGGCATGATGGCTTATTCCAGAAGCAGCTCTTGCATGCCACAACCTCGCCATTAATGGGGTGGGGTGTTTTTTCTTTTCTGCAATTCTCCAATTTCATGTTCTCCTCTTGATGACATGTCCACTTGGCCCTGCCGGCAGCTTTTAAGTGTGAGTGTTAGTGCTGAACTGCAGACGCGACCAAAGCATGAGAGAAGTAAGTTGTCATCATTGAGGTCATAGTGTGGCACTCATGTGGTCTCTTTGTGGGTGCGTTGTGTAGAGAGGGCCCCCTTTTCCTCACAGTCAGTTTGACCTCGCTGCAGGAGAATTGTATGGTGCCGATAATTTTGATTGCCATCTCATGGCGTGTAGAGGACAAGGAGGTGATGAGGCCCAGTCAGCATGGCTTTATGAAGGGCAGGTCCTGCTGGCCTAACCTGATCTCCTCCTTGGACAAGGAGACCTGCTTAGTGGATGGATGAGGGATGTGGATGTTGTTAACCTGGACTTTAGTAAAGCCTTTGGCACTGTTTGCCACAGCCTTCTCCTGGAGAGACTGCCTGCTCATGGCTCTGACGGCCGTATTCTTTGCTGACTAAAAATCTGTGTGGATGGCCAGGCCCAAAGAGTTGTGGAGAATGGAGTGAAATGGAGTTGGTGGGTGGTCACAAGTTGTATTCTCCAGGCGTGAGTATTGGGGCCAGTTCTGTTCAGTATTTTTATCAATGATGTGGATGAGCAAAGCAAATGCACCCTGAGAAATTTTTCAGGTGACCCCAAGTTGGGGGAGTGTGTTAATGTGCTTGAGGGTAGGATGGCTCTAGAGAGGGATGTGGAGAGGCTGGATTGAGGGGCTGAGGCCAATTGTATGAGATTCAAGAAGGCTCAGTGCCGGATTCTTCACTTGGGTCACAACAACTCCTTGCCACGCTCCAGGCTGATGGATGGGTGTCTTGAAAGCTGCCTGTCGGAAAATGAGCTGGGGATTTTGGTTGACAGCTGTCTGCAAAAGAGTGGACATTTTGTGTCTAAAGAGGTGGGGTGTGTTGTCTTTTCCGCAGTTCTCCAATTTCCTGTCCTCCTCTTGAGGACGTACCCACTTGGCCGTGGCGGCAGCTTTTAAGGTCCAGTATTAGAGGCCATAACCATTGTGTTGATGGCGCGTGTCAGGGTGGTGAGAAGAGGTGAGCAAAGTGAAGGAGAGGTGGGGTGTCATCAGTGAGTTCACGCCGTGGCACTCGTGTGGTGTGGTTTGTGGGTGCATTGTGAAGAGGGGTCCCCATTTGCTTGTAGCCTTGTCAGGCTGATCTGTGCATTGGAGGGGTGGCAGGTATTAGGCACTGCCCCTTCGCTTGCGCTTGGTCCTTGCCTGGCTTTCTGCCAGCTCACTAAGCCTGTCTTTAGGCCTGGCCTTTCCTGTTGGGTGAGCTCTGTAGGCCTCTCGGTGCTTCTGTGGCTTGTAAGGTTGTAGGTGGGAGAAAGGAGGCTGCCTGTTGGATCTTGTGCCCCCCTGGGGCCATCCCTGGGGGAGGCACTTGAAGCAGGCAGAGGAGGGCTGTTTGTGAGAGCAGGACGTTGTCCTGGGTCAGAGCTCTCCAGCCCTGTGCTTTCGGGGGGCCAGTCCTGCTCCATAAAAGCTCACCAGAGCCCTTCCTTATAACCCCCCTCAGCTGTGGCCAGCACATTTGCAACCTGGGCTCTAGAGTGACACATCTAAAGAAGGGCAACGAAGCTGGTGAAGGATCTTGAGAACAAGACCTGTGAGGAGCGTTTTAGAGAACTCGGGAACTTTAGTTTACAATAAAAGAAGGCTGAGGGTGACACCTTATTGCTCTACAACCATCTGAAATTAGGTAGTAATGAGGTAGATGTCAATCTGTTATTCCTTGTAACAAGTGATAGGAGAAGAAGTAATGTCTTTAAATTGTGCGTGGGAATGCTCAGATTGGATACTAGGAAAAATTTCATCCCCTCAAGGGTTATGAAGCACTGGAAGAGGTTCCTCAGGGAAACGGTTGAATCACCATCCCTAGTGGTAATGAAAAGATGTGTAGACGTGGCATTTTGGGCTATGTTTTTTTGTTGAACTTGGTAGTCATAGGTTAACGGTTGGCGTCAATATTGTTCAGCGTCTTTTCCAGCCTAAGTAACTCCATGAATGTGTGTGAGGCATCCTGCAAAAACAGTTGAGTTTCTGGAGAGGCAAAGAGCATGGTGAGAGAGAGAGGGGGAGTGGGATGGGCATGCAGGGGAGGCTGGTGATCCAGGGCCTTTGGGGTGTTTCCTTGGGGCGAGCACTGAGGGGTGAGGCCCTTTCTCTGCATAGTGTGTGATGGGAAGAAAGAGAAGGTGGAGATTGTTGAGGAGAGCTGGAGGCAAGGGCGCAGCACGGGGCTCCCGAGCTGAGGCCCTGGTTGTGGTGGGTGCATGCCCAGGGGCTGCTGAATGGCAAGGCCTGCCCCAGTTCATCCGAGGTGAGTGTTTTGCAGGATCTTGGTCAGGCGAGCAGTGCTTGTTTCTGAGGAACAAGGTGTATTCAGGTAGGACGGAGTTTTTTGCAACTGCATGTAGGCAAGTCCTTGTGGCCTGAGAGGTGGTAGCCACGAATGCCGTGGGAGCTGGCTGATATCCTGAGGAGGCCCCTCTGAATTATCTTGTGAAGGTCGTGGTGCCTGCGAGCAGTTTGTGATGGCTGGAAGAGGGCTCATCCCCCTGCTGCCTTTGAGAAGATGAGGAAGGAAGCCCTGGAAAAGTAGAGGGTGGTGAGGCTGAGCTCATTGCTGTGGAAGGTGATGGATGGAAATTGTCCAGGAAAGCAGTGCCAAGCCCAGTTAGGACAAGCAGGTGACGGGGAGTCATCAGCACAAGTTAGGAAGGGGATATTAAGGGTGAGTAACCTCTGTGTCTTCCACAATGAACTGACTGGCTTTGTGGACAAGGCTGGTGTTTACCTGGACTTTTCAAGAAAGTCTTTGACACTTTGTCCTTTTGCATGCTCTTAGACAAAGCTGAGGAATTATGAGGTGCCTAAGAGGGCAGTGAGGTGGACTGGCAAGTGGTGGAAGGGCTTGGCCCAGAGGCGTGTGCTGAGTGGCCCAAAGTCCAGTTGGAGGCAAGTTTCCAATGGTGTAGCCCAGGACTCGGATGCATGGGGTCAACACTGTTCGTCATCGTCCTCAGTGTCCTGTGCAGTGGGACGGAGTGCCCCCTCATCAAGTTGGGAGAGGATGCAAAATGTGGAGGAGAGTCTGAGGCATGGCATGGTTGTGCCACGATTGAGAGGGATGTGGAGAGGCTGGAGAAGACGGCAGAGAGGAGCATCCTGAAGTTCAGTTGGTGGAAAGGCAAAGTCCCGTCTCTGGGGAGGAATAGTGCTGGTCACCAGGAGATGCTGGGGGCCGACAGGCTGGAAAGGAGCTTTACAAGGCCTGACTTTGTGTTGGTGGTGGAGAAGAGCTGACTAGAGGGCAGGAATGGATCCTTGGGGTCAAAGAAGAGAAGGTGAGAGAGCTGGGAGGTTTTTCAGCCAGGAGAGAAGGCCGCGCAGGGGAGATGTCATCAACGTCTGTAAATCCCGCATGGGAGTTTTCATGGCTCAACCCCAGCCAGCAATTAGGACCACACAGCCGCACGCCCAGTTGCCATGGAGTGGGATGGGGAAGTAAATCGCAAAACTTAGAAAATTCTTGGGTTGAGATCAAGGCAATATAAAAGGGGGAGCAGTAGTTGTGCATGCAAAGCAAAGGAAAACAAGGAAACCCTTCAGTCCTTCCTATGGGCAGGAAGGTGTTCACGCATCTCCAGGAAAGGAGGGGTCCACCACGTGTAACTGTTTCTTTGGAAGAGAAATGCTACACCTCCAAAATATCCCTCCTTCTTCTTCCCCCAGCATTATATACTGAGCATGACGTCCTATTGTATGGAGTATGCCTTTCATCAGCCGGGGTCATCTGTCTCTGCTGAGTCTCCTCTCAACTTCTTGTGCACTCCCAGCCTACTTGCTAGCGGGGCGGTATGAGGTGCAGAAAAGGCCTTGAGTGCTTAGCAAGAACCAGAAACATTAGTGGGCTGTCAAGAGCATTCTCATCCCAAAGTAAAACCTAGCACTCTACCAGCTACCAGTAAGAAAGTCAACTCTATCCCAGGTGAACGGATGGCAGGAGGGAGTGAGGAGAGGGGAGTGAGACTCTTGTGAGGGGTGCCCATGGCCAGGGCAAGTGTGAATGGAGAAAGATGAAAAGACATGCCATTTCCTTGGAAGAGAAGGCAAGCCTTTTTCAGTGGGAGGGTGGTTAAAAAGTGGAACCATTTCCTCAGAGGAGTGTTGGAGACTCCATCCTTGGAGGTACTGGAAACCTGACTGGGCACAGTACTGAACAAGGTGCTCCAGCTGACCCGGTTTGGGCAGGCTGGGTTGAAGGAGATGATCTCCAGATCCTCGTGCAAAGATTCCGTTTGTTGTGATTCTGCCTGTTGTGGTGGCCAGAGGGTCGTATTGGGGAGGACAGTTGGTGAAGTGTGTGCTGCCATGGGGAGCTTGTGTCAGAAGGTTGGTTTGAAGTGCATTCTTATGTGCAAGCCTTTGTTTGGTCAAGTGAAGGGCTTGTGTCATGTTCTGGAAGCCCCCCTGTGCTGCCCTGTGCTGTTGTTTTTGCTGGGGACATACATGCTATGAAATGTCCTGTGGCCCGTTTGCACCCACCCCGATGGTCTCTGTAGCCCTGGCCTTGTGTTGGGTGAGGCTGGAAGAGCCTTGTGAGAAGAAAGGAAGTGGAGGCATCTGAGGTTGGGATGCAGGAGAAGTTTATTGAGGGAAAAGATTGCAAAGGCAGAGGTGCTAAAGGGAAGGCAGATGGTCTGAGGTGTTAGTAGGGCAGCCATCAACCAAAGTCCCTTGCACGAGAGAGGTCACCCACGAGGGGTGGTGGTGGTGGCCCTTAGCAGGGGTAGCAGCCTCTTCTGCCGCCGTAGCAGCCCAGGCCTCCCAAGCCATAGCCGAAGCCGCCGGAGGAGATGGGCATTCCCTGGGCGCTGAGTTCACTGCCTACGGCAGCAGATGCGGAGGATCCGACGGCGGTGCTCTGGGGGAAGGAGGTGAGGATGGGTCCTGGCAGGGTGACCTGCACGGTGGGTGGCTGGATGATGACGCGGGAGTCCTCGCACTGCCTGACGCAGGGCTCGTTGCAGCTGTTAGCCAGCGGGGTGGGTCCGCAGGGGCGGCAGAGGTCGTAGCAGGCCATGTGTGTGGTGTGGAGGGTCCCTGGAAGAGAGGGTGTTGGGAAAGGTGAGGGGCGTGGGGGTGCAAGTGGCAGTGTTGGAGGAGGGCTGGTGTGCTGTGTGGAGCGTGGCGGTGGGGATGCGTGAGGGCTGCTGAGGGTGTGGGCAGAGCGTGGTGGAGGAGAGGGGCCAGGTGGGTGAGGAGAAGGAGGGTGAGGGGGTTGAGGCTCACCTTGTTGAGGGTGGAGGAGAAGGCGTGAGGAGAAGTGTGTGAGGGAGAGAGGCGCTGGGCCGGCTTTTATGCTGGTCCTGGAGGGGCGGGACAGGCTTTGCGCATGACGGTTTTCTGCAGCAAGCAGCTCTTGCATGCCACAGGCTGGCGAGTCATGAGGTGGGGTGTGTTTTCCTTCCCACATCACTCCCTTTTCATGTCCTCCACTTGAGGTCGTGTGCAGTTGGCCCTGGCGGCAGCTTTCAAGTGCCAGTATTAGAGGCCAAAGACTTGGTTTTGTTGTCGCTTGTCAGGCCGAAGAGAAGGCGCGAGTAAAGCATAGGAGAGGTGGGGTGTCTTCAGTGAGGTCATCCCGTGGCAGTGGCGTGGTGTGGTTTGTGGGTGTGTTGCGAAGAGGGGCCCCCATTTCCTCGCAGCCCTGTCTGTTCTGCACTTTGATGGTGTGCCAGTCGTGAGGTGCTGCCCCTTCCTCTGCATTTGCTCCGTCTCTGCCTTGATCCCAGCTGACTACGGCTGTGTTGAGGCCTGGCCTTTCCCGTTGGGTGTGTTCTGTGTGTGCCTTGGTGCCCCTCTTGTTTGTAAGTGTGTAGCTGAGAGAAAGGGCTCTCTGTCTTTCCTTGATGCTTGGAAATGTTATGGAGCCGATCATCTTGAGTGCCGTGACATGGCCCAGTGAGCATGGCTTTATGAAGGGTAGGTCCTGCCTGAGTAACCTGATCTCCTCCTTTGACAAGGAGACCCGCTTAGTGGATGGATGAGGGAAAGGCTGTGGATGTTGTTAACCTGGACTTTAGTAAAGCCTTTGGCACTGTTTGCCACAGCCTTCTCCTGGAGAAACTGCCTGCTCATGGCTCTGACTGCCTTATTCTTTGCTGGCTAAAAAACTGTGTGGATGGCCAGGCCCAAATTGCTGTGGAGAGTGGAGTAAAATCCAGTTGGTGGCCTGTGACACGTGGTGTTCCCCATGGCTGAATACTGGGGCCAGTTCCATTTAATATCTGTATTAATGATGTGGAGGAGGGGATCGAGTGCACCCCCAGTATAGTTTTCTGGTGACAGCAAGGTGTGTGGTTGTGTTGATGTGCTTGATGGTGGATGGCTCTACAGAGGGATGGGGTGTGGACAGTCTGGATCAATGGGCCAGGGCCAATGACGGCATGAGATTCAAGAAGTCTCAGTCGTGGGTGCTGCACTTGGGTCACAATAACCCCATGGAAAGCTACAGGCTGGGAGAAGAGCGTGTGGAAAGAAGAGCAAAGAAAGTGGTGAAGAGTCTAGAGAGAAAGTCTTGTGAGGAGCAGCTGAGGGAACGGATCTGTTTAGCCTGGAAAAAGGAAAGCTGAGGGAAGACGTTATCGCTCTCTACAACAACCTGAAAGAAGGTTGTAGTGAGGTGAGTGTGGGTCTTTTTTCCCAGTAAGAAGTGATAAGAGCAGAGAGAAAATGACCTCAAGTTCCACCAAGTGAGATTTAGGTTGTGTTACATCCTGGTCCGACTACCTTTAGCCCGGGAGAGGTTCATAATATTTCGAAGTGTGAGATTAAGACAGCAGTGAGGTCCGATGCCGCTCACTGCAGCTTTGTTGTTATTCCTCAGCAATAGTCCCTGAGGTGAGCAATAGAGGAAAGGAGGAAGTAGAGGAAAGGCAGAAATCAGGGTCATTTTAGAATCACAGAATAATAGAATTGCTGAGTTTGGAAGGGAACTTCAAGATCATCAAGTCCAACTACTAACCGACCCTGACAAAAAACACTTCTAAACCATGTCCCTAAGCACCACATCTACCCTTTTTTTAAACACCTCGAGGGATGGTGAATCCACCACCTCCGTGGGCAGCCTATTCCAAAGTTTAATAACCATTTCAGTGAAAAAATGTTTCCTAATATCCAGTCTAAACCTCCCCTGACATAACTTGAACCCGTTTCATCTTAGAGCAGGTTACACAGGAACGCGTCCAGGTGGGTTTTGAATGTCTCCAGAGACGGAGACTCCACCACCTGTCTGGCCAGCCTGTGCCAGTGCTCTGCCACCCTCACGGTATGGAAGTTCCTCCTCATGGCGGCGTCCCGTTGATCTGTGGTTGATGGTGGGGGTGTCTCGGTCCCGATTCCCAAATTGTGGTGGGTCAATCATATCAGTTACAGTCCAGGTAGTCCAGGTCAGTCCGTAGCTTGACCAATCAGGGTGACGGTGGCCTTTGTCCAGCTAATTGTCGTTTGACACGGTCGCCGTATAAGTTTTTCCTGCCCCCTCCTCCTTGGGCAGCGCTTGGCTCAGCACAGTTATTGTGCCTCAGCAAGAGGTTTATGGGAAAAGTCCAGACAATCCCCAGGGAAGGCAGGGTCTGGCCACTCTGATGACCAAAGGCCTACACCCTTTTCAGCTGCTGGCAATCTTGGGTGGTGAGTGATAAGCAGAAGAAAGGTCTGCAGAAGGTGCTAAATAGACACAAGCAAGCTTCTTCTTGGCCTGCAAGTGTGCCATCGATTTGCAGAAACCTAAGGAAGCTTTGAGAGAATTGTTTTGAGGTTCCAGTGCCTCACAGGTTGGATCTTAGGAACAATGTCTTCACTGAAATGGTTGTCAAGCACTGGAAGAGGCCGGCCAGGGATGTGCTTGAGGCACCATGCCTGGAGGTATGTAGAGGAGAGTCTTCTTGGCACTTAGGGTCTCCGTGTAGTGGTGGCCTGGTTAGTGACAGGTTAAGGGCTGGACTCAATCTTAAGTGTCTTGCCCAAGCTCAGTGATTCTGTGAGTTGATGAAGGCCATGGCCATAGTGGTGTGAGTCGAGTGAAGGGCCACGCAGATGGTGCAGGGACTGGAGCATCCTTCCTCTAAGAAGCAGCTGAGAGAGCTGGGAGGTTTTTCAGCCAGGAAGCAGGGCCATGCAGGGGAGATGTCATCAATGGCTCTAAATCCGAGATGGGAGGTTTTGTGGCTCAGTCCCATCCAGGAAGTAGGACCCTATGGCAGGTTGCAGAAGAGAATGGGAAGAATAAAAGTGAGAAGCATCATGGGTTGAGATAGAGACAGTTTCATCAGTAAAGCAAAAGCCGCTGCAAGCAAGCAAAGCCAAAGAAGGAAATCCTTCACTACTTCCCGTCATCAGGCAGGTGTTCAGCCATCTCCAGGAAAGCAGGGCTCCATCACACGTGATGGTTACTCGGGAAGACAAATGCCGTAATTCTGAACGTCCCCTTCTTCTTTCATCTTCCCCAGCATTATAGACCAAGCACGATGTCATATGGCATGGACTATGCCTTTGTTCAGTTGGGGTCAGGGGTCCCGGCCATGTCGCCTCCCAACGTTTTCTGCACTCCCAGCCTACTTGCTGTCGGGGTGTTATGAGGAGCAGAAAAGGCCTTGAGTGCTTAGCAAGAACCAGGAAGAGTAGTGGGCTGTCAACAGCATTCTCATTCCAAATGCAAAAAAACTCTAGCAGCTGCCAGTGAGAAAGTGAACTCTAGGCCAGCTGCACCTATGTCAGGAGGGCATGAGGAGAGGGGAGTGAGAGTCTTGTGAGGGGTGCCCATGGCCAGGGCAAATATAAATGGAGAAAGCTGAAAAGACTTGTCATTTCCTTGGTAGAGAAGGCAAGCCTTTTTCAGTGTGAGGGTGGTCAAAGAGTGGAACCATTTCTTCAGAGGAGTGTTGGAGACTCCATCCTTGGAGCTACTGGAAACCTGTCTGGGCATAGTGCTGAACAAGGTGCTCCAGCTGACCCGGTTTGGGCAGGCTGGGTTGAAGTAGATGAGGTTTGTTCTGTAGTGAATGCTTCTGTTTGCTGTGATTCAGCCTGTTGTGGTGGCCAGAGGGTCGTATTGGGGAAGAGAGTTGGTGAAGTGTGTGCTGCCACGGGGAGCTTGTGTCAGAAGGTTGGTTCAAAGTGCATTAGTATGTGCAAGCCTTTGTTTGGTCAAGGGAAGGGCTTGTGTCAGGTTCTGGAAGGCCCTCTGTGCTGCCCTGTGCTGCTGTTGTTGCTGGGGCCATAGTTCGTATGAGAGGTCTTGTAACGCCTTTACACCCACCCACCATAGTTCCTACGAGAGGTCCTGTGGCCCCTTAGCACCCAACCCGATGGTCTCTGTAGCCCTGGTTTTGTGTTGGGTGTGGTTGGAAGAGCCTTGTGAGAAGAAAGGAAGTGGAGTCGTGTGAGGCTGAGATTCATGAGGCCTTTATTGATGGAAAAGAGTAGAAAGGCAGAGGTGCTAATGGGAAGGGAGATGGTCTGTGGTGTCAGCTGGGCAACCATCAGCCAAAGTCCCTTGCACGAGAGAGGTCTTGCCAGAGAACCGAGGTCTTCTTGCTCCACAGTGGATGGAACTCAGTGGATGTTCCTGGTGGTCTTTGGCTTGTGAGAATGTGTTTGCAGCAGAGAACAGTGGACGTAGGAGAAGGGGAGCTCTAAAGAAGGAGGTGGGAGAAGAGGAGGAGGTACATGGGCCGTGTTTCCAGGCAGGCCGCGCTGGCCCCTTGCCTGCTTTCCTGCTTGCTAGGTGCCTTGAGATGAGGATCTGTGGGCAGCAGGTCTGTGTGCTAGGAAGGGCCCCGAGGTGTGTCCTCCAAGCATGCCATTGATTCCATGTTGTCACTGTTGGTGTGAGGGGTGGTGGCGGTGGCCCTTAGCAGGGGTAGCAGCCTCTTCTGCCACCGTAGCAGCCCAGGCCTCCCAAGCCATAGCCGAGGCCGTAGCCGAAGCCGAAGCCGCCGGAGGAGACGGGCACTCCCTGGGCGCTGAGTTCGCTGCCCACAGCAGCAGATGCGGAGGATCCGACAGCAGTGCTCTGGGGGAAGGAGGTGAGGATGGGTCCTGGCAGGGTGACCTGCACGGTGGAAGGCTGGATGATGACTCGGGAGGCCTCGCACTGCCTGACGCAGGGCTCGTTGCAGCTGTTAGCCAGCGGGGTGGGTCCGCAGGGACTACAGAGGTTGTTGCAGGCCATGTGTGTGGTGTGGAGGGTCCCTGGAAGAGAGGGTGTTAAGAAAGGTGAGAGGTGTGGGGGTGCAAGGGTTGGTGTTGGAGGAGGGCGAGGGAGTGTGGAGGGCCGTTGTGGGTCTGTGTGGAGCGTGGCGTTGGGGAGGCGTGAGGGCTGCTGAGGGTGTGGGCAGAGCATGGTGGAGGAGAGGGGCCAGGTGGGTGAGGAGAAGGAGGGTGAGGGGGTTGAGGCTCACCTTGTTGAGGGTGGAGGAGAAGGCGTGAGGAGAAGTGTGTGAGGGAGAGAGGCGCTGGGCCGGCTTTTATGCTGGTCCTGGAGGGGCGGGACAGGCTTTGGGCATGATGGCTTATTCCAGAAGCAGCTCTTGCATGCCACAACCTCGCCATTAATGGGGTGGGGTGTTTTTTCTTTTCTGCAATTCTCCAATTTCATGTTCTCCTCTTGATGACATGTCCAGTTGGCCCTGGCTGCAGCTTTTAAGTGTGAGTGTTAGTGCTGAAATGCAGACGCGACCAAAGCATAAGAGAAGTAAGTTGTCATCATTGAGGTCATAGTGTGGCACTCATGTGGTCTCTTTGTGGGTGCGTTGTGTAGAGAGGGCCCCCATTTCCTCACAGTCAGTCTGACCTCGATGAAAGAGAATTGTATGGTGCCGATAATTTTGAGTGCCATCTCATGGCGTGTAGAGGACACCCAGGTGATGAGGCCCAGTCAGCATGGCTTTATGAAGGGCAGGTCCTGCTGGCCTAACCTGATCTCCTCCTTGGACAAGGAGATGTGCTTAGTGGATGGATGAGGGATGTGGATGTTTTTAACCTGGACTTTAGTAAAGCCTTTGACACTGTTTGCCACAGCCTTCTCCTGGAGAGACTGCCTGCTCATGGCTCTGACGGCCGTATTCTTTGCTGACTAAAAGACTGTCTGGATGGCCAGTCCCAAAGAGTTGTGGAGAATGGAGTTAAACGAAGTTGGTGGGTGGTCACAAGTTGTATTCTCCAGGCGTGAGTATTGGGGCCAGTTCTGTTCAATATCTTTATCAATGATCTGGATGAGCAAAGGAAATGCACCCTGAGAAAGTTTTCAGGTGACCCCAAGTTGGGGGAGTGTGTTAATGTGCTTGAGGGTAGGATGGCTCTAGAGAGGGATGTGGAGAGGCTGGATTGAGGGGCTGAGGCCAATTGTATGAGATTCAAGAAGGCTCAGTGCCGGATTCTTCACTTGGGTCACAACAAGTCCTTGCCACGCTCCAGGCTGATGGATGAGTGTCTTGAAAGCTGCCTGTCGGAAAATGAGCTGGGTTTTTTGGTTGACAGCTGTCTGCAAAAGAGTGGACATTTTGTGTCTAAAGAGGTGGGGTGTGTTGTCTTTTCCGCAGTTCTCCAATTTCCTGTCCTCCTCTTGAGGACGTACCCACTTGGCCATGGCGGCAGCTTTTAAGGTCCAGTATTAGAAGCCATAACCATTGTGTTGATGGCGCGTGTCAGGGTGGTGAGAAGAGGTGAGCAAAGTGAAGGAGAGGTGGGGTGTCATCAGTGAGTTCACGTCGTGGCAGTCGTGTGGTGTGGTTTGTGGGTGTATTGTGAAGAGGGGTCCCCATTTGCTTGTAGCCTTGTCAGGCTGATCTGTGCATTGGAGGGGTGGCAGGTATTAGGCACTGCCCCTTCGCTTGCGCTTGGTCCTTGCCTGGCTTTCTGCCAGCTCACTAAGCCTGTCTTTAGGCCTGGCCTTTCCTGTTGGGTGAGCTCTGTAGGCCTCTCGGTGCTTCTGTGGCTTGTAAGGTTGTAGGTGGGAGAAAGGAGGCTGCCTGTTGGATCTTGTGCCCTCCCTGGGGCCATCCCTGGGGGAGGCACTTGAAGCAGGCAGAGGAGGGCTGTTTGTGAGAGCAGGACGTTGTCCTGGCAGCCCTGGGTCAGAGCTCACCAGCCCTGTGCTTTTGGGGAGCCAGTCCTATTCCATAAAAGCTCGCCAGAGCCCTTCCTTATAACCCCCCTTAGCTGTGGCCAGCACATTTGCAACCTGGGCTCTAGAGTGACACATCTAAAGAAGGGCAACGAAGCTGGTGAAGGATCTTGAGAACAAGACCTGTGAGGAGCGTTTTAGAGAACTTGGGAACATTAGTTTACAATAAAAGAAGGCTGAGGGAGACACCTTATTGCTCTACAACCATCTGAAATTAGGTAGTAATGAGGTAGGTGTCAATCTGTTATTCCTTGTAACAAGTGATAGGAAAAGAAGTAATGTCTTTAAATTGTGCATAGGGATGCTCAGATTGGATACTAGGAAAAATTTCATCCCCTCAAGGGTTATGAAGCACTGGAAGAGGTTCCTCAGGGAAGTGGTTGAATCACCACCCCTAGTGGTAATGAAAGGACGTGTAGACGTGGCACTTTGGGCTATGTTTTTTTGTTGAACTTGGTAGTCATTAGTTAACAGTTGGCGTCAATATTGTTCAGGGGCTTTTCCAACCTGAGTTACTCCATGACTGTGTATGAGGCATCCTGCAAAAACAGTTGAGTTTCTGGAGAGGCAAAGAGCATGGTGAGAGAGAGAGGGGGAGTGGGATGGGCATGCAGGGGAGGCTGGTGATCCAGGGCCTTTGGGGTGTTTCCTTGGGGCGAGCACTGAGGGGTGAGGCCCTTTCTCTGCATAGTGTGTGACAGGAAGAAAGAGAAGGTGGAGATTGTTGAGGAGAGCTGGAGGCAAGGGCGCAGAATGTGATTGCAGAGCTGAGGCCCTGGTTGTGGTGGGTGCATGCCCAGGG
This sequence comes from Alca torda, assembly GCA_008658365.1. NCBI lineage: Eukaryota > Metazoa > Chordata > Aves > Charadriiformes > Alcidae > Alca > Alca torda. The sequence goes on from CM018077.1 coordinate 163,766,123, forward strand.
GCTGCTGAATGGCAAGGCCTGCCCCAGTTCATCCGAGGTGAGTGTTTTGCAGGATATTGGTCAGGCGAGCAGTGCTTGTTTCTGAGGAAGGTGTTTTTGGGTAGGACGGAGTTCTTTGCAACTGGATGTAGGCAAGTCCTTGTGGCCTGAGAGGTGGTAGCCACGAATGCCGTGGGTGCTGGCTGATGTCCTGAGGAGGCCCCTCTGAATTATCTTGTGAAGGTCGTGGTGCCTGCGAGCAGTTTGTGGTGGCTGGAAGAGAGCTCATCCCCCTGCTGCCTTTGAGAAGATCAAGAAGGAAGCCCTGGAAAAGTAGAGGGTGGTGAGGCTGAAGTCTCTCCTGTGGAAGGTGATGGACGGAATTGCACTTTGTCCTTTTGCATGCTCTTAGACAAAGCCGAGGAATTATGGGGTGCCTAAGTGGGCAGTGAGGTGGACTGGCAAGTGGTGGAAGGGCTTGGCCCAGAGGCGTGTGCTGAGTGGCCCAAAGTCCAGTTGGAGGCAAGTTTCCAATGGTGTAGCCCAGGACTCGGATGCATGGGGTCAACACTGTTCGTCATCGTCCTCAGTGTCCTGTGCAGTGGGACGGAGTGCCCCCTCATCAAGTTGGGAGAGGATGCAAAATGTGGAGGAGAGTCTGAGGCATGGCATGGTTGTGCCACGATTGAGAGGGATGTGGAGAGGCTGGAGAAGACGGCAGAGAGGAGGGTCCCGAAGTTCAGTTGGGGAAAGGCAAAGTCCCGTCTCTGGGGAGGAATAGTGCTGGTCACCAGGAGATGCTGGGGGCCGACAGGCTGGAAAGGAGCTTTACAAGGCCCGACTTTGGTTGGTGGTGGAGAAGAGCTGACTAGAGGGCAGGAATGGATCCTTGGGGTCAAAGAAGAGAAGGTGAGAGAGCTGGGAGGTTTTTCAACCAGGAGAGAAGGCCGCGCAGGGGAGATGTAATCAACGTCTGTAAATCCCGCATGGGAGTTTTCATGGTTCAACCCCAGCCAGCAATTAGGACCACACAGCCGCATGCCCAGTTGCCACGGAGTGGGATGGGGAAGTAAATCGTAAGAGTAAAACTGAGAAAATTCTTGGGTTGAAATCAAGGCAATATAAAAGGGGGAGCAGTAGTTGTGCATGCAAAGCAAAGGAAAACAAGGAAACCCTTCAGTCCTTCCTATGGGCAGGAAGGTGTTCACGCATCTCCAGGAAAGGAGGGGTCCACCACGTGTAACTGTTTCTTTGGAAGAGAAATGCTACACCTCCAAAATATGCCTCCTCCTTCTTCCCCCAGCATTATATACTGAGCATGATGTCCTATTGTATGGAGTATGCCTTTCATCAGCCGGGGTCATCTGTCTCTGCTGAGTCTCCTCTCAACTTCTTGTGCACTCCCAGCCTACTTGCTAGCGGGGCGGTATGAGGTGCAGAAAAGGCCTTGAGTGCTTAGCAAGAACCAGAAACATTAGTGGGCTGTCAAGAGCATTCTCATCCCAAAGTAAAACCTAGCACTCTACCAGCTACCAGTAAGAAAGTCAACTCTATCCCAGGTGAACGGATGGCAGGAGGGAGTGAGGAGAGGGGAGTGAGACTCTTGTGAGGGGTGCCCACGGCCAGGGCAAGTGTGAATGGAGAAAGATGAAAAGACATGCCATTTCCTTGGAAGAGAAGGCAAGCCTTTTTCAGTGGGAGGGTGGTTAAAAAGTGGAACCATTTCCTCAGAGGAGTGTTGGAGACTCCATCCTTGGAGATACTGGAAACCTGAGTGGGCACAGTGCTGAACAAGGTGCTCCAGCTGACCCGGTTTGGGCAGGCTGGGTTGAAGGAGATGATCTCCAGATCCTCGTGCAAAGATTCCGTTTGTTGTGATTCTGCCTGTTGTGGTGGCCAGAGGGTCGTATTGGGGAAGAGAGTTGGTGAAGTGTGTGCTGCCATGGGGAGCTTGTGTCAGAAGGTTGGTTTGAAGTGTATTCTTATGTGCAAGCCTTTGTTTGGTCAAGTGAAGGGCTTGTGTCATGTTCTGGAAGCGCCCCTGTGCTGCCCTGTGCTGTTGTTTTTGCTGGGGACATACATGCTATGAAATGTCCTGTGGCCCGTTTGCACCCACCCCGATGGTCTCTGTAGCCCTGGCCTTGTGTTGGGTGAGGCTGGAAGAGCCTTGTGAGAAGAAAGGAAGTGGAGGCATCTGAGGTTGGGATGCAGGAGAAGTTTATTGAGGGAAAAGATTGCAAAGGCAGAGGTGCTAAAGGGAAGGGAGATGGTCTGAGGTGTTAGTAGGGCAGCCATCAACCAAAGTCCCTTGCACGAGAGAGATCACCCACGAGGGGTGGTGGCGGTGTCCCTTAGCAGGGGTAGCAGCCTCTTCTGCCACCGTAGCAGCCCAGGCCTCCCAAGCCATAGCCGAAGCCACCGGAGGAGATGGGCATTCCCTGGGCGCTGAGTTCACTGCCTATGGCAGCAGATGCGGAGGATCCGACGGCGGTGCTCTGGGGGAAGGAGGTGAGGATGGGTCCTGGCAGGGTGACCTGCACGGTGGGTGGCTGGATGATGACGCGGGAGTCCTCGCACTGCCTGACGCAGGGCTCGTTGCAGCTGTTAGCCAGCGGGGTGGGTCCGCAGGGGCGGCAGAGGTCGTAGCAGGCCATGTGTGTGGCGTGGAGGGTCCCTGGAAGAGAGGGTGTTGGGAAAGGTGAGGGGCGTGGGGGTGCAAGTGGCAGTGTTGGAGGAGGGCTGGTGTGCTGTGTGGAGCGTGGCGGTGGGGATGCGTGAGGGCTGCTGAGGGTGTGGGCAGAGTGTGGTGGAGGAGAGGGGCCAGGTGGGTGAGGAGAAGGAGGGTGAGGGGGTTGGGGCTCACCTTGTTGAGGGTGGAGGAGAAGGCGTGAGGAGAAGTGTGTGAGGGAGAGAGGCGCTGGGCCGGCTTTTATGCTGGTCCTGGAGGGGCGGGACAGGCTTTGCGCATGACGGTTTTCTGCAGCAAGCAGGTCTTGCATGCCACAGGCTGGCGAGTCATGAGGTGGGGTGTGTTTTCCTTCCCACATCAGTCCCTTTTCATGTCCTCCACTTGAGGTCGTGTGCAGTTGGCCCTGGCGGCAGCTTTCAAGTGCCAGTATTAGAGGCCAAAGACTTGGTTTTGTTGTCGCTTGTCAGGCCGAAGAGAAGGCGCGAGTAAAGCATAGGAGAGGTGGGGTGTCTTCAGTGAGGTCATCCCGTGGCAGTGTTGTGGTGTGGTTTGTGGGTGTGTTGCGAAGAGGGGCCCCCATTTCCTCGCAGCCCTGTCTGTTCTGCACTTTGATGGTGTGCCAGTCGTGAGGTGCTTCCCCTTCCTCTGCATTTGCTGCGTCTCTGCCTTGATCCCAGCTGACTACGGCTGTGTTGAGGCCTGGTCTTTCCCGTTGGGTGTGTTCTGTGTGTGCCTTGGTGCCCCTCTTGTTTGTAAGTGTGTAGCTGAGAGAAAGGGCTCTCTGTCTTTCCCTGATGCTTGGAAATGTTATGGAGCCGATCATCTTGAGTGCCGTGACACGGCCCAGTGAGCATGGCTTTATGAAGGGTAGGTCCTGCCTGAGTAACCTGATCTCCTCCTTTGACAAGGAGACCCGCTTAGTGCATGGATGAGGGAAAGGCTGTGGATGTTGTTAACCTGGACTTTAGTAAAGCCTTTGGCACTGTTTGCCACAGCCTTCTCCTGGAGAAACTGCCTGGTCATGGCTCTGACTGCCTTATTCTTTGCTGGCTAAAAAACTGTGTGGATGGCCAGGCCCAAAGCGCTGTGGAGAGTGGAGTAAAATCCTGTTGGTGGCCTGTGACACGTGGTGTTCCCCATGGCTGAATACTGGGGCCAGTTCCATTTAATATCTGTATTAATGATGTGGAGGAGGGGATCGAGTGCACCCCCAGTATAGTTTTCTGGTGACAGCAAGGTGTGTGGTTGTGTTGATGTGCTTGATGGTGGATGGCTCTACAGAGGGATGGGGTGTGGACAGTCTGGATCAATGGTCCAGGGCCAATGACGGTATGAGATTCAAGAAGTCTCAGTTGTGGGTGCTGCACTTGGGTCACAATAACCCCATGGAAAGCTACAGGCTGGGAGAAGAGCGTGTGGAAAGAAGAGCAAAGAAAGTGGTGAAGAGTCTAGAGAGAAAGTCTTGTGAGGAGCAGCTGAGGGAACGGATCTGTTTAGCCTGGAAAAAGGAAAGCTGAGGGAAGACGTTATCGCCCTCTACAACAACCTGAAAGAAGGTTGTAGTGAGGTGAGTGTGGGTCTTTTTTCCCAGGAAGAAGTGATTAGAGCAGAGACAAAATGACCTCAAGTTCCACCAAGTGAGATTTAGGTTGTGTTACATCCTGGTCCGACTACCTTTAGCCCAGGAAGGGTTCACAATGTTTCCAAGTGTGAGATTAAGACAGCAGTGAGGTCCGATGCTGCTCACTGCAGCTTTGTTGTTATCATAGAATCATAGAATCATAGGGTTGGAAGGGACCTCTGGAGATCATCTAGTCCAACCCCGCTGCCACGGCAGGGTCACCTACAGCAGGTTACACAGGAACACGTCCACGTGGGTTTTGAATGTCTCCAGAGTTGGAGACTCCCCCACCTCTCTGGGCAGCCTGTTCCAGTGCTCTGCCACCCTCAGGGTAAAGAAGTTCCTCCTCATGTTTAGGTGGAACTTCCTATGCTCAAGTTTGTGCCCATTGCCTCTTGTCCTGTCCCCGGGGACCACTGAAAAGAGCCTGGCCCCATCCTCCTGACACCCACCCTTTAAGTATTTATAAGTGTTGATAAGGTCACCCCTCAGACGTCTTTTTTCCAGACTGAAGAGACCCAAATCCCTCAGCCTTTCCTCATAAGAGAGGTGTTCCAGTCCCTAATCATCTTTGTAGCTCTCTGCTGCACCCTCTCCAGCAGTTCCCTGTCCCTCTTGAACCTGGGAGCCCAGAACTGGACACAGCACTCCAGGTGTGGCCTCACCAAGGCAGAGTAGAGGGGGAGGATGACCTCCCTTGACCTGCTGGCCACACTCTTCTTGATGCCCCCCAGGATGCCATTGGCCTTCTTGGCCACAAGGGCACATTGCTGACTCATGGTCATCCTGTTGTCCACCAGGACTCCCAGGTCTCTTTCCACAGAGCTGCTCTCCAGCAGGTCAGCACCCAACCTGTCCTGGTGCGGGGGGTTGTTCCTCCCCAGGTGCAGCACCCTGCACTTGCCCTTGTTGAATTTCATAAGGTTTCTCTCTGCCCAGATCTCCAACCTCTCCAGGTCTCTCTGTATGGTGGCACAGCCTTCCGGTGTGTCAGCCACCCCACCCAGCTTGGTGTCATCAGCAAACTTGCTGAGGGTGCACTCTATCCCCTCATCCAGGTCATTGATGAATATATTGAAGAGGACGGGACCCAGTACTGACCCCTGGGGAACACCACTCGTCACTGGCCTCCAACTAGACTCTGTGCCCCTAATCACAACCCTCTGAGCTCTATCTTTCAACCAGTTTTCTATCCACCTTACTGTCCTTTCATCTAACCCACACTTCCTAAGCTTCCCTATGAGGATGCTGTGGGAGACCGTGTCGAACGCCTTGCTTAAGTCAAGGTAGACCACATCTACCGCCCTCCCCTCGTCTATCCATCTAGTCATGCCATCGTAGAAGGCTATCAGATTAGTCAGACATGATTTCCCCTTGGTGAATCCATGCTGAGTACTTCTGATAGCTTTCTTTTCCTCCACGTGCCTTGAGATGACACCCGGAACGAGCTCTTCCATCATCTTTCCAGGGATGGAGGTGAGGCTGACCGGCCTGTAGTTCCCCGGCTCCTCCTTCTTGCCTTTTTTGAAGACTGGAGTGACATTGGCTTTCCTCCAGTCCCCAGGCACCTCACCTGTTCTCCAGGACTTTTCAAAGATGACGGAGAGCGGCCCAGCAATGACTTCTGCCAGCTCCCTCAGCACTCTCGGGTGCATCCCATCAGGGCCCATGGACTTGTGAATATCTAGATGATCTAATTGATCCCTCACTCGATCCTCCTCAACCCAAGGGAAGTCTTCTTCTTTCCCTGTTACTTTACCCAATGCCTGGGACTCCTGAGGGCTGGGCCGAGCAGAAAAGACCGAAGCAAAGAAGGCATTCAGTAACTCTGCCTTCTCCACATCCTCCGTCACCATGACTCCTGCCTCACTCAACAGCGGGCCCACAACTTCTCTGGTCTTCCTTTTGCTTCCAATATACTTGTAGAAGCTCTTTTTGTTGTGCTTGACATCCCTAGCCAGGTCTAATTCCAAGGCGGCCTTGGCTTTCCTTGTTTCATCCCTGCACGCTCTGGTGGCATTCTTGTAATCCTCCCAAGGGGTCAGTCCCTTCTTCCACTTATTGTAAACTTCCTTCTCCCACTTGAGCTTTTTCTGAAGCTCCCTGCTCAACCATGCAGGTCTCCTGCGTCCCTTGGCCGATTTCTTTCTCTTAGGGATGCACCGATCCTGAGCTTGGAGGAAGTGGTCTTTGAATATCAGCCAGCTTTCTGGAGCCCCTTTGCCTTCAGGAGCCCTAGCCCACGGGATCTCTCCAAGCAGTTTCTTGAAGAGGTCGAAGTTAGCTCTCCTGAAATCCAAGGTTGTAATTTTACTTCTTGTTGTTTTGTGGATAGTACCCATGATCCTGAACTCAATCATTTCATGATCACTACAACCTAGGGTGCCCCCAACCTTAATGTCCTCTACCAATGCCTCTGTGTTTGTCAGTACCAGGTCTAGAAGTGCTCCTCTCCTTGTTGGCTCCTGTACCACCTGTGTCAAAAAGTTGTCATCAATGCACTGGAGGAGCCTCCGGGACTGTCCATGCCTGGCTGTGTGGTCTTCCCAGCAGATATCGGGGTGAATGAAGTCCCCCAGGAGAACCAGGGCTTGCGACTGCGAGGCTACCTTCAGCTGTCTGTAGAAAGCCTCATCAGTTTCCCCATCCTGATCAGGTGGCCTGTAATAAACACCCACTACAGTGTCCCTCATATTTGCCTGTCCCTTAATCCTCACCCATAAGCTCTCGCCCCGCTCTTCATCCACCCCTAGTGAGAGCTCAATGCATTCCAAACGCTCTCTCACATAGAGTGCAATTCCACCACCATGCTTTGCTGGTCTGTCTTTCCTGAAAAGGACATAGCCATCCATGACAGCATTCCAATCATGCGAGTTGTCCCACCACGTTTCAGTAATTGCAATGAGATCGTGGCCCCGCATCCGCACACAGACCTCCAGCTCTTCCTGCTTATTCCCCATGCTGCGTGCATTGGTGTTTAAGCATTTCAGAGAGGGAGTTGTGTGTGTAGTTTTGACCCTTGAGATGTGGTGTGCCTTCTGGCTTTCAGAAATACTGGCACACTGGCCCACGAGCGCTGAGCAACTACACCCTGGCACCTCACCAGCAAGCCCAGTACCATCCCCACCCCCCTCCAAATCTAGTTTAGTCAGCAAATCAGCAATAGTCCCTGAGGTGAGCAATAGAGGAAAGGAGGAAGTAGCGGAAAGGCAGAAAGCAGAAGCAGTATTACGGAGCACAGCAAGAGAATAGTCACCACCACAGGCCCGATGACGTCTCGGCGATCCTCCGTAATTTCATCGAATCATAAGGTTGGAAGGGACCTCTGGAAATCAGGGTCATCTTAGAGCAGGTTGCACTGGAACGCGTCCAGGCGGGTTTTGAATGTCTCCAGAGACGGAGACTCCACCACCTGTCTGGGCAGCCTGTGCCAGTGCTCTGCCACCCTCACGGTATGGAAGTTCCTCCTTATGGCGGCGTCCCGTTGATCTGTGGTTGATGGTGGGGGTGTCTCGGTCGCGATTCCCAAATTGTGGTGGGTCAATCATATCAGTTACAGTCCAGGTAGTCCAGGTCAGTCCGTAGCTTGACCAATCAGCGTGACGGTGGCCTTTGTCTGGCTAATTGTCGTTTGACACGGTCGCCGTATAAGCTTTTCCTACCCGCTCCTCCTTCAGCAGCGCTTGGCTCAGCACAGTTATTGTGCCTCAGCAAGACTGGGGTTTATGGGAAAAGTCCAGAAAACCCCCAGGGAAGGCAGGGTCTGGCCACTCTGATGACCAAAGGCCTACACCCTTTTCAGCTGCTGGCAATCTTGGGTGGTGAGTGATAAGCAGAAGAAAGGTCTGCAGAAGGTGCTAAATAGACACAAGCAAGCTTCTTCTTGGCCTGCAAGTGTGCCATCGATTTGCAGAAACCTAAGGAAGCTTTGAGAGAATTGTTTTGAGGTTCCAGTGCCTCACAGGTTGGATCTTAGGAAAAATGTCTTCACTGAAATGGTTGTCAAGCACTGGAAGAGGCCAGCCAGGGATGTGCTTGAGTCACCATGCCTGGAGGTATATAGAAAAGAGTCTTCTTGGCACTTAGGGTCTCCGTGTAGTGGTGGCCTGGTTAGTGACAGGTTAAGGGCTGGACTCAATCTTAAGTGTCTTGCCCAAGCTCAGTGATTCTGTGAGTTGATGAAGGCCATGGCCATAGTGGTATGAGTCGAGTGAAGGGCCACGCAGATGGTGCAGGGACTGGACCATCCTTCCTCTAAGAAGCAGCTGAGAGAGCTGGGAGGTTTTTCAGCCAGGAAGCAGGGCCATGCAGGGGAGATGTCATCAATGGCTCTAAATCCGAGATGGGAGGTTTTGTGGCTCAGTCCCATCCAGGAAGTAGGACCCTATGGCAGGTTGCAGAAGAGAATGGGAAGAATAAAAGTGAGAAGCATCATGGGTTGAGATAGAGACAGTTTCATCAGTAAAGCAAAAGCCGCGCAAGCAAGCAAAGCCAAAGAAGGAAATCCTTCACTACTTCCCGTCATCAGGCAGGTGTTCAGCCATCTCCAGGAAAGCAGGGCTCCATCACACGTGATGGTTACTCAGGAAGACAAATGCCGTAATTCTGAACGTCCCCATCTTCTTTCATCTTCCCCAGCATTATAGACCAAGCACGATGTCATATGGCATGGACTATGCCTTTGTTCAGTTGGGGTCAGCGGTCCCGGCCATGTCGCCTCCGAACGTTTTCTGCACTCCCAGCCTACTTGCTGTCGGGGTGTTATGAGGAGCAGAAAAGGCCTTGAGTGCTTAGCAAGAACCAGGAAGAGTAGTGGGCTGTCAACAGCATTCTCATCCCAAATGCAAAAAAACTCTAGCAGCTGCCAGTGAGAAAGTGAACTCTAGGCCAGCTGCACCTATGTCAGGAGGGCATGAGGAGAGGGGAGTGAGAGCTCTTGTGAGGGGTGCCCATGGCCAGGGCAAATATAAATGGAGAAAGCTGAAAAGACTTGTCATTTCCTTGGAAGAGAAGGCAAGCCTTTTTCAGTGGGAGGGTGGTCAAAGAGTGGAACCATTTCTTCAGAGGAGTGTTGGAGACTCCATCCTTGGAGCTACTGGAAACCTGACTGGGCATAGTGCTGAACAAGGTGCTCCAGCTGACCCGGTTTGGGCAGGCTGGGTTGAAGGAGATGAGGTTTGTTCTGTAGTGAATGCTTCTGTTTGCTGTGATTCAGCCTGTTGTGGTGGCCAGAGGGTCGTATTGGGGAAGAGAGTTGGTGAAGTGTGTGCTGCCATGGGGAGCTTGTGTCAGAAGGTTGGTTCAAAGTGCATTAGTATGTGCAAGCCTTTGTTTGGTCAAGGGAAGGGCTTTGGTCAGGTTCTGGAAGGCCCTCTGTGCTGCCCTGTGCTGCTGTTGTTGCTGGGGCCATAGTTCGTATGAGAGGTCTTGTAACGCCTTTACACCCACCCCAATGGTCTCTGTAGCCCTGGTTTTGCGTTGGGTGTGGTTGGAAGAGGCTTGTGAGAAGAAAGGAAGTGGAGTCGTGTGAGGCTGAGATTCATGAGGCCTTTATTGAGGGAAAAGAGTAGAAAGGCAGAGGTGCTAATGGGAAGGGAGATGGTCTGTGGTGTCAGCTGGGCAACCATCAGCCAAAGTCCCTTGCACGAGAGAGGTCTTGCCAGAGAACCGAGGTCTTCTTGCTCCACAGTGGATGACACTCAGTGGATGTTCCTGGTGGTCTTTGGCTTGTGAGAATGTGTTTGCAGCAGAGAATAGTGGACGTAGGAGAAGGGGAGATGTAAGGAAGGAGGTGGGAGAAGAGGAGGAGGTACATGGGCCGTGTTTCCAGGCAGGCCGCGCTGGCCCCTTGCCTGCTTTCCTGCTTGCTAGGTGCCTTGAGATGAGGATCTGTGGGCAGCAGGTCTGTGTGCTAGGAAGGGCCCCGAGGTGTGTCCTCCATGCATGCCGTTGATTCCATGGTGTCACGGTTGGTGTGAGGGGTGGTGGCGGTGGCCCTTAGCAGGGGTAGCAGCCTCTTCTACCACCGTAGCAGCCCAGGCCTCCCAAGCCATAGCCGAGGCCGTAGCCGAAGCCGAAGCCGCTGGAGGAGACGGGCACTCCCTGGGCGCTGAGTTCGCTGCCCACAGCAGCGGATGCGGAGGATCCGACAGCAGTGCTCTGGGGGAAGGAGGTGAGGATGGGTCCTGGCAGGGTGACCTGCACGGTGGAAGGCTGGATGATGACGCGGGAGGCCTCGCACTGCCTGACGCAGGGCTCGTTGCAGCTGTTAGCCAGCGGGGTGGGTCCGCAGGGGACTACAGAGGTTCGTAGCAGGCCATGTGTGTGGTGTGGAGGGTCCCTGGAAGAGAGGGTGTTAAGAAAGGTGAGAGGTGTGGGGGTGCGAGAGTTGGTGTTGGAGGAGGGGGAGGGAGTGTGGAGGGCTGTTGTGGGTCTGTGTGGAGCGTGGCCAGAGGGGAGGCGTGAGGGCTGCTGAGGGTGTGTGCAGAGCGTGGTGGAGGAGAGGGGCCAGGTGGGTGAGGAGAAGGAGGGTGAGGGGGTTGAGGCTCACCTTGTTGAGGGTGGAGGAGAAGGCGTGAGGAGAAGTGTGTGAGGGAGAGAGGCGCTGCGCCGTCTTTTATGCTGGTCCTGGAGGGGCGGGACAGGCTTTGTGCATGATGGCTTATTCCAGAAGCAGCTCTTGCATGCCACAACCTCGCCATTAATGGGGTGGGGTGTTTTTTCTTTTCTGCAATTCTCCAATTTCATGTTCTCCTCTTGATGACATGTCCAGCTTGGCCCTGGCTGCAGCTTTTAAGTGTGAGTGTTAGTGCTGAACTGCAGACGCGACCAAAGCATAAGAGAAGTAAGTTGTCATCATTGAGGTCATAGTGTGGCACTCATGTGGTCTCTTTGTGGGTGCGTTGTGTAGAGAGGGCCCCCTTTTCCTCACAGTCAGTTTGACCTCGATGAAAGAGAATTGTATGGTGCCGATAATTTTGATTGCCATCTCATGGCGTGTAGAGGACAAGGAGGTGATGAGGCCCAGTCAGCATGGCTTTATGAAGGGCAGGTCCTGCTGGCCTAACCTGATCTCCTCCTTGGACAAGGAGATGTGCTTAGTGGATGGATGAGGGATGTGGATGTTGTTAACCTTGGACTTTAGTAAAGCCTTTGGCACTGTTTGCCACAGCCTTCTCCTGGAGAGAACTGCCTGCTCATGGCTCTGACGGCCGTATTCTTTGCTGACTAAAAAATCTGTGTGGATGGCCAGGCCCAAAGAGTTGTGGAGAATGGAGTGAAATGGAGTTGGTGGGTGGTCACAAGTTGTATTCTCCAGGCGTGAGTATTGGGGCCAGTTCTGTTCAGTATTTTTATCAATGATGTGGATGAGCAAAGCAAATGCACCCTGAGAAATTTTTCAGGTGACCCCAAGTTGGGGGAGTGTGTTAATGTGCTTGAGGGTAGGATGGCTCTAGAGAGGGATGTGGAGAGGCTGGATTGAGGGGCTGAGGCCAATTGTATGAGATTCAAGAAGGCTCAGTGCCGGATTCTTCACTTGGGTCACAACAAGTCCTTGCCACGCTCCAGGCTGATGGATGAGTGTCTTGAAAGCTGCCTGTCGGAAAATGAGCTGGGGATTTTGGTTGAGAGCTGTCTGCAAAAGAGTGGACATTTTATGTCTAAAGAGGTGGGGTGTGTTGTCTTTTCCGCAGTTCTCCAATTTCCTGTCCTCCTCTTGAGGACGTACCCACTTGGCCGTGGCGGCAGCTTTTAAGGTCCAGTATTAGAGGCCATAACCATTGTGCTGATGGCGCGTGTCAGGGTGGTGAGAAGAGGTGAGCAAAGTGAAGGAGAGGTGGGGTGTCATCAGTGAGTTCATGTCGTTGCATTCGTGTGGTGTGGTTTGTGGGTGCATTGTGAAGAGGGGTCCCCCTTTGCTTGTAGCCTTGTCAGGCTGATCTGTGCATTGGAGGGGTGGCAGGTATTAGGCACTGCCCCTTCGCTTGCGCTTGGTCCTTGCCTGCCTTTCTGCCAGCTCACTAAGCCTGTCTTTAGGCCTGGCCTTTCCTGTTGGGTGAGCTCTGTAGGCCTCTCGGTGCTTCTGTGGCTTGTAAGGTTGTAGGTGGGAGAAAGGAGGCTGCCTGTTGGATCTTGTGCCCCCCTGGGGCCATCCCTGGGGGAGGCACTTGAAGCAGGCAGAGGAGAGCTGTTTGTGAAAGCAGGACGTTGTCCTGGGTCAGAGCTCACCAGCCCTGTGCTTTCGCGGGGCCAGTCCTACTCCATAAAATCTCACCCCTCAGCTGTGTTCAGCACATTTGCAAGCTGGGCTTTGGCGCGACACATCTAAAGAAGGGCAACGAAGCTGGTGAAGGATCTTGAGAACAAGACCTGTGAGGAGCGTTTTAGAGAACTCGGGAACTTTAGTTTACAATAAAAGAAGGCTGAGGGTGACACCTTATTGCGCTACAACCATCTGAAATCAGGTAATAATGAGGTAGGTGTCAATCTGTTATTCCTTGTAAAAAGTGATAGAAGAAGTAATGTCTTTAAATTGTGCGTAGGGGTGCTCAGATTGGATACTAGGAAAAATTTCATCCCCTCAAGGGTTATGAAGCACTGGAAGAGGTTCCTTAGGGAAGTGGTTGAATCACCACCCCTGGTGGTAATGAAAGGACGTGTAGACGTGGCACTTTGGGCTATGTTTTTTTGTTGAACTTGGTAGTCATTAGTTAACAGTTGGCGTCAATATTGTTCAGGGGCTTTTCCAACCTGAGTTACTCCATGATTGTGTGTGAGGCATCCTGCAAAAACAGTTGAGTTTCTGGAGAGGCAAAGAGCATGGTGAGAGAGAGAGGGGGAGTGGGATGGGCATGCAGGGGAGGCTGGTGATCCAGGGCCTTTGGGGTGTTTACTTGGGGCGAGCACTGAGGCAGTTTCTCTGCATAGTGTGTGACGGGAAGAAAGAGAAGGTGGAGACTGTTGAGGAGAGCTGGAGGCAAGGGCGCAGCACGGGGCTGCCGAGCTGAGGCCCTGGTTGTGGTGGGTGCATGCCCAGGGGCTGCTGAATGGCAAGGCCTGCCCCAGTTCATCCGAGGTGAGTGTTTTGCAGGATATTGGTCAGGCGAGCAGTGCTTGTTTCTGAGGAAGGTGTTTTTGGGTAGGACGGAGTTCTTTGCAACTGGATTTAGGCAAGTCCTTGTGGCCTGAGAGGTGGTAGCCACGAATGCCATGGGAGCTGGCTGATGTCCTGAGGAGGCCCCTCTCAATTATCTTGTGAAGGCCGTGGTGCCTGCGAGCAGTTTGTGGTGGCTGGAAGAGAGCTCATCCCCCTGCTGCCTTTGAGAAGATGAGGAAGGAAGCCCTGGAAAAGTAGAGGGTGGTGAGGCTGAGCTCACTGCTGTGGAAGGTGATGGACGGAATTGTCCAGGAAAGCAGTGCCAAGCCCAGTTAGGACAAGCAGGTGACGGGGAGTCATCAGCACAAGTTAGGAAGGGGATATTAAGGGTGAGTAACCTCTGTGTCTTCCACAATGAACTGACTGGCTTTGTGGACAAGGCTGGTGTTTACCTGGACTTTTCACGAAAGTCTTTGACACTTTGTCCTTTTGCATGCTCTTAGACAAAGCCGAGGAATTATGGGGTGCCTAAGTGGGCAGTGAGGTGGACTGGCAAGTGGTGGAAGGGCTTGGCCCAGAGGTATGTGCTGAGTGGCCCAAAGTCCAGTTGGAGGCAAGTTTCCAATGGTGTAGCCCAGGACTCGGATGCATGGGGTCAACACTGTTCGTCATCGTCCTCAGTGTCCTGTGCAGTGGGACGGAGTGCCCCCTCATCAAGTTGGGAGAGGATGCAAAATGTGGAGGAGAGTCTGAGGCATGGCATGGTTGTGCCACCATTGAGAGGGATGTGGAGAGGCTGGAGAAGACGGCAGAGAGGAGCGTCCTGAAGTTCAGTTGGTGGAAAGGCAAAGTCCCGTCTCTGGGGAGGAATAGTGCTGGTCACCAGGAGATGCTGGGGGCCGACAGGCTGGAAAGCGGCTTTGCAAGGCCCGACTTTGTGTTGGTGGTGGAGAAGAGCTGACTAGAGGGCAGGAATGGATCCTTGGGGTCAAAGAAGAGAAGGTGAGAGAGCTTGAAAGTTTTTCAGCGAGGAGAGAAGGCCGCGCAGGGGAGATGTCATCAACGTCTGTAAATCCCGCATGGGAGTTTTCATGGTTCAACCCCAGCCAGCAATTAGGACCACACAGCCGCACGCCCAATTGCCACGGAGTGGGATGGGGAAGTAAATCGTAAGAGTAAAACTTAGAAAATTCTTGGGTTGAGATCAAGGCAATATAAAAGGGGGAGCAGTAGTTGTGCATGCAAAGCAAAGGAAAACAAGGAAACCCTTCAGTCCTTCCTATGGGCAGGAAGGTGTTCACGCATCTCCAGGAAAGGAGGGGTCCACCACGTGTAACTGTTTCTTTGGAAGAGAAATGCTACACCTCCAAACTATGCCTCCTTCTTCTTCCCCCAGCATTATATACTGAGCATGACGTCCTATTGTATGGAGTATGCCTTTCATCAGCCGGGGTCATCTGTCTCTGCTGAGTCTCCTCTCAACTTCTTGTGCACTCCCAGCCTACTTGCTAGCGGGGCGGTATGAGGTGCAGAAAAGGCCTTGAGTGCTTAGCAAGAACCAGAAACATTAGTGGGCTGTCAAGAGCATTCTCATCCCAAAGTAAAACCTAGCACTCTACCAGCTACCAGTAAGAAAGTCAACTCTATCCCAGGTGAACGGATGGCAGGAGGGAGTGAGGAGAGGGGAGTGAGACTCTTGTGAGGGGTGCCCATGGCCAGGGCAAGTGTGAATGGAGAAAGATGAAAAGACATGCCATTTCCTTGGAAGAGAAGGCAAGCCTTTTTCAGTGGGAGGGTGGTTAAAAAGTGGAACCATTTCCTCAGAGGAGTGTTGGAGACTCCATCCTTGGAGATACTGGAAACCTGACTGGGCACGGTGCTGAACAAGGTGCTCCAGCTGACCCGGTTTGGGCAGGCTGGGTTGAAGGAGATGATCTCCAGATCCTCGTGCAAAGATTCCGTTTGTTGTGATTCTGCCTGTTGTGGTGGCCAGAAGGTCGTATTGGGGAAGAGAGTTGGTGAAGTGTGTGCTGCCATGGGGAGCTTGTGTCAGAAGGTTGGTTTGAAGTGCATTCTTATGTGCAAGCCTTTGTTTGGTCAAGTGAAGGGCTTGTGTCAGGTTCTGGAAGGCCCTCTGTGCTGCCCTGTGCTGTTGTTTTTGCTGGGGACATACATGCTATGAAATGTCCTGTGGCCCGTTTGCACCCACCCCGATGTTCTCTGTAGCCCTGGCCTTGTGTTGGGTGAGGCTGGAAGAGCCTTGTGAGAAGAAAGGAAGTGGAGGCATCTGAGGTTGGGATGCAGGAGAACTTTATTGAGGGAAAAGATTGCAAAGGCAGAGGTGCTAATGGGAAGGCAGGTGGTCTGAGGTGTTAGTAGGGCAGCCATCAACCAAAGTCCCTTGCACGAGAGAGATCACCCACGAGGGGTGGTGGCGGTGGCCCTTAGCAGGGGTAGCAGCCTCTTCTACCACCGTAGCAGCCCAGGCCTCCCAAGCCATAGCCGAAGCCGCCGGAGGAGATGGGCATTCCCTGGGCGCTGAGTTCACTGCCTACGGCAGCAGATGCGGAGGATCCGACGGCGGTGCTCTGGGGGAAGGAGGTGAGGATGGGTCCTGGCAGGGTGACCTGCACGGTGGGTGGCTGGATGATGACGCGGGAGTCCTCGCACTGCCTGACGCAGGGCTCGTTGCAGCTGTTAGCCAGCGGGGTGGGTCCGCAGGGGCGGCAGAGGTCGTAGCAGGCCATGTGTGTGGCGTGGAGGGTCCCTGGAAGAGAGGGTGTTGGGAAAGGTGAGGGGCGTGGGGGTGCAAGTGGCAGTGTTGGAGGAGGTCTGGTGTGCTGTGTGGAGCGTGGCGTTGGGGAGGCGTGAGGGCTGCTGAGGGTGTGGGCAGAGCGTGGTGGAGGAGAGGGGCCAGGTGGGTGAGGAGAAGGAGGGTGAGGGGGTTGAGGCTCACCTTGTTGAGGGTGGAGGAGAAGGCGTGAGGAGAAGTGTGTGAGGGAGAGAGGCGCTGGGCCGGCTTTTATGCTGGTCCTGGAGGGGCGGGACAGGCTTTGCGCATGACGGTTTTCTGCAGCAAGCAGCTCTTGCATGCCACAGGCTGGCGAGTCATGAGGTGGGGTGTGTTTTCCTTCCCACATCAGTCCCTTTTCATGTCCTCCACTTGAGGTCGTGTCCAGTTGGCCCTGGCGGCAGCTTTCAAGTGCCAGTATTAGAGGCCAAAGACTTGGTTTTGTTGTCGCTTGTCAGGCCGAAGAGAAGGCGCGAGTAAAGCATAGGAGAGGTGGGGTGTCTTCAGTGAGGTCATCCCGTGGCAGTGGCGTGGTGTGGTTTGTGGGTGTGTTGCGAAGAGGGGCCCCCATTTCCTCGCAGCCCTGTCTGTTCTGCACTTTGATGGTGTGCCAGTCGTGAGGTGCTTCCCCTTCCTCTGCATTTGCTCCGTCTCTGCCTTGATCCCAGCTGACTACGGCTGTGTTGAGGCCTGGCCTTTCCCGTTGGGTGTGTTCTGTGTGTGCCTTGGTGCCCCTCTTGTTTGTAAGTGTGTAGCTGAGAGAAAGGGCTCTCTGTCTTTCCTTGATGCTTGGAAATGTTATGGAGCCGATCATCTTGAGTGCGGTGACACGGCCCAGTGAGCATGGCTTTATGAAGGGTAGGTCCTGCCTGAGTAACCTGATCTCCTCCTTTGACAAGGAGACCCGCTTAGTGGATGGATGAGGGAAAGGCTGTGGATGTTGTTAACCTGGACTTTAGTAAAGCCTTTGGCATTGTTTGCCACAGCCTTCTCCTGGAGAAACTGCCTGCTCATGGCTCTGACTGCCTTATTCTTTGCTGGCTAAAAAACTGTGTGGATGGCCAGGCCCAAAGTGCTGTGGAGAGTGGAGTAAAATCCTGTTGGTGGCCTGTGACACATGGTGTTCCCCATGTCTGAATACTGGGGCCAGTTCCATTTACTATCTTTATTAATGATGTGGAGGAGGGGATCGAGTGCACCCCCAGTATAGTTTTCTGGTGACAGCAAGGTGTGTGGTTGTGTTGATGTGCTTGATGGTGGATGGCTCTACAGAGGGATGGGGTGTGGACAGTCTGGATCAATGGGCCAGGGCCAATGACGGTATGAGATTCAAGAAGTCTCAGTTGTGGGTGCTGCACTTGGGTCACAATAACCCCATGGAAAGCTACAGGCTGGGAGAAGAGCGTGTGGAAAGAAGAGCAAAGAAAGTGGTGAAGAGTCTAGAGAGAAAGTCTTGTGAGGAGCAGCTGAGGGAACGGATCTGTTTAGCCTGGAAAAAGGAAAGCTGAGGGAAGACGTTATCGCCCTCTACAACAACCTGAAAGAAGGTTGTAGTGAGGTGAGTGTGGGTCTTTTTTCCCAGGAAGAAGTGATAAGAGCAGAGAGAAAATGACCTCAAGTTCCACCAAGTGAGATTTAGGTTGTGTTACATCCTGGTCCGACTACCTTTAGCCCGGGAAGGGTTCACAATGTTTCCAAGTGTGAGATTAAGACAGCAGTGAGGTCCGATGCTGCTCACTGCAGCTTTATTGTTATTCCTCAGCAATAGTCCCTGAGGTGAGCAATAGAGGAAAGGAGGAAGTAGAGGAAAGGCAGAAAGCAGAAGCAGTATTACGGAGCACAGCAAGAGTATAGTCACCACCACAGGCCCGATGACGTCTCGGCGATCCTCCGTAATTTCATCAAATCATAAGGTTGGAAGGGACCTCTGGAAATCAGGGTCATCTTAGAGCAGGTTGCACAGGAACGCGTCCAGGCGGGTTTTGAATGTCTCCAGAGACGGAGACTCCACCACCTGTCTGGCCAGCCTGTGCCAGTGCTCTGCCACCCTCACGGTATGGAAGTTCCTCCTCATGGCGGCGTCCCGTTGATCTGTGGTTGATGGTGGGGGTGTCTCGGTCGCGATTCCCAAATTGTGGTGGGTCAATCATATCAGTTACAGTCCAGGTAGTCCAGGTCAGTCCATAGCTTGACCAATCAGGGTGGCGGTGGCCTTTGTCCAGCTAATTGTCATTTGACACGGTCGCCGTATAAGCTTTTCCTACCCGCTCCTCCTTGGGCAGCGCTTGGCTCAGCACAGTTATTGTGCCTCAGCAAGACTGGGGTTTATGGGAAAAGTCCAGAAAACCCCCAGGGAAGGCAGGGTCTGGCCACTCTGATGACCAAAGGCCTACACCCTTTTCAGCTGCTGGCAATCTTGGGTGGTGAGTGATAAGCAGAAGAAAGGTCTGCAGAAGGTGCTAAATAGACACAAGCAAGCTTCTTCTTGGCCTGCAAGTGTGCCATCGATTTGCAGAAACCTAAGGAAGCTTTGAGAGAATTGTTTTGAGGTTCCAGTGCCTCACAGGTTGGATCTTAGGAACAATGTCTTCACTGAAATGGTTGTCAAGCACTGGAAGAGGCCGGCCAGGGATGTGCTTGAGTCACCATGCCTGGAGGTATGTAGAGGAGAGTCTTCTTGGCACTTAGGGTCTCCGTGTAGTGGTGGCCTGGTTAGTGACAGGTTAAGGGCTGGACTCAATCTTAAGTGTCTTGCCCAAGCTCAGTGATTCTGTGAGTTGATGAAGGCCATGGCCATAGTGGTGTGAGTCGAGTGAAGGGCCACGCAGATGGTGCAGGGACTGGAGCATCCTTCCTCTAAGAAGCAGCTGAGAGAGCTGGGAGGTTTTTCAGCCAGGAAGCAGGGCCATGCAGGGGAGATGTCATCAATGGCTCTAAATCCGAGATGGGAGGTTTTGTGGCTCAATCCCAGCCAGGAAGTAGGACCCTATGGCAGGTTGCAGAAGAGAATGGGAAGAATAAAAGTGAGAAGCATCATGGGTTGAGATAGAGACAGTTTCATCAGTAAAGCAAAAGCCGCGCAAGCAAGCAAAGCCAAAGAAGGAAATCCTTCACTACTTCCCGTCATCAGGCAGGTGTTCAGCCATCTCCAGGAAAGCAGGGCTCCATCACACGTGATGGTTACTCAGGAAGACAAATGCCGTAATTCTGAACGTCCCCTTCTTCTTTCATCTTCCCCAGCATTATAGACCAAGCACGATGTCATATGGCATGGACTATGCCTTTGTTCAGTTGGGGTCAGCGGTCCCGGCCATGTCGCCTCCGAACGTTTTCTGCACTCCCAGCCTACTTGCTGTCGGGGTGTTATGAGGAGCAGAAAAGGCCTTGAGTGCTTAGCAAGAACCAGGAAGAGTAGTGGGCTGTCAACAGCATTCTCATCTCAAATGCAAAAAAACTCTAGCAGCTGCCAGTGAGAAAGTGAACTCTAGGCCAGCTGCACCTATGTCAGGAGGGCATGAGGAGAGGGGAGTGAGAGTCTTGTGAGGGGTGCCCATGGCCAGGGCAAATATAAATGGAGAAAGCTGAAAAGACTTGTCATTTCCTTGGTAGAGAAGGCAAGCCTTTTTCAGTGGGAGGGTGGTCAAAGAGTGGAACCATTTCTTCAGAGGAGTGTTGGAGACTCCATCCTTGGAGATACTGGAAACCTGAGTGGGCATAGTGCTGAACAAGGTGCTCCAGCTGACCCGGTTTGGGCAGGCTGGGTTGAAGTAGATGAGGTTTGTTCTGTAGTGAATGCTTCTGTTTGCTGTGATTCAGCCTGTTGTGGTGGCCAGAGGGTCGTATTGGGGAAGAGAGTTGGTGAAGTGTGTGCTGCCACGGGGAGCCTGTGTCAGAAAGTTGGTTCAAAGTGCATTAGTATGTGCAAGCCTTTGTTTGGTCAAGGGAAGGGCTTGTGTCAGGTTCTGGAAGGCCCTCTGTGCTGCCCTGTGCTGCTGTTGTTGCTGGGACCATAGTTCGTATGAGAGGTCTTGTAACGCCTTTCCACCCACCCCAATGGTCTCTGTAGCCCTGGTTTTGCGTTGGGTGTGGTTGGAAGAGGCTTGTGAGAAGAAAGGAAGTGGAGTCGTGTGAGGCTGAGATTCATGAGGCCTTTATTGAGGGAAAAGAGTAGAAAGGCAGAGGTGCTAATGGGAAGGGAGATGGTCTGTGGTGTCAGCTGGGCAACCATCAGCCAAAGTCCCTTGCACGAGAGAGGTCTTGCCAGAGAACCGAGGTCTTCTTGCTCCACAGTGGATGGAACTCAGTGGATGTTCCTGGTGGTCTTTGGCTTGTGAGAATGTGTTTGCAGCAGAGAATAGTGGACGTAGGAGAAGGGGAGCCCTAAAGAAGGAGGTGGGAGAAGAGGAGGAGGTACATGGGCCGTGTTTCCAGGCAGGCCGCGCTGGCCCCTTGCCTGCTTTCCTGCTTGCTAGGTGCCTTGAGATGAGGATCTGTGGGCAGCAGGTCTGTGTGCTAGGAAGGGCCCCGAGGTGTGTCCTCCATGCATGCCGTTGATTCCATGGTGTCACGGTTGGTGTGAGGGGTGGTGGCGGTGGCCCTTAGCAGGGGTAGCAGCCTCTTCTGCCACCGTAGCAGCCCAGGCCTCCCAAGCCATAGCCGAGGCCGTAGCCGAAGCCGAAGCCGCCGGAGGAGACGGGCACTCCCTGGGCGCTGAGTTCGCTGCCCACAGCAGCGGATGCGGAGGATCCGACAGCAGTGCTCTGGGGGAAGGAGGTGAGGATGGGTCCTGGCAGGGTGACCTGCACGGTGGAAGGCTGGATGATGACTCGGGAGGCCTCGCACTGCCTGACACAGGGCTCGTTGCAGCTGTTAGCCAGCGGGGTGGGTCCGCAGGGACTACAGAGGTTGTTGCAGGCCATGTGTGTGGTGTGGAGGGTCCCTGGAAGAGAGGGTGTTAAGAAAGGTGAGAGGTATGGGGGTGCGAGAGTTGGTGTTGGAGGAGGGGGAGGGATTGTGGAGGGCTGTTGTGGGTCTGTGTGGAGCGTGGCGTTGGGGAGGCGTGAGGGCTGCTGAGGGTGTGGGCAGAGCGTGGTGGAGGAGAGGGGCCAGGTGGGTGAGGAGAAGGAGGGTGAGGGGGTTGAGGCTCACCTTGTTGAGGGTGGAGGAGAAGGCGTGAGGAGAAGTGTGTGAGGGAGAGAGGCGCTGGGCCGTCTTTTATGCTGGTCCTGGAGGGGCGGGACAGGCTTTGTGCATGATGGCTTATTCCAGAAGCAGCTCTTGCATGCCACAACCTCGCCATTAATGAGGTGGGGTGTTTTTTCTTTTCTGCAATTCTCCAATTTCATGTTCTCCTCTTGATGACATGTCCACGTTGGCCCTGCTGCAGCTTTTAAGTGTGAGTGTTAGTGCTGAACTGCAGACGCGACCAAAGCATAAGAGAAGTAAGTTGTCATCATTGAGGTCATAGTGTGGCACTCATGTGGTCTCTTTGTGGGTGCGTTGTGTAGAGAGGGCCCCCTTTTCCTCACAGTCAGTTTGACCTCGATGAAAGAGAATTGTATGGTGCCGATAATTTTGATTGCCATCTCATGGCGTGTAGAGGACAAGGAGGTGATGAGGCCCAGTCAGCATGGCTTTATGAAGGGCAGGTCCTGCTGGCCTAACCTGATCTCCTCCTTGGACAAGGAGATGTGCTTAGTGGATGGATGAGGGATGTGGATGTTGTTAACTTGGACTTTAGTAAAGCCTTTGGCACTGTTTGCCACAGCCTTCTCCTGGAGAAACTGCCTGCTCATGGCTCTGACGGCCGTATTCTTTGCTGACTAAAAATCTGTGTGGATGGCCAGGCCCAAAGAGTTGTGGAGAATGGAGTGAAATGGAGTTGGTGGGTGGTCACAAGTTGTATTCTCCAGGCGTGAGTATTGGGGCCAGTTCTGTTCAGTATTTTTATCAATGATGTGGATGAGCAAAGCAAATGCACCCTGAGAAATTTTTCAGGTGACCCCAAGTTGGGGGAGTGTGTTAATGTGCTTGAGGGTAGGATGGCTCTAGAGAGGGATGTGGAGAGGCTGGATTGAGGGGCTGAGGCCAATTGTATGAGATTCAAGAAGGCTCAGTGCCGGATTCTTCACTTGGGTCACAACAAGTCCTTGCCACGCTCCAGGCTGATGGATGGGTGTCTTGAAAGCTGCCTGTCGGAAAATGAGCTGGGGATTTTGGTTGAGAGCTGTCTGCAAAAGAATGGACATTTTGTGTCTAAAGAGGTGGGGTGTGTTGTCTTTTCCGCAGTTCTCCAATTTCCTGTCCTCCTCTTGAGGACGTACCCACTTGGCCGTGGCGGCAGCTTTTAAGGTCCAGTATTAGAGGCCATAACCATTGTGTTGATGGTGCGTGTCAGGGTGGTGAGAAGAGGTGAGCAAAGTGAAGGAGAGGTGGGGTGTCATCAGTGAGTTCACGCCGTGGCAGTCGTGTGGTGTGGTTTGTGGGTGCATTGTGAAGAGCGGTCCCCCTTTGCTTGTAGCGTTGTCAGGCTGATCTGTGCATTGGAGGGGTGGCAGGTATTAGGCACTGCCCCTTCGCTTGCGCTTGGTCCTTGCCTGCCTTTCTGCCAGCTCACTAAGCCTGTCTTTAGGCCTGGCCTTTCCTGTTGGGTGAGCTCTGTAGGCCTCTCGGTGCTTCTGTGGCTTGTAAGGTTGTAGGTGGGAGAAAGGAGGCTGCCTGTTGGATCTTGTGCCCCCCTGGGGCCATCCCTGGGGGAGGCACTTGAAGCAGGCAGAGGAGGGCTGTTTGTGAAAGCAGGACGTTGTCCTGGGTCAGAGCTCACCAGCCCTGTGCTTTCGGGGAGCCAGTCCTACTCCATAAAAGCTCGCCAGAGCCCTTCCTTATAACTCCCCTCAGCTGTGGCCAGCACATTTGCAACCTGGGCTCTTGAGTGACACATCTAAAGAAGGGCAACGGAGCTGGTGAAGGATCCTGAGAACAAGACCTGTGAGGAGCGTTTTAGAGAACTCGGGAAGAGCTGACTAGAGGGCAGGAATGGATCCTTGGGGTCAAAGAAGAGAAGGTGAGAGAGCTTGAAAGTTTTTCAGCGAGGAGAGAAGGCCGCGCAGGGGAGATGTCATCCACGTCTATAAATCCCGCATGGGATTTTTCATGGTTCAAACCCAGCCAGCAATTAGGACCACACAGCCGCACACCCAGTTGACACGGAGAGGGATGGGGAAGTAAATCGTAAGAGTAAAACTTAGAAAATTCATGGGTTGAGATCAAGGGAATATAAAAGGGGGAGCAGTAGTTGTGCATGCAAAGCAAAGGAAAACAAGGAAACCCTTCAGTCCTTCCTATGGGCAGGAAGGTGTTCATGCATCTCCAGAAAAGGAGGGGTCCATCACGTGTAACTGTTCCTTGGGAAGAGAAATGCTACACCTCCAAAATATCCCTCCTTCTTCTTCCCCCAGCATTATATACTGAGCATGACATCATTTTGTATGGAGTATGCCTTTCATCAGCCGGGGTCATCTGTCTCTGCTGAGTCTCCTCTCAACTTCTTGTGCACTCCCAGCCTACTTGCTAGCGGGGCGGTATGAGGTGCAGAAAAGGCCTTGAGTGCTTAGCAAGAACCAGAAACAGTAGTGGGCTGTCAAGAGCATTCTCATCCCAAAGTAAAACCTAGCACTCTACCAGCTACCAGTAAGAAAGTCAACTCTATCCCAGGTGAACGGATGGCAGGAGGGAGTGAGGAGAGGGGAGTGAGACTCTTGTGAGGGGTGCCCATGGCCAGGGCAAGTGTGAATGGAGAAAGATGAAAAGACATGCCATTTCCTTGGAAGAGAAGGCAAGCCTTTTTCAGTGGGAGGGTGGTTAAAAAGTGGAACCATTTCTTCAGAGGAGTGTTGGAGACTGCATCCTTGGAGATACTGGAAACCTGAGTGGGCACGGTGCTGAACAAGGTGCTCCAGCTGACCCGGTTTGGGCAGGCTGGGTTGAAGGAGATGATCTCCAGATCCTCGTGCAAAGATTCCGTTTGTTGTGATTCTGCCTGTTGTGGTGGCCAGAAGGTCGTATTGGGGAAGAGAGTTGGTGAAGTGTGTGCTGCCATGGGGAGCTTGTGTCAGAAGGTTGGTTTGAAGTGCATTCTTATGTGCAAGCCTTTGTTTGGTCAAGTGAAGGGCTTGTGTCATGTTCTGGAAGCGCCCCTGTGCTGCCCTGTGCTGTTGTTTTTGCTGGGGACATACATGCTATGAAATGTCCTGTGGCCCGTTTGCACCCACCCCGATGGTCTCTGTAGCCCTGGCCTTGTGTTGGGTGAGGCTGGAAGAGCCTTGTGAGAAGAAAGGAAGTGGAGGCATCTGAGGTTGGGATGCAGGAGAACTTTATTGAGGGAAAAGAATGCAAAGGCAGAGGTGCTAATGGGAAGACAGATGGTCTGAGGTGTTAGTAGGGCAGCCATCAACCAAAGTCCCTTGCACGAGAGAGATCACCCACGAGGGGTGGTGGTGGTGGCCCTTAGCAGGGGTAGCAGCCTCTTCTGCCGCCGAAGCAGCCCAGGCCTCCCAAGCCATAGCCGAAGCCGCCGGAGGAGATGGGCATTCCCTGGGCGCTGAGTTCACTGCCTACGGCAGCAGATGCGGAGGATCCGACGGCGGTGCTCTGGGGGAAGGAGGTGAGGATGGGTCCTGGCAGGGTGACCTGCACGGTGGGTGGCTGGATGATGACGCGGGAGTCCTCGCACTGCCTGACGCAGGGCTCGTTGCAGCTGTTAGCCAGCGGGGTGGGTCCGCAGGGGCGGCAGAGGTCGTAGCAGGCCATGTGTGTGGTGTGGAGGTTCCCTGGAAGAGAGGGTGTTGGGAAAGGTGAGGGGCGTGGGGGTGCAAGTGGCAGTGTTGGAGGAGGGCTGGTGTGCTGTGTGGAGTGTGGCGTTGGGGATGCGTGAGGGCTGCTGAGGGTGTGGGCAGAGCGTGGTGGAGGAGAGCGGCCAGGTGGGTGAGGAGGAGGGTGAGGGGGTTGAGGCTCACCTTGTTGAGGGTGGAGGAGAAGGCGTGAGGAGAAGTGTGTGAGGGAGAGAGGTGCTGGGCTGGCTTTTATGCTGGTCCTGGAGGGGCGGGACAGGCTTTGCGCATGACGGTTTTCTGCAGCAAGCAGGTCTTGCATGCCACAGGCTGGCGAGTCATGAGGTGGGGTGTGTTTTCCTTCCCACATCAGTCCCTTTTCATGTCCTCCACTTGAGGTCGTGTCCAGTTGGCCCTGGCGGCAGCTTTCAAGTGCCAGTATTAGAGGCCAAAGACTTGGTTTTGTTGTTGCTTGTCAGGCCGAAGAGAAGGCGCGAGTAAAGCATAGGAGAGGTGGGGTGTCTTCAGTGAGGTCATCCCGTGGCAGTGTTGTGGTGTGGTTTGTGGGTGTGTTGCGAAGAGGGGCCCCCATTTCCTCGCAGCCCTGTCTGTTCTGCACTGTGATGGTGTGCCAGTCGTGAGGTGCTGCCCCTTCCTCTGCATTTGCTCCGTCTCTGCCTTGATCCCAGCTGACTACGGCTGTGTTTAAGCCTGGCTTTTCCCGTTGGGTGTGTTCTGTGTGTGCCTTGGTGCCCCTCTTGTTTGTAAGTGTGTAGCTGAGAGAAATGCTTCTCCGTCTTCCCCTGGTGCTTGGAACTGTTATGGAGCCGATCATCTTGAGTGCCGTGCCATGGCCCAGTGAGCATGGCTTTATGAAGGGTAGGTCCTGCCTGAGTAACCTGATCTCCTCCTTTGACAAGGAGACCCGCTTAGTGGATGGATGAGGGAAAGGCTGTGGATGTTGTTAACCTGGACTTTAGTAAAGCCTTTGGCACTGTTTGCCACAGCCTTCTCCTGGAGAAACTGCCTGCTCATGGCTCTGACTGCCTTATTCTTTGCTGGCTAAAAACTGTGTGGATGGCCAGGCCCAAAGAGTTGTGGAGAATGGAGTGAAATGGAGTTGGTGGCTGGTCACAAGTTGTATTCTTCAGGCGTGAGTATTGGGGCCAGTTCTGTTCAATATTTTTATCAATGATGTGGATGAGCAAAGGAAATGCACCCTGAGAAAGTTTTCAGGTGACCCCAAGTTGGGGGAGTGTGTTAATGTGCTTGAGGGTAGGATGGCTCTAGAGAGGGATGTGGAGAGGCTGGATTGAGGGGCTGAGGCCAATTGTATGAGATTCAAGAAGGCTCAGTGCCGGATTCTTCACTTGGGTCACAACAAGTCCTTGCCACGCTCCAGGCTGATGGATGAGTGTCTTGAAAGGTGCCTGTGGGAAAATGAGCTGGGGATTTTGGTTGACAGCTGTCTGCAAAAGAATGGACATTTTGTGTCTAAAGAGGTGGGGTGTGTTGTCTTTTCCACCGTTCTCCAATTTCCTGTCCTCCTCTTGAGGACGTACCCACTTGGCCGTGGCGGCAGCTTTTAAGGTCCAGTATTAGAGGCCATAACCATTGTGCTGATGGCGCGTGTCAGGGTGGTGAGAAGAGGTGAGCAAAGTGAAGGAGAGGTGGGGTGTCCTCAGTGAGTTCATGCCGTGGCAGTCGTGTGGTGTGGTTTGTGGGTGCATTGTGAAGAGGGGTCCCCATTTGCTTGTAGCCTTGTCAGGCTGATCTGTGCATTGGAGGGGTGGCAGGTATTAGGCACTGCCCCTTTGCTTGCGCTTGGTCCTTGCCTGGCTTTCTGCCAGCTCACTAAGCCTGTCTTTAGGCCTGGCCTTTCCTGTTGGGTGAGCTCTGTAGGCCTCTCGGTGCTTCTGTGGCTTGTAAGGTTGTAGGTGGGAGAAAGGAGGCTGCCTGTTGGATCTTGTGCCCCCCTGGGGCCATCCCTGGGGGAGGCACTTGAAGCAGGCAGAGGAGGGCTGTTTGTGAGAGCAGGACGTTGTCCTGGCAGCCCTGGGTCAGAGCTCACCAGCCCTGTGCTTTCGGGGGCCAGTCCTACTCCATAAAAGCTCGCCCCTCAGCTGTGGCCAGCACATTTGCAACCTGGGCTTTGGCGCGACACATGTAAAGAAGGGCAACGAAGCTGGTGAAGGATCTTGAGAACAAGACCTGTGAGGAGCGTTTTAGAGAACTCGGGAACTTTAGTTTACAAAAAAAGAAGGCTGAGGGAGACACCTTATTGCTCTACAACCACCTGAAATTAGGTAGTAGTAAGGTAGGTGTCAATCTGTTATTCCTTGTAACAAGTGATAGGAGAAGAAGTAATGTCTTTAAATTGTGCGTAGGGATGCTCAGATTGAATACTAGGAAAAATTTCATCCCCTCAAGGGTTATGAAGCACTGGAAGAGGTTCCTCAGGGATGTGGTTGAATCACCACCCCTGGAGGTAATGAAAAGATGTGTAGACATGGCACTTTGGGCTACGTTTTTTTTGTTGAACTTGGTAGTCATAGGTTAACGGTTGGCGTCAATATTGTTCAGGGTGTTTTCCAACCTGAGTTACTCCATGATTGTGTATGAGGCATCCTGCAAAAGCAGGTAGTTTCTGGAGAGGCAAAGAGCATGGTGAGAGAGAGAGGGGGAGTGGGATGGGCATGCAGGGGAGGCTGGTGATCCAGGGCCTTTGGGGTGTTTACTTGGGGCGAGCACTGAGGGGTGAGGCCCTTTCTGTGCATAGTGTGTGACGGGAAGAAAGAGATGGTGGAGATTGTACAGGAGAGCTGGAGGCAAGGGCGCAGCACGGGGCTGCCGAGCTGAGGCCCTGGTTGTGGTGGGTGCATGCCCAAGGGCTGCTGAATGGCAAGGCCTGCCCCAGTTCATCCGAGGTGAGTGTTTTGCAGGATCTTGGTCAGGCGAGCAGTGCTTGTTTCTGAGGAAGGTGTTTTTGGGTAGGACGGAGTTCTTTGCAACTGTATGTAGGCAAGTCCTTGTGGCCTGAGAGGTGGTAGCCACGAATGCCATGGGAGCTGGCTGATGTCCTGAGGAGGCCCCTCTGAATTATCTTGTGAAGGTCGTGGTGCCTGCGAGCAGTTTGTGGTGGCTGGAAGAGAGCTCATCCCCCTGCTGCCTTTGAGAAGATCAAGAAGGAAGCCCTGGAAAAGTAGAGGGTGGTGAGGCTGAGCTCACTGCTGTGGAAGGTGATGGACAGAATTGTCCAGGAAAGCAGTGCCAAGCCCAGTTAGGACAAGCAGGTTATGGGGAGTCATCAGCACAAGTTAGGAATGGGATATTAAGGGTGAGTAACCTCTGTGTCTTCCACAATGCACTGACTGGCTTTGTGGACAAGGCTGGTGTTTACCTGGACTTTTCAAGAAAGTCTTTGACACTTTGTCCTATTGCATGCTCTTAGACAAAGCCGAGGAATTATGGGGTGCCTAAGTGGGCAGTGAGGTGGACTGGCAAGTGGTGGAAGGGCTTGGCCCAGAGGCGTGTGCTGAGTGGCCCAAAGTCCAGTTGGAGGCAAGTTTCCAATGGTGTAGCCCAGGACTCGGATGCATGGGGTCAACACTGTTTGTCATCCTCCTCAGTGTCCTGTGCAGTGGGACGGAGTGCCCCCTCATCAAGTTGGGAGAGGATGCAAAATGTGGAGGAGAGTCTGAGGCATGGCATGGTTGTGCCACGATTGAGAGGGATGTGGAGAGGCTGGAGAAGACGGCAGAGAGGAGCGTCCCGAAGTTCAGTTGGGGAAAGGCAAAGTCCCGTCTCTGGGGAGGAATAGTGCTGGTCACGAGGAGATGCCGGGAGCCAATAGGCTGGAAAGGAGCTTTGCAAGGCCCAACTTTGTGTTGGTGGTGGAGAAGAGCTGACTAGAGGGCAGGAATGGATCCTTGGGGTCAAAGAAGAGAAGGTGAGAGAGCTGGGAGGTTTTTCAGCCAGGAGAGAAGGCCGTGCAGGGGAGACATCAATGTCTGTAAATCCCGGAGGGGAGTTTTCATGGTTCAACCCCAGCCAGCAATTAGGACCACACAGCCGCACGCCCAATCACCACAGAGTGGGATGGGGAAGAGAATCGTAAAACTTAGAAAATTCTTGGGTTGAGATCAAGGCAATTTAATAGGAAGAGCAAAAGCCCCACATGCAAGCAAAGGAAAACAAGGAAACCCTTCAGTCCTTCCTATGGGCAGGAAGGTGTTCACGCATCTCCAGGAAAGGAGGGGTCCACCACGTGTAACTGTTTCTTTGGAAGAGAAATGCTACACCTCCAAACTATGCCTCCTCCTTCTTCCCCCAGCATTATATAATGAGCATGATGTCATATTGTATGGAGTATGCCTTTCATCAGCCGGGGTCATCTGTCTCTGCTGAGTCTCCTCTCAACTTCTTGTGCACTCCCAGCCTACTTGCTAGCGGGGCGGTATGAGGTGCAGAAAAGGCCTTGAGTGCTTAGCAAGAACCAGAAACATTAGTGGGCTGTCAAGAGCATTCTCATCCCAAAGTAAAACCTAGCACTCTACCAGCTACCAGTAAGAAAGTCAACTCTATCCCAAGTGAACGGATGGCAGGAGGGAGTGAGGAGAGGGGAGTGAGACTCTTGTGAGGGGTGCCCATGGCCAGGGCAAGTGTGAATGGAGAAAGATGAAAAGACATGCCATTTCCTTGGAAGAGAAGGCAAGCCTTTTTCAGTGGGAGGGTGGTTAAAAAGTGGAACCATTTCCTCAGAGGAGTGTTGGAGACTCCATCCTTGGAGATACTGGAAACCTGACTGGGCACGGTGCTGAACAAGGTGCTCCAGCTGACCCGGTTTGGGCAGGCTGGGTTGAAGGAGATGATCTCCAGATCCTCGTGCAAAGATTCCGTTTGTTGTGATTCTGCCTGTTGTGGTGGCCAGAAGGTCGTATTGGGGAAGAGAGTTGGTGAAGTGTGTGCTGCCATGGGGAGCTTGTGTCAGAAGGTTGGTTTGAAGTGCATTCTTATGTGCAAGCCTTTGTTTGGTCAAGTGAAGGGCTTGTGTCATGTTCTGGAAGCGCCCCTGTGCTGCCCTGTGCTGTTGTTTTTGCTGGGGACATACATGCTATGAAATGTCCTGTGGCCCGTTTGCACCCACCCCGATGGTCTCTGTAGCCCTGGCCTTGTGTTGGGTGAGGCTGGAAGAGCCTTGTGAGAAGAAAGGAAGTGGAGGCATCTGAGGTTGGGATGCAGGAGAAGTTTATTGAGGGAAAAGATTGCAAAGGCAGAGGTGCTAAAGGGAAGGCAGATGGTCTGAGGTGTTAGGAGGGCAGCCATCAACCAAAGTCCCTTGCACGAGAGAGATCACCCACGAGGGGTGGTGGCGGTGGCCCTTAGCAGGGGTAGCAGCCTCTTCTGCCGCCGTAGCAGCCCAGGCCTCCCAAGCCATAGCCGAAGCCGCCGGAGGAGATGGGCATTCCCTGGGCGCTGAGTTCACTGCCTACGGCAGCAGATGCGGAGGATCCGACGGCGGTGCTCTGGGGGAAGGAGGTGAGGATGGGTCCTGGCAGGGTGACCTGCACGGTGGGTGGCTGGATGATGACTCGGGAGTCCTCGCACTGCCTGACGCAGGGCTCGTTGCAGCTGTTAGCCAGCGGGGTGGGTCCGCAGGGGCGGCAGAGGTCGTAGCAGGCCATGTGTGTGGCGTGGAGGGTCCCTGGAAGAGAGGGTGTTGGGAAAGGTGAGGGGCGTGGGGGTGCAAGTGGCAGTGTTGGAGGAGGGCTGGTGTGCTGTGTGGAGCGTGGCCAGAGGGGAGGCGTGAGGGCTGCTGAGGGTGTGGGCAGAGCGTGGTGGAGGAGAGGGGCCAGGTGGGTGAGGAGAAGGAGGGTGAGGGGGTTGAGGCTCACCTTGTTGAGGGTGGAGGAGAAGGCGTGAGGAGAAGTGTGTGAGGGAGAGAGGCGCTGGGCTGGCTTTTATGCTGGTCCTGGAGGGGCGGGACAGGCTTTGCGCATGACGGTTTTCTGCAGCAAGCAGCTCTTGCATGCCACAGGCTGGCGAGTCATGAGGTGGGGTGTGTTTTCCTTCCCACATCAGTCCCTTTTCATGTCCTCCACTTGAGGTCGTGTGCAGTTGGCCCTGGCGGCAGCTTTCAAGTGCCAGTATTAGAGGCCAAAGACTTGGTTTTGTTGTCGCTTGTCAGGCCGAAGAGAAGGCGCGAGTAAAGCATAGGAGAGGTGGGGTGTCTTCAGTGAGGTCATCCCGTGGCAGTGGCGTGGTGTGGTTTGTGGGTGTGTTGCGAAGAGGGGCCCCCATTTCCTCGCAGCCCTGTCTGTTCTGCACTTTGATGGTGTGCCAGTCGTGAGGTGCTGCCCCTTCCTCTGCATTTGCTCCGTCTCTGCCTTGATCCCAGCTGACTACGGCTCTGTTGAGGCCTGGCCTTTCCCGTTGGGTGTGTTCTGTGTGTGCCTTGGTGCCCCTCTTGTTTGTAAGTGTGTAGCTGAGAGAAAGGGCTCTCTGTCTTTCCCTGATGCTTGGAAATATTATGGAGCCGATCATCTTGAGTGCGGTGACATGGCCCAGTCAGCATGGCTTTATGAAGGGTAGGTCCTGCCTGAGTAACCTGATCTCCTCCTTTGACAAGGAGACCCGCTTAGGGATGGATGAGGGAAAGGCTGTGGATGTTGTTAACCTGGACTTTAGTAAAGCCTTTGGCACTGTTTGCCACAGCCTTCTCCTGGAGAAACTGCCTGCTCATGGCTCTGACTGCCTTATTCTTTGCTGGCTAAAAAACTGTGTGGATGGCCAGGCCCAAAGCGCTGTGGAGAGTGGAGTAAAATCCTGTTGGTGGCCTGTGACACGTGGTGTTCCCCATGTCTGAATACTGGGGCCAGTTCCATTTACTATCTTTATTAATGATGTGGAGGAGGGGATCGAGTGCACCCCCAGTATAGTTTTCTGGTGACAGCAAGGTGTGTGGTTGTTTTGATGTGCTTGATGGTGGATGGCTCTACAGAGGGATGGGGTGTGGACAGTCTGGATCAATGGGCCAGGGCCAATGACGGTATGAGATTCAAGAAGTCTCAGTTGTGGGTGCTGCACTTGGGTCACAATAACCCCATGGAAAGCTACAGGCTGGGAGAAGAGCGTGTGGAAAGAAGAGCAAAGAAAGTGGTGAAGAGTCTAGAGAGAAAGTCTTGTGAGGAGCAGCTGAGGGAACGGATCTGTTTAGCCTGGAAAAAGGAAAGCTGAGGGAAGACGTTATCGCCCTCTACAACAACCTGAAAGAAGGTTGTAGTGAGGTGAGTGTGGGTCTTTTATCCCAGTAAGAAGTGATTAGAGCAGAGACAAAATGACCTCAAGTTCCACCAAGTGAGATTTAGGTTGTGTTACATCCTGGTCCGACTACCTTTAGCCCAGGAAGGGTTCACAATGTTTCCAAGTGTGAGATTAAGACAGCAGTGAGGTCCGATGCTGCTCACTGCAGCTTTGTTGTTATCATAGAATCATAGAATTATAGGGTTGGAAGGGACCTCTGGAGATCATCTAGTCCAACCCCGCTGCCACGGCAGGGTCACCTACAGCAGGTTACACAGGAACACGTCCAGGTGGGTTTTGAATGTCTCCAGAGTTGGAGACTCCACCACGTCTCTGGGCAGCCCGTTCCAGTGCTCTGCCACCCTCAGGGTAAAGAAGTTCCTCCTCATGTTTAGGTGGAACTTCTTATGCTCAAGTTTGTGCCCATTGCGTCTTGTCCTGTCCTCGGGGACCACTGAAAAGAGCCTGGCCCCATCCTCCTGACACCCACCCTTTAAGTATTTATAAGTGTTGATAAGGTTACCCCTCAGACGTCTTTTTTCCAGACTGAAGAGACCCAAATTCCTCAGCCTTTCCTCATAAGAGAGGTGTTCCAGTCCCCTAATCATCTTTGTAGCTCTCTGCTGCACCCTCTCCAGCAGTTCCCTGTCCCTCTTGAACCTGGGAGCCCAGAACTGGACACAGCACTCCAGGTGTGGCCTCACCAAGGCAGAGTAGAGGGGGAGGATGACCTCCCTTGACCTGCTGGCCACACTCTTCTTGATGCACCCCAGGATGCCATTGGCCTTCTTGGCCACAAGGGCACATTGCTGACTCATGGTCATCCTGTTGTCCACCAGGACTCCCAGGTCTCTTTCCACAGAGCTGCTCTCCAGCAGGTCAGCACCCAACCTGTCCTGGTGCATGGGGTTGTTCCTCCCCAGGTGCAGCACCCGACACTTGCCCTTGTTGAATTTCATAAGGTTTCTCTCTGCCCAGATCTCCAACCTGTCCAGGTCTCTCTGTATGGTGGCACAGCCTTCCGGTGTGTCAGCCACCCCACCCAGCTTGGTGTCATCAGCAAACTTGCTGAGGGTGCACTCTATCCCCTCATCCAGGTCATTGATGAATATATTGAAGAGGACTGGACCCAGTACTGACCCCTGGGGAACACCACTCGTCACTGGCCTCCAACTAGACTCTGTGCCCCTAATCACAACCCTCTGAGCTCTATCTTTCAACCAGTTTTCTATCCACCTTACTGTCCTTTCATCTAACCCACACTTCCTAAGCTTCCCTATGAGGATGCTGTGGGAGACCGTGTCGAACGCCTTGCTTAAGTCAAGGTAGACCACATCTACCGCCCTCCCCTCGTCAATCCATCTAGTCATGCCATCGTAGAAGGCTATCAGATTAGTCAGACATGATTTCCCCTTGGTGAATCCATGCTGAGTACTTCTGATAGCTTTCTTTTCCTCCACGTGCCTTGAGATGACACCCGGAACGAGCTCTTCCATCATCTTTCCAGGGATGGAGGTGAGGCTGACCGGCCTGTAGTTCCCCGGCTCCTCCTTCTTGCCTTTTTTGAAGACTGGAGTGACATTGGCTTTCCTCCAGTCCCCAGGCACCTCACCTGTTCTCCAGGACTTTTCAAAGATGACGGAGAGCGGCCCAGCAATGACTTCTGCCAGCTCCCTCAGCACTCTCGGGTGCATCCCATCAGGGCCCATGGACTTGTGAATATCTAGATGATCTAATTGATCCCTCACTCGATCCTCCTCAACCCAAGGGAAGACTTCTTCTTTCCCTGTTACTTTACCCAATGCCTGGGACTCCTGAGGGCTGGGCCGAGCAGTAAAGACCGAAGCAAAGAAGGCATTCAGTAACTCCGCCTTCTCCACATCCTCCGTCACCATGACTCCTGCCTCACTCAACAGTGGGCCCACAACTTCTCTGGTCTTCCTTTTGCTTCCAATATACTTGTAGAAGCTCTTTTTGTTGTGCTTGACATCCCTAGCCAGGTCTAATTCCAAGGCGGCCTTGGCTTTCCTTGTTTCATCCCTGCACGCTCTGGTGGCATTCTTGTAATCCTCCCAAGGGGTCAGTCCCTTCTTCCACTTCTTGTAAACTTCCTTCTCCCACTTGAGCTTTTTCTGAAGCTCCCTGCTCAACCATGCAGGTCTCCTGCGTCCCTTGGCCGATTTCTTTCTCTTAGGGATGCACCGATCCTGAGCTTGGAGGAAGTGGTCTTTGAATATCAGCCAGCTTTCTGGAGCCCCTTTGCCTTCCAGAGCCCTAGCCCACGGGATCTCTCCAAGCAGTTTCTTGAAGAGGTCGAAGTTAGCTCTCCTGAAATCCAAGGTTGTAATTTTACTTCTTGTTGTTTTGTGGATAGTACCCATGATCCTGAACTCAATCATTTCATGATCACTACAACCTAGGGTGCCCCCAACCTTAATGTCCTCTACCAATGCCTCTGTGTTTGTCAGTACCAGGTCTAGAAGTGCTCCTCTCCTTGTTGGCTCCTGTACCACCTGTGTCAAAAAGTTGTCATCAATGCACTGGAGGAGCCTCCGGGACTGTCCATGCCTGGCTGTGTGGTCTTCCCAGCAGATATCGGGGTGAATGAAGTCCCCCAGGAGAACCAGGGCTTGCGACTGCGAGGCTACCTTCAGCTGTCTGTAGAAAGCCTCATCAGTTTCCCCATCCTGATCAGGTGGCCTGTAATAAACACCCACTACAGTGTCCCTCATATTTGCCTGTCCCTTAATCCTCACCCATAAGCTCTCGCCCCGCTCTTCATCCGCCCCTAGTGAGAGCTCAATGCATTCCAAATGCTCTCTCACATAGAGTGCAATTCCACCACCATGCCTTGCTGGTCTGTCTTTCCTGAAAAGGACATAGCCATCCATGACAGCATTCCAATCATGCGAGTTGTCCCACCACGTTTCAGTAATTGCAATGAGATCGTGGCCCCGCATCCGCACACAGACCTCCAGCTCTTCCTGCTTATTCCCCATGCTGCGTGCATTGGTGTATAAGCATTTCAGAGAGGGAGTTGTGTGTGTAGTTTTGACCCTTGAGATGTGGTGTGCCTTCTGGCTTTCAGAAATACTGGCACACTGGCCCACGAGCACTGAGCAACTACACCCTGGCACCTCACCAGCAAGCCCAGTACCATCCCCACCCCCCTTCAAATCTAGTTTAGTCAGCAAATCAGCAATAGTCCCTGAGGTGAGCAATAGAGGAAAGGAGGAAGTAGCAGAAAGGCAGAAAGCAGAAGCAGTATTACGGAGCACAGCAAGAGAATAGTCACCACCACAGGCCCGATGACGTCTCGGCGATCCTCCGTAATTTCATCGAATCATAAGGTTGGAAGGGACCTCTGGAAATCAGGGTCATCTTAGAGCAGGTTGCACAGGAACGCGTCCAGGCGGGTTTTGAATGTCTCCAGAGACGGAGACTCCACCACCTGTCTGGCCAGCCTGTGCCAGTGCTCTGCCAACCTCACGGTATGGAAGTTCCTCCTTAGGGCGGCGTCCCGTTGATCTGTGGTTGATGGTGGGGGTGTCTCGGTCGCGATTCCCAAATTGTGGTGGGTCAATCATATCAGTTACAGTCCAGGTAGTCCAGGTCAGTCCGTAGCTTGACCAATCAGGGTGGCGGTGGCCTTTGTCCAGCTAATTGTCATTTGACACGGTCGCCGTATAAGCTTTTCCTACCTGCTCCTCCTTGGGCAGCGCTTGGCTCAGCACAGTTATTGTGCCTCAGCAAGATTGGGGTTTATGGGAAAAGTCCAGAAAACCCCCAGGGAAGGCAGGGTCTGGCCACTCTGATGACCAAAGGCCTACACCCTTTTCAGCTGCTGGCAATCTTGGGTGGTGAGTGATAAGCAGAAGAAAGGTCTGCAGAAGGTGCTAAATAGACACAAGCAAGCTTCTTCTTGGCCTGCAAGTGTGCCATCGATTTGCAGAAACCTAAGGAAGCTTTGAGAGAATTGTTTTGAGGTTCCAGTGCCTCACAGGTTGGATCTTAGGAAAAATGTCTTCACTGAAATGGTTGTCAAGCACTGGAAGAGGCTGGCCAGGGATGTGCTTGAGTCACCATGCCTGGAGGTATGTAGAGGAGAGTCTTCTTGGCACTTAGGGTCTCCGTGTAGTGGTGGCCTGGTTAGTGACAGGTTAAGGGCTGGACTCAATCTTAAGTGTCTTGCCCAAGCTCAGTGATTCTGTGAGTTGATGAAGGCCATGGCCATAGTGGTGTGAGTCGAGTGAAGGGCCACGCAGATGGTGCAGGGACTGGAGCATCCTTCCTCTAAGAAGCAGCTGAGAGAGCTGGGAGGTTTTTCAGCCAGGAAGCAGGGCCATGCAGGGGAGATGTCATCAATGGCTCTAAATCCGAGATGGGAGGTTTTGTGGCTCAATCCCAGCCAGGAAGTAGGACCCTATGGCAGGTTGCAGAAGAGAATGGGAAGAATAAAAGTGAGAAGCATCATGGGTTGAGATAGAGACAGTTTCATCAGTAAAGCAAAAGCCGTGCAAGCAAGCAAAGCCAAAGAAGGAAATCCTTCACTACTTCCCGTCATCAGGCAGGTGTTCAGCCATCTCCAGGAAAGCAGGGCTCCATCACACGTGATGGTTACTCAGGAAGACAAATGCCGTAATTCTGAACGTCCCCATCTTCTTTCATCTTCCCCAGCATTATAGACCAAGCACGATGTCATATGGCATGGACTATGCCTTTGTTCAGTTGGGGTCAGGGGTCCCGGCCATGTCGCCTCCCAACGTTTTCTGCACTCCCAGCCTACTTGCTGTCGGGGTGTTATGAGGAGCAGAAAAGGCCTTGAGTGCTTAGCAAGAACCAGGAAGAGTAGTGGGCTGTCAACAGCATTCTCATCCCAAATGCAAAACCTAGCACTCTAGCAGCTGCCAGTGAGGGAGTCAAGTCTATCGCAGCTTAAACTGTGGCAGGAAGGGGAAAGTGAGGAGGCTTTCTACAGACAGCTGAAGGTAGCCTCGCAGTCGCAGGCCCTGGTTCTCATGGGGGACTTCATTCACCCCGATATCTGCTGGAAGACCACACAGCCAGGCATTG